>CM055956.1:29753313-31144348 GCA_029490685.1 Schizonepeta tenuifolia
TATTTTTAATACATCATTATTTAATCTTTAGGGTTACGTACTCTCACAGTCTCACTCGTTCCCTTCTTTCTCAGTTTCTCTCTAGCGCCGCTTTGAACTTTTTTCTCTTCCCCCACATCTTCAATTTTACCACATCTTCTTCCAATTCTTTCTTCAATTCTTCAATTCAATCCAAGGTGCTCTTCTCCATTCAGTGATTCAGGTAATTAATTTTAATTTTTCCACTCCATCTCATGGTTTTACTTTGAATCAAACTATGCGCTAAACCTAAAGGAAGATGCTGATATATGATTGAAGATAAACTATGCCCTAAAATGTATGCGCTGATATATGATTGAAGATAAACTAGCCCTAAATGTATGCGCTGATTTTAATTTTTAATTTATGCACTAATCTATGTTGATATGATAAACTATGCGCTAATTTTAATATTTCAGTTGTCTTAGTAGTTGTTTTTTCCTTTAAGTAGAGAGCTTTAATGCTTTAGTTGCCAGAATCTCTGCCTAAGTTGCAATTCTAGTTTAATAGTTCGGTAGGAGATTTTTCCACTTCAGTTTAATGGAATTGCTGGATATTTTAATGTATTTCTTTTTTTTGTGTGTTGATAGGATTATGAATTTTTAACAAGTCCTTCTGGTATTGAATTAGGAAATAGATATTCATGTCCAATTTTGGTGATAACACAATGAAAGATGATAAAATGGACACACATGACGACGCAACGAGGAGGGAAAATACTGCTTCAAAGATTACGGCAGCAACATCGGGTTAAAAAAAATGGTCTAAGGTTTGACACCATTATAAAACTACTGAACTTGGTGGGGGATTTAGGAATGCTAAGTGCAAGTATTGTGGGCACGAGGTATACTAAAATTTCAAGTAAATTTGGACTGGAAATCTAAAACGGCATACAAATGCTTGTCCAAGAAATAAACAAAAGATATTGGTGAATTGGGTGTCCGGTAGTGGTAAATCCAAATTTGATCCAGAACATTTTCGAGAATTATTGTGTCGAGCTGTAATTATTCACGATTTGCCATTTCGATTTGTTGAATATGAAGATATTAGAGCTATATTTGAGTATCTAAAGTGGGATATTAAGATGATTACTAGAAATACATTGAAGAATGATGTCTTAAAAATGTATGAGAGAGAGAAGGCGAGGATTAAATCTGAGTTGAGTAAAGCACTGGTAGATTGAGTTTGACTTCTGATTGTTGGAGCTCTATCACCACTGATGGTTATATATCTCTAACATGTCACTATATTGATGAGGCGTGGTGTTACAGAAAAGGGTGTTGAATTTCTCATTGATGCCATCTCTGTATACTAGTGCGGCATTAGCCAACAAGTTATTTTCTTTGCTTTATGAGTGGGGGGATTGAGAATAAAGTATTTTCTATTGACTTTGGACAATGCTAGTGCTAATGACGTGTATGTTGAATTGTTGCAAACACAATTGAATTTGAATAATGCACTTGTCTATAATGGTGAGTTCTTCATATCCGTTGTTGCGCACATATAATAAACTTGGTGGTTCAAGATGGTTTGCGTGATATTAGAGAGTGTTGTTGTGAAGATTCGTGACACTATAAAATTTGTACGTAGTTCACAAATGAGGAAGCAGGCATTCATAGAGTGTGTAGGCAAGTTAAATCTGTCTTGTAAGAGAGGCTTGAAGCAAGACGTGCCAACTAGGTGGAATTCTACATTTTTTATGCTTGATAGTGCCTTTGTATTATAAGAGAAGCCTTCATGAATTTTCAGCTTAGTGATCCCAACTACAAATATTGTCCCTCTTCAGCCAAATGGGATAAAATTGAAAAGATTCGGGGTTTCTTAAGTTTGTTTTTTGATGTATCAAACTTGTTTTGTGGAAGTAAGTATCCAACGGCAAACTTGTATTTTGGCCCAGTTGTCATGTGTTATACCTCATTGAGACAAAGTAGGGTCAGTGCAGATGAGTATATTAGGAAAATGGCCCATCAGATGTTACCAAAATTTGAGAAGTATTGTCAGATTTTAGTGTGATCTTGACTATTGCTGTGGTTTTTGATCCTCGCTATAAGCTTCAATTTGTGGATTTTTCCTATAAGAAGTTGGGCCTGATTCCCCTCAGTTTCTTGATGTCAAAGATAAGATGTTTGCTCTATTTGGAGAGTATTGTAAGAATTTTCCCGACAATATTGGTAGTAGTGGGGATTCAACAACGGCCCCGACAATATTGGTAGTAGTGGGGATTGAACAACAGCTGATCATAGTTACATATTCACAAATGAAGCATCTAAAGCTGCTATTGAGGTAAGTTACTGGACTAGATAATGAACCTTATATATATTCTTTTGTTGTAGGAATTCAGTGCTTTAGATAATGAATTTGGAACGAGTCAAGCTCAAAAATCACAACTGGAAATGTATTTGGAAGAAACAAGGATGGATATCAAAACTAATCTTGACATTCTTGGTTATTGGAAAGTAATGCAGTTTAAATATCCAAAACTTGCTTGCATGGCTCGTGATCTTTTGAGCTTTCCCATAACAACAGTTGCTTCTGAATCTGTTTTTAGTGTTGGTGAAAGAGTTCTTGATCAATATCGTAGTTCACTTAAACCAAGCACAGTGGAGGCTATCATTTGCACTAGAGATTGGTTGTTCGGAGAAAAAGGCATAAATGTTCAAATAATTAGATTTATTTAGTTCATATTCAAGATTGCTCATATTTATTTTTTCATCTCATTAATTCTTAATTCCCTTCAAAGTCTTCACAAGTGAATTACCAATTGAGGAGTTAGCCGAAGACTCCTTAGCCATTGAAGAAAATGAAGCTACAACAAGCTCTAGTCTATCTTGTATATGAAAGTTTTAAACTTGAAAGGTAAATTATACACTTATAAAGGTTGTGATTTTTTTAGTGTTATTATTAATTTGCTATCTAAATTTACATGTTAATATTATCTTAACAGGTTATGCCTTGGTGAACTCGTGATATTTTGGGGGCTCAAAGTCGAAGATAGAAGTTTAGTTTTGATTTCAAGTGTAATGTTGGATTATTAACATTTTGGTGAACTTCGTGACTTTTAATTGTTGAACATTCTGTATTTCTTGGATTTAAAATCAAGTAGTGGTTCGATCATTTCTCAGATTCTATATTATTTATTTTATGATTTTATTTATTTGTTAATTTTGTACTTATCAAATTAGGTTGTAGTTCGGGTAGTGTTAACCTGAAAAATTCAGGTCAGAAACAGGTTCGTGTCGTGTTCGGGTTTAGGCCTTTCGTGTCAGGTTCGTGTTCAGGTTTGACAAAACCTTAACATGTCAAACCTTAACAGGTCATGTTCGGGTTTGACCTTAACTGGTCGGGTCGAAATCAGGTCGACCCGATTACGACCCAACCCGACCCAATTGCCACCCCTACAATATACTATGACAAAATAATGTCAATTCTGACTTTCAAGCCAAGGGTAGAAGGTGCTATTAACCAAGGAACGGATTACAGAAATACAATAGTAAAACTCAAGAAGGTAACAAATTAAACTCATTCATGATAAAAAAAAATAATAATAATTATAACTAATTACAGACAATTCTATCCAAGATATGCAAGTGTGTGGCTATACAGACTTCATCATCAAATGGTCTACGGAATACATTAACACATAAATATATGATGTAGCCCAAAATTCATGGCAAAGTAACTTTTTGCTACACTCCAACAGTGAAAAGTGAAACAAGTACATACACTTTTCATGCAATAAAATTATGTATGAAGTGAGCAAAAATGTTTAAAACATATTCTAATTTATCAATACATACCTGCTTGTATCTCTGCCACATTCAATTCAGCCTGCAAAATGAGAGTTGAATAAGAACCTTCCTTCACATCCCAAAACAATAAAAAAAGGACGCAAAATTTAGCCTCAATAGCTTTCCATGTGCTTTTAGAATTTAATATATGTACACATATTACAGAAGATTGACATTTCTCATGTCATAGCTTGCAATATTTTCAAAGTTGGCAAACAAAGTGAAATCGGTGAACTTAATCAATAACACAAGAATAAAAACTTAGCATGCAATGCATGATTCTCCAAGTGCAAACAAAACAAGAAAAACTGGTCTTCACATCTAGAAAATTGAACGAGTATAAATAGTAGTAGGCAAGGATTATTATGGCATATGGCTTACCAGAATCAAGAGTAGGCCGGTGGGGACAACATTAGGCACACTGGTAGCGGACTCGGCGGGGCTCTGGGCGGCGTGAGACGGCGCAAAGGGGCGTTGGGGTGGGACTGAGCAGCGCCGGACTTGCTAGCTAATGTGAAGATCTTCATAGCTTTATCGGCCGGAAAGTCGTTGAAAACCATGACCTGGCCGTCGTAGAATATCGTCATCGGCGCAGTCCCCACCTCCGATTTACTCCGTGTCTCGTCCTAACCGCCGGAAAAGGCTGCCGGCGCAGGCATAGGCGCAGACGCGTGGAGGTTTCTGTCGCCGGATTTCTCAATCGCCAACAAAAATTCATCGTCTCTGTAGGAGCACCTAGATGACAAAGATCCAAACAAGCTGATTAAAACCTATTGCTCCAAAATTAAGATCAGAAAAGGAGAAATCCGAAACAAAATCTAGCAACTAAGCGGAAAAAAGGGAAAAAGAATAAAACGAATTAATTATACCTTTGTTTTCGGGGCTAGGAGTCAAGCGACTCAAGCCAAGCGTGAGCTCGCCGAAGGTGCCCTTCTCCTTCAAATACTGGCTCAGAAAGCTGCAAGTCTGCGAGAAATTGGTCGGAATCGACGATTTCAAAGGAAGCCATTTATCTCCGGCGACGAAAAGAGGATAATCTTCAGATGGAAGTGTTAAGTGATAGCGGATGGCTGACGGAATGCGTGAGGGATGGGGCTGCCGGCGCGGCGAATGGGAGTAAAAGATATTGAGTAGGAGGTTTGAAGAGTTTGAGTAGAAATTAATTGGGGATTTTCCGTTTCTGAATAGGTTGGGTGGGTCAGTGGGTGGTCGAATAGGCTGTGAGCCGACGGCCGAGTTGCAGACGGCGGCCGGCCGACGGTCGAGTTGCAGATGGCGGACGGCCAAGGCGGAAGAGAATGTGGTGTCAGGAGAAGAATACGTTAAAGACGAAGAAGAAAGAAGGGGGCGGACAAGGCAGAATAGGGTTTAGGATTAAAAAGAATAAAAAAAAATGAGAAAAAGATCAAGGCAGAATAGGATTTAGGATTAAAAAGAACAAAAAAAAAAGGGAAAAAGATTAACGACAGGAGAGATACGACGTGGTCCAACTTACACATGAGATGATATAAACTGTTGTCATATTAAACATTATAACAACAATCAGATGACAACAGTTGTACCGAGTGTTGTCGAATGTAGTATCTAGAACTTTCAACAACATAGAACCACAATGGCTACACAAAGTGTTGTCTTATTTAATGTTATGCACCTACAACAACACTCTTACAACAATGACTATCGAAAGGTGGTGTTTGATTATTAATATGAATCTACAACAATAGTTGTACAACAACGGTTAGACATAGTGTTGTCGTACTTACAATTATATGTCTAATACAACACACAAATAACAACGACAATCGAAACTATTGTCGTATAAAGTGTCATTTCACTACTACAACATACCTACGACAACGTCAACGTAAGTGTTGCCATTGATGGTAGGAAATAACTTGTGACTATATATTGATAACAACAGTTGACTAAAATTGTTGTCTATGAGCGCCTTTTTCCGCTCATAGACAACGGTTTTAACTACGACAACACTTTGCTACACAACAACAACAATGTTTTACGGAAACCGTTGTCATTTCTTTGTTGTGGTTCACTAAATTTCTTGTAGTGTCAATTCATCACACATTCCATTCGGATAACCGAAACGAAAAAAATCACATAATGGCACTCAAGAGCACTTTAGTAATTTAAAGAGAAAATTTATTTTCTCGGAAATTTTTATCACACACAAGCACATTATCAAGGTGTATAAACTCAATCAAGACAAACCTAAAGACTTATAAAAGATCGGAGTATTACATGCCATGCTGCAGCACCCACCAAAGGAACCATCTCCAGTTCCTAAGCCCCTCTCGTTCTCGCTCTCAGTCAATGGAGGATGGTCACACCGCCTACGATGACAAGGAGGAGGAATGGGAAAACGAAGAAGATGAGGAATAGGAAGAAGAGTAGCAAGAAGAAGAGGGGGAGAAAGAAAACTCCCTCGTGCAGTCAAAAGAAGGCCCAACTCCATAGAGCAAGGAGAAGAAGGTGGGGGTCAAGAGGAAGTACGAAGTTTCAAAGCCTCCTCTGCCACCACCCAAGGTCAAACCAAGCAAAGAAATGGGTAAGACCAGGACCTCGAGCACGGTGAGAAAGGCCACTGCTGCAGAGAAAAGAAAGGGGAAGGCAGTAGAAGTGGAGAAAGATGAGAAAAAGAATGAGGAAGAAGAAAAAATGGAGGAATTAGAGGTTATGGATAGTTCCAACTCTGGGGGTATACTAGCCCAACGAAGTCTACACCCAGCATCACCGCCAAGAAGCCTGCAACCAAGTGCAAGGGCTTGGTATGCCCTGCTTCATCTGGTACGACCGTGCCGAGAGATAGTCAACAGTATGCCGTACTCCAGAACAGGAAGATCACTCCAAGGTACTTCCTACTCACGGTATCGTTGGAGGAGTTTGGGTAGGAGAAGGTGGTGGGGTATTTGAAGGTATAGGCTGAGGAATGGTCTTGGAGTGGAACTAATTGGCTTAGAAAAAGATGTCGGAAGAATTTATAAGGTCGGTTGAGTTCAAACACCATGGCAACTACACCATCGAGACTCCTGGTACTCTGCACTTCCAACTGCGGGGTAAGATGTTCTCTCTCTCTCTATCAATGAATTGAACATCCAACTAAGAGTGCTCGAGCCTCGAGATGTTTATGATGAAGCGTACAAGGAGGCAGAGACTGTGGCCTCAACGGAATAGAAATCTCAGATTGACCACTACTGGTCAATCATCTCAACCAAAGACAATTACACAAATAATGTCAGCAAGTTCAACGAAATTCGCGACCCAGCCCTGCAGATATGCCACAGGTGGCTAGCCTACAACATCTATGGCCATCTAGAAGGATCAAATGTGGTCACCCAATAGGAGGTATTTTTGTTGTGGTGTATGTTGGAGAGGAAGAAAGTGAACTTTGGGTTCACAGTGGCATTGCATTTCCAGTATGGGGTGTCCCACAGCAATAAGTACCTCTCTCTCTCTCCTTTGGTGACAATTCTTGCAAAGAATCTCACCAACTTTGATGTGGAGGAGCCTGGTGACACTTCGGTGTCACACACCCAGTTCCTTGACCAAGGGCGTTTCGTGGGATGGAGGATCGTTGAGGTGGAGACCCGAGGAGATTTTGGATTGAAAAATCCAGCAGTCAAAGACGAAGTTAATTCCTTTAGTTAGGATCTGGTGGTGACACCATGATTCTTAAGATGCGACACGATATTTAAGAGTTAAGATAAAAGTAAAGTTTTCTCCGAATTCTTCTCCTAAGATAAGCAAATTTCGGGACGAAATTTCTTTAAAGAAGAGATGATGTAATACCCAGATTTTCTAAGTCTTAATTAATCTTCCTAATTATGATTAAAAGTGCTTAAGTGCTTATTAAATGTATTTATATGTGATTATGTGCAAAGCTATGTGATAAAAAATTTTGAGAAATAAATTTCCTTGTGAAATTACCAAAATGCCCCTGAAGGGTAAAAACATAATTTTATTATTTTGGTGAATCGAAAGAAAGATATGATAAGTTATATGAGCATGAGAATAAGAAATTAAGTATGTGTGTGAATTTCGGGAAATTCTGAGAAAGTTGATTTTTCAGTGAATAGTAACTGCCGATGAGAATTCACTATTCATCGACTATTTCTGAATTTCATCAAATTAGTGTCATTTGAGTCTAGAAATTATTTTAAGACCATTGATGCATGTTTAAAAATTTTCTGAGATCATTCAAGCTGAATTTAAATTTTATTTCTTTTAGGAACGAATATGAATAGTAAATTTTTACGTTTTCTTCGTTATTTGGAATTTTGATCCAAAAAGTGGGTTTCTAGTATCCTTGATTTATTTGTTGAAGAAGGTGACGAGTTAGAGTGATTTTGGATGTCGAGAAAGTGATGTGGTGAGTTTTGAGTCGTTTGAGAGTTAATCGATTAAAGAGGGATGTTTTATAGCGGAAAATAATTTCTTCCGGGGATTTTTATCTGGTAAAAATCATATTATTTCTCCCTTATTCAGCTGATATGTATTTCACTCTCTCTCTCTTTAATTTAGTTCCCTACTCTCACTCTCAAGAGAGTGTACTCTACTCTCTTCATTTCACCACCACTCTCTTTTCTCTCACTCTCCCTCACTCTCTCATCACTCACGCCACATTCTTTTTCCCTCTCTTCTCTCCCATTTCGGTCACACACACACATAACACTTACATATCCAACCTCTCAAAAATTCAAGGAAGATAACCTTCGATCATCTATCGAGTAAACCAACAAGGTATTCATGATCCTTCCTTGTTTGTGATCATTTTGAGACTAGGATTAACTCTCCTCTCTCCCCTTTTATTTTCGGCAGTTTTGAAGCCAAGGAGAAGAGCTCAATCCTAGCTTGTTTTGAGGTCTAAAAGTCAAAGGTTTTGCAAGGTTTGTTCTTGAAAAATAAAAGTTTAAAACTTGATTTTTTTTTCCCTCCCAAAACAGCCGATCAAGATGATGATGAAGAGCAAGTTCGTGATTTTGTTTTTTAAGCATGATATTCATGATCCTCATGTAATTTTATGTATGTGAAGATGAAGGAAAAATCTTGTTTGTTTATTTTCTTATGTGTGCCGAAAATTAGGAAAAAATTATGAGTATTCAAATTGATGATTTTAGCATGAATTTAATGATAAATTTGTGTTCTATGAATTAATCTAAGGGGTTCTTTGTGATTGATTAAAAGAGAAGAGATTTTTCCCTTTTCATCCTTAAGAAAACTGATGGAATTGAGCATAAGAACTAAGGATTTTGTTGTGTTGATTATGATGATCTATGTGATGATTTTGAATGTTATGATGCATGGAAAATATAAGAATTAAAGAGTATAAATTGTTTGATGATGTCTTGAGAATGTCGATTTATTTGCATATGTATAAGGTTGACGATTTTGTGATAATCTTGAGGATTATGATGATAGAATGAGGATATTAATGATGATATTTGCATGATAAGATGAAGAGCATGAGTTATTGTTATTTTCCTTGAGTTATTGTTTCTGAGTATGAGATCAAGCATGTGTGAATATATGTGAATTTCTTGAATTTTTCTATAATATTTTAAGAAGTTTGGAAAATTTTTCATTTTTCGACTATTTATTTAAGTCGATCTTTTACCTCTCTGTGAGTACTTGATTTGTGATGTGACGACTTGAATGTGAGTAAATCATGTTTAAAGTGATCGAGTTTTAGTCTCGTAATTTTCTGAAGTCATTTGATGTGTGAAATCGAGAAATTTTGAGTTTATGGAATGAATAGTGATTTCTCGATTTTGATTATTTGGTTAAGTCTCAATTTGTCTGTTATGCCAAGTTTTCTGAGTATGAATGTTCGAGTATGAGGAAAGTCTGTTAGTATAGTACTCGAGTAGAGTTAAGAGTCGAGAAGTTTGATTAATCAAATCGAGAAAAGTTAGAAAAACCCGAGTCAAGTAGAAATCCGAGTAATCAAGTTTAGATTTCGTTTTTATACGAGAAATAGAACTCATCCTTATAAGAATGTTAACTTTGAAGGAACGAGTGGAGTTTGACAGTAAGAAATGAGTGGAGTCCAGAAGTAAGGAGCGAGACGGAACGAGGTATTCCGAGCAAAACCACTAGTTGCCATGTGGGCTTTCTAACCAAACAAAATTGATGAATGTGATTAATATTATCATATTACGTGAGTTTTTAAATTAATCGACTTGCCAATTTTTAAGCTTTGATGTATGTTACCACCTACTTGAGGAAGACGAATTCGGTCCTGTGTGAGATGTGATTTCTGTGTACTCATAGAAGTGATCGTGTGCTTTCTCTTGGGTAAGCCGGTCACGGTGTTTGAGAAGGAGGCCTACTTCTCCACACTCATATTTGCTTATAGAATTGGTACATACTTGAGTTATATATTATGGTGTGCTCACATATTTTCAAAAGTGAAATGATTTTTCTTGCATGCACAGGTTAACTGTTTTATAACTCTAACACTTGTGATGCAGCAAAAAAGGCAAATTCAATTACAATTCAATTACATAGCTCTATCGAGCAAGCTTTCAATTTATTTTTGCATGTGTTCACTGAGTACTTCGTGCTTGTTATTTCTAAAACGTGCAGGTTAGCTTGGATGATGATGGTGTTGTGTGCTTGGTGGTGTTCGTTATTTCGAATCAAGATTTGTTTAAGCTAGGGTTATATGTCTTCATACATATAACTTTGGGATTGGATGTAATATTCTGTTGCAACACCGATATTTATTCGTGTTTTAAGTTCTTTCAACTCTGATATCTAAATATGAGATCAATGCTCGACACTTTCTTTTGATATCCTCTCGACTTTTAACTAACAAACTTGTTTCATTGAGTTTTGAAATAATTAATCTAAAGCAAGTTGATTAATTGCTATTGCTTTCAATAAAGATTCCCTGTATATGAGTATGTTCCCTTATGAGTCGTGGTTATTTAGTTGTTTCATCCTTCACTGTCCAATGGATTCTATTCGTTTCTACACACTAGAATTCGAGCTGTGACATAAAACATGCTTCATCATGTATTGAGGCCAAAAGGTCTCCGGTTTAGAAAAGCCCACCTTAAAAGACGTTTTTCCTAGCTTTACTTCTTATTTTCCTTCCTCGCTTTCACTTCACTTCTTCTCCGAATGTTTCTTCAATCGAACAAGATTTAGAAAGGGAACAATGGAATACGAGAAATGAATCTTATCCTTTCAACTTATCTTATCTTAAAATGATATTTCTTAATCTTAATGATGGCATCTTAACAACAAAGGAATTCAAAGGATTCCTACTACTTCTTTGCACTTACTATACTTACTTACAACTTTCTACTTCTATACATGCTTTGATATGATCAAGATATGCAAAACTTCAACATGCTTGGTCTCTTAAGACCACACAACTTGCAAAGATTTATGCTTTATATCAATCAAGCAAGTCTTAATACTTCTACATCATGCTTGCTTTCAATCCTCATCAAAACATGCTACTACATCTTTACTTCATACTTAGCTTGACTTTACTTAGTCTCTTACGATAACATACTTTCAAGAAATCATGATAATTAGGAATTTAAATGTCACAGCCCCAAATCCCTAAGGACGGTTAAACCTGGGGCATGACTTGGGGTGGGAAATAAGAAGCAGGAAAGAAAGGGGATTATCGCTGAAAACAAGGAGAAGATTCTAATTTTTCACAAATAAGACAATAGAGTTCTTAGATTAATTTGAGAAAAACAATCATAAATGCTTGTTTAAATAGAACAAACTAAGTTGAAGGGATTCATATATTCGAATAACTTATAAATAACAAGGCAATATAATATTAAAGTGTTTGCAACGGAAAAGACGAAGATTGACTTCATATGTGAAGATATGAAGTCGAGGCTTATCATAAACTTGTTCGATAGAAGTTCTTGCTCAAACACCCGCCATTACAATGTCACTGCTCAACCTGCACATTTTAGAAATAACATGCATGGATGAGTACAACGTTGAAGAGTCCATATTTTGTGTCTATTTTGTGTATGTTTTAGGTAGTTTAGATCGAGTCTTTGTATGTGTTTTGTTTAGTTTTAGTGTCTAGGAGTGATGAGTCCATATTTTGTGTCTTTTTATTGTCTATCTTAGGTAGTTTAGATCGAGTCTTTGTGTGTGTTTTGTTTAGTTTTAGTGTCTTGGAGGACATATTTTGGGCAGGAGGGTGTTTGCTGCCTTGCAGGAAGAAACTGGGCAATACATGGATAGAAAGCGTCATTTCTGGAAGCAGGCCAGACAGAGCAATATTGGTCAAGATAGAGATAGGAAAAGATTATCTAACTTAGATATCTTTCCTTATCCGACTAGATTTAGGATCTGCGAGGGATCTCTGGGAGATAGACGTGACTTGCCATGTTGGGGTCGAGCTTATCAAGTATTACTTGCATCCCAAGGTAACTTGTAATTCCTTCCATGTTAAGGACTAGGGGGCCCAAACCATAAGTACTCACCTATAAATATTGAAGCCGTGCTGCTATGAAGAATGCCGTCTTTTATGCTTCTATTCCTGTATTTTCATTAAGAGATTGTGAGGAGAAAAACAAGTCCTACGGGCATACTTTTATTTATGTTTGTTCATCGGCACTTTTGGCCGACTTTGCTTTTCACGTACTTAGTAAGTTTTAATATAGTTCTTCTTATGAGTTCCTTTCATTATTGTGTTCGTTGTTTTATTATTATGTCTAGCTAATTTTTTATACTTGATTTGGACAAGATAGTTAGGTGATTACATATGCTTGAGAGGTCTAAATTGTATTAGATAATTGCATGCATGTGTTCCCGATATGTTAATGAGCTTGTTCAAATATGAGATAATATGATTAAGAGATTAATAGGCTGTTAATCACTTAGGACATATTAGATCACCAATCAATTGGGAAGTAGCAGTGTTTTCCATCATCATCTCAATTAAGTTCAATTAACATTAGAAGAAGGTGTCTACCTAATTAGGTCAGACGTGATGATTCCTTGTTGCGAAGTTGGAGTGTTTTCCATCATTATCTCAATTAATGCTCCTTGGGCAAGAGACTGAACGATGACTCCGACAGAGGTATTGCCCAAGGTAAGGAGCTGACGGAGCATCGCCAACTCAGTAAAGATAGGTAAGGGAAGGGTTTGTTGAGAGTGTGACGAGTAAAAAGTGATCTCGGCATTCAAGTCCTATAACTGACGATGCATGCATGTAATGAGTATATTTGCACCAATGACCAAGCTAGGGTTTTCACTTAACACATCTTAGTCCAGATCAAGTCATCTTTATTATTGATCAAGTTATCTATTTACTTTGCAGCATTTATTTAAGTTCTCGAATTGGGCAAGAGAGCCCTAGTGACCAAGATAGCAAAACCAAACTTTCTAAACAGATGGAGGAGGTTTCAAGAGATAGTGACAATCAACTCCTTATGGATCGACCCTGTACTTACTTGCTAACTATATAGCTGTGAGGATAGGCTAAAAATTCATTTTGAGAGAGCAAACGACAGCCTCGTCAAAATTGGCGCTGTTGCCGGGGAGCTGATTTTGTATCCGTCTCTTGAGGGAGAGACTCTGTGCATGTTTGGCTCCGACCCTATTTGGATCAACGGTAAATTGAAGTATCATTCTGAACCGGAGAAGTTCATCAAGGAGCAAAAGAAACTGAAGAGGGAAGTTGAAAAACGAGCACGAGAGGAGGAACGAGTGAGTGACAAGGAAAGGTCACCACTACAAACTTCAGATTGTGAACAGTCTAAAGAAGAGAAGATGGCGAGACAATAAGCTAATCCTGAAAAGACTCTGAAGGAAATCATGTTTCCAACAAATGTCAATTTGAACCCAGCATGCATCACTTTGCCTGCCATCACTAATAGTTGGGAAATAAAACACTCCCAAGTTTAGTGACTTGCCCGGAGAGGATCCACAACACCGCTTACAGGACTTTGAGATGGTGATGCGTACCGTGCACACTGTCGCTGCGGAAAATACACTGAGAGAATACATTCGACTCCTGACGTTTCAATTTTCATTACAAGATGGAGCGAGGGAATGGCTGTATCAATTATCTCAGGGAAGCGTAACATCTTGACAACAGATGAAGCAAAAGTTTCTTGAGCAATATTACCCCTTTGCCCGGATCCAGAATGCTAGAGTTGCAATTCAGAATATAAAGATAGGCAATAAAGAATCTATATATGACTACCACTCTAGGTACAAGAAGTTGATCGCAAGGTGTCCTCAACATGGTTTGGGTGACAAGGATTTGATTAATACTTTTATGAATGAGCTGAGGCAATCTGAGCGAGATTGGATCGATGCAGCCTGTGGAGGCAATGTTATCAACAAACCACCTAGTGAAATCTTCAAGTTATTCTCTAAGATGGCAGATAGAAAGAGAAACCAAGATGAAACCATTGTGCCCAGGACGCATGAGCCAACCAGCAGTGACCCCAAATTTGATATCCTGGTATCCACTATGAAAGAAATGATGAACCAGAACAAGAACAATGCTACTGGAAATGAGAATCCTAGACAGATCCTGAGGAAGAGGGTTATGAAGTGTGAACTTTGTGCTACCAACAATCACCCAACTGATAAATGTCCATCGTTGTACGAAGATGGAGAAGTTAATGCTATTGGGAAACCCTACCAACAAGGAGATGCCGGGAAGTGAAGGAACTTCAACAATGGACCTTGGAGGCCCAATGGCAATTTGAGATATGGGAATAATAACTATCTGAACGCACCTCAACAAGGGCAACTACCACAACAACCCTATGTACCCCTAGATAATAGAGATCAACCAAGAGATACCCTGAGGAGTGAAGTGGATAGACTAGCAGCCAAACAAAGGAAGGGGTATCAAGAGTTAGACAGTTTTTGCATGGAGACAAGGGGAGGCATGAGAGATATTAAGGAACATTGATCCACCTGGTAGAATCGATCTCCCAAATTAAGTTAACGTTGAATGGAGGAAAGGGAGAACTACCGTCCCAAGTCGAGATAAAAAAGGCTCAAGTGAACACTATTATATTGTGAAGTGGAGCCAAGTTGCCTGAAGTAAGAGTGCCTTACCATTATATACCTCAAGAAGCTGCAACTGGGCAACAACAGTCTCATGAGCAAGATGTTGATATCGAACAAGAGGATGAGGCTGAACCAGAAAAGTATGAAGAGGCACCCATGGGATAAGGTGATGTTGAGGAGCTATGGCAAGAATTGTCTGTTGAGAAAAGGGCACAGTTTGAAAGAAAAGCGGCAGACATAAGAAGGAAAGCTGAGCGCGACGCAGCCGAAATCAGAGCGAAAACAATGAAGGAGGCTGAAAACGTGACTAAGTCCAAACCTTATGAGCCGAAAGCTCCTTACCCAGGACGGTTCGCAAAGAATAAGGAAGCTCAGGAAATGAAAGAGCTGACAAAAATGTTTTAGAAGGTCGAGGTCAACATACCCCTCTTGACCGCCTTACAATCTATGCCTAAGTGTGCCAAGTTTTTTAAGGAATTATGTACATGGAAAATCAAGTACACAGACGATGCAAGGTTCCAAGTTAGTGAGAATGTATCTACAATATTGCAAGACACCTCCAAGATTGAAAAGGCTATGCTGGATCTAGGAGCATCGATTAACGTCATGCCCAAGTCAATGTATGATGATCTAAGGATGAGGCCACTTAAACCTACAAGGGTGGCAATTTAACTAGCAGATAGGTCGATTGTATGGCCTGAAGGTATTCTAAAGGACGTCTTGGTCAGGGTAAGGGACTTAATTTTTCTAGCAGATTTCTATATCCTGGATATGGGGAGATCGTCGCACAAGGCACCAGTGATGTTGCTAGGAAGACCGTTCTTGAAGACCACTCGCACAAGAATCAACTGCGATACGGGGAAGTTAACATGTGAGTTCGGAGGAGAAGTGGTGTCATTTGACATCTACAACACCATGAAACAACCTAGTGATACGGAGTTGGTGCATAGCATTGATCATACTGACCAGACGGTGGATGAGTTCTGGCCAGAAATAGCAATTGAAGATAGGCTGGATGTAGTCCTACAAATTAGTCTAACGGAGGTTGTTGCCCAAGACGGGTTTGTTGAGCTAATTGAAGCCGTACATTACTTAAAATTAGATATAGAAACAGGAAGGAGAGTAGAACCATTGGTGATTCCTACACTGAAGCAAGAAGATAGGTTGATGCCATCAATAGAGAAATCACCCAAGCTCGAATTGAAAGCTCTACCTAGCCACTTAAAGTACATCTACTTGGGAGAAGAAGAGACACTACTAGTAATCATAAGTGCGGAATTATCTATCGAGGAAGAGGAACGTGTCAAAGAAGTCCTGGTGGAGTACAAACTGGCCATTGGCTGGACATTGGCCGATATAAGGGGCATAAACCCCACAGTGTGCAGACACCATATCTTGCTCGAGGAAGATGTCGTGCCCATTAGAGATCCTCAAAGAAGACTGAATCCAACAATGAAGGAGGTAGTGATGAAAGAAATCTTGAAGCTGTTAGACCTGGGGATCATCTACTCGGTCTCTGACAGTAGATGGGTAAGTCCAGTGCATGTCGTACCCAAGAAATCTGGAATTCAAGTGGTGGAAAACGAGCAGAGAGAAATGGTGGTGACAAGGTTACAAACAGGATGGCGAGTATGCATTGACTATAGGAAGTTGAATCAGAAGACCAAAAAGGACCACTTTCTAAAGGTTGGTGGGCAACAAGTACTTTTGTTTTCTCGATGGTTACTCGGGCTACATGCAGATCTAGGTAGCGGAGGAAAACCAGGGCAAGACCACTTTCACTTGCCCATTCGGTATGTTCGCATATAGGAGGATGCCTTTTGGCCTATGCAATGCTCCTGGCACGTTCCAAAGATGTATGATGAGCATATTCTCAGATTTGCTCGAAACCTGCCTAGAGGTGTTCATGGATGACTTTACTGTCTATGGGTCGGACTTCGACAAATGCCTAAACAACCTGGAGATAGTGCTGAAAAGATGCGTGGTTAAGAGTTTGGTCCTGAACTATGAGCAGTGTCATTTCATGGTCAAGGAAAGCATAGTCCTTGGGCATGTCATATCAGAATGAGGGATAGAGGTTGACAAGGTCAAGATCGACATCATAGCCAAGTTGCCCTACCTGAGCAACGTGAAGCAGCTACGTGGATTTCTTGGACATGCAAAATTTTATAGGAGGTTCGTCAAGGATTTCGCTAGGATCGTGCAGCCCACGACTAGACTATTACAAGGAGAAGTGGAGTGGAACTTTGATGAAGACTGCAAGAAGGCATTCCACACGCTAAAGGAGATCTTAGTGTCAGCACCTATCATTCAACCACCAAATTGGAAGATGCCATTTGAGGTGATGTGTGACGCGAGTGACGACGCAGTGGGAGCAGTTCTTGGGCAGAAGAGAGGAAGAGTGAATCATGTCATATACTATGCATCCAGAACGCTCAATCCTGCTCAATGCAATTATTCTACTACGAAGAAGGAACTATTAGATGTGGTGTTCGTTGTCGAAAAAATTCGATCATATCTACTCAGGGGCATGACCAAAGTTTACACTGATCACTCTGCCCTAAAGTTCCTCATGGCCAAGAAGGAAACTAAGCCCAGATTGATAAGGTGGATCATGTTGCTTCAGGAATTCGATTTGGAAATCAAGGATAAGGCTGAAACCCAGAATCTAGTGGTTGATCATCTGAGTTACATAATCCAACAAGAAAAGATCGAGCCAATTAAGGAGACTTTCCAGATGAACATCTTGCTCTTGCCCAAGACAACCCAGATCCATGGTATGCTGACTTGTGCAATTATATTGTCTTGGGACGACTTCCAGGTAACCTCAGCCTATATCGAAAGAACAAGTTGAAGGTGGAAAGTCGATATTACATCTGGGATGAGCCGTATTTGTGGAAAATGTGTTCTAACCAAGTTATCCGTAGATGTGTTGATGAGAAGGAACAAGTAAGCATCCTTGCACATTGTCATTCCAAGGTGTGTGGGGGACATTTTGGACCAAAAAGGACTACAAGGAAAATATTGGATTGTGGATTTTACTGGCCCAATATATTCAAGGACAGCTTCGAGTGGTGTAAACGATGCGTTCAATGCCAGAAAGAGGGCAACATCGGCAAGAGGAATGAGATGCCCATGACCCCAGTCCTACCTGTTGAAGTATTTGATATATAGGGAATGGATTTTATGGGGCCATTGCCCAACTCAAGAGGGAATCTCTACATTTTGTTGGCAGTCGACTACGTGTCTAAATGGGTAGAGGCTAAGGCAACATCAACCAATGACTCAAAGGTTGTTGTGGAATTCCTCAAGAGCAATATTTTTAGCCGCTTTGGTGTGCCCAGGGCAATCATTAGTGATCAAGGAACGCACTTCTGCAATGGAGATGTAAAGGGGTTGATGAGTAGATATAAAGTACATCATAGGATTTCGAATGCTTATCATCCGCAAGCAAATGGTCAAGCTGAATTGTCTAATCGCATTGTGAAGGCTGTTTTGAGAAAGACAGTTAGTCCAATATGGAAGGATTGGAGTTTCCATCTTTAGGATGCACTGTGAGCATATAGGACAGCATTCAAAACCCCATTTGGCATATTACCCTACAGAATGGTCTCTGGCAAGATGTGCCACTTGCCTGTGGAGATAGAACATAGAGCATATTGGGCAGTTCAGAAGATGAATTATGATTGGGATAAAGCTGGCCAAGTTAGGAAGCTTCAATTGCAAGAACTCGAGGAAATTTGACTCAATTTATACGACAGTTCCGTGCTATACAAAAAAAGGATGAAGAAGGCTCACGATGCATTGATCAAGGTCAAGAAGTTTGAACCTGGGCAACAAGTGCTACTATATCTGTGATACCCCGAGCTTTTATACCTTTAGAGAGCGTTTAATTAACCGAGTGAGTTAAAAGATGAGAAATTAGGAGTAAAATTTTTCATTCCTAAACGAAGAGAAATGAGTAAAACGTTTAAATTGCTTTGTGAGTTTTGTGTGAATTTATCTGTTCTATTTATCTGAGATGATGATGTGATATACTTGTTGAATTGTTTATGTGAAAATGAGTATGAGATTAATTTCTATAAAAATCCCGAAGAGTTTGCTTGATTGAGATAGCATAATATTAATCACCGAGAAATATATTTATACCGATGAACTTAGAATAGAATTGAATTAGAATCTTCGAACCTAGAATTGCTTTTAAGGTCACTGAGATAGGGTAAGAGCTTACCCGAGAATTGAGAAGAGTAATGAGGAGTTAATCTTAAAAGGATTAATAAACGGATTAATAAGCCGACTAAATTCCTTTGAGATTTAAAAGACTAAATGATCGAATTCGTTAATCTTTTAATTGAGACGTGAAATAGGATTGAGATGAGTTAGTGTCAAAAGTGAGACGAGAAGAGGTTAGACTCGTTTATAGAACAAAAAAGAATTAATACGAATCGTTTTATCCGGAAAACCTTTACGACCGGGTAATTAACACCCGTAACGACACGACGAAGACACGTGTCGAAACACCTCTCTCCCTCTCACACCACCTCACTCTTCCTCTCCCATCACTCTTCAATTTCCAAGATTAATGTCATGATTGTGTCTTATGCATGGCATTACCAAAAGTGCATGCAAACTACATCACATCTATCTATCAATCACACTTTAAACAACTTCAACTTCCAATGCTAATTGCCATCATACTTTATTCTTTATGTTGGAAGTTCAAATTGCATGCAAGCTATTCAAAAGAGAGAAGACTTCATTCATCACACTCCACCTCTCTCTCTCATTCGAACTCTCTCTCCCAAGCAAGAAAGAAAAAAACAAGAAAATCCTCTCTACTCTCTCTACTCTCGGCAATCTCTCTCTCACACACATACATTTGATTTTTCTTACATGCAACCATATATTCAAGCTCCTCATCCATGGAAATGAAGTAGAAAGTATCATCCTCCATTCATTCCATCCATATTTTCAAGAAAAAGGTAATAATCCTCCAAGTTCTTGAAGTTAAATTCAATAATCATCCTACATTTTCTTCATTTTGGCTCTTAAACCCTAAAAGAGATAGATGATTAATTTCATGTTATTCATTTCATTGAGGATTCAAGAAGACTTCTTTCTTCCCTTTAAGTCCAAGCTTTGAAGCTACAATTTCCATCCATTTCGATTCCAAGAGCCAAGAGAAGGATTTCTATTTAAATTAAAGTATGGTATTCATTTGATTAGTTGTAAATATGTATATCTCTAAGTCCTAAAAGAAAGAACCTATGCATGCATGTTATTTAAATTATGTTTAGGCTAAATTAGGATGTGCATGTGATAATCGAGTGAGAAGAAATCGTTAGGAGAATCGAACATTAGGTTTTAATCGGTGAATTAAGAGAAGAAAAAGAAATTAAAACCCTAACAAATTGATGAATGCCGAAAATATTAGGAAAAATAGGAAAAATATAAATTCTTTGAGTTATTGATATTTTGATGCTTGATTTGTTATCTTTATCATGTTGAGAATGAGATTATATGCATGAAAAATTGAGAAATGAATTGCCCTAAAATAGGGATCAATGCCGTGTATTTTGAGGAAAATTGGAGAATTTATTTTGTTGATTTGTTTAATAAATTGAGTGATGTTTTGATCATGAGATGATTGTATGAGATGTTGATGAAATCATACATGTTGTTAAGTTAAGAAAATGGAATTGCATGTTAAGATTTTAAAGAAATTAAATGTGATAATATAGAAAAGGTTGGATGTTTAGATGTTATAATGTGTGTATAAAAACTAGTTTAATTTATGAATCAAGATAGAAGTTTTGTAATAAAAGGAATGAAGTTCAAAAGCTTTTAAATGGTTAAGAATTGAAAAATGCATAAAAGATATGTTAATAAATTTGCTTGTATTAAAATTTAAAGACTTGAATTTTTACTAAACTAAAAAGATATTTTATAACTTAACTAATAAAATGGACTAGTTAATAAAAATGTTTATTAAAAGATAAAGAAAACCTATTGAGTAAGAAATGGCTTAAAGGTTAAAGACAAAAGAAGAAGAAATTATTAAATAAATGAGCAAAATTTGAGAAAACCGAGTTTAAAAGAATTAATCGAGAAGAAATAGAAAGGAAGTTTTAATCGAGTAAAGAAAAGATGCTAGACGAGTAAGGTTAGAAACTCGTATAAGCTAATCAAGAAAATAATAATGGAATAAGATATCGAGTAATGAGTTGAAAAGAATTAATTAAAAATAATTAATTGAGTACGTTGTTTTCAAACCATGCGAATTAAAAATTAAACCGAGAAAAATTACCGAGTAAATAATTATAAAAATATTAGTCAAGTTAAGAAATGAGAATAGAATTAGAAATGAATAAGAAATTCTAATTTCATAAGAGTTAATAATAATTAAAGAGAAATTATATTAATTGAGAAAAAGATATGAAATACCTCATAAGATAACGGATGTAGAACAAAAGCGTTGTCTATAAAATAAGAAAGATAGAGTAAATAGTTGAGCCTTCATAAAAAGAAATACATAATCGAGTTAGGTTTTAAGATCTAAATTAAATGAATGTTAATGTGTCTTGAAGTATGTTTGATTTATTTGAATTCATTATATGATTGAATAAGTGTTTAAATGCATGATATTAGTTATGATATGAAAGATAATTGAACTATTGTATGCAAAATGATTGAATTATTGATTGTTAAATCGAGAATCAACTAAATTCTTTGAAAGAAAGCTCGAGTAATAGAATGTAGACGATGACGTTTATTAATTAAAACGAGAAAAGTGTTAAGATGTTAATTAGTAGTATTAACCAAATTCGAGTAGAATTAAAGTTTTAAAGATGAGAACGCGAGATCCTTTAGAAAAGTTAAAGCGAAGAGAGAGACGACTCAAGTAGAAGTCCTTCAGTTAAGTCCAACGCCTTTGTGTCCGTCTTTCATGTATCTTATTTTTTTTCTATCGATGTCGAACTGTGAAGGATCGAGCCGGACGGAGCATTAAGCAAGGACAAATAGCCCTAAACCACCTAGTTAGTTCTTCGGAAGTCAGGTGGGCTTTTCTAAACCAAAAACTATCGATGAGAATTAGTTATGCTATTGAATATTACGATATGATTTTAAATGTGATTGACTTGCCGTTTTTATTAGAGTTGGTATGTGTTATCATCTGTTTATGTGAAGATGTTATTATCCTGTGAAAGGCAGGAAACCCACGTGTAGTATATGTTGAGGTGACTGTGAGCCTTGCTTCGGTTAGGCCGGTCACAGTGCTCGAGAAGGAGGCCTACTTCTCGGCACAGTAAGATTGTTTGTGACAGATGATGCATATTGTTATATTATATGATATTTGACTGCGCAGTCTGTTTAAAAGAAAATGCATTTAACATGCACAAGTAAAACTGTTTTTAACTGCTTAAGTACTTGTGGTGTTCGGCAAGGCAAGTTCAATTGTTATAGCTTTAAAAAGCATCTTTATCCAAATGTTTTGGCTTGTGTTCACTGAGTACGAAGTACTCAGCCCTGCGTGTGTTTCTAAACATGCAGGTTGACTGGATGGCGATGGCATGGATATTTGGTGGTGTGGTTTGGTTCTTTTGGTTGAGTCTAGTTGAATTTCAGACTGGCATTTGTACGTCTTCATACGTGCAGATGTTGGGTATTGATGCAAGTTTCCGCTGCAACCCTTTTGAATTGATGTCTGTTGATGCTAATACTTTGACTCTCATGTTTTTTATTCCGAGCGTTGTGCTCGAAGACCTTGAATATTTGTTAACTTCTTAAACTACTTGATTTGTACTTCCGAGCGATGGGCTCATTGACTTGAAATGTTTTTGAACATGATCCTTTTAACTTGGTATATATGGGTGTATTCTCTTTTGTTGGAATTCTATCCCCGTCAGCATGAAGTACTTATTTAAATTCTTGTTATATGTAGTTTTGAGATGCTCGGATATTACTTCATTATACTTTGGAAGCCTAATTCGATTGCCTTATCTTTCATTATCGTTTTCTCCGAGCATGTATTCCCCATAATTGAGTTGATTGTTAGTTGTTAGGTTTTGTTGTTATTTGTAAGTCGCACCTCGAGAGTCGGGGCGTGACAGGTTGGTATCAGAGCAAGGCTTTTGATTTGCTCTGAAGTTTGTTATTCTTTAATGAGTTGTGTCTAGATTTAATTCCTAGACTTATTTGAGTCAGTAAACCACACCAAGTTATCCTCCATCTCATTCGGCAACCAGGTATGTCTTATTTTCTAAAAGTTTTTCAAGTTAAAGTGATGTATGAGTTATTAAAGCGTTGAGAATTTCTTTTAAGTTATTTATTGAGTTATGAAATTTTGAGATGACTTTGCTAAGATTGATTAATAACTAGATTGCTTTAGAATGTCCTCCTCGTTGCGAGTGCGTGTGAAAAGATCGGAAAGAATAAGGAGTGTGTGTGATTGGTTACGTGATTTGGAATTGCCCTAAAATCCCTCTTTGGAACGCAGAAATGAGTATGTAGTGGAATTTGAAATATGTTGGATTAATTGTTACGTGTGCTTATGCGTTTAAAATTCGTATAGGATGGACGACAACGATTGGATGCAAGAATACTTGTACGTAAGGAAGATGAGCAACGAGTCGTTATCAGAATTTTTAGCACGATATCATACGATTTGGGGAAGAGTCCAGTATATGGACATAGGACCGTTAGAAGGCATGACGCATCTAATTCAAGCTCTACCGCAAGAATGGAAGGAATGGGCAGCTTGTCTTGTCCCTCGTTTTATAGGCTACCGTTATTTCAACCGAACCTTATACGGCGATGTGAATGCTTTTATCTCCGCGATTTCAGCCTGTTTTATGACTTATGGCGCTCCTCCGCCCGAACCATATGATGATGATACTCCAAGTCTTCCAAATGAAACTGTTCATGCTCCTCCATCAATTCCTTCAAGCGAGCCTGTTTCCCTCCAAATCAATTCACCGCCACGAACTATTCTTGAACCTCGGAATCCCCACTCATATTATCCAATTGTAAGTGGTGTGCTTTAATTCATTCTTTTGACCCTATTATTTTGTCTAACTTGCCAACATTGCAGCCGAGTGGATGCAATGGAAACCTTTCTTCAAATAAAGACCAAATTGCTGCTTATATGCATCATCAGCCAGTAACTTTTTCAAGTCATCCTAAAGCAGAATCCTCTAGACAAACCCGTTCAGGCGACGACGTTGAGAATAAAAGTGTGCCAATTGACGCAGCGACTGTAGGAAAAGGATATCTTCAAACTCTACCCAGTAATGTCTTTCCTGCTTCTTTTGCTCGTACATCTACCTCTCCAACAAGGCCAGATGACTCCCAAATTGGCGTCTCCACTGATGTAGCTCCTTACCGTCACCAAGACGAGAATCCTAATACCCCGCCATGGGTCGAATCCGAGTTAACTGCGATGAACTATACCTTGGAAGACTGCGAGGAAGCTTTGAGAGAAACTGAGCGCGAGTGTTTCGCCATCGAGGATGACAACGTCGAAGAGGATGACGTGCAGTTTGAAGGTCAAATGCTTGAGGAAGAAGAGGAAGAAGAAAAAGACCCCGTGAAAGATGAAGAACCCATAGAATATTATGGAGTAGATCCCGAAGTGGAACAGTACGATGATAGTGGGCCAAGCGAAGATGATTCCTGTGTGTAGGAGTATTTCAAGGACGCTGTTGAACTTAAGTGCTTTTGATTCGAGTGTGTTAGAGAGATGAATTATATTTTTCAGTTATGTTGTAATTTGTGGTTAAGACTTGCATAATTTGACTAAGAAGAAGGGAATTTTTTTCAAGTAATTCCCTATTTATTATAAGTCCTTAAGAAGGCCGCCGTCGAGCGATTTGAAATTGAGATATTAAGTTCTTTTGAATTGAAATTGAATTTCCTGAGTTATCAAATTGAGTATATGAGTATGAAGTGATGATATGTCATTTTGTGATTATGATTGATTGTTTTGAGAATATATGATGATGATATGAATATTTGACGATTATTAGAACATAAATGAGATGCATGTGTATATATGAGAAGTTAAAGTAATGACTTATTTGAGAAAGTTCTTAATTGCTTTTAATTATTAAGTACCGATCGAGAATTGTGTTCCTCCCAAAAGAGAAATGTGTTCAGAATCGAGAAAGGTTCCTTGTGAACTAAAGATCTAGAGTGGTTGAAGTTTTCCTTGTTAATTTTTTTTTTTTTAGAATGCCGCCAAGACGCAGAAACGTTAGAATTCCAGAAGACAATCCAGAAGGGCAGTGTGATCCTACTCCGCCCTCTCAAAACGAAAGATGAGTCGAAGAGCTTTTTCTCCGACAAAATCCCCCAACGTTTGACAGTAAAGGCAGTCCGGCTGATGCCGAGGACTGGATTCGTTCTTCGGAGCGAATTTTCCGTTTCCTCCGTTGTTCCGATCGTGAGCGTTTGGAATGCATAGCGTACCAGAAAGGGACAGCCGACTATTGGTGGGAAGCGAAACAGAGGATGTATTCTCCCGAAGAACGTGAAGAGTTAACATGGGACCAGTTTAAAGAAGCCTTGTACGAAAAGTTTGTACCAAGAAGTTATCGAAAGCAGAAATCCAACGAATTTGCCAGTCTAAAACAAGGAAAAAGATCTGTAGCTGAGTATGACCGAGAATTTTGCGAGTTAGCCCGATTTGCGCCCGATATGGTCGATACCGATGAGAAGATGTGTGAATTATTTAGAGCAGGACTGAGGCAAGATATTTGAGTGGTTCTCGCTAGTTAAATTGGTTTAACTTACGCGGAAGCTTTAAACCGAGCCCTGGATATGGAGTTAGCAATGCAACCGAAAAAAGGATCGCAACCCCCAGCGAATCCTCAACCACAAAGCCAGATGATCACGACTACGTCTACTCAACAATCTTAGTTCAACCAGTATGGGAAGAGAAAAGGAAAATGGAATGGTGGAAACCAACCAAACAAGAAGCAGTGGCAAGGAAAGAGCCAACAGCAGCCCCAGAAGGGAAAGGCACCGCAGATGAACCGAGGCAACCTACCCATCGGACCTTTAGGATTCCCTCCCTGTGCGAAATTCGGAAAAATGCACCAAGGCATTTGTAAGAGCGGAAGTAATGTTTGCTACACTTGTGGTCAACCTGGTCATTTCTCAAACCAGTGCCCGAGTAAGCAACAAGGGTTTAGAAGTGGAAGACCAAACTAATTCCAGCCGTCGCAGATGAAAGCTATCGAGGCAGCTCCTCTGCAAAAATTTGTTCCGCGTCAACGCAAGCCGCCGCAACCAAAGCAGCAACGTTTGCAGCAAGAACTGCCGCATTTCCAAAGGACGTACGCGATTGAACAGAAGCCGCTGGAGAAGGAGAAAGGAAATCTAGCAGGTATGGAAAAGCTTAATAGCATACCTGTTATTGTTTTGTTCGATACGGGAGCTTCGCATTCGTTTATATCTAGCATTTGCGTAAAGAACCTAGAATTAGAAGTAGAAGAATCGAATCAGATGCTTAGTGTCGCAACCCCTTTAGGAAAGTCTGCGTTAGTTTCGCGTGTTTGCTCGAATCTAGAATTTGAAGTCGGAAACTGTAAGTTAGTCGCGAAATCCCTGAATGTAATCCAGATGCGTGACGTTGATATGATCCTAGGAATGGATTGGCTAACCGAGAACTTTGCGACGATTCGATGCGATTTAAGGCAAATATCATTTAAAACCCCTGGAGAAGAGTCAACCATAGATTTCGAAATGGAAAAGAGAGTGAAGAAGAGCGTGCCGATAATTTCAGCCATGAAAGCGCAAAGATTGATGCGGAAAAGAGGTACACAAGCGTACCTAGTCTATTTGAATAAGGACGAGAATCATGAGTTGAGTATCGATGATGTTCCAATCGTGAGAGAATTCAAGGATGTGTTTCCAGAAGTGTTACCAGGCTTACCCCCTGACCGTCAATTGGAGTTTTCAATCGATTTAGAACCCGGATCAGCCCCGATATCCAAGGCACCGTATAGAATGGCCCCAAAGGAACTTCAAGAGTTGAAGATCCAACTGTAAGAATTGTTGGACTTAGGCTATATTCGACCAAGTGTATCGCCTTGGGGTGCTCCGATATTGTTTGTGAAGAAGAAAGACGGTAGTTTGAGGATGTGCATAGACTACCGAGAGTAAAACAAGATTACACTGAAGAATAAATATCCTTTGCCAAGGATAGATGATTTGTTTGACCAGCTAAAAGGAGCCGGTGTTTTCTCTAAGATTGACTTAAGGTCTGGATACCACCAACTGAAGATCAAGCAAGAAGATATTCCAAAGACTGCTTTTAGAACGAGATATGGACATTATGAATTCATAGTAATGCCATTTGGATTAACAAATGCCCCGGCAGTGTTTATGGATATGATGAATAGAGTTTTTCACGAATATTTGGATAAGTTCGTGATTGTCTTTATAGACGACATTTTGGTGTATTCAAAAAGTGAAGCTGAGCATGAAGAACATTTAAGAATTGTGTTAGAAACGCTTAGAGCGAAAAAGCTGTATGCCAAATTCAGTAAGTGTGAATTTTGGTTAAAGGAAGTAAATTTCTTAGGACATGTATGGGTGTATTCTCTTTTGTTGGAATTCTATCCCCGTCAGCATGAAGTACTTATTTAAATTCTTGTTATATGTAGTTTTGAGATGCTCGGATATTACTTCATTATACTTTGGAAGCCTAATTCGATTGCCTTATCTTTCATTATCGTTTTCCCCGAGCATGTATTCCCCATAATTGAGTTGATTGTTAGTTGTTAGGTTTTGTTGTTATTTGTAAGTCGCACCTCGAGAGTCGGGGCGTGACAATATCAGTCCAAGTTTAAACTCATGTCAGGGAAACTATCAACTAAGTGGGTTGGTCCATTCGAAGTACAAGCTACATATCCAAATGGGGCTATGGAAGTGATGAATCTTACCACAGGAAAGATTTTCAAACTCAATGGAGAAAGATTGAAGGCTTTCTTTGGCCAAGTCTTGGAGAAGCTAGAGGAATACTTGAAAATCCTCTATAAGATAGAGCCCTAACTTGAGAAAGGAGGATGTCGTGCCCACGACGATAACTGGGGTGCTGGCTAGGAGGCAACCTGGTATGTTTTCTTTTACATTTCACGTTTTGTCTTATTTAGTTTATTTTTTTTAAAGGGGCAAGATAGGGATTAAAATAGCCATAATTTTAATGTTTCCATCAAATTTAGGCATATTTTAATTCCATTATGGGTAGAAATGTCTAACCACAGGATAAGAGAATTTTGCCTTGTGTGTGGTAGTTTGTTTGTGACTTGCAGAGAATAGGTATTGGGCGAGAAGAAGAAGGAGGATCTGACACTTTGCTTTGAGCAAAGTGTGTGCGGAGGAGGGCAAGAGCGGCGCTCTGGGCTAAGCGATGGACTTGGGCAATACAGCTGACGAGACAGTAACTGCGACATCACATGGGATGTCACAACTGTACTCAAAACCTACCCGTAGCCCTATAACTGTCTGCCACCCTACCATAACTATCCCTCTAAACCTTTCCACTTCCCTACGTAAACCATCAATTCAAAAACTACCATACACCACTTTCCATCCTCAACCCCCCCAATTTTAGATTTTCGCAGATTTCTTCCCTAAATTTTATTCCTAAATCTACAATGGTATTAACACGCCCCAAAAACAAACTCAACAAGATCCCTCACGGCACTCACATTGACCTCGGTGAACCAGAATGGCTGTCGTCGGAGGTCCCATTAGCATCATCAGACCCAACATCTTGGGTGGTGCCGTACCCTCTCACAGCCGAAGCTAAAGAAATCATCAGCAACGCGCTCACGGAGACGATGGCGGTACCGGAGGGAGAAAAAGCAGAAGGAGCCGCTCCGGTGGGAGGAACTTCTCCAACACCGGAGAAAGCTGCTGAGGAAGCAACGCTGGAGAACATGCAGCTGGAACCAGAGAAAAAAGAGGCAGAGAAGGACGATGTGGAGATGGAGGCTCTTGAGGAAGAAGAGGGAGAGCAGGAAGAGAAGAAGGAATCTGCTGATTCCTTTGACAAGCTCTGCGAAGAAGTGGAATGGGATGCTATGAAGAGGAAAGAGAAAGGGAAGGAGACCAAGAAGAAGAAGAAGATGAAGGCGGTCACATCTGAAGCCATCTCATCATTAGGTGGAGAATTGTCCACGGAAGAGAAGAAGGCCACTACGCCTTCGTCCAAGAACCCAGGGAAGAGGTAGAGAGTAGTGGAGTCGGAGGACGATAAAGATGTCCAAATAGTGGGGGAGAGGATAACAAGGTCTGCCACTCAGAAGGTCAAGAATGAGGAGTCCGAGTCGCGAGGGAAGAAGAAGTTTAAGAAGGCGGAAGACTTGTCTACCAGGAAGGTTTTTGTGCCCAGAGAGGTTGACTTTGGCGACCTGGACTCCTTGGGCATAGTATTGGAAGTGAGGGCCCTGCACGAGAGATGTGGTTGGGGAAGATTCCTGACTCTACCCTGCCACATCTACGAAGAGTTGGTGAGAGAAGTGTATGGATCAGTAGAGTTTGTGCTGGATGGAGAAGGAAACTCGGCCTCGATCGAGTTTGTGATAAATAGGCAGCCATTTATGGCTGGGCTAAATGACTTGAACCAGATTTTGGGGTTTGCCACTATGATGGAGTTGCAGAAGCCGGAGTTTAGAAGGGCAGGGAAGAATGTGCCAGTGGACTTGCCCAAGAGGAGTGGATCTGGATGTGGAAGGAGGTTAGTGTGGGAACGGAGTTCAAGTCGGGAGACAACAAGGCATCTGATTTGAAGACGCTAGCCCTTCGAATTGCCCATAGGATTCTTGCTTACAACATGTTTGGCAAGGGAGATAGTGGGAACTCACTGGCTAACAAGGAGGTTTACATACTATATTGTATGTTGACCAAGAAGAGGCTGAACTTTGCAGCCTTCTTAATGGAGCAGCTGAGGGCAGTGGTGGCCAAGGCGAGCCAAAAGTACTCGTGTGGGCACTTTGTTACAGCCTACATTGAGGGGTTAGAACTTCATGATGAGGTAAAGGATTTTGAAGTGACACGTGCTCAACATGGAGAGATTGAGCAGGATAAAGGAGGTGGTGAAGCATGGAAAAGGATGGCGCCTGTTGGAGGCGCATGAGAAGGATAAACCAGTTTCAACACGCTTGCCGCCCAAGAAGTAAGCTAGGTTGGCCAAGAAGTCCGCGATCGAAGAAGAGGAAGAAGATGATGAAGAGGAGGTTGAATCTTCTTCTGCCCAGTTGAAGAAAGTCTTGGAGAGGTTGGGCAAGACTGAGGAGTTGCTCAAGGAGCTATGGAATGGGCAATTGGTCATGCAGGCTACTCTCAATAGCCTTGCCCGTCATCTGAAAATAGGGTCAGCTTCTGATCCTTCTGCTTAATTATGTCCTCCAGTTGTTTGTGTAGTAGTTTTTTGTGTTTTTATTTTTGGTGTAATGTCTTTGTGTTTTATTTGTTTTGTGTCTGTGGAGTAATCGAATACCTCACCTATAATTGCCTTACAAAATGTGTGGTGAGGTAGGCAAATAACTCTTGTTGTTGTGTTAGTGTCTTGATCTTTCTACGTCCACTACTTTGCTATAAGTAAAGTGTGTGCATAGGGAGACCAATTGTTTGTCAGAAATTGTGTTGAGTCCAAGGTTGAGGCCTCCATAAATTGACTTTGCTATAAGCAAAGTGTGTGCGTGGAGTGTCTGTGCCGTGTGTTTTTTTTTTAGTAATCGAGTTGATCAGCATGGAGTTGTTGGGAAAGATGGTGTGATGATTTGTGTGCTTAATTGCTGCTTGTTGAATAGTGCTAAGTTTTTGCATGCTAGAAGATGACTTGTATGATGGATTGAGTTGTGAACATACCTTGTGAGGATTTGAGCTTAAATTGAATTCATCCTTTATGTGTAATTAAAGATATCTTGATTAGGAGGAACTAGAACTTGTCTGTACTTTAGTTTATAATCTCTGAACTTAGATGATTTAGGTCATTCTTTCATTAGCCCATTGAGTTTGAATTAACTACCTAATATCATTATCCTTTGATAACCCCTTTTGAACTGAATTGATTTTTTCTATCACTTAGATGCTGCCTTTAAAAAGATTCTTATTTGGTTGTGGCAACCAGGGCAGTATAAAGAAGAAAAAAGGGCAAGAAGGAGATAATGAGGTACGATTTATGTTTTGTGTTGGTAGTTGGGTTATGCCCAAGAAAAGAGAAAAAAAAATGAAAGAAATAAGGGGAACAGGAAAACAAATTAAGTTCCCTAAAGAGGTTAAAGCATAAGCCTGGAAAAGATAAGGCAAGGAATTAAGGAGAGGTTAGGAACCCCTGTTGCCTAATACGAGTTTAAATTGCCCTTATCGAAGATCTAAATACTTCCTACCGATTGTCTTAAGCTTAAAGCCTAGAAAGACCTAATCGTGAGTTCTTAGATTTAAAATAAGAGCTTTAGATTTAAAGGGCAGGCAAGCTTATTGTGATACCGAAGTTAAGATGGTCCATGAGTGTAAAGAAGAGCCTAAACACAAGAGTCATGAGTGTGGAGAGGAGATTCTAAAAGTTCACAATTCTGTCTTGACTTGTTTGATAGCATGGCATTTTCTTTTCCCTTCACTTGCAGATTATTTTGGAAAATTGTTATATTGCCTTGACTAACTCTTCTGTGTTGATCATGTTTTGAGTCTTTTGTTCTTTTGTTTTGGGCAAGTTGTTTGTGCACACTTGAGGACAAGTGTGGGTTAAGTGTGTGCGCATGATGAGTCCATATTTTATGTCTTTTTAATGTCTATCTGAGGTAGGTTAGATTGAGTCTTTGTGTGTGTTTTGTTTAGTTTTAGTGTCTTGGAAAACATATTTTGGGCAGGAGGGTGTTTGCTGCCTTGCAGGAGGAAACTGGGCAATCAAGGCTAGAAAGCGTCATTTCTGGAAGCAGGCCAGGAAGAGCGATAATGGTCAAGACAAAGATAGGTGGAGTGCTTTGCTCAGCAGGCGAGTTTCTCTCCTAGGTCTAGAAGGATAAAGAAAAGATGATCTAACTTAAATATCTTTCCTTATCCGACTAGATTTAGGATCCGCAAGGGATTTCTTGGAGATAGACGTGACTTGCCATGTTGGGGTCGAGCATATCAAGTATTACTTGCATCCCAAGGTAGCTCGTGGTTTCCTTCCATGTTAAGGACTAGGGGGCCCAAACCATAAGTACTCACCTATAAATATTGAAGCCGTGCTGCTACGAAGAACGCCGTCTTTTATGCTTCTATTCCTGTATTTTCATTAAGAGATTTTGAGGAGAAAAACAAGTCCTACGGGCATACTTTTATTTGTGTTTGTTCATCGGCACTTTTGGCCGACTTTGCTTTTCACGTACTTAGTAAGTTTTAATATAGTTCTTCTTATAAGTTCCTTTCATTATTATGTTCGTTGTTTTATTATTATGTCTAGCTAAGTTTTTATACTTGATCTGAACAAGACAGTTAGGTCTAAATTGTATTAGATAATTGCATGCATGTGTTTCCGATATGTTAATGAGCTTGTTCAAATATGAGATAATACGATTAAGAGATTAATAGGCCGTTAATCACTTAGGACATATTAGATCACCAATCAGTTGGGAAGTAGAAGTGTTTTCCATCATCATCTTAATTACGTTCGATTAACATTAGAGGAAGGTGTCTACCTAATTAGGTCAGACGTGATGATTCCTTGTTGCGAAGTAGGAGTGTTTTCCATCATCATCTCAATTAATGCTCCTTGGACAAGAGACTGAACGATGACTCCGATAGAGGTATTGCCCAAGGTAGAGAGCCGGCGGAGCATAGCCCACTCAGTAAGAATATGTAAAGGAAGGGTTTGTTGAGAGTGTGACGAGTAAAAAGTGATCTCGGCATTCAAGTCCTATAACTGACGATGCATGCATGTAATGAGTACCAAGCTAGGGTTTTCACTTAACACGTCTTAGTCCAGATCAAGTCATCTTTATTATTGATCAAGTTACTATTTACTTTTCAGCATTTATTTAAGTTCTCGAATTGGGTAAGAGAGCCCTAGTGACCAAGATAGCAAAACTAAACTTTCTAAACAAATGGAGGAGGTTTCAAGAGATAGTGACAATCAACTCCTTGTGGATCGACCATGTACTTACTTGCCAACTATATAGCTGTGAGGATAGGCTACAACTTCATTTTGAGAGAGCAAATGACAGCCTCGTCAAGGAGGACATATTCTGGGCAGGAGAAGGTATGTTACTCTGTAGGTGGATTCTGGGCAAAACAAGGATGAAAAGTTGCATTTCTGGAAGCAGGCAGGAGAGGAAGGCATTGGTCAAGATGGGCGGAGTGTTTTGGTCAACTGGCGTTGTTTCTCTCCTAGGTCTAGAAGGATAAGAAAGAGATGATCTAACTTAAATATTCTTTCTTATCCGACTAGATTTGGGATCCGCAAGGGATCTTTTGTAGATAGATGTGGCATGCGATGTTAGGATCATGCTTATCGAGTATTTACTTCCTTCCATATTAATGTAATGCCCCGATTCTTTATAAGTCTGTAAGTTCATCTTAATTGCGTTTATGTACCTAATTCTGTGCCTTTATGTGATTGTTATCATTTTGGTTATCCGAATCGATTGTGTGATGAATTGATTGAGCATGATTATATGAGTTTGAGTTTGAGTTCGAATTTCGGATGTTTCTAAGAAGATTTACTTTTAGATGAATAGTAACTTTTCCCGAGTAATCACTATTCATCGAATTTTTCTGAATTTTGTCTAATTAGTGTCTTTTGAGTCTAAAGATTATTTTAGAAGCTTTGAGATATGTGTGAGAGTTGTTAGAGATTGTCTGAGAGATATTCAAGTTGAAGGTCCAGAAAACCCTAATATGAATAGTGAATTTCGACTTTTTGTTCGTTGCTCGAAATTTTGATTTAAAAACTGGATTTTTGGTTCCCTTGATTTATTTAGTGAAGTTTGAGATGAAGTAGAGATTTTTCCAACGTCGAGAAAGAGTCGTAGTAAGTTTTGAGTCGTTTAAGAATTTAATGAGGTTAAATTGCACCGGATAACTTTTTCTTCCAGCAACTTTTATATCGCATTTTTCACTATTGGGTGCAACTAAACTCAATTAAATCCTATCCCACTCTCATTTCTCTCTACTCTCTCTCACGCGCTCTCTCTCTCCCCTCTTAATTTCTCTCTCGCCGACATCATCACTCTCATCTCTCATCTCTCTCTTCGATCACACACACACACACACACACACCATCTCTCTCTCTCCATCATCCATTGAAGACTAAGCTCCAAGCTCCAAAAGTCTCAAGAAGTTAGCCTCCGTCATCCATTGACTAATCTAATAAGGTGTTCGTAATCCTCTCGTCAAGGTGATCGATTTGAGACTAGAATTTATCCTCTTCTTTCTTCTTTCAAAATCGGCAGCTTTATGCCAAAGGATGGAGTTTGATTCTAGAGTGTTTAAAGCTTACAGTTGCAATGATTGAAGCCCTTCGATCGATCAAGCTTTCAACATTTAATAAGTCCTTTGATCTTTGCTCGATTCTAGTAGTTTGAGCTCAAGAAAAATCCCTCTTCCCTCTCTTTTAATTTCGGCACTTCCATGTCATGGAATAGAGTTTAATTTCAATTTGTTTTTAAGACCTTAAGATCGATCCTAGCATAGTTCTATGCATGAAATTGAAGCCAATATTCATGATCATCATCTCCCATCTTTACCGAAAATTTTGAAGATTTTTGGGGATTTTTATGCTTTTATTTTGATCATGTCTTAGATGATAGATTTGTGTTCTAGAGTGTTATCTAAGAGTTTCTATGTGCTTAATTTAATGAGAAAGATGATGATATATACATGTGTGTATGTACCGAAAATTTTATGATTTTTAGAAGTTTTCATGTTTTTGGTTTGATCATAAGTTTGATGATGGATTTGAGCTTTAGAAATTAATCTAAGGATGCTTGTATGATCAATTAAAAGAAATCGAATTTCTTGCTATTTTCTTCAAAAAAATTCGAAGGTTATGGTTTAAGAAATTGGAATTTTTGTCTTGATGATCTTGATATATGAATTGTGATGTTATATGTTGAATTTGAGTATGGAAAATGCATGCTAAATTGATGAATTGAAGAGTATAAATTGTTTGCTAAATTTCTTGAAAATGTCGAACTATATACATAAAAAAAGTTGGTGATTTTGTGTTGATTTGGGTGAGTGTTGATATAATTATGAGTTATATGATGAGATATGCATGTTTAATTGAGAAAATAAGAAGTATGAATTTTTATGATTTTTATCTCAAAAATTTCGAACCATATGCATGAGGAAATTGATGATTTTTGATGATGTTGAGTCTTGATTGTTAATTAAATGATTGATAAATGATTCCTAGTATAAAACGAGTTTAAGAATAGAAAGAATCGAAGAAAGAAAATAAATTGCCCGAAAAGATGAAAAATTCGAACCATATAAGTGAATGAAGTTGATGATTTTTTATGTTGCATGCTAGTATTGTTTAAATTTATGATTAGATGATGAAATTGGTATAAAAATAGCTAAGTTAGCTTTTTAAAATATTTGAATCCGAGTTAATACGAGAAAGTTATCGATTATTAAGAATAAAAATCGAGTTTTCTTAAATTAAAAATGAGAATAAGGAAAATAAATCGAGTTAATAGTTAAATAGAATAATTTTCATCAAAATCTAATAACTTCTGTTTTTCGAAATTATAATCGAGCAGAATCAAGTCATCATGAGTTAATAACCGAGTTTTGAATGAGTTCCAAGTCAATAATTATAATTAAATGAATTTATTTGATTTTCTAGAATTTTTCTAGAATATTTAATTATATTTGGAATTTTTTTCTTTTTCCATCTATTTATCGAAGTCGATCATTTACCTATCTGTGAATATCCAATTAATGTGAATTAATTGTGATATTAGAACCCGAGAATTAATCTCGTAATTTTTTGAGTTCGTTTGACTCGAAAAATCGAGAAAAACGAGATATGTGACGTGAATAGTGATTTCTTGATATTGTGCATTATTTAATTATTAAATTGATTGGAAGTTGTTGAGTCAAGTTATATTCCCGAGTCTGAGAGTATGTTGTTTTAGTACTTGGGTAGAAGTGAGAAATCGAGAAAGATCGAGTTAGACGGTCGAGATAAGTTAAGAAATCCGAGTCAAGTAGAAGTCCTTCAGCCGAGCGTTAGAACTCGTTTTCATTTTTAGAAAGTCGACTCATCCTTATTAGATGTTATTTTTGAAGGAACGAGTGGATCTGAGAAGTAGACGAGAAGAAGACAAGGAAACTACCTCGACCGAACCCTTTTGCAGTCAGGTGGGCTTTTCAACCGAAATAAAGTGATAAATGTGATTATTATTATCATATTACGTGAGTTTTTAAATTAATTGATTTGCCGTTTTATCTGAGTTTTGGTATGTTTAATCATCTACTTGAGGTATTAATATCCTATGAGAGACAGGAACATATGTGGTTATTTGTTTGAAGTGACCGTGAGCCTTGCTTCGGTTAGGCCAGTCACAGTGTTTGAAAAGGAGGCCTACTTTTCGACATACGAGATTACCGACTGATTCATACCTGCTATTCAAATTATGTATGTTGACTGCGCAGTCGTTTCAAGAAAAGAAAATGATTTTTTCATGTACAAGTAAAACGTTTTAAACAGTACTAACGCTAGTGATGCAGTGGCAAGGCAAGTTCAATTTTATAGCTTTATCGAGCAAAGTTTCATATTATTTTGGCATGTGTTCACTGAGTATGAAGCACGCAGCCCTACATGTATTTCTAAATGTGCAGGTTAGCATGGATGACGGTGGTGGAAGGTTCTTGGCGGTGTGTTGTTTGTTTGGAGTCGAATCTCTCTTTTGGTTTAGGCTTGCAATTGCATATTTTCATATATGTTATTGTGTGACTCGAGATTATTATTCCGCTGCTATAAACAACTGTGTTTATTTGAATTCTTAAATTATTACTCTGATGAATGTGTCGATACAATGAGCTAGATGCTCAAAACTATTTCCTATTTCGCATTATTGTACTTGACTTGGATTGGGATATTTTAATTACCTTCGACACTTGTTTTACATATCAATGCTCAATTATTTGAGTCTAGATTTGAAAGCATGTTCTTATTTGTTATCGCTTTCAATCCATATTCCCTTGTTCCCGAGCATGATCCCTTGTCGAGTTATGTTTTATTCTGAGGTTTCACCTTACTGTCCAATGAATTCTAGTTGTCTTTATACGCCAGAATTCGGGCTGTGACATAGTTGTATCAGAGCAGCTCGTTAGCTCTTAAGCTTAAATTTTCTTGTGAGACGAGTCTAGATTTAATTTCTTAGACTTGTTTGAGTCAGTAACACACCTGTCACACCCCGACTCCCGTGGTGCGACGAATGACACTAACACTACTAAACCTCATACTAACTCAACTCATATAAGGGTTCATGCTCGGGGAATCAAAGGATTATTGACTGAAAGCGATAACAAATAAGGCATGCTTCCAAGTCATAGATAAAGCACCAAACGAGCATAGATAATTTACATATTGAATCCAAAAGGAATAAGTATGTCAAGTCCACATGAAACGAGAATTAAGGAAAACGGTAAATTGTATCGAGCACATCGCTCTTGAATTCAATGAAGTATCAGAGTGCTATTAAAAAACATAACAAAAGAAACATCATATAATTCTGCAGCGGAGACATAGACTCAATTCCCAACAACTACATGTATGAAGACATGTAATTGCCAGCCAACTTTCGACTCAACCAAAAGAACACACCACCAAGCCGTCCACACCATCCACATCCCGCTAACCTGCACGTTTCGAAATACATGCAGGGCTGAGTACTTCGTACTCAGTGAACACATGCCAAAACATTTGAAAAATTGCTCTTAGAGCTAAACAATTGAACTTGTCTTGCCGTAGCATCACAAGTATTAATGCAATAAAAAACGTTTACTTGTGTATGCCAAAACATTTTATTTTTCTTGAAACGACAGTGTTGTCAAACATATTATGAACATACAGGTATGAATCATCTACACCTCCTCTCTGTGTCGAGAAGTAGGCCTCCTTCTCAAACACTGCGACCGGTTAAACAGAAGTAAAGCACACAGTCACCTCATAAATTTAAATACCACACGTGGGTTCCTGTCTTTCACAAGGCAATAATATCTCAAGCAGATGATAAAACATACCAACTCACATAAAAACGGCAAGTCAATTGAATTTAAAAACTTAAATAGTAATACTCAATAAGCAATAATAGCATTCATCGGAGTTTTGGTTTTAGAAAAGCCTACCTGACTTCCGAAGATTCTAGCTAGGCAGCTTACTCTTTTGAACGTCCTTGTTACTTTTTCGTCCCGCTCGGTCCTTCACAATTGGACATCGAATAAAGAATAAGACTCTCGACGCGAAAGACGTAAAGTAGATTTTGGTTTCGGCTGAAGGACTTCTACTTGACTTGGGTCTCTCTATCTTTATCTTTTCTAAATCAATATCCTTCCTTGACTTTCTCGTTCTCGGTTATCGACTCTACTCGGTTACTAAATAACTTCGTCTCACATTCTCGTTTCTAAATCATTATTACTTTAGCATCTCTTACTAATTACAGAAATAATATTTATCTCGATTACGCTGCTCAAATTCTTACTTGAATACTTGATTCAACTATCGTCATCTCAAATTAATCATATAAGCATTCTCAACAAATGATCAAGTCATTTAACCATTAACGAAGCATAAGCATTTCATTTTACACATAGGTTCATTCAAGCATAATAAATTCAACACGATTTGATTATAATTAACAGTTATCTCGACACTGCTCGATTTTATTCTCTGAAAATATTATCTTTAAATAAGCATTAAAAACAATCTCGTCAATCTTTAATAAGTCAAACAAGAATTCAATCAATAAGAATTTTGAATTTAAAACTCAATTAGTCATTTAATATTTTTCGATTCAAAACACAATGTTATTTTCTAAATACGTCGTATTTTCTCAACTACGTACACAAACTCGTATACGTACTCTTATCTTAATTACTTATATTATATTAATATACTTTCTTTCTTATTCTCAATTAAACTCTTATTTTCTTTATTTAATAGAAATTTGTTTTCTCGATTGTAATTTGACTTTTAAATTTTATTTTCTTAGCTCTAACTTCTCTTTTATTCTCAACTAGAATTATTATTTCTTTTTAATCTCTATTATTAAACTCACTTAATTTTCTCCTCTTAAATTCTAATTACTTAGCAAATAAGTATTTTTCTTTGTGTTTACTCAATTCCATACCTCACAATTAAAATTTTTCTTTTTATTTTCTATTTAATTTTATTCTTAAAAAATTTTCAAATTTTTAATTATTTTAATAACTAATTTAATTTATTTTAAGATTAATTTTATTAATCTTCAAATCTTCATGTTCTTCACCAAGAACACACACTCAAATCTTCAAATTTTCACCAAAAATACTGTAATACCCTGAACTTTTACAAGTCTTTGAGAGCATTTTAAATGCGTTAATATATATTAAATAACGTGCCTTGAGTGATAGATTTTTTTCAAGAAAAGAAATTTTCTTAAAAATGACCAAAATGCCCTTATGTGCTAAGATATGATTTTTTCTCGTTTCGATTATTCGGAATGAGTATGTGATGTATTGATTGACCTTATTTATATGAGATTGAGTATGAGTATGAATTTCGGAGAATTCTGAGAACTTTTACTTTTGACGATGAGTGCCGATAAGCCGAGAAATCACTAATCACCGACGAACTCCGAATTTAGCATAATTAGTATCTTTTGAATTTAGAATTAATTCTAAGACCTCTAAGATATATTAGAAGCTCATCTGAGACCATATGTGTCACAGCCCTAAATCCCGAGGGACGGCAGAAGCCGGGGTGCGATTGAGATTGGATTAAAGAAGCGGGGAATAAGGGGGCTGACTAACTAAACATACATAAAGACATCATACATTCAATGAACAAGACTTTACTATTATAAAGAAAGAGTTAATCACGAAGGATTACTCGACAAAAGATACTCGAAAGTATCTAAGTTAAAGTTTACAGACTTAAACTACAGTGATTTGTTTAATGTACATATTCTCAAAAGACTTAGAGTCTTGCAGCAAAAAGTAGGTCATAGCTAAAGCAATCCTCACTTCTCAACTCGACTCAACTTCAACCACCGCCGCTCTCGTCGCTTCAACATGCACATTTATAAACACATGCAGGGCTAAGTACGAAAGTACTTAGTGGGCACGATGTCAAAAACATAATCATAAGTATAGATAATCTGGCATTTCATAATTTGTAGCACATCGAGGTTTTATTTAAAATTAGCCCGTGTCTAATAAACATTTTCTGACTCATTTTCACAATTTACTCGGCCGAGCATTTTCTGGTATGTTACGTTCAAATCTTGACCAATTCTCATTCACCATTGCTGGTTACCCCTCAACAGGATATCACATACACCACAGGTTACAAAGTGCACTAACTTTGAAAAGCACTTAATAGCTAACTCAGAGCCGATCGTTAGTTAACCTATTTGATTAACTCATAAAATCTGGAAAACACGAATGTTAACTCAGATAGGTACAAGAGAACTCACATAAAACATAAAATAGTTCATGCCATAATTATCACTTTGAAAACACAGATATCAAAGCGATATCGAAAGGTTTTCGAGTATTGCTCGTTTTATTTTTATATATAAAAGCCCACCTTAGCGTTTACAGAACTAAGTACGAGCTTTCGTTCTCCTGATCTTCCATCCTTTCCTTACTGCTGGCTTCCTCCTTCATCGTAAAATAATCACACTTAAAATCAGTCGTAAAAGATAATCGATCATAGAAATTCGAATTAGATTTTAGTTGTTTCATTGCTTTAGGCATTTGCACGCTACTTGTTTCATTTTAATTAAACGGGAACGAGACTTGAATAAATCTCGTTTAGAACTCGAAAGGTCTCATACTCGACTCTTAGGTCAGTAGAGAAGGTAGTCGGTAACTTATTACGGCTTAAACGATCGAAAGAAACTAAGTTGCAAAGAAAACAACTTAGGAAAACAACTTCTGAAATTTCACTGCGCAAGGCAGTAGTTCTGGGGACTGCCCGGAACAGGGGAATTGGAAACATAGCATGAGCCCTGTACTCTTTGAAAGCTTGGAAAGTCTAGTTTACGCTCCAATTTACGGATCTCAAATCCGATAAACGAGCTAAAAGTTATTACAGTTTCCGGGAAGGGTCACAAAACTGACGCGGCTAACCCTAGTTGCTCGATAGAATCGATGTATAACTTCCTAAGTTCGTTCTAAGTTCTCGTGCTCGATTTCTCACGAAACTTGACTCTCAAGGCAGTCAACACATACTCCCATACATGAAGGACTCCTTTTCAAAACTCGCTTAGAACTACGACGATCAAACCTCGTCGTTTCAACTACCATTTACTATACCAAAATCAAGTTAACAAAATCTCATTTCTAGTTCTCGACTATAACTACAACTCATATTATAATAATCTGAATGCTCATGTAGTCAACTACAAAGTCGTTCCTTAGTCCATTATAAACACTATTATCAAGTTAGAATTCTTACTCGACTTCTCGATTATTAATTATGTCCACTTGTTCGTCTCTTATGAGATTTCAAAAGTTATCGGAATTCGTTCAAATTCTATGACATCAATCATCATCTAACGAGATTCATTAATATATGCATCATCACCTCATATCATTACTTAAACTCAACTTAAATCGAGTTCTTAGTCTCTTACGATCCACAAAATATTTTTAGAAAAATCCAATTAAATTCATAACATCAACTAATATCATTAGAAACATAAATTCATCAACATATCATCAACTAGATCAACTACATGAAATCCCCCAATTCTCACAATTTTTTCGGTAATAACATATAATAAAAGGGGGTGATTTTCTTCATCAAACATCATCATTAATCCCTTAATCATACTACTATATCATCAATGTATCAATTCTAGTCTTATTACAACATTAAACAAAAATCCATCTCAAACCCTAACCCACAAATTCGGTCATCAACTAAATCATAGGGGTTTTGGTTTCTTTTTGTTTTAATCACTAATTAAACCACTTCTAAGTCTAATTATCCAACTAATTGAAGAATCAAATCATCCTAAAAGAAAGCCCTAAAAATCGGTATTGATTAGGTTTTAGTGTTCTTGGTTTTCTTTCAATTTTAATCATAGATCCATGTCTAATCCATCTAGTTATACTAATTAGAGATCAAAACATCTAATTCCCATCATCCATAAATTTCGATCCACATGAAAAAAAGAAAAGAAATGGAATCCAATTGGATAGGATTAGAGAGGAGAAGATTACCTTGAACTTTACTAAATGAAGAAATAAGATTCGATGGAGGATTAATGACTTGTGAAGAATTTCTTGTCCAAGAACTTGAGGTTCTTCAATGGTGGAAAGAAGAACAAAGAGAGAGTATATGTGTCTGTGTATTTCGAAAATGAGGGAGAGAGTAGTGAGGATGAAGACTTAATTATGTATTATGTTATATCACTTAGATTAATAGGTGTAAAGTATAAAGTAGAAAAATGAAAAATATCTTAAGGAAGAGAGAGAGCAATGTCGGCCAAGAGAGGAGAAAAAGAAGAAAATTACGCACTTTTCCAGCGCGATACGACGTTACGGAAATCGAACGATGAAAAACGTAGCTCGGCACAAAATTGTCAAATTCCGATTCGACCAATAATTCTAACTTATTAAACTTAATCGGAAAGCAATATTTAAAAACTTAATTCCGACAAAAACTCGGGACGACACAGTCCGAGTTTCGTCCGGAAAATCAAAAAATGAACTTTCTCGGGCGAGTTCGTATTGCGATTTTGTGAATGTAAAAATCAGACGGTTTCCGTTCTGAGTTCTAGAACTAAAAAGTTTTTGTACGCGATAACCCTAAATACAGTAGTCATCTAACTAACTTCCGTAATTTATTTTCGGAAACGGATTTCACCGTTGGTTTTAGAATTCAGAATCGTAAACTTAGGCGTGCAAATCCATTTTTATTAATATCTTTAAAATTTTAAGACCGTACGGAAAATCTGGGGTATTACATCCTACCCCCCTTGCGAAAAATTTCATCCCGAAATTTGCATACCTTCTGCAAAAAGATGAGGATATCTCTCCTTCATCTTCTCCTCGAGCTCCCACGTGGCTTCTTCTTGCCCGTGGTGGTTCCATAGCACTTTAACGATTGGTATCGATTTGGTTCTTAATTCTTGGACTTTTCTATCCAAAATCGATATCGGTTTCTCTTCATAGCTTAGGTCAGATTCAAGAACTACGTCTTGCTGACTAATGACGTGCTTAGGATCATAGACGTATTTTCTCAATTGAGAAACGTGAAATACGTTGTGGACACTTCCTAGACTTGGCGGTAAGGCCAATCTATAAGCGACGGGTCCTATCTTCTCGAGGATTTCGTAAGGTCCTATGAACCTGGGTCTTAGTTTACACTTAATTCCGAATCTAAGGATTCCTCTGGTCGGTGATATCTTAAGGAAGACTTTATCTCCTATTTCAAACTCAAGATTGGTTCGACGATCATCGGCATAAGACTTCTGTCGGCTCTGAGCTTCTTTCATTCTATCTCGTATCTGCTGAACTATCTCAATCATCTCATTAATCGTATCCGGTCCTAGGTTCTTTCTCTCACCTACTTCATCCCAATAAAGTGGTGATCTACATTTCCTTCCATACAAAGCCTCGTATGACGCCATTCCTATCGTGGCCTGATAGCTGTTGTTGTAAGCGAATTCGACTAAGTGTAGAATTTCTTCCCAATTCGCGCCTCGGTCCAATACCATTGTCCTTAACATATCAACTAAAATCTGAATTGTTCTCTCTGACTGCCCATCAGTCTGTGGGTGAAACGCTGTACTGAAATTAAGCTCTGTTCCCAATTCTTTCTGCATCGTAATCCAAAATCTCGAGGTAAATTTTGGCGTCTCTATCTGATACTATGACCTTCGGTACTCCATGCAGACGTACAATCTCTCTGACGTACAACTGAGCTAGTTTCTCTGATCCGTAGATAGTCTTAATCGGCAAGAAATGAGCTAACTTCGTAAGCCTATCGATAATCACCCAAATAGCTGTGTTTCCTCTTCTTGACTTAGGCAAGCCTGTGACAAAGTCCATAGCTATGCCTTTCCATTTCCATTCTGGGACATCCAATGGTTGTAGCAATCCATACGGTCGTCGGTGTAAAGCCTTAACTTGCTGACATGCCAAACACCTTTCTACAAACGAGGCAACGTCTAGTTTCATTCCATTCCACCAGAAGTTCCTTCTCAAATCTTGATACATTTTCGTACTTCCTGGGTGTGCTGTATAAGGTGTATCGTGAGCCTCACTCAAGATTTCGTTTTTCAATTCGCTGTCGTCATCAGGAATACAAATTCTGCCTTAAAAAAGAATCGCATTGTCTGGTGCTTCGGAATATCCATCTGGTTTCTCTGTTCTTATCCTTAATCGCAACTTTTCCATTGACTCGTCCTTCCTCTGAGTACTGATGATTCTTTCTCTCAAATCTGGTGTAGCTTCTAATGCTGCTATCTGGCTTGTTATCGTAGCTGGCGTGTCGAGCACTTTGATATCCATCTTCTCGAATTCTCGTACTAAAGTTTCTTCCTCTACAAAAAGGCATCCTAACTTCGTTGGAGCCTTGCGACTCAATACGTCTGCTACCACATTAGCCTTTCCTGGATGATAGTTGATTCCGCAGTCGTAATCCTTGACTAATTCGAGCCATCTCCTTTGTCTCATATTTAGTTCTTTCTGCTCGAAAAAGTACTTCAGGCTCTTGTGATCGGTGAATATCTCAACCCTTACACCATAGAGATAGTGTCTCCAAATCTTTAACGCATGCACCACGGCTGCGAGTTTTAAGTCGTGGGTTGGGTACTCAACTTCGTGAGGTCGAAGTTGTCATGAAGCATAAGCTATCACTCGTCTGTCTTGCATTAAGACACAACCTAATCCATTTTTCGATGCGTCGGTGTAAACCACATACTCCTTGTTGGTGTCTGGAAGAGCTAATACCGGCGCTGTGGTTAATTTCTCCTTGAGCGTTTGGAAACTCTTCTCGCACTCGTCCGTCCATTTAAATTTGGTTTCCTTCCTGAGTAGCTGTGTCATCGGCCTAGCGATCGTGGAGAAACATTCGATGAATCTTCTGTAGTAGCCTGCCAAACCTAAGAAACTTCTAATCTCGTTGTGACTCATTGGTGACTTCCAATTGTGCACTGCTTCTACCTTGGTTGGATCCACTTTGATTCCTTCCGCCGATAGTATGTGACCAAGGAACATTACTTCCTTCAGCCAAAATTCGCATTTACTGAATTTGGCATAGAGTTTCTCAGTTCTTAGTGTTTCCAACACTATCCGTAGATGATCCTCGTGCTCCTTTTCATCCTTAGAGTAAACAAGAATGTCGTCGATGAATACTAAAACGAATTTGTCCAAGTAAGGGTGGAAAACTCTATTCATAAGATCCATGAATACAGCTGGAGCGTTGGTCAAACCAAATGGCATTACTAGAAATTCGTAATGGCCATATCGGGTTCTAAAGGCGGTCTTCGGTACGTCTTGAGGTTTGATCTTCAGCTGATGGTACCCTGACCTTAAATCTATTTTGGAGAAGACTCATGCACCCTTGAGCTGATCGAACAAATCCTCGATCCTTGGCAAAGGATATTTGTTCTTGAGTGTGATCTTGTTCAGTTCTCGATAATCTATACACATTCTCATCGATCCGTCCTTTTTCCTAACAAATAGCACTGGTGCTCCCCAAGATGAGATGCTTGGCCTGATGAAACCAAGGTCTAATAATTCTTGTAATTGGATTTTGAGCTCTTCTAGTTCTTTCGGTGCCATCCTATATGGGGCTTTAGATTTGGGTGCTGCTCCTGGTTCTAAGTCGATCGTGAAGTCCATGTGACGATCTGGTGGCAATCCTGGTAACACTTCTGGAAAGACGTCTTCGTATTCATTCAGAACTTTTACGTCTTGGATGGTCTTCTCGGCTCCTGGCTCTCTGACTAGGTACACGAGATAAGCTGTGGTACCTTTCTTCTTCATGAGTTTCGTGGCTTGAAGGGTTGATATAATTGGTACGCCTCTACCCATGGAAATTTCGTGGAATTCGGTTGGTTCTTTACCCAGGGGTTGAAAAGAGATTTTTCTCTCGTTGCAGAGAATTGTGGCGTAATTCTCTGATAACCAATCCATTCCTAAGATTATATCTACGTCCTACATTATCATAACGTTTAAGTTGTTCGCCTTAACCTTAAGAGTTCCGATTTCTAGTTCTAGGTTAGAGCAAACATGCGTGGAAGTAGTGATCTCTCCTGAAGGTGTAGCTACTCTCATAGAATGTGCAGCTCTTACAGGTCTGATGTCTAAGTTATCGGCACACGAGCCAGCAATGAAAGAATGTGATGCGTCAGTATCAAACAGTATCTTAATAGAGATGTTGTGTAGTTTTCCCATGCCTGCGAGATTGCCTTTTCCTTTGTGCTGGCCACCCTGTTTGATAGCGCATGCCCTCGCATTCTGTTGCTGCTGTGCATGCTGCTGGAACTGCTGTTGGTTCATTGGCTGCTGCGGCTGTGCTTGTATGGCTCTGAGAGGTATGGCTTGCAGCGGTTTCGGGCAATCTTTCTTCATATGCCCCTTCTGTTCACAATTGAAACAGTTGGGGGTGCCTAGCTGACAAACTCCGGGATGGGCTCTGTTGCACTTAAGACAGACAGGAATGTAAACCCTCCCTGGGTTAATTCCTCCCTGGTTGAAGTTTCGCTACTGCCCTTGCGGCTGGTTCTGTTGACCGTTGCCCTTCCATGGTGTGTTCTGCTTATTTCCTTGAATAAACAACCCCGATTGGTTGTTTCCCTGCCACGGCCTTTTGTTGTTGTTATTGTTGTTGTTGTTGTTGTTGTTGTTGTTGTTGTTGTTGTTGTTGTTCTGACCAGGCTGCTGATAGCCCTGCTGGAAGCCCCTCTTCTGATTACCCTGGTTGTTGAAGTTCTGATTGTAGCCTCCGCTACCTCCTCCATTCCACTTTCTCTTTCCCTGATAGTTGCTATTATTGTTGTTATAATAGCCTCGGTTCTGATTCTGTGCTGGAGCTGATGCAGTTGGTACAACTTTCTTCTCGTCAGGCACGACGGCCTCCATTTCCAATGCTCTTCCCAAAATATCAGTGTAGCCTAGTCCCCCATGACTAGCTAACGCGATTCCCGATTCATGTCGTAGTCATCCTTGGAATTTCTTGGATAACTTCTCCTTGGTATCAACCAAAGCAGGTGCATACCTAGACAACTCGCAAAACTTGGCGTCATACTCAGTCACGGTCAGCTTTCCTTGCTTCAAACTATAAAACTCGGCTTCCTTCTGTGCTCTATACGTCTTGGGTACGTACTTATCAAACAGTATTTCCTTGAACTCTTCCCATGTGAAACGAGCCAGCTGCTCTGCGGGTATCACCTTCTGCCTTGCTTTCCACCAATAATCTGCCGATCCAGTCAGTTGGAACGCGACACATAGCATTCTCTCCTCATCAGTGCATCTGAGGAGTTTGAATATCTTCTCAGTAGATCTCACCCATAGCTCAGCATCGCTAGGGCTGCCCGTTCCATTAAACATCGGAGGGTTTCTCTTGAGAAATAAATCCTCAATATCCCTACGGGGTGGTGGTGGAGGTGGTGGTGATGGGGGTGGTGATGGGGATGGTGATGGGGATGGTGATGGGGATGGTGATGGGGTAGCATTCTGCTCTTGCTCTTGTTCTCTGTCATTCTCCGGTTGACGTCTCCCACGTCCTCGAGGCCTCCCAGGTCCTCGACCTCTCCTATTGTTAATGTTTCTTGGCTGCATTTTCTTTGATCTAAAGAAATTTGAATTCTCATTAGTCTTTTCTGTTAAACACTCTTAGTACTTACTAGCTTGTTCTCAACTTAATCAAGTTCACGGGACGACATATCGAACATAACTTCGATATTAACTTCGTAATCTTTTAACTTTCAAGTTAAACTTAAATTTCTCGTCACACGAATTCATTGACATTCTGATTTAATTACACGATTCATAGGAATTTTTTTTTCTTGCGATTAAAAACCCTCTCATGGGTCATGTATATATATATACATCAAAAAGAATATTAATTCTGCCTCCAACGAGGACTTATACAAAAAGTTAGACTACTACTAGTCTAAACTAGGCTGACTACGTACTATTTACCGGGTGCACTAACAAGCTGCATCTCCGAACCTACTAAAAGTACTAGAACGGAAACGATTCGTAAAATTTCGTATCCGTTAGAGTACTACAAAAACTAGTTACTGATCTGACTCTGTACAGGACAAAAGAGCTACTACTACTACTAACATGCGTCTACGAAGCTCTACTCTATGAACTGTAATCGAGTCGGAACTGCCCCTTTACGGCCTAAAAACCCTAAGAGTCCTCCTCTGGATCCTCCTCCGGATCCTCGTCCGGGTCCTCCTCAGAATCCCGGTCCGGGTCCTCCTCAGGATCCTGGTCCGGGTCCTCCTCCTCAGACTCTGAACCAAAAACGAGCTGGAGTGCCTCGTCCTCCCTCAGAGTAGAGCCGTCAGAAAGTGCAAGCAGAGTGGGTGACGGTGTCTCTAAAACTGTCTCCTCAAGGTTGGAAACCAGGTAGTCCTCACTGGTCTCTACTGCACGCTTCTTCAGGGGAAGAAGGTGCTCTGGAACGGAACCAGAACCTGAACCTGACTCGAACTCCTCCCTAGAACGGACTCTGGACGGTCCTGCCTCCATCTGACCTCTGACTACGCCCCACTTCGCACAGATCTCCTCAAGCGGTGTCAGTGGGGATGGTAACTCTAACATGGCGGCAAGCTCCGCGTCGATCCCTCGGTACTCTGACTCCTCCCGAAACAGTCCTGTCTCTAAAGGTCCCCTGACTCTAACACAGACTTCAGGTAAGAACGGTGAAGATAGTCCTAACAACGCGGCTGTCTCGGCGTCGATCTCTACGAAGCCCGGTCTTGGGATCAACTTCTCGATCTGTGTACTCACTGGCGGTAACTGTGGTGTAACAGCGGGCTCTGTGGGAAATTGACTGTAGGGAAGGTGCGGCTCAAAGGGAACTGGAAGCATGTGTCTGCTGTCAAAGAAGCGCCTGTATACAAACAGGGCGAATCCTGTGTAGTTGCCGGTCGGCTCTGTGTCGTCGCCAAAGATCCCTAGAAAGTACCACGCCATGCGGTGCGCCCAACCGCACCACTCGTCCGGTAAGTGTACAATCAGGTCTGATATTGCCTGACTCTCCGAAATCAAGTGCCGTACTAGAAAGTAAACTGAAGAGAAGTTGCTTACTATCTGTCCCACATCCTCCTCACCGTAATCTGCCTCGAACTCATAATACTCATCTTGTATCATATCTAGTATGGTACGCTCGCACGCGACCAAGGGCTGGCTCTTCCGAGCAGTAACACGAGTCCTAGCCATCCTACAAAGGTTTTAAGGAAACACGGATCAGTAACAGGTAGGGAAATAACTTATCTCAACAAAATACTTAAATTACAAAATGAACATTCCTTATTCAATTGTAACATCACCACTTAAGACACCCACTTATCATAACTTCTAGCAATTCAAGAAATTACACTCAAACAATATATATATATATATATATATATATATATATATATATATAAAATTAAAATTAAAATTTCAAGACTTTTATTTCCATTCCTTATCTTACTACATTCTTACTTACTTTAATTCTTTAGTACTTTCAACAACATTTCTTAACGATTCTTACTTATTAAAACAAAGTACGTCTACTTTGTTCATGTTACTTATTCAAAAGTAACATCATTCACAAAAGAATTTTGCCGTTAACGACTCTTGATACTCGTACTAGTTGTATTCTCCGTTCAAAGATGAAATATGGAATAAATTCCAAAAGAAATGGAATATATCTTAGAGAATAACTTTCTGGAACTAAGTTCCAGTTGTCTTCGCTAGAATCGGCGATCGAGGGAAAAATTAATCAAGCTTCGTGCTCGACTTCTAATAATTTATACAATTTTCCTCATAGAGTTCGATCAAGAGGAACCCTATTGAAACACGAAACGAAAAGAAAATGGAATGACGTGACACGAATGACGTCATTTACGTTACTTACACGTAAGCAATGTTCACTTATTTCATTTTGCTTTGATTCCCTTTATTCTGTCTTCGTCGTCTCGTTCATATCTTTCTTAATTCGAAGCCGAAAGCTTCTCAAACGTCTAATCGTTTCCTCCGTTTACTAACACGATTTACCATACCATTTTTATTTCATTTTCCTCGCAGGAAATTCTTGTTTGAATTTTTTTTTAAAACAAAGTTCGACTTTGCCGAATCTTCATTCATGTCACTTAACGCACGTGACATTTATCAGTAGAAGTCCTTCTCGTGTCGGGGATCTCATTTTGAAATCATTTCAAAAATAACGTTTCTTAAAAACGTCTAAGTTCTCGAAGAATCGGAAAGACCTTAGGTTTCAAGTCTACGTTCTCATTGAACCGGGAAAAATCCCTAAAATCCAACTATATTCTTGTGTTCAAAAATTTTTCAAAAGAAAGAAATTATCGCGCAAATAATTTCACATAAGATAGTACTCGTACTATCACATAATCACATAAAGTATTAAAAATTATACTTCCATAAAATTCTTATTTTTGGCACACAGCTCATTCTCATTCTCAATCTCATTGAATTCTTGTTCATAAATTTCTTATTTAAAAGAAATCACATAATTAAAATTCTTTCCTTTTTCCTCGTTGAGTCGACGTAGCGGGAGGTTGAGTTGACATCTACACTCTCAATCTTAGTGTCACAACCTAACTCTTATCTTCTACTTAAAAGAAGACCCTCATCTAGAGTATATACAAATACTCTGTCCTATGACTCGAAAGAAGACTCGATATAGAGTACGAATGAATACTCTATATTATTACTTGAAGGAAGATTCGTATATAAATACCACTCTGTGATATTACTAGAAGGAATGACTCATACTTAAGAAAGAATGACTCATAATCAGAGCATGAAACAAACTGTTGCTCCGATACCACATTGTGTTATCACTAAAAGAATGACTCAGACTAGAAGATTGACTCGCAACCAGAGCAGAAAAACAAACCTCTGCTCTGATACCACTCTGTCACAGCCCCAAATACCGAGGGACGGCAGAAGCCGGGGTGCGACTGGGATTGGATTAAAGAAGCGGGGAAGAAGGGGGCTGACTAACTAAACATACATAAAGACATCATACATTCAATGAACAAGACTTTACTATTATAAAGAAAGAGTTAATCACGAAGGATTACTCGACAAAAGATACTCGAAAGTATCTAAGTTAAAGTTTACAGACTTAAACTACAGTGATTTGTTTACTGTACATATTCTCAAAAGACTTAGAGTTTTGCAGCGGAAAGTAGGTCATAGCTAAAGCAATCCTAACTTCTCAACTCAACTCAACTTCAACCACCGCCGTTCTCGTCGCTTCAACCTGCACATTTATAAACACATGCAGGGCTAAGTACGAAAGTACTTAGTGGGCACGATGTCGAAAACATAATCATAAGTATAGATAATCTGACATTTCATAATTTGTAGCACATCGGGGTTTTATTTAAAATTAGCCCGTGTCTACTAAACATTTTCTGACTCATTTTCACAATTTACTCGGCCGAGCATTTTCTGGTATGTTACGTTCAAATCTTAACCAATTCTCATTCACCGTGGCTGGTTACCCCTCAACAGGATATCACATACACCACAGGTTACAAAGTGCACTAACTCTGGAAAGCACTTAATAGCTAAATCAGAACCGATCGTTAGTTAACCTATTTGATTAACTCATAAAATCTGGAAAACACGAATGTTAACTCACATAAAACATAAAACAGTTCATGCCATAATTATCACTTTGAAAACACAGATATCAAAGCGATAAAGAAAGGTTTTCGAGCATTGCTCGTTTTATTTTTATATATAAAAGCCCACCTTAGCGTTTACATAACTAAGTACGAGCTTTCGTTCTCCTGATCTTCAGTCCTTTCCTTACTATTGGCTTCCTCCTTCATCGTAAAATAATAACACTTTAAATTCGGTCGTAAAAGATAATCGAGCATAGAAATTCGAATTAGATTTTAGTCGTTTCATTTCTTTAGGCATTTGCACGCTACTAGTTTCATTTTAATTAAACGGGAACGAGACTTGAACAAATCTCGTCTAGAACTTGAAAGGTCTCATACTCGACTCTTAGGTCAGTAGAGAAGGTAGTCGGTAACTTATTATGGCTTAAACGATCGAAAGAAACTAAGGTTGCGAAGAAAACAACTTAGGAAAACAACTTCTGAAATTTCACTGCGCAAGGCAGTAGTTCTGGGGACTGCCCAGAACAGGGTAATTGGAAACAGGGGATTAGCCCTATACTGTTTGAAAGCTTGGAAAGTCTAGTTTACGCTCCAATTTACGGATCTCAAATCCCATAAACGAGCTAAAAGTTATTACAGTTTCCGGGAAGGGTCGCAAAACTGGCGCGGCTAACCCTAGTTGCTCGATAGAATCGACGTATAACTTCCTAAGTTCGTTCTAAGTTCTCGTACTCGATTTCTCACGAAACTTGACTCTCAAAGCAGTCAACACGTACTCCTGTACGTGAAGGACTCCTTTTTAAAACTCGCTTAGCACTACGACGATCAAACCTCGTCGTTTCAACTACCATTTACTATACCAAAATCAAGTTAACAAAATCTCGTTTCTAGTTCTCGACTATAACTACAACTCATATTATAATAATCCAAATGCTCATGTCGTCAACTACAAAGTCGTTCCTTAGTCCATTATAAACACTATTATCAAGTTAGAATTCTTACTCGACTTCTCGATTATTAATTATGTCCACTTGTTCGTCTCTTATGAGATTTCAAAAGTTATCGGAATTCGTTCAAATTCTACGACATCAATCATCATCTAATGAGATTCATTAATATATGCATCATCACCTCATATCATTACTTAAACTCAACTTAAATCGAGTTCTTAGTCTCTTACGATCCACAAAATATTTTTAGAAAATTCCAATTAAATTCATAACATCAACTAATATCATTAGAAACATAAATACATCAATATATCATCAACTAGATCAACTACATGAAATCCCCCAATTCTTACAATTTTTTCGGTAATAACATATAATTAAAGGGGGTGATTTTCTTCATCAAACATCATCATTAATCTCTTAATCATACTACTATATCATCAATTGATCAATTCAAGTCTTATTACAACATTAAACAAAAATCCATCTCAAACCCTAACCCACAAATTCGGTCATCAACTAAATCATAGGGGTTTTGGTTTCTTTTTGTTTTAATCACTAATTAAACCACTTCTAAGTCTAATTATCCAACTAATTGAAGAATCAAATCATCCTAAAAGAAAGCCCTAAAAATCGGTATTGATTAGGTTTTAGTGTTCTTGGTTTTCTTTCAATTTTAATCATAGATCCATATCTAATCCATCTAGTTATACTAATTAGAGATCAAAACATCTAATTCCCATCATCCATAAATTTCGATCCACATGAAAAAAAGAAAAGAAATGGAATCCAATTGGATAGGATTAGAGAGGAGAAGATTACCTTGAACTTTACTAAAGGAAGAAATAAGATTCGATGGAGGATTAATGACTTGTGAAGAATTTCTTGTCCAAGAACTTGAGGTTCTTCAATGGTGGAAAGAAGAACAAAGAGAGAGTATATGTGTGCGTGTATTTCGAAAATGAGGGAGAGAGTAGTGAGGATGAAGACTTAATTATGTATTATGTTATATCACTTAGATTAATAGGTGTAAAGTATAAAGTAGAAAAATGAAAAGTATCTTAAGGAAGAGAGAGAGCAATGTCGGCCAAGAGAAGAGAAAAAGAAGAAAATTACGCGCTTTTCCGGCGCTATACGACGTTACGGAAATCGAACGACGAAAAACGTAGCTCGCACAAAATCGTCAAATTCCGATTCGACCAAAAATTCTAACGTATTAAACTTAATCGGAAAGTAATATTTAAAAACTTAATTCCGACAAAAATTCGGGACGACACAGTCCGAGTTTCGTCCGGAAAATCAAAAAATGAACTTTTTCGGGTGAGTTCGTATCGCGATTTCGTGAATGTAAAAATCAGACGGTTTTCCGTTCTGAGTTCTAGAACTAAAAAGTTTTTGTACGCGATAACCCTAAATACAGTAGTCATCTAATTGACTTCCGTAATTTATTTTCGGAAACAGATTTCACCGTTGGTTTTAGAATTTAGAATCGTAAACTTAGGCGTGCAAAGCCATTTTTATTAATATCTTTAAAATTTTAAGACTGTACGGAAAATCTGGGGTATTACAATATGAGAGAATTTTAAGAATTTAGTTCTTACTGGAATAATTGACCGATTGTGTTTTAGGTTTTTCTTCGTTACTTGGAATTTTGACCTAAAAAATTGATATTCGGATTTCTTGATTTATTTCATGAGATATGAGATAGAGTTGTAGTGTTTTTAATGTCGGAAACGAGTCGAGGAGAGTTTAGAGCCGTTTTCAGTCTAAACGGAATAATACGGATATATTCTACCGGAAAACTTTTTCATCCGGGGAAAATTATACCAGTTAAAAATCAAATAATTATCTCTCTCTTCTGTCACTCTTGCCGACACAGCTCCTCTCTCTTTCCCTAATTTTATTCTCTCCATCATTATATTCTCAACCTATTACACCTATTTTTCAAAACCTAAGGGAATATCATCATTCCATTTCCTTAATTTCAAACTTCATGATTCCTTAAGAGATATCAATAATATTCTCTCATTTCACTCATCTCTCATCTCTCTACTTTCTCTCACGTAAGAAACAAAGAAGAAGAAGAAGAAAATCTTCTCTCTTCTCCCCCTCTCTTCACCGCACACACATACACTTAGATATAGGAGAAAAACTCCATTGAAGTCCAAGATTTCAAGTATCCAAGCTTCAAGAACTCCATCATCTTCAACCTTCAACCCTAAATTCAAGAAGGTAATTTGTTCTTCAAAGCTTTGAGCTCAATTCAAGATCAAAATCATCTCCCCTTTTATTTTCTTCAAATTTTCGGCACTTTATGCCCTAAATGAGATGATTAATTTTTGTTTTAATTTTTCTTGAGGTTTAAAGATGAAATCCTCCATGGAAATGTCACAGCCCCAAATCCCGAGGGACGGCAAAGTTGGGGTGCAACTAGGGGTTGGATTTAAGAGGCGGGGAAGAAAGGGGATTTATTGAACCAAAGAGAGTTGATCTTGAAGGATCGCTCGACAGAGTTGATTCAAAGTAAATTCGGTTTATGGTACGAGACTTAAACTAAAGAAAAGATTTATACATAACAAAAGAACTAGTTTGCAGCGGAAAACGTGAAACTGAGACACTGATCTTCTTCCTATAAACAACTTTTACTCAACCTCCGCCGCTTCCGTCACTCAACCTGCACATTTATAAAACATATGCAGGGCTAAGTACATAAAGCACTTAGTGGGCACGTTGCCGAAAACATACCATAAGTATAGATTAATCAGGCATCTTAAAAGGTAGCGCATCGGGGTTTTCATCAAATACCCGTGCCTACTAAACATTTTCTTTCTCATTCCATGAATCACTTATATTAGCTTAAAATCTGTTTTAAAACGCCGGGGAAGAAGGCCTTCTTCCGCGCACGCTCCGCACTGTGGCTGGCTATCCCTCAACAGAGCACCATGCACACCGACTACCGTGTACACTAATTCTGGATAACACACTGTGGGTTAACTCAGAATCCGATCGTTAACTGGTTGGCGAACCAACAGTTGGCGAACCAACATCAGATAGGCATAATATTATTCACATAAATCAAAATCATTCATGCCTTGATAATCACTTTGAAAACACAGTTATCAAAGCTGTAAATAAAGATTTTCGAGCATCGCTCATTTTATTTCGTATATTGAAAAGCCCACCTCAATCGTTTATAGAACAAACTTTAACCTTCTGTCTTCCGTCCTGTCTTCAACTCCAACTTCCTTCTTTTATCGCAAATATTCAAACTTTAGTAATCGATCAAGATGTTTAAAGAAAGAAATTGAATTAGTTTTAGACTTTTAGGCCTTTGCACTTTACTACTTTCTTTTGATTAACGAATAAACGGGACTTCGATCAATTCTCATATACAAACTGACTCGGCTCATTACTCGGCACTTAGGTCAGTAGATAATGGATGTCGATAACTTATAACGACTTAAAAGTTCATATGGAACGAAGTTGAAAAGGATTCAACTTTAAGAAATTAAGTTTTGGAAACTTTTTGCACAATACAGTAGTTCTGGAGTTCGCATAGAACAGGGAACTTTAGAACAGGGGATGAAATTTATACTAAAAGAAATTCATGGGTGTCTAGTTTACTCTCCAGTTTACGGATCTCGATTTCATTAAGCGAGCTAAAAGTTATGACAGTTTCCGTACAACATCGCAAAACAGTCCGCACGAAACCCTAATGCTCGACAAAACTCGACGCACGATTCCCTAGGTTCGATCAATACTATCCCACTTTTATTCTTACGAAATTTTCATCTCAATGCAGTCAACATGCAATATCCCTTAATCGGGTTCACATTCACGTCTTTTGATTAAACAAACGACGAGCATTTTCTCGTCATTTTCAACTAACCAATTACTATACCAAATCAAATTTCAAATTCTATTTCATTCAACAACTTCTCGTTTATTAACTAAAACTCTTATTATCTCGTATCTCGGATGGAAATGTCGTTAACTACAATATTATTCGTTTATCAATAACAATCATAATTATCAAAATGGTTTTCCTTATTCGACTTTTCTATCGGCTTTTAATCTCGTTTCTCCGTCTCTTACCAAAACTCGAACCTTCTTAGAATTCGTTCAAATTTTACGGTTACGATCATTAATTAACAAGATTAACATAGGTTCAAATCACAAACCTAAATCATTATCTATTCTCGACTTATCGTCGATTGTTCGTCTCTTAACAAAATTCCGACGTTCTCTGGTTTCGTTCAAATTTTACAACATCGTTCCTTATCTATCAAGAATCACTAATATGCAAACCATATTCTCATATCATTATCGAGCTTCAACTTATCGACAAGTTTCCGTCTCTTACGTTTTTCAATTTATTTTTAGAAAAATCTCAAATAATTATATAGTCATCCTACAACATACTACATACCATTTCCATTAACAAATCATGCATATCATATCATCTTCTTCATCAAAACCTCACTTGTTCTTCTCTTACACTTTCATTTTTATTTTTAGAAAATTCTAATTTAATTCATGCAGTCAATTAACAACATGTAGAACACTAATTCATCAACCAAACAACAAGAAAATCGAACAAGCAAAAACCCCTAAATCTTACAAAAATTTCGGTAATTACATAATCAAGGGGAGGGATGATTTTCTTCATGATTCGATCCATAAAATCTATTCCTAAGCATACTATATCATGTATTAAACAAAGGTGCATCATCCTACTTCAATTCCATTTTTTTCGAAAAAATCAAGTAGATGGAATAGAGTTTTTGTTCGGTTCATATCGTAGACGATGATCCTACCTTGCGAAATATGAACTCGGAAATGAAATCGATCGGTAGACGGAAGACTTGTGAGCTTTCAGAAAGCTTGGATGATGAACTTTAATGGAGGAATTTGAGAGAGAAATGAGAGAGAGGGATGAAGGGAGGTGGCGGCATTTGTGGAGTGAGGGAGAGAGAGGATGACTCATGCATACTATTCCATAAAGGTGTAAAAATCTAACAACAAAGGTGGTGACTCGTTAAGGGGTGTTTGGATGCATTTTAATTAACCGAGATATCTCGTTTCCGGGTCTAGAACGATGTTATAAAAGTCGAGAAATAAATTCTTAGTCGGTTACGCATTCGACGAAATCTAATTCGTCCGTTAGATTAGAAATAAATCACATACTCGGAAAACCTAATTCGTTTTTCAAAATCCGATAAAAAGTTGAGATAAGACAGTCTAAAATTCGCCCGGAAAAATCATAAAAACTGACTTTCTCCGGTGAGCTCGTATCGAAGAAAAAGTGAATGTAAATTCTAACGGTTTTTTAATCTGAGTTTTCAGATGAAAATTCTATCGGACGCGAAAACCCTAATACATTAGTCGTTCGACCGACTTCTGAAATTTATTTTCTGAAACGGATTTTACCGTAAATCTTAGAATCAAAAATCCTTAACTTAGGCGTGCAAAGCCTTAATTATTAATCAAATTTTTATTTTTCGTCGGAAGAAAACATCCGGGGTATTACAGGAAAATTCAAGCTAAGGATTTGAGCTCTCAATCCCTTCATTTTCGGTCCAAGTTCTTCAAGAGGGGGAGTTGATTTAAATTATTTAAGTATGTTTATTCATTTGATTACTTGTATATATGTAATCTCTAAGCTCTAAAGAAAGAAAATATGCATGCTTTAATTTATTCTTAGGCAAACTAGGACGTGAGATGTGATAATCGATGTGAGGAAATTAATAGGAAATCAAACCCTAAGAGATTATCTAGGAATTAAAAAGAAAATATTAATCCTATAAAAAAATGATGAAAACCGAAAATAGGGAAAAAGGAGGAAGAAAATTGATTTTCATGATTTTTTGATGATTTATTGCATATATGTGTTTATGATGATGATTGGAATGATATATTATGCATGAGGAAAAGAAGAAAATTATTTTATCCTATTTCTATGTTGAAACCGTGAGTTAGGGGTTTATGGAGGAATAATTGGTTTGATTTATTGTTTGATGATTTAGTAATGTTTATGAGTTTATCTTGAGTATGAGATTATGATGGATTGAATGATATAAATTATTATGTTAATTTTGTGAGAAAAATCGATATGAATGAGTTTATGGAAGAAATGATATTTTTGATGATTTTGATGATATGATGATATGAATGTATTTGTGTTTAATTTGGAGTATTAGATGATCAATAGGAATTTTTGAAGTGAAGAAATGAAATTTTAAGCATGGAAATCAATGGAAATGAGTTTGAGGATTTAGTGTGTGTTCTAAGTGTTCTTGGTGAAAATTTGAATATTTGAGTGTGTGTTCTTGGTGTTCATGGTGAAGAACGTGAAGATTTAAAGATTAATAAAATTAATTCAAAAATAAATTAAATTAATTATTAAAAATAATTAATAATTTTAAAATTATGAGAATAAAATTAAATAGAAAGTAAAAAGAAAAATTATTAAATTATTTGGGAGATATAGAATTGAATAAAAACAAAGAAAAATAATTCTTTGTTAAGTAATTAGAACTTAAGAAGAGATATTAAGTGAGTTTAATAAAAATGATTAAAAATGTAATGCCCCGTAAATTCCTTACGTCCTAAAAAGTTTAAAGTTAATTAAATAAATGGCTTTGCACGCCTAAGTTTACAATTTTTGAATTCTAAGGCTAACGGTCGAATCCGTTATTGAAAATAAATTACAGAAGTCAGCTAGATGACTACCGTATTTAGGGTTAGCGCGTACGAAAAGTTCTTAGTTCGTAATCTTAGAACGGAAAACCGTCTAATTTTTACGTTTACAAAATTGCGATACGAACACGCCGAGAAAGTTTGTTTTTATGTTTTTCCGGACGAAACTCGGACTATGTCGTCCCGAGTTTTTGTCAAAATAAATTTTGTAAATTTATTTTCTAATTAAGATCATACGTTAGAATTTTTTAAGTCAAATCGAATCGCGACGATTTTTGTACCGAACAACGTTTTTCGTCGTTCGTTTTTCCGTAACGTCGGATCGCGCCGGAAAAACCGTAACCCTCCAAAATTCTGCATGGACAGCCGCCACCTCACCATATTTAGGTGTAAGACATGCATGTTGACTTAATTAGCTTAATGACACCTAAACTACACTTTACACCATTCAACATTTTCATCATTCCATCAACTAAGACAAAACCAATTTTCCTCTCCATCTCTCCCTCACTGTCGGCTGCAGCACCACTCTCTCTCCATCTTCATCTTGTTCTTCACCATTGAAGACATCTTCAAAGCTTGAAGAACTCACACAAGTCATCAATCCATCCATTCAACCTCTTAAGTTCTTCATTAAATCTTAAGGTATTTCTATCCTCCACAATTTTATCCATTTAGTTTTTCTTTTCTTTTCTTTTCCTCTTGTTCGAAAATTTAGAAGTTTGGAATAGATGTTTTGATCTTAGAACAATGAAATTAGATATGTTAGATATGATAATTATGGATTAAAAATGATCAAAACCAAGAATCCTAAAACCTATGTGAATGCAGAATTTTTTGGGAAAATGGTAGGATTTTTATTTTTCTTCTTTTGATGGTTGATTCTTGCTTAATAGATGTTTAATTAGTGTATGGAATGAAAAGGGATTGAAAGCCCTATGTGTTTGTAAGTTTTCAATTAGGATTTTGAATTGAATTTAGGGATTTTATGCATGTTAGTTGTTTTTGGAATTGCAATTGATTAATGGATAATATAAGATGTTGATTAGTGAATATATGTTGTTAATATGAGAAGAAAATCATCTCCTTAACATATGTTTAAAACCAGAAAATTATAGAGTAATTGGGGGTTTATACATGTTTGATATAAGTGATCATTTGTTAGTTGATTTATGTTGCAAATAGTGTTAGTTGATAATAGAAATTAAATGAGAATTTTCTAAAAATGTTTAGTGAAACATAAGAGGCAAAGATCACCATATAAACTGAGTTATAATGATGTTAAGATGTGTTTGCATGCATGAAAATGATTCACGTTAGACGTAGTTTAACGTCGTAAAATTTGAACAAAAACCGACAACTTTTGAAAATCGTATAAGAGACGAATATTTAGTTGTAACTAGTAATCGAGAAGTCGGATGGGAGTTCTAATATGATATTATTGTTTATGATGAAATTTAGAACATCTTTCTAGTTGACGTCATAAGCTTTCGAGTTAATCTAATATGAGCTATAGTTGTAATCGAGAACTAGAACGTGTTTTGAAGTTTTTGTTGGTATAGTACTTGTTAGTCGAAATCCGACGTTAGAACGTCGTGCTTTTGAGCGAGTCTTGAGAAGGAGTTTGTCACGTACGGAGGTACGTGATGACTGCCTTGAGAGTTCAGTTTCTAAAAAAATGAATACGAGAGCTTAGAACGAACCTAAAACGTTATACGTCGAACCTTCAAGCAATTAGGGTTTGTTCGGCAGTTTCTGCGACCCTCGCCGGAAACTGTAATATCTTCTAGCTCGTTTATCAGATTTGTGATCCGTAAATTGGAGCGCGAACTAGACTTCCTAAGCTTTCTAGTAGTACAGGGCTCACCCCCTGTTTCCAAGTCCTCTGTTCTGGACAGCCTCCAGAGTTACTGGACTGTGCAGTGAAATTTCAGTTTCTTGTTTTCTAAGTTGTTTAATTCACAACTTAGTTTCTTTCAAACGTTTAAGCCGTTTTTAGCTAACGAACATCTCCCTACTGACCCTAGAGTCAAGTATAGGACCTTGAGTGATGAAAACCAGTCGAGATCATATATTTTATCCTTTCATTAAAGAAGTAATAGACGAGAAATTTCATAAAGCGTTTAAAGAACTAAAATGTAAATCGCCTAAGTTGATTCTTTCCAACTTAGTTTCTTTTAATCTTTAAAGTCATATTAAGATATCGACTATCTTCTCTACTGACCCGAGAGTCGAGTATGAGATCTTCCGAGTTCTAAACGAGATTAGTACGAGTCTCGTTTCCCGTTTAAGTAAAATGAATCTAGTAAGCGTGCAAATGCCAAAAGAATAAAATAACTAAATCTTTCTTCGATTCTCTTTCTTCGATTATTCTTTTGCGAACCGTTTTTAAGTATGTTTATTTTACGATGAAGGAGGAAGCCAACTGTAGAGAAAGGACGGAAGATCCCAAGTTGGAAGCTTTTGCGTTAAGTTCTGTATTTACAAGGTGGGCTTTTATATACAAATAAAACGAGCAATGCTCGGAAAATCTTTCTTTATCGCTTTGATATCTGTGTTTTCAAAGTGATATTATGGCATGAACTGTTTTATGTTTTTATGTGAGTTCTCTTGTACCTATCTGAGTCAACATTCGTGTTTTCTAGATTTAGAGTTAGTCTATTTTAGATTAACTAACGATCGGCTCTGAGTTAGCTGCTAAGTGCTTTCCAGAGTTAGTGCACTTTGTAACCTGTGGTGTATGTGGTATCCTGTTGAGGGGTAGCCAGCCACGGTGAATTAGTTTTGGTCAAGATTGAACATAGCATACCTGAAAATACTCGGCCGAGTGATTTATGAGAAAAAGTCAGAAAATATTTAGTAGACACGGATTCTTTCAATAAAACTCCGATGTGCTACGTTTATAAAATGCCATATTTATCTATATTTATGATTATGTTTTCGGCATCGTGCCCACTAAGTACGTTTGTACTTAGCCCTGCATTGTTTCTAAATGTGCAGGTTGAAGCGACGGTGAGCGGCGACGGTTGATGTTGAGTAAAGGATAGGATGCTTAGTTAGAACCCCTTCCGCTGCCAAACTTTGAATTCCTTTTGATGTACTTTTGAACAATTTTCAGTAGTCTAAGTATGTAAATTTGAACTTAGTTTCTTTTGTATTTTTGTCGAGTAATCCTTAGGGATTAACTCTTTCTTATTTATAATAAAGTCTTGTTCATAGATCATCGATGTTTATCATGTATGTTTAGTCGGTTAGCCCCCTTCTTCCCCGCTTCTTTAATCCAACCCCAGTCGCACCCCGACTTCTGCCGTCCCTCGGGATTTGGGGCTGTGACAAAAAAGAAATAATAATTCTAAGTAAAAAGAGAGAAAATATTAGTAGAAGAAATAACAGAGGAGTTAGAGTTAAGAAAATAAAATTACAAGTTGAGTATAAAATTTGAGATGGGTTAGTCGAGGTTAAGACGTTCAATTGAACGGGAATTTAAGAAGTTCAAGGAAGAGTTAAGTCGAGTTTGAGTTCGTTTACTAGTTTAATTACAAAATTAACCGAAGAGTTTTGAAATAAAAATAATAGAGTTAGAATTTAAAAAGTAGAGAGATAATTTCTTAATAAAATAAGAAATAGTAAAGTATGAGAATAAAGAGTTAAGTTGAGCTTAGATGATTAAATAATAGTTTATGAAGAGATAAGTCTAGTAAGAGAAACTTGAGAGTAAAGGATCGAGTAAGAGTTGTTTACTAAATTAGAAAAATTAAGAAAAATGTTTTTAATATTTAATTATTAAATTAAATAAGAAGTGTTAGAAAAACGAAAGAAAATTTAATAAGAGTTGTTTTAATATGAGAATCGAGTTTAATAATTGGTAAATGTTTAAATGCTCGTTTATTGATAATAAGTCGAGTGATATTTGAGTTTCCTTTTCAAACCTTTTAATTTGAAATAAGCCGATGAAGTTATCGAGATTTGAGTTTGAAATTAGAAGTCGAGTTTGCATAGAGTAAAGAAAACTAGAATTCTATTAAAGAAAACGAAGTTACTAAGAGTCAAGTTATAAATAGAAAACGAATTTCTATTAAGTATAGAAAATAGGAGTTTAATTGAGAATAAGAAAAGAGATATAATAGTACTAAGATAAGTAAATAAGATAAGAATACGCATACGAGTATGTGTACGTAGTAGAGGAAAAATGACGTATTCTGAAATAACGTAGTACTTTGAGTCGAGAAATATTAAATAATTATTGGAGTCTTGAATTCAAAATTCTTATAAATTGAATTTTATTTTGACTTATTAATGTGAGATTATTCTATGAGACCGAAGTTAAAATAAATATGAATCATGTTTGAGAATTTATGTTTGATTGAACCTATGTGCTTAAGTGAAATGTTTATATTTCGTTATGATAAAATAACTAGTTTAATTGTTGAGAATGCTTATATGTGACATGATTGATTTGAGATGACGATAGTTGAATCGAGTATTCGAATAATGTAATCAAGATAAATAATATTTCTTTAATTAGCGAGAGATACTAAAGTAGGAATGATTTAGAAACGAGAATGTGAGACGAAGTAATTAGTAACCGAGTAGAGTTGATAATCGAGAACGAGAAAGTCGAGAAATGATATTGACATAGAAAAATTAAAAATAGAAAGACCCGAGTCATGTAGAAGTCCTTCAGCCGAGCCCAAAATCTACTTTACGTCTTGCGCGATAGAAATCTGGATCCTTATTCGATAATTGAATTGTGAAGGACCAAGCGGAATGGGAAAGTAGCGATGTAATACCCCGATATTTTCTATTGGCTTTAAAAATGAAAGTTAATAATAATTATGGTTTTGCACGCCTAAGTTTATGAAATTAAATTCTAAGATTTACGGTGAAATCCGTTTCCGAAAATAAATTACGGAAGTCAGTCAGATGACTACTGTATTAGGGTTTTCGCGTACGAAAACTTTTTAGTTCTAGAACTCAGATCGAAAAACCGTCGAACTTTACATTCACTTTTTCTTCGATACGAGTTCACCGGAGAAAGTTAGTTTTTATGATTTTTCCGGACAAAATTTGGACTGTGATTTCCCGAGTTTTTGTCGGATTTTAGAAATTAAATTATACTTTTTAGTATATAAAAAATTTCGAATTTAATGGTCGAATCGGATTTCGATGAAAACGTAACCGACTACATTTTTATTTCTCGATTTTTATTATGTCGTAACGAACTGGAAAAACGCGATATTTGGAGTAAAAATCCTCCCTCCAACCGACATCATATATATATAACTTAGGATATTTTTATTTTGTTACCTTTGTGCTTTATGACTCATATTCTCTAATTAGTTCTAGGTGTACACCTCATGCTAAAATAACTTTACACCTATTACAATTAGTTAGATATTATATCACCAATACTTGGTCATTTTTCCTTCTTCCCCAACACCCCAAAACCGCCACCCTCCTACATACTCTCTCTCTCATTTTCTTTCTTCCAAACTCCATTGAAGCTCAAGGAAAATTCTTCATCAAGTGTTCATCTTCCATCCACTTTCATTCCTAAGTTCATAATACTCAAGGTATTCATCATAGCTCTTAATCTATCCAATTCAAAATTTCATTCCTCTTATTTTATTTATGACCAAAAAATTGATGATGAAGGAGTAGATGTTTAAGCTTTAATTTCATGTTATTAGATGGATAGTAATCGATTCCTACAGTTGAATTGAAGAGAAAAATAAAAAACCCCTAAGTTAGGGTTTGATCGAAAATTGGGGAAATGAGATAGGATGTTTCTAATCTTAAATTAATTAGATGATTAAGCTTAGGAAGTGTTCAATTGATGATTCATGCAAAAAGAAATTAATTGCCCTAACAATTGGATGTGGACCGATTTTTAGGTTAGGGTTTGAGTTTATAATTCAATTAATGATGTAGAAGTTTAATTCTTGATTAATATATGTTGTAGTAGGATTAGAAATGGATTAATGGATTGAATTAATGAAGAAAATCACCTCTCCTAATTTAATGTCAAAACCGAAAATCAATAAGGAATTAGGGGTTTAATGTAGTTTGATTATATTGAGGATTGGTTGATAAATTAAGGTTCTATATAATGATAGATGAGTACATGAATTAATTTGGAATTTTCTAAAAATAAATGAAAAGCGTAAGAGACGAAAGTTCGTCGATAATTCAAGATTAGTTAATGATTTGAGGATATGATGTACGTAGTATTATTCTTGATAGATAATGATCGATAATGTAAAATTTGATCGAATTCCAATGAGGTTGGAATTTTTATAAGAGACGAAGAATCGAACGTTAGTATCGATAGAAAAGACGAATAAGGAAAGTAATTAGATATTAATGATTCTTAATGTTAAGTGATCAAGTTTGTAGTTAATGATGTTTACATCCAAGATACGAGATGATGAGTTATAGTTGTGAATGAGAAGTAGAAACGAGAAGTAGAAATTGAATTGAAGTTGATTGGTATAGTAATTGTGTAGTTTGAAAGACGAAGAATTAATCGTCGTGTTTGTGATAGAGAAATGAAAAGGAGCTCATCACGTATGAGGACATGTTGACTGCCTTGGGTCAGTAATTTCGTAGAAAATAAGGTGGAATAACATAAGTCGAACCTAGGGAGTCGTACGCCGAGTTATCAAGCCCTAGGGTTACACTCGGACTGTTTTGCGACGTTCCACGGAAACTGTCATATCTCCTAGCTCTCTTAACAAAATCAAGATCCGTAAATTGGAGAGTAAACTAGACTTCCGTGGCTTTCTTTTGATACAGGGAACGTCCCCTGTTTCGAAAAACTCTGTTCTGTGCAAGCTTACTGATCTGTGCAGTAATTTCAAGAAACTTAGTTTCTTAAGTTGAATTCTTTTCAACTTAATTCCTTTTGATCTTCTAAGTCGTTGTAAGCAATCGACTTCAGTTTTTACCGACATAAGTGTCGAGTAAGGAACTAAATGAGTTCTAAACGATATGTGTTCGAGTCTCGTTCCCGTTTAACTAAAAGAATCTAGTTTAGCGTGCAAATGCCTAAAAAGCTTAAAAGACTAATTCGATTTCGTTTTCGATTTTCATTTTCATTTATCGTATCGACGGCTTATAGTATGATTATGTACGATGAAGGAGGAAGTCAGCACAAGGATAGGACGGAAGATTGAAGAACGGAAGCTCGATTAGAAGTTCTGCAATCTTTAAGGTGGGCTTTTATATATACCAAACAAAATGTGGGTTTTTCCACAAATTGAAAGTGATATTTATAGCTTTGATAACTGTGTTTATCAAAAGTGATTATCAGGCATAAACTGTTTTATGTTTTATGTGAGTTCTCTTGTACCCTTCTGAGTTAGCCGACCTACTATCCAGAATTTATTAGTTAACCGACTTATTAACTAAAACGATCGGACTTTGAGTTAGCCGACTTGCTTTCCAAAGTTAGTGTACACAGTAGCCTGTGGTGTATGTGGTATCCTGTTGAGGGGTAACCAGCCATGGTGATTCTTATTGGGCAAGATTGAACGTAACATCTGTCAGAAAAATGCTTGGCCAAGCTAAATTGTGAAAATGATAAGAAAATGTTTTAGTAGACACGGGCATTTTAAAAGAAAACCCCGATGTGCTACAGAGATAAGCATGCCTGATTTATCAATACTTATTATATGATTTCGGCAAAGTGCCCGCTAAGTGCTTTATATACTTAGCCCTGCATATGTTTTCTAAATGTGCAGGTTGAGCGACGGAAGTGGTGATGGTTGAGTAGGATAGTGATAGGAAAGAAGAACAGAGTCATATTCTACGTTTATTCCGCTGCCAAACTCTAAACCTTTTTTTATTATCTTGTATATAACTCTGCAGTCTAAGTTCTGTACTATAACTTAGTTTGCTTTTGGAGAACTATGTCGAGTGATCCTTCGAGATCAGCTCTTTCTTTATATAATGAAGTCAGGTTCATAGAAGTATTCTGTAATTTAATGTATGTTTATTCATTCATCCCCTTTCTTCCCCGCTTCTTTAATCCAATCCCAATCGCACCCCGGCTTTTGCCGTCCCTCGGGATTTGGGGATGTGACAAGCGAGGACACAAAAAGAGTAAGCCGCCTAGCAAGATCTTCGGAGGACAGGTGGGCTTTCTTAACTAAAATCAAATGATGAATGCGTGTACTATTTATGTATTACGTGCGCTTTTGAAATTGATTGATTTGCCTAAATGTTTAAATGTTTTGCTATGCAATCATCTACGTGTTAAATTTATTAAAAGGTCCCGTGGATGCACGAGATAAAAGGTCCTGTGGACGCACGAGATAAAGGTCCTGTAAGATACGGGACAATGCATGCATTAGTTAAGGTGACTGTAAGCCTTGTTTCGGTTGGGCCGGTCACGGTGTTCGAGGAGGAGGCCTACTTCTCTACACCACAGAAAGATAAGCTATAGATTGGTTCATACCTAAGATATAAGCTTAGCCTACAGAGGCGATTTTCAAAAAAAAAATGTTTTATGGCTGTCACAAGTGGAAAATTCTTTTAAAGCAATTATCTATATGTCTAACCCTTGTGATGCAGCAAAAGAGGCAAGTTTTCAATCATATAGCTCTAAGAGCAAGTTTTTAAGAACGTTTTTGGCAATGTGTTCACTGAGTACGAAGTACTCAGCCCTTTATGTATTTCTAAACGTGCAGGTTAGCGGGATGTGTATGGCGTGGATGGCTTGGTGGTGTGTTCTTTGGTTGAGTCGAAAGTTGGCTGGCAATTACATGTCTTCATACATGTAGTTGTTGGGATTTGAGTCGATGTCTCCGCTGCAATATGATATGATGTTTCTTTTGATATGTTTTTGAATTTCACTCTGATACTTGTTGGATTCACGAGCAATGTGCTCGAAACAATTTGCCGTTTTCTTTAACTTTCGTACGATGTGATCTCGACTTACTTATTCCCTTTTGGATTCAATATGTAAATTATCTATGCTCGTTTGGTGTTTTATCTGTGACTTGGAAACATGCCTTTAATTGTTATCGCTTTTAGTCAATAATCCCTTGATTCCCCGAGCATGAATCCTTATGTGAGTTGAGTTAGTGAATGGTTTAGTAGTGTTAGTGTCATTCGTCGCACCTCGGGAGTCGGGGTGTGACAAACACCTAGAACACACACTAGGCATTCAAAACTCATTTCCATCGATTTTTGCATATTTTTGTACTTAAAATTTCATTTTCTTCATCTCAAAAATTCCTATTGAACATCTAATACTCCAAGTTAAACATAAATACATTCAAATCATCCATAACATCAAAATCATCAAAAAATATCAAAAATATTTTTTTTTTCTTTCTACACACATAAATATCGATTTCTCTCATAAAAACCATACAATAAATTTGATCATCCATTCCATCATAATTTCATACTCAAGATAAACTCATAAACATCATTATATCATCAAACAATAAATCAAACCAATTATTCCTCCAATAACTCTTCTTTTTTCAGTTTTAACAATAATATTATGGCAAATGATTTTCTTCATTTTCTCATGCATGATTATCAATTTAATCAACATCATAAACACATATAAACAAGAAATTTATCAAGAAATCATGGAAATTATTTTTCTTTCCTCTTTTTTCCTATTTTCGGCCTTAGTCATTTTTTTAGGGTTTTTATTTCTCTTTTCTTCTTACTCTTAGATTAATTCCTGGGGTATGATTTCCTTAACAATTTCCTCACATCGATGATCACATCTCACATCCTAGTTTTCCTAAGTATAATTTAAAGTATGCATATTCTTTTCCTTAGGCTTTAGGGATTTCCTATTTACAAGAAATCAAATAGATTAACATACTTAATAAATTTAAATCAAACTCCTCCTCTTGATGGAAGCTTAGACCAAAAATGAAGAAATGGTAAGCTCAAATCTCTAGCTTGGAATTTCCATGGAGGTTTGCATCTTTAACCTCAAGAAAAATAGAACAAAAATTAATCATCTCTTCTAGGGCATAAGTGCCGAAAATTAGAAGAAAAATAGAGATGATTTTAATTTGAAATTGAACTCAAGATTTGAAGATTTAGTTACCTCTTGAATTAGGGTTTGAAGAACTAAGGATGATGATGATCTTGTTGGAGCTTGGAAACTTGAAAGCTTGATCTCTAGAGCTTCGATGGAGTTTTGTATATCTATGTATGTGTGTGTGTTGCGGTTTGGAGAGGGAGAGAGATGAGAGAACTTTTTTCTTCTTCCTTCTTGGTAGAATACGGTGGAGAGAGAGAGTGAAAGAGATGAGATGAACTAGGTTTAGCTTCTTAAAGAAGACAATGAAAATATCAACTAAGTTAAGGAATATCATCATTATTATTCCATGTAGGTGTTGAAATTAGGTGCCTAGAGAGAGAGATTAGGGAGAGAGAGAGTGTGTATGTTGGTGGGAGAGGGAGAGAGAGAGAAGGAAAGAGAGATATTTACTTTATTTTTCACTGATATAATTTTCCCCGGATGAAAAAGTTTTCCGGTAGAATATATCCGTGTTATTCTGTTTAGACTGAAAACGACTCTAAACTCTCCTCGACTCGTTTCCGACATTAAAAACACCTTAACTCTATCTCATATCTCATGAAATAAATCAAGGAATCCGAATATCTATTTTTAGGTCAAAATTCCAAGTAACGAAGAAAAACCTAATCGGTTAATTATTCCAGTAAGAACTTAAATTCTTAAAATTCTCTCATATGGTCTCGGATGAGCTTCTAATATATCTCAGGGGTCTTAGAATTAATTATAGATTCAAGAGACACTAATTATGCTAAATTCAGAGTTCGTCGGTGATTATTGATTTCTCGGCTTATCGGCACTAATCGTCAAAAGTGAAAGTTCTCAGAATTCTCCGAAAGTCATACTCATGCTCATTATCATATAAATAAACTCAATCAATGCATCATATACTCGATTCGAATAATTGAAATGAGAAAAAATCACATTTAAGCACACAAGGGCATTTTGGTCATTTTCAAGAAAATTTCTTCCTTGAAAAATTTTATCACTCAAGGCACGTTAATTAAATATAAAAATGCATTTAAAATGCACTCAAGGACTTATAAGAGTTTGGGTTATTACAACACCGAGCATTCTCCATCTCATTCGGAAACCAGGTACGAGTATTTTTAAAAGTTTTCGATTTTAAGAAATTTATTTTAGTTATTCCGTTTGCTATTTGCGCTTGTCTAAAGATAAAAGCTTGGTAAGTAGCTTGAATAACTAGATTTCTTTAGAATGTCTTCCTTAATTCTGTGTTTTGTGTGGAAATCGAAAAGGATGGAACATTTGTGCAAATGTTTTCGTGAAATGGAATTGCCAAGTACACTGAGCAATAAAACCTCTTTGGGAAGCAAAAACGAGTATGTGGAGTTGGGAATTTCAAACGTGTTGATTAACTATTTAAGTGTACTTAACTCGTTTAAACTCGTATAGGATGGACAATGAGGGCAACCGAGCGATGATGCAGGAATATCTGTATATTAGGAAGTCGTATCACGAGACGATAGCTGAATTTCTAGCGCGGTATCATAAGATTTGGGAGACAGTGAAGTATCTTGAAGTTAGTGCACTCGATGGGATGCTACATGTGATTCAGGCCCTTCCTTGAGAGTGGCGCGACTGGGCAGCATCATTAGTACCGAGGTTCACCGGACGCCAGTACTTAGGTGTCTATCTCTACGACGACTGCAATGCGTTCATTACTACTATCTCTGGCCAATTCATCAAGTATGGATCTCCGTCTCCCGGACCGTTTGACCCTATTCTTCCAACCGAGCCGAACGGCTTTGTTCTTGAGCCTCAGCCTCAGCCTCAGTCTCCTCTCCGACACGAACCAATCCTGTTTAGTTTGTTTTTGTGTGTTTTGTATGTTATTATTTGTGCGTGGTTTGCATGTTATTGTTCATTTTTTGCCACGAGTGGTGGTCGTTTATGTGGTTTTTGGTGTGTGTAGGTATGTAGGTGGTGATGATGCACTATCGAATCGAAAAAGGATGGAAAGTAAGTGAGCAAACAAGATTTCCAACCGGAGCGGGAATTTCCAACCGAAGCGGGAGTCGGATTCCAACCGGAGCGGAAATTTCCAACTGAAGCGGAAATCGGATTCCAATCGGAGTGGGATTTCCAACCGAAGCGGAATTATTTTTGCTAAGGGGTTTCCCGTCGGCGCTGGGATTCCCACCGAAGCAGGAAGACAGTTTTTGCCAGCAGTATAAATACACTTTGTCGGTTTTTGGATTATAACTTTCGTTTTCTCTCTCGTTTTTATGGTAGAAAAAGTAGAAAAACTCCGTAGAATTTTGTTTCCAAGTTTAAACCTTTTAGATTTGGTTTAGTTTTTAGTATGGTTGACCGTTGAAGACTCCATAGAACTTTGTAAGATTTCTATTTGGTTTAGGCAATGTTTATTTCATTCCATTTCGTTTTTATTTACTGCATTATGAATTAAATCTCTTAGTCTAGGATTTGGGATTGTGGAATCGAGATAATTATCAGTTTATATGCGTACATGCTCGTCGATTGAATTGCTTTGTATGTGATCAAACTTTTGGCCAAAGTTCAATTGTTATAAATGATGAATGAGATCAAAAGAAGATTTCATTACTCGATTTAGATTGAATCAATATTAGATTTAATCAGAAATGCGTAATCTAACTTAAAATTATTTCCTTTAGTTTTCTTAACTAGGACTTAATTTACGAATACGAGAGTTAGTATTTCAATTCTTATTTGGACAATGATTATATGATTTAGTCTATTGCATGTCAAATGAGAATTGGTTTGAGTAATTTTGAGGAGATGAAACCTTTGTCCTAGATATCTTTACTTTGAATTCTTCATTTACATTTTATTCCCATATAGCTCTTAGCATCACTCCAAACTTATGTGATTAGAATGTGTAGGTTGTTTTTATTTCCTTGTGTAAAGCATGAATCGAATGCCCGCTAAGCTTTCCCTGATATTTGACTCAAGTTAGCTAGTTGTATTACATTAGGATCTCGTTCTCTTGCGAGCAACTAGAAAGTACACTTTTAGTTGATTCAAAATTTTGGCACCGTTGCCGGGGAAAGCTTTAGGCAATTGTTTTTATACTTTTGTAATTTTTGTTGTGTTTCTTTTGTAATTTTTGTTTATATTGTTTGTAGTTTCTTTTTCTTCCCAGGTGCACTTGATCGGTTTTTGTGTTTTTATTTGCATAGCAATTAGTACATTTGGAGGAGAAAGTTTTGAATGATACGTACAAAGCAGCTTTAGCTCTGGAGCACAACGTATACAAATGGCATTGTATCAAGGCAACATGTGGGATTACGCTTACCCTGCAATTGAGGAGACTCCCGATTTCGAACTAATGAAGCATATAACAGCATTGACTCGCGAGGTTCGTATGTTGGAAAGAGTTAAAGAGCAGCGACAATTTGTAGCTGCAACTTGTGCGATCTGCGGGGAATATGGGCATTATGCTTTAATTTGTCAAAGAATGGAAAAGGAGGCAGAAAGCCAATAGAGAGCTGAGGCTGCTGACCGCCTCGATGCTCAAATTGCACAGTTGGCTGACGATGTTAAAAAGATAGTTCAACGGGAAGAAGAGAATGAACTTATGGAGCCGATAATCGAGGATGCAACCGATTTCTATTTAGGTAGCCATGATCTGTTGCAAGCTTCACCTATTTTTCAAGAACATTTCTCGTACATTGAAATAATTGATCTATTGGACGAGAATGAAATTGTCAATGAGTTTTTGGCGAACTTGGAAGAAGAGCCTATAGAGTTGTTGAAAGAGCCTCTCATAGTCACAACCAATGTATCAAGTGCCGCTAAAGTTGAAAATATTTTTGCACCATCTGCTCCTAGTGTTGAACATTGTCATTATATCATTGCTTCTGATGATTTCTTTACTGAGATTGTATTGTAGGGAGACCACTCATGTCAAAAAGAGGCTAATCCAAACCATGCTGCAAAATTAAGTGTGAATGAGAACTTCACATGAGGAAATAGGACGAGCACGATTCCATCTACCTCAAGACGGGCAAGCGTGGAAGACACAGATGAGCTAATCCAACTGATGGAATGGCTTAAGCTTGAGTTTGAATTCGGATAATATATTCTTGGTCGGGCTGGAGACCTAAAAGCTAGCGCTGCATAGGAGGCAACCCATGAATGTTTACTTTAGTGTTGTAGAATTTTGGGTATTGTTCTTTGATTTTCTTGGAGGATTTTGGTGTCGTGTTGTGCCGCTTGTACAATTACCAAATTTTCTATTTTCACCACGGGAGTTTTCTTTATTTCCTCTTTATTTTAGCTATGAGAGCATTGCTTATTTTAAGTGTGGGGGAGTTAAGAATTTGGTGATTGTATGAGTTCCTTATCCCTTTTATTTGGGATTTTGCTTGTTGATATGTTGCCATTGTTTATGTTTGTTACAATCGGAAGAATATGCTTTTTGATCGAGAATGCATGATATTTCTTGAATCGTGAAGACTTTAGTCAATTGATGTTCAATTTGAGTGTGCTTGATTGATAATCATTGTTGTGCGGTATGTTCTTTGTGAATTTAATTGACACGATAATTGTGACCCTGTGGATTCTGCTCCTCTTAGTCTTTGTCTTTTTATGACATGATTAATGAGCATGGAAAACTATACGAGGAAGCTTTGAAGAATCTTCAAAGATTAAACCTCGTGAAAATATCCTAATCTATTTGATAAAAAAAATAGGGTTATAAATAAGGTGAATTTGAGATTCTACTCCTCTCATTTGGAGAAATTCAAATGATGAGTATGGCAAACCACATTAGGAGACTCAGATTGAATTTTCGATGGCTTGAACCTAATAATTGTGTCTCATCGATTCATCCTTATATTCCTCATTTATTGTTAAATGTTTTTTATTATGAGGATTTTCTGGTAAAGGCGACTGACGAAGTAGAAAGTTTAAAGGGTGGGTCACATTTTGATCGAATTGATAATTCTATTTGACAGGCAACATACATGGTTAGATTTCATTGCATTAGAGTTGGCATTGGTTGACTTTGGTACTGTATAATGGAAAGGAAGTCTTGTGTTGATGATTTGGTGAATATATGTATCGATTCATACTACGTTTCTTTGGTTTGCTTGAGGACAAACAAAATGCTAAGTGTGGGGGAGTTGTTTAGTTTGTTTTTATGTATTTTGTGTGTTATTATTTGTGCGCGGTTTGCATGTTATTGTTCGTTTTTTGCCACGAGTGGTGGTTGTTTATGTGGTTTTTGGTGTGTGTAGGTACGTAGGTGGTGATGATGCACTTTCGGATCGAAAAAGGATGGAAAAGAAGTGAGGAAACAAGATTTCCAACCGGAGCGGGAATTTCCAACCAAAGCGGGAGTCAGATTCCAACCAGAACGGGAATTTCCAACTGAAGTGGGAATTGGATTCCAATCGGAGCGGGATTTCCAACCGAAGCGGGAATTATTTTCGCCAAGGGGTTTCCCGCCGGCACTGGGATTCCCACCGAAGCAAGAAGATGGTTTTCTCCAACAGTATAAATACACTTTGTCGGTTTTTGGAAGTTAACTTTCATTTTCTCTCTAGTTTTTAGGGTAGAAAAAGTAGAAACACTCTGTAGAATTTTATTTCCAAGTTTAATCCTTTTAGATCTGGTTTAGTTTTTAGTATGGTTGACCGTTGAAGACTCCATAGAACTTTGTAAGAATATTTCTATTTCATTTATGCAATGTTTATTTCATTTCATTTCGTTTTTGTTTACTGCATTATGAATTAAATCACTTAGTCTAGGATTTAGGATTGTGGAATCGAGATAATTATCGGTTTTCATGCATACATGCTCGTTGATTGAATTGCGTTGAATGTGATTGAACTTTTGGCCAAAGTTGAATTGTTATAAGTGATGAATGAGATTAAAAAAAATTTATTACTTGATTTAGATTCAATCAACATTAGATTTAATCGGAAACGCGTAATCTAACTTAAGATTATTTTGTATAGTTTTCTTAACTAGGACTTGATTTACGAATACGAGAGTTAGTATTTCAATTCTTATGTGGAAAATGATTATATGATTTAGTATATTGCATGTCAAATGAGAATTGGTTTGAGTAATTTCGAGGAGATGAAACCTTTGTCCTAGATATCTTTACTTTGAATTCTTCATTTACATTTTATTCCCGTCTAGCTCTTAGCATTGATCACTCAAAACTTATCTCATTCGAATGTGTAGGTTGTTTTTATTTCCTTGTGTAAAGCATGAATCGAATGCCCTGCTAAGCTTTTCTTGAGATTCGACTCGAGTTAACTAGCTGTACTACATTAGGACCTCGTTCTCTTGCGAGCAACTAGGAAATACACGTTTAGTTGATTCAAGCCCCCTCTCGGCCTCGCCCTAAGCCAAGAGCCGATTTTCAGTACCTCCCGTACTCGGGAGACGTACTCCCTATTGGCTCTTTCGACCCCTTTGTCTCATCTAGCTCAGCAGCGTCTTAGCCAGTAGGTGTGTATGACTATTTTAGAGCTTTGCCGTCTTTGCACGACCAGCTAGAGGAATTCATGCACCGAGACCACACCCCCTCTCTAGTGCAGCCCGTAGCGGTGATAGCGACGGTGATGAGTTCTTTGAGGATCCTGCAGTCGATGCCATAGTGGGCAATGGTTACCTTCAGGCGTTGCCGAGCGACCACTTCTCCGTTCCGTACCCATCTTTCCAGACCCCGGCAGTGAGGCCCGACCAGGGACGTGAGCTAGAGCTTGACGCTGCAGCGTACCTTCATCACATGAGCAGCCCTGAGAGTCCCCCGTGGGACGAGTATCAGTTGGAGGACGTCAACGCCCGCTTTGAGGACGAGTAGACAGGAGATATGACCAACCCGTGGGAAGTCCCCGGGCAAACCTATGGTGACTTCCTAGAGGCGTTTGCAGCAGCAGAGAGTCAGGGTAGCGAGGATGAGGAGGAGGATCTAGAGAAGGACCCGGGAGAGGATCTCGAGGAGGACCCCGAGGAGGAGAAACGAGGTGACGACGACCCAAGTAGTGACGACCCTCATGCTTAGGTCCAATTCTAGAAAGTTGTGGAAAATCCTGAACAATATTTACTTTTCTGTCGAGAGTTGAACTCTTTTTATTTTTCAGCAGTGATGTAAATTATATAACTCGTAGCTTAGATCATTAGTAGAGCCGAACGCGAAGTAGTATCTCGTGTTAGTGAGTTTTTGAGGTATAGAACGTCTTGTAGACGTATAGGGAAATTTTCTGATGTGAATATTTATCCCTTATTTTGGTATAAGTCCTCAAAAGAGGCCATCATTCCGATGATATGAAAGGAAGCCGTTCGATTGTTAAACATCAAGTTTGAGTCTCCTATGTGCTTTAAGAATTATCTGTCTTTAAGATACAAGTAGAAGAGTCGAGTTATTAAATGAAGTGTTTCCAAATTATTTGAGATGTAAAATTCGAAGTGATTATATATGCTGTGTACTATGAGAAATTGTTGAGCATGATGTTTTGTGATGAGTTGAATTTGATGATATAATTGAAAACGCATGCAATTACTTGAATAATTGTATTGATTTAAATTGAGGATTATTTTATTTGCAAATCTCATGTCTTATCTGAGAAAAGTCTTCCCTAAATGTTTGATAAGTATCGATGAGAATCATATCCTTCTCAAGAGGAAAAATTTTCGTAGTTGAGGAAACTTGCGCGTGAAATTAGCCGACTTGCGGAATGTTTTTCCCCGAATTTCCTAATTTCTAGCATTTCTTTTAAAATTCCTCCAAGAAGAAGAAATGAGAGGGCCGAGCAAAACGACGAAGAAAAGTGATAGGATCAAACCCCGCCTCTTCAGAACGAACGCCGAACTAAAGAACTTTTTCTTCAACAAAACCCACCGACTTTTGATGGAAAAGCAGTCCCGCAAAAGCCGAGGACTAGATTCGTTCCTTGGAACATATGTTTCATTTTCTTCGATGTGGAGATCGTGAGCGTCTCAAATGCATGACGTTTCAACTCAAAGGATCCGCCGACTACTAGTGGGAAGCCCGATAGAGGACGTATACTCCCGAAGAACGCGAGAATCTGGCATGGGAGCAATTCAAGGAAGTCTTGTATGAGAAGTACGTACCTAGGAGTTATCGGAAGCAGAAAGCGAACGAATTCGCGAACCTGAGGCAAGGAAAGAAGACTGTAGTAGAATACGATTGAGAATTTTGCGAATTAGCTCGTTTCGCACCTGACAAAGTAGATACAGACGAGAAAATGTGTTAGCTTTTCCGAGCAGGTTTATGTCAAGACATTCGCGTAGTTCTTGTAAGTCAGAGCGGTCTGACTTATGGTGAAGCCCTTAACCGAGCCCTTGACATGGAGTTGGCAATGCAGCCAGAAAGAGGATCGTATTCTTCAGTGATTCCTCAATTTCAAAACCAGATGATGAAAGCTGTTATCCCTCAATCTTTCTAGCATGACCTAATCGCGAAAAGAAAAGAAAAATGGGGTGGTAGAAACCATCCGAGCAAGAAACCGTGGCAAGAAAGAGAACAATATCAGCAGCAAGCTCAAAAAGCGAAATCCTAGCATGGCAATCAAATAGCGCATCTTTTGGACCCTTAGGACTCCCCCCGTGTTCGAAATGTGGTAAGATGCATCAAGGCATCTGCAAGGCAGGAAGCAACGTCTGTTATACTTGTGGATAACCTGGTCATTTTTCGAACCAGTACCCATGTAAACAGCAAGGAACGAGTGGTGGAAGACCGAATCAGTACCCGTCTTCGCAGATGAGAGCTATACAAGGAGCCCCGCATCCAAAGAAACCCCAGGGTTAGCACAAGCCGTAGCCACAGAAGTAGCAGCCCCACAGCAGGAGCTGTCGCACTACCAGAGGGTTTTCGCAATCGAGCAGAAAGCTGAAGTCAAAGACCAAGGAAATCTCACATGTATGGGAAAGCTTAAAAATATGCCCATTATCATTTTATTTTATACCAGTGCATCGCATTCATTTATCGCTAGTGCGTGTGTAAAAACCTTTAGCTTAGATGTAGTAGAGTCAAACCAGGAGCGTAGAGTCACAACCCCTTTGGGTAGATCTACGTTAGTATCGCGTGTTTTCTCGAATTTAGAATTCTAGTTCCGAAATCGTACGTTATGCACAAAATCCCTGAATCCAATCCAGATATGGGATGTGGATATAATTTTTGGAATGGATTGGTTAACCGAGAATTTTGCGATGATCCGATACGACTAGAGGCAGATTTCATTTCAACCTCCTACAGAAGAGTCGACTGTAGTTCACGGAGTTAAGAGAAGAATGAGGAAGAGTATGCTGATTATCTCAGCCATTAGAGAAAAGAAGTTGATGACAAGAAAGGATACGCAAGTGTATCTGATTTACTTGAATAAGAGTGAGAATCATGAGCCAAATATTGTTGATGTAGCAGTAGTAAGGGAATATAAGGATGTGTTTCCAGAAGTTTTTCCAGGATTACCTCCTAATAGGTAATTGGAGTTTACGATTAATCTTGAGCCTGGATCAGCCCCGTACAGAATGGCACTGAATGAACTTCAAGAGCTGAAGATTCAACTGCAAGAATTTTTAGAATTGGGATTCATTTGACCAAGTATCTCTCCTTGGGGAGCACTGATTCTATTCGTAAAGAAAAATGATGATAGTCTGAGAATGTGTATTGATTACAGAGAGCTAAATAAGATTACACTTAAGAACAAGTATCCTTTGCCAAGGATAGATGATCTGTTTGACCAGTTGAAAGAGTCAGTGTTTTCTCCAAAATTGATTTAAGATCTGGATATCATCAGCTGAAGATTAGGCAGGAAGATATTCCAAAGACTGCGTTCAGAACAAGATATGGACATTACGAATTTGTGGTAATGCCATTCGGTTTGACAAATGCCCTAGCTGTATTTATCGATCTAATGAACTGAGTCTTTCATGAATTCTTTGATAAATTCGCGATAGTATTCATAGATGATATCTTGGTATATTCAAAAGACGAAGCAGAGCACGAGAAGTATCTCTGAATTGTATTAGAAAGACTAAGATCAGAGAAGTTGTACGCCAAATTTAGTAAGTGTGAATTCTGGCTAAAAGAAGTAAATTTTCTAGGACATGTTGTTTCGTCCGAATGAATCAAGGTGGATTCAGCCAAAGTACAAGCAGTTCAGGAGTGGAAATCACCAACATCAGTTCATAAAGTCCGCAGTTTCCTCGATTTACTTGGTTACTACTGGTGATTCATAGAAGGATTCTCCAAGATAGCGAAACCGATGACGAGTCTGTTGAAAAGGAATCCAAGTTTAGATAGATGGAGGAATGTGAGAAAAGTTTCCAAGAGCTCAAATCAAGATTGACGACGGCCCGAAGCGGGAAAGGACTATGTTATTTTTACAGACGCATCATCCAAAGGTTTAGGATGTGTGCTAATGCAAGATGGAAATGTGATAGCATATGCTTCAAGACAACTTAAACCTCACGAAAAGAAGTATCCGACGCACAACTTAGAGTTGGCAGCAGTAGTACATGCCCATAAAATATGGAGATATCATCTCTACGGAGCCAAGTGCGAGATCGTTTCGGATCACAAATGTCTGAAGTATTTCTTCGAGCAGAAGGAGTTGAACATGAGAAAAAGATGATGGCTTGAGTTGGTAAAAGATTACGACTGTAAAATTTCTTATCATCCCGGAAAGCTAATGTTGTAGCCGATGCGTTGAGTAGAAAAGAAAGTTCGGAGTTAGGATTTTTCCTACGATGAGAAGAAGTTGATTGAAGAATTTGGAAAGATGAGAATCAAAGTAGTTCAGCCTCCAAGAACAATAGAACAAGTAATTGCATCACTAGTAGTGGTACCTGATTTGAGAGCCCGTATGATAGACGGCCAAAGAAAAGACGAAAAGTTGGAAAACTTGAGGCTTAAAGTCAGAGAAGAAAGAGTTGAAGATTTGAAAGAATCGAATGACAATGCATTGTTGTTCCATGGTAGAATATGTGTGCCTAATGATGAAGAACTAAAGAACAAGATTGTGAGTGAAGCTCATGACACCCCGTATACCGCTCATCCCAACAGTACAACGATGTACCAGGATTTGAAGCTGCAATTCTGGTGGGCAGGAATGAAGAAAGATGTGGCTATGTATGTGGAAAGATGTTTAGCTTGTCAGCAAGTGAAGACTTTGCATCAGAGACCTTATGGACGTCTGCAACCATTACCAGTCCCGACATGGAAATGAGATGATGTTACAATGGATTTTGTGACAAGTTTGCCAAAGGCAAAGAAAGGAAATACAGCCATTTGGGTGATTGTGGATAGACTGACGAAGACTGCACATTTCATACCTATTCCTATCACCTATGGATTGGATAAAAAGATATATGTTAAAGGGATTGTACGATTGCATGGAATTCCAAGTACGATCACTTCAGATTGAGATTCCAAGTTTACCGCCCGTTTTTGGGAAAGTTTTCAGAAAGATTTAGGAATGAAATTGCAGTTCAGTATAGCTTACCACCCTTAGACGGATGGTCACTCAGAAAGGATGTTTCGAATTCTGGAAGATATGTTGAGAGCCATGGTGCTAGATAAAGGAGAAAATTGGGAGAAAATTTTACCATTAGTCGAGTTTGCTTACAACAACAACTATCAGAATATGATTGGAATAGACCCTTACGAAGCCCTTTATGGAAAGAAGTGTAGATCTCCACTCTACTGGGACGAAGTAGGCGAGAGAAAGGTAGTAGGACCCAAAGCAGTCGAGGAGATGATAGAATTTGTTCGTTAGATTTGCGATAAAATCAAAGAAGCTTAGATTCGGCAGAAGTCATACGCCGACAATCGAAGATCAGAAATAGAGTTCGAGATACGAATTAAAGTTTTTTTGAAAGTATCCTCTTCGAGAGGAGTACATCGATTTGGAGTTAAAGGAAAGTTAAAGCCTAGATTCATAGGTTACGTACGAAATCCTGGAAAGGATTGGAGCTGTATCGTATAGGTGAGCTTTGCCGCCAAGTTTCAGAAATTTGCATAACGTGTTCCACATATTGTAGTTACGGAAGTACGTGTTCGATCCGAAGCATGCAATTCGTCAAGAAGATGTAGCTCTAAAGCCCGATTTGAGTTACGAGGAAAGACCTGAGAAAATTCTGGATTGTTAGATTCAGCAGCTTAGGAAAAAGTTGATTCCCTTAGTTAAGATCAGGTGGCGACACCATGATCTGGAAGAAGCTACGTGGGAGCTAGAAGATAAGATGAAAGCAAAGTTTCCCGAGCTATTCTTTTCTCAAGGTTAGCAAATTTCGGGACAATTTTTTTTTAAAGAGGTGAGGATGTAATGCCCCGATTCTTTATAAGTCTTTAAGTTCGTCTTAATTACGTTTATGTGCCTAATTGTGTGCCTTTATGTGATTGCTATCGTTTCGGTTATCCGAATTGATTGTGTGATGAATTGATTGAGCATGATTATATGAGTTTGAGTTTGAGTTTGAGTTCAAATTTTGGAAGTTTTTGAGAATATTTACTTTTAGATGAATAGTAACTTTTCCCTAGTAATCACTATTCACCGAATTTTTCTGAATTTCATCTAATTAGTGTCTTTTGAGTCTAAAGATTATTTTAGAAGCTTTGAGATATGTGTGAGAGTCGTCAGAGATTGTCTGAGAGATATTAATGAAGTTGAAGGTCTAGAAAACCCTAATATGAATAGTGAATTTCAACTTTTTATTCGTTGCTCGAAATTTTGATTTGAAAACTGGACTTTTGGATCCCTTGATTTATTTGGTGAAGTTTGAGACGAAGTAGAGAGTTTTTAGACGTCGAGAAAGAGTCATGGTGAGAAAATAGGGTTAAATTGCACCGGATAACTTTTTCTTCCAGCGACTTTTATATCGCGTTTTTTACTACCGGGTGCAACTAAAACTCAATTAACTCCTATCCCGTTCTCATTTCTCTCTACTATCTCTCACGCGCTCTCTCTCTCCCCTCTTAATCTCTCTCTCACCGACATCATCACTCTTATCTCTCATCACTCTCGTTGATCACACACACACACACACACCATCTCTCTCTCAATCCTCCATTGAAGACCAAGCTCGAAGCACCAAAAGTCTCAAGAAGTTAGCCTCCGATCATCCATTGAATAATCTAATACGGTATTCGTAATCCTCTCGTCATGGTGATCGATTTTAGACTAGAATTTATCGTCTTCTTTCTTCTTTGAAAATTGGCATGCAGCTTTATGCCAAAGGATGGAGTTTGATTCTAGAGTGTTTAAGGCTAAGAGTTGCATGGATTGAAGCCCTTCGATTGATCAAGCTTTCAAGATTTAGTAAGTCCTTTGATCTTTATTCGATTCTAGTAGTTTGAGCTCAAGAAAAATCCCTCTTTCCTCTCTTTTAAATTTCGGCAGTTCCATGCCATGGAAGAGAGTTCGATTTCAACTTGTTTTTTAGACCTTAAGATCGATCCTAGCATAGTTCTATGCATCAAATTGAAGCCAAAATTCTTGATCATCATCTCCCCTCTTTACCAAAACTTTTGAAGATTTTTTGGGATGTTTATGCTTTAATTTTGATCATGTCTCAGATGATAGATTTGTGTTTTAGAGTGTTATTTAATAGTTTCTATGTGCTAGATTTAATGAGAAAGATGATGATATATACATGTGTGTATGTACCGAAAATTTTATGATTTTTAGAAGTTTTCATGTTCTTGGTTTGATCATAAGTTTAATGATGGATTTGAGCTTTAGAAATTAATCTAAGGATGTTTGTGTGATCGATTAAAAGAAATCAAATTTCTTGCTATTTTCTTCAAAAAAAACGTCGAAGGTTATGGTTTAAGAAATTGGATGTTTTGTCTTGATGATCTTGATGTATGAATTGTGATGTTATATGTTGAATTTGAGTATGGAAAATGCATGCTTAATTGATTAATTGAAGAGTATAAATTGTTTGCTAAATTTTTTGAAAAAGTCGAAATATATACATAGGAAAAGTTGATGATTTTGTGTTGATTTAGGTGAGTGTTGATATAATTATGAGTTATATGAGGAGATATGCATGTTTAATTGAGAAAATAAGAAGCATGAATTTTTATGATTTTTATCTCAAAAATTTTGAACCATATGTGTCACAGCCCCAAATCCCGAGGGACGGCAGAAGTTGGGGTGCGACTGGGATTGGATTAAAGAAGCGGGGAAGAAGGGGACTGACTAAACATACATACATAAGAGACATCATACATTCTATGAACAAGACTTTATTTACAAAAGGAAGAGTAATTCTCGAAGGATTACTCGACAAAGTTCCAAAAAAGGTAAACTAGGTTATATTACAGAACTTATACCATAGTGTTTTACGTAATGTACATAACATCATAAGTTTAGAGTTTTGCAGCGGAAATGTGATTCATACTAACTAAAGTCTTCCTAAGACAACTTAATTCAAGCCTCGCCGCTTCCATTGCTTCAACCTGCACATTTTAGAAAACATATGCAGGGCTAAGTACAAAAGTACTTAGTGGGCACGTTGCCGAAAACTGTCATAGCCCCAAATCCCGAGGGACGGCAGAAGCCGGGGTGCGACTGGGATTAGATTAAAAAAGCGGGGAAGAAGGGGGCTGACTAACTAAACATACATAAAGACATCATACATTCAATGAACAAGACTTTACTATTATAAGAAAGAGTTAATCACGAAGGATTACTCGATAAAAGGTACTCGAAAGTATCTAAGTTAAAGTTTACAGACTTAAACTACAGTGATTCACCAAATGTACATAACATCAAAAGTCTAGAGTTTTGCAGTGGAACGTAGGTCATAGCTAAAGAATTCCTAACTTCTCAACTCGACTCAACTTCAACCACCGCCGCTCTCGTCGCTTCAACCTGCATATTTATAAACACATGCAGGGCTAAGTACGAAAGTACTTAGTAGGCACGATGCCGAAAACATAATCATAAGTATAGATAATCTGGCATTTCATAATTGTAGCACATCGGGGTTTTATTGAAAGGCGCCCGTGTCTACTAAAACATTTTCTGACTCATTTTCTCAATTTAGCTTGCAAGCATTTTTCTGGTATGTTACGTTCAAATCTTGACCAATTCTCATTCACCGTGGCTGGTTACCCCTCAACAGGATACCACATACACCATAGGTTACAAAGTGCACTAACTCTGAAAAGCATTTAATAGCTAACTCAGAGCCGATCGTTAGTTAACCTATTTAATTAACTCATAAATCTGGAAAACACGAATGTTAACTCAGATAGGTACAAGAGAACTCACATAAAACATAAAACAGTTCATGCCATAATTATCACTTTGAAAACACAGATATCAAAGCGATAAAGAAAGGTTTTCGAGCAATGCTCGCTTTATTTTATATATAAAAGCCCACCTTAGCGTTTACAGAACTAAGTACGAGCTTTCGTTCTCCTGATCTTCCGTCCTTTCCTTACTGCTGGCTTCCTCCTTCATCGTAAAATAATAACACTTTAAATTCGGTCGTAAAAGATAATCGATCAAAGAAATTCATATTAGGTTTTAGTCGTTTCATTTCTTTAGGCATTTGCACGCTACTAGTTTCATTTTAATTAAACGGGAACGAGACTTGAACAAATCTCATTTAGAACTCGAAAGGTCTCATACTCGACTCTTAGGTCAGTAGAGAAGGTAGTCGCTAACTTATTACGGCTTAAACGATCGAAAGAAACTGAGTTGCGAAGAAAACAACTTAGTAAAACAACTTCTGAAAATTTTACTGCGCAAGGCAGTAGTTCTGGGGACTGCCCAGAACAGGGAAATTGGAAACAGGGGATGAGCCCTGTATCATTAGAAAGCTTGGAAAGTCTAGTTTACGCTCCAATTTACGGATCTCAAATCTGATAGACGAGCTAAGAGATATTATAGTTTTCGGGAAGGGTCGCAAAACTGCCGCGGCTAACCCTAATTGCTCGATAGAATCGACGTATAACTTCCTAAGCTCGTTCTAATTTCTCGTACTCGATTTCTCACGAAACTTGACTCTCAAGGCAGTCAACACGTACTCCCGTACGTGAAGGACTCCTTTTCAAAACTCGTTTATAACCACGACGATCAAACCTCGTCGTTACAACTACCATTTACTATACCAAAAACAAGTTAACAAATTCTCGTTTCTAGTTCTCGACTATAACTACAACTCATATTATAAAAACTCGAAAGCTCACGTCGTCAACTACAAAGTCGTTCCCTAGTCCATTATAAACACTATTATCAAATTAGAATTCTTGCTCGACTTCTCGATTATTAATTACGTCCTCTTGTTCGTCTCTTACGAGATTTCAAAAGTTATCGGAATTCGTTCAAATTCTACGACATCAATCATCATCTAACGAGATACATTATTATATACATCATTACTCCAAACCATTACTTAAACTCAACTTGAATTGAGTTCTTAGTCTCTTACGATCCACAAAATAATTTTAGAAAATTCCAATTAAATTCATAACATCAACTATTATCATTAGAAACATAAATTCATCAACAAAACATCAACTAATTCAACTACATGAAAACCCCTAATTCTTTCATATTTTTCGGTATTATCATACAATTAAAGGGGGTGATTTTCTTCATCAAACATCATCATTAATCCCTTAATCATACTACTATATCATCAATTGATCAATTAAAGTCTTATTACCCATCAAATTGAAAATCCCCAATTCAAACCCTAGCCTATAATTCTATCCTCACTTAAATTCATAGGGGTTTCGATTTCTTTTTGTTCTAATCACTAATTGAACACCTCCTATGTAATACCCCGGAAAATTTCTTCCGCGTTAAAAATTTAAAGTTAATATTAATTATGGCTTTGCACGCCTAAGCTCCCGATTTTCAATTCTAAGACTAACGGTGAAATCCGTTTCTAAAAATAATTTTCAGAAATCGGACGAACGACTACTGTATTAGGGTTTTTCGCGTCCGTTAAGTTTTTAGCCCGGAAACTCGGAATCGAATTCCGTCAGAATTTACATTCACTTTTTCTTCGAGACGAGTTCACCCGAGAAAATTAATTTTTGTGATTTTCCGGACGAATTTTAGACTGTGACGTCCGGACTTTTTCTCGGATTTTGAAAAGCAATTTAGGTTTTCCGAGTACGTAAAATATTTCTAATCTAACGGACGAATTAGATTTCATCAATTCCGTAACTAACTAGAAAAGTGTTTCTCGACTTTTAAAACAGCGTTTAAGAGCCGGAATCGAGATTTTTCGTATAAAATTCCCTCGCCAAACATGACTTAACGACTCACCATTGTTGTAGGATATTTTACTTACTTTATGACTCACCAAAGGTGAGTCATCACCTCTCTCCCTTATCACTCCAAAACCGCCACCCCACCTCCTCCATTCACTCTCTTTTCTTCTTCATCATCCTCCATTGGAGATACAAGTCCAAGCTCTTCCAAGATCCACAACTCCTCTATTTACCGATCAAAGTCCAATCCGAGTTTATAATACGAAAAGTGAGAACTTCGTCTATCAATTGAACCGAACAAATCTCTTTTCACCCATTTTTATTTTTGTTCGAAAATTTGGAGAGTGAGATAGCATGTGTCTTTGATCGAATCATGTTCTAGGATGCATAGAATCGAGTTCTACGGATCGAATCATGAAGGGAAAATCAAGAACTCCAAGCCCTTTTATTACCAAAATTTTTCTGGTTTGGGGCTTTTCTTTTGTGTTCAATTTCTTCGTCAAATTGATGATAGACTAGTGTTTACTATGGCGTTAATTGATCGTATGAACTGTTTTAGATTTTTCTAAAAAAATAAAATCGAAAACCTAATAGACGAACAAGGATCGATTTAGGTTAGTAAATGTTAAGATATGCTCGATTGTTTAATGGAAATGAGTTATACGATGCATGAGGATGAATATATATTAATTTGAGAATTTTCTAAAAATAAAACGAGAAATGCAAGAGACGAAGATGTGGTGATAAGCCGAGGCTCGATAACATTTTGATAATATGATTTATATATTAGTAATGCTCGTTAGATGATAGTCGTTGTCGTAAAATTTGAATGAAAACGGAGAATGTAGAATTTTACGTAAGAGACGAACGACGGTCGATAAGTCGGGAATAAATGAGGATATGAGGTTATGATTTGCGTAATAATGATTCTCGATAGATAATGAACGATAGTGTAAAATTTGATCAAGTTCTAATGATGTTGGAATTTTCATAAGAGACGAAGACACAAGCATAAGTATTGATAGAAAAATCGAACCAAGGAAATATTTTGATATTAACGATCGTTGGTGATAAATGAACAAATTTGTAGTTGACGATATTCGCATTCGAGTTATTAAATGTTAAGTGATAGTTGTAAACGAGGAGTAGAGATGAGAAGTGAAATTGATTTGGTATAGTAATTGATTAGTTTTGAAAGACGAGGTTTTAATCGTCGTATTAGTAACTGAGAAATGAGAAGGAGTTCGTCGCGTATGAGGTTAAGTGTTAACTGCCTTGAGGTATAAATTTCGTAAGACTTTAAGTGCGATAGCATAAAACGAACCGAGGAAGTCATACGACGAAATATACGAGCTCTAGGGCTAGTTCGGGCATTTCTGCGACGTTTCACAGAAACTGCAATATCTCCTAGCTCGCTTAACAAAATCGAGATCCGCGAATTGGAGAGTAAACTAGACATCTTTGGCTTTCTTTTAGTACAGGGCACATCCCCTGTTTCGAAATCCCCTGTTCTGGGTGGACTTACTGATCTGTACAGTTTGTTCCATGATGTAGTTTCCTAAGTTGAATTCTTTTCAACTTAGTTCCTTTTGATCTTTTAAGTCGATATAAGCTATCGACTATCATTAATGACTGACCTCAGTGTCGAGTAAGAACCCAAGCGAGTTTTAAATGAGAAGTGTTCGAGTCTCGTTCTAGATTAACTAAAAGAATCTAGTTAAGCGTGCAAATGCCTAAAGCTTAAGAACTTAAAAGATTAATTCGATTTCAGTTTCGAATTCCATTTTCATTTATCGACTCGACAACTTATCGTTTTTTTATTATTTACGTTCAAAGAAGGAGGACGTCGAGGTTAGAAGACAGGACGGAAGATCAGAGACGGAAGTACAAGTAATAGTTCTATAAACGAACGAGGTGGGCTTTCTAAAACCAAAACTACGTTGAATGTCGTTACTTGTGAAGTGATTTTATGCGAGCGTTGCTCGAAGGTGTTTATTTATATGCGAGTGTTGCTCGAAAGTGTTTACATTTTGCTTTAATATATGAGTATTAAAGTACATATCAGTGCATAATGAATTGTTCTATAAGAACTCTCTTATGCCTTTCTGAGATAGCCAAAAGGGTGCTTTCCAGAATTAAAAGTTAGCCAAAAGGGTGCTAACTAAACGATCGGACTCTGTGATAGCCAAAAGGGTGCTTTCTAGACTTGTTAAGTTAGCCAAAAGGGCGCTAACTAAACGATCGGATGTGAGTTTAACACCCACAGTGTGTCATTCGGAAATTAAATGTATATATATCAGTAAACGTTTTATGCGAGTATTTATGAAAAGATGCATGATTTGATTTAATTGGGTAAGCACAGGCCTTTTAAAGAAAAACCCCGTTGCGTTACATATAAAATGTTTTCGGCAATGTGCCCACTATGTACTTTTGTACTTAGACCTGCATGTTTGTTTTTGAATGTGCAGGTTGAGTGACGACGGCGGAGGAGGTTGAGTAAAGGTCAGGAAAGAAGTTTAGTTGAGCCTCGATATCACATTCGATATGTGATATCATTTCTGTTTTCCGCTACCAATTCTGTAAACTAGTTTCAGTTAGTATATAACTTTAGAACTAAGTTTCATTCCTTGAACTTAGTCTCTTCTAAGAACAGTTATGTCGAGTGATCCTTCGTGATCAACTACTTCTTTCATTAATTAAAGTCAGTTCCCTTATTTATGTAAATCCTTTCGGTTTAAGTTGTTATTACTTTAAACCTAGTTTTTTTTTTCTGAACATAGTTTGACGAGCGATCCTTCAAGGTCGACTCTCTTTTATTCAAGTTCATCGTAATTAGTGTTAAGTTAATGTGTTTTTATTCATTTATTCCCTTTCTTTTCCGTTTTTTTATTCCAATCCCTAGTCAGTCCCCGGCTTGGCCGTCCTTCGGGAAGTCGAGCTGTGACATCCTAAGCATGATTATCCAACTAATTGAAGAATTCAATCATCCTACTCCATAGCCATAAATTTCGGTATTGGTTAGGTTTTAGTGTTCTTGGATTTCTTCAAATTTTAATCATAGATCCATATCTAATCCATCTAGTTATACTAATTAGAGATCAAGACATCTAATTCCCATCATCCATAATTTCGATCCACATGAAAAATTAAAAGAAATGGATTTGGAATGGATAGAAGTGAAGAGGAGACAAATACCTTGAACTTTACTAAAGAAAGTTAGAAGATTCGATGGATGATTAGAGACTTGTGTGAAAATCTTGCTTCAAGAACTTGAAGCTTTCTTCAACAATGGTGAAAAGAAATTGAGAGAGAGGAGATGTGTGTGTGTTTCGGTTTTGGGGAGGGAGAGAGTGAGAGAGATGACTAAATTGTGTATTAATTTATATCATTAGGTTAATAGGTGTAAAGTATAAAGTAGAAAAAATGAAAAAATATCCTAAGGTAGAGAGAGTGTGATGTCGGCCAAGAGAGGGAAAGAAAAGAGAATTACGCGCTTTTTCGGCGCGATACGACGTTACGGAAATCGAACGACGAAAAACGTAGCTCGGCACAAAATCGTCAAAATCCGATTCGACCAATAATTCTAACGTATTAAACTTAATCGGATAGTAATATTTAAAAACTAAATTCCGACAAAAACTCGGGACGACACAGTCCGAGTTTCGTCCGGAAAATAAAAAAACGAACTTTCTCGGGCGAGTTCGTATCGCGATTTCGTGAATGTAAAAATCAGACAGTTTTCCGTTCTGAGTTCTAGAACTAAAAAGTTTTTGTACGTGATAACCCTAAATACAGTAGTCATCTAACTGACTTCCGTAATTAATTTTCAGAAACGGATTTCACCGTTGGTCTTAGAATTCAGAATCGTAAACTTAGGCGTGCAAAGCCATTTTTATTATTAACTTTAAAATTTTAAGATTGTACGGAAATTCTGGGGTATTACATCCTACCCCCCCTTGCGAAAAATTTTGTCCCGAAATTTGCATACCTTCTGCCAAAAGATGAGGATATCTCTCCTTCATCTTCTCCTCGAGTTCCCACGTGGCTTCTTCTTGCCCGTGGTGGTTCCAAAGCACTTTAACGATTGGTATCGATTTGGTTCTTAATTCTTGGACTTTTCTATCCAAAATCGATATCAGTTTCTCTTCATAGCTTAGGTCAGATTCAAGAACTACGTCTTGCTGACTAATGACGTGCTTAGGATCATAGACATATTTTCTCAATTGAGAAACGTGAAATACGTTGTGAACACTTCCTAGACTTGGCGGTAAGGCCAATCTATAAGCGACGGGTCCTATCTTCTCGAGGATTTCGTAAGGTCCTATGAACCTAGGTCTTAGTTTACCTTAACTCCGAATCTAAGGATTCCTCTAGTCGGTGATATCTTAAGGAAAACTTTATCTCCTATTTCAAACTCAAGATTGGTTCGACGATCATCGGCATAAGACTTTTGTCGGCTTTGAGCTTCTTTCATTCTATCTCGTATCTGTCGAACTATCTCAATCATCTCATTTACTGCATCGGGGCCTATGTTCTTTCTTTCACCTACTTCATCCCAATAAAGTGGCGATCTACATTTCCTTCCATACAAAGCCTCATACGGCGTTATTCCTATCGTGGCCTGATAGCTGTTGTTGTACGTGAATTCGACTGAGTGTAGAATTTCTTCCCAATTTGCGCCTCGGTCCAATACCACTGTCCTTAACATATCGACTAAAATTTGGATTGTCCTCTCTGACTGTCTATCTGTCTGTGGGTGAAACGCCGTACTGAAATTAAGCTCTGTTCCCAGTTCTTTCTGCATCGTAATCCAAAATCTCAAGGTAAATTTGGCGTCTCTATCTGATATTATGACCTTCGGTACTCCATGCAGACGTACAATCTCTCTGACGTATAACTGAGCTAGTTTCTCTGATCCGTAAGTAATCTTAATCGGCAAGAAATGTGCTGACTTCGTACGTCTATCGATTATTACCCAAATAGTTGTGTTCCCTCTTCTTGACTTAGGCAAGCCTGTGACAAAGTCCATAGCTATTCCTTCCCATTTCCATTCTGGGACATTGAATGGTTGCAGCAATCCATACGGTCGTCTGTGTAAAGCCTTAACTTGCTGACATGCCAAACACCTTTCTACAAACGAGGCAACGTCTCGTTTCATTCCATTCCACCAGAAGTTCCTTCTCAAATCTTGATACATTTTCGTACTTCCTGGGTGTGCTGTATAAGGTGTATCGTGAGCCTCACTCAAGATCTCATTCTTCAGTTCGTTGTCGTCATCAGGAACACAAATTCTGCCTTCATAAAGTATCGCATTGTCTGGTGCTTCAGAATATCCATCTGGCTTCTCTGTTCTTATCTTTAATCGCAACTTTTCCATTGACTTGTCCTTCCTCTGAGCACTGATGATTCTTTCTCTCAAATCTGATGTAGCTTCTAATGCTGCTATCTGACTTGTTATCGTAGCTGGCGTGTCGAGCACTTTGATATCCATCTTTTCGAATTCTCGTACTAAAGTTTCTTCCTCTACAAAAAGGCATCCTAACTTCGTTGGAGCCTTGCGACTCAATGCGTCTGCTACCACATTAGCCTTTCCTGGATGATAGTTGATTCCGCAGTCGTAATCCTTAACTAATTCGAGCCATCTCCTTTGTCTCATATTTAGTTCTTTCTGCTCGAAAAAGTACTTCAGACTCTTATGATCGGTGAATATCTCAACTCTTACACCATAGAGATGGTGTCCCCAAATCTTTAACGCATGTACCACGGCTGCGAGTTCTAAGTCGTGGGTTGGGTACTCAACTTCGTGAGGTCGAAGTTGTCGTGAAGCATAAGCTATCACTCGTCCTTCTTGCATTAAGACACAACCTAATCCATTTTTCGATGCGTCGGTGTAAACCACATACTCCTTGTTGGTGTCTGGAAGAGCTAATACTGACGTTGTGGTTAGCTTTTTCTTAAGCGTTTGGAAAATCTTCTCGCACTCGTCCGTCCATTTAAATTTGGTCTCCTTCCTAAGTAGCTATGTCATCGGCCTAGCGATCGTGGAGAATCCTTCGATAAACCTTCTGTAATAGCCTGCCAAACCTAAGAAACTTCTAATCTCGTTCTGACTCGTCGGTGACTTCTAGTTGTGCATTGCCTCTACCTTGGCTGGATCCACTTTGATTCCTTCTACCGATACTATGTGTCTAAGGAACATTACTTCCTTTAGCCAAAATTCGCATTTACTGAATTTGGCGTAGAGTTTCTCAGTTCTTAGTGTTTCTAACACTATCCGTAGATGTTCCTCGTGCTCCTTTTCATTCTTAGAGTAAACGAGGATGTCGTCGATGAATACTAAAACGAATTTGTCCAAGTAAGGGTGGAAAACTCTATTCATAAGATCCATGAATACAGCTGGAGCATTGGTCAAACCAAATGGCATTACTAGGAATTCGTAATGGCCATATCGGGTTCTAAAAGCAGTCTTCGGTACATCTTCAGGTTTGATCTTCAGCTGATGGTACCCTGACCTTAAATCTATTTTGGAGAAGACTCCTGCACCCTTAAGCTGATCGAACAGATCCTCGATCCTTGGCAAAGGATATTTGTTCTTGAGCGTGATCTTGTTCAGTTCTCGGTAATCTATGCACATTCTCATCGATCCGTCCTTTTTCCTAACAAACAACACGGGTGCTCCCCAAGGTGAGACGCTTGGCCTGATAAAACCAAGGTCTAACAATTCTTGTGGATTTTGAGTTCTTCTAGTTCCTTCAGTGCCATCCTATATGGGGCTTTAGATTTAGGTGCGGCTCCTGGTTCTAAGTCGATCGTGAAGTCCACATGACGATCTGGGGGCAATCCTGGTAATACTTTTGGAAAGACATCTTCGTATTCATTCACAACTTTTACGTCTTGGATGGTCTTCTTATCTTCTGGTTCTCATACTAGGTACACAAGATAAGCTGTGGTACCTTTCTTCTTAATGAGTTTCGTGGCTTGAAGGGCTGATATAATTGGTACGCCTCTACCCATGGAAATTCCGTGGAATTCGGTTGGTTCTTTACCCGGGGGTTGGAAAGAGATTTTCTCTCGTTGCAGAGAATTGTGGCATAATTCTCCGACAACCAATCCATTCCTATGATCATATCTACGTCCTACATTATCATAACATTTAAATTGTTCGCCTTAACCTTAAGAGTTCCGATTTCTAGTTCTAGGTTAGAGCAAACATGAGTGGAAGTAGTGATCTCTCCTGAAGGTGTAGCTACTCTTATAGAATGTGCAGTTCTTACAGGCCTGATGTCTAAGTTATCGGCACACGAGCCAGCAATGAAAGAATACGATGCGCCAGTATCAAACAGTATCTTAATGGGGATGTTGTGTAGTTTTCCCATACCTGCGAGATTGTCTTTTCCTTTGTGCTGGCCACCTTGTTTGATAGCGCATGCCCTCGCATTCTGTTGCTGCTGTGCATGCTGCTGGAACTGTTGTTGGTTCATTGGCTGTTGCGGCTGTGCTTGTATGGCCCAGAGAGGTATGGCTTGGAGCAGTTTCGGGCAATCTTTCTTCATATGCCCCTTCTGTCCACAGTTGAAACAGTTAGGGGTGCCTATCTGACATACTCCAGGATGGGCTCTGTTGTACTTAGGACAGACAGGAATGGTAACCCTCCCTGGTTGAAGTTTCGTTGCTGCCCTTGCGGTTGGTTCTGTTGACCGTTACCTTTCCATGGTGCGTTCTGCTTATTTCCCTGAATAAACAACCCCGATTGGTTGTTTCCCTGCCACGGCCTTTTGTTGTTGTTGTTGTTGTTGTTGTTGTTGTTCTGTCCAGGCTGCTGATAGCCCTGCTGGAAGCCCCTCTTCGGATTACCCTGGTTGTTAAGATTCTGATTGTAGCCTCCGCTACCTCCTCCATTCCACTTCCTTTTTCCCTGATAGTTGCTATTATTGTTGTTATAATAGCCTCAGTTCTGGTTCTGTGCTGCAGCTGATGCAGTTGGTACAACCTTCTTCTCATCAGGCACGACGGCCTCCATTTCCAATGCTCTTCCCAAAATATCAGTGTAGCCTAGTCCCCCATGACTAGCTAACGCGATTCCCAGTTCATGTCGTAGTCCCCCTTGGAACTTCTTTGATAACTTCTCCTCGGTATCAACCAAAGCAGGTGCATACCTAGACAGCTCGCAAAACATGGCATCATACTCAGTCACGGTCAGCTTTCCTTGCTTCAAGTTAGAGAACTCGGCTTCTTTCTGTGCCCTATACGTCTTGGGTACGTACTTATCAAACAATATTTCCTTGAATTCTTCCCACGTGAAATGAGCCAGCTGCTCTGTGGGTATCACTTTCTGCCTAGCTTCCCACCAATAATCTGCCGATCCAGTCAGTTGGAACGCGACATATAGCATTCTCTCTTCATCATTACATCTGAGGAGTTTGAATATCTTTTCAGTAGATCTCACCCATAGCTCAGCATCGCTAGGGCTGCCCGTTCCATTAAACATCGGGGGGTTTCTCTCGAGGAATAAATCCTCAATATCCCTATGGGGTGGTGGTGGAGGTGGTGGTGATGGGGGTGGTGATGGGGATGGTGATGGGGTAGCATTCTGTTCTTGTTCTTGTTCTCTGTCGTTCTCTGGTTGACGTCTCCCATGTCCTCGAGGCCTTCCAGGTCCTCGACCTCTCCTATTATTAACATTTCTTGGCGGCATTTTCTTTGATCTAAAGAAATTTGAAATTCTCATTAGTCTTTTCTATTAATCACTCTTAGTACTTACTAGCTCGTTCTCAACTTTATCAAGTTCACAGAATGACATATCGAACATAGCTTCGATATTAACTTCGTAATCTTTTAACTTTCAAGTTAGACTTAAATTTCTCATCACACGAATTCATTGACATTCTGATTTAATTACTTGACTCATTGGAAAATTTTCTCGTGATTAAAACCCTCTTATAGGTCATGTATATATATATACATCAAAAAGAATATTAATTCTGCCTCCAACGAGGACTTATACACAAAAAGTTAGACTACTACTAGTCTAAACTAGGCTGACTGCCTACTATTTACCGGGTGCACTAACTAGCTGCAACTCCGTACCTACTAAAAGTACTAGAATGGAAACGATTCATAAAATTTCGTATCCGTTAGAGTACTATAAAATCTAGTTACTGATCCGACAATGTACAGGATAAAAAGAGCTACTACTACTACTAACATGCATCTACGACGCTCTACTCGACAAACTATAGTCGAGTCGGAACTGCCCTCTACGGCCTAAAAACCCTATGAGTCCTCCTCTGGGTCCTCCTCTGGATCCTCATTCAGGTCCTCCTCAGGATCCTCGTCCGGGTCCTCCTCAGGATCCTCGTCCGGGTCCTCCTCCTCAGACTCTGAACCAAAGACGAGCTGAAGTGCCTCGTCCTCCCTCAGAGTAGAGCTGTCAGAAAGTGTAAGCAGAGTGGGTGACGGTGCCTCTGAAATTGTCTCCTCCAGGTCGGAAACAAGGTAGTCCTCACTGATCTCTACCGCACGCTTCTTCAGGGGAAGAAGGTGCTCTGGAACTGAACTGGAACCAGAACCTCACTCGAACTCCTCTCTAGAACGGACTCTAGACGGTCGTGCCTCCATCTGACCTCTGACTACGCCCCACTTCACACAGATCTCCTCAAGCGGCGTAAGTGGAGATGGCAACTCTAACATGGCGGCAAACTCCGTGTCTATCCCTCGGTACTCTGACTCTTCCCTAAACAGTCCTGTCTCTAAAGGTCCCCTGACTCTAACATAGATGTCAAGTAAGAACGGTGAAGATAGTCCTAACAACGCGGCTGTCTCGGCGTCGATCTCTACGAAGCCCGATCCTGGGATCAACTCCTCGATCTGTGTACTTACTGGCGGTAACTCTGGTGTAACTGCGGGCTCTGCGTCCTCCTCTAACTGCTCTGACTCCGCGTCAGACTCCTCACTCGGCACAAAGTCTGGTGGTAACTCCAAAAAGGCGGAAAACTCTGGGTCCAAGTCGAGGTGCTCTAGCTCGGTCTCTGCGGGAAATTGACTGTAGGGGAGATGCGGCTCAAAAGGAACATGAAGCATGTATCTGCTGTCAATGAAGCGCCTGTGTACAAACAGGGCGAATCCTGTGTAGTTGCCGGTCGGCTCAGTGTCGTCGCCGAAGATCCTTAGAAAGTACCACGACACGCGGTGTGCCCAACTGCGCCACTCGTCCGGTAGGTGTACAATCAGGTTTGATATCGCCTGACTCTCCGGAATCAAGTGCCGTACTAGAAAGTAAGCTGATGAAAAGTTGCTAACTATCTGTCCCACATCCTTCTCACCGTAATCTGCCTCGAACTCATAGTACTCGTCTTGTATCATATCTAGTATGGTACGCTCGCACGCGGCCAAGGGCTGGCTCTTCCGAGCAGTAACACGAGTCCTAGCCATCCTACAAAAGTTTTAAGGAAACACGGATTAGTAACAGGTAGGGAAATAACTTATCTCAACGAAATACTTAAATTACAAAATGAACATTCCTTATTCAATTGTAACATCATCCCTTAAGACAACCACTTATCAAGACTTCTAGCAATTCAAGAAATTGCACTCAAACAACATATATATATATAAAATTAAAAATTTCAAGACTTTTATTTCCATTCTTATCTTACTATGTTCTTACTTACTTAATTCTTTAGTACTTTCTCAACGACATTTCTTAACGATTCTTACTTATTAAAACAAAGTACGTCTACTTTGTTCATGTTACTTATTCAAAAGTAACATCCATTCATAAAAGAATTTTGCCGTTAACGACTCTTGATACTCGTACTAGTTGTATTTCTCGTTCAAAGACAAAATATGGAATAAATTCCAAAAGAAATGGAATATATCTTAGAGAATAACTTTCTGGAACTAACTTCCAGTTGTCGTCGCTAGAATCGGGCGATCGATGGAAAAATTAATCAAGCTTCGTGCTCGACTTCTAATAATTAATACGATTTTCCTCGTAGAGTTCGATCAGGACGAACCCTATTGAAACACGATATGAAAAAGAAACGGAATGACGTGACACGAATGACGTTATTTAAGTTACTTACACGTAAGTAACGTTCACTTATTTTATTTGGCTTTGATTCCCTTTATTCTGTCTTCGTCGTCTCGTTCATGTCTTTCTTAATTCGAAGCCGAAAGCTTCTCAAATGTCTAATCGTTCCCTTCGTTTACTAACACGATTTACCGGACCATTTTTTTTAATTTCATTTTCCTCGCAGGAAATTCTTGTTTGAATTTTTAAAACAAAGTTTGACTCTGCCGAATCTTTATTCTACATTCTCATTGAACCGGGAAAAATCCCTAAAATCCGACTATATTCTTGTGTCCAAAATTTTTTTCATAAGAAAGAAATTATCGCGCAAATAATTTCACATAAGATAGTACTCGTACTATCACATAATCACATAAAGTATGCAAAGTATAAAAATTATACTTACATAAAATTCTTATTTTTGGCACACAACTCATTCTTATTCTCAATTTCATTGAATACTTGTTCATAAAATTTCTTATTTAAAAGAAATCACATAATTAAAATTCTTTCCTTTTTCCTCGTTGAGTCAATGTAGCGGGAGGTTGAGTTGACATCTACATTCTCAGTCTTAGTGCTATAGTCTAACTCTCATCTTCTACTTGAAAGAAGACCCTGATCTAGAGTATATATACAGATACTCCATCCTATGACTCGAAAGAAAACTTGATATAGAGTACGAATGAATACTCTATATTGTCACTCGAAAGAAGACTTGTATATAAATACCACTCTGTGATATTACTAGAAGGAATGACTCATACTAAGAAAGAATGACTCATAACCAGAGCAGGAAACAAACTACTGCTCCGATACCACTTTGTGGTATCACTGAAAGAATGACTCAGACTAGAAGACTGACTCGCAACCAGAGCAGAAAATGAACCTCTGCTCAAATACCACTTTGTGGTATCACTAAAAGGAAGGACTCATACTAGAAAATTGACTCATAATCAGAGCAGGAAACAAGCATTGCTCTGATACCACTCTTCACAGCCCCAAATCCCGAGGGACGGCAGAAGCCGGGGTGCCACTGGGATTGGATTAAAGAAGCGGGGAAGAAGGGGGCTGACTAACTAAACATACATAAAGACATCATACATTCAATGAACAAGACTTTACTATTATAAGAAAGAGTTAATCACGAAGGATTACTCGATAAAAGGTACTCGAAAGTATCTAAGTTAAAGTTTACAGACTTAAACTACAGTGATTCACCAAATGTACATAACATCAAAAGTCTAGAGTTTTGCAGCGGAACGTAGGTCATAGCTAAAGAAATCCTAGCTTCTCAACTCGACTCAACTTCAACCACCGCCGCTCTCGTCGCTTTAACCTGCACATTTATAAACACATGCAGGGCTAAGTACGAAAGTACTTAGTAGGCACGATGCCGAAAACATAATCAAAAGTATAGATAATCTGGCATTTCATAATTGTAGCACATCGGAGTTTTATTGAAAGGGGCCCTTGTCTACTAAAATATTTTCTGACTCATTTTCTCAATTTAGCTTGCAAGCATTTTTCTGGTATGTTACGTTCAAATCTTGATCAATTCTCATTCTCCGTGGCTGGTTACCCCTCAACAGGATAACACATACACCACAGGTTACAAAGTGCACTAACTCTGGAAAGCACTTAATAGCTAACTCAGAGCCGATCGTTAGTTAACCTATTTGATTAACTCATAAATCTGGAAAACACGAATGTTAACTCAGATAGGTACAAGAGAACTCACATAAAACATAAAACAGTTCATGCCATAATTATCACTTTGAAAACACAGATATCAAAGCGATAAAGAAAGGTTTTCGAGCAATGCTCGCTTTATTTTATATATAAAAGCCCACCTTAGCGTTTACAGAACTAAGTACGAGCTTCCGTTCTCCTGATCTTCCGTCCTTTCCTTACTGCTGGCTTCCTCCTTCATCGTAAAATAATAACACTTTAAATTCGGTCGTAAAAGATAATCGATCATAGAAATTCATATTAGGTTTTAGTCGTTTCATTTCTTTAGGCATTTGCACGCTACTAGTTTCATTTTAATTAAACGGGAACGAGACTTGAACAAATCTCATTTAGAACTCGAAAGGTCTCATACTCGACTCTTAGGTCAGTAGAGAAGGTAGTCGCTAACTTATTACGGCTTAAACGATCGAAAGAAACTGAGTTGCGAAGAAAACAACTTAGTAAAACAACTTCTGAAAATTTTACTGCGCAAGGCAGTAGTTCTGGGGACTGCCCAGAACAGGGAAATTGGAAACAGGGGATGAGCCCTGTATCATTAGAAAGCTTGGAAAGTCTAGTTTACGTTCCAATTTACGGATCTCAAATCTGATAGACGAGCTAAGAGATATTATAGTTTCCGGGAAGGGTCGCAAAACTGCCGCGGCTAACCCTAATTGCTCGATAGAATCGACGTATAACTTCCTAAGCTCGTTCTAATTTCTCGTACTCGATTTCTCACGAAACTTGACTCTCAAGGCAGTCAACACGTACTCCCGTACGTGAAGGACTCCTTTTCAAAACTCGTTTATAACCACGACGATCAAACCTCGTCGTTACAACTACCATTTACTATACCAAAAACAAGTTAACAAATTCTCGTTTCTAGTTCTCGACTATAACTACAACTCATATTATAAAAACTCGAAAGCTCACGTCGTCAACTACAAAGTCGTTCCCTAGTCCATTATAAACACTATTATCAAATTAGAATTCTTGCTCGACTTCTCGATTATTAATTACGTCCTCTTGTTCGTCTCTTACGAGATTTCAAAAGTTATCGGAATTCGTTCAAATTCTACGACATCAATCATCATCTAACGAGATACATTATTATATACATCATTACTCCAAATCATTACTTAAACTCAACTTGAATTGAGTTCTTAGTCTCTTACGATCCACAAAATAATTTTAGAAAATTCCAATTAAATTCATAACATCAACTATTATCATTAGAAACATAAATTCATCAACAAAACATCAACTAATTCAACTACATGAAAACCCCTAATTCTTTCATATTTTTCGGTATTATCATACAATTAAAGGGGGTGATTTTCTTCATCAAACATCATCATTAATCCCTTAATCATACTACTATATCATCAATTGATCAATTAAAGTCTTATTACCCATCGAATTGAAAATCCCCAATTCAAACCCTAGCCTATAATTCGATCCTCACTTAAATTCATAGGGGTTTCGATTTCTTTTTGTTCTAATCAATAATTGAACACCTCCTATGTAATACCCCGAAAAATTTCTTCCGCGTTAAAAATTTAAAGTTAATATTAATTATGGTTTTGCATGCCTAAGCTCCCGATTTTCAATTCTAAGACTAACGGTGAAATCCGTTTCCAAAAAAAATTTTCAGAAATCGGACGAACGACTACTGTATTAGGGTTTTTCGCGTCCGTTAAGTTTTTCGCCCGGAAACTCGGAATCAAATTCCGTCAGAATTTACATTCACTTTTTCTTCGAGACGAGTTCACCTGAGAAAATTAATTTTTGTGATTTTCCGAACGAATTTTGGACTATGACGTCCCGACTTTTTCTCGGATTTTGAAAAGCAATTTAGGTTTTCCGAGTACGTAAAATATTTCTAATCTAACGGACGAATTAGATTTCATCAATTCCGTAACTAACTAGAAAAGTGTTTCTCGACTTTTAAAACGGCGTTTAAGAGCCGGAATCGAGATTTTTCGTATAAAATTTCCTCGCCAAACATGACTTAACGACTCACCATTGTTGTAGGATATTTTACTTACTTTATGACTCACCAAAGGTGAGTCATCACTTCTTTACCTTATCACTCCAAAACTGCCACCCCACTGACACGCACCCATCGTGTGGTACGATCAAAATACTTGTGTATGCCCCAGACGGACAGTACACGCTCCTATGCCCACTACCGAACTGGTTAGTCTTAGCAGTAAGCTAGGGTCGATCCCACGGAGAGTGATGAACCACTTTACTCTTCAGCGTACAAATCGAGTTGTCACGGTCTCAATCTGTGTATCTGCACAATAAATTAGACGAAATCAAATATAAAAAGGGGGTAAGATTTGGGGTAGGTCATGATCATTGTTGATATGTTAATTCGGTCATGGGCACACTAAAGATCCGTCCATACTTCATATAAACTCAAGGTGTGGCCCAAAGACATTGGGGCGTTTCAAGAGTTCATACTCCACACTTGGGATGGTTGAATCCCTTGTGGTCGTCTTGGTCCGAAGGTCACGCTTCACCCCGATCACAAGGCCGTGCTTCACTCCTCCTTAGATAGTAGTCATACCCGATCTCTCCAAGTATGCCCCTCACCAACCTTCTCTTCCAAACTTCCCATGTCCGCACCTACAGAGTAGACACAACTCGCGGGATATTCATTTCCGGGATCACGTCCAACCGGTCATTGGTATGCCTACGATACGCGAGACGAGTCCTTTGGTCGATAAAGACATGAAAGACTCTAATGACACAAAAAGACATGAAAACTAGGGCCAAATGGCCCAAAAGTCGAAGACGCATCACACCTACACACTTAAACCATACTTGCCCTCAAGTATGTTGGTGGATTCACAAAGACACCAAGAAAGAAGATGAATGAAAAAGAAATAAAACTACAAGACACGAAAGTGCGCAATCAAAATGAATCAGTTCGTGCATGCATGTATCAACATGTTAACATTCCACAACCCATTGAGCAATTACACCACATGATCATATTAGCAGTCTTCCTCACACACACTCAAGTGTTTGGCTAGTGTTTACTCTCATTTCATGCTGCATTAGCTTTCCTATTAGCTTGTTCGAGGATTTATGGCTATTAGTTAAACTAGTGCAAATTATCAAAAGGTCTTTATTTGGTTGTAATGGGGCATACGGAGCAGGGTGAGGACTTTTGGACAGTGGGTTAAGATTTCATTCCAGTCACATGGATTGCTCTTTCAATATAAGTGCTCCCACCAATCCTCATACTCTTTTCTTTCTTTGGGGTATTCTTTTCTTAGGCATGTATTGATCTTTGATCGCACTTAGAATTTTCATTCTTTTCATTTATACCCTCTTCTTAAACATTGACCGCCCCCTCTTTTTTATTACCCCTCTTTTACTTGGGATTTTTCACTTAGAGCAGCTATGTACCCTTCTTATCTTGTATGGTGTGGGAGACACACTCTTAATCAAATGTCATTACAAGGGCTTATGAAAGAAAAATTGCTTCAGCTCAAAGTGGTTAGCAATGGTTTATCATGCTCAGCTAAATCATTCTTGGGCTTCTAATTATGAACGAACTGCCCTTATCCTTTAATCTACACCACCAGCTAAAATCCACTAACAAGTTCTAGGATTACTAAGCAGCATGAACACACAGAAGATAGAAACAAATAGGCTCAATTCTCACAGGTGTGGATTTCTGTATTCCCTGTACTGCTATACATGTAATGCTGCTCAACATACCATTCAAACCAGTCAAACCAAGCAACATGCACACATTCCCTAATCCATATATCATGCGCACACACAGACTCAAGACTCAATGTACACTAGACTCTAACTGACACAAAACATAAAAGAAACAGAAATGAAAAGAACAAAAAGAAAAATAAAACTTAAACTAAAGATAGGGAAAGGAAACTTATTCGTTCTGGTCGGAGGCATCCTCCTCCTCTCCATCCGCTTTTGCCATCAACGTCTCAAAGCCCTTCTTCATGTTGGTATGAACTGCCGTCATCTCTACCTTCAGCATCGCTACTTCTGCACGTAGCTCCTTCAACTTTGCCAGTATGGCCACCATCTCGCTGTTTGAGCGGCACGGAACTGCCTGCTCATTCACCTTGCTCGGTTCTGCTCTGCCTGCTGTGCCCCCTGGATGGACCAGTGAGTAATTCCCATGCTCGTCCACCTCAACATTCTCCACCTCACGAAGCGCCCTTGGTCCAGAAATCTTGCATCAGCAGCTGCGAGATCATCTGGCTTCTCCAAGTCGAAATTGGTGAGATTCTTTGCAAGAATCATCGCCAAAGGGCAGAGTGAAAGGAACTTGTTGTTGTGGGTCACGCCAAACTGAAACTGCTGCGCTGCTATGAACCCAAAGTTCACCCGTCTCTTCTCCATCATGCACCATAAAATGAACAACTCCTGCTGAGTCACCATGTTGGACCCCTCCAACCGCCCGTAGATGTTGTAAGCCAGCCATCTGTGGCAAATCTGTAGCGCTGGATCTCTGATCTCATTGGACTTGCTGCTGTTCTTCACATAGCGATTTCTGATGGAGATGATTGACCAGTAGTGGTCAATCTGAGACTTCCACTCATCCGAGGCCACCGTCTCTGCCTCCTTATACTCATCCTTATACACCTCCCGCGGCTTGAGTACTCCGAGTTAAATGTTCAACTCATTGATGGAGAGAGGGAACATCCTGCCCCGCAGTTGAAAGCACAGGGTGCCCGGAGTCTCGATGCCATATTTGCCGTGGGGTTTGAATTTCACTATCCCCATGAATTCTTCCGATAGCTTCTTGAACACAGGGTAGTTCCATTCCAAAACCTTTCCCCAGCCGATACCCTTGAAATATCCCTCCACTTTCTCTTTGATTCCAAATGCTTCCAAGCTTTCTGTCAACATGTAGTACCAAGGGAGGATCTCCCTATTCTGCAGGATGGCATACCGCTGGCTGTCTCGTGGTATAGTTGCTCCAGATGTTGCAGGTCGTAGTACGCCCTTCTTCTTAGTTCCTGATTTCGTGGCGGTGACACTAGGTGTAGACTTCGCAGGTGCTTGAATCTCCCCCGAGTCAGAGCTGTCGATGATCTCCACTCTCTCTACTTCTTCCTCTTCTATCTCCTTTGCTTCTTCTTCTTTTGCCTTCCCTTTTTCCTCAGTTGTAACCCTCCTCACCGTGCTCGTAGTACCAACCTTTCTCCCTAATTTGCTCTGTTTGGACTTCTGCGATAAGGGGGGTTTCGAGGTTTCGAGCTTCCTCTTTGCTCCCACCCATTTCTCCTTGCTTTGCAGGGTGACATCTTCCTGGGCCCGCACGGGAACACTTTTTTCTGTCTCCTCCTCTCCCACTGGCTCTCCCCCTTGCTCGCCTTCTTGTTCTTTCCTCTCGTGGTTAGAAGTAGTCAGACCACCCTCCTTTGATTGAGATTGGGAGCGGGAAGAACTGGGAACTGGAGTAGATTCCTTTGGTGGAGGACTAACTGCCTTCTTCCCGACGGTCTTCTTCTTCGCTGCTGCTGCGGTAGTGGTGTGGCTTCTTCTTCTCTTTCTTCTTAGGCGGTTGAACATCTGGTTCTTCCTCGATCTGTACTTGCTCCTGGTCACCCGCAGCGCCTCCTTTTCCGGTGGGTTGCTTCTCTGGTGAGGGAATCTTCTCCTGTTCATCTTCTTCCACCCCCCGAGTAGGTGTGGTCTTTTCTAAACTGTGCACAGGAGTTTCCTCGGACGTGGTGCTGCACGTTTTTCTCTTCTCCCCCACCGGCACAGATTTTGTAGTGGCAGGGCTTTTGGTTTGAGTACTGCCGGGGGCGGCGACATTTTTGTTCGTTCTTTTATGCGCGGCTTTCTTGATTCTGACCATGGTGATGGTTGGAACTTTGGGGTTTTCAGAAAGATGGCTAAGGTTGGTGAAGGTATGTGGAATGAGAACTCTGTTTGCGTGCTTAAATGGCAGATTGTGGATGACGGTTATGGCGAAGTCGCGGAAGTGGCTGAGTGCAGGGCGGTTGTGGAGGCTGTGAGGGTTAATGGAGGAGGGTTTTCTCTTTCTAACTGATGGAGTGGTGAGGTGACAGTTATGGGAAGTCGAAACAATTAAGGGAATAAAATCATTACCAAATTTTGAAATTCAAATTCCGTGCGAAATCCCAAGCGCCGCAATTATACCAGCCGTCCTTGTCAGATACGCCTCCACGTCATTCCCTGGTTAGACCGTCCCCATTCTATGCACCGGACTTCCACCTACACACTTTGCATCGCAAAGTGGGTTCGAACCTCAAGAGAGACTCAAAAAAACTTGGCCCACATTCTCCAGTTCTGACTTAGTCAAATACTCACTTAACTCAAAACAACTAAGTAATAACTAATTAAGGGAAAGCGGTTGTGGTCTTACCGACGACCACTCCTGGGTTGCCTCCCAGTCAGCGCTCTTGTTTAATGTCTTGAGCTCGACTTCCAGCTTTGGCTCTTACAGATAAATAGGATCCAGTAAAGAACATTTCTCCTTGGTCTTCTTCAACTCTGAATAGTTGAAGTACAGTTTCAAGCGATGACCGTTCACCACAAAAGTATCCTTTCCATTCAAATCATAAACTTCGACACTTCCATTTGGGAATAACTCCTTCACGATGTATGGTCCTCCCCATTTTGATCGAAGCTTCCCACTCATCAACTTAAATCGAGAGTTGAATAACAACACCTTTTGGCCAGACCAAAATTCCTTCTTCCTAAGCTTTGAATTGTGGATTCTCCTCGTTCTCTCCTTGTACAAAACTGCATTATCATATGACTCCAACCGAAGTTCCTCCAATTCATTCATTTGCAACTTCCTTTCTTCTCCGGCCTTAGTCATACTGAAGTTGATTCTCTTGATCGCCCAGTAAGCTTTGTGTTCCACTTCTACTGGCAAATGGCATCCTTTTCCAAACACAAGCCTGAATGGTGACATGCCAATTGGAGTTTTATAGGCAGTGCGGTATGCCCATAACGCATCTCCCAGGTAATTGCTCCAATCTTTACGATTGGGATGAACCACCTTCTCCAATATGCCCTTGATCTCCCTGTTAGAAATTTCAGCCTGCCCATTGGCCTGAGGGTGATATGCTGTCGTGACTTTATGTTTCACCCCCATTCTTTTGATGAGTGCTCTAATGGTGGCATTGCAGAAATGAGATCCTTAGTCGCTGATGAGGATCTTTGGAACTCCAAATCTATTAAACACCTGCTCTCTCAAAAATTCCGCCACCGTTTGAGCATCATTACTGGTTGTAGCCTTAGCCTCAACCCATTTGGATACGTAATCAACTGCCACCAAAATGTATTCATAATTCCCTGACTTAGGGAGTGGTCCCATAAAATCGATTCCCCATACATCGAAGATTTCCACACGCATAATAGGCATTTGGGGCATTTCATCTCTTGCAGTAATACCCCCTACCATCTGACACTTCGGGCAGCCCTGTACCCATTTCTTGGCATCAGCAAAGATTGTAGGCCAATAGAATCCACTTTCCAATATTCTTTGCGCTGTTCTTCTTCCACCGAAATGGCCACTGCATGCTGTGCTATGGCACATCTCCAATATCTGAGCATGTTCAATCTCTGGAACGCACCTCCGTATGATTTGATCTGTGCCAATCTTCCATAAATGCGGTGCTTTCCAAAAATAAGAGCGAGCCTGTGTTACCAATTTCTGTTTCTCGAACTTGGTCTTCCCTGGTGGCACTTCCTTGGTGAAAAGATAATTTGCTATGTCTGCAAACCAGGGCTCCTTCTCGGTTAGAGCACACAGAGTCTCCATCTCCATATGATCTCGTACGGCGTACAGCCTCTCATCCGGAAAAGCGTCTTCTATTGGTTCTCCATCATCCTTTCCCATTTGTAGCCTGCTTAGATGATCAACTACTAGGTTGGTTGCTCCCTTCTTATCTCTTATTTCTAAGTCGAACTCTTGGAGCAGCAATATCCACCGAATAAGTCGTGGTTTTGATTCTTTCTTTGCCATGAGGTATTTCAAGGCGGCGTGATCGGTGTAAATGATCGCCTTTGTGCCCAGAAGGTAAGATCTGAATTTCTCGATTGCAAATACCACTGCTAGCAATTCCTTCTCAGTTGTGGTGTAGCTACACTGAGCTGGATTCAAAGTCTTTGAGGCGTAGTATATAACGTGGCTTTCCTTACCTTTCTTCTGCCCCAGTCCTGCTCCAACCGCGTAATTACTGGCATCACACATGATTTCGAATGGTATCTCCCAATCTGGCGGTTGAATAATAGGAGCTGATACCAATCTATCCCGTAGATTTAGAAATGCCTCCTTACAGTCGTCATCAAAGTCGAACTGTACATCTTGTTGTAACAAACGGGTCATGGGTTGAGCAACCTTTGCGAAATCCTTTATGAATCTGCGGTAGAATCCTGCGTGGCCAAGAAATGCCCGTATGTGCTTGACCGTAGTTGGATATGGAAACTTGGCGATGGAATCGATTTTTGCTTTGTCCACTTCGATACCCCTCTCTGATATGACATGGCCCAGTATGATGCTTTCTTTCACCATAAAATGGCATTTTTCATAATTGAGTATCAGGCTTTTCTCCACGCATCTTTTCAATACTAGCTCCAAATGATTAAGACATGTGTCGAACGAATCACCATATACCGTGAAATCATCCATAAACACCTCTATGAAATTCTCCAATAAATCTGAAAAAATGCTCATCATGCACCGTTGGAAGGTTCCAGGTGCATTACAAAGACCAAATGGCATTCTTCGGTATGCGAAAGTCCCGTACACGCAAGTGAATGTGGTCTTTTCTTGATCTTCTTGAGCTACGAATATTTGCATATACCCTGAATATCCATCCAGGAAACAGTAATAGGCATTACCAGCTAGTCGTTCCAGCATTTGGTCGAAAAAGGGTAATGGAAAATGGTCCTTCCGTGTGACCATGTTCAGCTTCCGGTAGTCTATACAGACTCTCCACCCAGTTTGTAGCCTTGTTGGAACAAGCTCGCCTTTGTCATTTTCCACAACCTGTACTCCAGATTTCTTCGGTACGACGTGAACCGGGCTGACCCATTGGCTGTCGGATATAGGGTAGATTATACCCAACTCCAAAAGCTTTAAGATCTCCTTGAGTACCACCTCCTTCATGACAGGATTCATTTTCCTCTGCGAATCCCGTACTGGTCGTGCTCCTTCTTCCAAGTATATATAGTGCATACACTCTGTTGGACTGATACCCTTTATATCTGCCAGGGTCCAACCAATGGCTTCCTTGTTCTCTCTCAATACTCTGACTAGTCTTTCTTCCTGCACCATGGTTAGATCAGAACTGATAATCACTGGAAGAGTTTCCTCCGGTCCCAAGTAAGCATATTGCAAATGTTTTGGCAGTTTTTTTAACTCCAAGACTGGGGCTTTCACAATCGAGGGCATAAGTTTCTCGTGTTGCCCATACTGAGAGAACAACTCCGGTTTGCCCTGTCCCGATCCTCCGATGGAGTACACTTCCAAGATAATATCTTTAATCTTCCTGTCAACCTCCGCTGCTGCTTCCAAAGTACTTTCCTTTAAAGAGTACAACTCCAGTTCCTTCATCTCGAGGTCCTCCGTTTGCACGGCATCTCGATCGGTCAGTCCGGCTTGTATCACCCTTTCTGTAATGTCACTTGAGCTGAACTCCAGGTTTTGCTCTTGTACCAATGGTTCGAATATGTCAATCATTTCTACAGACTCTAGGTCAGGCTTCCTTCTCATGGCTTCATAAATGTTGAATTCTTCCACCACACCATCGAATTCACACGATAGAATTCCAGTCTTCATGTCCAGTTTAGTCCCTGCAGTCATCATGAACGGTCTGCCTAGCAGGATAGAGTTCTCCTTTGCTTCTGAACCGGTATCCAGCACGTAGAAGTCAGCAGGAAAAATCAGCTCTCCTACTTTGATAAGCATATCTTCGATAACACCCTCTGGGTACGCGTTTGACCTGTCTGCTAGTTGTATGACAACTCGGGTGTTCCGTAGTTCCCCCAAGTTGAGCCTGTTGAAGGCTGCTAGGGGCATAACGTTTATAGATGCCCCCAAGTCCATCATGGCTTTGTCCATATTCCTGCCCGCGATGTTGCAAGGAATAGTGAACATCCCCGGGTCTTTCTTCTTAGGTGGCAGTTTCTGCTGTATAATGGCTGACACACTCTGTCCCATGATATATCGAACATCTTCATCAATCTTCACCTTCCTTGAGCAGAGATCTTTAAGGAACTTGGCATACTTTGGAATTTGCTTAATCGCGTCCAGTAGGGGTAGGCTAAGTTCCAACTTTCGAAAGATTTTCATCATATCATTGGCTTCTTTCTCTTTGGCTTTCTGTCGAAGTCTACCCGGATAAGGGGGTTCGGTCTGCTCATCACCATCTATTTCTCCAGAAATTTTGTTGCTGGTTCCCTCCTCTCCTTGCCGATTAGCTTCTGCCTCCGCCAAAATTTTTTCAGCTTGCTCATCATCCACCTCTGTGATTATCACTTGTGCCTGTTCCTTGTGGTTGATCCCTTGAGATGGAAGCTTCCCTGTATTCTCTTCTACTTTTGCCAATGCCTTCGCCAAATGACCAATCTGCACGTTGGTTTGATTCATACCAGCTCGGATTTCATTGCGGAACTTCTCACTTTCCTTAGCCATACTCTCCATGGCCTCTTCCCATGGTGCTCTCCTCTGATGAGGCGGTTGATACACCTGCTGCTGCTGTGGCTGGTAGTGTTGTTGTTGTGGTGGGCCTCCCTAATATTGTCCTTGTTGTTGGTGCTGGGCAAATGATTGAGATGATCCCGGTAGACCTGTACCGTTCTGTTGTGGTTGACCATCCTGTTTCCATCTAAAGTTAGGATGATCCCTCCATCCTCTGTTATACGTATTTGAAAACGGGTCATGTTTCCTTTGAAATCCTTCATTTCCCCCCATGGCATTTACGTCCATTATATCTTCACCAAAGTTGGGGCAACTTTCAGATTGATGCCCCACTGCATCGCATAGGCCACATTGTCTAACCATCTTCTGCATGGTCAGACCACTCAGCAGTGTCTTTATTTCCTTCATCTCTTTTTCTAGATTTGTCAGTTTATCTTTTTCCTCTCCTCTCTCTGGTATCTCTCTGCTTCTTTCATGTCCATCATCTCTGGATTCTTCTGCCATTGTTCCCAAGAGTTTGAAAATCTCTTGAGGTGTTTTGCTCAGTAATGATCCGTTGCATGCAGCCAATACCAGTCCTCGGTCACTCCTCCGCATGCGCTTTACAAAGCTTTCCACTTGATCTTTTGGAGTGATCTGGTGGTGAGGACAGTTGCTTAGCAACTGTTTGAAGCGAGTCCAGTACTCATAAAAAGTCTCCAGCCCATTCTGCTTTATGTTTCGGATGTCCCATCGCATCCTTTCAACTCTTGTGGCTGGGAAAAACTCTTCCAAGAAACTCTACTGCATTTCTGCCCAAGTGGTAACACTTCCTTGAGGTAGATTGTATAGCCATCTCCTCGCTTTGTCCACCAATGAGAATGGAAAAAGAACCAGTTTCACATATTCTTGCTGATTCTCATTGGACTAATGCATCACTGTCATTTCGAAATCCTGGAGATGGGTATGCGGGTCGTCTCCTGGATATCCATTAAATTTCGGTAAGACCTGTATTAATGCAGGTTTCAAGTCAAACAGTTCAATATCTGGATCAAAGGTTAATGCTCTCTGTAATCGACGAGTTCCACGCATGCACTAATAGTGGAAGATGGAATGAGAAGAGTAAAATTGTTGCGCGTCACTCCCCGGCAACGACGCCAATTTTGACACGCACCCGTCATGTGGTACGATCAAAATACCTGTGTATGCCTCAGACGGACAGTACACGCTCCTATGCCCACTACCGGACTGGTTAGTCTTAGCGGTAAGCTAGGGTCGATCCCACGGAGAGTGATGAACCACTTTACTCTTCAGCGTACAAATCGAGTTGTCCCGGTCACAATCTGTGTATCTGCACAATAAATTAGACGAAAATCAAATATAAAAAGGGGGTAAGATTTGGGGTAGGTCATGATCATTGTTGATATGTTAATTCGGTCATGGGCACACTAAAGATCCGTCCATACTTCATATAAACTCAAGGCATGGCCCAAAGACATTGGGGCATTTCAAGAGTTCATACTCCACACTTGGGATGGTTGAATCCCTTATTGTCGTCTTGGTCCGAAGGTCACACTTCACCCCGGTCACAAGGCCGTGCTTCACTCTTCCTTAGATAGTAGTCATACCTGATCTCTCCAAGTATGCCCCTCACCAACCTTCTCTTCCAAACTTCCCATGTCCGCACCTACAGAGTAGACACAACTCGCTGGATATTCATTTCCGGAACCACGTCCAACCGGTCATTGGTATGCCTACGATACGCAAGACGAGTCCTTTGGTCGATAACCATGGCTTGATGCCTCATCACAGTTGATGGGTGATTGTTAGAGAAGCCCAAGACTGAAGAAGGACGCAGTATCCCCTTGTCCATTCCTCACCATCCAGATCTACAGCACCATGTCAGGTGCTGCTTAGCTACTCGGTCATGGGCACATCGAACGCTGCCGTTTGTTATGCCCTGCCTTTGCTTGACATGATATAGCTCCAACCGAATGGAGATCACCCGTTAGGTCAGGGCTGCCCATGAGTTCTGCTCCAGCCCTTCCGGAACTACTGGACTCAACCGATGGCACAAGTGCCTCGCGAATATTTCACATATCAACAGTCAATCATTTCCCATACCCAAATCTCACCAACTAAATTACTCACACATGATTAAATATATAATGATGAGCGAAAGAGAACACATGAATAAAAAGAAATACGAAATACTCGAATTAAAAGTACCTAAGGCAACAGCCTTGGATTTGTTCTTCACAGCGGAATGTAAATAAAAGCAGATAAAGATTGTTTTGAACAACAGATATAAAACTGAGAATAAAAGTGTTTTCTTCGGACTAAGAACTGGAGACTGATCGATTAACCAACATTGTGCCAGCCGCTTTGGCTGGACTTTTATAGTCGTAGTGGCAGCGAGCAAAACCCTAAGCTGATGGACTGAATCGGCATGATTGGCAATTTTCATGTTGAGCGAGATTCTGAATATCTGTGATTGACTGGATGGATGATTGGCAATCTCCGATTGATTGATTTATTTAGGGTAGGGCGCTGACCTCCAAATCCTTCCTTCCATAGATGCTTGACAGATATTGTGTGAATCTTCTTCCACGCGGCTTTCCTTCTCAAGGTCTGGTGATTGACTGGCAATTGCTGTAGTGGTCAAACTGGTTGCATGCTTCATGATTTGATTCTTCTTAAGCAAAGCAGCTGCAAGATCTTCTTTGTTGTTGGGTGCATTGCGTTAATACCACGAATGGGAATGATGAACAATAACTTAGCTTCAGGGTTCACATGGAATCCTCCTTTCAACCTCGTCTCTTGCTTCAATTCATCTCCTTCTCTGCATACTCCTTTGCGTAGTCCTTGCAACCGACTGGATTCACTCCAGTTCTGCTCATTCTGACCACCTTTCCTCTGTTTGACTTGGACTAAGCTTCTTTCCTTCGAACAACAGTTTCTTTCCCCTGGACAAACTCTAATGACACAAAAAGACATGAAAACTAGGGCCAAATGGCCCAAAAGTCGAAGACGCATCACCCATCTCCTCCATTCACTCTTTTTTCTTCTTCATCATCCTCCATTAGAGATACAAGTCCAAGCTCTTCCAAGATCCACAACTCCTCTATTTACCGATCAAAGTCCAATCCGAGTTTATAATACGAAAGATAAGAACTTCGTCTATCAATTGAACCGAACAAATCTCTTTTCTCCCATTTTTATTTTTGTTCGAAAATTTGGAGAGTGAGATAGCATGTGTCTTTGATCGAATCATGTTCTAGGATGCTTAGAATCGAGTTCTACGGATCGAATCATGAAGGGAAAATCAAGAACTCCAAGCCCTTTTATTACCGAAAATTTTCTGGTTTGGGGCTTTTCTTTTGTGTTCGATTTCTTCGTCAAATTGATGATAGACTAGTGTTTACTATGACGTTAATTGATCGTATGAATTGTTTTAGATTTTTCTAAAAATTAAATCCAAAACCTAAGAGACGAACAAGGATCGATTTAGGTTAGTAAATGTTAAGATATACTCGATTGTTTAATGGAAATGAGTTATACGATGCATGAGGATGAATATATATTAATTTGAGAATTTTCTAAAAATAAAACGAGAAATGCAAGAGACGAAGATGTGGTGATAAGTCGAGGCTCGATAACATTTTGATAATATGATTTATATATTAGTAATGCTCGTTATGATTTACGTAATAATGATTCTCGATAGATAATGAACGATAGTGTAAAATTTGATCAAGTTCTAATGACGTTGGAATTTTCATAAGAGACGAAGACACGAGCATAAGTATTGATAGAAAAATCGAACCAAGGAAATATTTTGATATTGTCACAGCCCCAAATCCCGAGGGACGGCAGAAGTCAGGGTGCGACTGGGGTTGGATTAAAGAAGCGGGGAAGAAGGGGGCTAATTGACTAAACATACATGAAAAACATCAATAAACCATGAACAAGACTTGAATATAAATAAGAAAGAGTTAATCCCTAAGGATTACTCGACAAGAGTACAATAAAGAAGCTAAGTTCATATTTACAGACTTAGACTACAGAGTATTGTTCAAAAGCACATCTCAAAAAGAAATTCAGAGTTTGGCAGCGGAAGGGTTCTAACTAAGCATCCTACCCTTTAACTCAACATCAACCATCGCCACTCACCGTCGCTTCAACCTGCACATTTAGAAAACAATGCAGGGCTAAGTACAAACGTACTTAGTGGGCACGATGCTGAAATCATAATCATAAATATAGATAAATATGGCATTTCATAAGCGTAGCACATCGGAGTTTTATTGAAAGAATCCGTGTCTACTAAACATTTTCTGACTTTTTCTCATAAATCACTCGCGCGAGCATTTTCTGACTAATGTTACGTTCAATCTTGACCAATTCTAATTCACTGTGGCTGGTACCCCTCAACAGGATATCACATACACCACAGGTTACAAAGTGCACTAACTCTGGAAAGCACTTAGCAGCTAACTCAGAGCCGATCGTTAGTTAATCTAGTTAGACTAACTCTAAATCTGGAAAACACGAATGTTGACTCAGATAGGTACAAGAGAACTCACATAAAACATAAAACAGTTCATGCCATAATATCACTTTGAAAACACAGATATCAAAGACATAAAGAAAGATTTTCCGAGCATTGCTCGTTTTATTTGTATATAAAAGCCCACCTTGATTTACAGAACTTAAAGCAAAAGCTTCCAACTTTGGATCTTCCGTCCTTTCTCTACAGTTGGCTTCCTCCTTCATCGTAAAATAAACATACTTAAAAACGGGTCGTAAAAGATAATCGATTAAAGAGAATCGAAGAGATTTTAGTTGTTTCATTCTTTAGGCATTTGCACGCTTACTAGATTTATTTTACTTAAACGGGAAGTGAGACTCGTACCAATCTCGTTTAGAACTCGGAAGATCTCATACTCGACTCTCGGGTCAGTAGAGAAGGTAGTCGATATCTTAATACGACTTTAAAGATTAAAAGAAACTAAGTTGGAAAGAATCAACTTAGGCGATTTACGTTTTAGTTCATTGAACGATTTATGAAATTTCTCGTTTATTACTTCTTTAATGAAAGGATAAGAGATAAGATCTGGTCTGGTTTTCATCACTCAAGGTCCTATACTTGACTCTAGGGTCAGTAGAGAGATATTCGTTAGATAAAACGGCTTAAACGATCGAAAGAAACTAAGTTGTGAACTAAACAACTTAGAAAACAAGAAACTGAAATTTTCACTGCGCAGTCCAGTAACTCTGGAGGCTGTCCAGAACAGAGGATTTGGAAACAGGGGATAAGCCCTGTACCACTGGAAAGATTAGGATATCTAGTTCGCGCTCCAATTTACGGATCACAAATCCGATAAACGAGCTGGAAGTTATTACAGTTTCCGGCGAGAGTCGCAAAACTGCCGTGAAAACCCTAATTGCTTGATAGGTTCGACGTATAACGTCTTAGGTTCGTTCTAAGCTCTCGTATTTGATTTTTTTTTAGAAACTGGACTCTCAAGGAAGTCATCACGTACTTCCGTACGTGACAAACTCCTTCTCAAAACTCGCTCAAAAGCACGACGTTCTAACGTCGGATTTCAACTAACAATTACTAAACCAACAAAAATTCAAAACGCGTTCTAGTTCTCGACTATAACTATAGCCCATATTATATCAACTCGAAAGCTTATATGTCAACTACAAAGTTGTTCTAAATTCCATCATAAACAATAATATCAAATTAGAATTTTTATCCGACTTCTCGATTATTAGCTACGACTAAAGGTTCGTCTCTTACGCGTTTTTCAAAGGTTGTCGGATTCTATTCAAATTTTACGACGTTAAACTACGTCTAACGTGAAACACTTTCATGCATGCAAACATATCATAACATCATTATAACTCAACTTATAAGGTGATCTTTATCTCTTATGTTTCATTAAACATTTTTAGAAATTTCTCAATTAAATTCTATAATCAACTAACATGATTTGCAACATAATTTAACCAACAATTCATCACTTATATCAAACATGTGGAAACCTCTAATTACTCTATAAAATTCTGTTTTTATAAAGATGTTAAGGGGGTGAGTTTCTTCCCCAATTAACTACATTTATTTACTATTCAACCTCTTATATCATCAATTAATCAATTGCAAAACAATTATCAACTAACATGCATAAACCCCTAAATTCAACTCAAATTTTAATTGAAATTTCACAAACACACATAGGGCTTTTGATTCCTTTTCATTCCAATCACTAATTAAACATCTATTAAACAAGAATCAATCATCAAATGAAGAAAATGAAAAATCCTACAACATGTCCTAAATTTTCGGTATTACTATAAGAGTTAGGGTTCTTGGTTTTGATCAATTTTAAACCCTATTTAATCTATCTAATACATCTAATTTAATTATTCCAAGATCAAAACATCTATTCCAATACTCTAAATTTCGATCAAGAAGAAAAGAAAAAGAAAAGAAAGATGATTGGATAGGATTATAGAGGAAGAAATTACCTTAAGAATTAAAGAAAGATGTGTAGAGTTTGAATGGATGGATTGTGACTTGTGTTCTTCTTCAAGCTCTTGGAGATGTCTTCAATGGTGGATGATGAAGTGAAGAAGATGAAGATGGAGAGAGTGCAGCCGAGAGAGAGAGAGAGATGGGAAGAAATGATTTTGTTCAAGTGTTAAAAACACTTGATATGATGAAATGGTTGAAAATAAGAAAAGTGAAGACAAGGTGTCATTTAATTAGACAATAACAACATGCATGTTCCCCACTAATAAGGAGATGTCGGCTGCATGTAAATTTTAGGAGGGTTACGGGTTTTTTCGGCGCAATCCGATGTTACGGAAATCGAACGACGAAAAACGTTGCTCGGTACAAAATCGTCGCGATTCGATTTGACCTAAAATTCTAACGTATGAGCTTAATTGGAAAATAAATTTACAAAAATTATTTTGACAAAAACTCGGGACGACACAGTCCGAGTTTCGTCCGGAAAAACATAAAAACGAACTTTCTCGGGCGTGCTTGTATCGCGATTTCGTAAACGTAAAAATTAGACGGTTTTCCGTTCTGAGTTTATGAACTAAAAACTTTTCGTACGCGCTTACCCTAAATACAGTAGTCGTCTAGCCGACTTCTGTAATTTATTTTCAGTAACGGATTCGACCGTTAGTCTTAGAATTCAAAAATTGTAAACTTAGGCGTGCAAAGCCATTTATTTAATTAACTTTAAAACTTTTAAGAACGTAAGGAATTTACGGGGCATTACATCCTACCCCCCTTACGAAAAATTTCGTCCCGAAATTTGCATACCTTCTGCAAAAAGATGAGGATACCTCTCCTTCATCTTGTCTTCGAGTTCCCACGTGGCTTCTTCTTGCCCGTGATGGTTCCATAGCACTTTAACTATTGGTATCGATTTGGTTCTTAATTCTTGAACTTTTCTATCCAAGATCGATATCGGCTTTTCTTCATAACTTAGGTCAGATTCAAGAACTACGTCTTGCTGACTAATAACGTGCTTAGGATCGTAAACATATTTTCTCAACTGAGAAATGTGAAAAACGTTATGAACGCTTCCTAGGCTTGGCGGTAAGGCCAATCTATACGCGACTGGTCCTATTCTCTCGAGGATTTCATAAGGTCCTATAAACCTGGGTCTTAACTTACCCTTAACTCCGAACCTAAGGATTCCTTTGGTCGGGGATATCTTAAGAAAAACTTTATCTCCTGTTTCAAACTCAAGGTTGGTTCGACGATCGTCGGCATACGACTTCTGTCGGCTCTGGGCCTCTTTCATTCTATCTCGAATCTGTCGAACTATCTCAATCATCTCATTGATCGCATCTGGGCCTAGGTTCTTTCTCTCATCTACTTCGTCCCAATAAAACGAACCGAGGAAGTCATACGACGAAATATACGAGCTCTAGGGCTAGTTCGGGCATTTCTGCGACGTTTCATGGAAACTGCAATATCTCCTAGCTCGCTTAACGAAATCGAGATCCGTGAATTGGAGAGTAAACTAGACATCTGTGGCTTTCTTTTGGTACAGAGCACATCCCCTGTTTCGAAATCTCCTGTTCTGGGTGGACTTACTGATCTGTACAGTTTGTTCCATGACGTAGTTTCCTAAGTTGAATTCTTTTCAACTTAGTTCCTTTTGATCTTTTAAGTCGATATAAGCTATCGACTATCATTAATGACTGACCTCAGTGTCGAGTAAGAACCCTAGCGAGTTTTAAACGAGAAGTGTTCGAGTGTCGTTCTAGATTAACTAAAAGAATCTAGTTAAGCGTGCAAATGCCTAAAGCTTAAGAACTTAAAAGATTAATTCGATTTCAGTTTCGAATTCCATTTTTATTTATCGACCCGACAACTTATCGTTGTTTTATTATTTATGTTCAAAGAAGGAGGACGTCGAGGTTAGAAGACAGGACGGAAGATCAGAGACAGAAGTACGAGTAATAGTTCTGTAAACGAACGAGGTGGGCTTTCTAAAACCAAAACTACGTTGAATGCCGTTACTTGTGAAGTGATTTTATGCGAGCGTTGCTCGAAGGTGTTTATTTATATGCGAGCGTTGCTCGAAAGTGTTTACATGTTGTTTTAATAAATGAGTATTAAAGTATATATCAGTACATAATGAATTGTTTTATGAGAACTCTCTTATGCCTTTCTGAGATAGCCAAAAGGGTGCTTTCCAGAATTAAAAGTTAGCCAAAAGGGTGCTAACTAAACGATCGGACTCTGTGATAGCCAAAAGGGTGCTTTCCAGACTTGTTAAGTTAGCCAAAAGGGCGCTAACTAAACGATCGGATGTGAGTTTAACACCCACAGTGTGCCATTCGGAAATTAAATGTATATATATCAGTAAACGTTTTATGCGAGTATTTATGAAAAGATGCATGATTTGATTTAATTGGGTAAGCACGGGCCTTTTAAAGAAAAACCCCGTTGCGTTACATATAAAATGTTTTCGGCAATGTGCCCACTAAGTACTTTTGTACTTAGCCCTGCATGTTTGTTTTTGAATGTGCAGGTTGAGTGACGACGGCGGAGGAGGTTGAGTAAAGGTCTTTTCTCAGGAAAGAAGTTTAGTTGAGCTTTGATATCACATTCGATATGTGATATCATTTCTATGTTTTCCGCTGCTAGTTCTGTAAACTAGTTTCAGTTAGTATATAACTTTAGAACTAAGTTTCATTCCTCGAACTTAGTCTTTTCTAAGAACAGTTATGTCGAGTGATCCTTCGTGATCAACTCTTTCTTTCATTAATTAAAGTCAGTTCCCTTATTTATGTAAATCCTTTCGGTTTAAGTTGTTATTACTTTAAACCTAGTTTTTTTTTTTTCTGAACATAGTTTGACGAGCGATCCTTCAAGATCGACTCTCTTTTATTCAAGTTCATCATAATTAGTGTTAAGTTAATGTGTTTTTATTCATTTATTCCCTTTCTTTTCCGTTTCTTTATTCCAATCCCTAGTCGCTCCCCGGCTTGGCCGTCCTTCGGGAAGTCAGGCTGTGACATCCTAAGCATGATTATCCAACTAATTGAAGAATTTAATCATCCTACCCCATAGCCCTAAATTTCGGTATTGGTTAGGTTTTAGTGTTCTTGGATTTCTTCAAATTTTAATCATAGATCCATATCTAATCCATCTAGTTATACTAATTAGAGATCAAGACATCTAATTCCCATCATCCAAAATTTCGATCCACATGAAAAATTAAAAGAAATTGATTACGGAAATCGAACGACGAAAAACGTAGCTCGGCACAAAATCGTCAAAATCCGATTCGACCAATAATTCTAACATATTAAACTTAATCGGATAGTAATATTTAAAAACTAAATTCCGACAAAAACTCGGGACGACACAGTCCGAGTTTCGTCCGGAAAATAAAAAACGAACTTTCTCGGGCGAGTTCGTATCGCGATTTCGTGAATGTAAAAATCAGATGGTTTTCCGTTCTGAGTTCTAGAACTAAAAAGTTTTTGTACGCGATAACCCTAAATACAGTAGTCATCTAACTGACTTCCGTAATTAATTTTCGGAAACGGATTTCACCGTTGGTCTTTGAATTCTGAATCGTAAACTTAGGCGTGCAAAGCCATTTTTATTATTAACTTTAAAATTTTAAGACTGTACGAAAATTCTGGGGTATTACAAAAACATATTCATAATTATAGAAAATCAGGCATTTCATAATTGTAGCACATCGGGATTTTATTGAAAGGGGCCCGTGTCTACTAAATATTTTCTGACTCATTTATATAAATTAGCTTGTACAAGCATTTTTCTAGTATGTTACGTTCAAATCTTGACCAATTCCTCATTCACCGTGGCTGGTTACCCCTCAACAGAATACCACATACACCACAGGTTACAAAGTGCACATACTTTGGAAAGCATATAGCTAACACAAAGCCGATCGATAGTTAACATCATAGCGGTTAACTCATAAATCTGGAAAACACGAATGTTAACTCAGATAGGTACAAGAGAACTCACATAAAATATTTAAACAGTTTATGCCTTGATTATCACTTTGAAAACACGTTTATCAAAGCGATAGAGAATTACTTTCGAGTTGTGGAAAAATCCACATTTTATTTGTTATAGAATAAAAGCCCACCTCGATGATACAGAACTACTAAACAGGTTTCCGCTCTTCTGTTCTTCCGTCCTTTCCTTAGTTCTGGCTTCCTCCTTCATCGTAAAATAATCACACTTTAAATTTGGTCGTAAAAGATAATCGAACATGGAAATTCGAATTAGGTTTTTAGTCGTTTTGTTTCTTTAGGCATTTGCACGCTACTAGTTTCTTTTTAATTAAACGGGAACGAGACTTGAACAAATCTCGTTAGAACTCGAAAGGTTTCATACTCGACTCTTAAGTCAGTAGAGAAGATAGTCGTTAACTTGTTACGACTTAAAAGACCGAAAGAAACTAAGTTGCGAAGAAAACAACTTAGGAAATTAAGTTCTAGAAGTTCACTGCACAGAACAGGGGTTCTGGAGGTTCCCCAGAACAGAGCATCCCAAAACAGGGGATGTTCCCTGTACCGTGAGAAAGCCTTGGATGTCTAGTTTACTCTCCAATTTACAGATCTCAAATCTGATAAACGAGCTAAGAGATATTACAGTTTCCGGGGAGGGTCGCAAAACTGCCGCGGCTAACCCTAACGTTCAATAGAATTCGTCGTATGATTTCCTAGGTTCGTTCTATGTTATCAAACCTATTTTCCCACTAATTTATCACCTTAAGGCAGTCAACACGTACTCCCGTACGTGAAGAACTCCTTTTCGTTTCTCGTCTATAAGCACGATGTTCCAATCATCGGCTTTAAATCTAAACAAGTACTATACCAAACTCAAGTTAAAATTTCTCGTTTCTATTTCTCGATTATAACTACAACTCATTATTTAACATCTCGGACGGACATGTCGTCAACTACAAAGTTGTTCCTTAGTCCATAATAAGCATTATTATTTAGTTAGAATCCTTACCCGACTTTTCCATTATTACTTACGTTCACTTGATCGTCTCTTACGAAATTTCCAAAGTTATCGAATTTCATTCATTTTCTACAACATTAATCATCATCTAACGAGGATCATTACTACGTATATCATTACCTTATATCATCAACTAATCTCAACTTAATTAGGATTCTTTGTCTCTTATAATTTCCATTACAATTTTAGAATAAATCCCATTAATTCACAACATTAACTTATATCATTAGGAACCATAATCTATCATCATTTCATCAATTAAAACAAAACTCATCAGACCCCTATTTCCTACTAAAATCGGTATTAACTAATAATTTAGGAGGGGTGTTTTTCTTCATCAATTAAAACTATAAATCCATTTCTATTACTACTACAACAACTATTATTCAATTACCTACACCATTACCACATTAATTTGATTTCCATCTTGAAACCCTAACCTAGAAAATCGGCTCTCATCAATTTATAGGAAAAAATATATCAATCCTCAATTATACTACTCCTAACCCCAATTAACCAAACAATTTACGAATTAAACCATCCTACTACCAAGGCCCTAAATTCGGTCCAAATATAGAAATTAGGGTTCTTAGTTTCCTTTCAATTTTAACTAAGAAATCAATCCCTAATACATCTAATTGGATTAATTTAAGCTCAAAACATCATCCTACCCATATATCAAAATCGGTCCTAGCATAAAAATTAAAAGAATTGAATTCTAAATGGATAGAATGGAAGAGGGGATGATTACCTTGAATAAATATGAAAGAAGAATGAAAGTTGATGGAGGATTGATGAACTTGTGAGGAAAATTCGTGAGCTTCAATGGAGGTTTAGAAGAACAAAATGAGAGTGAAGGATGATGATGATGATGGCGGTGAAGGGTGTGAAGGAAGAAGAAGAAAATGGCTAATTAAACTAAGTAATAATCTAACAGCAATAGGTGTCACTCTTAGATGTTTCTAATTAGTGAGTCATAAATAGGTACATGTCGGCCATAAGCTTGTGTGTGGTACATGTTGGCCATAGTAGGATTTTTATCCCAAAAATCCCGTTTTTCCGGCTCGTCACGACGTTACGAGATTCGCGTAAATAAAAACATATTCGGCACGTTTTCGTCAAATTCCGATTTGACCAATAAATCCGACATATTTTATTTACTCAGAAAATAATATTTAAAAAATAAAATCCGACAAAACCTCAGTCCGAGTTTTGTCCGGAAAATCATAAAAACGAACTTTCTCGGGCGAGTTCGTATCGTGATTTCGTGAATGTAAAAATCAGACGGTTTTCCGATCTGAGTTCCAGAACTAAAATTTATTTTCCTAATTTATTTTCGGAAACGGATTTCACCGTTGGTTTTAGAATTAAAATTCGTGAACTTATGCGTGCAAAGCCATTTTTATTATTAACTTTAATTTTTTTAAGTCAGTACGAAATTTCTGGGGTATTACAATATGCATGAGGAAATTGATGATTTTTGATGATGTTGAGTCTTGATTGTTAATTAGATGATTGATAAATGATTCCTAGTATAAAACGAGCTTAACTATAAAAGGAATCGAAGAAAGAAAATCAATTGCCCGAAAAGATGAAAAATTCAAACCATATAAGTGAATGAAGTTGATGATTTTCGATGTTGCATGCTAGTATTGATTAAATTGATGATTAGATAATGAAATTGGTATATAAATAGCTAAGTTAGCTTTTTGAAATATTTGAATCCGTGTTAATACGAGAAAGTTATCGATTAATGAAAATTAAGAATAAAAATCGAGTTTTCTTAAATTAAAAATGAGAATAAGGAAAATAAATCGAGTTAATAGTTAAATAAAATTATTTTCATTGAAATCTAATAACTTTTATTTTTCGTAATTATAATCGAGTAGAGTCGAGTTAGCATGAGTTAATAACCAAGTCTTGAATGAGTTCCGAGTCAATAATTAAAATTAAATGAATTTATTTGATTTTCTAGAATTTTTCTAGCATATTTTATTATATTTGGAAATTTTTTCTTTTTCTATCTATTTATCGAAGTCGATCGTTTACCTATCTGTGAATGTCCGATTTCAAATGTGAAAGTTTGTATGTGAATAAATTGTGATATTAAAACTCGAGAATTAATCTCGTAATTTTCTGAGTTCGTTTGACTCGAGAAATCGAGAAAAACAAGATGTGTGATGTGAATAGTGATTTCTTGATATTGTGCATTATTTAATTATTAAATTGATTGGATGTTGTTGAGTCAAGTTATATTCCCGGGTCTTCGAGTCTGTTGGTTTAGTACTTGGTAGAAGCGAGAAATTGAGAAAGATCGAGTTAGACAGTCGAGATAAGTTAAGAAACTTGAGTCAAGTAGAAGTCCTTTAGCTGAGCGTTAGAACTCGTTTTTGTTTTTAGAAAGTCGACTCGTCCTTATTAGATGTAATTTTTTAAGGAACGAGTGGGTCTGAGAAGTAGACGAGAAGAAGACAAGGAAGCTACCTCGACTGAACCCTTTTGCGGTCAGGTGGGCTTTTCAACCAAAATAAAGTGATGAATGTGATTATTATTATCATATTACGTGAGTTTTTAAATTAATTGACTTGTCGTTTTATGTGAGTTTTGGTATGTTTAATCATCTACTTGAGTTATTAATATCCTTGCGAGAGACAGGAACACATGTGGTTATGTAATACCCCGAGCTTTTATAAGTCTTTAAGTGCGTTTTAAATATCATAATATGCTTACATAATATGCCTTGAGTAATAAATTTTTTCCAAGAAAAGGAATTTGCTTGAAAAGACCAAATTGCCCTTATGTGTTTTGACGTGAATTTTTCTCATTTCGAATATCCGAATCGAGTATGTGATGCATTAATTGAGTTTATTTATATGAGTTTGAGCATGAGTATAAATTTCAGAGAATTTCGAGAACTTTTACTTTTCAGTGAATAGTAACGAGAACCGAGAAAATACTATTCACCGACGAACTCAGAACTTAACCTAATTAGTGTCTTTTGAATCTAGAATTAATTCTAAGACCTCTGAGATATGTTAGAAGCTCATCTGAGATCACATGAGAGAATTCTAAGAGTTTAGTTCTTAACGAATAAATTAGCCGAGCAATTTTAGGTTTTTCTTCGTTACTTGGAATTTTAACCTAAAAATTTGATATTCGGAATCCTTGATTTATTTCGTGGGACATGAGGTAGAGTTGAGGTATTTTCGATGTCGGAAACGAGTCGTGGAGAGTTTAGAGCCGTTTTCAGTATAAATGGAATAACACGGACATATTCTACTGGAAAAATTTTTCATCCGGGTAAAATTATACCAGAAAATTTAAAAAAGAATCTCTCTCTCATCTCTCTCCCTCTCCCATCGACCTCATCTCTCTGTCCCTAATATCTCTCTCTTAGACACCTATTTTCTACTCTAGAGGGAATATCATGATTATATTCATTAATTTCCCTAATTTCCTTATTGAAGAAGCTAAAGTCATTCATCATCTCTCATCTTCCTCAAACTCTCTCTCTCTCTCTCCATCGTGTATCATCACTAAAGAAAGAAAGAAGAGAAATTTCTCTCATCTCTCTCCCTCTCACTACCGTAACACACACACACACATATACATAGTTAGAGAAATCTCCATTGAAGCTCAAGAAATCAAGCTTCAACCTTCAAGAAGATCATCATCATCATCTCTAATCTTTCAAACCCTAATTGAAGAGGTAATAATCCTTCAAATCTTGAGCTTAATTCTAAGAAAAATCATCTCTCTTTTCCCTCTTAATTTCGGCATACATGCCCTAGAAGAGATTATTGATTATTGTCTTATTTTTCTTGAGGTTCAGGGTGAAATCCACCATGGAAATTCCAAGCTAGAGGTTGAGCTCCCAAATCCCTCCATTTTCGGTCCAACCAAGATCAAGAGGAGAGCTTTGATTTAATCTTTTAAAGTAGGTTATTCTTTTGTTTAATTGTATATATGTAATCTCTAATCCCTGAAAGAAAGAAAGATGCATGCTTTAAATTATGCTTAGGCAAACTAAGGTTTCGATGTGAGAATCAATGTGAGGAAATCGTTAGGAAAATCAAGCACTAGAAATTGATCTAAGAACTAAAAGAGAAAAGAGAAATATAAACCCCTAAAAATGGATGAAAACCGAAAAATAGGAGAAAAGAGGAAGAAAATCGAATTGCATGATTTCTTGATGACTTATGATTTATATGTGTTTATGAGCATGTTTGGAATGATTATTATGCATGAGAAATTTGAGAAAATCCATGCCCTAATTTCTTGATGAAAACCGTGACTTATGAGCTTGAGGAGGAGAAATTGATTTGATTTACTATTTGATGATTTAATGATGTTATAAGCATGAGATGAGTATGAAGTTATGATGATTTGAATTATTATGTTGTTTATGTGAGAAAATCGAAATATATGGATGTTTATGGAAGAAATGGTATTTTGATGAATTTTGATGAATTTGATGATATGATAATATGAATGAGTTTATGTTTGATTTCGAGTGTTAGATGTTTAAAAGGAATTTTTTAAGATGAAGAAAATAAGATTTTTAGTACAAAAACATGAAAAAAATTCAAAGAAAAGACTTTGAATGCCTAGTGTGTGTTCTAGATGTTCTTGGTGTATTTTTGAAGATTTGAATGAGTGTTCTTGGTGTTCTAGGTGTTCTTGGTGTTTTTATGAAGATTTAAAGAACACTAAAATTAATTATTAAATAAATTAAATTAATTATTTAATTAATAAAATAATTAGAAATTTTGAGAATAAAATTAAAAAAGAAAATAAAAAGAAAAATTATTAAATTAATTATGAAGCATGGAATTGAGTAAAAACAAAGAAAAATAATTCTTTGTTAGATAATTAGAATCTAAGAGGAGAAAATTAAGTGAATTAAATAATAGAGATTAGAAAAGATAATAATAGTTGAGAAAAATAAAAAGAGGAGTTCGAGATAAGAAAATAAAGTTAAAAATTGAGTATAAAATTTGAAACGAGTTGGTCGAGGTTGAGTCGTTCAATCGAACGAGAAATAATAAGGAATTAATTTTAAGTTAAATAAATTCTCTTTTAAGGAGAAAATAATTGAAGAGTCGAGCATAAGAAATTTAGTAAAGAGTTAAGTCGAGTCCAAGTTCGTTTACTCTTTTAATAATGAGATTAATAAAAGAGTTTTGAAATAAAAATAATAGAATTAAATTTTATTAAATAATTTTTAATAAAATAAGAAATAATAGAATATGAGAATAACGAGTTAAAAATGAGTTTAGATAATCTATGAAGAGATAATTCGAGTAAGAAAAGCTCGTGAGTTTAGGGTCGAGTAAGAGTTATTCATTAAATTAGCAAAAATAAATTGAGTAAGTTTTTAATGTTTAATTATTAAATTAAATAAGAGGTGTTAGAAAAATAAGAGAAGAAAATTTAATAAAAAACTGTTTTTGATATGAGAATCGAGTTTATTAAATGATAAGTATTTAAAAGCTCGTTTATTGATAGTATGTAGAGTATTGAATAATTGATGACGTTGAGTGAAATTGATTGAGTTTGCTTATCAAATTGTTTTAATTTCAAATAAGTCGATGAAGTCATCGAGTTTTGAATATTAAGAAAAGAAAACGAATTTCTATTAAATAAGAGTTAATCGAGAATAAGGAAAAGAGAAATTATAATAATAGAATAAGTAAATAAAATAATAGTACGTATACATAGTTGAGAAAAGACGACGTATTTTGAAATAATGTCGTATATTGAGTCGAGAAATATTAAATGATTATTGAGTTTTAAATTCTTATTACTTGAACTTTTATTCGCTTTATTCAAAAGACATGAAATTATTTTATGAGATCGAAGTTAACGTCTTTTCCAAAACTAGAGTCGAGCAATGTTGAGTAATTGCTAATTGAATTTGAAGTGTGAATCATGTTTGAGATAATGTGTTTGATTAAATTCTATGTAGAATTTATTATGCTCGATTGAATCTAAGTATTTACGTGAAATGTTGTACTTCGTTTATGATGAAATGACTTGTTGAAATTGTTGAGAATACTTATATATGCAACAAGATCGAATTGAGATGGTGTTAGTTGAATCGAGAATTCACGGGAAAAATTTGAGTAATGTAGTCGAGACAAGTAATATTCCCTCAACTAGTGAGAATTTCTAAGTAGAAGTAAATTAGAAATGAGAGAGTCGAGAAAGGATATTGATTTAGAAAAGATAAAAATAGAGAGAGACGAGTCAAGTAGAAGTCCTTCATTCGAAGCCAAAATCTACTTTACGTCTTACGCATCGGAAGTCTTAATCTTTATTTCGATGTCAAATTGTGAAGGACCGAGCGGGACTGGAAAGTAGAAAGGACGTTCAAAAGAGTAAGCTGCCTAGCTAGAATCTTTAGAAGTCAGGTGGACTTTTCTAAAACTAAAATCTCCGATAAATGCTATTATTGTTATTGAGTGTCATTATTATGTGAGTTTTTGAAGTTCAATTGACTTGCCGTTTTTACATGAGTTTGGTATGCTTTATCATCTGCTTGAGATATGAATGCCCTGTGAAAGATAGGAACCCACATGTGGTATTTGAATAGTTTGAGGTGACTGTGAGCTTTACTTTAGTTTAGCCGGTCACAGTGTTTGAGAAGGAGGCCTACTTCTCGGCACAGAGTTAATGTGGTAGATGATATATGCCTTTTTTGAGTATATATTATGTTTTGACTGCGCAATCCATTTAGAAATAAAATGATTTTTTTTGCATTCACAAGTACACGATTTTTATTGCATTAATACTTGTGATGTTTCGGCAAGGCAAGTTCAATTGTATAGCTCTAAGAGCAAGTTTTCAAATGTTTTTGGCACGTGTTCACTGAGTACGAAGTACTCAGCCCTGCATGTATTTCTAAACGTGCAGGTTAGCGGGATATGGATGGCGTGGACGGCTTGGTGGTGTGTTTGTTTTTTGGACGAGTAGAAAGTGGACTGGCAATTGCATGTCTTCATACATGTAGTTGTTGGGATTGAGTCGAGATTTCCGCTGCTATGATATGATAAATGAAGTCTTTTGTTATGTTTTTTAGTATTACTCTGATACATGTTCTAATTTACGAGCGATGTGCTCGATACAATTTACCGCTTATCCTTTATTCTCGTTTCTTGTGAACTTGATATACTTATTCCGATTTGGACTTGATATGTAAATTATCCATGCTCATTGGTTGTTCCGTTTAATTTTGTAAGCATGCCTTGCTTGTTATCTCTTTCAGTTGAGATTTTCCCTTGTTTCCCGAGCATGATTCCCTTATGTGAGTTGAGTTAGTAGATGGTTTAATAGTGTTAGTGTCGTTAGTCGTACCTCGGGAGTCGGGGTGTGACAGGTTATTTGTTTGAAGTGACTGTGAGCCTTGCTTCAGTTAGGCCAGTCACAGTTTTTGAGAAGGAGGCCTACTTCTCGACACACGAGATTATGTGGTAGATTGATTCATACCTGCTATTCAAATTATATATGTTGACTGTGCAGTCATTTCAAGAAAACAAAATGATTTTTGCATGCACAAGTAAAACGTTTTAAACTGTACTAACACTTGTGATGCAGTGGCAAGGCAAGTTCAATTTTATAACTTTATCGAGCACAATTTTAAATTATTTTGGCATGTGTTCACTGAGTACGAAGTACTCAGCCCTGCATGAATTTCTAAACGTGTAGGTTAGCATGGATGACGGTGGCAGAAGGTGTTAGGCAATGTGTTATTTGTTTGGAGTCGAGTCTCTCTATTGGTTTAAGCTTGCAATTGCATATCTTCATATATGTAATTGTGGGACTCGAGATTACTATTCCGCTGCTATAAACAACTTTGTTTATTTGAATTCTTAAATTATTACTCTAATGAATGTGTCGATACAATGAGCTAGATGCTCGAAACTATTTCCTATTTCCGCATTATTCTACTTGACTTGGATTGAGATATATTAATTACCTTCGACACTTGTATTACATATCAATGCTCGATTATTTGAGTCTAGATTTGAAAGCATGTTCTTATATGTTATTGCTTTCAATCTATATTCCCTTGTTTTCGAGCATGATGCCTTGTCGAGTTATGTTTTATTCCGAGGTTTCACCTCACTGTCCAATGGATTCTAGTCGTCTTTATACGCCAGAATTCGGGCTGTGACAGTTAAGGACTGGGGGCCCAAACCCTAACACTCATCTATAGATATTGAAGCCTAGCTTCTGCGAACACACCGTTTTTTATGCTTTCGTCCTTGTTTACTTTGAGAGATTGTGAGGAAAAGAACAAGTCCTAAGGGCAACGTTTTATTTGTGTTCGTACTATTTTCGATCGGCACTTTTGGCCGAATTTACTTTCTCGTACTTAATATGTTTTTAATAGAGTTCTTATTATGAGTTTGTCAATTTATTGCGTTCGATATTTTACATTCATGTCTAACTAAGTTTTTATACTTGATTTGGGCAAGATAGTTAAGGAAATACTTAAGCTTGAGAGGTCTAATTGTCTTTGATAATTACATGCATGTATTTCCGATATGTTAATGAGCTTGTTCTAATATGGTGTAATACGATTAAGGGGTTAGTAGGCCGTTAATCACTTAAGACATATTAGATTACTAATCAACTGGGAAGTAGGAGTGTTTTCCGTAAACTATCTCAATTAAGATCGATTAATATTAGAGAAGGTGTCTACCCTACTAGGTTAGACGTGATGATTCCTTGTTGGTACTTTCTAGTAGTAAATGCTCCTTTGGCAAGAAATTGAACGATGACTCCGACAGAGGTATTGCCCAACGTAGGGAGCCGAAGGTGCGTCGCCAACTAAGTAAGGATAGGTCAGGGAAGGGTTTGTTGGGAGCATGATGAAGAAAAAGGGATCTCAGCATCAAGTCCTATAACCAACGATGCATGCATGTGATGAATATATTTGCACTAATGATCAAGCTAGAGTTTTCATTTAATAATATCTTTATCCATATCAAGTTATCTGTTTTCTTTTCAGTATTTATTTAAGTTCGCGAATTGGACAAGAGAGCTCTCGTGACCAAGATATCAAAACCAAACTTTCTTGTCAAGGTGGAGGAGGTTTCAAGAGCCAGTAACTATCAACTCCTTGTGGATCGACCATGTACTTACTTGCTAACTATATAGCTTTAAGGATAGGCTACAAATTCATTTTGAGAGTGCAAACGACAACCTCATCAAAATTGGCGCCATTGTCGGGGAGCTGATTTTGTAACTGTCTTTTGAGAGAGAGATCCTGTGCATGTTTGGCTCCGACCCTATTTGGATTGACGGTGAGCTGAAGTACCATCCTGACCTAGAGAAGTACATCAAGGAGCAGAAGAGACTAAAGAGGGAAGTTGAAAAATGTGCACGAGTGGAGGAAAGACTGGTGAGTGAACAGTCTGAAGAAGAAGAGATGCAGCAGCAACAAGAGGATCCTAAGAAGATTCTGAAGGAAATCATGTTTCCAACAGATGTCAATTTGAATCCAGCGGGCATCACTTTGCCTGCTATCATTGAAAATTGGAAATTGAAACACTCTCTGATACATATCTTGCCCAAGTTCAGTGACTTGCCTGGAGAGGATCCACAACGCCACTTACAGGATTTTGAGGTGGCAATGCGAACTGTGCACACAAATGCCACACAGAACACACTGAGGGAATATATTCGCCTCCTGACATTCCCATTTTCACTACAAGATGGGGCAAGGAAATGGCTGTACCAACTACCTCAAGGCAGCGTAACATCTTGGCAACAAATGCAGCAGAAGTTTCTTGAGCAATACTAACCTTTTGCCCAGATTCAAAACACAAGAGCGGTGATTCAAAACATCAAGATGGGCAATGGAGAATCTATCTATGATTACCACTCTAGGTACACGAAGTTGATTGAAAAGTGTCCTCAGCATGCTTTGGGTGACAAGGACTTGATTAATGCCTTCATGAATGGATTGAGACAGTCTGAACGAGATTGCATAGATGCAGCCTGTGGAGGCAATGTTATCAACAAACCACCAAGTGAAATATTAAAACTATTCGCTGAGATGGCAGACAGGAAAAAGAACCAAGATGAGACCATCTTGCCCAGAATGCATGAGCCAACCAGCAGTGATCCTAAATTCGATATCTTGTTATCTATGATGAAAGAGATGATGAATCAGAACATGAATAATGTTGTTGGGAATGAGAATCCTGGTCAGATCTTGAAGAAACGAGTCATGAAGTGCGAGCTCTCTGCTACTAACAACCATCCTACTGATAGGTGTCCATCATTGTATGAAGATGAAGAAGTAAATATTGTTCGGCAACAGTACCAATAGGGAGATAATGGGCAACGAAGGAACTTTAACAATGGGCTGTGAAGGCCCAATGATAATTTCAGATATGGAAATAATAACTATCTGAATTCACCCCAACAAGGGTAACTACCACAACAGCCCTATGTACCCCCGCATAATAGAGATCAACCAAGAGACACCTTGAGGAGTGAAGTGGAGAGACTTGCAGCTGAACAAAGGAAGGGATATCAAGAGTTGGACAGTTTTCGCATGGAGACAAAGGGTGGAATGAGAAATACCAATGGAACATTGAGCCACTTGGTAGAGTCAATATCTCAGATTAAGTCAATGCTGAATAGAGGGAAAGGAGAACTACCATCTCAAGTTGAGATTACGAAGGCCCAAGTGAACGCTAGCACACTGCGTAGTGGGGATAAGTTACCCGAAGTAAGAGTGCCTAATCATTATGTACCTCAAATAGCTATTCCTGGTCAAGAACTGTCTACTGGGCACAACGTAGATGTTGAGCAAGATGAAGAAGTTGAGTCAGAAAAGTATGAAAAGACGATCATGGGATCAGGTGATGTTGAGGAGCTATGGCAAGAATTATCAGTTGAGAAAAGGGCACAGATTGAAAGGAAAGCGGCAGAAATCAGGAAGAAAGCCGAGCTCGATGCAGCTAAGATCAGAGCTAAAGCGATGAAAGATGCTGAGAAGGTAAAGAAGCCCAAACCTTATGAGCCAAAGGCCCCTTACCTGAGCAGATTTGCAAATGATAAAGAAAAACAAGAGATGAAGGAATTAACCAACATGTTTCAGAAGGTAGAGGTCAACATACCCCTCTTGACCGCTTTGCAATCCATGCCCAAATGCGCTAAGTTCTTGGAGGAGTTGTGTACAAGGAAGGTCAAGTATCCAGATGATACACGATTTCAGTTTAGTGAAAATGTATCCGCAGTGTTGCAAGACACTCCTATGCTGAACAAGTGCACTGACCCAAGGATGTTCTATATTCCCTGTATCATTGGGGATATGAAGATTGAGAAGGCTATGCTGGATCTTGGGGCTTCAATTAATGTCATGCCCAAGTCGATGTACGATGATCTAAGAATGAGACCACTCAAGCCTACGAGGGTGGCTATGCAATTAGCAGATAGGTCAATCGTATGGCCTGAGGGATTTCTAGAGGACATCTTGGTCAGGGTGAGGGACCTCATTTTCCCAGCTAACTTCTACATTCTGGATATGGGGAGATCGTCACACAAAGCACTGGTAATGTTGTTTGGCAGACTATTTTTGGAGACCACTCGCACAAGAATCAACTGCGATACGAGAAAGTCAATGTGTGAGTTCGGAGGAGAAGTGGTGTCATTCGACATTTACAACACCATGAAGCAGCCTAGTGACACAGAGTTGGTGCACAGTATTGACTTGATTGACCAAATGGTGGATGAGTTCTTGCCACAAATAACAATTGAAGATAAGTTGAATGTGGTTCTTCAAATTGGTCTAACTGAGGTTGTTTCTCAAGACGGATCCGTTGAGCTGATCAAAGCGGTGCATTACCTGAGGTCAGATGCGGAACCCTTAAGGAGGGTAAAACCATTAGTTATACTCACATTGAAGCAGGAAGATAGGTTGATGCCATCAATAGAAAAAGCACCAAAATTGGAATTGAAGTCATTGCCTAGCCACTTGAAATACATCTATTTTGGAGAAAACGAGACGCTACCAGTGATTATAAGTGCTGAGCTGTCTATTGAGGAAGATGAGCGAGTAAAAGAAGTCCTAGTTGAGTATAAGCTGGCCATTGGATGGACACTGGCCGATATAAGGGGTAATAATCCCACTGTGTGCAGGCATCACATCTTGCTCGAGGACAATGTCGTGCCCATTAGGGACCCTCAAAGAAGACTGAATCCAATGATAAATGAGGTAGTGATGAAAGAAATCTTGAAGCTTTTGGATTTAGGGATTATCTACCCAGGTTCTGACAGCAGATGGGTGAGTCCAGTGCATGTCGTGCCCAAAAAGTCCGATATTTAAGTGGTAGAAAATGAGCAGAGAGAGATGGTGGCCAAGAGGTTAGAAACTGGTTGGTGAGTCTGCATTGACTATAGGAAGCTGAACCAGAAGACCAAAAAAGACCACTTTTCGTTACCATTTTATTGATGAGATGCTCGAAAGGTTAGCGGGCAACAATTACTTCTGTTTTCTCAATGGCTATTCGGGCTATATGCAGATCTGGGTCGCGGAGAAAGACCAAGGCAAGACTACTTTCACTTGCCCATTCGGCACATTTGCGTATAGGAGGATGCCTTTTGGTCTATGCAACGCTCCTGGCATATTCCAAAGGTGCATGATGAGCATATTCTTAGATTTACTTGAAACATGCATAGAAGTGTTTATGGACGACTTTACTGTCTATGAATCGGACTTCGACAAGTGTCTAAGGAACTTGGAAATGGTGCTAAAGAGATATGTTGATAAAAGCTTGGTGCTGAACTATGAGAAATGCCACTTCATGGTTAAGGAAGGCATTGTTCTTGGGCATGTCATATCAGAACGAGAAATAGAGGACGACAAGGCCAAGATCGATATCATAGCCAAGTTGCCCTACCCGAGCAACGTGAAGCAGCTGTATGGTTTTCTTGGACATGCAGGATTTTACAGAAGATTTGTCAAAGACTTTGCTAAGATTGCGCAACCTATGAATAGGCTATTACAAGGAGAAGTGGAATAGAATTTTGATGAGGACTGCAAGAAGGGTTTCCATACATTAAAGAAGATCTTAGTGTCAACACCCATCATTCAACCACCGGATCGGGGGATGCCATTTGAGGTGATATGCGATGCGAGTGGCTGCGCCGTGGGAGTTATTCTTGGGAAAAAGAGAGGAAAAGTGATCCATGGCATATACTATGTATCGAAAACTCTTAATCATGCCCAATGCAATTAGTCGACCACGGAAAAACAATCATACCTGTTCGGAGGCAAGACCATAGTCTACACTGAGCACTCTTCCCTGAAGTTCTTCATGGCCAAGAAAGAAACGAAACCCAGACGGATAAGGTGGATCTTGTTACACCAAGAATTCGATGTGTAATTTAAGGACAAAGCTGGAGCTCAGAATTTAGTGGCTGACCATCTGAGTTGTATCATCAAACAAGAAGAAGCTGAACCGATCAAGGAGACCTTCCCGGATGAACACCTTACTCTTGCCCAAGACAACCCTGATCCTTGGTCTGCTGATTTGTGTAGTTATATCATCTTGGGACGACTACCGGGCAATCTCAGCCCGTATTAAAGGAATAAGCTCAAGGTGGAGAGTCGATATTACATCTGGGATGAACCTTATTTGTGGAAGAAATGTACTGATCAAGTAATTCGTAGATGTGTCGATGAGAAAGAACAAGCAAGTATCCTTTCACACTTCCATTCAAAAGTGTGTGGGGGACATTTTGGACCAAAAATGATGGCAAGGAAGATATTGTATTGTAGGTTTTATTGGCCCAATGTATTGAAAGACAACTTCGAATGGTGCAAACGCTACGCTCAGTGCCAAAATGAGGGTAACATCAGTAAGAGGAATGAGACGCCTATGACCCTAGTCATGTCGGTGGAAGTTTTTGATATATGGGGAATGGATTTCATGGGACCACTGCCCAACTCAAAAGGGAATCTATATATACTGTTGGGAGTCGACTATGTGTCTAAATGGGTGGAAGCTAAGGCTGCATCAACGAATGATTCGAAGGTAGTTGTTGAATTCCTCAAGGGTAATATCTTCAGCCGAGTTGGTGTACCCAGTGCGATCATCATTGACCAAGGAACATATTTTTGCAATGGAGCTGTGAAAGGGTTAACGAGCAGATACGGAGTTCATCATAAGATTTCGAATGCTTATCATTCTCAGGCAAATGGGCAAGCAGAGTTGTCTAATCGCATTGTGAAGGTTATCTTGAGGAAGACAGTTAGCCCAATGGAGAAGGATTGAGTTTGCGTCTTGAGGATGCATTATGAGCGTACAGGACAACGTTTAAAATCCCATTTGGGATGTTGTCTTACAGGATGGCCTTTGGCAAGATGTGCCACTTGCCTGTGGAAATTGAACATCGTGCGTATTGGGTAATTCAGAAAATGAATTATGATTAGGACGAGGCTAGCCAAGCCACGAAGCTCCAACTGCAGGAACATGAGGAAATCCAACTCAATTCATATGATAGTTTTGTTTTGTACGAAGAAAGGATGAAGAAAGCCCATGATGCCTTGATCAAAGGCAAGAAGTTTGAACCTGAGCAACATGTGTTGTTATATCAATCTAAGTTCAAACTTATGTCGGGGAAACTGTCAACCAAGTGGGTTAGCCCGTTTGAAATGCAAGCCACATATCCGAATGGGGCTGTGAAGGTAATGAATGTAAACATGGAAAAAATTTTCAAGGTTAATGGAGAAAGGTTGAAGGCCTTCTTTGGCCAAGTCATGGAGAAACCAGAGGAATACCTGAAATTCCTCTGTGATGTGGATTCCTAGCTTGGGCAAGGACGACATCGTGCCCACGATGATAACTGGGGCGTTGGCTAGGAGGCAACCTGGTATGTTTTTCTTTCCAATTGTTTATTTTTCTTTTTTTTTAAAAAAAAAAGGAAAGATAGGGATTAAAATTTCCATAATTTTAATGTTTTCCATCAAACTTAGGCGTATTTTAATTCCATTTTGGATAGAATTATCTAACCATAGGATAAGATAGATTTTTCTTTGTATATGGTAGTTTGTTCGTGACCTGTAGGGAACAGGTGTTGGGCGAAAAAAGAAGGAGGATTTAACACTTTGCTTTGAGCAAAGTGTGTGCGCAGGATGGCAAGTGCGGTGCACTAGGCTAAGCAATAAACTTGGGAAACAATGCTAACGAAACAGTAACTGCCACATCATGTGTGATGTGATAGTTGTTTCGCCTGTTTTTGGTTGTTTTTAGTTGGGATTATTTAGTGCATTTTGTTCGTTTGCCGTTGTGTTTTGTGTTGTTTTTATATTCGGAATGCTCTAATGCTTTGGGTCGAGTTTTTGTTGGGAAAATGCAGTATTTGTGTTTTAGGTGTTGGATCACAAGAGAAATGGCTGAAAAGTGTATGTTCAACGATCGTTCACATCTCGACGAGCGTCCAACAGTTATGTGAAGTATCAGAGAATCACCTTGGACGATCGTCCAAGGTCAGCTGTCGTTCAATAAATTTACAAGTCGGCGACTGGGCTTTCAGAGAGGACACCCCAGCGATCGTTCAGCCTCAACGATCGTCCACTTGGTCGAGAAGAGTTTCAGAGAGGACACCCCAGCGATCGTTCATCTTCAGCGATCGTCCAGTAGTTCTATGTGATGGCCAGCAGGTTTCAGAGAACTCACCTCAGCGATCGTCCAGTCTCAACGCTCGTCCAGCATGGACGAGAAAACTTCAGAGTGCGATCTCCAACGCTTGTGGAAGCCTGACGCTCGCTCATATCTTCATGAAGTTATGATGTTCAACGATCGCCCATGTTGGGCGATCGCCCGTACTGAGGCGGCGATAATATTAGCTATAAATAGAGCCTCAAATTTTATTTCCTTTCATACGTTATTGCTTTCGTTTTTTTTTTCCTCCGACACAGAGAATTTTTCCAGGGGTTCTTTTACAGTTTTTCGCTATTTTCTTGTTCATCAAAACACTAGGGTAGATTACTTTCAATTCGTACGGATTTTGTGACAGACTTCTACTACGAATTAATCACCGTAAGTTTCTTTTATTTCACATCTCAATTATGTTCATGATTTACTTTGTTTTTAGAACTAGGGTTTATATTACTGTCTAGATTAATTGTCTTTTTAATTCCTTAGAGTAATCAAAATCCCAACCCAATCAATCTTTATTGCTTTCTTTTTACTTTTCTGTTCTTTTCGTAATGCAACAATCACCCTGTTAAGCCTTCCTTGTGAAACGATATTCGGGACAACTTATCTAATCTATAACAACCACGTTTAATTGCGTGCAACTTAGATTAATTTAGGTTGAACAAATTTGGCGCCATTGCCGGGGAAGGCTTTAGGCGATTTTTGTGTTATAATTTTCACTTTAATTTTTGTTTGGTTATTTTTCTCCCTCCGGTGCATTTAATCTGCGTGCTAGTGTTGTGTATGCGAGGTCGCAGAAGTCAGAAACAACCGTTAGCACCGTATATTGACAACATACACAGGAGAAGTGCAGTTTTGGAAGAATTAAGGGAGGTAATTGAACTGCTCCCTGACAAGGTTGAAGACGGAGCTTTGTTTGCGAATTTGTTTTGTGATTCTGAGGGACAGTGTCAATTGAATTTTCAAGGAAATATGGCTACCGAGGAAAACCAGCTCATGGGAGAATACTCCCGACCAGTTATTGAGGCCACGACATCGGCCATTGTTCTGCCTGCCGGGGTCAGAAATTATGATTTGAAGCATAACTACTCTAGCATGCTTCCAGCTTTCCATGGAATGCCCAATGAGGATGCACTCCAATTCGTCGGAGAGTTCTGTTCTATAGTGCAGACTTTCCCTCTGTCGGACCTTACAGAGGATCAATTAAGGCTCAAGTGCCTGCCTTACACCTTAAAGGATCGGGCTCGGGCGTGGCTGCTATCACTCCCGTCAAATTCTATTAATTCGTGGAAGGATGCTTGTGAGAAGTTTATGTTGAAGTTTTATCCAAACCACAAGACACAGGAGATTCGTACGCAGATTATGAATTTCACACAAGGAACTGACGAGCCTTTCCATGAGGCTTGGGAGAGATTTCAAGAGCTCCTCCGACAATGCCCACATCATCAGTTATCCGCGATTATGATTAGTCAGTTCTTTTATGATGGACTTCTTACTACTACTCAGTTCATGGTGGACAGCACGGCAGGGGGTAACATCGCTAAGAAGACCCCCATGGAACTCAACCAGATCTTCCAGACCTTGGCGGACAGTTCACAACAGAAGTCGATCCGAGGGAGAAGAGTTGATACCAATGCGGTAACACCAAATTATGAGCTGCAGAAACAACTCGCAGGGATGATGAGGAAGTTGCAAGAATTGAAGATGAATAAGTCTGTGGCATCTCCTCATCGGTCAGCACCTGTTAGGCATGAGATTACTCCTGAACCCTGTGGTATTTGTGGTGAAGTGGGGCATCATCCTGAGGAGTGCCAGAGAATGGGGGAGTTGACCTATAAAGGAGGCGCAGAAGTGTATGCGGCACAGGGATTTTCTCCTCGACAGCAGTTTGACCAGGGCCAAGGGTCTAATCCGAATCAGCGACAGCAGAACTCGGGATGGCAAAATCAGTCTACCACTGGATGGAAGAATCAGACCCAAGGCCAGGCATATGGAGGCAATTTTCAAAATCGCCGTCCTCCACAGCAGTTCACGCAGTATCCTCCTCAGCAATTCAATCAGTTTTCTAATCAACAACAGTGGTACCCACAGCAGCAGCAGCAGTGGTACCCGCAGCAGCAGCAGAATTTTAATTCTCAGTAGCAGAATCCAGCTCAGCAGAGTCAGTTCCAGCAAGGGCCACCACAATTTCAGCGCGCATCGCCACCACCTGCTCAGAAGAACTTGTTTGAAGATAATCTCAATGCATTCATGCAAGAAAGCAGGCAGGCGAGAGAAGCTCAAGATGCAACCATCAAGCGCCTTGAGACGACGGTGGGACAAGTGTCTGAAAAGAGTTTCAGAGAGGACACCCCAGTGATCGTTCAGCCTCAACGATCGTCCACTTGGTCGAGAAGAGTTTCAGAGAGGACACCCCAGCGATCGTTCATCTTCAGCGATCGTCCAGTAGTTCTATGTGATGGCCAGCAGGTTTCAGAGAACTCACCTCAGCGATCGTCCAGTCTCAACGCTCGTCCAGCATGGACGAGAAAACTTCAGAGCGCGATCTCCAACGCTTGTGGAAGCCTGACGCTCGCTCATATCTTCATGAAGTTATGATGTTCAACGATCGCCCATGTTGGGCGATCGCCCGTACTGAGGCGGCGATAATATTAGCTATAAATAGAGCCTCAGATTTTATTTCCTTTCATACGTTATTGCTTTCGTTTTTTTTTTCCTCCGACACAGAGAATTTTTCCAGGGGTTCTTTTACAGTTTTTCGCTATTTTCTTGTTCATCAAAACACTAGGGTAGATTACTTTCAATTCGTACGGATTTTGTGACAGACTTCTACTACGAATTAATCACCGTAAGTTTCTTTTATTTCACATCTCAATTATGTTCATGATTTACTTTGTTTTTAGAACTAGGGTTTATATTACTGTCTAGATTAATTGTCTTTTTAATTCCTTAGAGTAATCAAAATCCCAACCCAATCAATCTTTATTGCTTTCTTTTTACTTTTCTGTTCTTTTCGTAATGCAACAATCACCCTGTTAAGCCTTCCTTGTGAGACGATATTCGGGACAACTTATCTAATCTATAACAACCACGTTTAATTGCGTGCAACTTAGATTAATTTAGGTTGAACAATAGTTGCACTCAAAACCTACCCCTAGCCCTATAACCATCTGCCATTCTACAACGTCTAATCCCTTTAACCCTTCCACTTCCCCACGTAAATGCTCAATTCAAAAACTACCATAATCCACTTTCCATCCTCAACCCCCCCAGTTTCGACCATCAGAGATTTTCTTCCCCAAATTCAAACCCTAGAAATATCAAAATGGTATCCACACGCTCAAAGAACAAACTCAACAAAATCCCTCATGGAATGCATATCAATCTTTCCGACCACGAGTTACCACAGTTGGAAACTTCTCTACACAAAGCAGACCCCACTTCTTGGGTGGTGCCGTATTCCCTTACTGCTGAGGCGGAGAAAATTATCAGCGAAGCTCTTGCTGAAACCATGGTAGTACCAGGCGAGGAGGAAGGGATGTCAGGCGAAGGTGCTCCTTTGGTGGAAACCTCTTCCACATCGGAGAAACCTACTGAGGAAGCTGCACCATAAAACTCACCGGCCAAGAAGCAGGATGAATCTGTGGTCATGGAGGTGGTAGACGGCGTGGAAAAATAGCAAGGAGACAAAAAGGAGTCTGAGGATTCCTTCGACAAGATGTGTGCAAAGGTAAATAGGGGTGAAGAGAAAGGAAAAGAGAGAAGGAAGTAGGGCCAACTTGAGAAGAAGGCTAAGAAGAAGGTGAAGGTGGCTAGTTCTGAAGTCGCCTCGTCGTTGGGTGAAGAATCCTCTACGGAGGAGAAGAAGGTTATTACGCCTTCTTCCAAAAACCAAGGGAAGGAACAAAAGAAGGTGGAGTATGAAGAGGACGATGATATCCTGATTTTGGGAGAGAGGATAACACGATATGCTGCTCAGAAAATCAAAAAGGGATAATCTGAGTCGCGAGGGAAAAAAAGGGAAAGAAGGCTGAGGATTTGGCAGCCAGGAAGGTGTTTGTGCCCAGGGAGGTCGACTTCGATGACCTGGACTCCTTGGGCATTGCGATAGAAGTGAGGGCCCTGTTCGATGGGTGTGGCTAGAGAAGATTTCTGACGCTACCCTACTACATCTATGAGGATTTCGTGAGAGAAGTGTATGTGTCCATGGAGTTAGTGCTGGATGGAGAAGAAAACTCATCTTCTATTGAGTTTGTGTTAAATGGGTAGTCTTTGGTGGCTGGGTTAAATAATTTGAACCAAATCCTGGGGTTCGCCACAATGATGGAGCTGTAGAGGCCGAAGTTTAGAAAGGCAGGGAAGAAGGTGACATTGGACCTGCCCAAGAAGGAATGGATCCAAATGTGGAAAGAAATCAGTGTGGGAACAGAGTTTAAGTCAGGAGATAACAAGGCGTCAGACCTGAAGACGCCAGATCTCCGCATTGCTCATAGGATCCTTACCTACAACATGTTTGGCAAGTGAGATAGCGGGAACTCGCTGGCCAACAAGGAGGTCTACATACTGTTCTGTATGCTGACTAAGAAAAGGCTGAATTTTGGGGCCTTCTTGATGGAGCAGCTGAGGGCAGTCATAGGCAAGGCAGGTCAGAAGTACTCGTGTGGTCATTTTGTTACTTCCTACATTGAGGGGTTGGAGCTTCAGGATGATGTGAATGATTTTTAGCTGACACCGGCTGATGTGCTCAACATGGAGAGGTTGAGCAGGATGAAGGAGGTTGTGAAGAGCAGTAAAGGATGTCATCTTTTGGAGATGCATGAGAAGGATCAACCAGCATCAGCATGTCTGCTGCCTAAGAAGTCAGCCAAGTTGGCTAAGAAGATGGTGATCGATGAGGAAGATGAGTCTTCCTCTGCCCAGATGAAGGAAGTCTTGGAGAGGCAGGGCAAGACTGCGGAGTTTCTCAAGGAGCTGCGAGATGGGCAACTGATCATGCACGCTACTCTCAACATCCTTGCTTGCCACCTGAAATTGGGGTTAGCACCTGATCCTTCTGCTTGATTATGTCCTCCTTTTGTGTTTTAAATTAGTTTAGTTTTTTTTTAGTGTATCTTTTTGTTTTTGTTTTTAGTGTTAGAGTCTATGGATTCATCGAATACCTCACCCACATTTTGCTCTGCAAAATGTGTGGTGAGGTAGGCGAATGACTCATTTTATTTGGTGATTGAGTCTTGACCTCTTTACGTCCACTACTTTGCTGTAAGCAAAGTGTGTGCGTAGGGAGGCCAAGTGTTCGTCAGTTAGTTTGTTGATTCCAAGGTTGAGGCCTCCATGGATGGACTTTGCTATAAGCAAAATGTGTGCATGGGGTGTCTGTGCCGTGTGTTTTTATTCCTAAATAGTTGTGTTGATTAGCATGGAGTAGTTGGAAAAGATGGTATGATGATTTTTGTGCTTAATTGTTGCTTGCTGAACAATGTCAAGTTTATGCATGCTAGAAGATGAGTTGTATGATGGATTGAGTTGTGAGCATACCCTGTAAGGATTAGAGCTTAATTGAATTCATTCGTTGTGTGTGATTAAAGACATCCTAATTAGGAGGAACTAGAACGTGCATGTACTTTGATTAAGTTTGATAACCTCTGAGCTTAGATGATTTAGGCAACTCTTTTATTAGCCCATTGAGCTTAAATTGGCTACCAAATATGATTATCCTTTGATAAGCCCCTTTGAACTGAATTGATTCCTTCTATCACTTAAATATTTCCCCATTAAAAATTGAGTTTATTTGGTTATGGGAACCAGGGCAATAAATGAGGAAAAGGGTAGGAAGGAGATGGGGGAACATCTTGGGCAAGATAGTGGGTTTTGCCTAGTTTAAAAATGACGGAGTTAGGGAAACAGATAAAAGAAAAAAAATCATAAGTTCCCTAGAAAAAGGTTGAAGCTTGAGCCTGGATGATTAAGGCAAGGAATTGAGAAGGAGCTGGGAACCCATGTTGCCCAGTACGAGTTTAAATGATTCTTAGTCAAAGATCTAAATACTTCCTACCTTTTACTTTAAGCTAAAATAACCTAAAAAGACCTAATAATGAGTTCTGAGTAGAATAAGAGCTTTATATTTAAAGGGCAGACAAGCCTATGGTGATACCAAAGTCAAGATGATCTATGAGTGTGAAAATTAACTTAAACACAAGAGTGATGAGTGTGGAAAGGAAATCCTAGAGCTCAGAATTTTATCTTGACTTGTTTGATGGCATTGCATTTTCTTTTCCCTTCACATACGGAATTCTTTTAGAGATTGTTGTATTATTCTGGCTAACTCTCCATTGTTGATCTTGTTTGGAGTTTTTTGTTTTTGTTCTTTTGTTTTTCTTTTTGTGTCGTGGACAAGTTATTTGTGCACACTTGAGGACAAGTATGAGTTAAGTGTGTGCGCATGATGAGTCCATATTTTGTGTCTATTTTGTGTATGTTTTAGGTAGTTCAGATCAAGTCCTTGTGTGTGTTTTGTTTAGTTTTAGTGTCTAGGAGGACATATTCTGGGCTCTGCAGGTGGATTCTTGGCAAAACAAGGATGGAAAGTTGCATTTCTAGAAGCACGCAGGGCAGACGGCATTGGTCAAGATGGTCAGAGTGTTTTGGTCAACTGGCATTGTTTCTCTCCTAGGTCTAGAAGGATAAGAAAGAGATGATCTAACTTAAATTTCCTTCCTTAATACCCCAATTTTTTATAAGTCTTTAAGTTCGTCCTAATTGAGTTTATGAGCTTAAATGTGTGCCCTTGTGGGATAAAATCACCAGGAAAATAACCTTTTCTTGTAAAATTACCAAAATGCCCTTGAGTGTCTTTACAGAATTTCTCTTGTTTCGATTATCCGAATTGAATGTGAGACGAATTGATTGAGCATGAGAATGTGAGTTTGAGTTTCAGTTCGAATTTCGGAAAATTCTGAGAGAAATTATTTTCAGTGAATAGTAACCGACGACAAGAATTCACTATTCACCCATTGCTTCCGAATTTTGTCAAATTATTGTATTTTGAATCTAGAATTTATTCTAAGACCATTGGTGCATGTTTGAGAATTTTATGAGATTGTTTGAATCGAGTTTGAATTTTATTTCTTTGAAAGGACGAATATGAATAGTAACTTTTTATGTTTTCTTCGTAATTCAGAATTTTGACCCGAAACTTAGATTCCTACTATCCTTGATTTATTTAGTGAAGTTAGAGAAGAAGAAGGGAGAATTTCGATGTCGAGAAAGAGTCGTGGTGAGTTTTAAATCGTTTAAGAGTTTAATGAGAAATTAGGGTTAAATTGCACCGGATAACTTTTTCTTCCGAAGAAAATTATATCGCATTTTTGATCACTAGGTGCAACTAATAATTCATAATTACTCTCAAATAATTCTCTCTCACTGCCGACATCTCTCACTCTCTCTTAATCATATCTCTCCAATTATTCTCTCCACCAATCTCTCTCTCTACCAATCTCTCTCTCTCTTCTCTCATCTCTCTCGGCAAGACACACACACACACACACCTTCATTGTTGAGTCTCCTCCCAAGCTCCAAAGATGAAGATAACCTAATTTCCGATCATTCATCGACTAATCCGTTAAGGTATTTGAGATCCTCTTGTCGTAGTGATCAATTCAAGACTAGGTTTTATTCATTTATTTTCTTCTTGAAAATCGGCAGCCATAAGAGCAAGGATGAAGCTCGACTTTTGCTTGTGTGGATCATAGATTTGCGAGGATTGAAAGCCCTTTGATCGATTAAACCTTCAAGCTTAAGTAAGTTCCCTTGATTCTAGTGATTGAAGTCAAGAAAAAACCTTTTTTTTTTACTCCATATAATCGATCAAAATGACCCTCCCATTAAGGAAATCGAAGCCCCTTGCTCTAGTATGAATTTTTTGAGTTCTTGAGAGTCTTTAATACATGAAAATAAGAGCTAAAAATCGAACCTCTCTTTCTCTTGAAATCTGCCGAAATTAGGGATTTAGGGTAGGGTTTCGATTTTTGATTTTTGATGATGATATACATGATCCTCGTATGCATATATGTGTGAAGAAATCGAAAGAGAAAAATGATATATGTATGTATGATGAGTGCCGAAAGTTTGATGATTTTTGGGATGATTTTTATGTTGATGATTAAGTGTGATTGTTAAGATGAATTTGTGTTCTAGATCATAATTTAGAAGCTTTGAGGTGTTTGATTAAATGAGAAAATAATGAAGCATGTATATAGGTGTGTACCGAAAAAATATGTGAGTACGAAGAAGATGATGTTCTTGAAGATGTTCTTGATGTTCTTGATGTTCTTGATGAGGTTCTTGATGAAAAGATGATATTTTGATGATATATGGATAGATGATGTATGATTTGATGAAATGAAGGATGTTAGAGTAAAAAGAAATAGAAAACTAAATATTTGAGAATTTTTAGGAATTTTTAATAATAAAAATAAAAAATAAAATGATGATCAAGGTTGATAGTTCGTGATGATTCATGTTAATGTTGATGAATGTGATGAATCGATGATGAAGATCATGTTAAAACAATTAGAGTTTCTTTTCGAAATTTTTGAATTCGATTCAAAACGAAGAAATTATTAAGAATCGAGTTAAATTAATAAAACGAGAAATTTTATAAAGAAAATGAAAAGTAAGGAAATAAATAATAAGAAGAATAATCGAGTTGATTAAAAGTAATTAGACGTCATTAGAATCTTTTTATCGAGTTGCTAAGTGTCCGAACAATGGCACGTTTTATGAGAAAAGGATGAAAACTTTATTTAGTAAAGTTAGTTTGGATTTTAATTCCCTATTAAATGATTAATGTTATAAATTATTAAAAGAGAATGAAATTAATTTCATAAGAGTTTAATAATTTATATTTTCTAGAAACCGAGCAGAGTCGAGTTAGCATAATTCAATAACCGAGTTTATAATTATGATTAAATAAATAATTTAATATTCTAGAATTTTCTAGAATATCTTATTATATTTGGAAAATTTTTCTTTTTCCAAATAATTATCGAAGTCGATCGTTTATCTGTTTCTGAACGTTCGATTCTTGATCTGAAAGTTTGTTATGAATGATTTGAGATGTTAGAACCCAAGAATTAATTTCATAATTTTCTGAGTTCGTTTTACTCGAAAAACCGAGAAAAACGAGACGTAAAGTGTGAGTAGTAACTTTTTGTCTTATGTGAAATATTTTATTAATAAAATATTAATAAAATATTTAGATCTTTTTTTTAAAAGTCAAGTACTTAAGTTCAGAGTCAGTTGGTTAAGTACTTGAATAGAATCGAGAAGCCGAAGAAGATCGAGTTAGATAAGTTGAGAAACCCGAGTCATTTAGAAGTCCTTCAGCCGAGCGTTATAACTCATTTTCGTTTCTGAGAAATAGAACTCGTCCTTATAAGAATGTTAACCTTGAAGGAACGAGTGAAATTCGATAATAAGAAGCGAGTGGAGTCCAGAAGCAAGAAGCGAGACGAAACGAGGTATTCCTAGCAAAACCACTGGATGACTAGTGGGCTTTCTAAACTGAAACTCAACGATGAATGCGCAATTTATTTTTAAATGTGTGCTTTTATTTAAAGTTAATTGACTTGCCTGAGTTTTTATGTTTTGGTATGTAAACCTCTACGTGTTAAAGTTGTTACAAGTCCTGTGGACGCACGGGATAAAGGTCCTGTAAGATACGGGACAATGCATGCATTAGTTTAGGTGACCGTGAGCCTTGTTACAGTCTAGCCGGTCCTAAAGTAACTGTGAGCCTTGCTTTGGTTGGGCCAGTTATGTAAAGACTGTGAGCTTTGCTTTGATTGGGCCGGTCACGGTGTTCGAGGAGGAGGCCTACTTCTCGACACCACAAGAATATGAGATGTGTAGAAGGATTCTTACCCGATAAAATGGTTGCAACCGATTTCAGAAAAACAAACAAAAATGTTTCTAAGCTGCCACAAGTTGAAAATTCTTTTAAACAATTATACCTAATGCTTGTGGTGCAGCTCAGGAGGCAAGATCAATTATATAGCTCTATTGAGTGAGTTTTCAAAATATTTTTGGCATGTGTTCACTGAGTGCGAAGTACTCACGCCCTGCATGTTATTTCTAAAACGTGCAGGTTGGCTCGGATGAGGAAGGATGCGGTGTTCTTGGGGTGATTCGTTGTTAAATACTTCCTAAGTTATTGTTTAAGCTTGAGGTTATGTGTCTTCATACATATAACCTTGGGATTTTGAGTCGATGATCATAATCCTCTGCAATTTCATCAATTTTAAAATAATTTTCCTTACATGCTCGATTCCTAAAAATGACAGAGCCCTTGAGTTCAATAATTTCTTAAATCCTCTATGAATTCCACCTTAAGCTTGTTGGAATCATCTAACGATTCTTCGAATCTACTTCACCACCACTTGATGATTAAAAGCTAAAAATTTGCCCACTTACTTTTTGAATGCAACATTTATTGTTAACCAAACCTAATCCTTTGATTGGTTCGATATCCGAAATCTTGAAAAATGTTTGTTTCTTGATAAAATAATTAGTTGATAATCCACATTAATTGTGCGTATGTTTGGTTGTTGGTGTTATTCTTCAACTATCGAGTATATATCTTTGAGTAAAAGTTCGTTGCTCCACCTCATTGCCCATTGTATTCTAGTCGTTTCGATACCCTATGAGTCGGGCTGTGACATGATGGTATCAGAGCAGGTTATCTGCTCTGAAGCTTAAACTTTTCTAAAAGGCGAGTCTAGATTTGCATTCTCTAGACTTAATTGAGTATTTCTTGATTTCATTTGATTATTCTTCGAATTAATTTGAGTCGACAACGAGCCAAGCACCCCCACCTCATTCAGCTACCAGGTACGAAAAATTTCAAAATTTTTCAAAAAAGAATTAGAATTTCCTCTAAAGTATTAACGAGATTGAATCCAATAAAGAAAAACAAGATTTTTTCTAAAGAAAAATTTGAAGAGAAGATCGAATAGCGTAAAGAAAAATTCGCGAGTGAGAAAGAGAAAGAGTTGGATAATGAGATTGATTAATTAAGCTAATATGGAATTTTTTTTTTTGCGATCGAATGAGATATCGAAACGAGTATGCGAAAGATTATTATTATGAGATATCTTTGTGAATGTATGTGGTGAATGTAATGTTAGAATTGTTTTAGAATGATTGAGTTTGAATGTTTAAATATGTAGGATGACTAACGATGAGAATTTAGCCATTATGCAAGAATTCGATCGTATTCAGAAAAGTTATCTTGAAAATCTAGCCGAATTTCTAGTACGCTATCACAAGTTATGGCTAGTAGTTCAGTACCTTGGAGTTAGTCCCCTTGATGGAATGACCCACCTAGTCAATATCCTCCCGGACGAATGGGCCGAATGGGCAGCATCATTAATACCCAGCTATGCGAGACAGCAGCACGGTAGCGTATACTGGCCAGGAGATTGCAAAGGGTTTATAGAAATAATAACCGATCAGTTTATGCGTTTTGGTGAACCCCGGCCAAGGCCGTTTTTCGAGAATCAAGATGGTATTGTTCCGTATGAGATGCGTTTGCCGCATCGTTCTTCTTCGAGTATTTGAGAAATTCTCCTTCGAGTAATAATTCTCACTTCTACATGCAGGAATCATCTTCGCTTGGCCCATTGTCATCATATTGCTCAGCGTCAGAATCCACTTCAAAGTGCTCTATGGGATCTTCCTCCTCCTCAGGGTCCTCTTCCTCTTCTTCCTCTTCCTCAAGCATGTGGTCTACAAACTGGCCTTCTTCATCGACGTTAACATCCTCAATGGCGAAACACTTGCGCTCAGCTTCCCTCAAAGCTTCTTCACAGTCTTCCAAAGTGTAGTTCAGCGCGGCTAGCTCAGATTCAACCCATGGCGGTGTCTTGGGGTTTTCTTCTTGACGAAGGTAAGAAGCTACATCAGTTGAGGTACCGAATTGAGAGTTGTGCTCGTCTTCTGGCTTTGCTAGGGAGGTAGATGCACAAGCAAAAGGGGCAGGAAAGACATTGCTGGGTAAGGCTTGAAGATAAACTTTTCCTACTATTGCTGCATCAATTGGCTCATTTTCGTTCTCGATGCCATTGCTTGAACGGGCTGGCCTAGAAGATTCAGCTTCGGGATGAATTGAAAAAGTTACTTGGCGATGATGCATATAAGCAGCAAACTGATCTTCATTTGCTGACGGATTTCCATTGTATCCACTCGGCTGCAATGTTGGCAAGTTAGACAAAGCAAAGGGATCAAAAGATTGAATTGAAAGCACACCACTTACAAATGAATAATCTGAGTGGGAATTTCGAGGTTCAAGCTCAGTTCGTGGCGGCGAATTAATTTGAAGGAAGACAGGGTCATCTTGAGAAATTGGTGGAGGAGCACGGACAATTTCATTTAGCAAGCTTGGAGAGTCATCTTCATACGGTTCTGGCGGAGGAGCACCATAGGTCATGAAACGGGCTGATATTGTGGAGATAAACGCATTTACATCGCCGTACAAGGTTCTGTCGAAGTAGCGATAACCTAAAAATCGAGGAACAAGGCATGCTGCCCAATCTTTCCACTCCTAAGGTAGAGCTTGGATTAGATGCGTTATGCCTTCCAGCGGTCCTATGTCCATATACTGGACTCTTTCCCATATCGAATGATAACGCGCTAGAAATTCAGCTAGTGACTCAGTACTCATCTTTCTAACGTGCAAGTACTCCTGCATCCAGTCGTTATCGTCCATCCTATACGAATTTTTAAACGCATAAGCACACTTAAACAATTAATCGAACATACTAGAATTTCCACCACATACTCATTTTTGCGTTCCAAATGGGGATTTTCGTTCATGGATTCGGGCAATTCCAAATCACGTAACCATTTGCACACGCGTTTCATCCTTTCCGATTTTTCCACACGAACACGCATTGGGGAGGACATTCTAAAGCAATCTAGTTATCAATCAACTTAACAGCTTTTATCTCTAAACATCATAAGTCATAAATAACTCAAAAGAAATTCTTCATATCTTCATAATTCAAACATCACTTTAACTTGAAAAACTTTTAGAAAATAACATACCTGGTTGCCGGATGAGATGGAGGATAGCTTGGTGTTGTTTATTGACTCAAGTAAGTTTAGGAATTAAATCTAGACTCGACTCGTCAAAGAATATCAGACCTCAGAGCAATCAAAGCCTTGCTCTGATACCAACCTGTCACACCCCGACTCCCGAGGTGCGACTTACGAGCAAAAACACAACCTAACCAACTAACAATCAACTCAAATATGGGAACATGCTTGGGGAAAACATCAATAAAACGCAGTAGCATTCGAATAAGGCTTTCAAGGCATAATGAAGCAATAACCGAGCATTTCAAAATCACATTTCAACAAGGATACGATAAGTTTTTCAAGTCAACGATAATAAGAATTCAACAAGCATTTAAAACCATCGAGCACATCGCTCGGAATAACAAAAACAAGTATCAGAGTATATATCAACAGAAATCATTTCAAAGAGTTGAAGCGGAAACTTGACTCAAAACCCAACATTCACACGTATGGAGACGTGCAAATGCCAGTCTGACATCCGATTCGACTCAACCAAAGACACCACACCACCAAGTATCCATGCCATCACCATCCTATCAACCTGCACGTTTAGAATTACACGCAGGGCTGAGTACTTCGTACTCAGTGAACACATGCTAAAAACATTTGGAAAAAGATGCTCTTAGAAGCTATATCAATTGAACTTGCCTTACTGAAACATCACAAGTACTTAAGTAACTTAAAACAGTTTTACTTGTGCATGTTAAAACATTTTCTTTTAAATAGATTGCGCAGTCAAAACATAACATATATCAACAGTATGCATCATCTGTCATAAATTCACTCACTGTGCCGAGAAGTAGGCCTCCTTCTCAAACACTGTGACCGGTCTAGCCGAAGCAAGGCTCAAAGTCACCTCAACATTCAACATACCACACGTGGGTTTCCTGCCTTTCACAGGATGATAATATCTCAAATAAACAGATGATAACACATACCAAACTCAATAAAAACGGCAAGTCAATCGCATTTAAAATCATATAATCATACTCAACAGCATAATAACTTTGATCGATAGTTTTGGTTCAGAAAAGCCCACCTGACTTCCGAAGATTCTAGCTAGGCGGTTTAAGGGCTATTGTCCTCGCTTATCTTTCCGTCCGGCTTGATCCTTCACAGATCGACATCGATAAAGAAAAATAAGATATTACGCGAAGACGGATAAAAAGGCGTTGGTCTCGACTGAAGGACTTCTACTTGAGTCGTTTCTCTCAAAGCTATTCTTTTCTAAAAGATCTCGCATTCTCGTCTTTAAGCCATTAACTCCACTCGGTGATTGGTTAGTACTACTAACCAATGCCTTAGCATTTCTCGCTTTAATTATGAAATGTCGTCTATATAAATTCTATTACTCGAGTTCCCTTTTATAACTTAATCAATTTTCGATTTAATTAACAACTCAATAGCTCAATTATTTGCATACAAATAAACTCAATAATTCTTTACGTCATTAAATAATATCATTTACTCAAACATATTAATTCAACTGCATAATAATTCCAAATAAATCAAACACATTGTTTCAAATTCAATCACATTTCAAGACACATTAACAATTTCTCAATTTTTATTTTAGAACTTAATTCAATTATGAATTCCTTTTTATAAAAACTCAAACAATATAATTTATCTTTCTCGGCTTATAAACAACGCTTTTCTCAATTCGCTGTCTTATGAAAACATATTATAAATCTTTACTCAACTAATAAAAATTCTTTTTTAATTTTTGATAAACTCTTATGAAATAGGAATTTCATTTCTATTTCTAACTTGATTCTCATTTCTTAACTCAACTATTATTCTTCTAATTATTAACTCGACAATTCTTCTCGGTTTTTTTTTAATCTACACGGTTTGAAAAACAACTTATTTAATTAACTTTAATTTATTTCTTTCAAATCGTTACTCGATATCTTATTCCACTATTTTCTTGTTTAAACTATACGAGTATTTAAACTTAACTCGTCTAATATCTTTTTCAACTCGATTAAATCTTCTTTTCATTTTCTTATTATTTTATTCTCTTTTCTTTTTAACTCGATTCTCTCGACTATTATTTATTTAATTAATAAACTTCTTTTCTTCTTTATTCTTAATTTAAGATCAATTTCTTAATTAACATTTTCCTTTATTCTTCAATTAATTTTTATAAAAACTAGTTTATCTTATTAATTTATAAAATTTCTTTTTTGATTTAATTTAATCAAAATTCAAATCTTCAAGTCTTATTTCAAGAACATTTACTAGATATATTTTTCTTATATATTTTTCAACTCTTAACATTTTTACAGCTTTTAAAATTTCATTCTTTTATCACAAAAATCCTATTTTCATTTAGGATTCAAACTAACACCTTAACACACATTATAACATCAAAATCATCAAATCACCATATGATTATTTTCTTCAAAAACATTACATGCAAATCGATTTTCTCATACTTAACAACATCAAAGATTAAATCATCATATCACATAATAATTTCATGCTCAAAACATCATTTAAATCATCAACAAAATCAACAAAATAATTTCTTCTTTTTAACCCCAAGTTCACGGCATTTTTAACAAAATTTAGGGCAATTATTTCTCAATTTTTCATGCATATAATTCCATTCTTAACATGCTCAAAAACATATATCAAGTATCAAATTCATCATAGAACATAATGAACGATTTTTCTCCTATTTTATCTAAATTTTCGGTATTCACCCAATTTAAGGGTTTTTAATTTCTTTTTCTTCTCTTAATTCATCGATTAGATCCTAGTTGTTGGGAAATTTATTAGTATAAGTTTTGATGAATTCCAAAACCGGCTGACCCCAACCGAGTAGATGTTGCCAGAACCTAATGTTAGAATTTAGGCTCGCTGTTTGAGCAAAGTTAAGATCTTATCTTTACAGGTCTCCAGCTGAAGATGGCAACAAGGCGTCACTCAGACAGAACATCAGTTGTGAAGAAAGACAACTGAGAGTTCATTTGTTCAGATGCAAACATGGGGAAGTCTTCAGAACATCAGTTGAGAAGGAAACCAACTGAGCGTTCATCAGATGAGAAACAGTTGAAAGGAAGAGAACATCAGATGAAAAGGAAATCATCTAAGGGTTCAAACCCAACTGAGTAAATACAAGGAAGACAACTGAGTGTTCAGTTTCAGAACCTCAGTTATAGAATCCGAACAAGGAGTTCAACTGTTTGAAGTTCAAAGTCAGCTGAGAGCTCGACAGATCGGAACATAACCTGAAGATCACTCAGATGAAGGTCAAGACTTTCAACCGACAAGCCAAAGTTGACTGTCAAAGATTTGAATTTCAAAAGGAAGTCACATGAGGGTTTGACCGTTCAGTCATTACCCCATCTGGCCCAACACAAGGCTGTCTCAGATGGAAAGCAGAAGAGCACAGATGCCATATCGGGAAAGTCTGCAGAGATGAGAGACAAGCCATCGCTTTCAACCGATCAGAGATCAACTGCTCCTCCAACGGCTAGTTGATTCTCTCCGCCTATAAATAGAGGCATTCTCTCATTCGAGAGAGACAGACAGACAGACGACGAAATATTCAAGAGCTTTCTCGAGAGAAATCAAAGTAAAAAGCAAATCTGCAAAATCATCATCTAAGAGCATCAGTAGCTGAGAGTTCCAATTTGAGAGAACATTAGTAGCTGAGGGTTCCTAGAGATCGAAACTGTTTTTGATCTTAGGTTGAGTGTTTATTCGTTCAAGCCTTAGATCCAGCTCTCATTCGTGATCGAGCTGTAGTTGGAAATCCTACCCATTCTCACACCCTAAAAAGTGTGCTAGGACCTTACTCTTCCTGTAATTGAGTAGTCAGGTTGTCAAGTACCCGCAAACTTGACTTAGGCTGTTTAGTGCCCGGAAACTAAACTGTAACGGTTGCTCAGCCCGCGTAAACTGAGTGGATCTGTCCAGAAGAACTTGGACTGAGGTGTGTGGACTCACATCTCCCCGTGGACGTAGGAGTTCTCTCCGAACCACGTAAATCTTGTGTGTCGTGTTTATTTTGTGTTCTTTCATTATTTGCATATCTCAACTGACAAACTAACCGCATACAATTTGCATACTTTCACATCAACAGTTTTGGTTTTGACCAACTGTGCATAAAAGCGTGAGTTTGTTTTTACGAGTTCATTTTCCACCACATTCCGCACAGCACCACTCTTCCAGCTGAGGTTGCTTACTCAGCTGTGAGATCCCAACTGAGTCCTTTTACTCAGTTGAAGTTGATTTCAAGTGTTTAGTTTTTCGAAAATTGAAAAATCCTAACTGGTGTATTCCCCCCCCCCCCCATACACCGGTAACTCGTATCGGGACCATCACTAGTGTTCGATTCTTCTAACGATTTCTCCTCAATCGATCTTCATATCGATAACCTAAGTTTGCCTAAACATAAAATAAATGCCATGCATGCATGTTTTCTTTCTTTTACGGCTTAGAGATATACATATATACAATTAATCAAATGAATTATCATACTTTTGAAAAATAAAATGGATCTTCTTCTCTTGAACCTCTTGAAATCGAAATGGATGGAAGAAAAAGGGCTCAACTTCTAGCTTTGATTCCTCTTGGAAGAACTTGTCTTGAATCCTCAAGAAAAAATACAAAACAACAATCAATCATCCAATTTTAGGGCTTAAGAGCCGAAAATGAAGAAGAATTTGGATGATTTTGGAAGTTCAATTACTCAAAATTTAGGGAAGATCAATACCTTGAAGATTAGGGCTTTGGAAACTTGATGATGGATTAATCCTCACTTGATTTGCATGAGTTTGGAGCTTGAATGCTAGGCTTCAATGGAAGAAATTTCCAAGTATATATATATATATATATGTGTGTGTGTGTTACGGCATTTGAGAGAGAGGGGGGAGAGTTTTTCTTCTTTTTGTTTTCTTGAAAGTTTTCGAAAGAGAGAGAGCGATATAGCTTGAATGAATGAATTCCTTTCTTTTGAATAGAGAGAGATAGGTAGGATGCATGCATTTGATGTCCAACAAAGAGAATAAAAATGATGACAATTAGTGTTGGAACTTGGTTTGATTAAGTGTGATAGATGGTTTGATGTGATAGCATTTGCATGCAATCTTTTGTTAAGATTTTGGTGAGCACATCATGATTAAAGCTACATAGGGACTTGGAGAGAGATTCAGGGAGAGAGATAGAGTGAGGTGGCGGTGAGAGGGAGAGAGATGAGTAACACTTGTCTCGTTGTTTTATTACGGGTATTAATTACCCGGTCGTAAAGGGTTTTCCGGATAAAACGGTCCGTATTATTCCATTTATGCGAAAAACGGGTCTAATCTCTCCTCGTCTCGTTTCTGACACTAAAACATCTCAAACCTAATTCACATCTCATTAAAAGATTAATGATTCCGATCATCTAGTTTTTAGGTCTAAATTTCATATAACGAAGAAAACTTAAGAATTAGTCGGCTTATTAATCCTTTAATGATTAAATCCTCATAACTCTTCTCATATTATCTCGGATAAGTTTCTATCTTATCTCAATGATTTTAGAATTAATTCTAGGTTCAAAGGTTTTAATTAAAATCTATTCTAAGTTCTTCGGCGCATAGCAATTTCTCGGTTATCAACATTATTCGCTTTCAATCAAAAACTTTGGAGTTTTTCTGAAAATCATACTCGTATTCATTCTCATATAAACAAACTCAATGTATATATCACATCATCATTTCAAGAAATAGAACAGATAATCTCACGTAAAAACACATAATGACATTCCAGTAGTTTTACTCATTTCTATTTATTTAGAAAATTTTTATTCCTCAATTCTCGTCATTTAAACTTACTCGGTTAATTAACACGCTCACTAATGTTATAGAAGTTCGGGGTATTACATCCTTACCCTCTTAAAAAAAATTTCGTCCCGAAATTTACTAACCTTGAGAAACTAGCTCGGGATATTTTGCCCTCATCTTTTCTTCGAGTTCCCAAGTGACTTCTTCGAGATCATGATGACACCACTTGATTTTCACTAAGGGAATCAATTTCGTTCTAAGCTGCTGAACCTTATGATCTAAAATTCTCTCTGGTTTCTCCTAGTATCTTAGATCGGGCTTCATCTCGACATCTTCTTGGCGTATTACGTGCTTCGGATCGAAGATGTACTTTCTCAATTGCGATACGTGAAAAACATTATGCGAGCTTCCGAAACTGGGAGGTAACGCTAAACGATATGATACAGATCCAATTCTCTCAAGGATCTCGTACGGTCCTATAAAACGAGGTTTAAGCTTTCCTTTAACTCCAAAACGATACACTCCTCTCGAAGGGGATACTTTCAAAAATACTTTATCTCCTACTTCGAATTCTAACTTGGATCTTCGATTATCAGCGTACGACTTTTGTCGACTCTGAGCTTCCTTAATCTTCTCGCGAATTTGGCGTACAGATTTTATCATTTCCTCAATCGCTTCTGGCCCTATCACCTTCCTTTCCCCCACTTCATTCCAATAAAGCAGCGATCTACATTTCCTTCCGTAAAGAGCTTCGTAAGGGGCCATTCCTATCGTATTCTGATAGCTATTGTTGTACGCGAATTCAACAAGAGGTAAGACTTTCTCCCATTCAACTCCTTTATCTAACAAAACAGCTCTCAACATATCTTCGAGGATTTGAATCGTTCGCTCGGACTGACCATCGGTCTGGGGATGATAAGTAGTTCTGAACTGCAACTGAGTTCCCAATTCTTTGTGGAAGCTTTCCCAAAAACAGGCTGTGAACTTTGAATCTCTATCAGAGGTAATCGTCTTTGGCACTCCGTGCAATTTTACAATTTTCTTGATATAGATCTGAGCTAATTTGGCTGATCCAAAGGTGTGTGGAATAGGTATGAAATGAGCAGACTTTGTCAATCTATCCACTATCACCCATACTACTGTGTTTCCTTTCCTTAATCTTGGCAATCCCGTCACAAAATCCATTGTGATTCCATCCCACTTCCACTCTGGGACTGGTAAGGGTTGCAGAGGTCCATACGGTCTTTGATGCAAGGACTTTACTTGCTGGCAAGCTAGGCATCTCTCAACAAACAATGCCACATCCATTTTCATTCCATTCCACCAAAACTGTTTCTTTAAGTCTTGGTACATCTTCGTGCTGCCGGGATGAGCTGTATACGGGGTTTCATGAGCTTCACTCATTATTTCATTTCTCAACTTGTCGTCACTCGGCACACAAATTCTTCCTTCGTACAACAAGGCATTATCGCTTGATTCCGTAAATTTTTTAATTCCTTCACTTCTCACCTTCATTCTTAACTTCTCCAATTCTTCATCTTTTCTCTGGCCTTCTATGATGCGGAATCTCAAATCAGGCATTACTACCAAAGTAGCAATCATTTGATCTACCGTCGTTGGAGGTACAATCACTTCAATTTTCATTTTCCCAAATTCTTCGATCAACTCGACTTCATCAGTTAGAAGGAATCCTAATTCGGTCCCTTTCGAATTTTCCTTCTTTCTCCTTCGACTTAGCGTGTCAGCTACTACATTTGCTTTACCGGGATGGTAAGATATCTTGCAATCGTAATCTTTCACTAACTCGAGCCATCTTGTTTGTCTCATGTTCAACTCCTTCTGTTCGAAGAAGTATTTCAAACTTTTATGATCCAAAAATATTTCACACTTGGCTCCGTAGAGGTAATGTTGCCAGATTTTCAAAGCATGTACGACAACTGCTAATTCCATGTCGTGATTTGGATACTTCTCTTCATGAGGTTTGAGTTGTCTTGAGGCATAGGCAATCACTTTTCCATCTTGCATTAGGACACATCCTAGTCCTTGAGCAAATGCGTCGGTATATATGACGTAGTTTTTATCTGGCTCGGGTATGGCTAATACTGGAGCTGTAGTCAATCTCGTCTTGAGCTTTTGAAAACTTCTTTCACATTCTTCTGTCCACTCGAACTTTGTCTCTTTCTTCAACAGGCTCGTCATTGACTTCGCGATCTTGCAGAATCCTTCTATAAATCTCCGGTAGTATCCTGCTAAACCAAGGAAACTACGGATTTCATGCACTGATGTCGGGGATTTCCATTCTTGCACAGCTTTCACCTTTTCCATATCCACCTTGATTCCTTCGGATGAAACGACATGTCCTAGGAAATTCACTTCCTTTAACCAAAATTCACATTTGCTGAATTTGGCATACAGCTTTTCAGTTCTAAGCGTTTCCAATACAATTCTCAAATGCTTTTCGTGCTCGGCTTCATCTCTTGAATACACCAAAATATCGTCTATAAAGACAATCACGAACTTGTCTAAATATTCGTGGAAGACTCTGTTCATCATATCCATAAATACTGCTGGAGCATTTGTTAACCCGAATGGCATTACTATTCGTAATGTCCATATCTCGTTCTGAAAGCAGTCTTTGGAATATCTTCTTGTTTGATCTTCAGTTGATGGTATCCAGATCTTAAATCAATCTTGGAGAAAATTTTTAGCTGATCAAACAAGTCATCTATCCTTGGCAACGGATACTTGTTCTTAAGCGTAATCTTATTTAGCTCTCGGTAGTCTATACACATCCTTAAACTACCGTCCTTCTTCATCACAAACAAAATTGGAGCACCCCATGGCGAGACGCTTGGTCGAATATAGCCTAAGTCCAACAATTCTTGCAGTTGGATCTTCAACTGTTGAAGTTCTTTTAGAGCCATTCTATATGGGGCCTTGGATATCGGGGCTAATCCGGGTTCTAAATCGATCATAAACTCCAATTGTCGATCAGGGGGTAAGCCTGGTAACACTTCTGGAAACACGTCCTTGAATTCTCTCACGATTGGAACATCATCGATACTCAACTCTTGATTCTCGTCTTTAATCAGATAAACTAGATACACTTGTGTATCTTTCTTCCTCATCAATCTTTGTGCTTTCATAGCTGAAATTATTGGTACGCTTTTCCTCATTCTCTTCTCAACTCTGAAAGCTACGGTTGACTCTTCTCCAGGGGGTTTAAACGATATTTGCCTCAAGTCGCATCGAATCGTCGCAAAGTTCTCGATTAACCAATCCATTCCTAGGATTATATCTACGTCACACATCTGGATTACATTCAGGGATTTCGCGATCAACTTATGATTTCCGACTTCAAATTCTAAATTCGAGCAAACACGCGAAACTATCGTAGACTTTCCTAAAGGAGTTGCGACACTAAGCACCTGGTTTGATTCTTCTACCTTTAAATCTAGGTTCTCTACGCAAACGCTAGATATAAACGAATACAAAGCTCCCTTATCGAACCAAACAATAACAGGTATGCCATTAAGCTTTCCCATACCTGCCAAATTTCCTTTATCCTTCTCTAGCGGCTTCTGCTCAATTGCGTAGGCTCTTTGGAAATGCAGAGGCTCTTGTTGAAGAGGTTGCTGCTTTTGCTGCGGCGGCTTACGTTAATGCTGGACAAACTTTTGCAGAGGAGCTGCCTCAATGGCTTTCATCTGCGAAGGCTGGAACTAATTCGGTCTTCCGCCTCTCAATCCTTGTTGCTTACTCGGGCACTGGTTCGAGAAATGACCAGGTTGACTACAAGTATAGCAAACATTACTTCCGCTCTTGCAGACGCCTTGATGCATTTTGCCACATTTCGCACAATGAGGGAATCCTAAGGGTCCTACAGGTAGGTTACTTCGATTGACTTGTGGAGCTCTTCCCTTCTTGGGTTGTTGTTGGCTTTTCCCTTGCCACTCCATTTTCCCTTCCTCTTTCCATGCTGGCCAAATTGGGATTGTTGGGTAGATACAGTCGTGGTTGTCTGGCTTTAGAATTGAGGATTCGCTGAAGGATGCGATCCTTTCTCTGGTTGCATAGCCAACTCCATATCTAGGGCTCGGTTCAAGGCTTCAGCATAAGTCAAACTACTCTAACTAGCAAGAACTACTCGGATATCTTGCCTCAGTCCTGCTCGTAACAACTCGCACATCTTCTCATCAGTATCCACCATGTCAGGTGCAAATCGTGCTAATTCACAGAATTCTCGGTCATACTCGGCCACAGACTTCTTCCCTTGCTTCAGATTGGTGAATTTGTTTGATTTCTGCTTGCGATAACTCCTCGGCACATACTTCTCATACAAAGCTTTCTTAAACTGATCCCACGTCAAGTTCTCGCGCTCTTCGGAAGAATAAATTCTTTGCTTCGCCTCCCACCAGTAGTCGGCAGTTCCTTTCAACTGATACGTCATACACTCCAGACGTTCACGATCGAAGCAACGAAGAAAATGGAAAATTCGCTCAAGAGAACGAATCCATTCCTCAGCATCAGCCGGACTGCCTTTACCATCGAAGGTTGGGGGATTCTGTCGGAGAAAAAGTTCTTCGACTCGTCTCTCATTCGGAGGGGGCGGAGTAGGGTCACGCTGTCCCTCAGGGTTATCTTCAGGGTTTCTGACATTTCTACGTCTTGGCGGCATTCTAAAAATACAACAAGGAAATTTTTGCCACTCCAATTCTTTAGTTCACTAGGAACCTTTCTCAATTCTGAAAACATTACTCTTTTTGGGAGGAATATGATTCTCGATCGGTACTTAAATAATTAAAAGCAAATCAAGAACTTTCTCAAATAACTTCATTATTTCAAATTTTCATATATACATGCATCTCATTCAATTTCCATCAAACATTCACATCATCATCACATATTCTCAAGACAATCATTGTTCTCAAGCAATCAATCACAATAATAGAATAAAATACCATCACTTTCATAATCACATACTCAATTTAAATTGATAACTCAAGAGACTCATAGTTAATTTTAATAGCCTAAAGGCTCATTATTATATCGCCCGACGGCGGCCTCTTTTAAGGACTTATAAACAATAGGGATTCAATTGAAAATTTCCCTTTCTCCTACTCGAATTAAGCAAGTTCTTAAACCATAAATTACATTACTGCTGACAAATTAAAAGAGTTCGTCTCTCAAACACACATGATAAAATACTTAAATTTCCATGGCTTTCTTGAATCACTTCTACATGCAGGAATCGTCTTTGCTTGGCCTATTGTCATTATATTGCTCAGCGTCAGAATCCACTTCAAAGTGCTCTATGGGATCTTCCTCCTCCTCAGGGTCCTCTTCCTCTTCTTCCTCTTCCTCAAGCATGTGGTCTACAAACTGGCCTTCTTCATCGACGTTATCATCCTCAATGGTGAAACACTCGCGCTCAGCTTCCCTCCAAGCTTCTTCACAGTCTTCCAAAGTGTAGTTCAGCGCGGCTATCTCAGATTCAACCCATGGCGGGGTCTTGGGGTTTTCTTCTTGAAGAAGGTAAGAAGCTACATCAGTTGAGGTACCGAATTGAGAGTTGTGCTCGTCTTCTGGCTTTGCTAGGGAGGTAGATGCACAAGCAAAAGGGGCAGGAAAGACATTGCTGGGTAAGGCTTGAAGATAACCTTTTCCTACTGTCGCTGCATCAGTTGGCTCATTTTCGTTCTTGATGCCATTGCTTGAATGGGCTAGCCTAGAAGATTCAGCTTCGGGATGAATTGAAAAAGTTACTTGGCGACGATGTATATAAGTAGCAAACTGATCTTCATTCGATGACGGATTTCCATTGCATCCACTCGGCTGCAATGTTGGCAAGTTAGACAAAGCAAAGGGATCAAAAGATTGAATTGAAAGCACACCACTTACAAATGAATAATCTGAGTGGGAATTTCGAGGTTCAAGCTCAGTTCGTGGCAGCGAATTAATTTGAAGGAAGACAGGGTCATCTTGAGAAATTGGTGGAGGAGCACGGACAATTTCATTTAGCAAGCTTGGAGAGTCATCTTCATACGGTTCTGGCGGAGGAGCACCATAGGTCATGAAACGGGCTGATATTGTGGAGATAAATGCATTTACATGGCCGTACAAGGTTCGGTCGAAGTAGCGATAACCTAAAAATCGAGGAACAAGGCATGCTGCCCAATCTTTCCACTCCTGAGGTAGAGCTTGGATTAGATGCGTTATGCCTTCCAACGGTCCTATGTCCATATACTGGACTCTTCCCCATATCGAATGATAACGTGCTAGAAATTCAGCTAGTGACTCAGTACTCATCTTTCTCACGTGCAAGTACTCCTGCATCCAGTCGTTATCGTCCATCCTATACGAATTTTTAAACGCATAAGCACACTTAAACAATTAATCGAACATACTAGAATTTCCACCACATACTCATTTTTGCGTTCCAAATGGGGATTTTCGTTCATGGATTCGGGCAATTCCAAATCACGTAACCATTTGCACACGCGTTTCATTATTTTCTATTTTTCCACATGAACACGCATTGGGGAGGACATTCTAAAGCAATCTAGTTATCAATCAACTTAACAGCTTTTATCTCTAAACATCATAAGTCATAAATAACTCAAAAGAAATTCTCCATATCTTGATAATTCAAACATCACTTTAACTTGAAAAACTTTTAGAAAATAACATACCTGGTTGCCGGATGAGATGGAGGATAGCTTGGTGTGGTTTATTGACTCAAGTAAGTCTAGGATTTAAATCTAGACTCGACTAATCAATGAATTTCAGACCTCAGAGCTATCAAAGCCTTGCTCCGATACCAACCTGTCACACCCCGACTCCCGAGGTGCGACTTACGAGCAACAACACAACCTAACCAACTAACAATCAACTCAAATACGGGAACATGCTCGGGGAAAACATCAATAAAACGCAGCAGCATTCGAATAAGGCTTTCAAGGCATAATGAAGCAATAACCGAGCATTTCAAAATCACATTTCAACAAGGATACGATAAGTTTTTCAAGTCAACGAGAATAAGAATTCAACAAGCATTTAAAACCATCGAGCACATCGCTCGGAATAACAAAAACAAGTATCAGAGTATATATCAACATACATCATTTCAAAGAGTTGCAGCGGAAACTTGACTCAAAACCCAACATTCACACGTATGGAGACGTGCAAATGCCAGTCCGACATCCGACTCGACTCAACCAAAGACACCACACCACCAAGTATCCATGCCATCACCATCCTGTCAACCTGCACGTTTAGAAATACACGCAGGGCTGAGTACTTCGTACTCAGTGAACACATCACAAGTACTTAAGTAACTTAAAACAGTTTTACTTGTGCATGTTTTCGATTTAATTAACAACTCAATAGCTTAATTATTTGCATACAAATAAACTCAGTAATTCTTTACGTCATTAAATAATATCATTTACTCAAATATATTAATTCAACTGCATAATAATTCCAAATAAATCAAACACATTATTTCAAATTCAATCACATTTCAAGACACATTATCAATTTCTCAATTTTTATTTTAGAACTTAATTCAATTATGAATTCCTTTTTATAAAAACTCAAACAATATAATTTATCTTTCTCGGCTTATAAACAACGCTTTTCTCAATTCGCTGTCTTATGAAAACATATTATAAATCTTTACTCAATTAATAAAAATTCTTTTTTAATTTTTGATAAACTCTTATGAAATAGGAATTTCATTTCTATTTCTAACTTGATTCTCATTTCTTAACTCAACTATTATTCTTCTAATTATTAACTCGACAATTCTTCTCGATTTGTTTTTAATCTACACGGTTTGAAAAACAACTTATTTAATTAACTTTAATTTATTTCTTTCAAAATCGTTACTCGATATCTTATTCCACTATTTTCTTGTTTAAACTATACGAGTATTAAAACTTAACTCGTCTAATATCTTTTCTCGACTCGATTAAATCTTCTTTTCATTTTCTTATTATTTTATTCTCTTTTCTTTTTAACTCGATTCTCTCGACTCTTATTTATTTAATTTCTTCTTTATTCTTAATTTAAGATCAATTTCTTAATTAACATTTTCCTTTATTCTTCAATTAATTTTTATAAAAACTAGTTTATCTTATTAATTTATAAAATTTATTTTTTGATTTAATTTAATCAAAAATCAAATCTTCAAGTCTTATTTCAAGAACATTTACTAGATATATTTTTCTTATATATTTTTCAACTCTTAACATTTTTAAAGCTTTTAAAATTTCATTCTTTTATCACAAAAATCCTATTTTCATTTAGGATTCAAACTAACACCTTAACACACATTATAACATCAAAATCATCAAATCACCATATGATTATTTTCTTCAAAAACATTACATGCAAATCGATTTTCTCATACTTAACAACATCAAAGATTAAATCATCATATCACATAATAATTTCATGCTCAAAACATCATTTAAATCATCAACAAAATCAACAAAATAATTTCTTCTTTTTCACCCGAACTTCACGGCATTTTTAACAAAATTTAGGGCAATTATTTCTCAATTTTTCATGCATATAATTCCATTCTTAACATGCTCAAAAACATATATCAAGTATCAAATTCATCACAGAACATAATGAACGATTTTTGTCCTATTTTATCTAAATTTTCGGTATTCACCCAATTTTAGGGTTTTTAATTTCTTTTTCTTCTCTTAATTCATCGATTAGATCCTAGTGTTCGATTCTTCTAACGATTTCTCCTCAATCGATCTTCATATCGATAACCTAAGTTTGCCTAAACATAAAATAAATGCCATGCATGCATGTTTTCTTTCTTTTACGGCTTAGAGATATACATATATACAATTAATCAAATGAATTATCATACTTTTGAAAAATAAAATGGATCTTCTTCTCTTGAACCTCTTGAAATCGAAATGGATGGAAGAAAAAGGGCTCAACTTCTAGCTTTGATTCCTCTTGGAAGAACTTGTCTTGAATCCTCAAGAAAAAATACAAAACAACAATCAATCATCCATTTTTAGGGCTTAAGAGCCGAAAATGAAGAAGAATTGGGATGATTTTGGAAGTTCAATTACTCAAAATTTAGGGAAGATCAATACCTTGAAGATTAGGGCTTTGGAAACTTGATGATGGATTAATCCTCACTTGATTTGCATGAGTTTGGAGCTTGAATGCTAGGCTTCAATGGAAGAAATTTCCAAGTATATATATATGTGTGTGTTACGGCATTTGAGAGAGAGGGAGGAGAGTTTTTCTTCTTTTTGTTTTCTTGAAAGTTTTCGAAAGAGAGAGAGAGAGATATATAGATTGAATGAATGAATTCTTTTCTTTTGAATAGAGAGAGATAGGTAGGATGCATGCATTTGATGTCCAACAAATAGAATAAAAATGATGACAATTAGTGTTGGAACTTGGTTTGATTAAGTGTGATAGATGGTTTGATGTGATAGCATTTGCATGCAATCTTTTGTAAGATTTTGGTGAGAACATCATGATTAAAGCTACATAGAGACATGGAGAGAGATTAAGGAAGAGAAATAGAGTGAGGTGGCGGTGAGAGGGAGAGAGATGAGTGACACTTGTCTCGTTGTTTTATTACGGGCATTAATTACCCGGTCGTAAAGAGTTTTCCGGATAAAACAGTCCGTATTATTCCATTTATGCTAAAAACAGGTCTAATCTCTCCTCGTCTCGTTTCTGACACTAAAACATCTCAAACCTAATTCACATCTCATTAAAAGATTAATGATTCCGATTATCTAGTTTTTAGGTCTAAATTTCATATAACGAAGAAAACTTAAGAATTAGTTGGCTTATTAATCCTTTAACGATTAAATCCTCATAACTCTTCTCAAATTATCTCGGATAAGTTTCTATCTTATCTCAATGATTTTAGAATTAATTCTAGGTTCAAAGGTTTTAATTAAAATCTATTCTAAGTTCTTCGGCGCATAGCAATTTCTCGGTTATCAACATTATTCTCTTTCAATCAAAAACTTCGGAGTTTTTCTGAAAATCATACTCATCATTTCAAGAAATAGAACAGATAATCTCTCGTAAAAACACATAAGGACATTCCAGTCGTTTTACTCATTTCTATTTATTTAGAAAATTTTTATTCCTCAATTCTCGTCATTTAAACTTACTCGGTTAATTAACACGCTCACTAATGTTATAGAAGTTCGGGGTATTACATCCTTACTCTCTTAAAAAAATTTTCGTCCCGAAATTTACTAACCTTGAGAAACTAGCTCGGGATATTTTGCCCTCATCTTTTCTTTGACTTCCCAAGTGGCTTCTTCGAGATCATTATGACACCACTTGATTTTCACTAAGGGAATCGATTTCGTTCTAAGCTGCTGAACCTTATGATCTAAAATTCTCTCTGGTTTCTCCTAGTATCTTGGATCGGGCTTCATCTCGACATTTTCTTGGCGTATTATGTGCTTCGGATCGAAGATGTACTTTCTCAATTGCGATACGTGAAAAACGTTATGCAAGCTTCCGAAACTGAGAGGTAACGCTAAACGATATGATACGGATCCAATTCTCTCAAGGATCTCGTATGGTCCTATAAAACGAGGTTTAAGCTTTCCTTTAACTCCAAAACGATACACTCCTCTCGAAGGGGATACTTTCAAAAATACTTTATCTCCTACTTCGAATTCTAACTTGGATCTTCGATTATCAGCGTACGACTTTTGTCGACTCTGAGCTTCCTTAATCTTCTCGCGAATTTGGCGTACAGATTCTATCATTTCCTCAATCGCTTCTGGCCCTATCACCTTCCTTTCGCCCACTTCATTCCAATAAAGCAGCGATCTATATTTCCTTCCGTAAAGAGCTTCGAGCCAACTGAGGTTCCAGCTGATGAGTCAGCTGAGGAGCCAATTGAGGTACCAGCTGAGGAGCCAGCTGAGGAGGAGGCACCGGTTGAGTCGACACCTGCTGAGGAGCCTTCCGAGTCCAGCCGCTCAGCTGAGGCCGCCACGTTCGAGATCGTCCCTCGAGCCACCGGAGCTGACAAGGTTGACGAAATGGAGACGGATTTGACGTCATATGCTTCTTCCTCATCTGAGGACGTTGAAGACGTTCCCACCTCCCCCACGGCAGGAGTTGATGTCGTACCACCCCCAGAGCCTCTTGCTCTTTCTACCCAACTAGAGCCAAATGTTCTGAGCACCTTGCTCGATGCCAACATTGTCACCGCTCCTTCGGCCAATGTTGAGGAAACAATTGAAACCCCCCTCCCAACCGAATCCAATATTTCGAGCTCCCAGCTTGATGCCGATGATGCGACCGACTCTTTGGACAACATTGATGAACCTTTTGAACCTTTGCCATATGATCTTTCCCTATCCCCAATAAATGAAGAAGATGACCTTCAGGCAGTTGCTCTGGAGCACGAGGGCAGGGTGGCCTACTGCTTTCAAAAGCTGCTAGGCATGTTCCCTGAGGCTCGTAACATGCCAGTCTTCGCCACTCTGAGAACCGAGCTCTTGTACCAGTTCCACCTGATCTTCAGCCATTGGTACGTCAAAGAAGATACGATCAGGATGCAGAGCTGGGACAGGCTGAAGTCAGATGAGTCTCGCATCTGAGCCTACTTCAACTACTCCAACCTGGAGGTGGCTTTCAACAACCGGATTGCGCTGCTCACTCGTCGGCTGGACCAGAGCAGAACTGAAGGGACGGACACATGGGAGGAAGCTGGACAGGAGTGCATTGACTTCCTCGATAGCATGCTGATCAAGTCAGCTGACTTCCTTGAGGATGTGGATGCAGCCGCAGCAGCAGCGAAGGAAGAAGAAGAAGAACTGAAGATGTACCTGGCCAACCGACAAGCCATGGTCACAGTTGAGCCTCTAGCTCTGATTGCACAAGACCCTCTAGCGGATCAGCCAGCTCCCTTCTCTGACGAAATCTGTGAGCTAATTGCTGAGAGGGTGAACCAACTGAGGACCGAACTGCTTGCCAACCTCCAACAACAAAAACATGACCAGCTGAGGGTGTTGGAAGCTCAAGAAGTGAAGAACTAGCAACTGGTGGAGGAGAATGTTGCAATAAAGACCAAACTGGAAGAATTCTCCTCCTCCACCAATCAAGAAATGTCGGAGTTGAAGTCCACTCTGTTGGGATTGAAGTCGGAACTGAACGTCTTCAAATCCTTGGCCGACTCCAATCTTGCCAAGTCCCAACAGACACAAGATGCTGAATGGGAGTCTCGCTTCGAGTCGCGATGGGCTGAGTTCGAGGCTTTTCAAACTGAGGTCATCGAGAACCTCTCTGCCTTGAAGAAAGCTGAACAAGAGGGCCAGGACTCAGATCTGGTGAAGAAGGTGGAGCTCGAATGCGCGGTGATGAACTCTTCAACCGCATCAAACTTGCCGAACAACAACTCACCTCTCTGGATGGTTCAGTAGCAAGCCTTGTTGCTGATGCCAAAAAGGAGGAAGAGAAGGAGAAGGAGGTTGAGGTGCAGGAAGAAGAAGAGACGCCAGCTGCTCAATCAAAATCCCAGCTAAGGAAGAGGAAGTCTGCTGCTCCCAAGTCAACCGAAGTCGGTGGAACCCAAATGTCTAAAGACTTGGAGCAGGCAGAAAAATTTGGAGTTTCCTACAGCTCCATAGCCGAGATCGCTGCCGAGCTGGATTCTGAACTCGACGGTATCACAACCGAATAGTGCATCGCAGCTTCTAAGGCTATGGATGTAGAGGAGAAGGATTATATGAACCCGAGCTGGATAAGGAAGTTCGCCGCCAGCCAGGCGAGGAGGGTGAACCAGTTCGAAGAAGAGTTGAAGAAAATGTCTCAGAATTTGGACCGCAACGTTGCCTCCCGCAGCCGACGCTGCATCAACAAACATCAATCAAAGGCGGAAGCTCGGTTGAAGCAACCAAGGTTTCCAGCAAAGTCCAAAGTCGAGGAGTCGGTTTAGGCATGTTGACAAGTGGATGCCGACCGAGTGGAATGAAGAGTGGGAGTTCGTGAACGACTTCTACTATAGGAAGGTTTACGCAACTGATGACCCGAGGAAAGCGTTCAAGGAAGCGCTGACCGAGTTGCACTCAGGAGACCCGGGCATGTTCAGCCAATTCAGGCGGGCTATGATTGACGCCAACCTGGACTTGAACACAGTTTCGGTTCCCCAAAAGGTTACTTACCGGCCTCCCTTCCTCCCAAACTCTCGCAACCCGAACCGCACGAAGATCGCAGCTGAGGCGAGGAAGGTTTGCATGGAGCATGAAGTGGACATTTTCAAGGAGTCACCTGCTAAGAGGGAATATTTTGTTAGGATTTTTAGTAAGTATGGGCTACAATTTTAGCTCAGTTAGTTTTTGAACAACTGTTGTAATTTTTTTGTCTTTTGCGTTCATCTTTGTAACAATCAGTTGTAATGAAAACTACTCAGTTATAAGATTCAACTTGACGTACAATCCCTCATTGTCCAAGCTCTGAATCGCAAAGTTATTTCAATACCATGTTATAACTGTGCTAACCCTTTGATGTTTTCATCTTATAGATAGTCTAGAATTTCAGCTGAGATTTTAGATAAGTCAGTTAGATCTACATCAGTTGTGATCTGTAAGGGTTTTAGGCTTCTTATAAAGGGTTTTGGCATCATCAAAAAGGGGGAAATTATTGGGAAATTTAAGTAAAAGTTTTGATTGATTCCAAAACCAACTGACCCCAACCGAGTAGATGTTGCCAGATCCTAAGGTCAGTAGTTAGGCTCGCTGTTTGAGCGTTGTTAAGATTTTATCTTTACAGGTCTCCAGCTGAAGACGGCAACAAAGCTTCACTCGGATAGAACATCAGTTGTGAGGAACACAACTGAGCATTCATCATATTAAAAAGGGGGAAGTTACGTTCAAGTGTCAGTTTGATAGTTGAGCATACAGATGCAAAAATCGACTAAGTATTCAAAGGAAGAAGTCTCAAGAGATAGAACATCAGTGGTAAGGAAAACAACTGAGCGTTCATCAGATGAGAAGCAGTATGAGGGAAGAGAACATCAGATGAAAGGAAACCATCTAAGCGTTCAAACCCAAATGAGAAGATACAAGGAAGACAACTGAGCGTTCAGCTTCCGAACATCAGTTGTATATTTCAACTCAGAAGATTAACAGCTTGAAGTTGAAGTCAGCTGAGAGTTCAACTGTTGGTAGTCAGTTAGAACATGAGCTGAAGAACAAGTTAGTTGAAGATCGAAAGTCTTAACCGACCACTCCTTGCTGGAAGTCTACCGTTAAGATTTGAATTTCAAAAAGGAAGTCACGTGAGGGTTTGACCGTTCAGTCATTACCCCATTTGGCCCAACACAAGGCTATCTCAGATGGAAAGCAGAAGAGCACAGATGCCATATTGGGAAAGTCTGCAGAGATGAGAGACAAGCCATCGCTTTCAAAGAACAGAGATCAACGGCTCCTCCAACGGCTAGTTGACTCTCTCCGCCTATATATAGAGGCCTTCATTCATTCGAAAAGGATACAAGACACACACGCAAGAAGAAACCAGAGAGCGAAAGAAAGAGCTATATTCTTCACGAGCTGAACTGCATTCAATCTCTTAGAACATCACTTGTTGAGAATTCTAGAGTTAGTTAGTTTTTGTGTCTTTAGATCGAACCTTGAGAACATCACTTAGTGAGAGTTCGTAGAGTGTTAGATCATAGCTCACTTCGTGTTCGAGCTTTTAGTTGGAACCCCATTTTCTTTCACCTGAAAAGGTTTTGGGATCCTACTCTTCCTGCAACTGAGTAGATAGGTTGTTTAGTACCCGAAAACTAAACTGTAAGGTTGATAAGTACCCGCAAACTTATCCTTAACGGTTGCTCAGCCCGCGTAAGCTGAGTGGTTTTTCCAGAAGAACTTGGACAGAGTTGTGTGGACTCACAACTCCCCGTGGACGTAGGAGGTTTCTCCGAACCACGTAAATTTCTGTGTGCTTGAGTTTTTTCTTCAGTTATTTCCTACATTTTCAACTGTTCTTCTAACTAGCATACAAACTGATCTTAGCATTCTTAACTGTCTTGGTTCTTGACCAACCGTACATAAAAGCGTGAGTTAATTTTAACTAGTTAATTTCCACCACATTCCGCACAGCACATCATTTCCAACCGATTGTTTCTTACTCGGTTGTGATTCCAACTGAGCTTCCTTACTCGGTTGAGATAATTTTTAGGGGGTCGTTTTAAAAAGTTGCATCTAGTGTATTCCCCCCCCCCCATACACCAGAACTCGTTTCAGGACCATCACGTGGTATCAGAGCAGTGGTTCAAAAGACTACTGACTCTGTTTCACAAGGTGTGAATTCGAGGTATTTTATGCAGTGGTCAACTGAACAGATCTAATTTTTTACGCTAGTGCATTTTTGCTCGCATATTTGTTCTGTTGTTGTGTGCAGATGGACGTCAAGGACAAGATCGTGGTCATGTTCTTGGTAGTAAATTATACATCCTGGAGGACGCGGATGAAGAAGATCCTTCTGTCGAAGCATCATAGGATGCAACAAGTACTCTTGTCCGGTCCAATCATCATCAAAGAGAGAATCGTTCGCACTCCTACAAATCCCAACGATGGGGATACAATTGTGGAGTTTGTGGAGAAGCAGCCGGAAGACTACACTCCAGAGGAAGCCAAGGTGAGCCAGTTGGATATCTGGGCTCAAAGCACGATTATGTCCACTGTTGGACAAGATTATCTCCATTCGATTTAAGAGTGTGAGACTGCCAAAGAAATGTGGGATATCTTGGCATCGCTGAGTGAAGGAAGCGATGAGACGAAGGAGAACAAGTTCTCACATGCATGCCAAGACTTCGACAACTTTTGTCTGAGAACAAATGAAACAATTGATCAGCTAGAGCTCCGGTTTATGGACATCCTCAGAAGAATCCAGTCCATCCGAAGAGAAAAATACACACTAAGAGAAATCAATCTCAAAGTGTTGCAAGCTCTACCGGCTGAGTGAGATACCTTCACCAATATCCACGAGAGCCGAGCTGACCTTGGTGAAATGGGAACTGAAAGATTGTTCTCAATTTTAAAGGAAAATGTGTATAAGGTGAACCAAAGAAGATCTCAGTCCTCGGTTCAGACGAGTCGGTTGAGTTTAAGAGTCTTCAAGAACAGTTCTCAAAAATCCTTAACCGAGTCGGTTCAGACGAGTCGGTTGAGTTTAAGAGTCTTCATCAGCAATCGGTTGAGTTTAAGAGTCTTCAAGAACAGTTCTCAAAACTTGAAGAATCCTTAACCGTGAAGGACGATCTAATCAAGAGTCAAACAGAGGAGATTGAGAATCTCAAGAGTCAACTGAATGCGGTCAACCGAACTAATGCTCCAACCAACGAGGAGTTGACAAAGCAGATCAAGGAGCAGGAAGAACAGTTGAAAAATCAAGAGACTCAGATCGACCAGCTGATAAAGAAGTCAGATGGACAAACCGAGCAGATAACTGTCCTCCTCAAGGAGTTGCAAACTGAGAAGGACAATCTAATCAAGCTGTATCAGTCATCCAAGATCATCGAGAATCTTATTAGTTACAGTAGACAGATCGATGACGTGTTAGGACTCGGTTATGATGTGATTAAAGATAGTGGAATTCCTCCAGAAACCTTCATCAAAGCTGTTGAGGCCAAGGTTGTCGAACCTAATCCAGCTGAGTCTGAACCTCCCCAAAGTAATACAACTTCCACTTCTCAGCAAGCTCAACCGACCAAGGCAACTACAACTGAGAAGGGAAAAGAAGTAGTTGATGGAGGACAGAATGTTCCATCGGTTGGGATATCAACCGAGGGGGAATGTTCCAAAAGTCAGAAGAGGAATCAGAGGCGTCGAAGACATAATCGCAACCGAACTCAGAATCAGAACAGACCTCTGCATCAACCTCAGAGTCAACATCAGAAAGAATGGAACCGACCGTAGAACTGACAAGGGTTCAATCATCTGAATCAACAGCGGTTCCAACATCTGTTCAACCAAAGGTTCCAACCGAGTCAACCAACAAGGAATAGGTCGAACAGATGGAAATATTCATGCCACAATATGAACCACCAACAGGGCATGAACAACTATAGACAACACTCAGGGAGTTGGAATCAGAATCAGCCACAAAGAAACCAACAAGGCGTCCGACCTCACAGACTAATTCAAGAGGATAAGAATCGCCATCAAAATAGGGAGAAAGCCTCTCCTCCGAAAGCTCAGAATGGGAGAAATCCAACTCCTCCCAAGAAACAGAACATCACTACTAACAACAAGCCTAAGGATAACCGAGGTGTTGTTATAGTTGATGATGAAGGGAGAGTGATCTGGAATGATAAATCCATCCGAGTTTACATGGAAAAGCGACGCACAGTTCCAGAGGGAATTGGTTCTAACCCTCCAGGACCCAACTGAAATTGGGGACCTCAGCGAGTTTCTCTTTGCAGGTACAGGAGAAACAGCCGAGGAAGAATAAAGCGTCTGCAACAATGTGGGTGATGGACAGTGGATGCTTAAAACACATGACGAATCTGAAGGATTTCCTTGGAAGTTTCGGGGAGAAAGAAGGTCCATCAGTTACTTTTGGTGACAACTCAAAAGGTTACACCAGAGGTTACGGTACACTTGAAACCAATCATGTTTCAATCTCTAATGTTTCTTATGTTGATGGGTTGAAGCATAACTTGCTCTCCATCAGCCAATTCTGTGATAATGGTTTCTCTGTCAAGTTTGATGCACAGGGTTGCAGGGTTAAAAATGTCAGATCAAAGCAGGTGATATTGTTCGGAAATCGATCACCAACCGGGAATGTCTACTACGCTGATTGGAACAGCAGCCTTCCTGACACCTGCCTGTTATCAAAGAGCAGTTCAGATGTGAGCTGGCTGTGGCACAAAAGGCTCAACCATCTGAACTTCAAAACAATGAACCGACTTGCCCGACAAGAAAATGCAAAAGGCATACCAAACCGAGTGTTTTCAACAACACATATCTGCAGTGCATGCCAGTTGGTAAAGCTCGCTAGATCTTCCTTCCGGTTGAAGACAACCCCCTCAACCGACCGAGTGTTACAGCTGATCCACATGGATCTCTTCGGGCCAGTTACACCAAAGAGCATAAATGGCAACGAATACACCCTTGTTGTAACTGATGACTACTCAAGATATACGTGGACCATTTTCATGCGCCACAAGAGTGAAACCCGAGATGAGCTACCCAAGCTGATGGATCGGATATTGAACCAACAAGAGATGAAGATCATTTCTATCCGATCAGATCGTGGAACTGAGTTTCTAAATGAAACCATCATCGAGTACTGCGAGAAGCATGGAATTACACATCAAACATCAGCAGCGCGTACTCCGCAACAGAATGGAGTAGCTGAGCGAAGAAATCGAACACTGAAAGATGCAACTACATCCATGCTGACAAGCTCAGCTTTGCCAAAGAGATTTTGGGCTGAGGCCATCAATACTGCATGCTACACTCAGAACCGGTCTCTTCTGACCAAGTGGTTGGGAAAGACACCATACGAGCTATGGAGATGCAGGAAGCCAGATATTTCTTATTTTCGCGTTTTTGGTTCTAAGTGTTATATTCACAACAATGGGAAGACTCAGTTAAAAACTTTTGATGCCAAAGCTTCGAAGGGCATATTTCTTGGATATGCCGCTCGAATCAAGGCTTATAGAGTTTTCAACAACAGCTCTCGTATTGTGGAGATAACACCTCATGTTAGTTTTGATGAATCTACTTTTGAGTGCAGGGAACAGGCTAAAGGACAACAGGGTGATCCACAAGTTCCACCTGTTCTCACCAGATCACAATCTCTAAGGGAAAAGAATCTAGCTGAACCACTGGTATGGGCAACCGAGGATGAGGATCCATACTCCTCTGAAGATGAATGCGAAGACCCTAGCTCATCTCAAGAGGAAACTTCAGCTGATGCCTCTCCAACTGCATCGGCATCTGAAGCCCAACCGAGCCCGGTTGGAAATGTTATCAATGTTGAGGATCCAGACTCAACAGCTGCTCAATCACCAGTTCAGAAGACTCCAGCTCAGATCACGGAACAGCCACAGTTGGAAGAAGAAGGAAGACGCAACAGAAGATGGTATGAAGATCATTCCACTGACAACATTATTGGAGATCCAACCGAAGGTGTGCGTACAAGAAGCAGAGTTGCAATTCCAGATTCAACTAAGGAAGACTCCAACACTTATGCCCAATATGCTGAGGAGTTGGGAGTTCTTGAGGAATTCGAGCAAGCTGGAGATGTTGCCATGATATCTTGCTTTGTAGCTGATGTGCCAGAACCGAAGAATGTTGGGGAAGCTCTCAACAGTGTTCACTGGACAACAGCCTTGCAAGAGGAACTGAATGAATTTCTACGCAACTGTGTGGGAGTTGGTAGAAAGACCAAATAGTGTCAAAGTCATTGGATTAAAATGGATTTTCAAAAACAAAAGAGACGCCATTGGATTCATAGTGAGGAATTAGGCAAGGTTGGTAGCTCAAGGATATTATCAATAAGAAGGAATCGATTTCGAGGACTCATTCGCGCCGGTTGCAAGGCTGGAAGCCATCCGAATCTTTCTAGCCTATGTTGCACATCACAAGTTCAAGGTATATCAGATGGATGTGAAGTGTGCATTCCTCAACGGAGATATCAAGGAAGATGTATATGTTGAACAGCCTCCTGGTTTTGAAACTGGAGATGGAAGAGTGTACAAGTTGAAGAAAGCTATCTATGGACTAAAGTAAGCACCAAGGGCTTGGTATGACACTCTTTGTGGTTTTCTTCTAAACTCAGGTTTCAAACGAGGTTCAGTTGACAAAACCCTGTTCACCATCAAAGTTGGAGATGACGTTCTTGTTGTGCAAATCTATGTTGATGACATCATATTCTGTTCTAAGTCGGAGGAACTGTGTGAAAAATTTTCAAATCTCATGAAGGAGAAGTTCGAGATGTCGATGATGGGCGAGATGAATTATTTTCTTGGGCTACAAGTGAAGCAGTCAGAAAAGGCATCTTCATCAATCAGTCCAAATATACAAAAGAGCTCATCACCAAATTCGGATTGCAGACAAGTAAGACAACAAGGATCCCGATGAATACTAACTGGAAGATTGAACCTGGAACTGAGGGAAAGCTCGTGGATGCCAGTAAGTATAGAGGGATCATCGGTTCTTTGCTCTATCTAACCGCCAGTCGGCCGGACATATCTTACGCGGTTGGAGTGTGTGCCCGGTTCCAAGTTCAACCAAGGGAAGCACACATGTTGGCAGCAAAGAACATCATCAAGTATCTGAAGGGTACAGTCAATGTTAGACTATGGTATCAAACTGACGACAATATTCAGCTGACCGGATACTCAGATGCAGATCTAGCCGGAGATCGGTTGGACAGAAAGTCTACTTCTGGAAACTGTCAGTTTATGGAAAGCAAGCTGGTTTCATGGTTCTCCAAGAAACAAGCATGTGTTGCCACTTCTACAACCGAGTCAGAGTATATGGCTGCCGGAAGCTGTTGCATGCAAGTGTTATGGCTCAAGCAACAACTGAGAGATTATGAAGTTTCAACTGGACAGGTTCCCATTCATTGTGATAGCTCAAGTGCCATTGCTATCTCTCTGAATCCTGTTCACCACTCTCGGACAAAGCATATCGACATCCATCATCATTTTATCCGAGATCATATTGAGAAGAAGGATGTATCCATGGAGAAGATTCCAACTGAGATTCAGAGAGCTGATATCTTCATCAAACCTCTATCTGAAGCACGGTTCAAGATGCTATGTGACCTCCTTGGACTGTTGAATCCATCAGATGAGGAGTCAACTGAGGTAAAGAGATAGATATCCATCTGAGGGGGAAGCTCAGATGAAGGGGGAATCTCAGATGCGGATCACCAACTGAAGACATCAGACGTCAGCTGAACAGACGAACTTGAGTCAGTTGATGGTATTCCGATCAGATGCAGATTGCCAATCTAAGGAATCGGACGTCAGCTGAACAGACGAACTCGAGTCAGCTGATGGTATGCCGTAACATGGGAACTCAGCTGATTCCAACATTAGCTGGCAGGTAACATTTATGGCAGTTACATTAAAATAGCCATCATGTCGCATTAAATGTAAAGTACGGCTGAACATCCATAGCCTACTTTATAGTGTGACTAGGCTGACAAGATAAACTGTACACCTTCTCACGCGCGGGTTGGAACTCGGTACATGACGTCAAATCAAAGATAGTCAACAGTCGCGTGATCTCAGCCGTTAATGGATTCGTGCCATTTAACCCCAGCCGTCGATCTCTATCGAGTCAAAAACCTATATAAGGCGAAAAATCAGGAAGAAATCTCTTACCTTCCTCATTCGTGTCTATCTTCTATAACTGTTCATCGTCTTCCCAGATTTTGTCTAACTATTTTCTGCAAAAGATTTCCCTTACTTCTTTCTATATATTCCTTTTGCAGTGATCATAAATGGCACCCAAAAGCAAGAAAATGGCTTCATCTGGATCTTCCCTTGTCCATACCTCATATGAAGAATCATTCGACATGCTGGTGTCGAAGATCCACTTCGAACAGATCCTCTCCGATGAGGAATTGGAGTCGCCGGTGTTGGCTCCTCTGGCCAATACTCTCAGAGAGAATGGCCTTCTGGAATGGGCCAAGCTTTGCCCCTCAAACTTGCTCAGGCGACAGGTCGGGGAGTTCTACGCCAACCTGAATGCCTCCCTTGACAGCACAGAAGGAGTCTCAACGGAAGTGACATGTCGGCAACGAGACGTTCCTGCTAGGACCATTCTCCGCGTCACCTTCCCCATCAACGTTTCTGATGCCCTTCGCTACATCATTTCCGTGAACCACACAGCCACAGAACTCCTTGAGAGCATAACCGACGAGCACGTCGATGAGTTTCTGCAGAATGCTCTGATCGAGCTGGAGAAGTTGAGGAGCAACATGCAACGAACAATCCTGAAGCCAGAACATCCATTATTGTTCGATGCTGTGTCCAAGGTGGTGTTCGGATATAGTGGAGCCTTCGGCGACATCAGCCGACCCAAGTTGAAGCAGTTGGTGGCTTTAGAGCACCAACACCAGATCAACTGGTTTCAATACTTCCTGAACCACTTGATGGTGGAGAAGTCGAAGATTTCTGAGACAACATCCGACTCTGGAGAGAAGTTGTTGAGTGTGAAAGGGACGCTCAACTTCGGCTGCAAGATCTCAGCCCTGATCTTGCTCGCGACCAAGGATCGCAACATGGTCTGGAATGACTGTGTGGAGATGCCGGTCAAGAAGTTGCTGCTGTTCCCAACAGCGAAGAAGGCACAGGAGGTGCTTAGGAATGTGTACACTCCGAAGGAGAAGAAGGAGGTTGGAAAGTCTACTGAGTCCACAGCTGAGGGGGAACCAGCTGTCACTCGCCCCACCAAGTCCAAAGCTGCACGCCGACGAGCTGAGTTGGAGAAGAAAATAGCTGAGGAGCCTGCCCAGAAAAAACTGAGGGTACGGTTCAAGAAGTCGGTTAAGAAGCCAGCTGATGTGCCAGCTGATGAGCCAACTGAGGTGCCAGCTGATGAGTCAACTGAGGAGCCAGTTGAGGTACCAGCTGAGGAGCCAGCTGAGGAGCAAGCTCCAGCTGAGGAGGAGGCACCGGTTGAGTCGACACCTGCTGAGGAGCCTTCCGAGTCCAGCCGCTCAGCTGAGGCCGCCATGTTCGAGATCGTCCCTCGAGCCACCGGAGCTGACAAGGCTGACGGAATGGAGACGGATTTGACGTCATATACTTCTTCCTCATCTGAGGACGTTGAAGACGTTCCCACCTCCCCCACGGCAGGAGTTGATGCCATACCGCCCCCAGAGCCTCTTGCTCTTTCTACCCAACCAGAGCCAAATGTTCCGAGCACCTTGCTCGATGCCAACATTGTGACCGCTCCTTCGGCCAATGTTGAGGAAACAATTGAAACCCCCCCTCCCAACCGAATCCAATATTCCGAGCTCCCAGCTTGATGCCGATGTTGCGACCGACTCTTTGGCCAACATTGATGAACCTTTTGAACCTTTGCCATATGATCTTTCCCTATCCCCAATAAATGAAGAAGATGACCTTCAGGCAGTTGCTCTGGAGCACGAGGGCAGGGTGGCCTACTGCTTCCAAAAGCTGCTAGGCATGTTACCTGAGGCTCGTAACATGCCAGTCTTCGCCACTCTGGGAACCGAGCTTTTGTACCAGTTCCACCTGATCTTCAGCCATTGGTACGTCAAAGAAGATATGATCAGGGTGCAGAGCTGGGACAGGCTGAAGTCAGATGAGTCCTGCATCCGAGCCTACTTCAACTACTCCAACCTGGAGGTGGCTTACAACAACCGGATTGCACTGCTCACTCGTCGGCTGGACCAGAGCAGAGCTGAAGGGACGGACACAAGGGAGGCAGCTGGACAGGAGTGCATTGACTTCCTCGATAGCATGCTGATCAAGTCAGCTGACTTCCTTGAGGATATGGATGCAGCTGCCGCAGCAGCGAAGGAAGAAGAAGAAGAACTGAAGATGTACCTGGCCAACCGACAAGCCATGGTCACAGTTGAGCCTCTAGCTCTGATTGCACAAGACCCTCCAGCGGATTAGCCAGCTCCCTTCTCTGATGAAATCTGTGAGCTGATTGCTGAGAGGGTGAACCAACTGATGACTGAACTGCTTGACAACCTCCAGCAACAAAAAGATGACCAGCTGAGGGTGTTCGAAGCGCAAGAAGTGAAGAACCAGCAACTAGTGGAGGAGAATGTTGCAATGAAGGCCAAACTGGAAGAATTCTCCTCCTCCACCAGTCAAGAAATGTCGGAGTTGAAGTCCACTCTGTTGGGATTGAAGTCGGAACTGAACGTCTTCAAATCCTTGGCCGACTCCAATCTTGCCAAGTCCCAACAGACACAAAATGCTGAATGGGAGTCTTGCTTCGAGTCGTGATGGGCTGAGTTCGTAGCTTTTCAAACTGAGGTCATCGAGAACCTCTCTGCCTTGAAGAAAGCCGAACAAGAGCGCTAGGACTCGGATCTGGTGAAGAAGGTAGAGCTCGAATGCGCGGTCGATGAACTCTTCAACCGTATCAAACTTGCCGAACAACAACTCACCTCTCTGGATGGTTCAGTAGCAAGCCTTGTTGCTGATGCCAAAAAGGGGGAAGAGAAGGAGACGGAGGTTGAGGTGCAGGAAGAAGAAGAGACGCCAGCTGCTCAATCAAAATCCCAGCTAAGGAAGAGAAAGCCTGCTGCTCCCAAGTCAACCGAAGTCGGTGGAGCCCAAATGTCTTAAGACTTGGAGCAAGCAGAAAAATTTGGAGTTTCCTACAGCTCCATAGCCGAGATTGCTGTCGAGCTGGATTCTGAACTCGACGGTATCACAACCGAAGAGTGCATCGCAGCTACTAAGGCTATGGATGTAGAGAAGAAGGATTATATGAACCCGAGCTGGATAAAGAAGTTCGCCGCCAGCCAGGCGAGGAGGGTGAACCAGTTCGAAGAAGAGTTAAAGAAAATGTCTCAGAATTTGGACCGCAACGTTGCCTCCCGCAGCCGACGCTGCATCAACAAACATCAATCAAAGGCGTAAGCTCGGTTAAAGCAACAAAGGTTGCCAGCAAAGTCCAAAGTCGAGAGTTGGTTTAAGCATGTTGACAAGTGGATGCCGACCGAGTGGAATGAAGAGTGGGAGTTGTTCAAGCAGGAGTTCATGAACGACTTCTACTATAGGAAGGTTTACGCAACTGATGACCCGAGGAAAGCGTTCAAGGAAGCGCTGACCGAGTTTCACTCAGGAGACCCGGGCATGTTCAGCCAATTCAGGCGGGCTATGATTGACGCCAACCTGGACTTGAACACAATTCCGATTCCCCAGAAGGTTACTTACCGGCCTCCCTTCCTCCCAAACTCTCGCAACCCGAACCGCACGAAGATCGCAGCTGAGGCGAGGCAGGTTTGCATGGAGCATGGAGTGGACATTTCCAAGGAGTCACCTGCTAAGAGGGAAATTTTTGTAAGGATTTTTAGTAAGTATGGGCTACAATTTTAGCTCAGTTAGTTTTTGAACAACTGTTGTAATTTTTTTGTCTTTTGCGTTCATCTTTGTAACAATCAGTTGTAATGAAAACTACTCAGTTATAAGATTCAACTTGACGTACAATCCCTCATTGTCCAAGCTCTGAATCGCAAAGTTATTTCAATACCATGTTATAACTGTGCTAACCCTTTGATGTTTTCATCTTATAGACAGTCTAGAATTTCAGCTGAGATTTTAGATAAGTCATTAGATCTAGATCAGATTTGATCTGTAAGGGTTTTAGGCTTCTTATAAAGGGTTTTGGCATCATCAAAAAGGGGGAAATTGTTGGAAAATTTAAGTAAAAGTTTTGATTGATTCCAAAACCAACTGACCCCAACCGAGTAGATGTTGCCAGATCCTAAGGTCAGTAGTTAGGCTCGCTGTTTGAGCGCTGTTAAGATTTTATCTTTACAGGTCTCCAGCTGAAGACGTCAACAAGGCTTCACTCGGATAGAACATCAGTTGTGAGGAACACAACTGAGCGTTCATCATATTAAAAAGGGGGAAGTTACGTTCAAGTGTCAGTTCGATAGTTGAGCATACAGATGCAAAAATAGACTAAGTATTCAAAGGAAGAAGTCTCAAGAGATAGAACATCAGTTGTAAGGAAAACAACTGAGCATTCATCAGATGAGAAGCAGTATGGGGGATGAGAACATGAGATGAAAGGAAACCATCTAAGCGTTCAAACCCAACTGAGAAGATACAAGGAAGACAACTGAGCGTTCAGCTTCCGAACATCAGTTGTATATTTCAACCCAGAAGATCAACAGCTTGAAGTTGAAGTCAGCTGAGAGTTCAACTGTTGGTTGTCAGTTAGAACATGAGCTTTAGAACAAGTTAGTTGAAGATCGAAAGTCTTAACCGACCACTCCTTGCTGGAAGTCTGTTGTTAAGATTTAAATTTCAAAAAGGAAGTCACGTGAGGGTTTGACCGTTCAATCATTACCCCATTTGGCCCAACACAAGGCTATCTCAGATGGAAAGCAGAAGAGCACAGATGCCATATCGGGAAAGTCTGCAGAGATGAGAGACAAGCCATCGCTTTCAAAGAATAGAGATCAACGGCTCCTCCAACGGCTAGTTGACTCTCTCCGCCTATATATAGAGGCCTTCATTCATTCGAAAAGGATACAAGACACACACGCAAGAATAAACCAGAGAGCGAAAGAATGAGCAATATTCTTCACGAGCTGAACTGCATTCGATCTCTTAGAACATCACTTGTTGAGAATTCTAGAGTTAGTTAGTTTTTGTGTCGTTAGATCGAACCTTGAGAACATCACTTAGTGAGAGTTCGTAGAGTGTTAGATCATAGCTCACTTCGTGTTCGAGCTTTTAGTTGGAACCCCATTTTCTTTCACCTGAAAAGGTTTTAGGATCCTACTCTTCCTGCAACTGAGTAGATAGGTTGTTTAGTACCCGAAAACTAAATTGTATGGTTGATAAGTACCCGCAAACTTATCCTTAACGGTTGCTCAGCCCGCGTAAGCTGAGTGGTTTGTCCTGAAGAACTTGGACAGAGTTGTGTGGACTCACAACTCCCCGTGGACGTAGGAGGTTTCTCCGAACCACGTAAATTTCTGTGTGCTTGAGTTTTTTCTTCAGTTATTTCCTATATTTTCAACTGTTCTTCTAACCAGCATACAAACTGATTTTAGCATTCTTAACTGTCTTGGTTCTTGACCAACCGTGAATAAAAGCTTGAGTTAATTTTAACGAGTTAATTTCCACCACATTCCGCACAGCACATCACTTCCAACCGAGTGTTTCTTACTCGGTTGTGATTCCAACTGAGCTTCCTTACTCGGTTGAGATAATTTTTAGGGGGTTATTTTAAAAAGTTGCATCTAGTGTATTCCCCCCCTCCATACACCAGAACTCGTTTCGGGACCATCATGAACCCGTTTAAAGGACACTGTATGTTGACTGTATTAAGACGAAAATTTCGTGAAAAGAAAAGTGGGATAGTATTAATCGAACCTAGGGAATCGTGCGTCGAGTTTTGTCAAGCATTAGGTTTCGCGCGACTGTTTTGCGACGTTTCACGGAAACTGTCATAACTTTTAGCTCGCTTAACAAAATCGAGATCCGTAAATTGGAGAGTAGACTAGACACCCATGGCTTTGTTTTGGTATAAGATTTATCCCTCGTTTTCGTATGCTCTGTTCTGTACAGACTTACTGACTTGGGCAGTAAGTATCCAAAGCCTAGTTTCCTAAGTTAAATCCTTTTCAACTTCGTTCCTTGTGAACTTTTAAGTCGTTCTAAGTTATCGACACCCTTTTATCAACTGACCTAAGTGTCGAGTAATGAGCCGAGTCAGTTTGTAGACGAGAATTGATCGAAGTCTTGTTTATTAGTTAATCAAAAGGAAGTAGTAAAGTGCAAATGCCTAAAAGACTAAAAATCGTTTCGATTTCCTGTTTCTTTTATCGATTGCGTTCAAGTTGCTTAATGTCTGTTTATTTAAGATAAAAGGAGGAAGTCAGCACCGTGGATAGGATGGAAGACCAGAGACGGAAGCTCGTTAAATAGTTCTGTAATCAATTAGGTGGGCTTTTATATATGAAATAAAATGAGCAATGCTCGAAAACCTTTTTCTTTTTCGCTTTGATAATCGTGTTTTCAAAGTGATAATCATGGCATGAACTACTTGTTTTATGTGAGTTCTCTTGTACCTTATGAGTTAGCCAAAAGGGGTTAACTAAACAATCGGAGTTAGCCAACTTGCTTTCCAAAGTTAGTATACACAGTAGCCGTTGAAGTATGGAACCCTGTTGAGGGGATGACCTGCCGCGGTGATAAAGTAGCCGTTGAAGTATGGAACCCTGTCAAGGGATGACCTGCCGTGGTGATAATTATTTGGTCAAGATTGAACGTAACATCTATCAGAAAAATGGTTTGCAAAGCTATGTTTATGAAAAGAAAATGTTTAATAGGCACGGGCTTTTGAAAGAAACACCCCGATGCGCTATAAAAGAGATGCCTGATTTATCAATACTTATTGTATGTTTTCGGCAAAGTGCCCACTAAGTGCTTTATGTACTTAGCCCTGCATATGTTTCTAAATGTGCAGGTTGAGCGATGGAAGCGGTGATGGTTGAGTAGGATAGTGATAGGAAAGAAGAACAGAGTCACATTCTACGTTTATTCCGCTGCCAAACTCTAGACGCTCTTATGTTATATTGTAAATCATTGTTGGTCTAAGTTTCTGTACAATAACTTAATTTCCTTTTGAGAACTTGTCGAGTGATCCTTTGAGATCAACTCTCTCTTTTATCAATGAAGTCTTATTCATAGAAGTATTTCTGTCGTTAAATGTCTGTGTATTCATTTACCCCTTTTCTTCCCCGCTTCTTTAATCCAATCCCTAGTCGCACCCCGGCTTTGCCGTCCCTCGGGATTTGGGGTTGTGACATTTTCTTCATTCTTTGCATATTCATAGAAAAACTCTATTTATCAAGTCCATGAAAAAAAAATTGGAGCACTGGTTAATCCAAATGGCATTACCACAAATTCGTAATGTACATATCTCGTTCTAACTGCAGTCTTTGGGACATCTTCTTGCCTGATCTTCAATTAATGATATTGTTGGGAAATTTATTAGTAAGAGTTTTGATGAATTCCAAAACCGACTGACCCGAACTGAGTAGATGTTGCCAGAACCTAATATTAAAAGTTAGGCTCGCTATTTGAGCAAAGTTAAGATTTTATCTTTACAGGTCTCCAGCTGAAGATGGCAACAAGGCATCACTCAGACAGAACATCAGTTGTCAAGAAATACAACTGAGAGCTCATTTGATCAGATGCAAAGAGGGGGAAGTCTTCAGAACATCAGTTGTAAAGGAAAACAACTGAGCGTTCATCAGATGAAAAGCAGAAAAGGGGAAGAGAACATCAGATGAAACAAAGCCATCTGAACGTTCGAATCCAACTGACCAGATACAAGGAAGACAACTGAGTGTTCAGTTTCAGAACATTAGTTGTAGAACTCAACCAAGAAGATCAACAGCTTGAAGACGAAATCAGCTGAGAGTTCAACTGTTAGTTGTCAGATAGAACATCGGCTGAAGAACAAGCTAGCTGAAGATCGAAAGTCTTAACCGACTACTCCTTGTTGGAAGTTTGTTGTTAAGATTTAAATTTCAAAAAAGAAGTCACGTGAGGGTTTGACCGTTCAGTCATTACCCCATTTGGCCCAACACAAGGCTATCTCAGATGGAAAGCAGAAGAGCACAGATGCCATATCGGGAAAGTCTGCAGAGATCAGAGACAAGCCATCGCTTTCAGAGATCAAAGATCAACAGCTCCTCCAACGGCTAGTTGATACTCTCCGTCTATAAATAGAGGCCTTCATTCATTCGAAAAAAACACAAGACACACACGCGAGAAGAAACCAGAGAGCAAAAGAAAGAGCAATATTCTTCACGAGCTAAACTGAAGTTAATCTCTTAGAACATCACTTGTTGAGAGTTCTAGAGTTAGTTAGTTTTGTGTCTTTAGATCGAACCTTGAGAACATCACTTAGTGAGAGTTCATAGAGAGTTAGATCATAGCTCACATCCCGTTTGAGCTTTTAGTTGGAAACACATTTTTCTTTCACCTGAAAAGGTTTAGGATCCTACTCTTCCTGCAACTGAGTAGTTAGGTCGTTTAGTACCCGTAAACTAAACTGTAAGGTTGATAAGTACCTGCAAACTTATCCTTAATGGTTGCTCAGCCCGCGTAAGCTAAGTGGTTTGTCCAGAAGAACTTGGACAGAATTGTGTGGACTCACAACTCCCCGTGGACGTAGGAGGGTTATCTCCGAACCACGTTAAATCTCTGTGTGCTAGTGTTTTTCTTTATTCAGTTATTTCTTGCATTCTTATCTGTCTGACTAACCAGCATACAAACTGCATCTGCACATTCTCAACTGTTTTGGTTCTTGACCAACCGAGCATAAAAGCGTGAGTATAATTTCCACCACATTCCGCACAGCACCACTCTCACAGCTGAGTTCTATTACTTAGTTGTGATTTCAGCTGAGCCTCTCTTTACTCAGTTGAAGTGATTTTCGAGTGTTAAGTTTTCAAAGTTGAAAAATCCTAACTGGTGTATTCCCCTCCCCCCATACACCAGTAACTCGTTTCGGGACCATCAAGTGGTATCAGAGCAGTGGTTCAAAAGACTGCTGACTCTGTTTCACAAGGTGTGAATTCGAGAAAGTTTCTTTCGTGGTCAACTGAACAGATCTTTTTTTTCACGCTAGTGCATATTTGCTCTGTTGTTGTGTACAGATGGACGTCAAGGATAAGATCGTGGTAATGTTCTCGGTTGTAAATTATACATCCTGGAGGACACGAATGAAGAAGATCTTACTGTCGAAGCATCATAGGATGCAACAAGTTCTTTCTTCCGGACCGATCATCATCAAAGAAAGAATAGCTCGCACTCCTACAAATCCCAACGATGGGGATACAGTTGTGGAGTTTGTGGAGAAGCAGCCGGAAGACTACACTCCAGAGGAAGCCAAGGTGAGCCAGTTAGGCATCTGGGCTCAGAGCACAATAATGTCCACAGTTGGACAAGATTATTTGCCTTGGATAGAGGAGTGTGAGACTGCAAAAGAGATGTGGGACATCCTGGCATCGCTGAGTGAAGGAAGTGATGAGACGAAGGAGAACAAATTCTCACATGCATGCCAAGATTTCGACAATTTTTGTCTGAAGACAGATGAAACAATTGATCAGCTAGAGCTCCGGTTTATGGACATCCTCAGAAGAATCCAGTCCATCAGAAGAGGAAAATACACATTAAGAGAAATCAATCTCAAAGTGTTACAAGCTCTACCGGCTGAGTGGGATACTTTCACCAATATCCACGAGAGCCGAGCTGACCTTGGTGAAATGGGAACTGAAAGATTGTTCTCAATCTTAAAGGGAAATGAGTATAAGGTGAACCGAAGAAGATCTCAGTCCTCGGTTCAGACGAGTCGACTTGAGGATGTTGGTTCAGTATCAAAGTCAGTTGCTCTTCGAGCTGACTACTCCAAATCAAGATCATCAAGGCCAACCAGATCAGCTGACACGACTGCAAAGGAGCTAAGCAGAGAGGAACTGCAACAGAACATTGCAGCTCTGTCAAAGAAGCTAGCCGACATGGACACTCGGTTCGGCAAATACAAATGATTCTACAAATTAAACCGAACTCGAGACAATTCAAAGCCAGTCTCCAATGGTTGCTTTGAATGCGGCAAGGAAGGACATTTCAAGGCTGACTGCCCATATCTATCGAAGAAAGAGAGAGATGCGTTAAGGGCCAAACAAGCTGGAAAGAACAAGGCCATGGTTGCAGAAGAAGCAGCTGACGACATGGACATCTTCACTGACACTGAAGATGAGGATGAGCTGATTCCACCAACAACGCTACCGGTCAGGATCAATGCCTCATGGCTCTTGGAACCGACCAGGATGATACTGAAGTACACTCTAAACCTGCTAAGTTAAATTCTTCAAATATTTCTAACATGCATGAATCACTGGACGAAGAGTTGGAACCCTCCTGGAGTGATTTTCAAGAACTCAGTGAGGAACTGCATCACCAATCGGTTGAGTTTAAAAGTCTTCAAGCTCAGTTCGCCAAACTTGAAGATTCCTTAACCGAAAAGGACGATTTGATCAAGAGCCAAACCGAGGAGATTGAGAATCTCAAGAGTCAACTGAACGAGGCTAAGGCTCCAACTGATAAAAAGTTGACAAAGCAGATCAAGGAACAACAAGATCAGTTGAAAAATCAAGAGGCTCAGATCGAGCAGCTGATAAAGAAGTCAGATGGACAAACCGAGCAGATAACTGTCCTCCTCAAGGAGTTGCAAACTGAGAAGGACAATCTAATCAAGCTGTATCAGTCATCCAAGATCATAGAGAATCTTATCAGTTACAGCAGACAGATGGATGACGTGTCAGGACTCGGTTATGATGTGATTAAAGATAGTGGAATTCCTCCAGCAACCTTCATCAAAGCAGCAGAAGTCACAGCTGTCGAACCAAAAATAGCTGAGTCTACAGAAGTTAATCCAACCTCCACCTCTCAGCAGTTCAACCGACCAATAGAATTACAACTGAGAAGGGAAAAAGAGTAGTAGATGTAGGACAAAATGTTTCATCGTTTGGGACATCAACCGAGGGGGAATATTCCAAAAGTCAGAAGAGGAATCAGATGCGTCAAAGGCATAACCGCAACCGAACTCAGAATCAGAACCGACCTCTGCATCAACCTCAAAGTCAACATCAGAAGGAATGGAACCGACCGCAGAACAGACAAGGGTTCAATCATCTGAATCAACAGCGGTTCCAACATCAGTTCGACCAAAGGTTCCAACCGAGTTAACCAATGAGGACCAGGTCGAACAACTAGAGATACTCATGCCATAATATGAATCATCAACAAGGCATGAACAGCTACAGACAACCCTCAGGGAGTTGGAATCAGAATCAGCCACAAAGATTCCAACAAGGCGTCCGATCATTCAGACAAATCAAACAGGATAAAAATCGCCATCAAAACAGGGGGAAAGCCTCACCTCCTAAAGTTCAACATGGGAGAAATCCAACTCCTTCCAAGAAACAGAACATCACTACTAACAACAAGCCTAAGGATAACCGAGGTGTTGTTATAGTTGATGATCAAGGAAAAGTGATCTGGAATGATAAATCCATCCGAGTATACAGGGAAAAGCGACGCACAGTTCCAGGGGCAACTGGTTCTAACCCTCCAGGACCCAACTGAAATTGGGGACCTAAGCGAGTTTCTCTTTGCAGGTACAGGAGAAACAGCTGAGGAAGAAGAAAGCGTCTGCAACAATATGGGTAATGGACAATGGATGCTCGAAACACATGACGAATCTAAAGGATTTGCTTGGAAGTTTCGTGGAGAAAGAAGGTCCATCAGTTACTTTTGGCGATAACTCAAAAGATTACACCAGAGGTTACGGTACCCTTGAAACCAATCATGTTTCAATTTCTAATGTCTCTTATGTTGATGGATTGAAGCATAACTTGCTCTCCATCAGCCAATTCTGTGATAATGGTTTCTCTGTTAAGTTTGATGCACAGGGTTGCAGGGTTAAAGATGTCGGATCAAAGCAGGTGATATTGTTGGGAAATCGATCACCAACAGGGAATGTCTACTACGCTGATTGGAACAACAGTCTCCCTGACACCTGCCTGTTATCAAAGAGCAGTTCTGATGTGAGCTGGCTGTGGCACAAAAGGCTCAACCATCTGAACTTCAAGACGATGAACCAACTCGCTAGACAAGAACATGCAAGAGGCATACCAAACTGAGTGTTTTCAACAACACACATCTACAGTGCATGCCAGCTGGGAAAGCTCGCTAGATCCTCCTTCCGGTTGAAGTCAACTCCCTCAACCGACCGAGTGTTATAGCTGATCCATATGAATCTCTTCGGGCCAGTTACACCAAAGAGCATGAACGGGAACGAGTATACCCTGGTTGTAACTGATGACTACTCAAGATATACGTGGACCATCTTCATGCGCCACAAGAGTGAAACCCGAGATGAGCTGCCCAAGCTGATGGATCGGATATCGAACCAACAAGAGATGAAGATCATGTCTATCCGATCAGATCGTGGAACGGAGTTTCTAAATGAAACCATCATCGAGTATTGCGAGAAGAATGGAATTACCCATCAGACATCAGTCGCGCGTACTCCGCAACAGAATGGAGTAGCTGAGCGAAGGAACAGAACGCTTAAGGATGCAACACATCCATGTTAGCCAGCTCAGCTCTGCCAAAGAGATTTTGGGCTGAAGCGTTCAACACTGCATGCTACACTGAGAACCGGTCTCTTCTAACCAAGCGGTTGGGAAAGACACCATATGAGCTTTGGAGACGCAGAAAGCCAGATATTTCTTATTTTCGCATTTTTGGTTCTAAGTGTTATATTCACAACAATGGGAAGACTCAGTTGAAAACTTTTGATGCCAAAGCTTCGAAGGGCATGTTTCTTGGATATGTTGCTCGGATCAAGGCATATAGAGTTTTCAACAACAGCTCTCGTGTTGTGGAAATAACACCTCATGTTAGTTTTGATGAATCTACTTTTGAGTACAGGGAACAGGTCAAAGAACAACAGGCAGATATACAAGCTCCACCTGTTCTCACCAGATCGCAAGCTCTAAGGGAAAAGAACCTAGCTGAACCACTGGTTTGGGCAACTGAGGAAGAGGATCCATACTCCTCTGAAGATGAATGCGAAGACCCCAGCTCATCCCAAGGGGGAACTTCAGCTGATGCTCATCCAACTGCATCAGCATCCGAAGCCCAACCGAGTTCGGTTCAAACTAACGTCAATGTTGAGGATCCAGACTCAACAGCTGACCATTCACCAGCTCTGAAGACTCCAACTCAGATTACGGAACAGCCACAGTTGGAAGAAGAAGGAAGACGCAACCGAAGATGGTATGAAGTTCATTCCACTGATAACATCATCGGCGATCCAACCGAGGGTGTGCGTACAAGGAGCCGAGTTGCAAATCCAGAATCAACCAAAGAAAATTCCAACACTTATGCCCAATATGCTGAGGAGTTGGCAGTTCTAGAGGAATTCGAGCAAGCTGGAGATGTTGCCATGATTTCTTGCTTTGTAGCTAATGTACTAGAACCTAAGAATGTTGGGGAAGCTCTCAACTGTGTCCACTTGACAACAGCCATGCAAGAAGAACTGAATGAGTTTCTATGCAACTGTGTATGGGAGTTGGTAGAAAGACCAAATGGTGTCAAGGTGATTGGATTGAAGTGGATTTTCAAAAACAAGAGAGACGCCATTGGATTCATTGTGAGGAATAAAGCAAGGTTGGTAGCTCAAGGATACTGCCAACAAGAAGGAATCGACTTTGAAGACTCTTTCGCGCCAATTGCAAGGCTGGAAGCCATCCGAATCTTTTTAGCTTATGCCGCACATCACAAGTTCAAAGTGTATCAGATGGATGTGAAGTGTGCATTCCTCAACGGAGATATCAAGGAAGATGTGTATGTTGAACAGCCTCCTGGTTTTGAGACTGGAGATGGAATAGTGTACAAGTTGAAGAAAGCTATCTATGGACTAAAGCAAGCGCCAAGGGCCTGGTATGACACTCTTTGTGGTTTTCTTCTAAACTCGGGATTCAAACGAGGATCAGTTGACAAAACCCTGTTCACCATCAAAGTTGGAGATGATATACTTGTAGTGCAAATCTAAGTGGATGACATCATATTCGGTTCCAAGTCAGAGGAGCTGTGCAAAAAGTTTTCAGATCTCATGAAGGAGAAGTTCGAGATGTCAATGATGGGCGAGATGAATTATTTCCTTGGGTTACAAGTGAAGCAGTCACCAGAAGGGATTTTCATCAATCAGTCTAAGTATACAAAGGAGCTCATCACTAAGTTCGGATTGCAGACAAGTAAGACAACAAGGATCCCAATGAATACTAACTGGAAGATTGAACCTGGATCTGAAGGAAAGCTCGTGGATGCCAGCAAGTATAGAGGGATCATCGGTTCTTTGCTATACCTAACTGCAAGCCGGCCAGACATATCATACGCAGTTGGAGTGTGTGCTCGATTCCAAGTTCAACCAAGAGAAGCACACATGTTGGCAGCAAAGAACATCATCAAGTATCTGAAGGGAACTGTTAATGTTGGATTGTGGTATCCAACTGACGACAATATCCAACTGACCGGATACTCAGATGCGGACCTAGCCGGAGATCGGTTGGACAGGAAGTCTACTTCTGGACACTGTCAGTTCATGGGAAGCAAGCTGGTTTCATGATTCTCCAAGAAACAAGCATGTGTTGCTACTTCTACAACCGAATCAGAATATATGGCTGCTGGAAGCTGTTGCATGCAAGTGTTGTGGCTGAAGCAACAGCTGAGAGATTATGAAGTTGCAACTGGACAGGTTCCCATTCGTTGTGATAGCTCGAGTGCCATAGCTATCTCTCTGAATCTTGTTCACCATTCTCGGACAAAGCATATCGACATCCGTCATCATTTCATCCGAGATCATATTGAGAAAAAGGATGTGTCCATGGAGAAGATCCCAACTGAGATTCAGAGGGTTGATATCTTCACTAAACCTCTAGCCGAAGCGCGGTTCAAAATGCTATGTGATTTACTTGGATTGTTAGATCCACCTAATAAGGAACCAGCTGAGGTAAAGAGACAAACATCTATCTGAGGGGGAAGCTCAGATGAAGGGGGAATGTCAGATACGGATTGCAAACTGAAGACATCAGACGTCAGCTGAACAAACAAACTCGAGTCAGCTGATGGTATGCGGCAACTGAGGAACTCAACTGAGGTATACAGCTGATCTCGACATTAGCTGGCAGGTAACATTTATGACTGAAGGTGTTATGTTCTTAAATGAGAATGTTTGAAATAAATTCAAACATTCCTAAGATTGTTAGCTAAATTAAATAAGCCATCAGGTCGCATTTAATGTAAAGTCTGGCTGAACACCTATAGCCTTACTTTATAGTGCGACTGGGCTGACACATTAATCTCTTCACCTTCTCACTCGCGTGCGTGGAGCGTTAGTCAAAATTACCCAACAGTCGCAAAATCTCAACCGTCGATGGATAGATGCCATTCAATCCCGGCCATCCATTTCAAATGACGCGGTAATCTATATAAAGCACCAAATCAGGAAGTGATCCTTACCTTCTCTTTTCATGCATATCAATATTAACTGTTCATCATCCCCTCCGAAATTGTCTCACCATTTTCAGTAACATATTTCTTCCTTCTTTGCATATATATATTCCTCTGAGATGGCACCTAAATCAAAAGCATCAAAGAAGATGGTCTCTACAGAACCAGCCACGTTCCAGGAATCCTTCGACATGATGCTGTCGAAGATTCACTTCGAACAAATTCTATCAAGGGAAGCTCTGACCTCGCCGAAAATCGCTCCCGTCGCAAAACTTCTTTCCGACCACGGTCTACTCAACTGGGCAACCCTCTCTCCATCCAAGCTACTCAGAAAGCAAGTCGCCCACTTCTACCGGAATCTGCAACGCGATGCTGAACTCGGGCTTGTCACGACCATTCCGTGCAAGCAACGAATCAGCACTTCCCGATCAATGGAAGAAACCGCCGTCGAGATCGAAGTGTCTAAAGAACTGGAAAAGATCATCCCCAGGAATCGGGAGGCCATAGACGTGATGGGGAACTTCACCGACAAAGAAGCCGATGCATTTCTACAAACTATTCTACTTGTCCCCGAACCATTGAAGGGAAGTATGCAAAGGACCAAACTGAAGCTGGAGCACCAACTTGTGTTTTATGTAATATCAAAGTGCGCTTTCGCATACGGAGGAGCTTTCGGTGATATCAGCAGACCGAAGCTCAAACAGCAGAAGGCATTGGAAGAACAACACAAGATAGACTGGCTGGGCTACCTTGAAAGCCAGCTGTGGGCAGAGAAGCTGAAGATCTCAGAGTCGGTAGCTGAGTCCGGAGAAAAGGTTTTGAGTGTCAAGGGAACACTTAGTTTCGGCACCAAGATATCAGCACCGATCCTCCAAGCAACCAAGGGTCAGAAGCTGACTTGGGAAGGGAGTGAGGACCCTCCGTTCAGCAAGCTGATGCTATTCCCCACAGCCAAGAAGGCTCGGGACGTTGTGGAAGCTGTGTACACTCCAAAGGGAGTCACAAAGCCAGCTGTGGAAACGGCCCCAGCAGCCCGCCGCCCATCAAGGTCCAAACCTGCAAAACACCAGCTGGAGGAAGTGGCTGAAGAAGAAGAAGAAGAAGAAGAAGAAGAAGAAGAAGAAGAAGAAGAAGAAGAGGTGGAACCCCTCAAGAAAAAGCCCAGGATCAAAATCATCCAGCCAGCAGCTCAACCGGCTGTATCGGGCCCCGTGGTGGTGATACTAGCTGAGAAAACAGCTGAGGAGAAGGAATCAACCGAATCAAGCCAGTCGGTTGATCCAGCTGGGTTTGTGCTTCAACCCCGCCAACAGGATGCAATGGTTGAAGAAAATGAGACCGGCGTAGAGGAATCCAGCTCGTTCTCAGATGACTCTTCTTCATCTAAGGAGTCCACGACAGTCCACCCTCTCCACCAGCTGGAACTGATGCCAGCCAGGAAATCCCACCTGCGTCTGAGGAAACCAGTGAGCCAGCCGAGTCTCTCCCCAAAGAGGATTCAGTTCTCTCAACTGATCCTCAGTTAGAAATTCCGAGCCTCACGCTCGATGCCAACGTTGAGACCGTTCCTTTGGCCAACGTTGATGACACCATTGAACCCATATCCTTCGATATAGACCCACCTCAAATTGATGAAGAGGCCAACCGCCAGGCGATCTTGGCTAAATATGAAGGCAGACTGGACTACTGCTTTTGCAAATTGATAGGCATGTTCCCTGAGGCCAGCTCGATGCCCATCTTCGCCATGTTCGGGACTGAACTACTCTATCAGTTCAGCGTGATATTCAGCTACTGGTACGTCAAGGAGGAAACCCTGAGGATCCACGGTTGGGACAGATTGAAGATTGATGAATCAAACCTAAGGGTGTACTTCGACTACCAGAACCTCGAAGTGGCCTACAACCAGAAGGTGGCCGTGCTCCATCGACGCTTGGATCTGAGTCAACAAGAAGGGAAAGACACCAGAGAGCTGTGCGACAATCCTGGAGCTGTGAAATTTCTTGATCATATGTTGGCCAAGAATGCCGACCATATGGAGGATGTCGATGAAGCTGACTTGGCTGCCAAGAGGGAAGAAGCAAAGCTTAAGGATTACCTGGCTAGCCGAACAGCCCTGGTTGTAGTGGATCCAACAGCCTAGGCACAACAACAACATCTGCCTGGACCCTCTGATCAACCAGCACACTCCACCGATGCTATCTGTGAGTTGATCACTGAGAGGGTCAACCAGCTGAGGCATGAGTTGTTGTCCAAAATTGAGTCCAACAAAGAAGAGTAAGCTGACAAGATGAATCAGCTGATGGAGGAAAATGCATTCTTGAAGAATCAGTTGGAACAACTCTCCACCTCCCTACAGCAAAAGCTGGAAGGCCTCTCCACTTCTACCAGCTCGGACGTCAAAGATCTGAAGAAGGCGGTTCAAGGACTCAGCTCGGACTTCAACGTCTTCAAATCAGTTGCTGAATCTAATCTAGCAAAGTCCCAGCAGACACAAGACCAGGAGTGGATGTCTCAGTTTGAAAATTTTCGAGCTGAGTTCGTCACCCTTCACAAAGATGTCTCTGCAACCTTTGCCGCCTTGAAGAAAGCTGAGCAAGAACGCCAGGACCTGGAGCTGGCGAGGAAGGTTGAAGAGAAAGATGTTGTGGATGAACTCTTCTCCCGAGTTCAACAAGCTGAGGCCAAGCTGACCTCCCTGGATGGCTCAGTTGCCACCCTTTTGGATGATGCCAAAAAGGGGAAGGAAAGGAGCCAGCAGCTGTTGCTGGACAGGGGAAAGGAGTTCACCTACAGCAGGGGGAAGAAGGAGGGCCAGCTGAAACTCAAGGGGAAGAAGCTGAAGGATCGCAGCTGAAGAAGTCTGCAAAAGAGCAAGAGCAGGAACTTGAAGTCTCCCACGACCTCGTAGCCGAGCTTACAGTTGAGCTAGATGCTGATCTTGACGGAATCTCAGTTGAAGACTGCATCGAAGCTGCAAAAGCTATGGGGGAGTCCAAGGAGAACTACTTGAATCCCTCCTGGATCAAAAAGTTCGCTGCTGATCAAGCCAAGAAGGTGGCCAAGTTTGAGAAGGAATTGGCCAAAATTGAAAAGAATGTCGACAAAAATAAAGCCAGCCGGAGCATCCGAAGAATAAACAAACACCAAATGAAGGCTGAGGCTAGGAAGAAGACTCAGCAGCTGCAGAGAAATGCCCCGCTCCAGTCACGGTTCCCACATACTGACAAGTGGATGAACGCTGAATGGAACGATGACTGGGAGCAGTTCAAGCATGAGTTCATCAATGACTTTTACTACTGGAAGGTCTACTCAACTGAAGACCCAAGGCAAGCCTTCAAGGAAGCCTTGTGGGAGCTCAGATCTGGGGATCCTGGAATGTTCAGTCAGTTTGAAAGAGCTATGGTGAAAGCTCAGCTCGATCCCAACACTGTTCCGGTTCCGTAGAAGGTCAGATATCGCCCACAGATGATCAAAGGCACAAGTACTCCAAACAGAAATGCGATCATGGCTGAGGCAAGACAAGTGTGCAAGGAACATGGTGTTAACACCGGAATCGAGTCAGCAGCAAAGAGAGAGATCTTTGACCGTATCTTCAGCAAGTACGGTCAAGAGTATTTTTTAGCTGATGTAGTTTTTGAGCAACTGATGTATCTTTCACTGCTTTGCACTTATCCTTGTAATCATCAGTTGTAATGAAAACTTCAAGTATATATACGATTCAACTTGACGTACAATATCTCATTGTCCAAGCTATGAATCACAGTCTTTTAAATACTATGTTATAACTGTGCTAACCCTTTGATGTTTTATCTTATAAACTGTCTAGAATTTCAGCTGAGATTTTAGGTTAGTTAGTAAGGTTTAGATCAGTAGCGGTTTAAAGTTATAAGTGGTTTTGGCATCATCAAAAAGGGGGAAATTGTTGGGAAATTTATTAGTAAGGGTTTTGATGAATTCCAAAACCGACTGACCCCAACCGAGTAGATGTTGCCAGAACCTAATGTTAGAAGTTAGGCTCGCTGTTTGAGCAAAGTTAAGATTTTATCTTTACAGGTCTCCAGCTGAAGATGGCAACAAGGCATCACTCAGACAGAACATCAGTTGTCAAGAAATACAACAGAGAGCTCATTTGATCAGATGCAAAGAGGGGGAAGTCTTCAGAACATCAGTTGTAAAGGAAAACAACTGAGCGTTCATCAGATGAAAAGCAGAAAAGGGGAAGAGAACATCAGATGAAAGAAAGCCATCTGAGCGTTCGAACCCAACTGACCAGATACAAGGAAGACAACTGAGTGTTCAGTTTCAGAACATCAGTTGTAGAACTCAGCCAAGAAGATCAATAGCTTGAAGACGAAGTCAGCTGAGAGTTCAACTGTTAGATGTCAGATAGAACATCGGCTGAAGAACAAGCTAGCTGAAGATCGAAAGTCTTAACCGACCACTCCTTGTTGGAAGTCTGTTGTTAAGATTTAAATTTCAAAAAGGAAGTCACGTGAGGGTTTGACCGTTCAGTCATTACCCCATTTGGCCCAACACAAGGCTATCTCAAATGGAAAGCAGAAGAGCACAAATGCCATATCGGGAAAGTCTGCATGGATCAGAGACAAGTTTCACCTGAAAAGGTTTAGGATCCTACTCTTCCTGCAACTGAGTAGTTAGGTCGTTTAGTACCCGTAAACTAAACTGTAAGGTTGATAAGTACCTGCAAACTTATCCTTAAAGGTTGCTCAGCCCGCGTAAGCTGAGTGGTTTGTCCAGAAGAACTTGGAAAGAGTTGTGTGGACTCACAACTCCCCGTGGACGTAGGAGGGTTATCTTCGAACCACGTTAAATCTCTATGTGCTAGTGTTTTTCTTTATTCAGTTATTTCTTGCATTCTTATCTGTCTGACTAACTAGCATACAAACTGCATCTGCACATTCTCAATTGTTTTGGTTCTTGACCAACCGAGCATAAAAGCGTGAGTTATTTTTACGAGTATAATTTCCACCACATTCCGCACAGCACCACTCTCACAGCTGAGTTCTATTACTCAGTTGTGATTTCAGCTGAGCCTCTCTTTACTTAGTTGAAGTGATTTTCGAGTGTTAAGTTTTCAAAGTTGAAAAATCCTAACTGGTGTATTCCCCCCCCCCCCCCATACACCAGTAACTCGTTTCGGGATCATCAGATATCCAGACCTTAAGTCAATCTTGGAGAAAATATTTGCTCCTTTCAACTGATCGAAAAAATCTTCTATCCTTGGCAAAGGATATTTGTTCTTGAGCGTAATCTTGTTAAGCCCTCCATAGTCTATACACATTCTTAGACTACCGTCCTTCTTTTCACAAATAAGATTAGAGCTTTTGAAATTGGGCCAATCCAGGCTCTAGGTCAATCGTAAACTCTATTTGTCTTCAGAGACAAACCGGGTAAGACTTCGAGAAAAGCGTCTTTAAATTCTCTTACGTCAGCTACATCATCGATATTTGGCTCATGTCCATCGTCTTTATTAAATCTAACTAGATACGCTTTCGTATCCTTACTTCTCATTAACTTTTCTCGCTCTTATGGCCAAAATAATTGGCATACTCTTCTTTCTCTGAAGGGTTGAGACAAAAATTATCTCTGATCGCATCGAATCGTCACGAGATTCTCGGTTAACTAAACTATTCCTAAAATTATATTCACATCCAACATCTAGATTAGATTTAGGGATCTTGCGGATAGCTTCCGGCTTTTGAATTCGAATTCGGGTTCGAATGGATTCTCAAAACTAATGATGATCTTTCCTAAAGGGATTAAAACTCTAAGCACCTGGTTCAATTCTTCTATGTTCAAGCGCTAGATATAAAAGAATGCGAGGCACCGGTATACAATAAAACAATAATAGGCACGTCTTTTAACTTTCCCATACCTGCGAGATTTCTTTGGTCTATACCTCCAGACTTTTGCTCAATTACGAAGACTCGCTGGTAACACGGTTGTTCCTGTTGAGAAGGTTGCGGCTTTTGCGATTGCGCTCTACTCGGAGATTGAGGGTACTTCTGTTGTGGCTCTGCTTCCACTGCTCTCAACTGAGAGGGCTGATATTGATTCAGCCTTCAACCGATCATTCTTTGTTGTTCACTTGGGCACTGGTAAAGGAAATGACCAGGCTGACCATAAGTAAAACAGGTATTACTCCCAACTTTACAGATGCCTAAATGCATCTTGCTATACCTTGCATATGGAGGTCGATCTTGGGATCCTATTGGTGCGTTGCTGCGATTAGCTTGGTGAACTTTCACTTTCTGTGCTTGTTGTTGTGCTTGCTTCATCCATGGCTTTTTGTTTGGGTGGGATCCACCACTCCACTTTTCTTTACGCTTTAGGAATTGGCCTTGCTGGAATGGGTATGAGGCAGCAACTGTCATTAACTGACTTTGAAATTGAGGATTCGCTGAAGAATACGATCCTTTCTCTGGCTGCACTGCCAACTCCATATCCAAGGCTCGATTTAGGGATACAGTGTAAGTCAGACCATTCTGATTTACAAGAACAACTCAAATTTCTACTCGAAAAGGCTCACTCATTTTCTTGTTGGTATCCACCTTATCAGGTGAAAAATGGGTTAACTCACAGAACTCACGATCGTAATCAGCTACCAATCTCTTTCTTTTCTTTGAATTTGCAAGTTCAATTAAATTCTGTTTATTATGATTTCATGGCACGTACTTCTCGAAAAAGGCTTCTTTAAATTTTTTCCATGTCAAGCTTTCACGTTCTTCCAGCATATACGTTCTGTGTCGAGCTTTCTACCAATAATCGGCAGTTTTCTTTTGTTGATACGTCGTGCACTTGAGATGTTCGCGATCATTACAGCAAAGAAATCGAAAAATTCGCTCTAGAGAATGAATCTAGTCCTTGGCTTTCGCCGGACTGCCTTTACCATCGAAGGTTGAGGAATTTCGGCGAAGAAAAAGTTCTTCTACGTATCTCTCGTTTTGAGGAAGTGGGGTAGAGTTTTGATGAACTTCTTCATCATTTCCTTCGACTCTCACGTTTCTTTGACTCGGCATTCTAAAAGAAATACCTATAATTAGGTAACTCGAAATATCTTCCGCAAAACGGATTGACTCACTCGGAATTTTTCTTGACTTTTGAAAATATTTCCTTCTTAAGAAGAATTTAATTCTCGATCGGCACTTATCATCATATAAGGAAATATTCAAATAAAGAAATCATCTCGTAATCATCATCATCGTAAATAGCATAATCATCTCAGATAAAACAATCATCTCAACTTAAGCATTCAATAATTTATTGGCATGCTCAGAATTTCACATATTCTCAAATCAAATCATCTTTGTCATTCAAGATAATCATATACTCAAATATTGTCATACATGACACATCCTCATTATTCACATATCATACTCAATTATTTGTCATAAAAGAAATATGGCACTTCCTCATTACTCAAATATTATGCTTCATCAAATTATTCTCGGAAGAATACTCATTTAATTAACTCAACTCTTACTTCTTCTTTTGCTCTTTACCCAAAATAAGTGGGATCTCAGATACTCATAATATTATCGGGACTTAAGAGACTCAAAGTTGATTTTAACAGCCTAGCGGCTTCATTTTATTATCATCCAAAATGATGGCCTCTTTGTGAGGACTTTACCGAAGATAAGGGATTAACATCTACATCGGAAAATTTTCCCTAACTTCGTCACACATACTACTCGTACTAACAATGAGCTACTACTTTTACAATTGATCTACACGACAGTTATGCATCAAATTCATAATTTACATCACTGATGAAAAGTAAATGAGTTTTTTTTTTTAACGCAAACAAAGATTGTTCAAAACCTTTCATAACTTTCTTCAACAGCACCCTATACATGCGAACTACCGTCGCTAGGGTCATTTTCTCCATCATATGTCTACGGTCGGTGCTTGTAGTGGACGGGATCTACCTTAAGGGAAAGAACCGAAGAATTTTATTTGTAGCTGTCACGTTGGATGGGAACAAACATATCTTCCTCCTTGCAATTGGCCTAAGTCCCAAGGAGAATGATGAGTTGTGGGTACCACCACATTCCACAGGTTGTGCTACCACCACATTCAGAAAAATCACATGCCCTACGAAAAGCACGTAGCCACTATCTTCCAAGCTGCATCATATTGTAATCGTTACGAAGAGTTCGATGATTTGTTCTCAAAACTGCATCAAGTGAGCCCTAACGGTGCTCACAGATGGCTTTCTGACATTGGACTAGAGAGGTGGGCTAAGTGTAAGAGTCCGGTCCGAGGCTATGACTTCTTGACCTCTAATTATGCCAAATCTTTGAACTCTCGTATGCTATAGGCGAGGCGTCTTCCGGTACACTTGATGATTGAGATGTACCGTTTCATTGTAGAGAAATGGACTGATGAGAAGCGAGAAGCAACTGCATCGAGAGATCATGAGTTGACAGAGAACGCATTGGAAAAACTTTCTTTATCTGTGCAACACGGTACCCGCCTTGCAGCTCAAGGTAACACCACCACACATGTTTACAGGGTTGAAGAAAGAAATGTTTCTTATAACGTTGATCTAAGAACTTGGACATGTACGTGCCTAGCGTGTGATTTGGATTTGATTCCATGTCGCCATTTTGTTGCTGCTATAAGGTAACATGTTCAATTACTAAATATTGTTTGTGTATCTTAAATTTTTGAATTAATGTTAATTTTTTTTTTGTATGTCACAATTGTTTATTTTAACAGGCGTGCAGGTAACAGTTTGTCTGTGTACGATTTTGTAAGTCGTTATTTCAAATAGGAGACATTCAGAGAGACTTATATGGAGCATATTAACCCAATACCGCATCCAAATGAGTGGAATGTGCCTCCGGAGATATCCGCAATCATTTGTCTTCTTATGGATGAGGTACGTCAGGAGAATCCCAACATTGTGCGTATATTATAAGTTATATTTTGCACGAAATGTAACATAATTGAAATAGTAAGCATTGAATTAACAAAATATATCATATACTATACGTATAATGTGGGGATTCTCTTGATAATGGTTATATATAACTAACTTCAGCGTTTGTACGAAGTACCTCATTTACTATTGAATTAGATGAAGGTTACATGTAGGTGTTTGGATTTTGTTGTTAAGTTGTTTTTAATTGAAAAATAAGTTATTATAGAATCACTAAACAACAAAACCGAAGAAGAAACCGAACAAAAAATGAAATTGACTCATCTCCTTGTGCCCAAGGTGGCTGCTCAACGCCGTACCCACGGTGGGCATTGCCCATGATGGCAACGGTGGGCATTGCCCATGGTGGGCACCACCGTGGGTTGCCCTCCATCATGGGCTTGGCCACCGCGGGCAAAATCGAGAGTATATTTCATGTGTTTTTTTTCAACCCCATTCAACAATATCACTCTTTGTGGGAAGGAAGCTCCATCCAAGGCAAACAGAAGAAAGATGGTCAGAATGAGAAGTATTGGAGTATTTTCAATTAGTTGCAGGAATATGACTACACCAAGGAGTATGCAGCACAGGAAAGAAAGCGCAGCTAAAGCATGAGGCGAGGTTGAAAGGAAGATTTCATGTGAACCCTGAAGCTAAGTTATTGTTCATCATTCGCATTCGTGGTATTAATGCAATGCATCCAACAACAAAGAAGATCTTGCAGCTGCTGTGTCTACGAACAGAACCTTGGTACGAGACTAACCAAAGCATGCAACTGTATGACCATTACCGAAGTCAGCAGTCAACTGCCGAAGCTAAAGAAGGAAAGACAATTAATCACCCTCAATCCATCAATCGGAGATTGCTAATCATCAGTCTGCTCAATCATGGATAAATCAAGATCAAGCTAAACATAGAAATAATCAATCATGCCGATTCAATCTACCAGCGGAGGGTTTCAATTGCCGTCATCTCAGCTATAAAAGTCTAGCAAGTGTGGCTGGCACAACGTTGGTTACCCCTACCATTCGATAATCTTCAGTCCAAGAAACACTTTTACTTATAGTTCTTTTACAGTTTACGCATCAATTTATCAGTTTTCATTTTACATTCCGTTGTGAAGAACAAATCCAAGGCAGTTTGCCTTAGGTACTTTCTTAATACAGTATTTCGTATTTTCTGCTATTCATGTGTTTATTTATCTTCGATATTATGCATTTCATTATGCGTGAGTAACTCTCTTGGTGAGATTTGGGTGGGGGAAATGATTACTTGTTGATATGTGAAATATTCGTGAGGCATTTGTGCCACCGGTTGGATCCAGTGGTTCTGGAGAGATCTGAGCAGAGTTCATGGGCAGTCCTGACCTAACAGGTGATCTCCGTTCGGTTAGGGCTGTACCATGCCAAGCAAAGGCCAGGGCATGACAGACAGCAATGTCCAGTATGCCTATGACCAAGTAGTTGAGCAGCGCCTTCAATGGTGTTGTAGATCTGGATGGCGAGGAACGGGCAAGGGGATACTGCATCCTTCCTCAGTCTTGGGCTTCTCTAACAATCACCCACCAACTGTGACGAGGCATCAAGCCAAGGTTATTGACCAAGGGATTCATCTTGCGCATCGTAGATATATCGATGACCGGTTGGACGCATTACCGGAAATATATATCCCGCGAGTTATGTCTACTCTGTAGGTGCGGAGCCGGGAAGCTTGGAAGAGAAGGTTGGTGAGAGTCATACTTGGAGGGATTGGGTATGACTACTATCTATGGAAAAGTGAAGCACGACCTTGTGACCGGGGTGAAGCGTGACCTTCGGACCAAGTGACTACAAGGGATTCAACCATCCCAAGTGTGGAGTGTAAACTCTTGAAATGCCCCAATGTCTTTGGGCCACACCCTAAGTTTATACAAAACATGGACGGATCTTCAGTATGCCCATGACCGAATAAATATATCAACAATGATCATGACCTACCCTCAATCTTACCCCTTTTATATTTGATTGTTTCCAAGTTATTTTGTGCAGCTAAATAGGATTAGATTGTGACAACCAAACTTGTGCACCTGAAGAGTAAACTAGTTCCTCACTCTCCGTAGGATCGACCCTAGCTTACTGCTAAGACTAGCCAGTCCGGTTGTGGGCATAGGAGCGTGTACTATCTTTCTGGGGCATACACAGGTATTTTGATCGTACCACACGACGGGTGCGTGTCAAATTTGGCGCCGTTGCCGGGGAGTGACGAGCAACAATTTTACTCTTCTCATTCCATCTTCCGCTACTAGTGTATGCGTGGAACTCGTCGAGTACAAAGAGAATTGATTTTTGATCCAAATATTGACCGAACTGAATGACGACTACACGCACTTGCATGGATAGCGAGACACGATGCTATAGTAGATCGACAGCAAGCGCAGACCCTCAAATAGTTGGCATACCCAACTAATCTGAATCTCAGGCCGAATGGGATCACTTTACCAGCAAACCCTTTCGACCCTGAGCGGTTTGACCTCAAACCAGCACTGATCCAAGTCTTACCGAAGTTTAATGGATACGCTGGGGATGACCCCCATACTCATCTCCAAGAATTTGAAATGACAGTGATGCACCAATGGAACGAGAACCAATAGGAGTACGTGAAGTTGGTGCTTTTTCCATTCTCGTTGGTGGATCGTGCAAGGAGATGGTTTTATAATCTACCCCAAGGACGTGTTACTTCTTGGGCAGAAATGCAACAATGCTTCTTAGAAGAATCTTTCCAGCAACACGAGTTGAGAAAATGAGATGGGAAATCAGAAACATAAAACAAGATGGGCTGGAATCCTTCTATGAGTATTGGACTCGATTTAAGCAACTCCTGAGCAACTGTCCGCACCATCATATCACACCTAAGGATCAAGTTGAGAGCTTTGTAAAAGGCATGCGGAGGAATGATTGAGGATTGGTGCTAGCTGCATGCAATGGGTCATTGATGGCAAAAACTCCCCAAGAAATCTTCAAAATATTGGGAAAGATGGCTGAGGAATCAAGAGATGATGGACATGAAAGGAGTAGGGAGTTTCTAGCTAAGGAAGAAGACAAGGATAAACTGACAACTTTGAGTCAAGAAATGAAGGAGATCAAAGCACTGCTGAGTGATTTGACCATACAGAAGAAGGTACGACAGTGTGGCCTCTGCGATGCAACTGGGTATCAATCTGAGAATTGCCCTAATTTTGGTGAGGACATAATGGATGTAAATGCTCTGGAGGGAAATGAAGGATTTCATAGAAAACATGATCCCTTCTCTAACACTTACAATCGAGGATGGAGGGATCATTCTAATTTCAGATGGAAGCAAGATGGTCAACCCCAACAGCATAACACAGGCATACCGGGATCTTCTCAACAGTATGCCTAGCACCAACAACAGCCACAGTATCAGGGAGGACCACTACAGCAATAGAACTACCAACCACAGCAGCAACAGGTTTATCAACCGCCACATCAGAGGCGAGCACCACGGGAAGAGGCCATTGAGAATATGGCCAAGGAAAGTGAGAAATTTCGAAATGAAGTTCGAGCTGGTATGAATCAGACCAATGTACAGATTGGTTATTTGGCAAAAGCATTGACCAAAGTAGAAGAAAATACAGGAAAGCTTCCCCCTCAGGGAATTAATCACAAGGAACAAGCACAAGTGATAATAACAGAGGTGGAGGATGAGCAAGCTGAGAAAATTTTGGCCGAAGCAGAAGTTAATAGAAAAAGAGATGAGTGGACCAGTCATGGGTTTACTGGAGAACAGCTTGGTAATGATCAAACTGAACCACCTTATCTGGGCAGACTGCGATAGAAAGCCAAAGAAAATGAAGCCAGCAAGATGATGAAAATGTTTCAGAAAGTGGAACTTAGCATACCGTTATTGGATGCAATCAAACAAATTCCTAAATATGCTAAGTTCCTAAAAGATCTCTGTTCAACGAAGGTGAAAGTGGAAGATGATGCTCAGTATGTGATGGGGGAAAGTGTGTCAGCGGTGATTCAGCAGAAATTACCCCCAAAACGTAAAGATCCTGGAATGTTCACCATTCCTTGCAACATAGCAGGAAGAAATATGGATAAAGCCATGATGGATCTAGGGGCTTCGATAAATGTGATGCCCTTAGCAGTTTTCAATAGGCTTAAGTTGAGAGAATTAAGGAACACTAGAGTTGTCATACAACTGGCAGATCGGTCCATTGCATATCCGGAATGAGTGATAGAGGATGTGCTAATCAAAGTGGGTGAGTTAATCTTTCCGGCCGACTTCAATGTGTTGGATACGGGGTCAGAAGCGAAAGAGAATTCCATCTTTATTGGGCAGACCATTCATGATGACTGCCGGAACAAAATTGGATATGAAGACGGGCATACTATCTTGTGAATTCGATGGAGTTGTGGAAAAATTCAATATATATGAAGCTATGAAGAGGAAACCAGAGATGGAGTCTGTAGAGATGATCGACATATTTGCACCTCTGGTACAAGAACAAAGCTTGGAATTTAGCTCTAGTGATTCCACAGACAAAGTGATACAAGCTAGCCTCACCGATCGAGATGTTATTCAAACAGAAAATGTTGAGGTAAGAGAGGCTATTATGGAGCTATATTCACTCAAGGAGAGAACATTGGAGGCAGAGTTAGAGGTGGATAAAAAGATTAGAGAAATTATTTTGGAAGTGTACTCAGTTGGGGGATCAACAGAGGGCAAACCGGAATTGTTTTCTTAGTATGAACAGCACGAAAAGTTACTACCTTCAATTGTGAAAGCACCGGTCTTGGAATTAAAGAAGCTACCCAAACGTCTGCAATATGCTTATTTGGGACCTGAGGAGACTCTTCCAGTAATCATCAGTGCAAATCTGACAGTGGTGCACGAGGAAAGATTAGTCAGGGTCTTACGGGAGAATAGAGAAGCCATCGGGTGGACCTTGGCAGACATTAAGGGAATCAATCCAACTGAATGCATGCACCATATATACCTGGAGGAAGGAGCTTGACCAGTGCGAGATTCACAGAGGAAGATGAATCCTGTAATGAAGGAAGTGGTGCTCAAGGAGATTTTTAAACTTCTAGAGTTAGGAATTATCCTTCCTATTTTTGACAGCCAGTGGGTCAGCCCAGTCCATGTCGTACCGAAGAAATCAGGGATCCAGGTAGTAGAAAATGATAAAGGAGAGCTATTACCCACAAGATTGCAAACTGGATGGAGAGTTTGCATAGATTACAGGAAATTGAACATGGTCACACGAAAGGATCATTTCCCACTACCCTTTATCGATCAGATGCTCGAACGGCTAGCCGGTAATGCCTATTATTGCTTTCTAGATGGGTACTCGGGATACATGCAATTTTTTGTGGCGCAAGAAGACCAAGAGAAAACAACTTTTACATGCGTGTATAGGGCATTTGCCTATCGAAGAATGCTCTTTGGTCTGTGCAATGCGCCTGGAACCTTTCAAAGGTGCATGATGAGCATTTTCTCTGACTTATTGAAGAATTTCATCGAAGTGTTTATGGATGATTTCACGGTATATAGAGACTCATTCGACATATGCCTTAACCACCTAGAATTGGTATTGAAAAGATGCGTGGAGAAAAGCCTAGTGCTTAATTATGAGAAGTGCCATTTTATGGTAAAGGAAGGTATAGTGCTGGGACATGTCATCTCAGAAAGGGGGATTGAAGTGGACAAGGCAAAAATCGATTCCATTGCCAAATTGCCTTATCCAACTACGGTCAAGCACATACGAGCATTCCTTAGTCATGCAGGGTTTTACCGACGTTTCATCAAGGACTTCACGAAAATTGCTCAGCCCATGACTCGACTGTTGCAATAAGACGTTCAGTTTGACTTCGACGATGACTGTAACGAAGCGTTCCTTAATCTAAGAACAGATTGGTGTCAGCCCCAATTATACAGCCCCCAGATTGGGAGATACCCTTCGAAATTATGTGTGACGCCAGTAATCATGCGGTTGGAGCTGTACTGGGATAAAAGAAGGGAAAGGAAAGCTATGTCATTTACTACACCTCAAAAACCCTCAATCCAGCTCAGGGCAGCTATACCACAACCGAGAAAGAGTTGTTAGCAGTGGTGTTCGCCATAGAGAAATTCAGATCATATCTTTTGGGCACCAAGACAATTATATATATACCGACCATGCAGCCTTGAAGTATTTAATGGCGAAGAAGGAATCTAAACCACAACTCATTCGATGGATATTACTGCTACAAGAGTTTGACATCGAAATAAGGGATAAGAAAGGAGTTGCCAACATGTGGCATATCATTTGAGCAGGCTACAAATGAGCAAGGATGATGGAGAGCCCATAGAGGACACTTTTCCTGATGAAAAGTTGTATGCTGTATATGGTCAAACAGAGATGGAGACTCCGTATGCCTTGACCAATAAGGAGCCATGGTTTGCAGATATAGCAAATTATCTTTTTACACTAGAAATGCCATCAGGGAAGACCAAATTTGAAAAGCAGAAATTGGTCACACAAGCTCGTTCCTACTTTTGGGAAGCACCGCATTTATGGAAGATAGGGACAGATCAGGTCATACGGAGGTGTGTTCCTGAGGATGAGCACGCTCAAATCTTGAAAATATGCCATGGTACTGCATGCAGTGGACATTTTGGCGGAAGAAGAACAACACAGAGGATCTTGGATAGCGGATTTTATTGGCCTTCAATATTTGCCGATGCAATGAAATGGGTACAGGGTTGTCCAAAGTGCCAAATGGTTGGAGGCATTACCGCAAGGGATGAGATGCCTCAAATGCCCATTATGCCTATGGAAATTTTCGACGTTTGGGGAATAGACTTTATGGGACCATTCCCTAAGTCTGGACATTATGAGTACATATTGGTAGCAGTCGATTATGTATCTAAGTGGGTCGAAGCTAAGGCTACAACAAGTAATGATGCTCATACAGTGGCAGAATTTTTGAAGGACCAAGTGTTTAACAGATTTGGAGTTCCAAAGATTCTCATCAGCGACCAGGGATCTCATTTCTGTAATGCTACTATCAAGGCACTCACTAAGAAGACGGAGGTGAAACATAAAGTGACAACTGCATATCACCCCCAAGCCAATGGACAGGCTGAAATCTCGAACAGAGAGATCAAGGGCATATTGGAAAAAGTGGTCCAACCCAACCGAAAGGACTGGAGTAATTATTTGGGGGATGCGTTATGGGCATACCGAACTGCCTACAAAACCCCAATAGGGATGTCACCCTTTTAGGCTTGTGTTTGGAAAAAGGTGTCACTTACGTGTAGAAGTGGAGCACAAAGCATATTGGGCCATCAAGAAAATCAATTTCAGTATGACTTTGGCCAGAGAAGAAAGAAAATTGTAGATAAGTGAGTTAAAGGAATTGCGGTTGGAGTCATACGACAATGCAGTTTTATATAAGGAGAGGACAAGAAAAATTCATGATACAAAAATCCGCAAAAAGGAATTCTGGGTTGGACAAAGGTACTACTCTTCATTCTTGATTTAAGTTGATGAGTGGAAAACTCAGATCCTAATGGGGAGGGCCATATATCGTGAAGGAAATATTTCCAAATGGAAGTGCCCAGGTATACGATTTAAATGGAAGTGATACATTTGTGGTGAATGGTCACCGTTTGAAACACTACTTCGACTACTTTGAGATGAAAAAAAACAAGGAGAAATGCTCTCTCCTAGACCCTGTCTACCAATAAAATCAGATTTGGGTATGTCGAGCTCAAGACAATAAACAAGAGCACTGACTGGGAGGCAACGTAGGAGTGGTCGTCGATATGACCACAACCGTTATATTTATCTGTTACTTAGAAGTTTTTATTTTATTAAGTGATTTTGGGCTGAATCAAAACTTGGGGAAAATGGGCCAAAGAAAATGGAGGCCCAAGGTAAATGTTGAACCGACTTTGCGATGCAAAGTGTGTAGGTGGAGGCCCATGGTATTGTTTCATCGGGGATAGGTCTAACCGAGGAGTGACATGGAAGCGCGTCTAACACAGTCTGCTTGGAAAGTGACTGCGCCGCTTCGAGTTTCGCACAATATTTGAATTTCAAATATGGTAATGATTTCATTCCTTAATCATTCCTCAACTTCCATAACCGTCATCTCCACCTTCTCATCAGTTAAAAACTCCCCCATTAAACCACCATATCCTCTATAACTGCTACACATTACACCCACTCTCTCCACTTCGCTGCAACCACCATTCGAAATACTCAATTTAAGAAGTCAGTTTTGCTTTCTCCACACACCCAATCACTCACAATTCAAAAATCCTAATCTTCCAACCTTCGCATTCACCATGGCTAGAGTTAAATTACCTGCGAATAGAAAAAGTACCAAGAGCAACGCCGCCTCCAGCAGCACGCAGACCACCACGGGGAAGAAAAGCATTACTGCTACAAAACCTGCACTGACAGTAGGAAAGAGGAAGATGCACAGCGCTACCTCAGAGGAAACTCCTACACAAAGCATAGAGAAAACCACAACTCCTCTGGTTGTTGAAGAGGAAAAACATGAGCAAGTTCATTCGCCAAAAAAGCAAACCACCGGTGAAGGGGAGGTGGAAGAAATTCAAGAACAGGATCAGGCTGAGGAAGAGGGGGATGACCAACCACCTAAGAAGAAAGAAAAGAAGAAACCTACAGCTAAAAACACCATGACTACCACCGCAGCGAAGAATAAAACCTCTGCAACCACCTTGAAGAAAACAGCCCCTGTGTCGCAAACCCCACCAAAAGAACCAACTCCCGAACCCATCCTTTCTCGTTCCAACTCTCAGTCAAAGGAGGATGGTCAGACCGCCTGGATGAGGAACAAGAAAGCAAACGGGAGGTGGAACAAGCTATGGAGGAAGAAGGGGAAGAGGGAAATTCCCCTATGCAATCCCAAGGCGAACCAGCACCACAGAGCAAGGAGAAGGGGGTAGGGGCCAAGAGAAAGCTGGATGTCTCAAAACCCCTTTTGCTGCCAAAATCCAAACAAAGCAAGGGGAGGAGTAAAACCGGCACCACGAGCACGGTGAGGAAGGCTACTGCTGCGGAGAAAGGAAAAGCAAAAGAAGGAGAAGTGGAGAAAGAAGAAGAGAAAGGTATAGAAGAAGAAGAGAAAGAGGAAATAGAGACTATGGATAGCTCTAACTCTGGAGAAATCCCCACCCCGGTGAGGTCTACACCAAGCATCGCCACCAAGAAGGCTGGAATTAAGAAGAAGGATTTGGTGCGATCTGGCACGATCATACCAAGAGACAGTCAACGGTATGCTATCCTTCAGAACAAGGAAATTATCCCTTGGTATTTCCTGCTCACGGAGAGTTTGGAAGGTTTTGGAATCAAAGAGAATGTGGAGGGATATTTCGAAGGAATAGGCTGGGGGAATGTGTTGGGATGGAATTACCCAGCCTACAAGAAGTTGTCGAAGGAGTTCATGGGGACGGTCGAGTTCAAACCCCGTGGCAACTACACCATCGAGACCCCGAGTACCCTGCACTTTCAACTGCAGGGTAGGATGTTCCCTCTCTTTATCAATGAGTTGAACATCCAACTCGGAGTACTCGAGCCACGGGAGTTGTATGAGAATGAGTACAAGGAGGCAGAGACAGTGGCCTCTTCCGAATGGAAGTCTCGGATTGACTACTACTGGTCCTCCATCTCCACCAAGGACAAGTATGTGAAGAACAACAGCAAATCGAATGAGTTTAAGATCCAGCCCTGCAAATATGCCACAGGTGGCTGACTTACAACATTTATGGCCGCCTGGAGGGCTCGAATGTTGTAACTCAGCAAGAGCTATTCCTGCTATGGTGCATGGCGGAAAAGAAAAGGGTGAACTTCGGGTTCATTGCAGCCTTGCAGTTCCAGTTTGGAGTGACCCACCACAACAAGTGCCTCTCTCTCTGCCCGTTGCTGACAATTTTTGCGAAGAATCTCACCAATTTCAACTTGGAGAAGCTAGATGATCTTCCAGTTGTTGACACTAGATTTCTGGATCAAGGGTGCTTCGTGAGATGGAGGATTGTTGAGGTGGATGAACATGGAAACTACTCATTGGTCTACCCAGAAGGAACAGCAGGCAGAGCCGAACCGCGCAGGGCAGGAGAGCAGGCGGTACCGCGCTTTACCGATAGCGAGGTAGCAACCATGGTAGTGGAACTAAAGGAGCTGCGTGAGGAAGTTGCATTGCTGAGAGATGAGATGGCACTGATGCATACAAACATGAAGACTGGTTTTGAGGCGTTAATGGCAAAGGCTGATGTGGAGGAGGAGGATGCCTCCGACCAAAACGACTAAGTTTCTACTCCCTACTTTAAGATTAGGTTTTGTTTTTCATTTTTTATTTTTATATTTTGTGTCATTGTGTTAGTTGGAGTCTGGTGTTGATTAGGTTTTGTGTGTGTGTTGCGCAAGTTAGATGAATTGGTGTGAAGTATGCATGCTGTTTAGTTTGACTGGTATGATTGGTATGATGAGCATCATTGTTGTTGGGAAATTTATTAGTATAAGTTTTGATGAATTCCAAAACCGACTGACCCCAACCGAGTAGATGTTGCCAGAACCTAATGTTAGAATTTAGGCTCGCTGTTTGAGCAAAGTTAAAATTTTATCTTTACAGGTCTCCAGCTGAAGATGGCAACAAGGCGTCACTCAGACAGAACATCAGTTGTGAAGAAAGATAACTGAGAGTTCATATGTTCAGATGCAAACAAGGGGAAGTCTTCAGAACATCAATTGTGAAGGAAACCAACTGAGGATTTGTCAGATGAGAAGAAGTAGAGAGGAAGAGAACATCAGATCATCTGAAGGTTCAAACCCAACTGAGTAAATACAGGGAAGACAACTGAGTGTTCAGTTTCAGAACCTCAGTTGTAGAACTCGAACAAGAAGATCAACTGCTTGAAGTTCAAAGTCAGCTGAGAGTCCAACAGTTCAGAACATAAGCTGAAGACCACTCAGATGAAGATCAAGACTTTCAACCGACGAACCGAGGTTGACTGTCAGAAAGGTAAAGATTTGAATTTCAAAAAGGAAGTCACATGAGGGTTTGACCATTCAGTCATTACCCCATCTGGCCCAACACAAGGCTGTCTCAGATGGAAAGAAGAAGAGCACAGATGCCATATCGGGAAAGTCTACAGAGATAAGAGACAAGCCATCGCTATCAAACGATCAGAGATCAACAGCTCCTCCAATGGCTAGTTGATTCTCTCCGCCTATAAATAGAGGCATTCTCTCATTCGAGAGATATATGAGACAGACTGAAGCAAGAGAGAAAAGTGCAATCACAAGAGAATCAAGCGAAAGAAAAATCGGCTAAAATCCTATTCTAAGAACATCAGCAGCTGAGAGTTCAAGAGTGATAGAACATTAGTAGCTGAGGGTTCATAGAGTGAAAATCTGTCTTAGATCTTAGTTTAAGTGTTTATTCGTTCAAGCCTTAGATCCAACTCTCATTCGTGATCGAGCTGTAGTTGGAAATCCCACCCACACTCACACCCTAAAACGTGTGCTAGGACCTTACTCTTCCTGCAATTGAGTAGTCAGGTCGTCAAGTACCCGCAAACTTGACATAGGCTGTTTAGTGCCCGGAAACTAATCTGTAAGGTCGATAAGTACCCGCAAACTTATCCTTAACGGTTGCTCAGCCTGCGTAAGCTGAGTGGTTCTGTCCAGAAGAACTTGGACTGAGGTGTGAGGATTCACATCTCCCCGTGGACGTAGGAGGGTTATCTCCGAACCACGTTAAATCCTGTGTGTCTATGTTTGTTTTTATTCAGTTGCTTTTGTATTTTTTATCTGATCAATCTAACCGACACACAAACCTCATTTGCACTGTTTCAACCGAGCTGTTTTGGTTCTTGACCAATCGAGCTGTTTTGCGTGAGTTACTTTTAACGAGTTTATTTTCCACCACATTCCGCACAGCCTCACTCGTCCAGCTGAGGTCGCTTACTCAGCTGTGAGATTCCAACTGAGTCCTTTTTGCTCAGTTGAAGTGATTTTTCAGGTTTAAGTTTTTAAATCCTAACTGGTGTATTCCCCCCCCCATACACCAGTAACTCGTTTCGGGACCATCAATTGCATTGATAGCAGTAGAGAGCATATTGAAGTCCATGCCTGTGAGAATTGAGCCGCTATGCATTTATTTTCTGATGTGACTATGCTGCATAGTGATCTTTGAACTTGTTAATGGATTCTAGCTGGTTGGTGTAGTTTAGAAGATTAGGGCAGTTCTTTCATGATTAGAAGCCCCAGACTTACTCAGTTGAAACATAATTAACCCTTGCTAACCACTTTGAGCCGAAGTATTTCTTTCATAAGCCTTTGATTTGATGATTAATTAAGAGTGTGCCTCCCACATTATACAAAAGAAGAAAGGTAGATCAGTACTTAAAGTGGAAAAGCATAATTGAGAAAAGAGGGCTCACCGCAGAAAAAGGGGTAGAACCTTTGTTTTAAGGGAAGGCATAAGTTGAAGAAAAAAAAATAGAATTCTGAATGTTAATCAGAACATAATACATGCCTAAGAAAAGAAACAACCCCAGGACAAGAGAAAGAAGAGGTTGAGTGGGAGCACTAGTACTGAAAAGATTAGTCGGTATGACTGGAACCAAGTTTTAAACTACTATCCAGAAATCCCTACCTCTGCTCCGAATGCCCCCTTACAACCAAATAAAAACCCTTTGATAATCTGCACCAAATTAAGTATTTGCCATGAATCCATGAACAAGCCTATAGGAGAGTTAATGCAGCATAAGACGAGAGTAAAACACTAGCCATACACTTGAGTGTGTGAGGGAGAGCTGCTAAAACTGTTATGTGATGTATTTGCTCAATGGATTTGTGGGATGTTAATATGGTTGATGCATGCATGCTTAAACTGATTCATGCGATTGCGCAATCTCGTGTCTTGGAGTTTTATTCCTTTTTGTTCATCTCTCTTATTGGTGTCTTCTGTGAATCCACCTACATACTTAAGGGCAAGTATAATTTAAGTGTGTAGGTGTGATGCGTCTTCGACTTTTGGGCCAGTTGGCCCTATTTTTCCTATCTTTTTGTGTCTTTAGTGTCTGTATAGGGAAGGAAGCTGTTGTTTGTGGGAAGGAAGCTCCATCCAAGGCAAACAGAGGAAAGATGGTCAGAATGAGAAGTATTGGAGTATTTTCAATCAGTTGCAGGAATATGACTGCACCAAGGAGTATGCAGCACAGGAAAGAAAGCGCAGCTAAAGTATGAGGCAAGGTTGAAATGAGGATTTCATGTGAATCCTGAAGCTAAGTTGTTGTTCATCATTCGCATTCTTTGTATTAACGCAATGCATCCAACAACAAAGAAGATCTTGCAGCTGCTGTGTCTACGAACACAACCTTGGTACGAGACTAACTAAAGCATGCAACTGTATGACCATTACCGAAGTCAGCAGTCAACTGCCGAAGCTAAAGAAGGAAAGACGCGTGGAAAAGATTCGCACAATATCCTGCGGAGCATCCATATGCAGAAGGATCTGGAAGCCAATTAATCACCCTCAATCCATCAATCGGAGATTGCCAATCATCAGTCTGCTCAATCACGGATAAATCAAGATCAAGCTAAACATAGAAAGAATCAATCATGCCGATTCAATCTACAAGCGGAGGGTTTCAATTGCCGTCATCTCAGCTACAAAAGTCCAGCAAGTGTGCCTGGCACAACGTTAGTTACCCTTACCATTCGATAATCTTCAGTCCAAGAAACACTTTTACTCGTAGTTCTTTTACAGTTTACGCATCAAACAATTTATCAGTTTTCATTTTACATTCCGTTATGAAGAACAAATCCAAGGCAGTTTGCCTTAGGTACTTTCTTAATTAAGTATTTTGTATTTTCTGCTATTCATGTGTTTATTTATCTTCGATATTATGTATTTCATTATGTGTGAGTAATTCTCTTGGTGAGATTTGGGTGGGGGAAATGATTACTTGTTGATATGTGAAATATTCGTAAGGCATTTGTGCCATCAGTTGGATCCAGTGGTTCCGGAGAGATTTGAGCAGAGTTCATGGGCAGTCCTAACCTAACGGGTGATCTTGGTTTTGTTAGGGCTGTACCATGCCAAGCAAAGCCCAGGGCATGACAGACAACAATGTCCAGTATGTCTATGACCAAGTAGCTGACCAGCGCCTTCAATGGTGTTGTAGATCTAGATGGCGAGGAACGGGCAAGGGGATACTGCGTCCTTCCTCGGTCTTGGGCTTCTCTAACAATCACCCACCAACTGTGACGAGGCATCAAGCCATGGTTATTGACCAAGGGACTCATCTTGCACATCGTAGATATATCGATGACCGGTTGGACGCATTACCGAAAATGTATATCCCGTGAGTTATGTTTACTCTGTAGGTACAGAGCCGGGAAGCTTGGAAGAGAAGGTTGGTGAGGGTCATACTTGGAGGGATCGGGTATGACTACTATCTATGGAGGAGTGAAGCACGGCCTTGTGATCGGGGTGAAGCGTGACCTTCGGACCAAGTGACTACAAGGGATTCAACCATCCCAAGTGTGGAGTGTAAACTCTTGAAACGCCCCAATGTCTTTGGGCCACGCCTTGAGTTTATACAAAACATGGACGGATCTTCAGTATGCCCATGACCGAATAAACATATCAACAATGATCAAGACCTACCCCAAATCTTACCCCTTTTATATTTGATTGTTTCCAAGTTATTTTGTGCAGATAAACAGGATTGGATTGTGACAACCAAACTTGTGCACCTGAAGAGTAAACTAGTTCCTCACTCTCCGTGGGATCGACCCTAGCTTACTTCTAAGACTAGCCAGTCCGGTTGTGGGCATAGAAGCGTGTACTGTCCATCTCGGGCATACACAGGTATTTTGATCGTACCACACGACGGGTGCGTGTCACACATGTCCAAATAATACATAAAATAAGTTTAAATATTTACAAAAGAAATGTATTTAGCGATGTTCTTTTCGCCAATACGAACCCTCTATTGCTAACCAAAAAATTCTAGTTGCAATAAAACTCCTATAGTTGGCAATGTATCTATCATCAATTGACACATTACGATGTGTCGCTGAAGCATTGATGAGACGATCGACATACATGCAACTGTAGGGGCCATAATTTGTCTTGTCGGTCTGGATGAATTGCTCCTCGTCAGGCATCTTAATCAACAATAGAGGATTTCTGAGCTTCTCCCTGGAGCCATTTTGCTGCCAAAAACCTGATACCTGCAACAGTCGCGGTAAAATATATGTGACACACTGTAATTGCTCCTCACACACATTGGTTTCCCTGTGATGGATCATGGTTGAATCATACAATTCGATTGTCTAATCCTTCAGACAAATGCGTATTGTGACCCAATGATTCCCCCCTCCCCCCACATTGCATACTGTAATGACTTGTACATGACAAGAACCAATTAAACTATAGTTAAAAAAATATAGCAAACTAGAAAATAGAATATTTACTTTAAAATGTAATTAACTTACATGTTTAGCATTCCACCAAGCCACGACGTCGGGGTTATCTCTGCCATCAACCATTTGTATAAGATACTCAGGTACTTACCAATGATGATACATTTTAATCCCTTTCCCAGGTTTCTTTCTCCTCCCATTAACATCAAGAAGGTACAACTTATTCCACTCATTGCTCAAATGGTTCTAGTAATACAACAAAGATTGACATAAATTGAAGAGTACATTAATATAATCAATATTTACATTACTCGAAGATAAATACTTACAAATAAGTGAGTGCCGACTATAATAGTGGTTGCTTTACATACTCTATCAGCTGTCAACCGATTAAAAAATTTCACCTTGTGTCGCATGTAGATAAGGTACATATCCATCTCCTGCAGTGTTATTTATATTATTAGTTAATAAATATTATTATTACAAATAAGTTTTAATTATTGTAACAAAGATAGAATTGTACCTCTGCCCACATCATTTGCCGACTATCCTCCAGATGCTCGAAAACAGATTGTACAACCTTGTGGCCAATCGACTGAATTATGACTGTAGCATCGCTTCCTGATTGTATATGCTTCTTGTACATAGATTTCAACCTTTTCACGTTCTTTGGAGTCATAGCTACAAAAGGAGTCTTCAAAGCGGCAGATGGTTTCGTCTTACGACGACCTTGAAACTCGTCTCGCTCCACCAATTCATAATCAAACTCATGAGACTCCTCAGAGGATGACGACCATTGAATGCCCACGAGTGACACTGGCCTTCTGAGCTGCTCGTGTGTGGTGTTCTCAACAATAGGAAAAAATGGCTGCTTCTGCCGGTACTCAGGCTGGTAGGGAACTGCTGCTCATGTGGGGTGTACTCGTCAGTAGAAGTTGAAATAGGAGGAATCTGCTGATCATACTGAAAATGACTATTGCTGCCATCGCCTGGAAACACTGACTGCTGCTGCCAGATAAGAGGTTGAAACATCGGAGGCTGGTACGTCGGAGGGTCGTACTGATGCAGCGGTCTAGTGCTATAGCTAAAAAACATCGGCTGCTGCTGCTGGTAGGCAGGCTGATACCCCCACGGCTGCATTGGTGGCTCGCTTTGGTGGGGTATAAGGTCAAACGACTGCCCTAACAGGTGCATCGGCTGCTCGGTACGCTCAAGGATGTGAGGAGAGTGGTGACTATACCAATTGTGCTGTCACTGTAGAGCGGCTGCTTCTACCGGTACTCAGGCTGGTAGGGAATCTGCTGCTCATGTGGGGTGTACTCGTCAGTAGGAGTTGAAGTAGGAGGAATCTGCTGATCATACTAAAAGTGACTGCTGCTGCCGTCACCTGAAAGCACTGAAAACTGCTGCCAGATAGAAGGTTGAAACATCGGAGGTTGGTACGTCGGAGGGTCGTACTGATGCAGCGGTCTAGTGCTATAGCTGAAAAACATCGGCTGCTGCTGCTGGTACGCAGGCTGATACCCCCATGGCTGCATTGGTGGCTCGCTTAGGTGGGGTATAAGGTCAAACGACTACCCTAATAGGTGCATCGGCTGCTCGGTACGCTCAGGGATGTGAGGAGAGTGGTGACTATGCCGACTGTGTTGTCCCTGTAGAGCGGCTGCTTCTGCCGGTACTCAGGCTGGTAGGGAATTTGCTGCTCATGTGGGGTGTACTTGTGAGTAGGAGTTGAAGTAGGAGGAATCTGCTGATCATATTGAAAGTGACTGCTGCTGCCGTCACCTGAAAACACTGAAAACAGCTGCTGCTGGTAGGCAGGCTGATACCCCCATGGCTGCATTGGTGGCTCACTTTGGTGGGGTATAAGGTCAAACGACTGCCCTAATAGGTTCATCGGCTGCTCGGTACGCTCCGTGATGTGAGGAGAGTGGTGACTATGCCGACTGTGCTGTCCCTGTAGAGCGGCTGCTTATGCCGGTACTCAGGCTGGTAGGAAATTTGCTGCTTATGTGTGGTGTACTCGTCAATAGGAGTTGAAGTAGGAGGAATATGCTGATCATACTAAAAGTGACTGCTGCTGCCGTCACCTGAAAGCACTGAAAACTGCTGCCAAATAGAAGGTTGAAACATCGGAGGCTGGTACGTCGGAGGGTCGTACTAATGCAGCGGTCTAGTGCTACAGCTAAAAAACATCGGTTGATGCTGCTGGTAGGCAGGCTGATACCCCCATGGCTGCATTGGTGGCTCGCTTAGGTGGGGTATAAGGTCAAACGACTACCCTAATAGGTGCATCGGCTGCTCGGTACGCTCAGGGATGTGAGGAGAGTGGTGACTATGCCGACTGTGCTGTCCCTGTAGAGCTGAAGTTGCAGAGTTACGAGGCGGGTCCAGAATCCTCCTGTGTCTGCTAGAAACCACTACATAGTGACGGTGTGGCTCAGGGCTCTTCTTTTAGCTCCCAATAGACTGTTGTGGAGGGCTCCTAGATCGTCTGTACCTCGGACTGAAATTCTCCTTCACCTAAGCAAAAAGCTTCCGGGATAAGGTAGCAAAGAAGCCCTTGTCAGACTGGTCCATCAAGACCGCCCTCAGCTGGCGATCCACGTAGTGGTCTCTGTCGTCCTTCGCGTGGTCAGGACAAGGACGTCCGTGGACACGACACACTCTATCTTCTAGTCTCTCCTGATAAACTGGATGTGCTATCTCAGCTGTATGTACTTGTGGTGGTGTCACAGCCCGAAATCTGGTGTGTAGGAACGACTAGCTCCATTGGAGTGTGAAGGTGAAACCATCAAATAAACTTATCACTTTTGTCACACATCAACTCGATATGTAACCAAACACTAACTCAATTGATTTAAGAATGTGAAACCAACAAATAAACTTAACTCAATAATATTTTCTGTTTGAGAATAAAGGAATAGGGTTTGAAAAACGATAATGGATAAGCACAAGTTTTCCAAGACATTACTCATCAAAGATTGAACATATATAATTTACAACGGTTTCTCAAAAATAATGATAAGAAGTCAAGATAATACGGAAGTCAAACAGGAATTAGAAAGTTAATACGTGCTCTTAGCTCATTGTATCATCACCAAATCAGAGTTATCAAAATATAGTTTATCGAAAAAGATATTCATGCAAAAGGTTATGCAGCAACGACATCATTTGTTCTTGATAATTACATGTATGAAGACATGCAATTACCGACTCAACTCTGAACAGAAAAACACACCACCAAGAATCACCCTCGCCATCCTCATCCATAGCTAACCTGCACGTTTAGAAATACATGCAGGGTTGAGTACTTCGTACTCAGTGAACACAATGCCAAAAATAACTTTAAAACATTGCCCATTAGGGTTATATAATTGAACTTGTCTTGCCACTGCATCACAAGTGTTAGCATACTTGAAATCATTTTACTTGTGAATGCATAAAACATTTTTTTTTCCTTTAAAAGATGTGTGCACACAATTTTATATAATAGGTATGAAATCATCTACCACATCAACTCTGTGTTGAGAAGTAGGCCTCTTTCTCAGACACTGTGACCAGCTAAACTGAAGTAAAGCTTACAGTCATCACATCAATTAATTACCACACGTGGGTTCCTGCCTCACACTGGATAATATAACTCATGTAGATGATAAAGCATGCCAAACTCAGATAAATAGCAAGTCAATTAATTGTAAAAACTAATTTTACTCAATAAGTAATAGCATTCATCGTAGTTTTAGTTTAAGAAAAGCCCACCTCACTTCTGGTATGTTGAGTCGAGGTAGCTTACTTTACGCTTTCCGATTACTTCTTAGTCCTGCTCGGCCCTTCAATAACGACATCAAATAAGATCGAGTATATCGACTCGAAAAACGTATGATAGACTTAGGGCTCTGCTGAAGGACTTCTACATTACTCGTATTTTTCTTATCTTATTTTTACTTTTCTACATCGATATTCTTCTCGGTATCTCGTTCTCGGATTATCGTCTTTTACTCAGTTTCTAATTATTTCTCAAACTCAAATTCTCGTTCTAAAGAATTTCATTTATTCTTCACGCAAAACGACAAGTTATTATTTAACTCGTCTTCTACTTTTCAAGTTCTTGAGTTATGTAAACTCAGAAAATCATAACATCACAACTCATTCATGTCACATTCAAGTATTCACATTATATTCAAACATTCATTTCGATATTCATATCATGTTCAAGTACTCACGTCATAATCAAACATTCATGTCATATTCTCAAACATTTTTTTATCATAATCGAGCATTCATTATCAATCATTCAACACTTAATATAAATAATTTATCAAACAAGTAGGTTATTAAAATCCTACTTAGGCATATAATTTCAATTAAGTTTTATATCTTAAAAACAGTTTTCATAGTTAACTGTTGACTTATTACTGCTCGACTCTTATTCTTTAAGAACTTATAATTTTTGAATTTCTAACGAAAATAATTTCATTATATAATAATACTTCAAATAATAATTATCATTTTGATTTTAATATTTAAATTTCTATTTAATATTTCCCGACTCTTAATACGTTTTCATTATCTTAGAATACGAACTCATACTCGTATATATATATATATATATATATATATATATATATATATATATATATATATATATATATATATACTCTCTACTTTAATACTCAACATCAAATAATCATTATTCAATCTTTTCTTTATTTAAAATTATAAATTTTTGTTTTTATTAATTAAAAACTCGTCTTTTATTTCAAAAATTCATCATTCGATAACTTCTAAGTCTTAACTCCTTTTAAATGATTCCAAAAGCAAACTTGCTTATTTCTACTCAAAAATCATCATTAAATCACTTAATACATCATGCATCGTCAAGAAATTAACATTCAAACACTTATAATTTAATAATTTTGTTTTTCTCATATATCACGTATTCATGATTCGTCTTTCCACTTCTATAACTCTTTTTTATATACTTAACATCTCATAACATCAATCAATCATCAAAGCATACTCAAAGAATATAAGTATCAACTTATAACTTATATTACTCAATATTTTCCATTTTTCAAGAAATATTCTATTAATTGAATATTTTAGTTTTATTATTATTTCTCCAATATCGTTTCTTAATTAATTTCTCGTTTATCATAAACGAACTCAAATACGAGTAATTTTTCTCTTTGACTCGTATAATCAGCTTCTAAGACATCTTCTCATATAAAACTTTATTTTCTTTGTTCTAATTTCCTTTTTATTTCTCAACATAATAATAATATTAATATCTTATTTTCTTTTTAACAACATCATCAAATTCATGCATTTCTTCACTATATCGTAAAAATTTTCACATACTCATCAAAGAAATATCCTTCTTTGTTTCATTAAACTCATAACTTCAATTATTATGATTTCTTCTTTCTCATTTCTTTTATTTAATATATATATCAAATTCCTAAATATAAACTCATGAAATTTTATCTTTTTCTCAATTACATGCTCAACATCTCTTTTACTCTTGAATTTCATTTGTATTTAATGAAATCTGTCATTTATATATATATATATATATATATATATATATATCGATTTTTATATGATAAAATAATTAATTTCCAAGAATTTTATATCATCTTCAAATCTTTATAAATTCTTCAAGAACATGAAGAACACATCTTCATATCTTCATATTTACTCAAGAACATAAAAAATACTCATATATATATATATATATATATATATATATATATATATATTTTAATCAATTTTACTTCTAAAAATTCAATAAAATCCATAAAATTATATTCTCTTAATTTCTCAATTTATGCATGTAAACTCACTCAAAAATTCATTCTTAACATCATATCATCATCAACATCATCAATATCATCATACTTCCTCAAAAACATCAAAAATTCATTTTCTTCATAAAAACATATAATTCGAATTTTTTATAAAAATTCAATAAGTTCTTATATTGACTTAAAATCACCATTTAATCATATTTTCATGCTTCATCATGCTCATATTCATCATAAACATCATAAAATTCATAAATCAACATTTAAGCATATTTTCTCAATTTTTACTCAAATAATTTGATTAATATGAAATAAAATTCATAAAAATTCATAAAAATTCATAAAAATTCTCAAACTCATATAGATCACTCAAATCATCATCAAAGACATATATCATCATCATAGCATCAAATAGTCATCAAGAACTCATTTTTCCTATTTTTTTCTTATCGATCGATTTTTATGTCCTTTAAAGAAACATTGTTTTCTTCAACTTTTAATCCCTTGATTGGTTCTTAAACTTCTTGTTTATCATCATCTCATCATCATAATCCTAAGTTTTGCCTAAGCATAAAGTAAATCATGCATGCTTTTTCTTATTTTCTTCACTTACATATACATATATACATGAATTTAAAAGATATCATACTTAGAAATTAAAAACTCAAACTCCTCTTTGGCTTGGTATTTTTGGCAGCTTGAAGGGTAGGAAGATAATGAATTTTTCACTCCTTTCCTTGCATGAAAATATATACAAGGCATCAAGATCATAACATGGAAAAATAAGGATCAAATCCTTACTTGCTTTTCAAGAAAATCGATGAATATGGTGAGGTTCTTAAGCTTTTTTCAAGCTTCAAAAGAAATGATAAAGATGAAGGCTTACTTCTTTAGATGATCTTGAAGTTTGAGGATGAAAACAACATCAAAGATCCTCAAGCATCATGCATGTATTCATGAAGAAACTTTGTACATATATATATGTATATATATATATATATATATATATATATATATATATATATATATCTGTGTGTCGATGGATGTGATGAAAGAAAAGATGGGCTGCTGCTCCTCTTTATGCTTCTCGGCTATGAAGGAAGAAGAGGGGCTGCAGCTTTTCTTCTTCGACAGAGATGAAGAAGATGGAAGGGAGCTGCTGTTCTTTTTGCACTCCACAGCAAATAGAGGGATAAAGAAGGAGGATTACTTCTTCTACTTCTCACGGCAAAGTGAAGATGAGAGAAAGGGTAGTTTTTGCTGCTTCTTCTCGACAAAGATAGAAGTCGAAAGAGAGAGAGAGCTGATAGTTACAGCTTCTTGGCAGAGGAAGAGAAGTAAGGGAGGCTTCTCTCTCTTGGCTTCTTTTCGGCAGATGGGTGGAAGAAATTAGAGAGGGTGATGAAAAGGTGATGAATGTTAGATGATAACTTATGGGGAATGAATCTCAATTATATGAGATATAGAGAGAGACCGAGAGAGAAAGAGAGTAGGGAGAGAGTAGCCTAGGTCTGTTGTCACATTGAGAGAGAGTATAGCTCTCACTCTCTTGAGTGCGAGTGAGATATTTTAAGGCTTAATAATGTGAATAAGCATGCAAATTATTGCTGCTAAATATACCCGATTAAATTAGTTTTCCGCTAGAAAATATCTCATTATTTTATTTTATTCCCTCAAACAATTAACAACTCTTCCCGACTCTTTCCCGATGTCAAAATTCTCTCTAATTCGTCTTATATCTACCAGAATAAATTAAGGAATCCAATTATCTAATTTTTATGCCAAGATTCCTTCTAACGAATAATTTCATAAAAACTGCTCGACTAAACGCTTCGTCAAGCAATTAGTTTTAAAACTTCTTCAAATGATCTCAGAAAATTCTCCGACTTATCTCAAAAGTATTAGAATAAATTCTAGATTCAAATGAAACTAATTAGACTAAATTCGTAGTCGGTCGATAAATAGTGATTTCTCGGTTTAAGTTACTATTCATCTAAAAATCAAAGTTCTCAAAAAATTCCGAAATTTATACTCAAGCTCAAACTCATATAATAATGCTCATACAATGCATCACATACTCGATTTGAATAATCAAAACGAGAAAAATCACATCAAAGCACATAAGAGCATTTTAGTCATTTCACACGAAAATTTATTTTCGCAAAAATTTTTAGCACTCAAAACTCATCATATAGACATATTAACTTATCTAATACGCACTTAGAAACTTAGAAAAATTTGGGATATTACGATCCAGAACTCACTCGGGTTTCTCCTTGTAATTTAAATTTAACTTTAAAGCTACGTCCTCTCGTCTAATCACGTGTTCGGATAAAAAACATACTAGTATAATTGCGATAAGTATAAAACACGTTATGCGAATTCCCAAAATTGGAGGGCAAAGCTAATCTATACAAGACAGCTCCATTCCTCTCTAGGATTTCAAACGGTCCAATAAATCGCGGCTTTAGCTTTCCTCGAACATCGAAACGATGTACTCTTCTCGTAAGGAACATTTTTTTAAAAAAAGACTTTATTCCCTACCTCGTATTTTAACTCGGATCTTCGATCATCGGCGTACGACTTTTGCCGACTCTAAACTTCTTTAATCTTCTCACGAATCTGACAGACAGATTCTATCATCTCCTCGATTGCTTCTGGCCCTATAACTTTTCTCTCACCTACTTTGTCCTAGAAGAACGGAGATTATATTTTCTTCCATAAAGAGCTTCGTAAGGGGCCATTTCTATCGTATTCTGATAACTGTTGTTGTCGACAAATTCGACAAGAGGTAAAATTTTCTTCCAATTATCTCTTTTATCTAGCAACACGTCTCTTAACCTATCCTCAAGAATTTGAATCGTTCTTTCCGATTGATCATTGGGTTTAAGGATAATAGGCGGTATTAAACTACATTTATGCTCCCAACTCTGTAATACACGGCTTTTCTTTTCCGTCGAGAAATAAAAATATTCTAAGAAATTAAGGCTTTGCACTTCTAAGTTAAGGAATTTCAGTTTTAAGACTAACGGTGAAATCCGTTCCTGAAAATAAATTCCAGAAGTCGTCCAACCGACTATTGTATTAGGGTTTTCGCGTCCGATAAAATTTTCGTTCGAGAATTCAGATCGAAAAAACCGTCTTACTTTACATTCACTTATTTTGCGATACAAGTCTTCTGGTAAAAGTCAATTTTATTTATTTTTCCGGGTGAAATTTGGACTGTCATATCTCAACTTATCTTTGGATTTCAGAAATCAAATCATGCTTTCCGACTAAGTAAATTATTTCCAATCTATTGGTCGAATTAGTTTTCGCCGGAAACGTAACCGTCTAAGAAATTAATTAATCGATTTTAGTATGCAGTATTAGACCCGTAAACGAGATATTTTGGGATTAAAAATCCCCTCTTAACCGCCATTCCCCCCCCCCCCCCTAGTCATCACTTGATATTTTTTCTACTTTATTAACTTAATATCCCACAAACTCTCTCATCCCTCTCTCTCATTACCCCCCCCCCCCCTCCCCGCGAAACTCTCTCTCCTCTCTCTTGTTCTTGATCTTCAAGTTAATCTTCAAGTAGTTCATCAAGTTCTTCAAGCTCTCAAGCTCCATAACTTGCTCGTTTACCGATCGATTTCAATTCCGATTGCATATTCGTAAAGGTGAGAGCCTCCTCTTTAATTCCAACCGAACAAAGATCCTATTCTATAATTCTTGAAATTTTCGAAAAGTTTAAGAGGAGTAGGAGATGATGTTCTAAGTTTATTTCATGATTATTAATACTTAAGATTGAATTTCTATGGTTTAAATCAAGAATAAATCATGTTAGTAATTATATGATAATTTTCGAAAATAACATGAGCATGTAATTGAAGATTGAGCTTGAAATTAGATGTTTTGTTTGTGGATTATCATTCTATGTATTAGTATGTTGGTGTATGAATTGTTTAGGAATTTTTTAAAAATAGAAACGATATTGTAAGAGATGAAGAAGCATGATTTTGATTAAGTAAATCTTATGTCTTTGATGATGTGATTTGATATATATGATGTAGGAAGCATGAGGTTCAACATATATTTAAATTAGATTTTTCTAAAAATAAAAATGAAATCGTTGGAGACGAAGAATCGTCGATAGAATTAGTTTTGATGTTGATATGGACTTATGGTTTGCATATTAGTTAATCTAAGTAGTTAATGATGATAATCGGAAAGTTTGAATGAATTCTAAGAATGTCGAACTTTTCGTAAGAGACGAAGAGTCGACCATAATCGTCAATAGGAAAATCAAACGAGAAAACTAATCGAATATTAGTGATTGTTGGTATGATAGGTTAGTTGTGGAATTTATTGAGAATTAATTAACAACTATGAAGAATCAAGTTCGTAAACCGATAAAAATGACGTGAATTGATTAAGTAATAGTTTCGATGATGTTAATGTTTTAATATGTTCATTGAAGAAACTAATTGAATTGAATTGAATTAGTAAAACTTCAAAAATCGAAGAAAGTAAGTAGGTTTGAAATCAATGAAATGAGAAAACGAAGGTTTGTATGTTTCCGATTGATGATATGCATGATTACATGTGCTTAGTTTGAATTTCTGAGATTTTATAAAAATGGTTAAGAAAATCGACAATAATGTTCGTTGCTCGATAAAAACGACGTGTGTGATGATTATGAGTATATGTTGAATGATTTGAGTTAGTTAATGATTAAGAAGCATGAATGTAGTTGATGATGATTCCATAAAAGTTATGAAATAGAAGTCGAGAATTAAAATTGATTTGAATTTGAAATGAAATTGCTAAGTGTAATTGATTAGTTGAAAAGACGAGAAGTGCTCGTCGTATTTTTAATCGAGGAACGTGAAAGTGATCACGTTAAATGATTGTATGTTTTGACTGTTAAGTTGATAGAAATTTCGTGCCATAAAGGTTGTATAGCATTGATCGAATCTTGGGAATCGTGCGTCGAGTTTTAAAAAGATTAGAGTTTTCGCGGACAGTTTTGCGACCCTTCACAGAAACAGCCATAACTCTTAGCTCGTTTAACGAAATCGAGATCCGTAAATTGGGCAGTAAACTAGACATCCGTGTCTTTCTTTTAACATAAGGCACATCCCCTGTTTCGAGATACTCTATTCTGTAGAGGCTCCAAACCTACTGCCTTGTGCAGAAAATTTCTAAAACTCATTTTCTTAAGTTGAATTCTTTTCAACTTAATTCTTTAAGAACTTTTAAGTCGTTAAGAGTTATCAACTTCCGTTTTAAATCTAAATGTCGAGTAAGGAACCGAGTTAGTTCTAATCGAGATGTGTCCCAGTCTCGTTTCTTTTTAAACAAAAAAGGATTAGTTAAAGTGCAAATGCCTAAAAGACTTAACCGAATTCGTTTTCTTTTCTTTAAACGTCTCGACCGATTACTAAAGTTGATTCTTTGCATTAAAAGGAGGAAGTTGAGATTAGAAGACAGGACGGAAGATCGAAGACAGAAGTTTGTGTTTGTTCTGTAACCGGTTAAGGTGGGCTTTTCTATCTATCAAAATAAAGTGAGCGTTGCTCAAAATGTTTACTTATTGCTTTATAAGTGTGTATTAAAGTGATTATCATGGCATAAAATACTTTGTTTTGGTGAGTTCTTTTGTGCCATTCTGTGTTGGTTTGCCAACTAAACAATCGGATTCTGAGTTAGCCCACAGAGTGCTATCCAGAGGATCGGATTCTGAGTTAGTCCACAGAGTGCTATCCAGAGTTACTAATCGATCGGATTCTGAGTTAGCCCACATAGTGCTATCCAGAGTTAGTGTACACGGTAGCCATTGTGTGTGGTACTCTGTTGAGGGGTAGCCAGCCACGGTGAGGAACATGCGCGGAAGAAGTTAACTCTTCCCCGGCGTTGAAACAAGTTGAACGTAACAACAGTCAGAAAATGCTTCGAAGCTATTTATGAAAAGAAAATGTTTTAGTAAGCACGGGCCTTTGAAAGAAAAACCCCATTGTGTTACTATTGAGAATGCCTGATTAATCTATAAGTATGATTTGTTTTCGGCAATGTGCCCACTAAGTATGTTTATACTTAGCCCTGTATGTATTTATAAATGTGCAGGTTGAGTGACGAAGGTGGAGGAGGTTGAGTAGAGGTTATAGGAAAAAAGAATAGTGTAATCAACTCAACGTTAAACTACTTCACTTTTGTTATGTAACGTTTCAGTTTAAGTTTTGTACTTTAAACCAAGTCTACTCTAAAAACTACTTTGTCAAGCAATCCTTCGAGATTGACTCTCTTTTGTTAATGGAATCAGTTCATAGATGTCATCATTTTTATTAGTATTTGTTAACGCCTTTATTCTGTTATTCCCCCTTCTTCCCCGCTTCTTTAATTCAACCCCTAGTCGCACCCCGGCTTTGCCGTCCCTCAGGATTTGGGGCTGTGACAAACTCTTTTTAGAAACTTCCCCAAAAATGGGTGGTAAACTTCGAATCTCGATCGAAAGTGATCGTACTTGGCACATTAGGCAATCGCACAACTTCTCTGACATATATATCTAAGCCAACTTGTCAGATCTATAGGTGTGTGGAACTTCATCAATCTATCCAATATCACTCATATAACTATGTTTTCTTTTCTCGTCCTTAGCAACTTCGTCACAAAATCCATGTGACGCCTTCCCATTTCCATTCAGGCACTAGTAACAGTTGCAAAGGTCCATAAGGTCTTTAATGTAAAGACTTTACATGCTGACAAGCTAAGCATCTCTCAACGATCACGGCTACATCTTTCTTCATTTCTTTCTGCCAGAATTGTTGCTTCAAATCTTGGTACACCTTCGTACTACCGGGGTGAACGATATACAAGATCTCATGAATTAAGCTCATGGCCTTGTTCTTTAGCTTCTCGTCATTTGAAACATAAATTCTTCCTCTAAACAACAAAGCGTTGTCTTTCTGCTCTTTGAAATCCTTGGCTTCTCCTTTCCTGACTCTAAACCTCAATACTTCCAACTTCTCGACTTTTCTTTTGGCTTTCGATGATACGAGATTTCAGATCTGATATCATACCAAAGAAGTAATCACTTGTTCTACTGTCATCGGGGTAAAACTACTTCAATTCTCATTCTTCTAAACTCCTCAATGAGTTTTTCTTCATTGGATAGCAGAAATCCTAACTTTATTTTCTCGGAGTCCTTTTATTTCTCCTTTCTACTTAACGCGTCGCCTACTACGTTAGTTTTCCTGGAATGATAGAAAATTTTGAAATCGTAGTCTTCTACTAACTCAAGCCATCATCGTTATCTTATATTGAGCTCTTTCTGCTCGAAGAAATATTTCAGACTTTTATGATCTAAAAAATTTTCACACTTAGCACCATAGAAATAGTGTCTCCAAATCTTCGGAGCATGTACGACGGCTGTTAACTTCAAATCTTGTGTTGAGAACTTCTCTTTATGAAGTTTAAATTGTCTTGAAGAGTATGCAATTACTCTTCCATCTTGTATTAGCACATATCCTAATCCTTTGGATGATGCGTCGGTATAGATTGTATAGTCCTTTACCGTTTCAGGAAGGGATAATACTGGAGTTAGATTGACTACAGCTTTTGAAAATTTTTCTCACATTCTTCTGTCCACTTGAATTTCAATTCTTCCTTCAACAGAGTTGTCATCAGTTAGCGATCTTGAAAAATCCTTCTATGTATCTCCGGTAATAACCTACTAAACAAGGAAACTACGGACTTCATATACTGACATTGGAGAAATCCATTTTTAACAGTTTTGACTTTCTCTGGATTAGCTTTAATTCCTTCGGACGAAACAACGTGTCCTAGGAATTTCACTTCTTTCAGCCAGAATTCATACTTACTGAATTTGGCATACAGCTTCTTCGATCTTAATTTCTCTAACATGTTTCGCAAATGCTTCTCGTGTTCTTCTCTATTCTTTACATATTCATGGAAAAACTCTATTTATCAAGTCCATGAAAAGATTGGAGCATTGGTTAATCCAAATGGCATTACTACAAATTCGAAATGTCCATATCTCGTTCTAATTGCAGTCTTTGGGACATCTTCTTGCCTGATCTTCAATTAATGATATCCAAACCTTAAGATCTTGGAGAAAATATCTGCTCCTTTTAACGGATCGAACAGATTATCTATCCTTGGCAAAGGATATTTGTTCTTGAGTGTAATCTTATTAGGCTCTTGATAGTCTATGCACATTCTCAGACTACCGTCCTTTCTCTTTACAAACAGAATCGGAACTTTCCAAGGGAAAACACTCGGTCGCATGAAACCTAAATCCAACAATTCTTGCAGTCGGATTTTTTTTTTAACTCTTGGAGTTCCTTTGGAGCCATTCTATACGGAGCTTTCGAAATCGGGCCAATCCAGGCTCTAGGTCAATCGTAGACTCTAACTGTCTATCCGGAAGTGAACTGGGTAAGACTTCGAGAAAAATGTTTTTAATTTTCTCACGTCAGCTACGTCATCGATATTTGGCTCATGCCCGTCGTCTTTGTTCAAGTAAACTAGTTACGCTTTCGTATCCTTACTTCTCATTAACTTTCTCGCTCTCATGGCCGAAATAATTGTCATACTCTTTTTTCTACTCTGAACACTACGGTCGGCTTTTCCCCGAGAGGTAGAAACAAAATTTGTCTCTGATCGCATCGAATCATCGCGATATTCTCGGTTAACTAAACCATTTCTAAGATTATATCAACATCCAACATCTGGATTACATTTAGATCTTGCAGATAGCTCACGACTTCCGAATTTGAGTTTTAGGTTCAAATGGACTCGCAAAACTAATGATGATCTTTCCTAAAGGGGTTGATACTCTAAGCACCTGGTTCAATTCTTCTATGTTCAAGCGTTAAATTTTCTACGCAAGCACTAGATATAAACGAATGCAAGGCACCGGTAAAAAAAACAAAACGATAATAGACACGTCTTTTAACTTTCCCTTACCTGCGAGATTTCTTTGGTCTATAGCTCCAGACTTTTGCTCAATTACGAAGACTCGCTAGTATCGCGGTTGTTCCTGCTGAGAAGGTTGCGGCTTTTGCGACTGCGCTTTATTCTGGGATTGGGGGTACTTCTGTTGTGGTGTTGCTTCCACTGCTCTCATCTGAAAGGGCTGATATTGATTCGGCCTTCCACCAATCATCCTTTGCTATTTACTTGGGCACTGGTAAAAGAAATGACCAGGCTTATCACAAGTATAACAGACATTACTCCCAGCTTTGCAGATGCTTTGATGCATCTTGCCACACTTCACACACAGAGATAGACCTTGGGGTCCTATTGTTACGTTGGTGCGATTAGGATACTGAACTTTCACTTTCTGTGATTTTTTAGGTTGTTGTGCTTGCTTCTTCCACGGCTTTTTTTTTGGGTGGGTTCCACCACACCACTTTCCTTTACGCTTTGGGAATTGGCCTTGCTGGAATGGGTATGAGGCAGCAGCTGTCATTAACTGACTTTGAAATTGAGAATTTGCTGAAGAATGCGATCCTTTCTCTAGCTGCACTGCCAACTCCATATTCAAGGCTCGGTTTAGGGTTTTAGCGTAAGTCAGACCATTCTGATTTGCAAGAACAACTCGAATTTCTACTCAGGAAGACTTACACATTTTCTTGTCAGTATCCACCTTATCAGGTGAAAAACGGGTTAACTCACAGAACTCACGATCGTAATCAACTATCGATCTCTTTCCTTGCTTTGAATTCACAAGTTCGTTTACTTTCTGCTTATTATGATTTCGTGGCATGTATTTCTTATTAAAGGCTTCCTTAAATTTTTCCACGTCAAGCTTTCACATTCTTCAGGCATATACGTTCTCTGTCGAGCTTCCCACCAATAATCAGCAATTTCTTTAAGTTGGTACGTCGCACACTTGAGACGTTCGCTATTATTACATCGAAAAAAAATCGAAAAATTCGCTCTAGAGAACGAATCCAGTCCTCGGCTTTTGCCGGACTGTCTTTACCATCGAAGGTTGGGGGATTTTGGCGAAGAAAAAGTTCTTCTACGCGTCTCTCGTTTTGAGGAGGTGGGATAGAGTTTTAATGAGCTTTTTCCTCATTTCCTTCGACTCTCACGTTTCTTTGTCTCAGCATTCTAAAAGAAATGCCAGAAATTAGGTAACTCGAAATATCTTCCGCAAAACGGATTAACTCACTCGGAATTTTTCTCGACTTTTGAAAATATTTCCTTCTTAAGAAGAATTTAATTCTCGATCGGTACTTATCATCATATAAGGAAATATTCAAATAAAGCAATCATCATCATCTTAAATAGCATAATCATCTCAGATAAAACAATCATCTCAACTTAAGCATTCAATCATTTATTGGCATGCTCAGAATTTCACATATTCTCAAATCAAATCATCTTTGTCATTCAAGATAATCATATAGTCAAATATTATCATATATGACACATCCTTATTATTCACATATCATACTCAATTATTTTTCATAAAAGAAATATGACACTTCCTCATTACTCAAATATTATGCTTCATCAAATTATTCTCGGAAGAATACTCATTTAATTAACTCAACTCTTACTTCTTATTTTGCTCTTTATAGGATCTCAGATACTCATAATATTATCGGGACTTAAGAGACTCAAAGTTGATTTTAACAGCCTAACGGCTTCATTTTAATACCATCCGAAATGATGGCCTCTTTGAGAGGACTTTACCGAAGATAAGGGATTAACATCTACATCGGAAAATTTTCCCTAACTTCGTCACACATACTACTCGTACTAACAACGAGTTACTACTTTTACAATCGATCTACACGATAGTTATGCATCAAATTCATAATTTACATTACTGCTGAAAAGTAAAGGAGTTTGTTTTTCCAGCGCAAAACAAAGATTGTTTAAGACTTTCCATAACTTTCTTCGACTGCACCCTAAACGTGCGAACCACAGTTGCTAGGGTCATCTCCTTTAACTCTGACTCATCCCACGGAGAAGTCTCTACATTATCCTCGGGACAAACATAAGCTCCAATTAAGTCATCAATCTCTCGCTCAAGCTCTTGGTTAGCCTTTGCTGCCAATGAATCAGAATCTACATGCAGAGAAACATAACGATCATTTAGAATCAGCTGAAGATAACCACGGCTTACTGTAGCGACTGCTATCGAGAACTCTGAGGATTCATCATCTCTAACTCATGCACGTCTTGACCTAGACGACTCATCCACTGGTGACACTAAGAAAAATGTGTGGCCTCGGTGTCTGAACTGTTCAAGTTGGCCATATGCATAATGCAAGGCATCGAGAGAAGCATATATATCATCTGGCTGGTTTGAAACTAAAGTAGACGAGGCAGCGTAATCTGGGGCATACGATATGATAGGAAGTACGTTTCCTGAATGTTCGTTAAACGGGGCATCACTCAACACAGAACGAGGTTGAGAAGGAATGAGAAACGGAACAGGATCATCCTGAGGCTGAGGCGCAAAACCAATTCCATTTGGCTCAAAACGAGGCAAAGGGTAGAACGGTCCAGGAGGTGAAACGCCTTCTTGATTAAACTGATTTATAATGGTGGCAATGAATTCGTTGAAATCACAATTAAGATATTCGTCAAAGTTGTGTCGTCTGATATGTGTAGACACCAAAAATGTTGCCCATTCGCGCCATTCCTCAGGAAGAGCGTTGATTAAGCATAATAGGCCGTCAAAAATACTTACGTCGAGATGCTTGACTACCTCCCAAATTCTATGAAATCGAGCTAAGAACTCAACAATCATTTCATCGCAAGCTTTACTAAGGTGCAAGTATTCTTGCATCATCGCTTGGTTCTTCTTGTTATTCATCCTATACGATTTAAAAACCGTATTAAGCATACTATAACAAATATACGTATCACGTTTTGGAATTCCAACCACCACATACTCATTTTTGTGTTTCAAAGGGGTTTTATCGTCCAAACTACTCGGCAATTCCATTACTTTAATCATTTGCATAATCAATCCATCCATTTATCGAAATTCATCAAAGCATAAATATTAGGGATGACGTTCTAAAGCAACCTAGTTATTCAAACTACTCGCTTAGCAAGAAGCTTCTAATTTTTAACGAGCACAACAGCACGCTGAATAACTTTAACTCAATTGCATACTCAAAACTTTTTAGAAAATATTCGTACCTGATAGCTGGATGAGATGGGGATGATTGGTGTGTTACTGACTCAGACAAGTCTAGGAAACAAATCTAGACTCGACTATTAATGAGAGTTTAAACTTCAGAATAAACAGACTTCAGAGCAGTCAGACCTGCTCTGATACCACTTTGTCACAGCTCGAATCCGATTTGTAGGAATGACTAGACTCCATTAGAGTGTGAAGGTGAAGCCATCAAATAAACTTATCACTTTTGTCACACATCAACTCGATATGTAACCAAACACTAAGTCAATTGATTTAAGAATGTGAAACCAACAAATAAACTTAACTCAATAATATTTTCTGTTTGAGAATAAAGGAATAAGGTTTGAAAAACGATAATGGATAAGCACAAGTTTTCCAAGACATTACTCATCAAAGATTGAACATATATAATTTACAACAGTTTCTCAAAAATAATTATAAGTATCTTGACTTCAAGTCAAGATAATACGGAAGTCAAAGAGGAATTAGAAAAGTTATTACGTGCTCTTAGCTCATTGTATCATCACCAAATCAGAGTTATCAAAATATAGTTTATCGAAAAAGATATTCATGCAAAAGGTTATGCAGTGGAGACATCATTTGCTCTTGATAATTACATGTATGAAGACATGCAATTACCGACTCAACTCTCAACAGAAAAACCGACCACCAAGAATCACCCTCGCCACCCTCATCCATAGCTAACCTGCACGTTTAGAAATACATGCAGGCTGAGTACTTCGTACTCAGTGAACACAATGCCAAAAATAACTTTAAAACATTGCCCATTAGGGCTATATAATTGAACTTGCCTTGCCACTGCATCACAAGTGTTAGCATACTTGAAATCATTTTACTTGTGAATGCATAAAACATTTTTTTTCCTTTAAAAGATGTGTGCACAAAATTTTATATAATAGGTGTCACAGCCCCAAATCCCGAGGGACGGCAGAAGCCGGGGTGCGACTGGGATTGGATTAAAGAAGCGGGGAAGAAAGGGGATGAATGAATAAACATAACATTAAAGACAGAAATTCTATGAACGAGACTTCATTAACAAAAGACAGAGTTGATCTCGAAGGATCCCTCGAACAAGATCTCAAAAAATTCTAAGTTATAAGTACAAAACTTAAACCCAAAAGTGATATTCATAATTACATGAGTGAGTCTAGAGTTTGGCAGCGGAATTGTAATCTACATACTACAGTCTTCCCTATCGACAACTCTTAACTCAACCCTCGCCGCTTCCGTCGCTTCAACCTGCACATTTAGAAAACATATGCAGGGCTAAGTACAATAGTACTTAGTGGGCACATTGCCGAAATCATAATCGTAAGTATAGATAATCAGGCATTTCTTTTCTGTAGCACATTGGGGTTTTTCATTAAAGACCCGTGTCTACTAAACATTTTCTTTCTCATTTTCATAACTTAGCTTGTACAAGCATTTTTCATGGATGTTACGTTCAATCTTGACCGTTCATAATTCACGTGACTGGTTACCCCTCAACAGGATACCACATACACCACAGGCTACAGTGTACACTAAACTTTGGAAAGCCCTTTTTGACTAACTCAAAGCCGATCGTTTAGTTAACCCCTTTTGGCTAACTCATAAGGTACAAGAGAACTCACATAAAACAAATAGTTCATGCCATGATTATCACTTTAAAAACACAATTATCAAAGCGATAAAGAAAAGGTTTTTGAGCATTGCTCATTTTGTTTCATATATAAAAGAAAAGCCCACCTCGATAGAATACAAAACTAAGACACGTGCTTCCGTCTTCTGATCTTCCGTCCTATCCTTGGTGTTGACTTCCTCCTTCATCGTAAAAATCATACTTTAAAGCTCAGTCGCAAACGATAAACGAATACGGAGAATCGAGTTAAGTTTTAGTCCTTTAGACTTTTTAGGCATTTGCACGCTAAACTAAACTCTTTTAGTTAAAAAGAAACGAGATACGAACACATCTCGTTTGACACTCACTCGGTTCTGTACTTGACACTTAGGTCAGTAGAAAGAAGGTAGTCGATAACTTGAAACGACTTAAAAGATTGAAAGAGTTCAAGTTGAGAAGAATTCAACTTAAGAATCTAAGGTTTGAACATTCACTGCACAAGATCAGTAAGTATGTACAGAACAGAAGATTTCAAAACAGGGGACAAATCTTATACCACAAGAAAGGTACGGGTGTCTAGTTTACTCTCCAATTTGCGGATTTCGATTCCGATAAACGATCTTTGAGTTATGACAGTTTCCGTGGAAGGTCGCAAAACTGCCGAGTGAAACCCTAATGCTCGATAAAATCGACGCACGGTTTTCTAGGTTCGTTTTATGTTATTGTACATAAATTCTCACGAAATTTACACATCAAGGCAGTCAACACGTATGTTTGTACGTGATAAACTCCTTTCCATTCCTCGTCTATAAGCACGACGTTTAAAACCTCGTCTCTTCAACTATACAATTACTAAACCAAAACAAATCCTAACTTCTCGTTCCTACTTCTCGTTCACAACTATAACTTATCATTTCATAACTCGGATGAACATGTCGTCAACTACAAACTCGTTCATTTAACAATAACGATCATTAATATCCAATTATTTTCCTCATTTGTCTTTTCTAACGATACTTAGGTTCGATTCTTCGCCTCTTGTGAAAAATCCGACGTTATTAGAATTCGTTCTAACTTTCCGATTATGATCATTAACTATCGAGATTAACTTATATTCACATCGTAGACCTATATCATTATTTAATCTCGACTTATCGTCGATCGTTCGTCTCTTAACGAAAATTCTACGTTCTCCGTTTTCGTTCAAATTTTACGACAACGATTATCATCTAACGAGCATTACTAACATGCAAATCATATTATCAAAACATTAACGAGCTCTAACTTATCGACACGTCTTCGTCTCTTACATTTTTCAATTTATTTTTAGAAAAAACTCAATTGAATATATAATCATCCTCATACATCGTATATCTCATTTCCATTAAACAATCGAGCATATCATAACATTTACTATACTAAATCGACCCTTCTTCATCTCTTAGGTTTCGAATTTTATTTTTAGAAAAATCTAAAACAATTCATATAGTCAATTAACATCATGAAGAACACTAATCTATCGATCAATCACCAAAGAAATCGAGCTACGATCAAACCCCCAAAATTTGAAAAAAATCGGTAATACCCTAAGACAAAGAGGAGTGATTTTCTTCATGATTCAATCCGTAGAACTCGATTCTAAACATCATAGAACATGTATCGATCAAGGATCAATCTCCTATTTCCACCCTTAATTTTCAAAAAAAATAAAAAGAGGGAAACAAGCTTTTGTTCGGTTCATATTGGAGACGAAGTTCTTACCTTGCGTAATATGGACTCGGAAGTGGAAATGATCGGTAGATGGAAGAGTTAAGAACTTGAGAAGAGCTTGGAGTTGAAGCTTTAATGGTGGAAGAAGAAGAAAAATGAGAGAGATGGATGACTTGGTGGTGGCGGTTTTGTGAGGAGAAATGAGAGAGATCATGAGTCATAAGATAGATACATAAAGTGAAGAAATATCTAACAAAGTGTATGGTGAGTCGCTAGGGGTTGTTTGGCGAGGATTTTAGACGATAATATCTCGTTTTCGGCTCTTAAACGATGATTTAGAAATCGAGGGATACTTTCTTAGGTAGTTACGGATTTGACGAAATCTAACTCGTCTATTAGATTGGAAATAATTTACGTACTCGGAAAACCTAATTCGTTTTTCAAAATCCGAGAAAAAGTCGGGATTCGACAGTCTAAAATTCGCCCGAAAAATTATAAAAACTAACTTTCTCCGGTGAACTCGTATCGAAGAAAGAGTGAATGTAAATTCTGACGGATTTTAATTCTGAGTTTTCGGACGAAAAATTTACCGGACGCGAAAACCCTAAATACAGTAGTCGTTCGTCCGACTTCTGGAAATTATTTTCTGAAACGGATTTCACCGTAAATCTTAGAATTTAATTTCATGATCTTAGGCGTGCAAAGCCGTAATTATTATTAACTTTCATTTTTAAAGACTGTAGAAATAGTCTGGGGTATTACATCCTACCCCCCTTACGAAAAATTTCGTCTCGAAATTTGCATACCTTCTTCAAAAAGATAAGGATATCTCTCCTTCATCTTTTCCTCGAGCTCCCACGTGGCTTCTTCTTGCCTGTGGTGATTCCATAATACTTTACTATTGGTATCGACTTGGTTCTTAATTCTTGAACTTTTCTATCCAAAATCGATATCGGTTTTTCTTCATAACTTATGTCAGATTCAAGAACGACTTCTTGCTGACTGATAACGTGCTTAGGGTCATAGACATACTTTCTTAATTGGGAAATGTGAAACACGTTATGGACACTTCCTAGACTTGGCGGTAAGGCCAATCTATAAGCAACAGGTCCTATCTTATCAAGAATTTCGCAAGGTCCTATGAACCTTGGTCTAAGTTTACCCTTAACACCGAATCTAATGATTCCTTTCGATGGTGAAATCTTAAGGAAAACCTTATCACCAACTTCGAAACTAAGATTGGTTCGTCGATCATCGACGTAAGACTTCTGTCCGCTCTGGGCTTCTTTCATTCTATCTCGAATCTGCCGAACGATCTCGATCATTTCATTAATCGAGTCGGGTCCTAAGTTCTTTCTTTCACTCACTTCATCCCAATAAAGTGGTGACTTGCATTTTCTTCCATACAATGCCTCATAAGGCGCCATTCCTATCGTCGCCTGATAGATGCTGTTATACGCGAATTCGACCAAGTGCAAGATATCTTCCCAATTTGCGCTTCGATCCAATACCACTGTCCTTAGCATATCAACTAGAATCTGAATCGTCCTTTCGGATTGTCCGTCTGTCTGAGGGTGAAAAGCTGTACTGAAGTTAAGTTTGGTGCCCAACTCTTTCTGCATGGTGATCCAAAATCTTAAAGTGAACTTGGCATCTCTGTCTGATATTATGGACTTCGGTACTCCGTGCAGACGTACAATCTCACGGACGTACAACTGAGCTAACTTCTCTGATCCGTAGGTAGTCTTAATCGGTATAAAGTGAGCTGATTTCGTGAGCCTATCGATAATCACCCAAATACCAGTGTTTCCTTTTCTTAACTTAGGCAAGCCTGTCACAAAATCCATAGCTATTCCTTTCCATTTCCATTCTGGGATATCTAGTGGCTGCAACAATCCATACGGTCGTCTATGTAAGGCTTTCACTTGCTGGCATGCCAAGCATCTTTCTACAAACGAGGCAACATCTCGTTTCAATCCATTCCACCAGAAATTCTTTCTTAAGTCCTGATACATCTTCGTACTCCCTGGGTGTGATGTATATGGCGTATCATGAGCCTCACTCATGATATCATCATTCTTTAATTCTTCGTCACTATCAGGAATACAAAGTCTGCCTTCAAATAATATCGCATTGTCTAGTGCTTCGGAAAATCCTTCTGGTTTATCTGTTCTTATCTTTAGGCGAAGCTTCTCCATCGACTCGTCCTTCCTCTGGGCACTTATAATTTTTCTCGTAAATCAGGTGTAGCTACTAGTGTCGCTAGTTGACTTGTGATCGTTGCTGGTGTATCGAGCACTTCTATTTCCATCTTTTCAAATTCTCGTACTAGAGTTTCTTCCTCGACACACAGACATCCTAACTTGGTTGGAGCCTTGCGACTCAGCGCATCTGCTACTTCATTTGCCTTTCCTGGGTGGTAGTTGATTCTGCAGTCATAATCTTTGACCAGTTCGAGCCATCTCCTTTGTCTCATATTCAATTCTTTCTACTCGAAGAAGTACTTCAGACTCTTGTGATCTGTGAAGATCTCAACCCTTACACCATAAAGATGGTGTCTCCAAATCTTTAATGCATGCACAACGGCTGCGAGTTCTAAATCATGGGTTGGATACTCAATTTCGTGAGGTCGAAGTTTTGAGGCATAAGCTATCACCTTTCCGTCTTGCATTAGAACACAACCTAACCCATTCTTTGAAGCATCTGTATACACCACATATTCCTTGTTTGCGTCTGGAAGAGCTAATACTGGTGCTGAGGTTAACTTTTCTTTGAGCGTTTGGAAACTCTTTTCACACTCGTCCGTCCATTTAAACTTATTTTCTTTTCGTAGTAGCTGCGTCATAGGTCTAGCAATCGTGGAGAATCCTTCGATGAATTTTCTGTAGTAGCCAGCCAAACCTAAGAAACTTCTGATCTCGTTCGGACTCGTTGGTGACTTTCAGTTGCACACTGCCTCTACCTTAGTAGGATCTACTTTGATTCCTTCGGCTGAAACTATGTGTCCGAGAAACATTACGTCCTTCAACCAAAATTCGCACTTACTAAACTTGGCATACAATTTCTCAGTTCTAAGTGTTTCCAACACTATCCGTAGATGTTCTTCGTGTTCTTTCTCATTCTTAGAGTAAATGAGAATATTATCTATGAAAACTAAGACGAATTTGTCTAAGTATGGGTGGAAAACTCTATTCATGAGGTCCATGAATACTGCAGGGGCGTTGGTCAAACCAAATGGCATAACCAAGAATTCGTAGTGGCCATATCTGGTTCGAAAAGCAGTCTTAGGTATGTCCTCGGGTTTAATCTTCAGCTGATGATACCCTGATCTTAAATCTATCTTTGAAAACACTCCTGCACCTTTGAGATGATCGAAAAGATCCTCTATCCTTGGCATAGGATATTTGTTCTTGAAGGTGATCTTGTTCAGCTCTCGATAATCTATGCACATCCTCATTGAACCATCCTTCTTTCTGACAAACAACACTGGTCTCCCCAAGGTGAGACACTTGGTCTGATGAAACCAAGGTCTAGCAATTCTTGAAATTGGATTTTGAGTTCTTCTAACTCCTTCGGTGCCATCCTATATGGGGCTTTAGATTTGGGGGCCGATCCTGGTTCTAGGTCAATCGAGAAATCTATGTGACGGTCAGGTAAAATTTCTGGAAAGACGTCTTCGTATTCGTTAACAACTTTCACGTCTTGAATGGTCTTCTCGGCTCCTGGTTCTCCAACTAGGTACACAAGATAGGCTGTGCAATCCTTCTTCTTTATCAACTTCTTGGCTTGTAATGCGGATATTACCGGTACTCTCTTGCCCATTGCAATCCCATGAAATTCGGTCGGCTCTCTACCTAGGGGTTGAAAAGAGATCTTTCTCTCGTTGCAGAGAATTGTGGCATAATTCTCTGACAACCAGTCCATCCCTAGGATTATGTCTACGTCCCACATTATCATAACGTTCAAATCGTTCGCTTTAACCTTAAGAGTTCCGATTTCTAGTTCTAGGTTAGAGCAGACATGGGTGGAAGTAGTAATCTCTCCTGAAGGTGTAGCTACTCTCATAGGATGTTCAGCTCTTACAGGTCTGATATCTAAGTTATCCGCACACGAACCAGCAATAAAAGAATGCGATGCGCCTGTATCAAACAGTATCTTAATAGGGATGTTGTGAAGTTTTCCCATACCTGCAATTCTTTTTCCCTTATCCTGCCCAGTCTGCCTATTCGCGCATGCCCTTGCATTCTGCTGTTGTTGCGCGTGCTGCTGAAACTACTGCTGATTCATTTGTTGCTATGGCTGCGCTTGTATGGCCCTCAGAGGTACTGCTTGCAGTGGTTTAGGGCAATCCTTCTTTATATGTCCCTTCTGTCCGCAGCTAAAACAGTTGGGGGTGCCTGCTTGACAGATGCCGGGATGTGTTTTGTTGCACTTGGGGCATACAGGAATGGTAACCCTCCCTGGGTTATTTCCTTCCTGATTGAAATTCCTCTGCAACCCTTGCGGCTGGTTATTGCCTCTCCATGGTCCAGTTTGTCCATTTCCCTGTAAATACAACCCCGACTGGTTGTTTCCTTGCCATGGCTTCTTGTTGTTATTCTGACTGGGCTGCTGACTACCTTGCTGATTTCCCTTTCTTTAATTCCCCGGGTTGTTGAAATTTTGATTGTAGCCACCGCTACTTCCTCCTTCCCACTTTCTTTTCCCTTGAAAATTGCTATTATTGTTGTTATAATAGCCTCGGTTTTGGTTTTGTGTTGGAGCTGGTGTGGTTGTTACAGTTTTCTTCTCATCAGGCACAGCGGCCTCCATCTCTAGGGCTCGCCCTAGAACATCAGTATAGCTCAGTCCCCCATGACTGGCTAATGCTATTCCTAATTCATGTCTTAGTCCCCCACGGAACTTCTTCGAAATCTTTTCTTCGGTATCGACCTGAGTAGGCGCATACCTTGATAGCTTACAAAACTTAGCATCGTACTCCGTTACAATCATCTTACCCTATTTCAAATTGTAGAACTCAGCCTCCTTCTGAGCCCTATATGTATTCGGCACGTACTTGTCGTACAGTGCTTCCTTAAATTCGTCCCACGTAAGTCGAGCCAAATGCTCCGCAGGCATCACCTTCTGTCTTGCCTCCCACCAGTAATCCGCTGGTCTAGAGAGTTGAAAAGCTATGCACGATAATCGCTCCTCATCAATACATCTGAGGAGTTTGAAGATTCTTTCGATGGATCGCACCCATAGCTCAGCATCGCTAAGACTGCCCGATCCAGTGAACACAGGCGGGTTTCGTTTGAGGAAAAGATCCTCAATATCCCTACGGGGTGGTGGTGGGGGTGGTGGTGATGGTGATGGTGGAGGGGTATCATTACGTTCTTGTTCTTGTTCCCTTTCATTTTCTGGCTGACGTCTTCCACGTCTTCTGGGCCTACCAAGGCCTCTTCTGTTGTTAACATTTCTCGGCGGCATTTTTCTTTAACTATAGGGAACAGAAATTCTTATTAGTCCTTTCTTTTAAACATTCTTTTACTTACTCATCCTCTTTCCAACTTAATCAAGTTCACGGAAAAGAAAAAAAATCGAACATAACTTTGATACTAGCCCTTTAATCTTTTAACTTTTCAAGTTAAACTAAACTCTCGTTACACGAGTTCATTTGACATTCTAGTTTACTACATGATTTATAAGAAACTTTCTTGTGATCAAAACCCTCTTACAGGTCATGTATATATATATACATCAAAAAGAATATTAATTCTACCTCCAACGAGGACTTATACAAAAAGTTAGACTACTACTAGTCTAAACTAGGTTGACTGCCTAACTGTACAGGATGCACTAACAAGCTGCATTACTGTACCTACTGGAAGTACTAGAACAGAAACGATTCATAAAATTTCGTATCCGCTAGAGTACTACAAAAACTAGTTACTGATCCGACTATGTACAGGACAAAAGAAACTACTACTACTACTAATACGCGTCTACGACGCTGTGCTCAACAAACTGCAGTCGAGTCCGTACTGCCCTCTACGGCCTATAAACCCTCAGAGTCCTCCTCCGGGTACTCCTCCGGATCCTCGTCCGGATCCTCCTCCTCTGACTCTGAACCAAAGACGAGCTGGAGTGCCTTGTCCTCCCTCAAAGTAGAGCCGTCAGAAAGTGTAAGTGGGGGTGGTGATGGTGCCTCTGAAACTGTCTCCTCTGAGTCTGAAACAAGAAAATCCTCACTGGTCTCTACTGCATGCTTCTTCGGGGGAAGAAGGTGCTCTGGAACAGAACCGGACTCGTACTCCTCCCTAGAACGGACTTTGGATGGTCCTGCCTCTAACTGTCCTCTGACTACCTCCCACTTTGCGCAAATCTCCTCCAGCTGTGTCGGTGGAGATGGTAGCTCTAACATGGCTGCAAGCTCCGCGTCTATCTCCTGATACCCTGATCCTGTCTCAACCAGTCCTGTCTCAAAAGGTCCTCGAACTCTCACACTAGGCTCGGGTAAAAAGGGAGTAGATAACCCTAACAGGGCAGCTGTCTCTGCGTCAATCTCTACGAGTCCTGGTCCTGGAATCAACTCCTCAAGTGGTCTAAGTGGAAGTGGTAACTCGGGTGAAGCTGCGGGCTCCTCGTCCACCTCTAACTGCTCTGACTCCGAGTCTGACTCCTCACTAGGTACAAAATCTGGTGGTATCTCCAACAATGCGGTCAAATCCGGGTCCAAGTCTAAAGGCTTTGGCTCGGTAACTACTGGGAAGTGACGGTAAGGAAGATGTGGCTCCAAAGGGACTGGCACCATGAACTTGCTGTCAAAGAAACGCTCGTGTTATAGTTAGAGCGAATCCCGAGTAGTTGCCTCTCGGCTCTGTGTCGTCGCCGAAGATTCCAAGGAAAAACCACGCCACGTTGTGCGCCCAACCGCGCCACTCGTCTGGCAGTCGTACAGTTAAGTCGGATATCGCTTGCCTCTCCGAGATAAAGTGTCGTGCTGGATAATATACTGCAGAAAAATTACTCACAATCTGCCCTACGTCCTCCACACCAAAATCTGCCTCATAACCGTGATAATCATCCTGTAAAGTATCTGCTAGGGTACGCTGTGGCAAAGGGGTGCTCTTCCGAGCTGTAACGCGTGTCCTAGCCATCCTACAAAAATTTTAAAGAAATACGGATCAGTAACAGGTAGGGAAAATAACTTATCTTAAGAAATACTTAAATTACAAAATGATATTCCTTATTCAATTGTAATATCACCACTAAAACATCCACTTAGTTTAAACATCTAGCAATTCAAGAAATTGCACTCAAACAATATATAGAAATAAAATTTCAAGATTTTATTTCCGTCCTTTATCTTATTATTCATTTACATTTCTTATTTTATTTCCTTATAAACTTTCTTTCTTTATTCTCTATTCCTTAAGGAAAATTTCTTAACGATTCTTACTTTATTAAAACAAAGTACGTCTACTTTGTTCATGTTACTTATTCAAAAGTAACATCCGTTTACAAAAGATTTTGTCCTTCTCAACACTTGAATTTCTTACTCTTCGTATTCTTCATTCAATTACGAAGTATGAAATAAAATAAATTCCAAAGAAAAGGAATTATAACTGGAAATGACTTTAGAACCAAAGTTCTAGTCGTCGTCAGATCGAGCGATCGTTGGAAATTAACTAAGATTCGTACTTGATTCGTGGAAATTATAACAGATCTCTTCTTGAAGTTCGAGCGAGGCGAACTCCAACTGAAAATGACTTCGTTCATGTTACTTTTACGGAAGTAACATTCGTTTCTTTCGTTTACTTGGTACAGAATTAACGTACCTTATCATTATTTATCTTATTTCCTCGAAGGAAATTCTTGTCGATATAATTTTTTTTATAAAAACAAAAGTTGACTCTGCCAAGTCTTTGTTCATGTCACTATACGCACGTGACATTCGTCTACAGAAGTTCTCCTCGTTTCACGATCTCCTTTCGAAATCATTTGAACTAACGTTCTTAAAACGTCTAAGTTCTCAAGGAATCGGAAAGATCTTAGGTTTCAAGTCTATGTTCTTAGCGAACCGGAAAAAATCCCTAGAATCAATCTAGATTCTCGTGCCATCATACTTTCAATTAAAAGAAATTATTGCACAAATAATTTCACATAATTCATACAACAGAAAATAAGTATGATTCTCATAATTTCAAAATTTCCTTTTTGGCACCATTGTCATTCTTAACTTATTGAATACTTATTCAAAAATTTTCTTAAAAGAAAACACATTTCTGAAATTCTTTCCTTTCTTTCTTTCTTTCTTTCCTTCGTTGAGTCGACGTAGCGGGAGGTTGAGTTGTCGTCTACACTCTTAAGCTTAGTGTTACGACCTAACTTTACTTGAAAGAAGACTCGGCATAGAGTATATGCAAATACTCTATCTTACTACTCGAAGGAAGACTTGTATACAGAGCAGAAACAATTGCTCTGATACCACTCCGTGACAGCACCAAATCCCGAGGGACGACAAAAGCCGGGGTGCGACTGGGATTGGATTAAAGAAGCGGGGAAGAAAGGGGATGAATGAATAAACATAACATTAAAGATAGAAATTCTATGAACGAGACTTCATTAACAAAAGACAGAGTTGATCTCGAAGGATCGCTCGAACAAAATCTCAAAAGATTCTAAGTTATAAGTACAAAACTTAAACCCAAAAGTGATATTCATAATTACATGAGTGAGTCTAGAGTTTGGCAGCAGAATTGTAATCTACATACTACAGTCTTCCCTATCTACAACTCTTAACTCAACCCTCGCCGCTTCCGTCGCTTCAACCTGCACATTTAGAAAACATATGCAGGGCTATGTACAATAGTACTTAGTGGGCACATTGCCGAAATCATAATCGTAAGTATAGATAATCAGGCATTTCATTTCTGTAGAACATCGGGGTTTTTCATTAAAGGCCCGTGTCTACTAAACATTTTCTTTCTCATTTTCATAACTTAGCTTGTACAAGCATTTTTCATGGATGTTACGTTCAATCTTGACCGTTCATAATTCACCGTGGCTGGTTACCCCTCAACAGGATACCACATACACCACATGCTAGAGTGTACACTAAACTTTGGAAAGTACCTTTTGACTAACTCAAAGCCGATCGTTTAGTTAACCCCTTTTGGCTAACTCATAAGGTACAAGAGAACTCACATAAAACAAATAGTTCATGCCATGATTATCACTTTGAAAACACAATTATCAAAGCGATAAAGAAAAGGTTTTCGAGCATTGCTCATTTTGTTTCATATATAAAAGAAAAGCCCACCTCGATAGAATACAAAACTAAGACACGTGCTTCCGTCTTCTGATCTTCCGTCCTATCCTTGGTGTCGACTTCCTCCTTCATCGTAAAAATCATACTTTAAAGCTCGGTCGCAAACGATAAACGAATACGGAGAATCGAGTTAAGTTTTAGTCCTTTAGACTTTTTAGGCATTTGCACGCTAAACTAAACTCTTTTAGTTAAAAAGAAACGAGATACGAACGCATCTCGTTTGACACTCACTCGGTTCTGTACTTGACACTTAGGTCAGTAGAAAGAAGGTAGTCGATAACTTGAAACGACTTAAAAGATCGAAAGAGTTCAAGTTGAGAAGAATTCAACTTAAGAATCTAAGGTTTGAACATTCACTGCACAAGATCAGTAAGTCTGTACAGAACAGGGGCTTTCGAAAAAGGGGACAAATCTTATACCACAAGAAAGGTACGGGTGTCTAGTTTACTCTCCAATTTGCGGATCTCGATTCTGATTAACGAGTTAGGAGTTATGACAGTTTCCGTGGAAGGTCGCAAAACTGCCGAGTGAAACCCTAATGCTCGATAAAATCAATGCACGGTTTTCTAGGTTCGTTTTATGTTATCATACTTAAATTCTCACGAAATTTACACATAAAGGCAGTCAACACGTATCTTTGTACGTGATAAACTCCTTTCCATTCCTCGTCTATAAGCACGACGTTTAAAACCTCGTCTCTTCAACTATACAATTACTATACCAAAACAAATCCTAACTTCTCGTTCCTACTTCTCGTTCACAACTATAAATTATCATTTTATAACTCGGATGAACATGTCATCAACTACAAACTCGTTCATTTAACAATAATGATCATTAATATCCAATTATTTTCCTCATTTGTCTTTTCTAACGATACTTAGGTTCGATTCTTCGCCTCTTGTGAAAAATCCGACGTTATTAGAATTCGTTCTAACTTTCCGATTATGATCATTAACTATCGAGATTAACTTATATTCACATCGTAGACCTATATCATTATTTAATCTCGACTTATCGTCGATCGTTCATCTCTTAACGAAAATTCTACGTTCTCCATTTTCGTTCAAATTTTACGACAACGATTATCATCTAATGAGCATTACTAACATGCAAATCATATTATCAAAACATTAACGAGCTCTAACTTATCGACACGTCTTCGTCTCTTACATTTTTCAATTTATTTTTAGAAAAAAACTCAATTAAATATATAATCATCCTTATACATCGTATATCTCATTTCCATTAAACAATCGAGCATATTATAACATTTACTATACTAAATCGACCCTTCTTCATCTCTTAGGTTTCGAATTTTATTTTTAGAAAAATCTAAAACAATTCATATAGTCAATTAACATCATGAAGAACACTAATCTATCGATCAATCACCAAAGAAATCGAGCTACGACCAAACCCCCAAAATTTGAAAAAAATCGGTAATACCCTAAGACAAAGAGGAGTGATTTCTTCATGATTCAATCCATAGAACTCGATTCAAAACATCCTAGAACATGTATCAATCAAGGATCAATCTCAGATTTCCACCCTTAATTTTCGAAAAAATAAAAAGAGGGAAACAAGCTTTTGTTCGGTTCATATTGGAGACGAAGCTTGATGGTCCCGATACGAGTTCTGGTGTATGGGAGGGGGGAATACACCAGATAGGAATTTTAAAAACAACCCCCGAAAAATACCACAACTGAGTAAAAAGACTCAGCTAGAATCACAACTGAGTAAGAAAACTCAGCTGGAAGAGTGGTGCTGTGCGGAATGTGGTGGATACAAAAACAACTCGTATAAAACAACTCACGCTTAGATGCAAGGTCGGTCAACAACCAAATCAGTTGAAATGTAAAGATGCAGTTTTGAGTGCTGGTTAGTTGGACAGTTAGATATGCAGAAAGTAACTAAACGGAAAACACAAAAGTACAAAGGAATTACGTGGTTTGGAGAGAACTCCTACGTCCACGGGGAGTTGTGAGTCCACACAACTCAGTCCAAATTCTTTAGGACAGCTACCACAAAGCTTACGCGGGCTTTGCAACCGTACAGATAAGTTTGCGGGTACTTATCAACCTTTCTACTCAATTTTGGGAAGAGCAGGATCCTAACAACCTTTTTAGGGGATGTGTATAAAGGTGGGTTTTCCAACTACTAGCTCTAACAAAGAAGTGAGATAGGATCTAAGCTTGAACGAAGGAAGACTCAAACTAAGATCGAAAACACCAAGACAGATTCTAACTCTCTATGAACTCTCAGCTGGTGATGTTCTTAGTAAGAGAATAATTGCAGTTTAGCTTGTGCGTAGTATATCGTCGTTCTTTCGCTCTTCTGTCTCTTGTGTTGATGAATGAATGAATGCCTCTATTTATAGGCGGTGAGAATCAACTAGTCGTTAAAAGAGCCGTTGATCTCTGTTCTGTGAAAGCGATGGCTTGTCTCTCATCTCTGCAGATTTTTCCGATTTGGCAACTATGAACTTCTGCTTTCCTTCTGAGACAACCTTGTGTTGGGCCAAATGAGGTAATGACAGAACGTCAAACCTTCACGTGACTTCCTATTTGAAATTCAAATTTCAACCTTTGTCTTTCAACATTGGTTAGTCGGTTGAGACGTTTGATCTTCATCCGAGTGGTCTTCAGTTGATGTTCCATCTGATCGCTACCTTCATCTGACATTCTGTCTGAAGAGGAACAGTTGAACCCTCAGCTGCCTTGAACTTCATGTTGTCGATTTATCAGATTGAGTCATGCAACTAATGTTCCATCTGATCAGGTGGATTGTCACATCTGACGAACAGTTGATTACTCAGATGTTTTCTTTCATCCGATGTTCTATATCTGAACGGTTGGCTTGAATGCTCAGTTGTTTTTCTTACATCTGATGTTCCACATCCGAACAGTTGGCTTGAACGCTCAATTGTCTTTCTTACATCTGATGTTCCATCCGAGTTTCCATCTGTAGTTCTATCCGAGTATAGCTATGTTGCCGTCTTCAGCTGGAGTCCTGTAAAGATAAAATCTGAACATTGCTCAAACAGCGAGCCTAAATACTAACATTAGGATATGGCAACATCTACTCGGTTGGGGTCAGTTGGTTTTGGAATCAATCAAAACTTTACTAAATTTTCCAACAATTTCCCCCTTTTTGATGATGCCAAAACCCTACTGATCTAAACCCCACTGACCTATCTATAATCTTTGCTGAAATTCTAGACAGTCTATAAGGTTAAACATCAAAGGGTTAGCACAGTTATAACATGGTATTGAAATAACTTTGCGATTCAGAGCTTGGACAACTGGAAAATTGTACTTCAAGATGAATCGGATATATGATGAAAGTTTTCATTACAACTGATGTGTTTACACCGATATGCATAGAAATCAATTACATCAGTGGCTCAAAAACTCTATCTCAGCTAATACTTCAGCCCATACTTGCCGAAAATCCTGACAAAAATTTCTCTCTTGGCATCTGATTCCTTCGAGATATCCACTCCACGTTCCTGACAGACTTTTCTGGCTTCAGCTGCGATTTTCTGCCTGTTAGGATTTCTTGTATCTGGAATGAATGGAGGAAGATATGTAACCTTCTGAGGGACAGGGATGGTATTCATGTCCAGCTTTGCATCAATCATAGCTCGTCTGAACTGGTTGAACATGCCCGGATCCCCAGAGTGAAGCTCGATTAAGGCTTCTTTGAATGCTCTTCTTGAATCCTCAGTTGCGAACACCTTCCTGTAGTAGAAATCATTCACAAATTCTTGTTTGAATGATTCCCAATCATCATTCCATTCTTCCGGCATCCATTTATCAACATGCTTGAAGCGTCCCTAGAGCTTGATCTTTCCCGGCAGTCTTTGTTGCTTCATTTTGCTTCAGCCTTCACTTGATGTTTCTCAATGCATCGTCGGCTTCGCGAGGCAACATTTCTATCCAAGTTATTGGTAACCTTGGCAAGCTCTTCCTCGAACTTGTTAACTCTTGTTGCTTGGTTGGCCGCAAATCTCTTCACCTATTCCGGATTCATGTAATCCTTCTCCGGGACATCCATAGCTTTAGCAGCAGCAATACACTCTTCGGTTGTAATACCGTCGAGTTCAGCATCGATCACGGCTGCAATCTCGGCTATGGAGTTGTAGGAAACTCCATACTTCTTCGCCTGCTCCATGTCCTTAGCCATTTCTTCTCTTCCGACAATAATAGATTTCAGCTGTTCTTGTTTCTTGTCGGTTGGCTTCTTCGGATCGGACTTCTTCGGAGCTATTTTCTTCAGCTCGGTCTTCTTCAACTGAGATTCCTTTCCAGCTGGCATATCTTCTTCAGCTTGTGTCTCATCTTCCCCCTTTCGGCATCAGCAATAATGCTTGCGACTGAGCCATCCAGAGAAGTGAGGTTTTGTTTAGCCTGCTGGATCCGGTTGAAGAGTTCATCTACAGCACATTCCACATCAACCTTCTTCGCCAGTTCCTTATCATGACGCTCTTGATCAGCTTTCTTCATCGCATCGAAGGTTTCAGTGATTTCTGTTTGAAAAGCGACGAACTCAGTCCATTTTTGTTCGAACCAAGAATCCCATTATTTGTCTTGCGTCTGTTGAGATTTTGCAAGATTGGATTCTGAAATGGACTTGAACACGTTCAGGTCTGATCTGATTCCAAGAACTGTTGTCTTCAGGTCATTGATGTCTTTGCTGGTGGATGTTGAGAAGTCATCCAGCTTCATCTTTATCGCATCATGTTCTTCCAGCAGCTTCCTATGTTTCTCATCCTGAGCTTCTATCATCCTCTGTTGTTCTTCGCGGTTGAGCTAGATGTTGGCTATCATCTCCTTCCTCAGCTGATTGACTCTCTTAGCGATCAGCTCGCATATTTCATCCGAGGAGGGTGCTGGCTGATCAGATGGTGCTGGCTGTTCAGATGGTGCTGGCTGTTCAACAGCAACCATGACTTGGCGATTGGCCAAGTACTGTTGAAGTTCTTCTTCCTCCTGCCTTGCTGCTGCTGCGTCAATATCATCCATGAATTCTGCAGACTTGGCCAGCATGTTGTCAAGGAAGGTTACACATTCTCGATCTGTTGTCAACTCCCTTGTGTCTCTCCCTTCTGCCTTGCTGATATCCAGACGGCGAGTCAGTAGTGCGATCTTGTTATTGTACGCAACCTCGAGGCTGGTATAATTGAAGTATTCCCTCAGACGGGACTCATCTGCCTTGAGCTAGTTCCAGCTGTGTATCCGGACAGTATCTTCCTTGACATACCAATGGTTGAAAATGATGTTGAATTGATACAACAACTCAGTTCCGGGCGTGGCAAAGGTGGGCATGTCGCGCGCCTTGGGGAACATACCAATCAACTTCTGAAAGTAATATACCAACTTGCCTTCATGTTTCAATGCGACAGCTCGACGATCAGCTTCTTCGTCAATGGGGGAAGGAGAGAGATTTTCAAAGGGAATAGGTTCAAGAGTTTCCTCAACATTGGCCAAAGAAGAGGTCGTAATGTTGGCATCGAGTGGGGAGCTCGGAATTTCTGACTGAAGATCAGTTGTGAGAACCTCTCTGCGTTGTACGGCATCAGCTTCTGCCGTGGGGGAGGATAGAACATCTTTGGATTCCTCGGATGAAGAAGCTACATCCGAGGACATGTTCGGCTCATCTTCCGGATCAGTTTCCAGCCCTTCTATCCCATCTTGATGGGGAAACCTCACCTTCCTTGTTCCACTTACGCGAGGAACAATTTTGAAAGCAGGCGCTTCAACTGAGTGACTCGACTCAGATGGTACCTCCTCAGCTGGTTTTGCAACTGACTGTTTGATACGAACCTTCAACTTCTTCTTAAGCGGCTCTTCCTCTTTATCCTTATCTGACTCATCTCTGAGTCGGCGTGCAGCTGTCGATTTTGAAGAGTGGCCGACAGCTGGAGGCAGCTGAGATTCCATCTACTCCTCAGCTATATCTTTCTCCATAGCTGATTTCACAGCTTCCCTTTTGTCTTTCGGAGTGTAGACACTTCAAATCACATCAAGAGCTTTCTTGGCTGTTGGGAACAACATCTGCCTTTTAACTGGTGTCTCCTCACAGTCTTCCCACACCATGTTCTGATCCTTCGTGGCGAGAAGTATCAGGGCAGAGATTTTGACACCAAAATTGAGAGTTCCCTTAACACTCAACAATTTTGCCCCGGAATCATTTGTAGTTTCTGAAATCTTCTGCTTCTCCATCGTCAACTGGTGTTCGAAGTACTTGAACCAGTTGATGTTGTGCTTCTGCTCCAAAGCTATCTGTTGCTTGAGCTTGGGTCGGTTGATATCTCCAAAAGCTCCGCTGTATCCAAAGATAACCTTGGATATAACATCGAACAGAAGTCAATGCTCGGGTTTCAACTTTGTTTGCTGCAGGTTGCTCCTCAATCTTTCTGAGGTGATAAGAGCATTCTCAAGAAATAGATCTGCATCTGCATCTGTGATGTTCTTGACGGTGTCCGAGGCAGTCAGATTCGGTGGAATGATGGAGCTTAGCATCTCGGAAACCAGTAGGGAGATGGTGACACGGCGAATAGTTCTGGCAGGGACGTCGCGCTGTCGACAGGAGATTTCTGAAACGAGGCCTACTCGGCTATCGATAGGAGATTTCAGGTTCATGTAAAATTCTCCGACCTGTCGCCTGAGTAAGTGGGTGGGAAAGAGCGTTGCCCACTCAAGAAGACGATTATCCCTGAGAAGATCGGCGAGAGGGGATAACACCGGTGAGTCTAGTGCTTCTTTTGACAGAATCTGCTCAAAGTGGATTTTGGATATCATCATATCATAAGATTCCTCGTACGACGAAGGGACAAGTGCTGGTCCTGATGATGCCATCTTCTTTCCTTGCGATGAAGCTTTCGGTGCCATTTTGTATTCCAATGAAGTTTATATATAGAGAGAAGAAAAGAAGAACTTAGCCGAAAATGGTGAAACAAAATCAGAGACGAAGATGAACAGTTACTCAGATAAACACAAGTATAGAAGGTAAGAAATCACTTCCTGATTTTCTGCCTTTTATAGGTTAGTGGGTCGTTTGAAATAGATGGCCAAGATTGAATGGTACGAATCCATCAACGGCTGAGATCTCGTGACGGTTGACTAACTCTGACTGACGTCACATTCCAAGTTCCAACACGCGCGTGAGAAGGTGAACTGTTTTTGTGTCAGCCCAGTCGCACTATAAAGTAGGGCTATTGATGTTCAGCCGTACTTTACATTAAATGCGCTATGATGGCTATTTTAATTTATCTGACATGCTCAGGAATGTTTGAATTTATTTTAAACATTCATATTTAAAATACATGCAGCCATAAATGATACCTGCCAGCTGATGTCGGAATCAGCTGTGTTCCAATGTTGCGGCATGCCATCAGCTGACTCGAGTTCGTCTGTTCAGCTGACGTCTGATGTCTTCGGATGGCGATCCGCATCTGAGATTCCGCCTTCATCTGAGCTTCCCCCTCAGATGGATATCTATCTCTTCGCCTCGGCTAATTCCTCATCTGATGGATCCAACAATCCAAGGAGATCACATAACATCTTGAATCGTGCTTCGGCTAGAGGTTTGGTGAAGATATCGGCTCTCTGAATCTCAGTTGGAATCTTCTCCACAGATACATCCTTCTTCTCAATATGATCTCGGATAAAATGATGTCGGATGTCAATGTGCTTCGTCCGAGAATGGTGAACAGGATTCAAAGAGATAGCAATGGCACTTGAGCTATCACAATGGATGGGAACCTGTCCAGTTGCTATTTCATAATCTCTCAGCTGTTGCTTGAGCCATAACACTTGCATGCAACAACTACCGGCAGCCATATACTCTGACTCGGTTGTAGAAGTGGCAACACATGCTTGTTTCTTGGAAAACCATGAAACTAGCTTGCTTCCCATGAACTGACAGTGTCCAGATGTGGACTTCCTGTCCAACCGATCTCCGGCTAAATCCGCATCTGAGTATCCGGACAGTTGGATATTATCATCAGTTGGGTACCACAACCCAACATTAACAGTACCCTTCAGATACTTAATGATGTTCTTTGCTGCCAACATGTATGCTTCCCTCGGCTGAACTTGGAACCGAGCATACACTCCAACCGCGTAAGATATATCTGGCCGACTGGCGGTTAGATATAGCAAAGAACCAATAATCCCTCTGTACTTATTGGCATCCACGGGTTTTCCCTCAGATCCGGGCTCAATCTTCCAGTTAGTATTCATCGGGATCCTTGTGATTTTACTTGTCTGCAAACCGAACTTTGCGATGAGCTCCTTTGTATATTTGGACTGATTAATAAAAATCCTTTTTGGTGACTGCTTCACTTGTAGCCCAAGAAAATAATTCATCTCACCCATCATCGACATCTCGAATTTCTCCTTCATGAGAGTTGAGAATTTCTCGCACGGCTCCTCCGACTTGGAACCGAATATGATGTCATCGACATAGATTTGCACAACAAGTATGTTTTCTCCAACTTTTATGGTGAACAGTGTTTTGTCAATTGACCCTCGTTTGAACCCCGAGTTCAGAAGAAAACCACAGAGAGTGTCATACCAAGCCCTAGGTGCTTATTTCAATCCATAGATTGCTTTCTTCAACTTATACACTCTTCCATCACCAGTCTCAAAACTGAGAGGCTGTCCAACATAAACATCTTCCTTAATATCACCGTTGAGGAAAGCACACTTCACATCCATCTGATAAACCTTGAATTTGTGAAATGCGGCATAGGCTAGAAATATTCGGATGGCTTCCAACCTTGCTACAGGCGCGAAGAAATCCTCGAAATCAATTCCTTCTTGTTGGCAATATCCCTGAGCTACCAACCTTGCCTTGTTTCTCACGATGAATCCAATGGCGTCTCTCTTGTTCTTGAAAATCCACTTTAATCCAATGACTTTAACACTATTTGGTCTTTCTACCAACTCCCATACACAGTTGCATAGAAATTCATTCAACTCTTCTTGCATGGCTGTTCTCCAATGAACACAGTTGAGAGCTTCCATAACATGCTTCGGCTCTGGCACATCAGCTACGAAACATGAAATCATGGCAACATCTCCGGCTTGCTCGAACTCTTCAAGAATTGCCAACTCCTCAGCATATTGGGCGTAAGTGCTGGAATCTTTCTCGGCTGAATCTGGATTTGCAACTCTGCTCCTAGTACGCACACCTTTGGCTGGATCTCCAATGATGTTGTCCTTGGAATGATCTTCATACCATCTCTTATTGCGTCTTCCTTCTTCTTCCAACAGTGGCAGTTCCGTGATTTCAAAGGATGGGATAACCTGAGCCGGGGGAGATGTTGGGATCTTCAGAAATGGTTATTTATCTGCTGTTGAGTCTGGATCCTCAACATGGATAATATCTCGAACCGGGCTAGGTTGGGCTTCGGATGCTGATGCAGTTGGAGTAACATCAGCTGAAGTTCCCCCTTGAGATGAGCTGGGGTCCTCACATTCATCTTCAGAGGAACAGGGATCATCATCCTCAGTTGCCCATACCAATGGTTCAGCCAGATTCTTCTGCCTTAGAACCTGTGATCTGGTGAGAGCTGGTGGAACATGTGGATCTACTTGTTGTCCTTTAGCCTGTTCCCTGCACTCAAAAGTAGATTCATCAAAACTAACATGAGGTGTTATCTCCACAACACGAGAACTGTTGTTAAAAACTCTATAAGCCTTGATCCGAGCGGCATATCCGAGAAATATGCCCTTCGAAGCCTTGGCGTCAAAAGTTTTTAACTGAGTCTTCCCATTGTTATGAATATAACACTTAGAACCAAAAATGCAAAAATATGAAATATCAGGCTTCCTGCGTCTCCATAGTTCATATGGAGTCTTTACCAACCGCTTGGTCAGAAGAGACCGGTTCTGGGTGTAGCATGCTGTGTTGATTGCCTCGGCCCAAAATCTCTTTGGCAGAGCTGAGCTTGTCAACATGGATGTAGCAGCATCCTTCAGCGTTCTGTTTCTTCGCTCGGCTACTCCATTCTGTTGTGGAGTACGAGCAGCCGATGTTTGATGAGTGATTCCGTACTTCTCGCAGTATTCGATGATGGTTTCATTGAGAAACTCGGTTCCACGGTCTGATCGGATAGAAATGATTTTCATCTCTTGTTGGTTAGATATCTGATCCATCAGCTTGGGTAGCTCATCTCGGGTTTCACTCTTGTGACGCATGAAAATGGTCCACGTGTACCTAGAGAAATCATCAGTAACAACAAGTGTATATTCGTTACCATTCATGCTCTTGGGAGTAACAGGCCCGAAGAGATAAATATGGATCAGCTGTAATACTCGGTAGGTTGATGGAATCATTTTGAACCGAAAGGAGGATCTAGCGAGCTTTCCCAGCTGACACGCACTGCAGATATGTGTTGGTGCAAACACACGGTTCGGAATACCCTTTGCATGTTCCTATCTCGCAAGGCGGTTCATTGTCTTGAAATTCAGATGGTTGAGCCTTTTGTGCCACAGCCAGCTCACATCTGAGCTGCTCTTCGATAAAAGACAGGTCTCAGGAGGACTACTATTCCAATCTGCATAGTAGACATTCCCGGTTGGGGATCGATTTCCCAACAATATGACTTGCTTTGTTCTGACATTTTTGACCCTGCAGCCCTGCGCATCAAACTTGACAGAGAAACCATTATCACAGAATTGGCTGATGGAGAGCAAGTTATGCTTCAATCCATCAACATATGAAACATTGGAAATAGACACGTGATTGGTTTCATGGGTACCGTAGCCTTTGGTGTGACCTTTTGAGTTGTCACCAAAGGTAACAGATGGTCCTTCCTTCTCCACGAAACTCCCAAGAAAATCCCTCAGATTTGTCATGTGTTTCGAGCATCCACTGTCCATCACTCACATGGTATGTGATGCTTTATTCTTCCTCAACTGTTCTTCCTGCTCCTGCACAGAAAAATACGCTTAGGTCCCCAGTTTTAGTTGGGTCCTGGAGGATTAGAACCATTTCCCCCTTGAACTGTGGGTCGTTTTCCCTGTAGATTCGGATAGATTTGTCATTCCAAATTATCTTTCCTTCTCCATCAACTATAACAACACCTCGGTCATTCTTAGGCTTGTTGTTATTATTGACGTTCTATTTTTTGGGAGGAGATTGATTTCTCCCATTGTGGGCTTTAGGAGGAGAGGCGTTCCCCCTGTTTTGTTGACGTTTCTGACCCTTTTGGTTTTGCAGATGAGGTCGAACGCCATTTTGGAATCTTTGTGGCTGAGTCTGATTCCATTTTCCTGGCTGTCGATGACAGCTGTTCATGCCTGGTTGTTGATTCATGTTCTGGCATGAATATCCACAGCTGTTGGAACTGTTCCACATTGGTTGACTCTGATGGAACCTCTGGTTCTTCTGATGATGGAACCGATGTTGATTCTGATGGTTGAATCCCTGTCGGTTCTGTTGATTCCATCCTTTCTGAGGTCGGTTTTGATTGTATCTCCGATGTCTCTGGTTCCTCTTCTGAGTCCTGGAACATTCCCCCTCGGTTGTTATCTCAACCGATGGATTCTTCAATTCTCCAACCACAGCTCCTTTTCCTTTCTCAGCTGCAGTTCCCTTAGCAGGTTGTGTTGTAGGTACTTGCTGTGACGTGAAGGTTGGATTAAGTTGGGGAGTTGCAGAATCAACAGTATTTGGTTTGGCAACCGTGACATCTACAGCCTTGATAAAGGTTGCAGGTGGAATTCCAGTGTCCTTGACCATGTCGTAGCCGAGTCCAGACACGTCATCCATTTGTCGTCGGTAACTAATGAGATTCTCGATGATTTTGGATGATTGATATAGCTTTACCAAGTTGTCCTTCTCAGTTTGTAGATCCTTGAGAAGAACAGCTATATGCTCGGTCTGTGCGTCTGACATTTTCATCAGCTGGTCGATCTGTGCCTCTTGCTTGTTCAACTGCTCATGCTGCTCCTTGATCTGCTCCTTCAAATCCTTATCGGTTGGAGCCTTAGTTTGGTTGGCTACATTCAGTTGACTTTTGAGATCATCAATCTCTTCGAGTTGATTTTTGATTAGATCATCCTTTTCGGTTAAGAATTCTTCAAGTCTAGCAAACTGTTCTTGAAGATTCTTAAACTCAACCGATTGCTGATGCAATTCGTCACTGAGTTCTAGGAAGTCACCCCAAGAGGGTTCCAACTCTTCATCTAATGTTTCCTGCATGTTAGTAGCATTGGAAGAATTTAAATTAACTGGACTAGAATGTACCTCAGCATCATCCTGGTCAGTTCCAAATGCCATGAGACATTGATCCTGTCCGATAGCGTTGTTGATGGAAGTCAGCTCGTCCTCATCTTCAGTGTCGGTGAAGATGTCCTCATGTCATCAGTGTCGGTGAGAATCAACTAGTCGTTAAAAGAGTCGTTGATCTCTATTCTGTGAAAGCGATGGCTTGTCTCTTATCTCTGCAGATTTTCCCGATTTGGCAATTGTGAACTTCTGCTTTCCTTCTGAGACAACCTTGTGTTGGGCCAAATGAGGTAATGACAGAACGTCAAACCTTCACGTGACTTCCTATTTGAAATTCAAATTTCAACCTTTGTCTTTCAACATTGGTTAGTCGGTTGAGACGTTTGATCTTCATCCGAGTGGTCTTCAGTTGATGTTCCATCTGATCGCTACCTTCATCTGACATTCTGTCTGAAAAGGAATAGTTGAACCCTCAGCTGCCTTGAACTTCATGTTGTCGATTTATCAGATTGAGTCCTGCAACTAATATTCCATCTGATCAGGTGGATTGTCACATCTGACGAACAGTTGATTACTCAGATGTTTTCTTTAATCCGATGTTCTATATCCGAACGGTTGGCTTGAACGCTCAGTTGTCTTTCTTACATCTGATGTTCCACATCCGAACAGTTGGCTTGAACACTCAATTGTCTTTCTTACATCTGATGTTCCATCCGAGTTTCCATCTGCCGTCTTCAGCTGGAGTCCTGTAAAGATAAAATTTGAACATTGCTCAAACAGCGAGCCTAAATACTAACATTAGGATATGGCAACATCTACTCGGTTGGGGTCAGTTGGTTTTGGAATCAATCAAAACTTTACTAAATTTCCCAACAAAGCTCTTACCTTGCGTAATATGGACTCGGAAGTGGAAGTGATCGGTAGATGGAAGAGTTAAGAACTTGAGAAGAGCTTTGAGTTGAAGCTTTAATGGTGGAAGAAGAAGAAAAATGAGAGAGATGGATGACTTGGTGGTGGCCGTTTTGTGAGGAGAAATGAGAGAGATGATGAGTCATAAGATAGATACATAAAGTGAAGAAATATCTAACAAAGTGTATGGTGAGTCGCTAGGGGTTGTTTGGCGAGGATTATTAGACGATAATATCTCGTTTCCGGCTCTTAAACGACGATTTAGAAATCGAGGGATACTTTCTTAGGTAGTTACGGATTTGACGAAATCTAACTCGTCTATTAGATTGGAAATAATTTACGTACTCGGAAAACCTAATTCGTTTTTCAAAATCCGAGAAAAAGTCGGGATTCGACAGCCTAAAATTCGCCCGAAAAATCATAAAAACTAACTTTCTCCGGTGAACTCGTATCGAAGAAAAAGTGAATGAAATTCTGACGGATTTTAATTCTGAATTTTCGGACGAAAAATTTACCGAACTCGAAAACCCTATATAGTAGTCGTTCGTCCGACTTCTGGAAATTATTTTCTGAAAGGGATTTCATAGTAAATCTTAGAATTTAATTTCATGATCTTAGGCGTGCAAAGCCGTAATTATTATTAACTTTCATTTTTAAAGACTGTAGAAATAGTCTGGGGTATTAATCATCTACCGAAGTAAAGCTAACAGTCATCTCATCAATCAATTACCACACGTGGGTTCCTACCTTACACAGGATAATATAACTCATGTAAATGATAAAGCATACCAAACTCAGATAAATGGCAAGTCAATTAATTTTAAAAACACACATAATATTACTCAAAAAGTAATAGCAATCATCGGAGTTTTAGTTTAAGAAAAGCCCACCTCACTTCTGGTATGTGGAGTCAAAGTAGCTTACTTTACACTTTTCGATTACTTCTTAGTCCCGCTCGGCCCTTCAATAATGACATCAAATAAGATCGAGTGTATCGACTCGAAAAACGTATGATAGACTTAGGGCTCGGCTGAAGGACTTCTACATGACTCGTATTTTTCTTATCTTATTTTTACTTTTCTACATCGATATTCTTCTCGGTATCTCGTTCTCGGATTATCGTCTTTTACTCGGTTTCTAATTATTTCTCAAACTCAAATTCTCGTTCTAAAGAATTTCATTTTATTCTTCACGCAAAACGACAAGTTACTATTTAACTCGTCTTATACTTCTCAAGTTCTTGAGTTATGTAAACTCATAAAATCATAACATCACAACTCATTCGCGTCACATTCAAGTATTCACATCATATTCAAACATTCATTTCGATATTCATATCATGTTCAAGTACTTACGTCATAATCAAACATTCATGTCATGTTCTCAAACATTTTTTATCATAATCGAGCATTCATTATCAATCATTCAACACTTAATATAAATAACTTCTCAAACAAGTAGGTTATTAAAATCCTACTTAGGCATATAATTTCAATAAAGTTTTATATCTTAAAAACAGTTTTCATAGTTAACTGTTGACTTATTACTGCTCGACTCTTATTCTTTAAGAACTTATAATTTTTGAACTTCCAACGAAAATAATTTCGTTATATAATAATAGCTCAAATAATAATTATCATTTAATATTCAAATTTCTATTTAATATTTCCCGACTCTTAATACGTCATCATTATCTTATAATACAAACTCATACTCGTATATATATACTCTCTACTTTAATACTCAACATCAAATAATCATTATTCAATCTTTTCTTTATTTAAAATTCTAAATTTTCGTTTTTATTAATTAAAAACTCGTCTTTATTTCAAAATTTCATCACTCGATAACTTCTAAGTCTTAACTCCTTTTTAAATAATTCAAAAAGAAAACTTGCTCATTTCTACTCAAACATCATCATTAAATCACTTAATACATCATGCATCGTCAAGAAATTAACATTCAAACACTTATAATTTAATAATTTTGTTTTTCTCATATATCACGTATTCGTGATTCGTCTTTCCACTTCTATAACTCTTTTTCATATACTTAACATCTCATAACATCAATCACTCATTAAAGCATACTCAAAGAATATAAGTATCAACTTATAACTTATATTACTCAATATTTTCCATTTTTCAAGAAATATTCTATTAATTGAATATTTTAGTTTTATTATTATTTCTCCAATATCGTTTCTTAATTAATTTCTCGTTTATCATAAACGAACTCAAATACGAGTAACTTTTCTCTTTGACTCGTATAATCAGCTTCTAAGACATCTTCTCATATAAAACTTTATTTTCTTTGTTCTAATTTCCTTTTTATTTCTCAAAATAATAATAATATTAATATCTTATTTTCTTTTTAACAACATCATCAAATTCATGCATTTCTTCACTATATCATCAAAATTTTCACATACTCATCAAAGAAATACCCTTCTCTGTTTCATTAAACTCATAACTTCAATTATTATGATTTCTTCTTTCTCATTTTCTTTTATTTAATATATATATATTAATATATATATCAAATTCCTAAATATAAACTCATGAAATTTTATCTTTTTCTCAATTCACTCATGACATGCTCAACATCTCTTTTACTCTTGAATTTCATATATCGATTTTTATATAATAAAATAATTAATTTCCAATTTTTCTATATCATCTTCAAATCTTCATAAATTTTTCAAGAACATGAAGAACACATCTTCATATCTTCATATCTACTCAAGAACATCAAAAATACTCATATATATATTTATACTTATTTTACTTCTAAAAATTCAATAAAATCCATAAAAATTATATTCTCTTAATTTCTCAATTTCTATGCATGTAAACTCACTCAAAAATTCATTCTTAATATCATATCATCATCAATATCATCATACTTCATTAAAAACATCAAAAATTCATTTTCTTCATAAAAACATATAATTCGAATTTTTTATAAAAATTCAATAAATCCATATATTGACTTAAAATCACCATTTAATCATATTTTCATGCTTCATCATGCTCATATTCATCATAAACATCATAAAATCCATAAATCAACATTTAAGCATATTTTCTCAATTTTTACTCAAATAATTCGATTAATATGAAATAAAATTCATAAACATTCTCAAACTCATATAGATCACTCAAATCATCATCAAAAACATATATCATCATCATAGCATCAAATAGTCATCAAGAACTCATTTTTCCTGATCGATTTTTATGTCTTTTAAAGAAATATTGTTTTCTTCAACTTTTAATCCCTAGATTGATTCTTAAACTTCTTGTTTATCATCATCTAATCATCATAATCCTAAGGTTTGCCTAAGCATAAAGTAAATCATGCATGCTTTTCCTTATTTTCTTCACTTACATATACATATATACATGAATTTGAAAGATATCATACTTAGAAAATAAAAACTCAAACTCCTCTTTGGCTTGGTATTTTCGGTAGCTTGAAGGGTAGGAAGATGATGGATTTTTCACTTCTTTCCTTGCATGAAAATATGTACAAGGCATCAAGATCATAACATGGAAAAATAAGGATCAAATCCTTACTTGCTTTTCAAGAAAATCGATGAATATGGTGAGGTTCTTAAACTTGTTTCAAGTTTGAAAAGAAATGATAAAGATGAAGGCTTACTTCTTTAGATAATCTTGAAGTTTGAGGATGAAAACAACATCAAAGATTCTCAAGCATCATGCATGGATTCATGAAGAAACTTTGTAAATATATATGTGTCGATGGATGTGATGAAAGAAAAGAGGGGATGCTGCTCCTCTTTATGCTTCTCGGCTGTGAAGAAAGAAGAGGGGCTGCAACTTTTCTTCTTCGACAAAGATGAAGAAGATGGAAGGGAGCTACTGTTCTTTTTGCACTCCACAGCAAATAGAGGGATGAAGAAGGAGGGTTACTCCTTCTACTTCTCACGGCAAAGTGAAGATGAGAGGAAGGGTAGTTTTTGCTGCTTCTTCTCGACAAAGATAGAAGTCGAAAGAGAGAGAGAGCTGATGGTTGTAGCTTCTCGGCAGAGGAAGAGAAGCAAGGGAGGCTTCTCTCTTTTGGCTTCTTTTCGGTAGATGGGAGGAAGAAATGAGAGAGGGTGATGAAAAGGTGATGAATGTTTGATGATAACTTAGGGGGAATGAATCTCAATTATATGAGATAGAGAGAGAGACCGAGAGAGAGAGAGAGAGAGTAGGGAGAGAGTAGCCTAGGTGTGTTGTCACATTGAGAGAGAGAGTAGCTCTCATTCTCTTGAGTGAGAGTGAGATAGTTTAAGGCTTAATAATGTGGATAGGCATGCAAATATATTGCTGCTAAATTTGCCCGGTTAAATTAGTTTTCCGGTAGAAAATATCCCCATTATTTTATTTTATTCTCTCAAACGATTAACAACCCTTCTCGACTCTTTCCCGACGCCGAAATTCTCTCTAATTTGTATTATATCTTCCAAAATAAATTAAGGAATCCAATTATCTAATTTTTATGCCAAGATTACTTCTAACGAATAATTTCATAAAAACTGCTCGACTTAACGTGTCGTTAAGCAATTATTTTTAAAACTTCTTCAAATGATCTCGGAAAATTCTCCGACTTATCTCAAAAGTTTTAGAATAAATTCTAGATTCAAATAAAACTAATTAGACTAAATTTTGAGTCGGTCGATGAATAGTGATTTCTCGGTTTAAGTTACTATTCATCTAAAAATTAAATTTCTCAGAAAATTCCGAAATTCATACTCAAGCTCAAACTCATATAATAATGCTCATACAATACATCATATACTCGATTCGAATAATCGAAACGAGAAAAATCACATCAAAGCATATAAGAGCATTTTCGTCATTTCACACGAAAATTTATTTTCGCAAAAATTTTTAGCACTCAAAACTCATCATATAGACATATTAACTTATTTAATACGCACTTAGGAACTTAGAAAGTTTGGGGTATTACAGGTGGGGTGCTCTGTCGGTGTCGTTTTAAGATTTTTTTGTGTCGATGAGGTCGGTTTAATTATCTTCCCCACAACCTCCGCAACCTTCACCAATTTTCCCTTCTTTTTCACCTTCTTTTTCGGGCGAACCTCTTGAAAATCTTCTTTTGTATTCTTCTCTGTTAATTTTTTCGGAGGTTCCCAGTGTACATGATACACCGAGTCAAGACTGTACCAATACAGCTCCATAGTGTCTTCCACGAGAATAGGCATCAGGATATGTATGACAAGACCCTAAACAAGTTATGTAAAATTATTATTAGATCACAAATTAAACATGTAATATAAATGATAAAATACTATAAAAATAAAGGCATGTACCTCTCTCTCGAAGAACGTGTTGAAATCTACCTTAAGCAGTCTCTTAGTCCACATAAAATATCGAGGAACTCTAACGGCGGCTGCTCGGGTTCCACAATATTCTCCCAACAGAGGAATACACTCGTAAGACCAAATTTGTAAAACCCAAACCGGTCCGTAAAAGTGATAAGTTCCTATGTCAACTTGGTTGGGTTTCCTGGCGATGTTGTTGATGTAGTAAGTGAGTGCCTGATATGTGTAACCTGTCACAGCCCCAAATCCCGAGAGCCGGCCAAGCAGGGGTGCGATTAGAGGTTGGATTAAAGAGGCGGGGAAGAAGGGGGAAAAACTTGAATAAACAGACATTTATAACAGAAATTACTATGAACTTGACTTTATTGAATAAGAAGGGAGTCAATCCCGAAGGATCACTCGACATATTTGTTTCAGAATAAGCTCGATTCAAAGTATGAAAACTTAGACCGATAGATTACACAACAATAAGAGAGTTATTTGCAGCGGAAAAAACGTAGAATGATATCACATATCAAATGTGAAATCGAGGCTCAACTAAACTTTACTTCTTTAAGTACGACCTTTACTCAACCTCCTCCACCTTCGCCACTCAACCTACACATTTAAAAACAAACATGCAGGGCTAAGTACATAAAGCACTTAGTGGGCACATTGCCGAAAACATTTCATACTTAGTATAGATTAATCATGCATCTTTTCATAAACACTCGTAAGACTTATACTGCTGTACACTTAATTCATGATAACTCACTGAAGGTTAACTCAGAATCCGATCGTCTGGTTAGCACTCTGTGGGCTAACTCAGAATCTATCCCTCTGGATAGCACTCTGTGGGCTATCTCAGAATCTGATCGTTTAGTTAGAATCTCTGGATAGCACTCTGTGGGCTAACTCAGAATCCAAAACTCTGGATAGCACTAACTCAGAGAGGCACAAGAGAATTCACATATAACAATTCATCATGCACTGATAGTTACTTTAATACATACTTATTAAAGCAATAAATAAACACTTTCGAGCAACGCTCATTTTATTTTGATAGAAAAGCTCACCTCAATCGTTTACAGAACAACTTTAACTTTCTGTCTTCCGTCCTGTCTTCAAATCTTGACGTCCTCCTTCTTTGAACGCAAATAATCACACTTTTAGTATTTGGTCGAGACGTTAAAAAGAAAACAGAAATTCGGAATCGGTTAAGTCTTTTAGGCCTTTAGGCTTTTGCACTTTACTACTTTCTTTTGATTTAACTAATAAATGAGACTTCGATCAATTCTCGTCTACAAACTGACTCGGCTCATTACTCGACACTTAGGTCAGTAGATAATGGATGTCGATAACTTTTAACGACTTAAAAGTTCACAAGGAACGAAGTTGAAAATGATTCAACTTAAGAAATTAGGTTTCGGAAACTTTCTGCACAAGGCAGAGGTTCTGGAGTTCATACAGAACAGAATATTTCAAAACAGGGGATGAAATTTATACCAAGAGAAAGCCACAGATGTCTAGTTTACTCTCCAATTTACGGATCTCGATTTTGTTAAGCGAGCTAAAAGTTATGACAGTTTCCGTGAAATGTCGCAAAACAGTCCCCGCAGAACCTTAATGCTCGATAAAACTCGACGCACGATTCCCTAGGTTCGGTTTATACTATTCCACTTTTATTTTCACGAAAATTTCATCTCAATGCAGTCAACATGCAATATCCCTTAATCGGGTACACAATCACGTCTTCTGATTAAACAAACGACGAGCATTTCCTCGTCATTTTCAACTAATCAATTACTAAACCAAATCAAATTTCAAATTCTATTTCATTCATCAACTTTTCGTTTATTAACTAAAACTCAAATCATCTCTTATCTTGGATGGAAATATCGTCAACTACAATATCGTTCGTCAAACGACAACAATCATTATTATCAAATTAGTTTTCCTTATTCGACTTCTCTATCGACGTTTAATCTCGTTTCTTTGTCTCTTATCCAAATTTCGTTCAAATTTTACGGTTACGATCATTAACTATCAAGATTAACATAGGTTCGAATCACAAACCTAAATCATTATCTAATCTCGACTTATCGACGATTCTTCGTCTCTTAGCGAAAATCCGACATTCTCCGATTTCGTTCAAATTTTACAATAACGATCATCATTCATCTAGCATCACTAATATGCAAACCATATACTCAAAACATTAACGAGTTTCAACTTATCGACGAGTTTCCGTCTCTTACGTTTTTCATTTTATTTTTAGAAAAATCTCAATAAATTATATAGTCATTTACATACATACTACATCTCATTTCCATTAACCATTCATGAAAAACATAACATCTTCTTCATCAAAACCTCACTTGTTCTTCTCTTACATTTCTACTTTTATTTTTAGAAAATTCTAATTTAATTCATGAAGTCATCTAACATCATATAGATCACTAATTCATCAATCAAACAACAAGAAAATCGAACTAGCAAAAATCCCTAAAATCCTCTATAATTTCGGTAATATCATTAGGTTAGGAGGGGATGATTTTCTTCGATTTCAATCCATAAAACCTAATTCTAAGCATACTATATCATGTATTAACATAGGTTCATCATGCTTCTTCATCTCCATTATTTCGAAAAAAAAAAAATAGATAGAAATTGATTTTTATTCGGTTCATAACGTAGACGAAGTGCCTACCTTGTCGAATATGGAATCGGATCTAAGATCGATCGGTAGACGGATGACTTGTGAAGCTTTGAAAGCTTGAAGGAGATGACTTCAATGGAGGATTTTGAGAGAGAATTGAGAGAAAAATAGAGGGGGGAGGGGGGAGGGGGTATTGACAAGTGAGGGAGGGAGGATGACTAATGTTTAGATATTAACTCATAAAGTAGGATGACTCACAAGGTGTGAGTCATAGGGGGTAAGGTGGCGGTTTAGGATAGGATTTTAGTCGAAAATATCTCGTTTTCGGGTCTAATACGACGTATTAAGAATCGAGAAATAAATTATTAGTCGGTTACATTTCCGATGAAATCTAATTCGTCCGTTAGATTAGAAATAAATTACATACTCGGAAAAGCTAATTCGTTTTTCAAAACTGAGAAAAAGTCGGGACATCACAGTCCAAATTTTGTCTGGAAAAATAATAAAAACGGATTTTTACTAACTTACTCGTCTCGCAAAAAGAGTGAATGTAAAATCAGACGGTTTCTCGATTTGAGTTTACGGGCGAAAATTTTATCGGACGCGAAAAACCCTAATACAGTAGTCGTTCAACCGACTTCTGGAATTTATTTTTAGAAACGGATTTCACCGTTAGTCTTAAAATTGAAAATCCTTAACTTAGGCATGCCAAGCCTTAATTAATAATTAAATTTTTATTTTTCGACAGAAAAGAAATGCCGGGTATTACATAACCACCCCAAGGAAACTGTTCCAAACGTTCCGGATCCTCAACTAATGTCCATGCCCATTCCTTGACCTCCATTTCACGGTCCCGACAAAGGAGAAATAGGTAGTAAACCAAAAGCTTGGCTACCTTTACATAGTCTGCGAAGTCGTCTCCCAACTTTAAGGCGGTGAACATATCGCGCATGTCTCTAACTTTAGTTTTGCGGCCTTTGAATACCCAATGGAAAAGACTGTCAGGCCGGAGAAGATGTCTCTCATTTGGGTCGAAACCTGTCCTCCCAAAATTCAATCTAGTAATGCACGCATAGTCGCGTGCAGTGAAGCAGAGGGTTCGTTCGAAAATTTGAAACCACGTCTCATCTGGGGAGATATCAGGATCCGTCACCTGACGGGCCAATAAGTGATGCAGGGTGTTTGTACTTCCAAGTCTCTTATGTTTAATGTAACGGCGAACAATTCCCGCTGTAAATTCATCATACACTTCTTGATACCGCACTGGATTGACCGTAAAGTGCCGAAATACCTTCGTTATTTCTTTAAATACGACCTCATGACAATATAAATTCAATAATTTGTTATGATGACGCAATTCAGGTCTCATCCAATGACAATCAGGCTGCAATATAAACACACAAACCATAAGGAAGGAAGTTCGATTGCTCAAACTAACTAAATCACAAAACACAAACCAATAAAACAGTTCGGGTCAACCCACACGGGGCAACCCACGACTGGGCAACCCACGACGGGTGCCACTGTGGGTACAAAAACACCCACCGTGGGCAGCTAGTTTCTCACCTTCAAACCCTAATTTTTATCTACAAATCTTAGATATAAAACTACTAATGCTCATAAAATCATGTACATTGTTCTCATATTGAATAAATCAAACATAAGCACACATTTAGAAGCATACATTTTTCAAACCCAAAATTCAATTTCGTGTGGAATTTAAGCACTAACCGGTGGTTCGTTGTCGACGAGTGGTACTTTCTCTTCGCTGGAATTAGATGTCGACGTCGTTGACTCCCCATCGTTGTCCGATTGGTTGCTCATTGCCGGTGTATGTGTGTGTGTGTGTGTGTGTGTGTGTGCCGTCGAGGGTTGAGAGGGAGAGAGAGAGAGAAAGTGATGTGTGGGGTGGGGTAGTGAGGGGGGATTGATAGAAAGTGATAGTGTTTTTTTAATTTTTTTTATCTTTTTCTTATTTGTTTATTTGAAATAAGAGTATTTTAGTATTTTAAGTGATTTTGGTATAGAAAATTTATACTCTTATAAAAGAGTGCACAAAACTTCTACCTTTTATTACAAGGTATTTAAACAGATATTGCCCCTTACTTTTTGGTCAATACCACCTTTTTTTTGTCATTACCACTGATTTTTTGTCATTATTTCACTACCCTTATTTTTTTAACTTTTAACCCACTCAAAATAACTTTATCAGTTTTTTTAATCTCCGTACCGGATACCAAATGGGGTATCATTTCGTGAGGGGAGTGAGTATTTTATTTTCATTTAGATTTATTTTTTGCCCTGACTTTATGCCTTGCAACGTGTCATATTTGATTAAGTTGTGTTGCATATGCATACGGATGTAGCATCAAATTCCCGTAGAAAACTGATAGAAGAGCATAAAAGCAAGAAGGTGAAGTGTGCTTCAGTTTCACACTTTTTTCCTGTCTTCTGTTTTCTCACTCATATCTTGCAAATGTACCTGCCCATTTCGCCCACCTTTTCTCCTCCATTTCTTCAGCAAACTCTCAAGCTATGATTTCCAAAATGTCATATCTTCAGGTTCGCTTCCTCTCTCTCTCTCTCTCTCTCTCTCTCTCTCTCTCTCTCATGTAATGCTATACCTTTTCTGTAGGTTTTGTGATCTCTCATATTTAGTTGACTCTTGGTCAAAACGAAAATGTGGGTTCTCCCATTTGTCTGATTTCTTAAACGGGTATCTAGTTTTCTTTTGCAGTCTTTAATTTTTTGGGATATTTCGTTTTTATTTTTTCTGGGATTTGGTTGTCCCAAATAAGGGATCTTTCCTTTTTCTTCTTTTCTTTCTTAAAATATCAATGTGTACTTAGAGATTTGATCTCACGCGTTTGCTTGTGATTCGCTTAAATGGATCTGTGAAGCTCCGTCTGTGCTTGATAGTGTGAGGCTCGATTTTTTTGTAGGTATGAAGTTCGTGAAAGTGATTTTTCTGTCAGTGTGGATTTGTGGACCTCTTTACCTTTTTCGTTTTCATTTTTTTGTGATTGGTGGTTCTCAGATCTGGGTTCAGATAGTAATGTTTTTTCCTCTAAGGTTCTAGATTTTTGAGTGAAGTAGTTGCTTTTGTCTATCATTTTGTATGAAACATGATTGCCAGTAATGGGTTTTGTTGCTTTTGCTTATCTTAGAATTGTGTCAATTTTCACAATTTTAAGTAATATCTTTACTGCTTGGTTTGAGATTTGTTCTCGAAATTGGATGTAGATTATTTTTGTGATGGAATGATTAATTCGAATGAGAAATTAATGGCTGATAAGTAGAATACTTGTGATGGAGTGTAATATGGAATAGCTGATAATCTTCTTTTTATTTTGGATTTTCAAGCAAGATTTTTCTAGAACAGTTCTATACCTGGTCCGGAAATGAATCTTTCATGATGGATGCTTTAATGTTTAATTTTGAATTGAGTAGCTATTCAAAATTGAAATCTTGATTTCGTTTTTCTAGGATTTTGAATTCGCTCTGGCATTCTGAGTCCCCTATTCTGATTGTTCCCATTGACGGCCGTCCTTGTGTATTGGTTGGTTACTTGGATATTATATCTCTTGGCTTCTTTGGAGGACTGAACCTAAGACATGGGTTCTCGATTTCCCTCTCATCAGTTGAGCAGTGGCCTCTATGTATCGGGCAGGCCTGAGCAGCCGAAAGAAAAGGCTCCAACAATGAGCTCAGTTGCCATGCCGTATACTGGAGGAGATATAAAAAAATCTGGAGAACTAGGTAAAATGTTCGATATCCCTATGGATGGCTCCAGGTCCCGAAAATCAGGTCCCATAAACAGTGCTCCTTTAAGAACAGGCTCCTTTGGTGTCGCAGCTTCTCACTCAGGGCAGTTGAATTCTGTGAGAAGTGGTTCGGTTTCAGTTGGTGGTGTTCCTGGGTCAGCTTCACTGAAGAAGACCAATTCTGGCCCACTTAATAAGCACGGTGAACCATTGAAGAAGTCGTCTGGTCCACAGGGAGGTGGGACCGCTGTATCTCGTCAAAATTCAGGTCCTCTTCCTCCAGTTCTACCGACCACTGGCCTCATTACATCTGGTCCTATTACATCAGGTCCCTTGAATGCATCAGGGGCTCCTCGCAAAGCTTCTGGTCCGTTGGAGTCTAGAGGCTCGATGAAGATGCATACTGCTTCTTTAATCAATAACCAGACTGTTACCCACCTTAGCCAGGATGATGAATATTCATTCCGCAAGAGCTTCCCGAAGCCGATTCTTTGGGCCATCATTCTTCTCTTTGTTATGGGATTTATTGCTGGTGGCTTTATCCTTGGAGCTGTTCGCAACCCCATCCTTCTCGTTGTCGTTGTTATTCTTTTTGCTGCAGTTGCTTCCGTTTTCACCTGGAATACGTGTTGGGGGCGAAGGGCTATTACTGGTTTTATAGCTAGCTATCCAGATGCGGAATTACGAACTGCAAAAGATGGCCAATTTGTCAAAGTTTCTGGGGTATGTTCATGTGTTCATCTTGAATATATTACCGTATTGACTGTGGAGGTTCATCTTTGCATCTCAAATAGTCAGAATGGCCCTTCTGCTTCCTTAACATGCAGTAAAACATGAGATCTGTTAAGGATTGATCTTAGAACTCTTATTTTCTAAATTGGGGTGTTTTTGTGCAGCAATTTTGGAACCCCATGAAACATATACAATGATTAACAAGATATGCTATCATGCTATAATTTAAGTCATTCTAGACACTATATGCATGCAGTTGCATTAGGATTTACATTTTTGATGATGTGATTTGAGACTGAGAACTCTGTCTTTCCAAACTATCCAGACTTATTCTGCATTACATTGTTTTTTCACAAGAGAACAGATTGAGTACAGAACACTCTCAAGTCAAAACTTCAACTCTTAAGTAAATTCCTTTTGTTTGTTTGGAAATAGCACGTTGATGCAGAGTTCTTTAATTTAAAGCTGATTCATGTCCTATTAAGTTTCTCCTTTTTGAAGGTTGTCACCTGCGGAAATGTTCCTCTTGAGTCATCATTCCAGAAAGTTGCTCGATGTGTTTATGCATCCACAAGCTTGTATGAGTATCGGGGATGGGATTCAAAAGCAGCAAACCCGACACACCGTCGCTTTACCTGGGGTCTCCGTACATTAGAGGTGAGTAGGAATAGGTTGTTCTGTACTTAGGCTGCTTAAGTTCTCGTTATTGAAACTTATGATGTGATGCCTTCATCAGTGAACTGGATTGCTCTGTTTAAATTGTGCTTAAGTGGTACCTTTCATTGATGATTCTACCTTTTGTGATGTTTCTGTCATTAATGATATAGATCAAATAATAAGTAACTTCATGATAAGAAACATAAGTTCTGTTCTTGTATGTTGATAATACCTTCACATTTAATTGTGATTAAATTTTGTTTACTGAGTAACTATTTTGCACTTTTTTGTGTGATGTAACCTGTATGATTGGCCAATTGTTGACTCTATTGAACTTATGGTACTTTACTGCAGAGTTGGCTGTATACAGTCTTTTTTTTTTTGGCATGTTTGATTTGATTGACGTCAACTACACGAATTTGTAAACTTTACTGAACTTCTGGTGTTTAGATGTGTAGTTGTCTGTAGATCTTGAGATAAGATACTTCAAATTCTTTGATCTTTGATGAAATTTTAAAATGTTCGAGGGAATGATGCTACTGTTAGGTCAGGCTAAGGTAATGAAGTACTGACTGTGTAATTATGACTGCAGAGGCATGTTGTTGATTTCTATATTTCAGACTTCCAATCCGGTTTGCGGGCATTGGTCAAGACTGGGTATGGTGCCAGGGTTACTCCATATGTTGATGAGTCAGTTGTTGTCGACATCAATCCATCTAACAGGGATATGTCGCCTGAATTCGTCAGATGGTTAGGAGAAAGAAATCTTTCTAGCGATGACCGCATAATGCGTGTCAAGGAAGGGTAAAGATCCTGTTATAACTCTCAATGAACTTGCCTATTGCATTTTTTTCTATGCTAGTTGTCGGGACTGAATTGGCCAAAGGAAGTGCATAAGGTCCTTATTTTATATGCACGCACACCTAGTGCACAAGAGAAGCCACATAAATTAATGTTCTTGATTATGCTACCCGAACTGATCTTATTGATAGCTAAACTCACTTCTCGTTTCCACTTTTTTCTCGATTGATCATCAGTTACATCAAAGAAGGTAGCACTGTGAGTGTTATGGGAGTCGTGCAACGGAATGAAAATGTATTAATGATCGTTCCCCCACCAGAGCCCTTCTCAACAGGATGCCAGTGGAGTAAATGCATCCTTCCAGCCAGTCTTGAAGGTATCGTGTTGAGATGTGAGGACTCGTCAAAGGGAGATGTCATACCAGTTTAGCAGTTGAAATATGTGTTCATTCGACTGATTTGGTCTGTGACGTTCTGAGAGAAACAAAACGTTGAAAAATAATTCTCATTTCTCATCAAAAGGGTGGAGAGCAAAGGTGAGTTCAGTGTTGACCAGATGTATAGTTTTCGCGCATTTTTTCTTGCGTTTTTCAGTCACTTTTGGGTCCAGGGGTTATTTCTCAGTATCGCATTCGTGTGAATTATTATAGCACAGTGGAGGGGAACTTGGAGATTAACAAGAAGTTGAAGATTCATTTTTCATTTTCATTCATCATTTTTTTTCCCTTAAGTTTTGGTTGGAATTGTTTTGGTCAATTGGTAACTCTTGGGGTTGTTGAAGATAGTGTAAGTACCTTTGCTCATGATTGTTTATTGGCTTGAGAGATATTCTTTGTGGCCTTGTTTAGGTCATTTTTTGCTTTTGGTTGGAAATGATGTATTCTTAATGTGATATATTTAGTGTAAATCCTGTGACTTTTATTTCAGTATTTTGTGCTCACTTTTTTATCTTTTTACTCTTGTTTCTCAACATATGTGCCCAAACAATGGAGATCTTGTTATTGGGATGGAGGGAGTACTCTACTTATTTGGTTTTTACACACAGAGAGAGAGAGGGAGAGAGAGAGAGAGAGAGAGAGAGAGAGAGAGAGAGAGAGAGGGAGGGATATGATGGTCGGGCATTTTTTTGATTTTTCTCAACATTAGCTATGATATTATAATAATCAGATGTTAAGATATTTAAAAAGAAAAAAATAGCCAACGTTGAGACGAAGTATTTTTGCTTCGTGGAAGAAATTATTAACATAAGGCCATTATCGTTTCTTTTTTCATATTTTTTAGGCAAAATGTTTTAAAGTAACTCAAGTTATATCACAGTTTGTCTTTGTTTGTTGGGAAATGCTCTTTCTTCAAATTTGTAAAATCATCTTACCACTTTTCTTCATTATTCTGTATAAGCATATAGCCGATTATATAACTTACACATAATATTAATTGGATCTTTTAAACAAACTCCATTATCTTAACGATGATGAAATATTGAATAAAGATACCATTAACGAGAAGACAATATTATGAAATATTAGAACTAGATTAATAAACTCAAATATAAATCAAATCTTTATTGGTATAAAGAGTGAAATTCTTGTTTGAATCTACAAAAATATGTGCAATAGTATTTGTTGGTTGAATAAAATTGCCACGCAAGGAGGAAGTCTATGCAATAGTCTTTTCCATTAGGAAGACTATGCTATTCATTTATAATGATCACTTTCTTTTCGGCATAGGTATTAAAGAAAATGGAATTAGAAATAAAAGGTGTGTTTGGTGGAGTTTTTATTGAATACTATAATATTGTTGTAATACAAAAACTTCCCTGCACCGGTTCTGACCCGGCTCACCCGACCCAGATTCGGCTCGCCTCCAGAAAATATATAACACATTTCTTATTTTTTTTTTAACCAAAAATCCCTTCGGTTGCTCTCTTCTTTCCTCCACTTCATCTCTTTTTCCTCTGGTCTTTCTCCTTCTTCTCTTCTTTCTATCTGATTTTTCGTCGATTTGCTGTCGATTTGTCGTCGATTCGCCGTTTTCAGTCATCATCTGTGGTCTGTTTTGTTTGTAGTTGTTCGATTCGAGCATCGTGTCAAGGTTTGTTCGAACTCTAGTTCTCAACGTGAAGGTCTTCGTTAGTTTCCATCGATTGTCCTCCGATTTACAAGTTTCTGATTCTCAATTTTCTGATCTACAAGAGTTCTGCATTTTTCCTGTTTTTGTGTGTTTATTTTATACTTTGTCATTGATTCTTTTTGCTTTTGTAGTTCTGAAAACTGTATTTCTTACTAGAGATTGACTTGGGTGCAATTGTATAAGATTTTTGTTAATTTCTTTGAAGTTATGTGGGCTGTATGCATAAATAGTAAAAGTATAACTTGTATTCACTAAATGTAAATATTAGTGTAATGAAAAAGTATAATTTTGTCCTATCAATGTGATTTATGGCGTTTATCTGTTTTCTGTAAAAATGTGTATTTACTTTGAAAATTTCCTTATGTGGGTGTTCATAAAATTGATAATTTAGTACTTCATCAACTTCAATTCTATCTGATTATCATAACATTTCAATATATGAACAACATAGTCTTCCTAATCATATTTTTTGTACTTGGTAGTTGTGTTATGTTATAGAGTCATATTCATTTTTAATTAAAGTAAACATTGTTATGAATAACAATATGCTTTCAATTTATATTGACACTATGAAGATTATCACATTTTTTAGGTTGTAAATTATGGTGAAGAGGAACTCAAAGAAGGGAAAACAAATTGTTGTTTCTTCTTCTGAAAACACTCCTCATGTTAGGTATGTTTATTGTACCTTATATAGTTTAAATTAATATACATTTTCTATTCTTGTATAAATTTTTATTTGTGCTTATTGTATCTAACACTTGCTTTCTTATATTATATAGTGCTTTTAAGAAGAAAATTAAGAGGAGTCCTGCTGATATTGTTAAAAGAAAGGAAGAAATGCACGTTGTGGTGAAAGAAGAAAGGTATTTCTATTTTCACTTATTCTTAATTTTATTTATTTGCTAGTTTTTTATTTATTTAGTTATAGTCACTTCAGTTTTTTGAATACTACTTTCTTGTTTTTGCAGATACTCTAATAAATGCAAACCTTCTAGGCGTCGTGATTTAATTTCTGAATTGAATGATGCTAAAAAAAACTCAATTAAAGAAGTAGGTTTTGGTGGTATTTTATCTTTGTCGGACTGGAAATATGTGTCTTGGAACCAGTGTATTTGGTTTATTGAAAATTTTAATCCAATCTCCCGTGTCTTGACTTTCAAGGGAGGTTATAATTTGGTTATTAAATCTGCACATATTCAAGATCTTTTTCTTTTACCTAGGTTTAGTGATGGGGATGTTAAGGTGCAGTCTTATGCTAGAAATGATGAGACTGGGGCTGCTTTGATAGATGATTTCAAGATAAAAATTGGTTTGTCTGGTCAAATCGCTCACAAATGTGTCTTTGATCTGTTGTCTGATCCAATGGATGATAGCTCAACAGGGGGGATGATTTTATTATTTTATTTGTTCTTTATGCGTTGTCTACATTTCTGGCCCCTACTGCAAACACGTGTATGGAGTTCAGTCTTTTGAAATCTCTGTTTGAAGTTAGTAAGATTCGAAATCTAGATTGGTGTGCTTTTGTCCTTGAGAAGTTGTACAGGCTCTTGATTCATTTCGACAGAATAATTATTCTGTTGTAAATGGGTGTGTGTTAGTGATTCCCTTGCTTTACTTTCATCACTTCTGTTGGCAAGGTAACTCTGAGCCTCACACCTTGCCATTGATAAAGCACTGGACAATTGCTAAGTTTAACAATAGGTTGAAAGATGAGTGTGGTAGTAAGTCTGATTTTGAGAGTGGGGATTGGTTGTTAGGTGTTTTTCCTGTTAGCGATAATGTGAGGGTAGAAGATGAGGCTGTTGATAAGATGGGTGAGTGTTCGAAGAAAGTAGAGGAAGTTCAGTCTCATCATCAAGGTGTTGCTTCAGAATTACCTATTGATCGGTATATTACTTATAAGCTTCCACCGAGGGAGAAGACTGATGTTGTTATTGATTCCATATCCAAAAATGTAAGTTGATTTATTTTCACATCAATTCTATAAGTTATTTTATTTTCGTTTATTCTTCTAATTTATATGTCAAAGTTGATTAATTTGTTAATTTTTATAGGATCTTGAAAGATCATTTTTAATGTTAAAGAGAGATTTCAATGTGATTGTTTCCAATCACATTGAAAGAGTTGACAAGTTCAAGAAAAACAATACTGTTGAACAAGAACATCAAGTATCAGCTTGCTCATTTGAAATTCCAAATGTGAAGGAGAATGATGAATTCCGGTATGATGAGAACGTTCACAGAATCGTTGATGATTTGATTCTGAACTTTTATAAAGTTGACAAGGACCAAGTTCCAAATGGAAGAGAAGCTTTTGTGGAGGAGGTAGTTGCTAAGCCTGCGACGATTCCTGAAGAATCTGCCCCAAGTATGTGTATGTAAATTTTTGTTCTTAATTATCTTTATATATATTAACTTAGTAGTAGTTGTATGACTTATTGTTATGTTTGTTTTCACAATGAGAAGTTCCAGAGAATCAAAATGTAGTTGATGATCAACATCATGATCATCAAGACATTGAGAAAGAGAAGAAGAAGAGTAAGAAGAAAAGAAAGAGGGATATGGATTGTCTAAGCTTCGAACTTCTCAGCCAAAGCTCATCGTCAATGTTTGATTCTGAGTCTGATTTGCCTCATACAGGTTTGTATTTTATTCTTATTTCACTTACTTTTTTTTTGTTATCCTTATTAAGATTTGCATAACTTATGTTTATTTAAATTTTGAAATCAGAAGTTAAGGCAACGAAGAATGTTGTTGAGGAGAAGCTTCCAACCAAGCAGGAGAAATGTGAAGATTTGGGAAAGAATCTGTGTGAGCAAGAGTCAATTTCATGTCGTGAACTCTCTGTTTTTGAAGTGCTTAATACAGAGGAAGGTATTTTATTATATTAAATCTGGTTTTTAAAACTTTGATTTGTTGTTTCTGTCACAGCCCCAAATCCCGAGGGACGGCAGAAGCCGGGGTACGACTGGGGTTGGATTAAAGAAGCGGGGAAGAAGGGGGCTAATTGACTAAACATACATGAAAAACATCGACAAACTATGAATAAGACTTGAATATCAATAAGAAAGAGTTAATCCCTAAAGATTACTCGACAAAAGTATAAAAAGAAACTAAGTTCAAAATTTACATACTTAGACTACTGAATATTGTTCAAGAGTACATCAAAGAAATTCAAAGTTTGGCAGCGGAAGGGTTCTAACTAAACATCCTATCTTTTAACTCAACATCAACCGTCGCCGCTCACCGTCGCTTCAACCTGCACATTTAGAAAACAATGCAGGGCTAAGTACAAACGTACTTAGTGGGCACGATGCCGAAATCATAATCATAAGTATAAATAATCTGGCTTTTTATAACCGTAGCGCATCGGGGTTTTGTTGAAAAGGCCCGTGCCTACTAAACATTTTCTGACTGGTTTGTATAAAGCAGCTTGCGCAAGCATTTTTAAGGTATGTTATGTTCAATCTTGACCAAAGCTAATTCACCGTGGCTGGCTACCCCTCAACAGGATACCACATATACCACAGGTTACAAAGTGCACTAACTCTGGAAAGCGCTTAATAGCTAACTCAGAGCTGATCAATAATAGTTAACAATCCTAGCGGTTAACTATAAATTCTGGAAAACCCGAAGGTTAACTCAGAAAGGTACAAGAGAACTCACATAAAACAGTTAAACATTTTATGCCAAGATTATCACGTTGATAAAACACAATTATCAAAGATGTAAACTTCACTTTCGGTTTGTGGAAAAACCCACGTTTTATTTTCATATAATAAAAGCCCACCTTGTAAAATATAGAACTTATAAGCAAAAGCTTCCAACTTGAGATCTTCCTTCCTTTCTCTACAGTTGGCTTCCTCCTTCATCGTAAAATAAACATACTTAAAAACGGTTCGCAAAAGAATAATCGAAGAAGAGAATCGAAGAAAGATTTAGTTATTTTATTCCTTTGGCATTTGCACGCTTACTAGATTCGTCTTACTTAAACGGGAAACGAGACTCGTACTAATCTTGTTTAGAACTCGGAAGATCTCATATTCGACTCTCGGGTCAGAAGAGAAGGTATTCGATGTCTTAATACAACTTTAAGGATTATAAGAAACTAAGTTGGAAAGAATCAACTTAGGCGATTTATATTTTAGTTCCTTGAACGACTTATGAAATTTCTCGTTTATTACTTCTTTAATGAAAGGATAAGATATAAGATCTCGACTGATTTTCATCACTCAAGGTTCTATACTTGACTCTAAGGTCAGTAGGGAGATGTTCGTTAGCTAAAAACGGCTTAAATGTTTGAAAGAAACTAAGTTGTGAATTAAACAACTTAGGAAACAAGAAACTGAAATTTCACTGCACAGTCCAGTAACTCTGGAGGCTGTCCAGAACAGAGGACTTGGAAACAGGGGGTGAGCCCTATACCATTAGAAAGCTTAGGAAGTCTAGTTTGCACTTCAATTTACGGATCATAAATCCGATAAACGAGCTACAAGATATTACAGTTTCCGGCGAGGATCGCAAAACTTCCGTGGAAACCCTAATTGATTGATAAGTTCGACGTATAACGTTTTAGGTTCGTTTTAAGCTCCCGTATTCATTTTTTTAGAAACTGGACTCTCAAGGAAGTCATCACGTACTTCCGTACGTGACAAACTCCTTCTCAACTCACTCAAAAGCACGACGTTCTAATGTCTTATTTCAACTACCAAGTACTAAACCAACAAAGAAATTCCAAACGTCTTCTAGTTCTCGACTATAACTATAATCCATATTATTTCAACTCGAACGCTTATGACATCAACTAGAAAGATGTTCTAAATTTCATTATAAGCAGTAATATCATATTAGAATTCTCATCCGACTTCTTGATTTTTAGTTACAACTAAATGTTCGTCTCTTATACGATTTTCAAAAGTTGTCGGTTTTTGTTCAAATTTTACGACGTTAAACTACGTCTAACGTGAACCGTTTTCATGCATGCATACATATCTTAACATCATTATAACTCAGTTTATATGGTGATCTTTGCCTCTTATGTTTCACTAAACATTTTTTAGAAAATTCTCATTTAAATTCTATTAATCAACTAACATGATTTGCAACTATATTTCATTAACAATTGATCACTTATATCAAACATGTATAAACCCCCAATTACTCTATAATTTTCTGGTTTTAAACATATGTTAAGGGGATGATTTTCTTCTCCAATTAACTACATTTATTTATTAATCAACATCTTATATCATCCATTTATCAATTATAATTCCAAAAACAACTAACATGCATAAAATCCCTAAATTCAATCCAAAATCCTAATTGAAAACTTACAAACACATAGGGCTTTCAATCCCTTTTCATTCCATACACTAATTAAACATCTATTAAACATGAATCCATGATCAAAAGAAGAAAAACAAAAATCCTACCATTTTCCCAAAAATTTCTGCATTCACATAGGTTTTAGGATTCTTGGTTTTGATCATTTTTAATCCATAATTATCATATCTAACATATCCAATTTCATTGTTCTAAGATCAAAACATCTATTCCAAAACTTTAAAATTTCGATCAAGGTGAAAAAGAGAAGAAAAAGAAATCTAATTGGATGAAGTTGTGGAGGATCATCATACCTTAAGAATTAACAAAGAATGTAAGGTGTTTGAATGGATGATTGAGGACTTGTGTTCTTTCTTCAAGCTCTTGAAGGGTCTTCAATGGTGAATAGAAGGAAATGAAGGTGAAGAAGATGAAGAAAATGAGGTGATGCAGCCGATGGATAGGGAGAGAGAGAGAAATGGTTTGATCAAGTGTGTTGTTATGATGAAAATGTTGAATTTGTGTAAAGTGTGGTTTAGGTGTCAAGCAATTAGCAAGGTCAACATGCAAAAATTACACCTAATTATGGTGAGGTGTCGGCTGCATGGAGGAGATTAAGAGGGTTACGGGTTTTTCCGGCGTGATCCGACGTTACGGGAAAACGAACGACGAAAAACGTTGTTCGGTACAAAAATCGTCGCGATTCGATTTGATTTACAAAATTTATTTTGCCAAAAACTCGGGACGACATAGTCCGAGTTTCATCCGGAAAAACATAAAAACAAACTTTCTCGGCGTGTTCGTATCGCAATTTATAAACGTAAAATTAAACGGTTTTCCGTTCTTAGTTTACGAACTAAAAACTTTTCGTACACGCTAACCCTAAATACAGTAGCCGTCTAACAGACTTTTGTAATTTATTTTTAATAACGGATTCGACCGTTAGCCTTAGAATTCAAAAATTATAAACTTAGGCGTGCAATGCCATTATTTAATTAACTTTAAACTTTTTAGAACGTAAGGAATTTACGGGGCATTACAGTTTTTTTTAATAATAGTGAATTATGAAATGTAACAATTATGTATGAGAGAAGTAATTATTACAGTTAAGAAAAGTATCATTTATGCACTTTTCAGAGTTTTATTTCTCTACAATATCTGATATTATATGCTTCTTTACTATATTTTATTTTATTTTTTACAATTTATATTTATATGACGTTTTAAATTTAGTTGTGAAGTCCATTAAACCTGAAAATCCAAGCAAGTTGCAAATGATCATACGAACTTTTCTGAAATTGAAGCCATTATTGATTCAACGACTGTAGAAGATGTTTCTGTTTTTGAAGTGTATCAGAAAGTGAAGAGTCATTACAAAGAGGAGAAGACAGATCAAGGTATGCTTCCTACTTACATATATTGATTGATTTTTGTTGTTTTTTCTTCCAATACTTCACTGAAGATACTCATTTTTTTCTTTTTTATTTGTTGTAGTCTCCAATTTTTCTGTCGTGGATCCCATGCTATGGGATTCAGATGATGATTGGCCTACATGCTATCCTCCATTCAAGACAAGGTTTATTCAGAATAATGCCAGATATTTCAAGGAAATATTCAGGAGAGAGAAGGACATTGCTGATTTCTGCTTCCATTAGCATCGTCCAACAAAGATATATGTTTTTTTATATCTATTTCTTTATGCATATGAAAGTATCTATGTTGTAATTTTATATGTTTATTAATTATAAGTAAAAATTTGCAGGATGAATGTATTCAGTCACTCTCTTCATTGCTGGAATTTTTATATGAATATCCAAGGCATGAAATCTCTGAATGATGGCTGTTTTCTTGAGAATAGCGTGGTTGATGCTTGACATTGATTCTTAACAAAGCAATCAAGTATCAATCTGGCATTGATTCTTAACAAAGCAGTCAAGTATCAATCTTTCATACATGCAGCTGATACATGAGTTTTCTATTTCAACACTCAGCACTCGGTATGATACAAATTTTATCTTTTAAAGTTCAATTTCTGGTTTTGTTCTTACTTCCTTTCTTAATTATTTAATGATTATTTGTCTGCTCATTGCTTTTTTGTAGTCGTATGTTGAGAAAATGATTGACTGTCCGGACAGTGAGCTCGATGAACTCGGTTATAGTGTCCGAAGCTGTTGGCATTTTTCATTGAAGCAGATGGTGCGATTGGATGATTTTAAGAGAATATCTTTTGTAAGTAAAATAATTCAAATTTTCTATAAAATAGTTGTTACTGCATTTATTTTTTTTTGAGTTAATTTTCTTTTTTTTTTGGTTCTTTATAACAGTTCATGATCCCAATTTGCATTGATAAGCACTTTATAGCATTTGCCATAGACTTCAATCAGTCTAAGATCCATTATCTTGACAATAAAATGGATAATTGTCTTGAGGGCAGTCGTAGTTGGAAGATGGTGCAGATTTTGGTAATTGTTTATATTCAAAACACATTTTCTGTACTTTATATACAAGTCAAAGTACTGATAAATTGTTTTTTTTATGCAGAAACAATAATTCTGGACATTTCTTCAAGACATGGAACATCCTCGAGCTTCTGACTATGCATCATTTCCTGTTGAAGAGGCTGCTTTGGCATGGAAAAGTGCCAAGACAAATGTTGACTGTGGTGTCTACCTTATGCACCACATGGAAAATTTTCAAGGCCAACCATACATGCTTGAAGATCTCACATAGGTAGTTTATTATTTGGTTTTTGGATGAATAGTCTTTATTTCTATAGTTATACGTGTTTAGATATGTTATGTTATTTGGTTGACATTTTATATTCTGTTTGGATAGTAAACATTGAAATATTGTTATTGTTATGTACCATTTTTCTATTAAGATTATGCAAAACTGCTAATCCCTTCGTCCCCAATTTAAAGTCCCATTTGATAGTGGGCACGGAAACTAAGAAAGTGATAAAATAGAAGTGGGTGAGAGAAAAGGGTAGTGGTAATGACAATAGATTACTTTGCTAATTTAAGGATTAGGAAAGCATCTTTACATTTAAATAAATAGAGGGTGATGCATGACAACTTGGTTTATTAATTGAAGTTGATTAATTTTTTTGTCGAATTTTCAGATGATTTTTAACTGTGATTAATAAATTTAATCTGCCAACATTTTTATTAAGGGATTAATAAAATTAATATGCCAACATTAATTTGAAATCTGCCAACATTAATTAATTTCAGATGATTTTTAAATGTGATTAATAAAATTAATATGCCAATACTAATATAAATCGTGGTTAAGGAAAATCTGCTAAGAATAAAACCTTGCTATCGATTGTTAAGGAATTATGTCACAGCCCCAAATTCCGAGGGACGGCAAAAGTCGGGGTGCGACTAGGGGTTGGATTAAAGAAGCGGGGAAGAAGGGGGAATGAATAGAATGAATGAATAAACAGACATTAATAACAGAATAAACTCTATGAACAAGACTTCATTAAAATGAAAGAGTTGATATCGAAGGGTCACTCGACAAGGTTCTAAAAAAGAAACTGAGTTAATTGTACGGGGTTTAAACCCAACAGATAGATACATTATCTCAAAAAGATTGGCAGCGGAAAGCGTAAAGCTGAATACAAGTTCTTATTCTAATTACGACTTCTTAACTCAACATCAACCACCGCTGCTCCCGTCGCTCAACCTGCACATTTTATAAAACATATGCAGGGCTAAGTACAAATGCACTTAGTGGGCACATTGCCGAAAACATATAATAAGTATAGATAAATCAGGCATCTCATTTCTGTAGCACACCGGGGTTTTTCAATAAAGGCCCGTGTCTACTAAATATTTTCTTTTCTCATAAATCACTCGCGTGAGCATTTTCTGACAGATGTTACGTTCAATTTGTCCAACATTCCTCACCGTGGCTGGCTACCCCTCAACAGGGTACCACACACACCGGCTACCGTGTACACAAACTCTGGAAAGTCCCCCTTGTATACTAACTCAGAGTACGATCGATTTAGTTAGCCCCACTAACTCATAATTTCTGGAAAGCAGTCGGCTAACTCAGAATGGTACAAATGAACTCACATAAAACAAATATTTTATGCCTTGATTATCACTTTGAAAACACAGTTATCAAAGCTGTAATAAAGATTTTCGAGCATCGCTCAGTTTATTTTGTATATAGAAAAGCCCACCTCAATCGTTTACAGAACAAACTTTAACCTTCTGTCTTCCGTCCTGTCTTCTAATCTCGACGTCCTCCTTCTAACGTAAGATAATCAAACTTTAACAAGCGGTCGAGACAATAAAGGAAAAAGAAATCGAATTCGTTTTAGACTTTTAGGCCTTTGCACTTTACTACTTTCTTTTGATTAACTAATAAACGAGACTCAATCAATTCTCGTCTATAAACTGACTCGACTCTTTACTCGACACTTAGGTCAGTAGATAATGGAAGTCAATAACTCATAATGACTTAGAAGTTCACAAGAGATTGAGTTGAAAAGAATTCAACTTTAAGAAAATGAGTTTTGGAAATTTCTGCACAGGTCAGTAAGTTCATGCAGAACAGGGTACTTCGAAACAGGGGATGAAATTTATACCAAAAGAAAGCCACGGGTGTCTAGTTTACTCTCCAATTTACGGATCTCGATTTCGTTAAGCGAGCTAAAAGTTATGACAGTTTCCGTGAAACGTCGCAAAACAGTCGCGCGAAACTTTAATGCTCGACAAAACTCGACGCACGATTCCCTAGGTTCGATTAATGCTATTCCACTTTTACTTTCACGAAAATTTCATCTCACTGCAGTCTACATGCAGTATCCCTTAATCGAGTTTACATTCACGTCTTTTGATTAAACAAACGACGAGCATTTCCTCGTCATTTCCAACTAACCAATTACTATACCAAAACAATTTCAAATTCAAATCCTATTTCATTTTCATTTATCAACTTCTCGTTTCTTAACTATAACTCATAACATCTCGTATCTCAGATGGAAAAGTTGTCAACTACAAACTCGTTCATTAACTAATAACAATCATTATTATCAAAAAGGATTTCCTTATTCGACTTTTCTACCGGCTTTTAAACTTGTTTTTTCGTCTCTTAACGAAATTTCAAACTTCTTAGAATTCGTTCAAACTTTACGGTTACGATCATTAACTAACAAGATTATCATAGGTTCGAATCACAAACCTAAATCATTATCCATTCTCGACTTATCGACGATTACTCGTCTCTTACTAAAAATCTTACGCTCTCCGTTTTCGTTCAAATTTTACAACAACGATCATCATCTATCTAGCATCACTAATATGTAAACCATATTCTCAAAACATTAACGAGTCTTGACTTATCGATGGATTTCCGTCTCTTACGTTTTTCAATTTATTTTTAAAAAAATTTCAATTAATTATATATTCATCCTCAATCATCCTACATACCATTTCTATCAACAATTCATGCATATCATATCATCTTCTTTATCAAAACCTCACTTGTTCTTCTCTTACACTTTCATTTTTATTTTTTAGAAAATTCTAATTTAATTCATGTAGTTATCTAACAATATGTAGAACACTAATCCATTAATTAAACATCAAGAAAATCAAACTAGGAAAAACCCCTAAAACTACTAAAAATTTCGGTATTAACATGGATTCAAGGGGGATGATTTTCTTCATGATCCGATCCATAAAATCTATTCTTAAGCATACTATGTCATGAAATAAATAAGAATCAACATGCTTCTTCATCCTATATGTTTCGAAAAAAATGAAGTTAATGGAATCAAGATTTTGTTCGGTTCATAACGTAGACGATGTTCCTACCTTGTTGATTATGAACTCGGAACTGAAATCGATCGGTAGATGGATGACTTGTGAAGCTTGAGAAAAGCTTGGATGAACTCTTCAATGGAGAAAAATGAGAGATAATGGGAGAGAGAGAGAGGGAAATTCGGTAATGAGGGAGAGAGGGAGAGAGAAGGTGATGACAAGGTGATTTACTATAGCATAAAGTAGAAAATATCTCACTTAGGGTGGTGACTCATTAAGGGCGGTTTGGGTGTGAATTATCCGACTGAAATATCGCGTTTTCGGGTCTAGAACGGCGTTATAAAAGTCGAGAAATAATTTCTTAGATGGTTACGTATTCGAGGAAAACTAATTCGACCGTTAGATTATAAATAAATTACATACTCAAAAAACCTAATTCATTTTTCAAAATCCGAAAAAAAGTCGGGATTAGACAGTCTAAAATTCGCCTGAAAAAATCATAAAAACTAACTTTCTCCGGTGAACTCGTATCGAAGAATGTAAATTCTGACGGTTTTTAATTCTGAGTTTTCGGACGAAAAATCTATCGGACGCGAAAACCCTAATACAGTAGTAGTTCGACCGACTTCTGGAATTTATTTTCTGAAACGGATTTCACCGTAAATCTTAGAATCGAAAATCCTTAACTTAGGCGTGCAAAGCCTTAATTATTAATTAACTTTTTATTTTAATGACGGAATAATTATCCTGGGTATTACAAATTAAATCTGTTAAACTCGTGTATTTAAATTGTTGTGGAGAATTTAAAAATCTGGAATTACAACACATAAATTTGGGCAAAATTAAATGTGCACATGCAGAGATGGAAATGGAGGCAAAACTATTTCAGTTTGGAGCCAAAATCTGATTTCACTCATTAAATAACCAAGGAACATAATCTGGAGTACAATGACATGATAAAAAAAATGGAGGAAATTTAAACTACACCTAACACCCCAAACAGAGCAATAAATAAAGCATTCAGAGCTCATTGAATCCTCTCAACCACAAACCAGCAGTAACAACAAATAGAGAAATACACTTTTAGTTCCTAAATCTACTAGAAAACTGACAAAATAAGAGAAAAACATAGTGGCACAGTGGTTACTCCAACACAACTCAGATGAGAAACTTGAATATGGTGCAAAACAGGAGGCTGTAGACAAATTCAACCTTGCTTTGAGGACAATATTTCGGATTTGGCAAGCAGTAACAGCTCAACTAGCCCTTGGTGTTCATGTTCATCTACAATAAAAAAGAATAGGATCAAGGCAACAAGTTGGTGTTTACTGTTTTATTTGCTCAACAAGTCTCAGCAATTGCATCATTGACTTTTATTTAACCCTTTAAACTTTCTAAATCAACCTCTAAAACTAGAAAATTCTAGTGGTGGCATCATTAAGACAATTATAAGATCAAGGCAGCAAGTTGTTCATGTAGAAATTTCAATCAGACATCATGAAGGCAACATCATCACAAAATTCATGTTCAAGCAATATCATCACAAGAATTCTAAATCACAAAATTGAAGTTCAAGGCAACATCAACATTGTATATCAGAATGCACAGAATTTCTCATAACAGCAACATCATGAAGGCAACATCATCAAGGCAACATATTTCATCACAATTTACAGAATTCAGGTTCAATCATAATTCATCACAATTCACAGAATTCATGTTCACAAATTCTCAAAACTAACCAACACATCAACAATGGCATCACCAACCGTCTCCCTCAAAATCAAGAGATTAGAAATTTATCACCAGATTCAGAGGACTGAGGCAGGCAACTTCCATAGCCTTCATTTTTTAACGAAATATTGTGCATTTAGTAAATAGGAAGTAGTAGGGATCTTTAGGCAACATCTTCTCCACCATCAGATCTAAAGCGAGCCCCAACGATGATGGAGTTTCCAGCACCGTCATCGGAAAATTAGAAGGTGGAGTCGAAGAAGAGAGATCAACTACAATATCGAAGATCTCCAACCCAGATGGTGGAGTTTCCGACACCAAGGCACCAAAATAGTTCGATTTGGCCGGCGTCACATAATCGAAAATGGTTTCAGGGGCTAAATTGATTAACTCCACTCCATTTTAGAGAAATTCTTCATCGAAGAGAGCGATGTATCGGGATTTTAGTGATGTCGGCGGTAGAATTAGGGGTAGATCTAGGGTTTGGATGCAGGAGATCGAAAGCAATTGAAGAAAAGAGATGGAATGAGCACGGCAGACACGAAGAATAGAAGAAAATGGTGATGTCGGTGGTAGAATTAGGGGTAGATGTAGGGTTTGGATGAAGTTCTTCCAGAGAAATCATAGAAGACGAATGGAATGAAAACAGTGGAGTATGAATTTGAAGAAAAAAGATGGATAGAAACAATTGGGATGAAATAGGCCACACAGTTAGATTTTAGGGTTTGGATGAGATTTTTAATTAATTTTAGTAGAATAAGTAGTTTAATAATTAGGGATTTAATTAACTTTTGTTTAAGTTTTGGGTATTTAATTAGTGGCAATGGGTAGTAAATAAGAAAAAGAAGGGGGGGGGGGGGGTAATAATGTCAAAGAAGTAGAGTGAGACTTTAAATCAGGGACAATTTTTGAAGAGCAAATGAGACTTTAAAATGGGGATAGAGGGAGTAGTTATTAATATTTGAATTTATTTGTTGCAGTTTGTGGAAATGTCACAGCCCCAAATCCCGAGAGGGGCAGAAGCCGGGGTGCGACTGGGATTGGATTTAAGAAGCGGGGAAGAAGGAGGCTGACTAACTAAACATACATAAAAGACATCATACATTCAATGAACAAGACTTGACTATTATAAAGGAAGAGTTAATCACGAAGGATTACTCGACAAAAGGTACTCAAAAGTATCTAAGTTAAAGATTACAGACTTATACTACAGTGATTCACCAAATGTATATAACGTCAAAAGTCTAGAGTTTTGCAGCGGAAAGTAGGTCTTAAGCTAAAGCATTCCTAACTTCTCAACTCAACTTCAACCATTACTGCTCACGTCGCTTCAACCTGCACATTTAGAAAACATATGCAGGGCTAAGTACGAAAGTACTTAGTGGGCACGATGCCGAAAACATAACATAAGTATAGATAATCTGGCATTTCATAATTGTAGCATATCGGGGTTTTATTGAAAGGGGCCCGTGTCTACTAAAACATTTTCTGACTCATTTTCTCAATTTACTCGGCCGAGCATTTTCTGGTATGTTACGTTCAATCTTGACCAATTCTCATTCACCGTGGCTGGTTATCCCTCAACAGGATACCACATACACCACAGGTTACAAAGTGCACTAACTCTGGAAAGCACTTAATAGCTAACTTAGAGCCGATCGTTAGTTAACCTATTTTGATTAACTCATAAAATCTGGAAAACACGAATGTTAACTCAGATAGGTACAAGAGAACTCACATAAAACATAAAACAGTTCATGCCATAATTATCACTTTGAAAACACAGATATCAAAGCGATAAAGAAAGGTTTTCGAGCATTGCTCATTTTGTTTTATATATAAAAGCTTCCGTTCTCCTGATCTTCCGTCCTTTCCTTACTGCTGGCTTCCTCCTTCATCATAAAATAATAACACTTTAAATTCGGTCGCAAAAGATAATCGAACATGGAAATTCGATTTAGGTTTTAGTCATTTCATTTCTTTAGGCATTTGCACGCTACTAGTTTCATTTTAATTAAACGAGAATGAGACTTGAACAAATCTTGTTTAGAACTCAAAAGGTCTCATACTCGACTCTTAGGTCCGTAGAGAAGGTAGTCTTTAACTTATTACGGCTAAACGATCGAAAGAAACTAAGTTGCGAAGAAAACAACTTAGTAAAACAACTTCTGAAAATTTCACTGCGCAAGGCAGTAGTTCTGGGGACTGCCCAGAACAGAGGAATTGGAAAAAGGGGATTAGCCCTATACCATTAGAAATCTTGGAAAGTCTAGTTTACGCTCCAATTTACGGATCTCAAATCCGATAAATGAGCTAAAAGATATTACAGTTTCCGGGAAGGGTCGCAAAACTGCCGCGCTAACCCTAGTTGCTCGATAGAATCGACGTATAACTTCCTAAGTTCGTTCTAAGTTCTCGTACTCGATTTGTCACGAAACTGGACTCTCAAGGCAGTCAACACGTACTCCCGTACGTGAAGGACTCCTTTTCCAAAACTCGCTTAAAACCACGACGATCAAACCTCGTCGTTTCAACTACCATTTACTATACCAAAATCAAGTTAACAAATTCTCGTTTCTAGTTCTCGACTATAACTACAACTCATATTATAATAACTCGAAAGCTCACGTCGTCAACTACAAATTCGTGCCTTAGTCCATTATAATCATTATTATCTAATTAGAATCCTTACTTGACTTCTCAATTATTAATTACGTCCACTTGTTCGTCTCTTACGAGATTTCAAAAGTTATCGGAATTTGTTCATTTTCTACGACATTAATCAACATCTAACGAGATTCATTATTATATACATCATCACTCCATATCATTACTTAAACTCAACTTAAATCGAGTTCTTAGTCTCTTACGATCCACAAAATATTTTTAGAAAATTCCAATTAAATTCATAACATCATCTAATATCATTAGCAACATTAATTCATCAACATATCATCAACTAGATCAACTACATGAAAACCCCTAATTCTTTCATATTTTTCGGTATTATCATATAATTAAAGGGGGTGATTTTCTTCATCAAACATCATCATTAATCCCTTAATCATACTACTATATCATCAATTGATCAATTCAAGTCTTATTACATCATCAAATTGAAAATCCCTAACTCAAACTCTAGCTCAAAAATCGGTCCTCATCAAATACTTAGGGGTTTTGATTTCTGTTTGTTTTAATCCTCAATCGAACACCTCCTAAGCAATATTATACCATCAATTGAAGAATCCAAATTATCCTACAACAACCCCTAATTTTCGGTATTTACTAGGAAATAAGGTTCTTGATTTTCCTTCAATTTCAAACATAGATCCATATCTAATCCATCTAGTTATACTAATTAGAGATCAAGACATCTAATCCATCTACCCATAAAAATCGATCCACTTGAAAAATAAAAAGAAATGGAATCCAATTGGATAGGATTAGAGAGGAGGAGATTACCTTGAAGATTACTAAAGGAAGAAATAGGATTCGATGGTTGGATTAGAGACTTGTGTGAAATTCTTGCTCCAAGAACTTGAAGCTTTCTTCAACAATGGTGAAAAGAAATTGAGAGAGAGGTGATGTGTGTGTGTGGGCAGCCGAGTGGGAGGGAGAGAGATAAGAGGATGAAGACTTAATTTGTTATATCATGTATCTAACAAAGATAATAGGTGTAAAGTTTAATTAGAAATATCTAAGAGTGAGTCATGATGTTAATACTATATAAAATGAAAATATCATGGTTGTGAGAGGAGGGGAAGTCGGTCAAGAGAGGGAAGAGAAAAGAAATTACGCGTTTTTCCGGCGCGATACGACGCTACGGAAATCGAAAGACAAAAACGTAGCTCGACACAAAATCGTCAAATTCCGATTCGACCAAATATTTTAACGTATTTAAATTAATCGGAAAGTAATATTTAAAAACTTAATTCCGACAAAAACTCGGGACGACACAGTCCGAGTTTCGTCCGGAAAATAAAAAAAACGAACTTTCTCGGGCGAGTTCGTATCGCGATATCGTGAATGTAAAAATCAGACGGTTTTCCGTTCTGAGTTCCAGAACTAAAAAGTTTTTGTACGCGAAAACCCTAAATACAATAGTCATCTAACTGACTTCCGTAATTTATTTTCGGAAACGGATTTCACCGTTGGTCTTAGAATTAAGAATCGTAAACTTAGGCGTGCAAAGCCATTTTTATTAATAACTTTAAATTTTCAAGATTGTACAGAAATTCTGGGGTATTACAGGAAAGAAGAAAACTGAGAATTCGTTATTGTGCAAGGATAATTTTTTCCTTTGTCAATCATTGCAGAGACTCGATCCTTGGTGATATACGTTGATATGCCGAAAGGACCAAATGATGTAGTTACTATTTTAGTTATCTTTCTGATACATTGATGTTTTTTAATGATACTTTGTTTTATTTTACCTTGTTTATCCTAGATACTATGTACTTTATGTAAATTGATTTGTCATATTGCTTATATTTTGTCACTGTAATGAATGTTTTTAAAGTAGTGTTGAAACAGTTATGATGAATGCATTAGAATAATCCTATCTGCTCTTTATATGTATGTAGTTAACATTGTACAGAAAAGTAATTATTTTTGTTCACGAAAGTAATTTTTTGAAACATTACCTTTCTTTCATTCAATAGTTACTTCTGTCAACTATAATAAATACTTTAATGCTTGTATTTGGTTTTGTTAATAATAAACCCCAAATTACTCTATATTAATCCACAACATTAGCACGAAATATTTATAAATATCATTTTCAAATGCTTAATTTAGGGTCTTGTAGAATAACTCTTAACGATTATATGATCTTTGTTTTTATCAATTAACGACTCGTTGTTACGGAGTATGAGATGAGATAAAACGTGATACTTATGGTATGAAGTATTAAAGTCTCCGCAAACATAATAATTATGGTAAATATATGTTATAATTAGTTGCAATATTATGTATACCACCTCAGAGATGGTTTACATAACAACAAAAATGAGTGGGCCCGAATTTTATAATGGGTCATACTCTTCATACCAAAAAATATATTAGGGTGTCATAGGCATATTATACACTCTAATCATGTCTACCAACGAGCCCTAATAGTACAACGCGTGTTGTGTGTGCACCCAACAAAACTTTATTTGTGTTGATTATAGCACTTTATAAAAGTATACTTTTAAGTTAATAAAAGTGTACATTGTAATAATAAAAAGTAATGAGTACTTTTATCCGAGATGGTGATAATTTTCACAATTTACTAAAAGTATACTTCGGCGTAAACAAAAGTATACATTCCTTAATCAAAAGTGATATTTTCGAAACATTACTTTTGCTGATGTGTATGATTATATTTCTTAACGCTAATGATTACTCCTACGATTTACTTGAAGTGTAATGCCCCGGAAATTCCTTACGACCTCAAAAATTTAAAGTTAATAAAATAAATGGCTTTGCACGCCTAAGTTTACGATTTTGAATTCTAAGACTAACGGTCAAATCCATTTCTGAAAATAAATTACGGAAGTCAGCTAGACGACTACTGTATTTAGTGTTAGTGCGTACGGAAAATTTTTAGTTCGTGAACTCAGAACAGAAAACCGTCTGATTTTTACATTCACGAAATCGCGATACGAACTCGCCCGAGAATGTTCGTTTTTATGATTTTCCGGATGAAACTCGGACTATGTCGTCCCGAGTTTTTGCCGGAATTAATTTTATAAATTTTATTTTCTGATTAAGTTTTATACGTTAGAATCATTGGACGAATCGGATCGTGACAATTTTGTGCCGAGCTACGTTTTTCGTCGTTCGATTTCTGTAACGTCGTATCGCGTCGGAAAAGCGCGTATTTTTCCTCCCCTTTTCCTCATGACCGACTTCCATCTCTCATGGATGAGATATTTGATTTGTTTATAGTTTAAACTTTACACCTAAGTCTTTACTATTCACCCTTTACACCTATTGTACCTTATAACATATGTTATATCAAATTAAATCATCCTCACTCCTTCCCTCCCTCTCTTACACGGCAGCTCTCTCCTCTCTCTCTCCCATTCTTCTTCTTCCTCCATTTTTGTAGAAAGCTCCAAGTTCTTGAAGAAGATTTCACACAAGTCATCATCCAACCATCAAAACCTATTACTTCCTTTGTTAATCCTCAAGGTATTCATCTCCTCTTTAATTCTATCCATCCATCATCCATTTCTTTTTATTTTTCTTCTTTGGATCGAAAATTGGGGAAAGATGAACTAGATGTTTTGATCTTGGATTAGTGAAATTAGAAGTGTTTGGATGTGAATTCTAGGATCAAAATTGAAGAAAAATCATGAACCCTAACTCTATGCCAATACCGAAATTTTAGGGCTTTTTGTAGGATTTTTGGAATTCTTCAATTGATGTTAAAATCATGCTTAGGAAGTGTTTAATTAGTGATTAGAACCAAGAGAAATTGAAAGCCCTTTGTTTGATTGAAATCGATTTAGGGTTTAGGGTTTGAAATTGGGGGTTTTGGCTTTTAATGTGTAATTGGATTTCAATTGATTAATTGATGTTATAATAGGATGATTAAGAGTTAAATGATGTTAATTGATGAAGAAAAACACACTCTTAATCTATGTATTAAAACCGAAAATAAGTAGGAAATTAGGGGTTTTCATGTGTTTGATTTAGATGATGTTTGGTTGATGGAATAAGGTTGTAATTGGTATTAATTGTTGATAGGAATTTATTTAGATTTTTCTAAAAATATTTTGTGGGATGTAAGAGACGAAGAACTCGTCGTAAGTTGAAATATAGTGTTGATATGAAATGATTATATGCATGAAAGTGATTCTCGTTAGATGTTGTTTAATGACGTAAAATTTGAACGAAATCCGACAACTTTGAAAATTGTGTAAGAGACGAACAATTAGTCGTAACTAATAACCAAGAAGTCGAATGAGAATTCTAACTTGATATTATTGTTTATGATGGACTTGAGAATAACTTTGTAGTTAACGTCATGAGCTTTCGAGCTAATATAATATGAGTTATAGTGATAGTCGAGAACTAGAACGGGAAATTGATAACTTGTTGGTTTAGTACATGTTAGTTGAAAGCCGACGTTTAGAACGTCGTCCTATTGGACGAGTTTTGAGAAGGAGTTCATCACGTACGGGGGTACGTGTTGACTGCCTTGAGGGTCAAGTTTCATAAGAAATCGAATACGAGAACTTAGAACGAACCTAAGAAGCTGTACGTTGTTTCTATCGAGCAACTAGGGTTAGCGCGGCAGTTTTGCGACCCTCGCCGGAAACTGTAATAACTTCTAGCTCTTTTATCGGATTTGCGATCCGTAAATTGGAGCATAAACTAGACATCCCAAACTTTCCAACGGTACAGGGCTCATCCCCTGTTTCCAGATCCCCTGTTCTGGGCAGTCCCCAAAGTTTCTGTAATGCGCAGTGAAATTTCAGTTTTCATTCTTCTAAGTTGTTTCGTTCGCAACTTAGTTTTCTTTCGATCGTTTAAGCCGTAATAACTAACGACTATTTTCCTACTGACCCTAGAGTCAAGAAAGGAGCCTTGAGTGCTAACCGAGATGGGTTGGTACCTCTTATCCGTTCAAGTAAAGAAGTTTAGTTAAGCGAGAAATTGCTTAAGTCGTATAATGAACTAAAACGTAATTTTCCTAAGTCGATTCTTTCCAACTTAGTTCCTTATGATCTTTTAAGTCGTATCGAGCTACCAACTACCTTCTCTACTGACCTAAGAGTCGAGTATGAGACATTTCGAGTTCTAAACGGGATTTGTACGAGTCTCGTTCCCGTTTAAGTAAAATGAATCTAGTAAGCGTGCAAATGCCTAAAGAATGAAACGACTAAAACATATTTCGATTTTCTTTGATCGATTATCTTTTACGACCCGAGTTTAAGTATTATTATTTTATGATGAAGGAGGAAGCCAGCAGTAAAGAAAGGACGCAAGATCCGAAGATTGGAAGCTAGTACTTCTTAGTTCTGTATTACGAGGTGGGCTTTTATATATAAAATAAAACGAGCAATGCTCGGAAAATCTTTCTTTATCGCTTTGATATCTGTGTTTTCAAAGTGATATTATGGCATGAACTGTTTTATGTTTTTATGTGAGTTCTCTTGTACCTATCTGAGTTAACATTCGTGTTTTCCAGATTTAGAGTTAATCTAACTAGGTTAACTAACGATCGACTCTGAGTTAGCTGTTAAGTACTTTTCAGAGTTAGTGCACTTTGTAACCTGTGGTGTATGTGATATCCTGTTGAGGGGTACCAGCCACGGTGAATGAGTTTTGGTCAAGATTGAACGTAACATACTAGAAAAATGCTTGCAAGCTAATTTGAGAAAAGAGTCAGAAAATGTTTAGTAGACACGGGTTCTTTTCAATAAAACCTCGATGTGCTACAATTATGAAATGCCATATTTATCTATACTTATGATTATGATTTCGGCATCGTGCCCACTAAGTACGTTTGTACTTAGCCCTGCATTGTTTTCTAAATGTGCAGGTTGAAGCGACGTGAGCGGCAACGGTTGAAGTTGAGTTGAAAAGATAGGATGCTTTAGTTAGGACTCTTCCGCTGCCAAACTCTAAGTCTTTTGAGAACCTGTCTATTGAACAAAACTCTGTAGTATAAGTCTATAAACTTGAACTTAGTTACTATCCTGTACTTTTGTCGAGTAATCACTCGTAATTAACTCTTTCTTTGTTATATTCAAGTCTTGTTCATTGATTGTTTGATGTCTTTTATGTATGTTAGTCAGTTAGCCCCCTTCTTCCCCACTTCTTTAATCCAACCCCAGTCGCACCCCGACCTCGGCCGTCCCTCGGGATTTGGGGCTGTGACATGAAGTATAACTCAACATTAACAAAGTATACATTTTTGGTTTGAAAAGTAATAGTTTCAAAAGATTATCCTTTTAGTGTTGATGATTACTTTTATCCGAGATGATGATAACTTTCATAATTTACTAAAAGTATACTTCAGCGTAAATAAAAGTATAAATTTCTTGAACAAAAGTAATATTTTTGAAATATTACTTTTGTCGATGTGTATGATTACATTTCTTAACGTTAATGATTACTCCTACAATTTACTTGAAGTATAAGTCAACATTAACAAAGTATACATTTTTGGTTTGAAAAGTAATTGTTTCGAAACAGTCCCTTTTTATTGTTGATGATTACTTTTATCCGAGATGATGATAACTTTCACAATTTACTAAAAGTATACTTCCGCGTAAAGAAAAGTATATATTGCTTGATCAAAAGTAATATTTTCGAAACATTACTTTTGTTCATGTGTATGATTACTTTTTGTAACTTTAATGATTACTTTCACAATATATTTGCAATTAATTCCTTGCATACGTTACATGTGCATCTCCCCACTCATGTCATGTGGATCCCATGCACCCCTATTTTTTCGCTCTTCGTTTCTTGTTTGCCTCTTCATTTTTTGTTTGCCTCTTCATTTTTTGTTTGCCGCGTCTTCTTTGGTCAAGATTCGAGCGAGGTGAGCTGAAGGCCTCGGAGCGAGCCGAAAAATCCAAATTAGTGCTTAATGATTATCCTTATATTAGTAATCATAGCCAAGGCGAAGCCGTAAAATTGCCGAAGGCGGAGCCGTTAAATTAGAGCCGAAGGTGGAGTTGCATGGTGTGCATCCACATGTCCCCATTCATGTGTTGTGGACACCATACACTGCTGTTTTTTCCCTCTACGTTTTTTGTTTGCCTCTTCGTTTTTTGTTTGCCACTTCATTGTTTGTTTGTCGCATCTTCTTTTGTCAAGATTCGTGTCACAGCCCCAAATTCCCAGGGACGGCAAAGCCGGGGTGCGACTAGGGATTGGATTAAAGAAGCGGGGAAGAAGGAGGAATAAAATAAATAAACACAATAACTAAACAACAACTGATATCTATGAACAGACTTTATTAAAAAGAAAGAGAGTCGACCTCGAAGGATCGCTCGACAGAGTTGTTCTCAAAAGAAACTAAGTTCAAAGTACAGGACTTAGACCATAAGATATACATTAAAAGAAAATAGTTTGGCAGCGGAAAATGTAAACTAGAACACTACTGTTCTTCTCTCATTACAACCTTTACTCAATCTCCGCCGCTCCCATCACTCAACCTGCACATTTAGAAAACATATGCAGGGCTAAGTATAAACATACTTAGTGGGCACATTGCCGAAAACATAATATAAGAGTATTGATTTATCAGGCATCTCAATAAGTAGCGCATCGGGGTTTTTCATCAAATGCCCGTGCCTACTAAACATTTTCTTTCTTTTTTCACAATTTAGCTTGCGCAAGTCTTTATAGATGTTACGTTCAACTTGCCCAACTTCTGTTTCAACGCCGGGAAAGAGTATACTTCTTCCGTGCACGTTCTATTCACCGCGGCTGGCTACCCCTCAACAGGGTACCACACACACCGTCTACCGTGTACACTAAACCCTGGAAAACCCTTCCGGTTAACTCAGCGGTCCGATCGATTTAGTTAGCCCCCTTTTATCTAACTCAGAAAGGCACAAGAGAACTCACATAAAACAAAGTGCTTTATGCCATGATAATCACTTTAAAACACAGTTATAAAGCGATAAGTAAACATTTTCGAGCAACGCTCATCTTATTGGATATATAAGGAAAGCCCACCTTAAACGATTACAGAACTTATACAAGCTTCAGTCTTTGATCTTCCGTCCTATCCTTGATGCTGACTTCTTCCTTTTATCGTAAATAAATAACCTTTAGTACTTGGTCGCAACGATAAAAGAAACAGAAAATCGAATTCGGTTTAAGTCTTTTAGGCATTTGCACTTTAACTAATGTCACGCCCCGACTCTCGAGGTGCGACTTACGAACAACAACACCTAAACAACTAACAACTAACTCAACTAAAGGGAACATGATCGGGGAAAAAAAAGATGGAAGATAAGGCAATCGAATTAAGTTTTCAAAAGAATAATGAAATAAACATCCGAGCATTTCAAAATCACTTATAACAGGAATCTAAATAAGTAGTTCATGCTGATGGGAGGTAGAATTCCAACAACAAGAGATTTCACATACATATATATATACCAAGTTAAAGGATCATGTTCAACAACAATTCAAGTTAACGAGCCCATCGCTCGGAATTACAAGTTAAAGAGTTACGAATTCAACAGGTATTCAAAGTCTTCGAGCACAACGCTCGGAATCAAAAACATGAGTATCAAAGTATTAGCATTAACAGACATCAAATCAAAAGGGTTACAGCGGAAACTTGCATCAATACCCAACACTTGCACGTATGAAGACGTACAAATGCTAGTCTGAAATTCAACTAAACTCAACCAACAGAACCAAACCACACCACCAAGTATCCATGCCATTGCCATCCAGTCAACCTGCATGTTTAGAAACACACGCAGGGCTGAGTACTTCATACTCAGTGAACACAAGCCAAAACATTTGAATAAAGATGCTTCATAAAGCTATATTAATTGAACTTGCCTTGCCGAACATCACAAGTATATATAAGCAGTTTTAAAAACAGTTTACTTGTGCATGTTAAAACATTTACTTTTAAACAGACTACGCAGTCAAATATCATATAATATAAAAGTATGCATCATCTGTCACAAACAATCTTACTGTGCTGAGAAGTAGGCCTCCTTCTCAAACACTATGACCGGCCTAACCGAAGCAAGGCTCACAGTCACCTCAACATATACCACACGTGGGTTTCCTGCCTTTCACAGGATAATAACATCTTCACATAAACAGATGATAACACATACCAAACTTCAATAAAAACGGCAAGTCAATCACATTTGAAATCATATCATAATACTCAATAGCATAGCTAATTCTCGTCAAAAGTTTTGGTTTAGAAAAGCCCACCTGACTTCCGAAGAACTAGCTAGGTGGTTTAGGGCTATTTGTCCTAGCTCAAAGATCCGTCCAGCTCGATCCTTCACAGTTCGATATCGATAGGAAAAAAAATAAGATATATGAAAGACGGATACAAAGGCGTTGGACAACTGAAGAACTTCTACTTGAGTCGTCTCTCTCTTCGCTTTAACTTTTCTAACGAATCCCGCGTTCTATCTTTAAATTATTACTTCTACTCGAATTGGTTAACTTTAATACTCAACATCTTACACCTTTCTCGTTTTAGATAATAACGTCATTATCTACAATCTATTACTTGAGCTTTCTTTTAAAGACTTTAATTGATTCTCGGTTTAACAATCAATAATTCAATCATTTTGCATATTATAGTTCATTTATCTTTCATGTCGTAACTAATATCATGCATTTAAACACTTATACAAACATATAATGAATTCACATAAATCAAGCATATTTCAAGACACATTAACATTCATTCAATTTAGATCTTAAAACCTAACTTGATTATGCATTTCTTTTTATGAAGGCTCAAACTATTTATTCTATCTTTCTCGTTTATAGACTACGCTTTGTTCTACATCCGTTATCTTATAAGGTATTTTATAACCTTTATTCAATTAATAAAAATTCTCTTTAATTATTATTAATTCTTATGAAATTAGGATTTCTTATTCATCTTTAATTCGATTCTCATTCCTTATCTCGACTATTGCTTTTCTAACATTTAATTCGGTAATTTTCTCGGTTTATTTTTAATTTGTTTGGTTGAAACAACGTACTCAATTAATTATTTAATTAATCTTCTTTCAACTTATTACTCGAAATCTTATTTTATCCTTATTGTCTTGATTAACTTATACGAGTATCTATCTTAACTCGTCTAGCCTCTTTCCTCTACTCGATTAAAACTTCCTTTTTACTTCTTATCGATTAATTCTTTTTAAACTCGGCTTTCTCTATTCTTGCTTATTTCTTTTAATAATTTCTTCTTCTCTTGTCTTTAACTTTTAAGTCATTTCCTACTTAATAGGTTTTCTTTATCTTTTAATAAACATTTTTATTAACTAATCCATTTTATCAGTTACATTACAAAAGATCTTTTTGTTGTAGTTTAGTAGAAATTCAAGTCTTTAATTTTTAATACAAGAAAATTTATTAACATATCTTTTATGTATTTTTCATCTTTTAATCAATTAAAAGCTTTTAAACTTCAATCTTTTTGTAAAAAACTTCTATCTTTATTCAATATTTAAACTAACATTCATACATACATTGTAACATTAAACATTCAATCTTTTCTATATTTCCACAATTAATTTCTTTAAAAATTTCAACATGCAATTTCATTTTCTTAACTTAAACACATGTATGATTATTTTAACATAACATACAATCATCTCATTGATCAAAACATCACTCAATTCATCAACAAAATAATCAAAATAAATTCTCCATTTTTGATCAAATCACACGGCACACACATGCACATTTTTGTGCATTTTATTTCTGAATTTTTCATGTATAAAATCTCATTCTCAACATGATAAAAATAACAAATCAAACATTAAAATAACAATAACTCAAAGAATTCATATTTCTCCTATTTTTCCTAATTTTTTAGGCATTTATCAAGCTTTTAGGGTTTTAATTTCTTTTTCTTTCCTTAATTCACCGATTAAAATCTAACGTTCGATTCTCCTAATGAATTCTTCTCACTCGATTATCACATGCACATCCTAAGTTTGCCTAAACATAATTTAAATAGCATGCATGCATAGTTCTTTCTTTTAGGACTTAGAGATATACATATTTACAACTAATCAAATGAATTTTTCATACTTTAATTTAAATGGGAATCCTTCTCTTGGCGCTTGGAATCGAATTGGATGGAAATTGTAGCTTCAAAGCTTGGACTTGAAGAGAAGAAGGAAGTCTTCTTGAATCCTCAAAGAAAAAGAATAACATGGAATTAATCATCCATTCCCTTTAGGGTTTAAGAATCAAAATGAATAAAGTGTTGGATGATTCTTGAATTTAACTTCAAGAGCTTGAAAGATTCTTACCTTTTCTTGAGAATATGGATGGAATGAATGGAGGATGATAATTTCTACTTCATTTCCATGGATGGGGAGCTTGAATACATGGTTGCATGTAAGAAAAATTGAATGTATGTGTGAGAGAGGGAGAGTGCCGAGAGTTTGAGAGTTTTTTCTTTGTTATCTTGAGAGAGAGAGGTTTCATAGAGAGAGAGATGGAATGTGGTGAATGAATGAGTTTTTTTTCTTCTTTACCTTAGGTGTAAGAGTTTGAAATCCAACAAAAGGAATAAAGTGTTATGTTGGAAGTTGTATTAAGACATGAATAGATAGGTTGATGTGATGTTAATTGCATGCATACTTTAGTTTCACAATTTACTAAGTATGTTGATCATTTCTAGAGAATAGCCATGATGACATCTAGGTATAGCTTATAGGTAGGTGTGAGGTGGCGTGAGGGAGTGAGAGGTGGGTGACACGTGTCTTCGTCGAGTCGTTACGAGTGTTAATTACCCGGTCGTAAAGGTTTTCCGGATAAAACGATTCGTATTAATTCCTTTTTATGCTATTAACGGGTCTAACCTCTTCTCGTCTCACTTCCAATACTAAGTATCTCAACCCTATTTCACGTCTCAATTTAAAAGATTAAAGGTTTCGATCATTTTAGTCCTTTAAATTTTAAAGGATTTTAGTCTGCTTCTCAATCCATTTATTAATCCTTTAAAGATTAACTCCTCATTATTCTTCTCAATTCTCGGATAAGTTCCTTCCCTATCTCAGTAATCTTAAAAGAAATTCTAAGTTCGAAGGTTCTAATTCAATTCTATTCTAGTTTCTTCGGCGTAAATATAATTCTCGGCGATTAACGTTATGTTATCTCAATCAAACAAACTCTTAAGATTTTTATAGAAATTATTCACGTACTCATTTTCATATAATAACTCAACAAGCATATCACATCGTCATCATCTCAGATAAATAGAACAGATAAATTCATACAAGATTCACGAAGCAATTTAAACGTTTTATTCAATTCTCTTCGTTTAGAAAAGAAAAATTTTACTCTTAAATTCTCATCTTTTAACTCACTCGGTCAATTAGACGCTCTCTAAAGGTATAAAAGCTCGGGGTATCACATCCTCACCCTCTAAAAAAAAAATTTCGTCCCGAAATTTACTGACCTTAAGAAAAACTCGGGATACTTTGCTTTCATCTTTTCTTTGAGTTCCCAAGTGGCTTCTTCAAGATCATGATGACACCACTTGACTTTCACTAAGGGAATTAATTTCGTTCTAAGCTGTTGGACTTTATAATCTAGAATCTCTTCGGGTTTCTCTTCGTAGCTTAGATCGGGTTTCATCTCAACATCTTCTCGGCGTATTACGTGCTTCGGGTCAAAGACGTACTTTCTCAATTGCGATACGTGAAACACGTTATGCGAACTTCCAAAACTAGGCGGTAACGCTAAACGGTACGATACGGATCCAATCCTCTCGAGGATCTCGTACGGTCCTATAAAACGAGGTCTAAGCTTTCCTTTAACTCCAAAACGATAAACTCCTCTCGAGGGGGATACTTTCAAAAACACTTTATCTCCTTCCTCAAACTCTAAGTTGGATCTTCGATTATCGGCATACGACTTCTATCAACTCTGAGCTTCTTTGATCTTCTCACGGATCTGACGTCCAGATTCTATCATTTCCTCAACCGCTTCTGGCCCTAACACTTTCCTTTCACCGACTTCATTCCAATACAACGGCGATCTACATTTCTTTCCATAAAGAGCTTCATACGGGGCCATTCCTATCGTATTCTGATAGCTATTGAAGTCATCACACATATTCCTTAATCGCGAATACCTTCACGTCTCTTGATTAACAATACGACGAGCACTTTCTCGTCTTTTTCTACTAACCATTTACTAAACCAATTTCATTTTAAAATCCAAATCAATCCTTTTAACTTCTTTATTCAAACTTATATGAAATTATCATCAACTACATTCTTGTTTATTAATCAACAACGAACACTAATATCCGATTAGTTTCCTCGTTCAATTTTCCTATCGACGATTAAGCTCGTTTCTTCGCCTCTTACTAAAAACTCGACTTTCTTAGAATTCGTTTAAACTTTCCAATTATTTTCATTAATTACTAAGATTAACTAGTATGAAATCCATAATCTTATATCATTATCAAATCTTAATCTATCGACGATTCTTCGTCTCTTACGATTTCTATTTTATTTTTAGAAAATTCTAATTAAATTAGATGAACCTTATACTTACTACATCTCAACTACATCATTACATCATCCAAATCATTTCAATTTCCCATCCCACTACTCACTTCTTCCTCTCTTACATCATTATTTCTATTTTTAGAAAATTCCCAATTAATTCCTCCACTCATCTACTAATACATAGAGTACTAAACCACAATCAATCATCTAAAATCAACTTAATCTTCAACTACAAATTTATATAAATTTTCGGTCATAGCAAAATAATTAAGGAGGATGATTTCTACTTGATTCCAACCATAGGAATCCATTCCTAAGCATGAAATAACATGAATTAAACTTAGAACATCATTCCTAATTTTCATGAAATTTTCGGTCAAGACATAAACTAAAGGAATTGAAATTTTGAATGGATAGAAAGGAAGCTCAGATCATTACCTTAACAAATATGTGATTGGAATTAAGATTGATTGGAAGAGGGATGATCTATGAAACTTGAATCCTTGATGAACTTGAAGAGCAACAATGGTGGAAATGAAGAACAAGAGAGAGAAGGGAGAGAGAGAGGTGAGTGGCGGTTGAGAGGGGAGGGATAAGAGAGAATTGTGGTGAGGTGTTATGTGATATTTGTTGATAAAGTAGAAGAACAATCTAAGTATGGATGACACATAAAGCATGGCGGTTTAGGGTAGGATTTTTAGTCGAAAATATCTCGTTTACGGGTCTAATACTGCGTATATAAATCGAGAAATTAAATTCTTAGACGGTTACATTTTTGTCAGAATCTAATTCAACCACTAGATTGGAAATAAATCACTTACTCGGAAAGGACAATTCATTTTCCAAAATCCGATAAAAACTCGGGACTTCACAGTCCAAATTTCGTCCAGAAAAATAAATAAAACTGATTTTTACTAACTTACTCGTATCGCAAAATAAGTGAATGTAAAGTCGGACGCTTTTTCGATCTGAGTTCTCGAACTAAAAAGTTTTCGTACATGAAAATCCTAATACAGTAATCATTCAACCGACTTCTGGAATTTATTTTCAGAAACAGATTTCACCGTTAGTCTTAGAATTGAAATTCTTTAACTTAGGCGTGCAAAGCCTTAATAAAATATTAACTTTTTATTTTAGCGACGGAAGAAAATATCTGGGGTATTACAATTCGAGCGAGGGGAGCCGAAGGCCTCGGAGCGAGCCGAAAAATCCAAATTGTTGCCTGATGATTATCCTTATATTTGTAATCGTAGTGAAGGCAGAGCCGTAAAATCAGAGTTGAAGGCGGAGTTGCATGATGTGCATGCACATGTCCCCTTTCATTTGTTGTGGACACCATACACTGCTATTTTTTCCCTCTTCGTTTTTTGTTTGCCACTTCATTTTTTTCTTCTGCTTCTTCTTTGATCATTTGAGCGAGGGGACCCGAAGAATATAAATTATTGCCCCTATAATCATTTTTATATTATTAATCTTATGAAAGGTAGGAAAAATACTTGGCCAACGGTTTTGACCTTGTTTGACCGGGTTTAACCTGTTTTATATTAAGAGACTGGTCTCATAGGAGATCATTTTTAAAGTACAAGTTGCTATGTTCAAAAGTAAATATTGTCGTAACGAAATGTAGTGATTTATAAATATTACGTTTCGTAGTAACAATTTTTACTTTTTCACAGGTAATAATTACTTTAATGATGATAAATATTTATTGTTTCTACTACTATTATCCTTATATTAGAAATTGGTGGGAGACATTACATTTCTTTATTTTAATAATTAATTTCCTAAGACAATAATTAATTGTTTATTAATGTTATATATAATTTTCTTCTAAGTTCTTTTTTTTTAAATCAATTAATTTTCTTATTGTTAATAAATCTTGAAACATGCTATATTAAATCATAATTAGGATATAATTATTAATTAGTATATATTTTTATGAATGTTTTCAGTGTTTGGAAAAGTAAATATCATAGCAATAAAAGTTTCATCTTTTGTGAAGAAACGTAATGTTTAAAAACATTACATTTCTTCTTAAAGATTATTACTTTTCATCATTAAAATTATTTGTCACAGCCCCAAATCTCGAGGAACGGCAGAAGCCGGGGTGCGACTGGGGTTGGATTAAAGAAGCGGGGAAGAAGAGGGATGAAAGAATAATCATACATACATAACATCTTATCTTCTATGAACAAAACTTTATTAACGAAGGAAAGAGTTAATCTCGAAAGATTACTCGACAAAGCATTTCAAAAGCTTCTAAGTTATGTTACAGAACTTAGGCTACAGTGATTATTACACAACATCAAAAAGAGTTTAGAGTCTAGCAGCGGAATTGTGAACTATATACAAAAGTCTTCCTTAACTCTATTCAACTCTAACTTAACCGTCGGCGCTTCGTCGCTTCAACCTGCACATTTAGAAAACATATGCAGGGCTAAGTACAAAAGTACTCAGTGGGCACGTTGCCGAAAACATAATCATAAGTATAGATAAACATGCATCTCATTTTATAGCGCATCGGGATTTTCATTTAAAAGAGCCCGTGCCTATTAAACATTTGCATTTCATTCATAAAGTAGCTTGATCAAGCATTTTTCATAGATGTTACGTTCAAATCTTGACCAGTCATAATTCACCGTGGCTGGCTACCCCTCAACAGGATACCACATACACCACAGGCTACAAGTGCACTAACTTTGGAAAGCCCTTTTTGACTAACTCAAAGCCGATCGTTAGTTAACCCCTTTTGATTAACTCATAAGGTACAAGAGAACTCACATAAAATACAAAACAGTTCATGCCATGATTATCACTTTGAAAACACGATTATCAAAGCGATAAAGAAAAGGTTTTCGAGCATTGCTCGTTTTATTTGTATATAGGAAAGCCCACCTTATAGATTACAGAACAAAGACACGTGCTTCCGTCTTCTGATCTGCGTCCTATCTCTGGTGTCGACTTCCTCCTTCATCGTAAAAATCATACTTTAAAGCTCGGTCGCATACGATAAACGAATATGAAAAATCGGATTAAGTTTTTATTCTTTAGACTTTTAGACATTTGCACGTTAACTAAACTCTTTTAGTTAAAAAAAACGAGACACGAACGCATCTCGTTTGATGCTCACTCGGTTCTGTACTCGACAGTTTAGGTCGGTAGAAAGAAGGTAGTCGATAACTTGAAACGACTAAAAAGGTCGAAAGAATTCAAGTTGAGAAGAATTCAACTTAAGAAACTACATTTTCAACATACACTGCACGAGGTCAGTAAGTTCGCCCAGAACAGGGAATTTCGGAACAGGGGGCGAATCTTATACCAAAAGAAAGGTACGGGTGTCTAGTTTACTCTCCAATTCGCGGATCTCGATTCCAATAAATGAGCTAGGCGATATCGCAGTTTCCGTGAAAGGTCGCAAGAACTGCCGAGTGAACCCTAATGCTCGATAAAATCGACGCCCGGTTTTCTAGGTTCGTTCTATGTTATCGAACCTAAACTCTCACGAATTTACTGACTCAAAACAGTGTACTCGTATCATTATACGTGATAGACCCCTTTTCATTTCTCGTTTATAAACACGACGATCCAAACCTTGTCGTTCAAACTATACAATTACTAAACCAATTCAAGATCAACTTCTCGTTCAAAATCCTAACTTCTTCTTTCTACTTCTCGATTATAACTACAACTCATCTTTTCATAACTCGGACGAGCATATCGTCAACTACAAACTTGATCATTAATCATCAATAATCATCGATATCCAAATAGAATCATTAATCGACTTTTCTACCATTACTTATCATCAATTATCGTCTCTTACGAAAATCCAACATCTTTAGAATTCGTTCAAACTTTACAACATTATTCATCATCTATCAAGAATCATAAATACGTAATTCATATCCTCATATCATCATCTATTCTCGAATTATCGATCGTCGTTCGTCTCTTACGTAAAATTTTACGTTCTCCGTTTTCTTTCAAATTTTACGGCAACGATTATCATCTAACGAGCATTACTAACATGCAAATCATATTATCAAAACATTATCGAGCCTCGACTTATCAACACATCTTCGTCTCTTACATTTCTCGTTTTATTTTTAAAAAATTCTCAAATTAATATATATTCATCCTCATGCATCGTATATCTCATTTCCATCAAACAATCGAGCGTATCATAACATTTACTAACCTAAATCGAGCCTTGTTCATCTCTTAGGTTTTGGATTTTATTTTTAGAAAAATCTAAAACAATTCATACGATCAATTAACATCATAAGAAACACTAATCTAACATTCAATCGACAAAGAAATCAAGCACGAATCAAAAGCCCCAAATCTGAAAAATTTCGGTAATGACTAGAGGTTAGGGTTCTTGATTTTTCTTCATGATTTGATCCGTAGAACTCGATTCTAAACATCCTAGAACATGTATCGAACCAGAAATCACATGCTATTCAATCCCCAAAGATTTCGAAAAAATAAAAGAGAGAGAAAAGGAGATTTGTTCGGTTCAAACTAGAGACGGAGCTCTTACCTTTCGTAATATGAACTCGGATTTGGATTTGATCGGTAGACGGAGGAGTATTGATCTTGGAGAGAGCTTGAGATTGAGCTTCTATGGAGGATAATTGAAGAAAAAATGAGAGAGAATGGGGAGGGTGAAGGTGGCGGACATGGGGGAGATAAGGGGGAGGTGATGACTCACCTATGGTGAGTCATAAGTAAGAAGAAATATCCAATAAAGTGAAATGACTCGTTAGGGACATGTTTGGTGAGGGAAAAATTAACGAAATAACTCGTTTCCGGCTCTTAAACGACGTTTTAAAAGTCGAGAAATACTTTTCTAGTTAGTTACGGATTCGACGAAATCTAATTCGTCCGTTAGATTGGAAATAATTTACGTACTCGGAAAACCTAATTCGTTTTTCAAAATCCGAGAAAAAGTCGGGACGTCACAGTCCAAAATTCGTCCGGAAAATCATAAAAACTAACTTTCTCCGGTGAACTCGTCTCGAAGAAAAAGTGAATGTAAATTCTGACGGAATTTGATTCCGAGTTTTCCGGCGAAAAACTTAACGGACGCGAAAACCCTAATACACTAGTCGTTCGTCCGATTTCTGAAAATTATTTTCGGAAACGGATTTCACCGTAAATCTTAGAATTTAATTTCATGATCTTAGGCGTGCAAAGCCATAATTATTATTAACTTTCATTTTTAAAGACTGTAGAAAAAGTCTGGGGTATTACATTATTACTACATAAAGTGAAAATAAAAAAATCGGTAAGTTGACCATTAGTTCCTATGCAATAATTAAACTAATAGATAAAGGTCTTGTTTCACAATAAAAATTTGAAAGTGCAATAAAATTTAAGATCTTCCAACAGAATATAAAAATAGTTAATCGTGTTAATATGTAATTAAATATATGTTGCTTTCAATCCTGATTTCTTAAAGCTGCAAAATAAGTCCCCTGCACAGTATAGTTAAGTGAAATTAGTACATACGAAACATATGAAAGATTATACGATGCAACATATCAATGATATAATATGGCAAATTTTATAATTAAAATTTATAAATTTTACCTATGAATAAAAATGTATTCAGTCCAGCTTTCTAGAATAAATGTGGATTTTGAGTTTTAGAACCAAACTCATTTGGCCTAATTGAATTTGATTCTCCGGAACTCTTCCTTTTATTTCTTTCAATCTGTACTGTTTCAACTATTTTAATCCTAATTTGCACGCAATTAAACATGATCATTGTAGATTAAGCAAGTTAACCCAAGTATCGTCTCACAAGGAAAACTTAGCAGGGAAATTACTTGCATTACTACGGAAAAAAAGAAAATAAAGCAGTAAATCAAGGGTTTTGTTTGTTTATAACTAGAGGAGAAAATAAATTAAGCATCAATTAATCATAGGCAAGAAATTAAACCTAATCTAACGAACACAAAGAAGTAAATTATAACAGAATTCTAATAGCATAAAAAAAAATAAAAGAACTCACAAACTCGAATGAAAAGTAAACTTGAATTGCAATTGAATCCATGGTGTTGATGTTCGTTAATCCGGAAAGAAAATACTAACTATTGAAGCAATAAACTAATAACAATGTAAAAAGTGTTTTGGATGCTAAAAAACTAGGTAAAATTTGCCCAAAAAGAGAAGAGAGGCAGAAGGAAATAAATAAGCCCTATTTATAGAAAATTCCAGTCTTCACGTCGCCATGGGCCAAGCGATCACTTAGGGGGATGAGCGATCGCTTGGCCCCCGTCTCTGTCCGTCGATGCGCCTTGCTAAGCGATTGCTTAGGGGGCTGAGCGATCGCTTGGCCCCCATCTTTGTCCGAAACTTTGATCCGTCAAGCAATCGCCTCAAAGCTAAGCACAACACGTTCCTCAAAAGGAACAAAAGAAGTCTGATCGTGTGCCAGAAAACCATGCTCTAGCTCAGAGTAGCCCAAGTACTTAATATCTACATCATAATATGGGCGAGGAGGACAATTGCCATTGAAAAGCTTAAATTCAAGAGCCAAAGCGGTGACTAGCTGAGGAAAAGCAGCAGCAGCAGAAGACTTCAGCTTGATGTTTTGCAAAGCGGCATAAATAAATTGATTCGGGCAAACTGGCACTATCCGTGCAGCACAATCTAGGAGAAAAAGCTCCGTGGTGTGCACCTTACTAGAATCCTTCCGCCCAATAACATTATTCACAAGAAATTTATGCAATATGCACAATGCCGGCTTACGAATGAATCCACAAGAAATTCCCCCAGTTTTTAAATTATCCAAGCCAGTTAAATTCCTCCATGCAGTAGAAGCATCAAAATCCTGAGGCATAACCATCACTCCACCCTCCATTTTAAACCCAAACACCTGATACATAACAGTCGGCCCAGCTCGACATTTCTTCCCCAAAAGGCGAAATGAAATACCCTGAAGCTCATCTTCAAATGTCATGGTAGCGATAAATTCAAAGCATAAAGGCATATAACAGTCCCATTTCGAATGAGCATACTTATACAATCCCAACACCTTAAGGTACTCGTCTAATTCTTCCACAACACCAAATTTACCCATTTCTTCCCAATCAATGTAATGAGCAGTAGGTGTACGTTTATAAAGAAAACGAGAGTAAATTTGACCTTCCTCCGACGTATAAATCGGAAAAAGAGTGCCATAGGTGGCACGGAGATCCTCTGGTTGCTCCGGTGGCTCCGAAGACTCGGCGGTGAGTTTGGCCTTCTTGGCTCTACCCATTTGTCAAGGGCAATACAAAAAAAAGTATGAGAACTTGGACGGCGGCAAGCGGCTGATAGGCAGTGACGTGGCTGGCAGCGGCCTGAGCGATCACTTAGGAATGGAGGCAATCGCTCAGGCAAAGTGGGTTAACCGGAGCGAACACGTAAGCCAGAGATGGTATGGCAAGCGATTGCTTGGCCGGGTCGGGACTACTGGAGCGAACATGTGGAGGGGACGGACGGCTGCTTGGCCGAACTAGAGCAGCCAGAGCGAGCGCGAGATGCCTGAGGGGGTCACTCGGCTGGATTGGATTGGCCGGAGCGAAGGCGGAGTGGCCGGAGTAGTTAGTGCCGATGGTTTAGGATAAGGAAGGTGAAAGATGGGTGTAACACGGTGGTGGAAGAGGAAGGTGAGGAGAGGCGAAATTGGTGAAGGAAGGAGAGAGGTGGGTGGCATTTGAGAGAGAGATACTGATGGAATGAGTGGTTAGGGTTTTGTGGGGTCCATTTATATGAAAGGGACAAAACATATCGGAGGCGATCGCGGGAAGGGTAGACGACCGCTCCGTATGCGCCGCAGAAGCTCGACTTGGGAAGCCAAGTGAGCGCTTGGAAGGTAGGTGAGCGCCTGGTGTGAGTCTCTGAAACCAAAGAAGGGAGGCCAAGCAATCGCTTGGGATGGAGACGATCGCTTGGGTGGTATCTCTAAAACAACTTACAATCGCCATGCGAGCGCTTAGATGCGAGACGATCGCCTAGGGGGTGTCTCTGACAAAAATGCACAATCGCCAAGCGAACGCCCAACATCCTGAGTGATCGCTTGGGTATCTTCGCTTAGCTTCCCCGGCAACGGTGCCAAATTTGTTTCAACTATTTTAATTCTAAGTTGCACGCAATTAAACACGATCTTTGTAGATTAAGCAAGTTAACCCAAGTATCGTCTCACAAGGAAAACTTAGCAGAGAAATTACTTGCATTACTACAGAAAAGAAAATAAAGCAGTAAAATAAAGGGTTTTGTTTGTTTATAACTAGGCGAGAAAAGAAATTAAACATCAATTAATCCTAGGCAATAAATTAAACCTAATCTAATGAACACAAAGAAGTAAATCATGACAGAATTCTAATAGCATAAAGAAAAATAAAAGAACTCACAAACTCGAATGAAAAGTAAACCTAAATTGCAATTGAATCTGTGGTGTTGATGTTCGTTAATCCGGAAAGAAAATATTAAACTATTGAAGCAATAAACTAATAACAATGTAAAAAGTGTTTTGGATGCTCAAAAACTAGGTAAATTCGCCCAAAAAGAGAAGAGAGGCGGAAGGAAATAAATAAGCCCTATTTATAGAAAATTCTCGTCTTCACGTCGCCATGGGCCAAGCGATCACTTAGGAGGCTGAGCGATCTCTTGGCCCCCGTCTCTGTATGTCGATGCGCCTTCCCAAGCGATTGCTTAGGGGGCTGAGCGATCGCTTGGCCCCCGTCTCTGTCCGAAACTTTGATCCGTCAGGCGATCGCCTCAAAGCCAAGCGATCGCTTGACCTAGCTCTTCGCTCCCTTATTCATCCTGAGCGATCGCTTGCAAATCCTGAGCGATCGCTTGCATCACTTCCACTCCTGCTCATCTCAAACTCTTATTCTCTCATTCTTGATCTAAACACCTACAATTCAATGTCAAAACAACCAATTTCCACACAACACTCGGTCCAAAAGATTAGTACAATTCCTAAAACAAAACATAACCATTTTGCAAAAAAACCATCGAAAATGTACTACCTAGACTAGACAAATCACAATCAAATGAAGGTGAAACACCCCTCCACACACAAAACCTTGCTTGTCCTCAAGCAAATCTTATTTCAAATCAAAATGAAAGTAATAAATTGAACTAACAATTCATACTCCAATAAGCCAAATTCATCATTCATCAACCAAATATAATCATCACAAATCAATGAGTTGCCCTTCACACAAGAACTCAATCAACTCAACATCCAACTGCAAGATCTAGGAGAGAAAACTTGAACAACAAAAAGTATCCCAATTCATGCCATTTCTTAAATTATAGATATTAAGTGAATTCCGGGCATTATTCACTAGGTTTACTCACGGAGAATTTCGACTGCCTAGAATATATTCAATATTGAACAGACAAGAAAGGGGGAAGAGCCCTTCAAATCACAACAATTTCAAACAAAGGCATCACATAAAGTTCTCAAGTTAAGTTTGGTTATATGGCCAAAATTCATGAGGTGTGAACATTTAGAGGTCATCTAAAGTATCCTCATGTGGTTTCTCATGCTCATAGTTCCCAAAAGAGCAGAAGCCTCCCAACTTAACTTAACAAATTATACAATTAACGGCTCATTATTCGGGATACATTTCTTAAAATAAATATTTTCTCACCCTTCACCCACACTTAAACATCAAGCTTCAATGATCTAAGTATGAAATTCCCCACATTTAGAATGCAACAACCATATCAATCAAATCATGACAAAATATCCCGATCAATCAAACAAATCGAAGCATGAACTATAAACTTCAATTCCTACTTCCACAATTCAATTGTGAAATAAAATAAATCAAAGACACACAGTCTAAACTATCAAGAAAACACCCCCCTCCCCCCCGAGAAAAATGAACAATGTCCCCATTGTCACAATACAAGCAAAAAGAATAGGGAAAGGGTGATAGAGGGATTCAAACCATAGCGAATAGACGAGAAAGTAGCAACCACAAACCTCAAGCATCCTACACAAAGCAGGAAAAACAAAAACAACCAAAGAAACAATAACAAATAATAAAACAAAACAAGAAAATACCACCATAGTTGAAAAAGAAAGAATGAAATAACATATGCATCAACAGCGAAGCTCACTGTTGATCAGGTGATGGCTGCGAAGGACCGCCAGGCGGAAGGTGCCAACTAGAAAACTGCCTCTCGAAGGCAGCCATACGCTGTGTCTGAGCTTCATTATACTGCTACTCCTCCTCCCAATGTTGAGCATTAAGAGTCCACTACTGAGCCTGCTCAGTCCAATACTGACTACTAGCAGCGTGAAACTGAGAAACCCCTTGCCAATTCTGCTCAGCCAAACCCCAACGCCGATCATTGGCAACCCAATGTTGCTCATTCTCTATCCAACGTTGCTCATTACGCTATAAATACTCGATTTGAGTGTGCAACTGGTCGCCATAAGTAGCAATACTTTGTTTGAAGCTGGCCTAACTGAGCCCCCAAATCAGACCGAAAAGCAGCGAAGTCATGCTAAAAACCACTGAAATCAAAAGAGGCTGACCCAGATGGTTGAGAAGAACTCAACGGTTGGAAAGGCCCTACAAGCTGCGAATGGCCTTGCTCCTGTTGTTCCCCAGTCCTATCTTCATGTGGACGATCTGCATAAGGAGGAGCAACAGCGCCAGCAAGCTGATCAGTACGATACCATTTAACCACAACACGTTCCTCAAAAGGAACAAAAGAAGTCTGATCGTGCGCCAGAAAACCATGCTTTAGCTAGAAGTAGCCCAAGTATTTAACATCTGCATCATAATCTGGGCGAGGAGGACAATTTCCATGGAAAAGCTTAAATTTAAGAGCCAAAGCGGTGGCTAGCTGAGGAAAAGCAGCAACAACAGAAGACTTCAGCTTGATGTTTTGCAAAGCGGCATAAATAAATTGAGCCGGGCAAACCGGCACTGTCTGTGCTGCACAATCTAGGAGAAAAAGCTCCGTGATGTGCACCTTACTAGAATCCTCCCGCCCAATAAAATTATTCACAAGAAATTTATGCAATATGCACAATGCCGGCTTACGAATGAATCCACAAAAAATTCCCCCAGTTTTTAAATTATCCAAGCCAGTTAAATTCCTCCATGCAGTAGAAGCATCAAAATTCTGAGGCACAACCATCACTCCACCCTCCATTCTAAACCCAAACACCTGATACATAACAGTCGGCCCAGCTCGACATTCCTTCCCCAAAAGGCGAAATGAAATACCTTGAAGCTCATCTTCAAATGTCATGGTAGCAATAGGTATATAACAGTCCCATTCCAAATGAGCATACTTATACAATTCCAACACCTTAAGGTACTCGTCTAATTCTTCCACAACACCAAATTTACCAATTTTTTCCCAATCAATGTAATGAGCAGTAGGTGTACGTTTATAAAGAAAACGAGAGTAAATTTGACCTTTCTCCGACGTATAAATCGGTAAAGGGGTGCCATAGGTGGCACGGAGATCCTCTAGTTGCTCCGGCGGCTTCGAAGACTCGGCGGTGAGTTTGGCCTTCTTGGCTCTACCCATTTGTCAAGGGCAATACAAAAAAAGTATGAGAACTTGGACGGCGGGAAGCGGTTGATAGGTGGTGATGTGGCTAGCTGCGGCATGAGTGATCACTTAGGAATGGAGGCAATTGCTCAGGCGAAGTGGGTTGACTGGAGTGAACGCGTAAGCCGGAGATGGTATGGCAAGCGATCGCTTAGCCTGGTCAGGACTACCGGAGCGAACACGTGGAGGGGACGGATGGCAGCTTGGCCAAATAGAGTAGCCGGAGCGAGCGCGAGATGCCTGAGGGGGTCGTTTGGCTGGATTGGATTGGCCGGAGCGCAGGCGGAGTGGCGGAGTAGTTAGTGCCGGCAGTTTAGGAACGAAGAAGGTGAAAGATGGGTGGAACACGAAGGTGGAAGAGGAAGGTGGGGAGAGGCGAAATTGGTGAAGGAAGGAGAGAGGTGGGTGGCATTTGAGCGAGAGAAACTGATGGAATGAGTGGTTAGGGTTTTGTGGGGTCCATTTATATGAAAGGGACAAAACATATGGGAGGAAATCGCGGAAAGGGTAGACGATCGCTCCATATGTGCCGCAGAAGCTCAACTCGGGAAGCCAAGTGAGTGCTTGGAAGGTAGGCTAGCGCCTGGTGTGAGTCTCTGAAACCCGAGGAGGGAGGCCAAGCGATCGCTTGGGATGAAGACGATCACTTGGGTGGTATCTCTGAAACAACTTACAATTGCCAGGCGAGCTCTTAGATGCGAGACAATCGCCTAGGGGGTGTCTTTGACAAAAATGCACGATCCCCAAACAAACGCCTAGCATCCTGAGCGATTGCTTGGGTGTCTTCGCCTAGCATCCCCGGCAACGGTGCAAAATTTGTTTCAACTATTTTAATTCTAAGTTGCACGCAATTAAACTTGATCTTTGTAGATTAAGAAAGTTAACCAAGTATCGTCTCACAAGAAAAACTTAGCAGGGAAATTACTTGCATTACTACGGAAAAGATAATAAAGCAGTAAAATCAAGGGTTTTGATTGTTTATAACTAGGCGAGAAAAGAAATTAAACATCAATTAATACTAGGCAAGAACTAAACCTAATCTAACGAACACAAAGAAGTAAATCATAACAGAATTCTAATAGCATAAAGAAAAACAAAAGAACTCACAAACTCGAATGAAAAGTAAACATGAATTGCAATTGAATCCGTGGTGTTGATGTTCGTTAATCCGGAAAGAAAATACTAAACTATTGAAGCAATAAACTAATAACAATGTAAAAAGAGTTTTGGATGCTCAAAAACTATGTAAAATTTTCCCAAAAAGAGAAGAGAGGCGGAAGGAAATAAATAAGCCCAATTTATAGAAAATTTCCGTCTTCACGCCGCCATGGGCCAAGCTATCGCTTAGGGGGCTGAGTGATCGCTTGGCCTCCGTCTCTATTCAAAACTTTGATCCATCAAGCGGTTGCCTCAAAGCCAAGTGCTCACTTGACCTAGCTCTCCGTTTTCTTATTCATCCTGAGCAATCGCTTACATCACTTCCACTCCTGCTCGTCTCAAACTCTTCTTCTCTCATTTTTGATCTAAATACCTACAATTTAATGTCAAAACAACGTATTTCCACACAACACTCGGTCCAAAAGATTAGTACAATTCCTTTAATAAAACATAACCATTTTGCAATGAAACCATCGAAAATGTACTACCTAGACTAGACAAATCACAACCAAATGAAGGTGAAACATGTACTTTGATTCTTTTCTTCCTCCCCTTGTTCACTGATTTTATGGATCTTTTACACCAACACCCGATACAGATGATCCAACATCCTCTTTGCTTTCATTTATTTTAGTTAATGCAGTGTTCAAATCTGCAACTAATGTTGATTTTGTAGCTTGAAAACCATCTTCAAAGATTCTCCTTGCCTTTTCATTTTCCTGGACTTGTAGAATCAGATTCAAGCAGTATCTTATCATTTCATGCCTCCAAGGTCGAACACTTCTACTTTGCTGCTCAGAACTTTTATCCCACATAGCTTCTTTTGCACTTTTAGTCCACCTTTTGTTTATATAGAAATCTGGTATTGTGTTTATGGAATGAATGTGTAATATCCTCAAACAATGACTACACAATATTCCGCATTCCTCAAACATCTTGCAGTTTCAAGTTACCAGAGGATCTACTATATAATAACTGACTTGGTAACTACCCTCAATATCACTGACTTCATATAGCTTGAAATCATATTCATCGCTTAAAAGAGAAGATGATTGAAATAGACATTTCATGAACTGATTCTCAAAGTCTTTAAAAAGGGTAAGTGTATGTACCTCAACAGCATGTTTGATCATTCCATTCATTGGTAATGAGGAGGCAGGGTGTGCTCTTTAACATTGGAACTCATCATTCAATTTGGTGCTTCTCCAACGCATGACTGTCTGCTTGAATATTTCATAGAACTCGATTAAGCTTGTTGTTTTCTTTGCTTTGAAGGTCAGAGATTGGTTAGTACTTTCACTAAGTTGTGATGATAGAATCCCTGCAGAGAAGTACTCTTTATTGAATGCATTTGACCACTTTTCTCTCAAATCATACAACCTTTGAATCCATGAGTTGTTTTCCAATTTATGTTCTGTAACCATTTCGCTCCAAAACTGCTCAAATTTATCAGCACTTTTGCTACATGTTATGCATTTTTGAAATGCATCACCAAAACTTTTATCACTTTTCAGCTTGCCCAAATGTGCCTGTGCATTTTGGTATAAATGCCAAATGCACAACCTATGTCTTGTCTGTAGAAAGACCTTTTCGATGGTTTTTGTCATTGCCAAATCTTGATCTGTGAATAGAGATGAAGGAGTTCGACTACCCATGCATTTCTTGAAAGTCTTAAATAATCACGTAAATGTTTCAATCTTCTCATTTGATAGGAATTGTTGGGAAATTTAAGTAAAGTTTTGATTGATTCCAAAACCAACTGACCCCAACCGAGTAGATGTTGCCAGATCCTAATGTTAGTATTTAGACTCGCTGTTTGAGAAATGTTCAGATTTTATCTTTACAGGACTCCAGCTAAAGACGGCAACATGGCTTTACTCGGATAGAACTACAGATGGAAATTCGGATGTGCAACATCAGATGTAAGAAAGACAACTGAGCGTTCAAGAGACAGAACATCAGATGTAAGAAAAACAACTGAGCGTTCAAGATACAGAACATCAGATGTAAGAAAGACAACTGAGCATTCAAGCCAACTGTTCAGATGGAACATCAGTTGCATGACTCAATCTAATAGATCGACAACATGAAGTTCAAGGCAGCTGAGGGTTCAACTGTTCCTCTTCAGACATAATGTCAGATGAAGGTAACAATCAGATGGAACATCAGCTGAAGACCACTCGGACGAAGATCGAATGTCTCAACCGACTAACCAATGTTGAAAGACAAAGGTTGAAATTTGAATTTCAAATAGGAAATCACGTGAAGGTTTGACGTTCTGTCATTACCTCATTTGGCCCAACACAAGGTTGTCTCAGAAGGAAAGCAGAAGTTCACAGTTGCCAAATCGGGAAAATCTGCAGAGATGAGAGACAAGCCATCGCTTTCACAGAACAGAGATCAATGGCTCCTCCAACGGCTAGTTGATTCTCTCTGCCTATAAATAGAGGCATTCATTCATTCATCAAGACATAATACAAAGCACAAGAAGAGAGATAGATGAGCGAAAGAACGACGATATACTTCACACAAGCTAAACTGAAAATATTCTCTAAGAACATCACCAGTTGAGAGTTCATAGAGTGTTAGAATCTGTCTTGGTGTTTTCGATCTTAGTTTGAGTCTTCATTTGTTCAAGCTTAGATCCTAGCTCACTTCATTGTTAGAGCTAGTAGTTGGAAAACCCACCCTTATACACATCCCCTGAAAAGGTTGTTAGGATCCTGCTCTTCCCGAAATTGAGTAGAAAGGTTGATAAGTACCCGCAAACTTATCTGTAAGGTTGATAAGTACCCGCAAACTTATCTGAACGGTTGCAAAGCCCGCGTAATCTTTGTGGTAGCTATCCTAAAGAATTTGGACTGAGTTGTGTGGACTCACAACTCCCCGTGGACGTAGGACTTCTCTCCGAACCACGTAATTCCTTTGTGTTGTGTTTTCAATTCAGTTACTTTTTGCATATCCAACTGACCAACTAACCAGCACTCAAAACTGCATCTTTACATTTGCAACTGATTTGGTTATTGACCGACCTTGCATCTGAGCGTAAGTTGTTTCATACTAGTTATTGTTGTTTCCACCACATTCCGCACAACACCACTCTTCCAGCTGAGTATTCTTACTCAGTTGTGTTTCCAGCTGAGTCTTCTTACTCAGTTGTGATAATTTTTCAGGGGGTTGTCTTTAAAATTCCAATCTGGTGTATTCCGCTCCCCCCATACACCAGAACTCGTATCGGTTGTCTGAATAGATCTTTTTCACGCTAGTGCATTTCTGCTTGCATTTGTTGTCTTTTTGTTGTGTGCAGATGAATGTTAAAGACAAGATTGTTGTCATGTTCTCGGTTGTGAACTATAAATCCTGGAAAACTCGGATGAAGAAGATTCTGCTGTCCAAGCATCATCGAATGCAACAAGTGATTACATCCGGACCGATCACCATCATGGAAAAAGTCATTCGCACTCCTACAAATCCCAATGATGGGGATGCAACTGAGGTGACAGTCGAGAAGAAGCCAGAAGACTTCACTCCTGAGGAAGCAAAAGTGAGCCAGCTGGATATCTGGGCTCAGAGCACTATCATGTCCACAGTTGGACAAGACTATCTTCCATGGATAGAAGAGTGCAACACAGCTAAGGAGATGTGGGATATTTTGGCATCTCTTAGTGAAGGGAGTGACGAAACCAAGGAGAACAAATTCTTCCATGCTTGTCAAGATTTTGACAACTTCTGTCTAAGAGTCGATGAAACTATTGATCAGTTGGAGCTTCGGTTCATGGATATCATCCGAAGGATTCAGTCTATCCGACGAGGAAAATATACTTTGAGAGAAATCAACCTCAAAGTATTACAAGCCCTACCAGCTGAGTGGGACACCTTCACCAACATTCATGAAAACCGAGCTGATCTTGGAGAGATGGGAACTAACAGACTGTTCTCAATTCTGAAAGAAAATGAGTACAAGGTGAACCGATGAAGATCAACTCAGTCCTCGGTGCAGATGAGTCGACATGAGGATGTTGGTTCAGCAACAAAGTCAGTAGCACTTCGAGCCGACTATTCCAAGCCGCGAACATCAAGGGCAACAAGATCTGCGGACACAGCTTCGAAGGAGCCGAGCAGAGAAGAGCTGCAACAGAGTATAGTTGCCTTGTCAAAGAAGCTAGCTGACATGGATATTTGGTTCGGAAAATATAAGCGGTTCTATAAATCCAACTGAATTCGAGATAACTCAAAGCCTGTGACCAACAGTTGCTTTGAATGCGGCAAAGAGGGACACTTTAAAGCTGATTGTCCAGATCTTTCGAAGAAAGATAGAGAAGTGTTGAGGGCCAAACAAAATGCAAAGAACAAGGCCATGGTTGCAGAAGAAGCAGCTGACGACATGGACATCTTCACCGACACCGAAGATGAGGACGAGCTGACTTCCACCAACAACGATATCGGATAGGATCAATGTCTCATGGCATTTGGAACTGACTAGGATGATACTGAGGTACATTCTAATCCAGTTAATTTAAATTCTTCCAATGCTACTAACATGCAGGAAACAGTAGATGAAGAGTTGGAACCCTCTTGGGGTGACTTTCTAGAACTCAGTGAGGAATTGCATCAGCAATCGGTTGAGTTTAAGAATCTTCAAGAACAGTTTGCCAGACTTGAAGAATCCTTAACCGAAAAGGACGATCTGATTAAAAGTCAAACCGAAGAGATTGATGATCTCAAAAGTCAGCTGAATATGGCCAACCAAACTAAGGCTCCAATCGATGAGGAGTTGAAGGAGCAGATCAAGGAACAACATGAACAGTTGAACAAGCAAGAGGCACAGATCGACCAGCTGATGAAGATGTCAGACGCACAGACAGAACATATAGTTGTTCTTCTCAAGGATCTTCAAACTGAGAAGGACAACCTGATAAAGCTATATCAATCATCCAAAGTCATCGAGAATCTCATCAGTTACCGACGACAAATGGATGATGTGTCTGGACTCGGTTACGACATGGTCAAGGACTCTGGAATTCCACCCGCAACCTTTGTCAAGGCTGTGGATGTCACAGTTTCCAAACCAAATACGGTTGAGTCTGCATCTACCCAACTTAATCCAACCTCCATGTCACAGCAAGCACCTACAGCACAACCTGCCAAGGGAACTGCAGCTGAGAAAGGAAAAGGAGCTGTGGTTGGAGAACTGAAAAATACATCGGTTGGGATAACAACCGAGGGGGAATGTTCCAGGACTCAGAAGAGGAATCGGAGACATCGGAGATACAATCTGAACCGACCTCAGAACCGACCTCAGAAAGGATGGAATCAACAAAACCGACAGGGATTCAACCATCAGAATCAACATCAGTTTCATCATCAGAACAACCAGAGGTTCCATCAGAGTCAACAAATGTGGAACAGTTCCAAAAGCTGCGGATATTCATGCCAGAACATGAATCGACAACCGGGCATGAACAACTGTGGTCAACAGCCAGGACTATGGAATCAAACTCAGCCACAAAGATTCCAAAATGGCGTCCGACCTCATAGGCAAAACCAAAAGGGTCAGAAACGTCAACAAAACAGGGGGAACGCCACTCCTCCTAAAGCTGACAATGGGAGAAATCAATCTCCTCCCAAGAAACAGAACATCAACAATAACAACAAGCCTAAGGATGACCGAGGTGTTGTTATAGTTGATGGAGAAGGAAAGATAATTTGGAATGACAAATCTATCCGAATCTACAGGGAAAAACGATCCACAGTTCAAGGGAGAACTGGTTCTAACCCTCCAGGACCCAACTAAAATTGGGGACCTAAGCGTGTTTCTCTGTGCAGGAGCAGGAGGAATAGCTGAGGAAGAATAAAGCATCACATACCATGTGGGTGATGGACAGTGGATGCTCGAAACACATGACAAATCTGAGGGATTTGCTTGGAAGTTTCGTGGAGATGGAAGGACCATCAGTTACCTTTGGCGACAACTCAAAAGGTGACACCAAAGGCTACGGTACCCTGAAACCAATCTCGTGTCTATTCCAAATGTTTCATATGTTGATGGATTGAAGCATAACTTGCTCTCCATCAGCCAATTCTGGGATAATGGTTTCTCTGTCAAGTTTGATGCATAGGGCTGCAGGGTTAAAAATGTCAAATCAAAGCAAGTCATATTGTTGGGAAATCGATCCCCAACCAGGAATGTCTACTATGCAGATTGGAATAGTAGTCCTCCTGACACCTGTCTTTTATCAAAGAGTAGTTCAGATGTGAGCTGGCTGTGGCACAAAAGGCTCAACCATCTGAATTTCAAGACAATGAACCGACTTGCGAGACAGGAACATGCAAAGGGTATTCCGAACCTTGTGTTTTCACCAACACATATCTGCAGTGCATGTCAGCTGGGAAAGCTCGCTAGATCCTCCTTTCGGTTGAAAACGATTCCATCAACCGACCGAGTATTGCAGCTGATCCATATGGATCTCTTCGGGCCTGTTACTCCCAAAAGCATGAATGGTAACGAATATACACATGTTGTTACTGATGATTTCTCTAGGTACATGTGGACCATTTTCATGCGTCACAAGAGTGAAACCCGAGATGAGCTACCCAAGCTGATGGATCGGATATCTAACCAACAAGAGATGAAAATCATTTCCATCCGATCAGACCGTGGAACTGAGTTCCTAAATGAAACCATCATCAAATATTGCGAGAAGCACGGAATCACTCATCAAACATCGGCTGTGCGTACTCCACAACAGAATGGAGTAGCTGAGAGAAGGAACCAAACGCTGAAGGATGCTGCTACATCCATGTTGACAAGCTCAGCTCTGCCAAAGAGATTTTGGGCTGAGGCAATCAACACAGCTTGTTACACCCAGAATCGGTCTCTTCTGACCAAGCGGTTGGAAAAGACTCCATATGAACTATGGAGACGCAGGAAGCCTAATATTTCATATTTTCGCGTTTTTGGTTCTAAGTGTTACATTCACAGCAATGGGAAGACTCAGTTAAAAACTTTTGACGCCAAGGCTTCGAAGGGCATATTTCTCGAATATGCTGCTCGGATCAAGGCTTATAGAGTTTTTAACAACAACTCTCATGTTGTGGAGATAACACCTTATGTTAGTTTTGATGAATCTACTTTTGAGTGCAGGGAACAGGCTAAAGGACAACAAGTAGATACACATGTTCCACCAGCTCTCACCAGATCGCAGGTTCTAAGGCAGAAGAATCTAGCTGAACCATTGGTATGGGCAACTGAGGATGATGATCCTTGTTCCTCTGAAGATGAATGTGAGGACCCCAACTCATCTCAAGGGGGAACTTAAGCTGATGTTACTCCAACTGTATCAGCATCCAAAGCCCAACCTAACTCGGTTCAAGATATTATCCATGTTGAGGATCCAGACTCAACAGCAAATGAATCACCAGTTCTGAAGATCCCAGCATCTCCCACAGCTCAGATCACAGAACCGCCACTGTTGGAAGAAGAAGGAAGACGCAACAAGAGATGGTATGAAGATCATTCCAAGGAAAACATCATCAGAGATCCAGCCAAAAGGTGTGAGTACTAGGAGCAAAGTTGCAAATCTAGACTCAGCTGAGAAAGATTCCAGCACTTACGCACAATATGCTGAGGAGTTGGCAGTTCTTGAGGAATTCGAACAAGCAGGAGATGTTGCCATGATTTCATGTTTCGTAGCTGATGTGCCAGAGCCGAAGCATGTTAAGGAAGCTCTCAACTGTGTTCACTGGACAACAGCCATGCAAGAAGAGCTGAATGAATTTCTATACAATTGTGTATGGGAGTTGGTAGAAAGACCAAATGGTGTTAAAGTCATTGGATTAAAGTGGATTTTCAAGAACAAGAGAGATGCCATTGGATTCATCGTGAGAAACAAGGCAAGGTTGGTAGCTCAGGGATATTGCCAACAAGAAGGAATTGATTTTGAGGATTCTTTCGCGCCTATTGCAAGGTTGGAAGCTATCCGAATATTTCTAGCCTATGCCGCATTTCACAAATTCAAGGTTTATCAGATGGATGTAAAGTGTGCCTTCCTCAACAGTGATATCAAGGAAGATGTTTATGTTGAACAGCCTCCCGGTTTTAAGACTGGTGATGGAAGAGTGTATAAGTTGAAGAAAGCAATCTATGGATTGAAGCAAGCACCTAGGGCTTGGTATGACACTCTCTGTGTTTTTCTTCTGAACTCGGGGTTCAAACGAGGGTCAGTTGACAAAACACTGTTCACCATAAAAGTTGGAGAAGACATACTTGTTGTGCAAATCTATGTTGACGACATCATATTCGGTTCCAAGTCGGAGGAGCTGTGCGAGAAATTCTAAACTCTCATGAAGGAGAAATTCGAGATGTCGATGATGGGTGAGATGAACTATTTTCTTGGGCTACAAGTGAAGCAGTCATCAAAAGGGATTTTTATTAATCAGTCCAAATATACGAAGGAGCTCATCGCAAAGTTCGGATTGCAGACAAGTAAAACCACACAGATCCCGATGAATACTAACTGGAAGATTGAACCCGGATCTGAGAGAAAACTCATGGATGCCAGTAAGTATAGAGGGATTATTGGTTCTTTGCTATATGTAACCGCCAGTCGGCCAGACATATCTTACGCGGTTGGAGTGTGTGCTCAGTTCCAAGTTCAGCCAAGGGAAGCACACATGTTGGCAACAAAGAACATTATTAAGCATCTGAAGGGTACTGTTAATGTTGGATTGTGGTACCCAACTGACGACAATATCCAACTATCCGGACACTCAGATGCGGATCTAGCCGGAGATCGGTTGGACAGGAAGTCCACATCTGGACACTGTCAGTTCATGGGAAGCAAGCTAGTTTCATGGTTCTCCAAGAAACAAGCATGTGTTGCCACTTCTACAACCGAGTCAGAGTATATGGCTGCAGGTAGTTGTTGCATGCAAGTGTTGTGGCTCAAGCAACAGCTGAGAGATTATGAAGTAGCAACTGGACAGGTTCCCATCCATTGTGATAGCTCAAGTGCCATTGCTATCTCTTTGAATCCTATTCACCATTCTCGGACAAAGCACATTGACATCCAACATCATTTTATCCGAGATCATTGAGAAGAAGGATGTATCTGTGGAGAAGATTCCAACTGAGATTCAGAGAGCCGATATCTTCACCAAACCTCTAGCCGAAGCACGATTCAAGATGTTATGCGATCTCCTTGGATTGTTGGATCCATCAGATAAGGAATCAGCCGAGGTGAAGAGATAGATATCCATCTGAGGGGGAAGCTCAGATGAAGAGGGAATCTCAGATGCGGATCACCAACCGAAGACATCAGACGTCAGCTGAACAGACGAACTCGAGTCAGCTGATGGTATGCCGCAACATTGGAACACAGCTGATTCCGACATCAGCTGGCAGGTATCATTTATGGCTGAAGGTGTTTGTGTCTTAAATGAGAATGTTTGAAATAAATTCAAACATTCCTGAGCATGTTAGTTAGATTAAAATAGCCATCATAGTGCATTTAATGTAAAGTACGGCTGAACATCAATAGCCTTACTTTATAGTGCGACTGGGTTGACATAAAAATAGTTCACCTTCTCACTCGCGCGTATTGGAACTCGGAATTCAACATCAGTCAAAGCTAGTCAACAGTCGTGAGATCTCAGCCGTTGATGGATTCGCGCCATTCAACCTTGGCCATCGATTTCAAACGACCCACTAACCTATAAAAGGCGGAAAATCAGGAAGTGATTTCTTACCTTCTATACTTGTGATTATCTGCGTAACTGTTCATCTTCGTCTCTGATTCTGTCTCACCATTTTCTGCAAGTTCTTCTTTTATTCTCTCTATATATAAATTTCACTGCAACACTAAATGGCACCAAAAGCTTCTTCGCAAGGAAAGAAGATGGCATCATCGGGACCAGCTCTAGTCCCTTCGTCGTACGAGGAGTCTTTTGATATGATGCTCTCCAAAATTCACTTCGAGCAGATTCTGTCAGAAGACGCTCTGGACTCGCCGGTGTTATCCCCCCTCGCCGAACTCCTCAGGGAGAACGGTCTTCTTGAGTGGGCAACGCTCTTCCTCACTCACCTACTCAGGCGACAGGTCGGGGAATTTTACTTGAACCTAAAATCTCCTATCGACAGCCGAGATGGCCTTGTTTCAGAAATATCTTGTCGACAACGCGACGTTCCTGCCAGAACTGTCCGCCATGTCACCATCTCCATACCAGTTTCCGATATGCTACGCTCCATCATTCCACCAAATCTGACCGCCACGGACTCCGTCGAGAACATCACAGATGCGGATACGGATTAATTTCTGGAGAATGCTCTTATCACCCCAGAAAGATTGAGGAGCAACATGCAGCGAACAAAAATGAAGCCTGAGCATCGACTTCTATTCGATGTTGTATCCAAGGTTATCTTCGGATACAGCGGAGCCTTTGGAGATATCAGCCGACCAAAGCTCAAGCAGCTGATAGCTTTGAACAAGCACAACATCAACTGGTTCAAGTACTTTGAACACCAGTTGACAATGGAGAAGCAGAAGATCTCAGAAACCACAACTGACTCCGGGGAAAAGTTGTTGAGTGTCAAGGGAACTCTCAACTTTGGAGTTAAAATATCTACCCTGATCCTTCTCGCCACGAAGGGTCAGAACATGGTGTGGGAAGACAGTGAAGAGACACCAGTTAAGAGGCAGATGCTATTCCCAACAGCCAAGAAGGCTCTGGATGTGATTCAGAGTGTTTATACTCCTAAAGATAAAAGGGAAGCTGTGAAATCAGCTGAGGAGAAAGACACAGCTGAGGAACTACCTCCAGCTGCCGGCCGCTCTTCCAAATCAACAGCTGCTCGCTGACTCAGAGATGAGTCAGATAAGGATCAAGAGGAGGAGCCACGCAAGAAGAAGTTGAGGCTTCGTATCAAAAAGCCAGTTGCAGAACCAGCTGAGGAAGTACCAGCTGAGGAGAGTCACTCAGTTGACAAGGATGCTTTCGAGATTGTTCCTCGTGAAAGTGAAACAAGGAAGGAGAACTCTCCCCATCAAGATGAGATGGAAGGGGTGGAAACCGATCCAGAAGATGAGCCGAACATGTCCTCAGATGCTTCTTCTTCATCCAAGGAATTCGAAGATCTTCCATCCTCCTCCACGGCAGGAGCTGATGCCGTACAGCCCAAAGAGATTCTCTCAACCGACACTCAGTCAGAAATTCCGAGCTCCCCACTCGATGACAACATTGTGACCACTTCTTTGGCCAATGTTAAGGAACCTCTCGATGCCAACATCCCCACCCAGTCAGAAATTCCGAGCTCCCCGCTCGATGCCAACATTGCGACCACTTCTTTAGCTAATGTTGAGGAAACCCTTGAACCGATTCCCTACGAAAATCTCTCCCTCCCCCATCAACTTAGAAGCTGATCGTCGAACTGTCGCGCTTGAACATGAAGGCAAATTGGCATATTGCTTTCAGAAGCTGATCGAAATGTTCCCCGAGGCGCGCGACATGCCCACTTTTGCCACGCTTGGAACTGAGCTGTTGTATCAATTCAACATCATCTTCAGCCACTGGTATGTCAAGAAAGATACCATCAGGATACACAGCCGGAACCAGCTCAAGGCAGATGAGTCGCGTATAAGGGAATACTTCAACTACACCAACCTTGAAGTTGCGTACAACAACAAGGTTGCACTACTGACTCGTCTACTGGATATTAGCAAGGCAGAAGGAAGAGACACAAGGGAGACAGCCGAACAAGATTGTATCGCCTTCCTTGACAACATGCTGGCCAACTCTGCTGATTTCATGGATGACCTTAACACAGCCGCCGCAACAGCCAAACAGGAGGAAGAAGAACTTCAACAGTACCTGGCCAATCGCCAAGCCATGGTCACTGTTGAACAGCCCGCACCTTCTGACCAACCAGCACCAACTGATCAGCCAGCACCCTCCAAAGATTAAATATGCGAGCTGATCGCTGAGGAAGGAGATGCTTGCCAACATCCAGCTCAACCAAGAAGAACAGTTGAGGATGATGGAAGCTCAGGAGGAGAAACACAAGAAGTTGCTGGAAGAACAAGATGCGCTGAAGATGAAGTTGGATGATCTCTCAACATCCACCAACAAGGACATCAATGACTTGAAGACAACCGTTCATGGAATCAAATCAGAACTGAACGTGTTCAAGTCCATCTCAGAATCCAATCTTGCCAAATCTCAACAAACGCAAGATGAAGAATGGGATTCTCGGTTCGAATCAAGATGGGCTGAGTTCGTCGCTTTCCAAATCGAAGTCACTGAAACCTTCGCTGCAATGCAGAAAGCTGATCAAGAGCGCCGCGATAATGAACTGGCGAAGAAGGTTGATGTGGAGAGCTCTGTTGATGAACTCTTCAACCGAATCCAGCAGGCTGAACAGAAACTCACTTCTCTAGATGGCTCAGTCGCAAGCCTTGTTGCTGATGCCAAAAAGGGGGAAGATGAGATGCAGCAAGATGAGACCTGGGAAGATGAGACGCAAGCTGAAAAAGAGATACCAGCCGGGAAGGAATCTCAGCTGAAGAAGAAGACAGCTCCGAAGAAGAAGTCCGCTCCAAAGCCAACCGACAAAAAACAACAACAGCTGAAATCTATTGTTGTTGGCGGAGAAGAAATGGCGAAGGATATGGAGCAAGCGAAGAAGTATGGAGTTTCCTACAACTCCATAGCCGAGATTGCAGCCGAGCTCGATGCTGAACTCAACGGTATTACAACCGAAGAGTGTATTGCTGCTGCTAAGGCTATGGATGTTCCAGAGAAGGACTACATGAATCCTGATTGGATAAAGAAATTTGCTGCCAACCAAGCTACAAGAGTTAACAAGTTTGAAGAAGAGCTTGCCAAGGTTACCAACAACTTAGACAAAAATATTGCCTCCCACAGCCGACAATGCATTGAGAAACATCAAGTAAAGGCTGAAGCAAGATTTAAGCAACAAAGATTGCCTAGAAAGATCAAGCTCCAGGGATGCTTCAAGCATGTGGACAAGTGGATGCCAGCTGAATGGAATGATGATTGGGAATCATTCAAGCAAGAGTTTGTGAATGATTTCTATTACAGGAAGGTGTTCACAACTGAGGATTCGAGGAGAACGTTCAAAGAAGCCCTGAGTGAGCTACACTCTGGGGATCCGGGCATGTTCAGCCAGTTCAGACGAGCAATGATTGATGCAAAGCTGGACATGAACACAATCCCTGTCCCTCAGAAGGTCACATATCTCCCTCCATTCATTCCAGACACAAGGAATCCTAATAGGCAGAAGATTGCAGCTGAAGCAAGAAGAGTCTGTCAGGAACATGGAGTAGATATATCGAAGGAGTCAGATGCAAAGAGAGATATTTTTGTCAGGATTTTTGGCAAGTATGGGCTGAAGTATTAGCCAAGGATAGAGTTTTTGAGCCACTGATGTATTTTGATTTTTGTGCATTTCTGTGTAAACATCAGTTGTAATGAAATTTTTTATCATATATCCGATTCACCTTGACGTACAATCTCTAGTTGTCCAAGCTCTAAATTGCAAAGTAATTTCAATACCATGTTATAACTGTGTTAACCCATTGATGTTTAATCTTATAGACTGTCAAGAATTTCAGCTGAGATTTTAGATAGGTCAGTAGGGTTTAGATCAGTAGGGTTTTGGCATCATCAAAAAGGGGGAAATTGTTGGGAAATTTAAGTAAAGTTTTGATTGATTCCAAAACCAACTGACCCCAACCGAGTAGATGTTGCCAGATCCTAATGTTAGTATTTAGACTCGCTGTTTGAGAAATGTTCAGATTTTATCTTTACAGGACTCCAGCTAAAGACAACAACATGGCTTTACTCGGATAGAACTACAGATGGAAATTCAGATGTGCAACATCAGATGTAAGAAAGACAACTGAGCGTTCAAGAGACAGAACATCAGATGTAAGAAAAACAATTGAGCGTTCAAGATACAGAACATCAGATGTAAGAAAGACAACTGAGCATTCAAGCCAACTGTTCAGATGGAACATCAGTTGCAGGACTCAATCTGATAGATCGACAACATGAAGTTCAAGGCAGCTGAGGGTTCAACTGTTCCTCTTCAGACATAATGTCAGATGAAGGTAACAATCAGATAGAACATCAGCTGAAGACCACTCAGATGAAGATCGAATGTCTCAACCAACTAACCAATGTTGAAAGACAAAGGTTGAAATTTGAATTTCAAATAGGAAGTCACGTGAAGGTTTGACGTTCAGTCATTACCTCATTTGGCCCAACACAAGGTTGTCTCAGAAGGAAAGCAGAAGTTCACAGTTGCCAAATCGGGAAAATCCGTAGAGATGAGAGACAAGCCATCGCTTTCACAGAACAGAGATCAACGGCTCCTCCAACGGCTAGTTGATTCTCTCCGCCTATAAATAGAGGCATTCATTCATTCATCAAGACATAAGACAGAGCACAAGAAGAGAGATAGACGAGCGAAAGAACGACGATATACTTCACACAAGCTAAACTGAAAATATTCTCTAAGAACATCACCAGTTGAGAGTTTATAGAGTGTTAGAATCTGTCTTGGTGTTTTCGATCTTAGTTTGAGTCTTCATTTGTTCAAGCTTAGATCCTAGCTCACTTTGTTGTTAGAGCTAGTAGTTGGAAAACCCACCCTTATACACATCCCCTAAAAAGGTTGTTAGGATCCTGCTCTTCCCGAAATTGAGTAGAAAGGTTGATAAGTACCCGCAAACTTATCTGTAAGGTTGATAAGTACCCGCAAACTTATCTGAACGATTGCAAAGCCCGCGTAAGCTTTGTGGTAGCTGTCCTAAAGAATTTGGACTGAGTTGTGTGGACTCACAACTCCCCGTGGACGTAGGACTTCTCTCCGAACCACGTAATTCCTTTGTGTTGTGTTTTCAATTCAATTACTTTTTGCATATCCAATTGACCAACTAACCAGCACTCAAAACTGCATCTTTACATTTTCAACTGATTTGGTTATTGACCGACCTTGCATCTGAGCGTGAGTTGTTTTATACTAGTTATTGTTGTTTCCACCACATTCCGCAGAGCACCACTCTTCCAGCTGAGTATTCTTACTCAGTTGTGTTTCCAGCTGAGTCTTCTTACTCAGTTGTGATAATTTTTTAGGGGGTTGTCTTTAAAATTCCTATCTGGTGTATTCCCCCCCCCCATACACCAGAACTCGTATCGGGACCATCAGGAATGCACACGCAAACATAACATTCTTATGATTATTGACACCAACAAATGGAGCGCATATCAAGTTATACTTGTTTGTTCTATATGTTGTGTTAAATACCACAACATCTCCAAAAATCATGTAATCATATTTCGTCATCGAATCTCTCCAAAAAACATTACTTAATCTACAATCTTCATCTAATCTAATCCTATAAAAGAAGTCAGGTTTTTCAGCAGCCTGGTCTTCTAATATATCCATGAGTGTTTGTGCATCCCTCCCTTCTATAGCTAAAATTTTCAATTGATTCACAAAATTTAGTTGGTCTTTTTTTGTATTACCAACCATATCATCACTCCCTGCTTCTTGTGCTATATATCTATACACATCAGTGGGTCTCAATCCAGATGACACCATATCTTCTATAATGGTTGCATCTTCAATGCTAATTTTTCTGTTATAACGATGCATGTAACTTAATTCTTGTCTACAAAGTGGATGGTTGTGCTCTAGAATATGTTCTGTCACTTCATAAACCCCACCATTAGGTTTAAAGTTAATCTTCAAACATGCTTTACTATCTGTCCTAGTGTTATGTCTTTTTATCTTTGCAGATTCATTTGCATTTCGAACTCCTTAACATGCACAAACCAACATTCTATAAACCAACAACCCAGCAACATTGCATCTTGTGTTTCATTTTCTAACACTAAATCCCACTTTTAGAGAGTGTCTTCTGTACAAATCATAGATATCTTCAATTTTCTCTCTTTTTATACCAATCAAAAAACCAGAAATGCAATCAAGATCACCTACATATATTAAGTTCAGTTTAGACCACAACATATAATATTCTCATAATTTATACTTTTGTTAAGACCAGCATTTACTTCCATTCACTGCAATTATTACTTTCATCCATACACACAAAAAACTGTATAAAATGAAAACAGAAATATACATTATAACACTACAATAACTAACTCCATCATGAATATCGACCAATCAAAAATAAACATGTTAGTTTCTCATGCATGCATTGATAAGTATTTTAGAATATTACCACATTCATTCTTAGCATATGAATGAGCTTCCACAATGTTTGTATCGTCATTTCTTTCATCATCTCCATCTCCAACATATGAATGAGCTTCCACAATATTTATATTGTCATTTCTTTCATCCACATTATCAATTTCCATTCTTCCACAAATCTCAATTTCTACTGCAGAAAGAAAGAAAGCTACAATTAATCATCCATTTTGAAAAGTAATCATTTTAATGCACAAAAGTATCATTTACAGTGATACAGTGTAATAATTTAATTTCACCTCAGCTTAGATATTTCTATGAATATAGCTTTAGGATCTAGTAAATTTGGTTGAAATTAAAACTCCCAATTCCATTTCGAAAAAATTATTGAACAAAAAAATCATATGTATATTATATGAAATCAGTAAATTAGGTCCAAAGTTCTTATAATTTGTATGTTCTTTGGTTGTATTTGCTAATTGAATGAAATTTCTTCAATGATTTTGACCTCCGGTAGCCGGAATTCAAGCTTGAATGGTCGGAATTTGTTCGCAGATTTTCGATTTATCGGAGGAATTGCAGCTTTGATTTCAACAAGAAAGCTGAAGATATTTTGGATGATTTCGACCTCCAGGTATTGAAATTTGAGCTGGAATGATAGGAATTTCTTCCTTGATTCCTGTCGTCGAGCTCGAGCTTTGAGATGGAGAAATTTGTCGCCTGAGCTGTGAGAAATCGACGAAGAAATGAATGCATTTTTCTTTTTTTCTTTTTTAATTATTGCTAAATTGGGTCACGAGTTTAAACTCGGGTAGGGTCGGGTTTTCGGGTGAAAACCAGTTGCATTGTATGCAACCAGTTGCACCCAAATTTTGATAAATACAATTTTTTGAGTTTCTGATAAACACAAATTTTGGTCAACATTTTCACTTTGGGACGAATTTATCCTTAATAAGGAGGGTGCGCGGGTCTCGGGTCGGTTCGTAGGTGGGTATCAGGATTATGGTACTATTGGTACATTTGGTACAAACTGAATCGTTTGTTCCAAGTTGCACCAGAAAATTTTCCATCAAATGATTGCTACGTTTCTAGTGATTTAATCATTTTTCTATTCCGTTCATCACCTTAGGAAGTTAATTCCGATCAATTATATCCCAAATTTCGTCGAAATCGCTCGGATTTTGGGGAAAATTGGACCGTGATTCAATTTCTAGGGTTTTTCCGTCACCTGAATGTTATTCATGTTTTCCAGCACCGTAGTCGGTTATTTTTTTATTTCCGACACCACCATTGAGGTCGCCTTGATATTGCAACTATGTTGGTGGTGGTGGTGAAGCATCGTTGTCGTTTGCTAGAGTTTATTCCAATGCGTGTGTTCGAGCTTGTTGTTCATGACTTGGTACTTTTGGTACAAATGGACTCCATCCGTACCAACTGTACCACGGCCATAATTTGGCACAAGTGGCACTAATTAGGCCGTTCATCCCAACTGTACCAAACTTGGAACAATAAGCACTAATAAGACTAAAATCGTACCAAATGTACCACAAAAATTTGAACTGAATTTGGCATATTTGAGACTAATAAGACTAAATTCGTACCAAATGTATCAACCCTGATACGTGCTTGTAGCTAGGGGTGAATAAACGGGTACCCGTGGATACCCATACCCGCATTTGCGGGTACCCGTACCCAAATAAGCAAAAAATGAATACCCATACCCTTTCCATTTTAGTCGAACGGGTGCCCAATACCCGGCCGGGTATACCCGACCTGGGTATAGGGTACCCAGTATACCCGTTTAGAAAATAAATAAAAAAGATAAAAATATGATAATTTTTCACCCGCTCGATTTTTCGATAATTTTCAACGACAAATTAATAACCAACTATGTAACAATAACTAGACGACGACAACAAATCAATACTAAACGTAGTTTAAACATTTAAGTTCAACAAATAAATTATTATGAATATATATTATTCATAGGTTGCTTTAGAGTTATATTTAGGTTTAGGTTTTAGCTTAAAAATGAATATATATTATAATATATTTATAATTTATAGTATAAAAGTAGTAATTATATATAATAAATAATTGTATATTGTTGACCGGGTACCCAATACCCTAACGGGTATACCCGTTAGGGTATTTTCTAAAAATCTCATACCCATACCCATCCCGTTTTCCATACTTTCACCCCTACCTGTAACCCGCAAACTGACCCACACGCCCTTCATCAAGAGTATTTTTATTTCAAATTCAAAAAAATGGCCAAAATTTATATTTTTGAAGAGGGTGAGCCACAATTTGGGTCTTAATGCCTATAATGGCTATTTCAAAAGTTGACTCTATTTATTATTTAGGTAGAAAATTTGTAGTGTTAAAGAGTTTCTTGAATTCATGGAGTCTCTTAGGCGTGAGTGTTGAAATGTGTTCGATTCCTAAATTCTAATGAGATGTGTGATTTTTTGAATCTTTATTATTGCATTTTTAGAATGGAGTTTGATTGCAATCGGTCGAATTCTTGAATTTGTAGTGTGAAAGAGTAAGATTCTTGAATTGGTCGGATTCTCGAATTTGTAAGGATTGGTTGATGATATTTTCCACACAACTAGATATCTTTATTTCACCATAGTAAACACATCACCAAGCGAGGAAGAAGTGAGAGGTCCTTGGTCGAGGTTGCAGTGGAAAGCCGTCTCGTTGAAGGTCTCGACTTTGTTTTGGAAAGCATTGCAAGGAAGATCACCAAAAGAGGCCAACTTGATTAAAAAAGTGGTTTCACAAGCTGGATAAAATGGTGTCTGCATCATGTGTCAATATTAAATTAAACTAGTGTGTTGCCCGTCAAACATCTACGGGATTATCACAGTTTATATTATTTGTAGAAAAATTAGTTGTGTAACTATTCAATTTGTTCTAAAACTCGTATATATAGTAGTAATAAATATCCCTTAATTATCAACCAAACTCATTTATTTAATATTTATATAAACAAACTATTCATATCTGATGGAAAAAAATTAACTTGTCCACATCTTAAACTCGTACAAATATCACAAAGTAAACATGCAGTACTAATTTATTGTAAAAATACCCCGTTTATTTATATTCCCGTTTCTCATATGTTTGTATCCTTTTATATATATAATATATATATATATACTCGTTACTCGTCTCAAATTAAATTAAAAATATAATTTTACATCTTGTTATCTGTAATGCCCCGTAAAAATCTTTACGTTCTAAGAAGTTTTAAGTAAATTAATTAAAGGCCTTGCACGCCTAAGTTGGAATTTTTGATTTATAAGACTAACGGTCGAATCCGTTACTAAAAATAATTTACATAAGTCGGCTAGACGACTACCATATTAGAGGTTAGCGCATGCGAAAAGTTTAGATCGTAAGCTTAGAACGAGAAACCGTTTAATTTTACGTTTAAAAATCGCGAATACGAGCACGCCGAAAAAGTTTGTTTTTACGTTTTTCCGGACGAAACTTGGACTTGTCGTTCCGAGTTTTTGTCAAAATAAATTTTAGAAATTTATTTTCTAATTAAGATCATACGTTAGAATTTATAAGTCAAATCGAATCACGACGAATTTTTGTATCGAACAACGTCTTCGTCGTTCGTTTTTCCGTAACGTCGGATCGCGCTGGAAAAACCCGTAAAATCTCAAAAAAATCTGCATGGCAGCCGCCACCTCACCATGTTTAGGTGTTAACATGCATGTTAATACACCCTAAGCTAATGACACCTAAATCTATCTTTTTGCATGGTCAACCATTAATCATTTCACAAGCTTAGACAAAACAATTCTTTCTCTCTCTTTCCACTCTCTCTCTCGGCCACTCTCTCCATCTCTCCCTCAACTTCATCTTCTTCATCTCTTCAATCCTCCATTGAAGACTTCACCAAGAACTTGAAGAACTCACACAAACCATCCATCCATCCATTCAATTCCATAACTTCATTCATTAAATCTTAAGGTATTTTCATTCTCTACAACTCTATCCAATTAGATTTTCTTTTCTTCTCTTTTCCCTCATGTTTGAATTTTTAAGGTGTTGGAATGGAAGAAATGATCTTAGAATAATGTAATTGGATATGCTAGACATGATATTTATGGATTAAAAATGATCAAAAATAAGAAACCTAACATCTAGGTTAATGCAGGATTTTTTTTGAAAATTGTAGGATTTTTGTTTTTCTTCTTTTGATTGTAAATTCATGCTTAGTAGAGGTTTAATTAGTGTATAGAATGAAAAGGGATTGAAAGCCCTATGTTGTTATGAAATTGAGTTAGGGTTTGAAGTATGAAATTAGGGGTTTTTGCATGTTAGTTGTTTTTGGAATTGCAAGTGAATAATTAGTGATATAAGAGCATGTTTGGTATATAAACGTTATTAATTTAAAAAGAAAATCATTCCATAAACATATGTTCAAAACCAGAAATTTTAAAGTAGTTAGGAGTTTTCCACATGATCATTTAAAGTGATGATTTGTTAGTTGATTATTGTTACAAATCATGTTAATTGATAATAGGAATTAATTGGAAATTTTCTAAAGATGTTTAATGGAATGTAAGAGACAAAGATCACTATATAATCTGAGTTATAAAGATGTTAAGACATGTTAGCATGCATGAAAACGATTCCTATTAGACGTAGATTAACGTCGTAAAGTTTGAACGAAAACCGACGACTTTTAAAGATCGCGTAAGAGGCGAATATCTAGTTGTAACTAATAATCGGGAAGTCGGATGAAAATTTTAACTTGATATTATTGATTATAATGAAATTTGGAACATCTTTCTAGTTGACATCGTAAGCATCCGAGTTCATATAATATGGGTTAAAGTGATAATCGGAAACTAGAAAACGTTTGGAATTTCTTTGTTGGTATAGTAATTGATAGTTGAAATCCGACGTTAGAACGTCGTGCCTTTGAGTAAGTGAGAAGGAGTTTGTCACGTACGGAGGTACGTGTTGACTGCCTTGAGAGTTCAGTTTCTAAAAAAGTTGAGTACGAAGATTTAAAACTAACCTAAAACGTTATACGGCGAACTTATCAATAAGCTAGGGTTTCACGGCAGTTTTTGCGACCCCTGCCGGAAACTGTAATAACTTCCAGCTCGTTTATCGGATTTGTGATCCGTAAATTGGAGCAGAAACTAGACTTCCTAAGCTTTCTAGTGGTACAGGGCTCACCCCCTGTTTCCAAGTCCTCTGTTCTGGACAGCCTCCAGAGTTACTGGACTGTGCAGTAGAAATTTCAGTTTCTTGTTTTCTAAGTTATTTGGTTCACAACTTAGTTTCTTTTGATCGTTTAAACCGTTTTATCTAACGAATACCTTCTATCTGACCCTAGAGTCAAGGATCAGACCTTTAATGATGAAAACCAGTCGAGATCGTATCTTGTATCTTATCTTTTCTTTAAAGAAGTAATAAACGAGAAATATTCATAAGTCGTGAAATGAGCTATAAATGAAATCGCCTAAGTTGGTTCTTCCCAACTTAGTTTCTTATAATCCTTAAAGTCGTTTTAAGACATCGACAACCTTCTCTACTGACCCGAGAGTCGAGTACGAGATCTTTCAAGTTCTAAACGAGATTGGTACGAGTCTCATTTCCCGTTAAGTAAAACGAATCTAGTAAGCGTGCAAATGCCAAGAAAATAAAATGACTAGAACTTTCTTCGATTCTCTTTCTTCGAGTATCTTTTACGAACCATTTTTAAGTATATTTTATTTTACGATGAAGGAGGAAGCCAACTATAGAGAAAGGACAGAAGATCTCAAGTTGGAAGCGTTTGTTTTAAGTTCTGTAAAATAAGGTGGGCTTTTATATACAAATAAAACGAGCAATGCTCAAAAAATCTTTCTTTATTGCTTTGATATCTGTGTTTTCAAAGTGATAATATGGCATGAACTGTTTTAAGTTTTTATGTGAGTTCTCTTGTACCAATCTGAGTTAACATTCGTGTTTTCCAGATTTCTGAGTTAACCTTCGGGTTTTCCAGACTTTTAGAGTTAGTCTATTTTTAGATTAACTAACGATCGGCTCTGAGTTAGCTGCTAAGTGCTTTCCAGAGTTAGTGCACTTTGTAACCTGTGGTGTATGTGATATCCTGTTGAGGGGTACCAGCCACGGTGAATTAGTAGTGGTCAAAGATTGAACGTAACATCAGTCAGAAAATGCTCGCGCGAGCGATTTATGAGAAAATGTCAGAAAATGTTTAGTAGACACGGATTCTTTCAATAAAACCCCGTGTGCTACACTTATGAGATGCCATTTTATCAATAATTATAAGTATATTTTCGGCATCGTGCCCACTAAGTACCTTTGTACTTAGCCCTGCATTGCTTTCTAAATGTGCAGGTTGAAGCGACGGTGAGCGGCGACGATTGTTGTTGTTGAGTTTAAGGATAAGATGCTTAGTAGAACTCTTCCGCTGTCAATCTCTGTTTTTCTTTTGAGATGTATTTTGAACAACTCAGTAGTTTATGTCCGTATATTTGAACTTAGTTTTATCTTTTGTACTTATGTCGAGTAATCCTTAGGGATTAACTCTTTCTTTTCTATAATCAAGTCTTGTTCATAATTTATCGATGTTTATCATGTATGTTTAGTCAGTTAGCCCCCTTCTTTCCCGCTTCTTTAATCCAACCCCAGTCGCACCCCGGCTTCTGCCGTCCCTCGGGATTTGGGGCTGTGACAGAGTGGTATCAGAGCAGAGGTTCGTTTTCTGCTCTGGTCATAAGTCATTTCCCTAGTATGAGTCATTCTTTTAGTGATACCACAGAGTGGTATCAGAGCAGTGTTCGTTTTCTGCTCTATTTCTGAGTCATTCCTTCTAGTATAAGTTATTCTTTTAAGTGATACCACAGAGTGGTGTCAGAACGGGCTTCCTGCTCTAATGATGAGTCATTCCTTCTAGTATGAGTTAATGTGAGTCATTCTTTCAAGTACGAGTCATTCTTTGAAGTAATATCATAAAGTGGTATTTTTATACAAGTCTTTCTTCGAGAAGTAATATAGAGTATTCGTTCGTACTCTATATCGAGTCTTCTCTCAAGTCATGAGACATAGTATTTGTATATACTTTGGATCGGAGTCGTTTTTCCAAGTATAAGATAAGAGTTAAACTATGATGTTAAGATTGAGAACGTAGAAGTCTACTCAACCGCCCGCTACGTCGACTCAACAAGGAAAAAGTGAAAGAATTTTATAAGGAGATTTCTTTTAATAAGAAAAGTTATGAGCAAGTATTCAGTGAAAATGTGAAAACGAGAATGAGTTGTGTTTTAAAAATGAGAATTTTACAGAAGTATAATCTTTATACTTACATGATTATCCGATAGTACAAGTACTATCTTATGTGAAAATATGTGCGCAATGATTTTTCTCTTTATGAAAAAGTATGCGGATACAAGAATATAGACGGATTTTAAGGGAATTTTCCCGGTTCAATGAGAACATAGACGTGAAACTTAAGAGCTTTCCGGTTCTTCGAGAACTTAGACGTTTTTAAGAAATGTTGTTTCGAAATGATTTCGAAAGGAGATCTCTAACGCGAGAAGGACTCCCTCTGATGGATGTCACGTGCGCTTAGTGACACGAATAAAGATTCGGCAAAGTCGAACTTGCCGTCTAAAAATATTTCCTGCGAGGAAAAGAAATAAAATGAATAAAAATAATTCGATAAATCGTGTTAGTGAAAGAAAGAAGCGATAGAACGTTCGAGAAGCTGTCGGCTTCAAGTTAAGAAAGATATGAACGAGACGACAACTGGAACTTAGCTTTCCAGGGAGTTTTTCTTAAGTTATATTTCTTTTTCTTTATATGGAATTAAATTCCATATTTTCGTCTTGAGCAACGACTACAATTAGCACGAGTATTAAGAGTCGTAAGCGATAAATTCTTTTGAAATGGATGTTACTTTTGAATAAGTAACATGAACGAAGTAAAAACACTTTGTTTTAATAAGTGAAAAACCGTTAAGAGTTAGTTAAGAAAAAAGGAAATAGAAGAATTAAAATGAATAATGGTACAGTGAAATAAAAAGAATGAAAATAAAATCTTTTATGTAATATATATATATATATGATGAATGAGTGCAATTTCTTGAATTGCTAGAAGTCTTATTAAGTGGTTGGTTTAGATGTTGATGTTACAATTTGAATAAGGGATATTCACTTGTAATTTATGTTTTGATTAAGATAAGTTGTTTTCTTTTTCTACCTGTTACTGATCCAAGTTACCTTAAACCTTTTGTAGGATGGCTAGGACCCGTGTCACGGTTCGGAAGAGTCAGCCCTTGGCCTCGTGCAAGCGCACCATAGTGGATATATTGAAGGATGAATATTACGAGTTTGAGGTAGACCACGGAGAAGAAGATGTGGGACAGATTGTCAGTAATTTTTCATCAGCTTATTACCCAGTGAGGGAGAGTCAGGCAATTTTAGACCTGATCGTGCACCTACCGGACGAGTGGCGCGGATGGGCGCACCGGGCAGCTTGGTACTACTTGGGGATTCTCGGCGACGACACAGAGCCAACAGGCAACTACGCTGGTTTTGCCTTGTGTGTGCACAAGCGTTTCTTTGAGAACAGGCATATGATTGCCCTTCCTTTGGAGCCACACATCCCCTACAATCACTATCCAGCCGAGACAGAGCTTGAGGAGCTTGACCTAGACCCAGATATGTTAGAGTTATTAGAGTTGCCACCAGATGGGGTACTAGAGGAGGAGCTTGAGGCTGAGTTAGAGCAGCCCGAGGAGGACGAGGAGACGATAGTTCCACCAGAGTCACCACCGGCTGCACAGCAGATTGAGGAGTTGATCCCGGGTTCTGGTTTTGTAGAGGTTGACGCTGAGACAACCGCATTGTTGGGATTGTCTACACCATTTTTGCCAGACGTTTGTGTCAGGGTCAGGAGACCGTCGGAGACGAGACTGTACAGAGAGGGACCAGACTGTAGAGAGATCGACGCGGAGCTTGCCGCCATGTTGGAGTTTCCTTCTCCACTTACACCACTGGAGGAGATTTGCACGAGGTGGGGAGTACCTTGGAGGCACACGGAGGCAGGACCGTCTAGGGTCCGTTTTAGGGAGGAGTTTGAGACAGGTTTAGATTCAGTTCCCGACCACCTTCTTCCCCTGAAGAAGCGTGCGAGGAGGATCAGTGAGGACTACTTGGTCTCCGACTTAGAGGAGACTGTTTTTGAGGCACCGTCACCCACCGTGTTTATACTTGACGAAGGTTCTACTTTGAGAGTGGACCAGCCACTCGAGCTGGTTTATGGTTCGGAGACCGAGGAGGAGGATCCGGAGGAGGATCCGGAGGAAGACCCGGAGGAGGATCCGGAGGAAGACCCAGTGGAGGGTTGTTAGGTTTTGTAGACCTTGGAGTAGTTTTTGGTTCCTTCTGTGGTTTAGCTAGGCAGTGCTGTATAGATATGGGTAAATACCAGTAGTAATGATAGCTTTTTGTTCTATATAGAGTCGGATCAGTAACTAGTTAGTTTTGTAGTACTCTAACGGATATGAAATTTTATGAATCGTTTCCGTTCTAGTACTTTGATAGATGCGGAGTGCAGTTTGTTAATGCACCCAGTAAATAGTAGGCAGTCAGCCTAGTTTAGACTAATAGTAGTCTAACCCCTTTTGTATAAGTCCTCGTTGAAGGCAAAATTAATATTCTTTGGGACGTATATATATTTATGACTCGTAAAAGAGGGTTTTAATCAAGTAAAATTTCTTATGAATCAAGTAATTGAAAATTTGAATGTTAAATAAACTAGAGTAACGAAGAAATGAGCTTAACCCGAAGGTTAAAAGATTAATAAAAATTATATCAAGCTAGGTTCGATATGATGTTCCACGAATTTGATTGAGTTAAGAGTGAGCTAGTAAGTGCCAAATGAAATTAACAGAAGGAAACTAATGAGAGTTATCAATTCTTCTCTAGACTAAAGAAATGCCGCCAAGAAATGTAAACAATAGGAGAGGTCGAAGACCTGGAAGACCAAGAGGACGTGTAGGACGTCAACCAGAAAATGACCAAGAACAAGAAAATGAGCGGAATATTACTCCATCCCCATCTCCACCCCCGTCACCATCACCACCACCTCCACCACAGCCCCGTAGAGATATTGAGGATCTTTTCCTCAAAAGAAGCCCTCCAATGTTTAATGGAATTGGAAGTCCTAGCGATGCTGAGCTATGGGTGAGATCGACCGAGAAAATTTTTAAACTCCTCAGATGCACTGATGAGGAAAGAATGCTGTGTGTCGCATTCCAACTAATGGGATCGGCAGACTATTGGTGGGAGGCAAGACAAAAGGTAATACCTGCTGAGCATCTGGCTCGTTTTTCATGGAAAGAATTTAAGAAAATTTTCTTTGACAAATACGTCCCCAAGACGTATAGGGCGCAGAAAGAGGCTGAATTTTACAATCTGAAACAAGGAAAGCTAACTGTGACGGAATATGACGTCAAGTTTTGCGAATTGATGAGATATGCGCCGACACTGGTCGACACAGAGGAGAAATTATCAAAGAAATTCCAGGGTGGTTTACGTCATGAGTTGGGAATCTCTTTAGCTAGTCATGGAGGACTAAGTTATTCAGATTTACTGGGAAGAGCACTGGAAATGGAGGCCGTCGTGCCTGATGAGAAGAAGGTTGTACCAACTGCGTCAGCACCAGTGCAGAATCAGAATCGAGGCTACTACAACAACAACAACAACAACAACTACCTGGGGAAGAGAAAATGGAGTGGAGGAAGTAGCGGAGGTTACAATCAGGGTTATAACAATCAAGGAGGGCAGAGAAGAGGTTATCAGCAACCTGCCAACAACAACAACATTGGGAAAAGACCGTGGCAAGGAAACAACCAATCAGGATTGTCCATTCAAGGGAACAGGCAGAACCTGCCGTAGAAAGGCAATAATCAGCCGAACCAGCCACAAGGGCAACAGAGGAGTTTTAATCAGGGAGCGAATAACCCAGGGAGGGTTACCATTCCTGTCTGCCCGAAATGCAACCGAGCCCATCCTGGAGTCTGCCAAATGGGTACCCCTAACTGTTTCAACTGTGGACAGAAGGGACATATGAAAAGGGACTGCCCTAAACCGCTTCAAGCAGTACCTCTCCGAGCAGTCCAAGCACAACCGCAACAGCCACCTATGAACCAGCAGCAATTTCAGCAGCATGCACAACAACAACAAAATGCGAGGGCATGCGCTATCAAACAAAGCGGTCAGCGCAAAGGAAAAGGCAATCTAGCAGGTATGGGAAAACTCCACAACATCCCTATTAAGATATTGTTTGATACTGGCGCATCGCATTCTTTCATTGCTGGCTCATGTACCGATAACTTAGACATTAGACCTGTAAGAGCTGCACAATCTATGAGAGTAGCCACACCTTCAGGAGAAATCACTACTTCCACACATGTTTGCTCTAACTTAGAACTAGAAATTGGAACTCATAAAATTATAGCGAACAATCTAAATGTTATGATAATATGGGACGTAGATATAATCCTAGGTATGGATTGGTTATCAGAAAATTACGCTACGATTCTCTGCAATGAGAGAAAAATTTCTTTTCAACCACCGGGTAAAGAACCGACCGAATTCCACGGAATTTCAATGGGTAGAGGCGTACCAATTATATCAGCCCTTCAAGCCACGAAACTTATGAAGAAGAAAGGTACCACAGCATATCTTGTATACCTAGTTGGAGAACCAGGAGCCGAGAAGACCATTCGGGACGTAAAAGTCGTGAACGAATACGAAGATGTTTTTCCAGAAGTGCTACCAGGATTGCCACCTGATCGTCTTGTGGACTTCACGATCGATTTAGAACCAGGAGCAGCTCCTAAGTCTAAAGCCCATTACAGAATGGCACCGAAGGAACTGGAAGAGCTCAAAATCCAGTTGCAGGAATTATTAGATCTTGGTTTTATCAGACCAAGTGTTTCACCTTGGGGAGCGCCCGTGCTGTTTGTTAGAAAAAAAGACGGATCGATGAGAATGTGCATCGATTACCGAGAACTGAACAAGATCACTCTCAAGAACAAATATCCTTTGCCAAGGATCGAGGATCTGTTCGATCAATTTAAGGGTGCAGGAGTCTTTTCCAAAATAGATTTGAGATCAGGGTATCATCAGCTTAAGATTAAACCTGAAGATGTACCTAAGACCGCTTTTAGAACTCGATATGGCCATTACGAATTTTTAGTGATGCCATTTGGTTTGACCAACGCTCCAGCCGTATTCATGGACCTCATGAACAGAGTCTTCAACCCCTACTTGGACAAATTTGTTCTAGTATTCATTGACGACATCCTTATTTACTCTAAAAATGAAATGGAGCATGAGAAACATCTACGGATAGTGTTGGAAACACTAAGAGCTGAAAAACTCTATGCCAAATTCAGTAAATGCGAATTTTGGTTAAAGGAAGTAATGTTCCTTGGACACATAGTATCGACAGAAGGAATTAAGGTGGATCCAGCCAAAGTAGAAACAGTGCAAAACTGGAAGGCACCAACAAATCAGAATGAGATCAGAAGTTTCTTGGGATTAGCTGGTTATTACAGAAGGTTTATCGAGGGATTTTCTACAATCGCTCGCCCGATGACGCAGCTACTCAGGAAAGATACCAAGTTTAAGTGGACGGATGAGTGCGAGAAAAGTTTCGAAACTCTTAAGGAGAAGCTAACTACAGCGCCAGTGTTAGCACTTCCAGATGCAAATAAAGAATATGTGGTTTACACCGACGCATCGAAAAATGGATTAGGTTGTGTCTTAATGCAAGACGGACGAGTGATAGCTTATGCTTTACGACAACTTCGACCCCACGAAGTTGAGTACCCAACCCACGATTTAGAACTTGCAGCAGTAGTACATGCGCTAAAAATTTGGAGACACCATCTCTATGGTTTAAGAGTTGAGATATTCACCGATCACAAGAGTCTGAAGTACTTTTTCGAGCAAAAAGAACTAAACATGAGACAAAGACGATGGCTCGAATTAGTCAAGGATTATGACTGTGGAATTAACTATCATCCAGGAAAGGCTAATGTGGTAGCAGACGCATTGAGTCGCAAAGCCCCAACGAAGTTAGGATGTCTTTTCGTAGAAGAAGAAACTTTAGTACGAGAATTCGAGAAGATGGATATCAGAGTGCTTGACACACCAGCAATGATAATAAGTCAAATAGCAGCACTTGAAGCTACACCAGATTTAAGAGAAAGAATCATTAGTGCTCAGAGGAAAGACGAGTCAATGGAAAAGTTAAGAGTAAGGATAAGGACAGATAAGCCAGAAGAATATTCGGAAGCTCCAGACAATGCGATACTTTATAAAGGCAGAATTTGTATTCCCGACAACAACAACGAGTTAAAGAACGAAATTTTGAGTGAGGCTCACGATACGCCTTACACAGCACATCCAGGAAGCACAAAAATGTACCAAGATTTGAGAAGAAACTTTTGGTAGAATGGAATGAAACGAGACATTGCCTCGTTTATAGAAAGATGCCTAGCATGTCAACAAGTTAAGGCTTTACACCGACGACCGTATGGATTGCTACAACCGTTGAATGTCCCAGATTGGAAATGGGAAGGCATAGCTATGGACTTTGTCACAGGCTTGCCTAAGTCAAAAAAGGGAAACACAGCAATTTGGGTAATAATTGATAGACTTACGAAGTCAGCTCACTTCTTGCCGATTAAGGCTACATATGGATCAGAGAGACTAGCACAGTTGTATGTAAAAGAGATTGTACGTCTGCATGGAATACCGAAGGTCATAATATCAGATAGAGATGCTAAGTTTACCTCGAGATTTTGGATTACAATGCAGAACGAATTGGGAACAGAGCTAAATTTTAGTACAGCCTTTCACCCACAGACAGATGGACAGTCAGAGAGAACGATTCAGATTTTGGTCGATATGTTAAGAACAGTAGTTTTGGACCGAGGCACAAATTGGGAAGAAATTCTACACTTAATTGAGTTTGCCTACAACAACAGCTATCAGGCCACAATAGGAATGGCACCGTTTGAGGCTTTGTATGGAAGAAAATGTAGATCACCGCTTTATTGGGACGAAGTAGGTGAGAGAAAGAACCTAGGTCCAGATGCGATTAATGAGATGATTGAGATAGTTCGACAGATTCGAGATAGAATGAAAGAGGCCCAGAGCCGACAGAAATCGTATGCAGACGACCGTCGAACCAACCTTAAGTTTGAAATAGGAGATAAAGTCTTTCTTAAGATATCCCCGACCAAAGGAATCCTTAGGTTCGGAGTTAAGGGTAAATTAAGACCCAGGTTTATAGGACCATATGAAATCCTCGAGAGAATAGGATCAGTCGCGTATAGATTGGCCTTACCGCCAAGTCTAGGAAGCGTCCATAACGTTTTTCACGTTTCTCAGTTGAGAAAATATGTTTACGATCCTAAACACGTTATTAGTCAGCAAGACGTAACTCTTGAATCTGACCTAAGCTATGAAGAAAAACCGATATCGATCTTAGATAGAAAAATTCAAGAATTAAGAACTAAATCGATGCCAATAGTTAAAGTGTTATGGAACCATCACGGGCAAGAAGAAGCCACGTGGGAACTCGAGGAGAAGATGAAGGAGCGATATCTGCATGGCAGCCGCCACCTCACCATGTTTAGGTGTTAACATGCATGTTAATACACCCTAAGCTAATGACACCTAAATCTATCTTTTTGCATGGTCAACCATTAATCATTTCACAAGCTTAGACAAAACAATTCTTTCTCTCTCTTTCCACTCTCTCTCTCGGCCACTCTCTCCATCTCTCCCTCAACTTCATCTTCTTCATCTCTTCAATCCTCCATTGAAGACTTCACCAAGAACTTGAAGAACTCACACAAACCATCCATCCATCCATTCAATTCCATAACTTCATTCATTAAATCTTAAGGTATTTTCATTCTCTACAACCCTATCCAATTAGATTTTCTTTTCTTCTCTTTTCCCTCATGTTCGAATTTTTAAGGTGTTGGAATGGAAGAAATGATCTTAGAATAATGTAATTGGATATGCTAGACATGATATTTATGGATTAAAAATGATCAAAAATAAGAAACCTAACATCTAGGTTAATGCAGGATTTTTTTTGAAAATTATAGGATTTTTGTTTTTCTTCTTTTGATTGCAAATTCATGCTTAGTAGAGGTTTAATTAGTGTATAGAATGAAAAGGGATTGAAAGCCCTATGTTGTTATGAAATTGAGTTAGGGTTTGAAGTATGAAATTAGGGGTTTTTGCATGTTAGCTATTTTTGGAATTGCAAGTGAATAATTAGTGATATAAGAGCATGTTTGGTATATAAATGTTATTAATTTAAAAAGAAAATCATTCCATAAACATATGTTCAAAACCAGAAATTTTAAAGTAGTTAGGAGTTTTCCACATGATCATTTAAAGTGATGATTTGTTAGTTGATTATTGTTACAAATCATGTTAATTGATAATAGGAATTAATTGGAAATTTTCTAAAGATGTTTAATGGAATGTAAGAGACAAAGATCACTATATAATCTGAGTTACAAAGATGTTAAGACATGTTAGCATGCATGAAAACGATTCCTATTAGACGTAGATTAACGTCGTAAAGTTTGAACGAAAACCGACGACTTTTAAAGATCGCGTAAGAGGCGAATATCTAGTTGTAACTAATAATCGGGAAGTCGGATGAAAATTTTAACTTGATATTATTGATTATAATGAAATTTGGAACATCTTTCTAGTTGACATCGTAAGCATCCGAGTTCATATAATATGGGTTAAAGTGATAATCGGAAACTAGAAAACGTTTGGAATTTCTTTGTTGGTATAGTAATTGATAGTTGAAATCCGACGTTAGAACGTCGTGCCTTTGAGTAAGTGAGAAGGAGTTTGTCACGTACGGAGGTACGTGATGACTGCCTTGAGAGTTCAGTTTCTAAAAAAGTTGAGTACGAAGATTTAAAACGAACCTAAAACGTTATACGGCGAACTTATCAATAAGCTAGGGTTTCACGGCAGTTTTTGCGACCCCTGCCGGAAACTGTAATAACTTCCAGCTCGTTTATCGGATTTGTGATCCGTAAATTGGAGCAGAAACTAGACTTCCTAAGCTTTCTAGTGGTACAGGGCTCACCCCCTGTTTCCAAGTCCTCTGTTCTGGACAGCCTCCAGAGTTACTGGACTGTGCAGTAGAAATTTCAGTTCTTGTTTTCTAAGTTATTTGGTTCACAACTTAGTTTCTTTTGATCGTTTAAACCGTTTTATCCAACGAATACCTTCTATCTGACCCTAGAGTCAAGGATCAGACCTTTAATGATGAAAACCAGTCGAGATCGTATCTTATATCTTATCTTTTCTTTAAAGAAGTAATAAACGAGAAATATTCATAAGTCGTGAAATGAGCTATAAATGAAATCGCCTAAGTTGGTTCTTCCCAACTTAGTTTCTTATAATCCTTAAAGTCGTTTTAAGACATCGACAACCTTCTCTACTGACCCAAGAGTCGAGTACGAGATCTTTCAAGTTCTAAACGAGATTGGTACGAGTCTCGTTTCCCGTTAAGTAAAACGAATCTAGTAAGCGTGCAAATGCCAAAAAAATAAAATGACTAGAACTTTCTTCGATTCTCTTTCTTCGAGTATCTTTTACGAACCGTTTTTAAGTATATTTTATTTTACGATGAAGGAGGAAGCCAACTATAGAGAAAGGACAGAAGATCTCAAGTTGGAAGCGTTTGTTTTAAGTTCTGTAAAATAAGGTGGGCTTTTATATACAAATAAAACGAGCAATGCTCGAAAAATCGTTCTTTATTGCTTTGATATCTGTGTTTTCAAAGTGATAATATGGCATGAACTGTTTTAAGTTTTTATGTGAGTTCTCTTGTACCAATCTGAGTTAACATTCGTGTTTTCCAGATTTCTGAGTTAACCTTCGGGTTTTCCAGACTTTTAGAGTTAGTCTATTTTTAGATTAACTAACGATCGGCTCTGAGTTAGCTGCTAAGTGCTTTCCAGAGTTAGTGCACTTTGTAACCAGTGGTGTATGTGATATCCTGTTGAGGGGTACCAGCCACGGTGAATTAGTAGTGGTCAAGATTGAACGTAACATCAGTCAGAAAATGCTCGCGCGAGCGATTTATGAGAAAAAGTCAGAAAATGTTTAGTAGACACGGATTCTTTCAATAAAACCCCGTGTGCTACACTTATGAGATGCCATTTTATCAATAATTATAAGTATATTTTCGGCATCGTGCCCACTAAGTGCCTTTGTACTTAGCCCTGCATTGCTTTCTAAATGTGCAGGTTGAAGCGACGGTGAGCGACGACGGTTGTTGTTGTTGAGTTTAAGGATAAGATGCTTAGTAGAACTCTTCCGCTGTCAATCTCTGTTTTTCTTTTGAGATGTATTTTGAACAACTCAGTAGTTTATGTCCGTATATTTGAACTTAGTTTTATCTTTTGTACTTATGTCGAGTAATCCTTAGGGATTAACTCTTTCTTTTCTATAATCAAGTCTTGTTCATAATTTATCGATGTTTATCATGTATGTTTAGTCAGTTAGCCCCATTCTTTCCTGCTTCTTTAATCCAACCCCAGTCGCACCCCGGCTTCTGCCGTCTCTCGGGATTTGGGGCTGTGACATTATCGTCCCAAACTTGCATAGTCATATGCGATGAAGCCTGAATATTATAGAGAAAATATTAATAAAATAAATAAGTTTCAAGTATAAATATGAAAATCATACTATAATTTACGAATCTCACCTCAAGTTCGATTAAGAAGCTATTTTACCACTTGTTTCCACCACAACGTATATCGTAATGCATGCTAATAATCCGAACCCCGATTATTGTCTACATCTAAAGTATTTTCCAAGAATTTGTAATGTGTATTATTTTTCTTTTAGCAATTGAATTTATTTTTGAAATGTAGCATAGACTTTTTCTTAAAAATAGTTATTGTTTAATTATGTTAATGATAATTTAATAAAAATAAAGTTATGTATTTGTTAAATTTAATAATTAACCAAATTAATATCGATAATTTTCCCATCCATATATACATATATGCATAAATAAATAAATAAATATATATATATATATATATATATATATATTAAAGAGATCAAATATAAATAAATGCATACGTGTTAACTAAAAACAAATCTTAAACGTCCATTTGAATTGATCTACGGTCCACAACAATGAAGATTGTTGCTTGTCAATTTTTGAGAAATTTAAACAAAGAAGGGCACGATATAGTATTTGTAATCTAATTTGTAACTTAATAACTAAAACTATATATTTTAATTGACGTTTATATTATGTTCATTCATTTTTTTTTTTAGAAAATTTATTTATGTTCTTCAATGAATGAAGTTTCACTTAAAACCGACGAGATTTATTTTGATTAAGAGAGCATGATGTTCTTTTTAAAGTAATTCCTACGATACCTTCATGTAATTTCTCGTTTTTTCCCCTTCTTTTATTTATTAAAGACAAATAACAAATATTTAAAAGAAAATACATTAATCATTCAGAATCAACATCAAAATAAATAATTACAAAACTCATAAAGGAAATAGAAACTATAAAGGTAACATAAACTACAAAGAATATGTCATACCCCGACTCCTGAGGTGCGACGTATGATGCGAACACTAACATTACTAAACCATCCATCACTCAACTCAAATAAGGGAAACATGCTCGGGGAAACAAGGGAATATCAACGGAAAGCGGTAACATTCGAGACATGCTTTCAAGGATATATCGAAACAACCAACGAGCACGAATAATTTACATATCAAGTTTGAATGGGAACAAGTATTTCAAGTCAACAAGAAATGAGATTTATCAAAAACAGAAATTAGTATCGAGCACATCGCTCGGAATTAAAACATATATCAGAGTATAATATCCAAAAGATTTCAATAATAATAATCATAGTATTGCAGCGGAATCCTCGACTCAAATCCAACAACTACATGTATGGAGACATGCAATTGCCAGTCTAACTTTCGACTCGATCAACAAAACATATCAAACCACACCACCAAGCTGTCCTCTCCATCCGCATCCCGCTAACCTGCACGTTTAGAAATACATGCAGGGCTGAGTACTTCGTACTCAGTGAACACATGCCAAAAACTTTTGAAACTTTGCTCTTAGAGCTGTATCAATTGATCTTGCCTTGTCGTAGCATCATAAGTATTTATGCAATGAAAACAGTTTTACTTGTGAATGCAAAATCATTTTCTTTTCGAATAGACTGCGCAGTCAAAACAATTATATATACATCAAACAGTATGTATCATCCACCACATCACCCATCCATCCGTGTCGAGAAGTAGGCCTCCTTCTCAAACACTGTGACCGACCCAACCGAAGCAAGGCTCACAGTCACCATCAAACAATTCATATACCACACGTGGGTTTCCTGCCTTTCACAGGATAATAGTATCTTATTTCAAGCAGATGATAAAACATACCAAACATCATAAAATCGGCAAGTCAATTGAATTTAAAACTCATATCATAATAATAATATTCAATAACCAAATAACGATAGCATTCATCAGAGGTTTGGTTTTAGAAAAGCCCACCTTACTTCCGTCGATTAGCTAGGCTGCTTACTCTTTCTTCGTCCTCGCTACTTCTCCATCCCGCTCGGTCCTTTATATTTTGACATCGATAAAAGAAGTAAGACACGAAGCTTAAGACGTAAAGTAGACGTTTGTTTCGACTGAAGGACTTCTACTTGACTCGTCTCTCTCTATTTTTATCTTTTCTAAGACAATCTCGATTCTCGACTTTCTCGTCCTCGGTTCTCACTCTACTCGATTACTAATTACTGAATCTCGTACTCTTGTTTCTAAGTCGTTATTACTGCTTGCTAATACTTAGCATTTCTATGAATTAAAGAAGCGTTAATTTCCTAAGCTTCAATACTTGAATCCTTACTCACATTCTCAATTAGATACTCGATTATACGAACATCATTCATGTCATGAGCACGCATTCTCAACAAGTTGAACAATCATTTCATTATAATCAAAGCATAAATGTTTTACTCAAGCATGTAGATTCAATTAAGCATATTCAATATGTTTAATCACATAAGTCTACTCAAACGAATTTAATTCAACATAGAATTTCAATCAATCATCATAATTTAAATTGGAACTTAAACAAACGTATTATCTCAAACTCGATTCACACTTCAAGTCATATTAACAATTTCGCGTTATTACTCAACTCTAGTTTTGGAAAAGACATTAATTCAAATAATAAAAGTTTTCTTAGATTAAAGCTCAAATAATCATTTAATATCTCTTAACTCAATATACGACGCTCTTTCCAAAGACGTCGTCTTTTCTCAATTACTTATAGGTATTCGCATACGTACTATTACTTATGCTTCTATTACTATTTCTCTTTTTTTGAATTAAACTCTTATTGAAATAAAAATTCATTTTCTATTTATGGCTCGACTCTTATCTTCGACTCAAAACTCGATTCTTAAGCTATTACTCAATAACTTTTATTTTTCATTTAACATTCAAAACTTGACAATTTCCTCGACTCCTTTTTAATTTACACGATTTGGAAACTAAACTCGATTATCACGAAGTAATCATCACTCGTCATAATATAAACAATTACTCAAACAATTATCATTTATAAACTTGATTCTCAAAATAACTCTTATTAACTCTTATTCTCCTTTTTATATCGTTTCTCGATTAATTACTTTAATTCGCTCCAATAATTCTTACTCGACTCTTAATCTCATAGTTTCTCTTACTCGACTTATCTCTTTATTTATTTTCTAAGCTCGACTCAACTTATTATTCTCATATTCTATTATTTCTTATTTAATGAAGAAATTTTTATTTTAGTTATTTTGCTCTAACTTATTTTTAAACTTCAAACTTCTTGATTAATTTAATATCATTCGGATAATTAAACTCATACTCGGTTTAAAGCTTCTCGTTGATTACTTATACTCAACTCTATTATTATTTATTATTCTCATTATTTCTCGTTTATTTAAACGACTTAATTCTCAATTTCTCGACTCAAATTTCATACTCGTTTTATAACTCTATTTCTTTAATTCTATCTCGTCTTCTATTTCTCATTTATTACGACTTCTAATTCTTCATTATTTATTTCTCGATTATCAATTTCTCTAGTCTCGATTTATTTAACTCGATTAATATTTTCTCTTAATCTTTAATTATTTAATAAAGAAATTACTTTCCTTTATTATTTTCTATTTTATGACTCATTACTCAAATTAATGATTTTTCCTTTTTATTTTCTCTTTAATTTTATTCCAACAAATATCTTGAATATTTTATTATTTTTAATAATTAATTTCTTTTAGAATTAATTTTAGTGATGTCACAGCCCCAAATCCCGAGGGACGGCAGAAGCCGGGGTGCAACTGGGGTTGGATTAAAGAAGCGGGGAAGAAGGGGGCTAATTGACTAAACATACATGAAAAACATCAATAAACCATGAACAAGACTTGAATATAAATAAGAAAGAGTTAATCCCTATGGATTACTCGACAAAAGTACAATAAAGAAGCTAAGTTCATATTTACAGACTTAGACTACAGAGTATTGTTCAAAAGTACATCTCAAAAAGAAATTCAGAGTTTGGCAGCGGAAGGGTTCTAACCAAGCATCCTATCCTTTAACTCAACATCAACCGTCGCCGCTCACCGTCGCTTCAACCTGCACATTTAGAAAACAATGCAGGGCTAAGTACAAACGTACTTAGTGGGCACGATGCCGAAAACATAATCATAAATATAGATAAATATGGCATTTCATAAGCGTAGCACATCGGAGTTTTATTGAAAGAATCCGTGTCTACTAAAAATTTTCTGACTCTTTTCTCATAAATCGCTCGCGCGAGCATTTTCTGACTAATGTTACGTTCAATCTTGACCAATTCTAATTCACCGTGGCTGGTACTCCTCAACAGGATATCACATACACCACAGGTTACAAAGTGCACTAACTCTGGAAAGCACTTAGCAGCTAACTCAGAGCCGATCGTTAGTTAATCTAGTTAGATTAACTCTAAATCTGGAAAACACGAATGTTGACTCAGATAGGTACAAGAGAACTCACATAAAACATAAAACAGTTCATGCCATAATATCACTTTGAAAACACAGATATCAAAGCGATAAAGAAAGATTTTCCGAGCATTGCTCGTTTTATTCTGTATATAAAAGCCCACCTTGATTTACAGAACTTAAAGCAAAAGCTTCCAACTTTGGATCTTCCGTCCTTTCTTTACAGTTGGCTTCCTCCTTCATCGTAAAATAAACATACTTAAAAACGGGTCATAAAGATAATCGATTAAAGAGAATCGAAAAAAGGTTTTAGTTGTTTCATTCTTTAGGCATTTGCACGCTTACTAGATTTGTTTTACTTAAACGGGAAACCAGACTCGTACCAATCTTGTTTAGAACTCGGAAGATCTCATACTCGACTCTCGGGTCAGTAGAGAAGATAGTCAATATCTTAATATGACTTTAAAGATTATAAGAAACTAAGTTGGAAAGAATCAACTTAGGCGATTTAAGGAATTTCTCGTTTATTACTTTTTTAACAAAAGGATAAGAGATAATATTTCGACTGGTTTTCATCACTCAAGGTCCTGTATTTGACTCTAAGGTCAGTAGGGAGATATTCGATAGATAAAACGGTTTAAACGATCGAAAGAAACTAAGTTGCGAACTAAACAACTTAGAAAACAAGAAACTGAATTTTTCACTGCGTAGTCCAGTAACTCTGGAGGCTGTCCAGAACAGAGGATTTGGAAACAGGAGATGAGCCCTATACCACTGGAAATATTGGGATGTCTAGTTCGCGCTCCAATTTACGGATCACAAATCCGATAGATGAGCTGGAAGTTATTACAGTTTCCGGCGAGGGTCGCAAAACTGCCGTGAAAACCCTAATTGCTTGATAGGTTCGACGTATAACGTTTTAGGTTCGTTCTAAGCTCTCGTATTCAATTTCTTTAGAAACTGGACTCTCAAGGCAGTCATCACGTACTTCTGTACGTGACGTACTCCTTCTCAAAACTCGCTCAAAAGCACGACCTTCTAAACGTCGGATTTCAACTAACAATTACTAAACCAACAAAAATTCAAAACGCGTTCTAGTTCTCGACTATAACTATAGCCCATATTATATCAACCAAAAGCTTATGAAGTCAACTAGAAAGTTGTTCTAAATTCCATCATAAACAATAATATCAAATTAGAATTCCCATCCGACTTCTCGATTATTAGTTACGACTAAAGGTTCGTCTCTTATGCGTTTTTCAAAGGTTGTCGGATTCTATTCAAATTTTACGACGTTAAACTACGTCTAACGTGAATCACTTTCATGCATGCAAACATATCATAACATCATTATAACTCAACTTATAAGGTGATCTTTATCTCTTACGTTTCATTAAACATTTTCTAGAAAATTCTCAATTAAATTCTATAATCAATTAACATTATTTGCAACATAATTCAACCAACAATTCATCACTTAAATCAAACATGTGGAAACTCCTAATTACTCTATAATTTTTGGTTTTTATAAAGATGTTAAGGGGGTGATTTGCTTCCCCAATTAACTACATTTATTTACTAATCAACCTCTTATATCATCAATTAATCAATTGTAAATCAATTACCAACTAACGTGCATAAAATCCCTAAATTCAACTCAAACCCTAATTGAAATTTCACAAACACATAGGGCTTTTGATTCCTTTTCATTCTAATCACTAATTAAACCTCTATTAAACAAGAATTAACCATCAAATGAAGAAAATTAAAAATCCTACAACTTACCCAAAATTTTCGGTATTAATGCAAGAGTTAGGGTTCTTATTTTTGTTCAATTTTAATCCCTAATTATCCTATCTAATACATCTAATTTCATTAATCCAAGATCAAAACATCTATTCCAATACTCTAAAATTTCGATCAAGAAGAAAAGAAAAAGAAAAGAAAGATGATTGGATAGGATTATAGAGGAGGGAATTACCTTAAGAATTAAAGAAAGATGTATGGAGTTTGAATGGAAGGATTGTGACTTGTGTTCTTCTTCAAGCTCTTGGAGTTGTCTTCAATGGTGGATGATGAAGTAAAGAAGATGATGGAAGGAGAAGTGCAGCCGATTGTGGAGATGAAATGGGAGGAAATTGTTTTGTTTAAATGTTAAAAATACTTGATATGATGAAAGGTTTGAAAAATGTGAAAAGTAGATAGATTAGGTGTCACTTAATTAGACAATAACAACATGCATGTCTCCCACTTAGAAGGAGAAAGTCGGCTGCCATGATGATTTTAGGAGGGATACGTGTTTTTCCGTCGCGATCCGACGTTACGGAAAACGTTCGACGAAAAATGTTGCTCGGTACAAAATCGTCGCGATTTGATTTGACCTTAAATTCTAACGTGCGGAACTTAATCGGAAAATAAATTTACAAAATTTATTTTGACAAAAACTCGGGACGACACAGTCCGAGTTTCGTCCGGAAAAACATAAAAACGAACTTTCTCGGGCGTGTTCGTATCGTGATTTCGTGATTGTAAAAATCAGACGGTTTTCCTTTCTGAGTTTACGAACTAAAAACTTTTCGTACGTGCTAACCCTAAATACAGTAGTCATCTAGCTGACTTCTGTAATTTATTTTCAGAAACAGATTCGACCGTTAGCCTTAGAATTCAAAAATTGTAAACTTAGGCGTGTAAAGCCCTTTATTTAATTAACTTTAAATTTTAAGAACGTAAGGAATTTATGGGGCATTACATCCTACCCCCCTTACGAAAAATTTCGTCCCGAAATTTTCTTACCTTCTGTAAAAAGATGAGGATACCGCTCCTTCATCTTCTCCTCGAGTTCCCACGTGGCTTCTTCTTGCCCGTGATGGTTCCATAGCACTTTAACTATTGGTATCAATTTAGTTCTTAATTCTTGAATTTTTCTATCCAAGATCGATATCGGCTTTTCTTCATAGCTCAGGTCAGATTCAAGAACTACGTCTTGCTGACTAATAACGTACTTAGGATCATAAACATATTTTCTCAATTGAGAAACGTGAAAAACGTTATGAACGCTTCCTAGGCTTGGTGGTAAGGCCAATCTATAAGCGACGGGTCCTATTCTCTTGAGGATTTCATAAGGTCCTATAAACCTGGGTCTTAACTTACCCTTAACTCCGAACCTAAGGATTCCTTTGGTCGGGGATATCTTAAGAAAAACTTTATCTCCTATTTCAAACTTAAGGTTGGTTCGACGATCGTCTGCATAAGACTTCTGTCGGCTCTGGGCCTCTTTCATTCTATCTCGAATCTGTCGAACTATCTCAATCATCTCATTCATCGCATCTGGGCCTAGGTTCTTTCTCTCACCTACGTCGTCCCAATAAAGCGGTGATCTACACTTTCTCCCATACAAAGCCTCAAACGGTGCCATTCCTATTGTGGCCTGATAGCTGTTGTTGTAGGTGAATTCGACTAAGTGTTGAATTTCTTCCCAATTCGCGCCTCGGTCCAAAACCACTGTTCTTAACATATCGACCAAAATCTGAATCGTTCTCTCTGACTGCCCATCTGTCTGTGGGTGAAAAGCTGTACTGAAATTAAGTTCTGTTCCCAACTCTTTCTGTATCGTAATCCAAAATCTCGAGGTAAACTTAGCATCTCTGTCTGATATTATGACCTTCGGTATTCCATGCAGACGTACAATCTCTCTAACATACAACTGAGCTAGTCTCTCTGATCCATATGTAATCTTAATCGGTAAGAAGTGAGCTGACTTCGTAAGTCTATCAATTATCACCCAAATCGCTGTGTTTCCCCTTTTCGACTTAGGCAAGCCTGTGACAAAGTCCATAGCTATGCCTTCCCATTTCCAATCTGGGACATCCAACGGTTGTAGCAATCCATACGGTCGTTGGTGTAAAGCCTTAACTTGCTGACATGCTAGGCATCTTTCTACAAACGAGGCAACGTCTCGTTTCATTCCATTCCACCAAAAGTTTCTTCGCAAATCCTGGTACATTTTCGTACTTCCTGGATGAGCTGTGTAAGGCGTATCGTGAGCCTCACTCAAGATTTCGTTCTTCAATTCGCTGTCGTTGTCCGGAATACAAATCCTGCCTTCATAAAGTATTGCATTGTCTAGAGCCTCAGAATATCCTTCCGGCTTATCTGTTCTTATCCTTACTCGTAACTTTTCCATTGACTCATCTTTTCTTTGAGCACTGATGATCCTTTCTCTCAAATCTGGTGTAGCTTCTAATGCTGCTATTTGACTTGTTATCGTTGCTGGCGTGTCAAGCACTCTGATATCCATCTTCTCGAATTCTCGTACTAAAGTTTCTTCTTCTACAAAAAGGCATCCTAACTTCGTTGGAGCCTTGCGACTCAATGCGTCTGCTACCACATTAGCCTTTCCTGGATGGTAGTTAATTCCACAGTCATAATCTTTGACTAATTCGAGCCATCGTCTTTGTCTCATGTTCAGTTCTTTTTGCTCGAAAAAGTATTTCAGGCTCTTGTGATCAGTGAATATCTCAACTCTTACACCATAGAGATGATGTCTCCAAATCTTTAGCGCATGCACTACGGCTGCGAGTTCTAAATCGTGGGTTGGGTACTCAACTTCGTGAGATCGAAGTTGTTGTGAAGCATAAGCTATCACTTGTCCGTCTTGTATCAAGACACAACCTAATCCATTTTTCGATGCGTCAGTATAAACCACATATTCCTTGTTTGTGTCTGGAAGTGCTAGTAGTGGCGCTGTAGTTAACTTTTCCTTAAGAGTTTGGAAACTCTTCTCGCACTCATCCGTCCACTTAAACTTGGTATCCTTCCTGAGTAGCTGCATCATCGGGCGAGCGATCGTAGAGAATCCCTCGATAAACCTTCTGTAATAACCAGCTAATCCCAAGAAACTTCTGATCTCATTCTGACTTGTTGGTGCCTTCCAGTTGTGCACTGCTTCTACTTTGGCTGGATCCACCTTGATTCCTTCTGTCGATACTATGTGTCCAAGGAACATTACTTCCTTCAGCCAAAATTCACATTTACTGAATTTGGCGTAGAGTTTCTCAGCTCTTAGTGTTTCCAACACTATCCGTAGATGTTCCTCGTGCTCTGCTTCATTCTTAGAGTAAATGAGGATGTCATCGATGAATACTAAAACAAATTCATCCAAGTAGGAGTGGAAAACTCTGTTCATAAGGTCCATGAATATGGCTGGAGCGTTGGTCAAACCAAATGGCATCACTAAAAATTCGTAATGGCCATATCGAGTTCTAAAAGCGGTCTTCGGTACATCCTCACGTTTGATCTTGAGCTGATGATACCCTGACCTCAAATCTATCTTGGAGAAGACTCATGCACCCTTAAGCTGATCGATCAGATCCTCGATCCTTGGCAAAGGATATTTGTTCTTGAGAGTGATCTTGTTCAGTTCTCGGTAATCGATGCACATTCTCATCGATCCATCCTTTTTTCTAACGAAAAGCACGGGTGCTCCCCAAGGTGAGATGCTTGGCCTGATAAAACCAAGGTCTAGTAATTCTTGTAACTGGATTTTGAGCTGTTCCAGTTCCTTCGGTGCCATTCTGTAAGGGGCTTTAGACTTAGAAGCTGCTCCTGGTTCTAAATCGATCGTGAAGTACACATGACAATCTGGTGGCAATCCCGGTAGCACTTCCGGAATAACATCTTCATATTCGTTCACGACTTTTACGTCCTGAATGGTCTTCTCGGCTCCTGGTTCTCCAACTAGGTACACAAGATAGGCTGTGGTACCTTTCTTCTTCATGATTTTCGTGGCCTGAAGGGCTGATATGATTGGTACGCCTCTACCCATTGAAATTCCGTGGAATTCGGTTGGTTCTTTACCCGGTGGCTGAAATGAAATTTTTCTCTCGTTGCAAAGAATCGTGGCATAATTCTCTGACAACCAATCCATACCTAGGATTATATCTATGTCCCACATTATCATAACATTTAGGTTGTTTGCTATAATCTTATGAGTTCCGATTTCTAGTTCTAGGTTAGAGCAAACATGCGTGGAAGTAGTGATCTCTCCTGAAGGTATGGCTACTCTCATAGATTGTGCAGCTCTTATAGGTCTGATGTCTAAGTTATCGGCACACGAGCCAGCAATGAAAGAATGCGATGCGCCAGTATCAAATAGTATCTTAATGGGGATGTTATGGAGTTTTCCCATACCTGCTAGATTGCCTTTTCCTTTGCGCTGACCGCCCTGTTTGATAGCGCATGCCCTCGCATTCTGTTGTTGCTGTGCATGCTGCTGAAACTGCTGCTAGTTCATAGGTGGCTGTTGCGGCTGTGCTTGGATGGCTTGGAGGGGTACTGCTTGAAGCGGTTTAGGGCAGACCTTTTTCATGTGCCCCTTCTGTCCACAGTTGAAACAGTTGGGGGTACCTATTTGGCAGACTCCAGGATGGGCTCGATTGCACTTCGGGCAGACAGGGATGGTAACCCTCCCTGGGTTATTCGCTCGCTAGTTAAAATTCCTCTGTTGCCCTTGTGGCTGGTTCAGCTGATTATTGCCCTTCCACGGCGAGTTCTGCCTGTTCCCCTGAATGAAAACCCCTGATTGGTTGTTTCCCTGCCACGGCCTCTTGCCATTATTGTTGGCAGGCTGCTGATAGCCCCTTTTTCTGTCCTCCCTGATTATTGTAACCCTGACTGTAGCCTCCACTACCTCCTCCGTTCCATTTTCTCTTCCCCTGGTAGTTGCTACTGTTGTTGTTGTAGTAGCCTCGATTCTGACTCTGCGCTGGTGCTGACGCAGTTGGTACAATCTTTTTCTCGTCGGGCACGACGGCCTCCATTTCCAGTGCTCTTCCCAGTATGTCTGAATAACCTAGTACTCCATGACTAGCCAAAGCGATTCCCAATTCATGACGTAAACCTCCCTGAAATTTCTTTGATAACTTCTTCTCAGTGTCGACCAATGTCGGCGCATACCTCATCAACTCGCAGAACTTGACGTCATATCCCGTCACAGTCAGCTTTCCCTGCTTCAGATTATAAAATTCGGCCTCTTTCTGTGCCCTATACGTCTTGGGGACGTACTTGTCAAAGAAAATCTCCTTAAACTCTTCCCACGAAAAACGAGCCAGATGCTCAACAGGTATCACCTTCTGTCTTGCCTCCCACCAGTAATCTGCCGATCCCGTCAGTTGGAATGCGACACACATCATTCTCTCCTCATCAGTGCATCTGAGGAGTTTGAAAATTTTCTCGGTCGACCTCACCCATAGCTCAGCATCGCTAGGGCTTCCAGTTCCATTGAACATTGGAGGGTTCCTTTTGAGGAAGAGATCCTCAATATCTCTACGGGGCGGTGGTGGAGGTGGTGGTGATGGTGACGGGGGTGGAGATGGGGATGGAGTGATATTCCGCTCATATTCCTGTTCTTGGTTATTTTCTGGCTGACGTCTACCACGTCTTCTCGGCCTTCTAGGTCTTCGACCTCTCCTGTTGTTAATATTTCTCGGCGGCATTTTCTTTAGTCTAGGGAAAAAATTGAAAATTCTCATTAGTTTCCTTCTATTAATTACACTTAGCACTTACTAGCTTGTTCTCAACTTAATCAAATTCATGGAACAATATATCGAACATAGCTTCGATATTATTTCATTAATCTTTTAACTTTCGGGTTAACTCATTTCCTCGTTACACGAGTTCATTTAACATTCTAATTTTTAATTACTCGATTCATAAGAAATTTTACTTGATTAACAACCCTCTTTACGGGTCATATATATATATATATATATACATCCAAAAAGAATATTACTTTTGCCTCCAACGAGGACTTATACAAAAAGGGTTAGACTATTATTAGTCTAAACTAGGCTGACTGCCTACTATTTACCGGGTGCACTAACAAGCTGCACTCCGTATCTACTAGAGTACTAGAACGGAAACGATTCATAAAATTTCGTATCCGCTAGAGTACTACAAAACTAACTAGTTACTGATCCGACTCTATACAGGACAAAGAGTTATTACTACTACTGATATTTACCCATGTCTATAAAGCACTGCTAACTAAATTGCAGTAGAATCCAAAAACTACCCTGAAGTCTGCAAAATCCTAACAACCCTACTCTGGGTCCTCCTCAGGGTCCTCCTCCGGATCCTCCTCCGGATCCTCCTCCAGGTCCTCCTCCGGGTCCTCTTCCTCAGACTCTGAACCAAAAACCAGCTCGAGTGCCTCGTCCACCCTCAGAGTAGAACCGTCGTCAAGTGTAAGCAGGGTGGGTGAGGGTGCCTCAGAAACAGTCTCCTCCAAGTCGGAGACCAAGTTGTCCTCTCTGACCTCTCTCGCACGCTTCTTCAGGGGAAGAAGGTGCTCGGGAACTGAACCTGAACCCGACTCGAACTCCTCCCTAGAACGGACCCTGGACGGTCCTGCCTCCATCTGCTCTCGGGCTACTCCCCACCTCGCACAGATCTCCTCGAGTGGCGTAAGTGGAGAAGGCAGCTCTAACATAGCGGCGAGCTCCGCCTTGATCTCTCGGTGGTCTGGTCCCTCTCTGTACAGTCTCGTCTCCAACAGTCCCCTGATCCTAACACAAACGTCAGGCACAAACGGTGAAGACAACCCCAACAGCGCGGCTATCTCAGCGTCAACCTCTACAAAACCCGGGCCTGGGATCAACTCCTCAATCTGCTGTCCAACCGGTGGTGACTCTGGTGTAACTACCGTCTCCTCGTCCTACTCTGGCTGCTCTAACTCAGCGTCAGACTCCTCCTCCAGTACACCGTCTGGTGGCAACTCTAACAAAGCTGAGTACTCCGGGTCTAAGTCAAGCTCCTCAAGCTCCGTCTCGGCTGGAAAGTGACTGTAGGGGATGTGTGGCTCTAATGGAAGGGAAATCATAAATCTGCTCTCAAAGAAACTCCTGTGCTCACACAGGGCAAACCCGGCGTAGTTGCCGGTCGGCTCCGTGTCGTCGCTGAAAATCCCCAAGAAGTACCAAGCCGCACGGTGCGCCCATCCGCGCCACTCGTCCAGTAGGTGTATGATCAAGTCTAGTATCGCCTGACTCTCCCTGATCAGGTGTCGCACTGAATAGTAGGCTGAAGAAAAATTACTAACAATCTGTCCCACATCCTCTTCTCCATAGTCTACCTCGAACTCGTAGTACTCATCCTGCAACATATCAACTATAGTGCGCTCGCACGAGGCCAAAGGCTGGCTCTTCCGAGCCGTGACACGAGTCCTAGCCATCCTACAAAAGTTTTAAGGTAACACGGATCAGTAACAGGTAGAGAAAAAAAAAATAACTTATCTTAACGAAAACATGAATTACAGAATGAATATCCCTTATTCAATTGTAACATCATCACTTAAGTCAACCACTTACTAAGACTTCTAGCAATTCAAGAAATTGCACTCAACGACATATATATATATATATATTTATATACATAAAATTAAAGATTTTATTTTCATTTTTCACCATATTATTACTCATTTTAATTCTTCTATTTCTTTTATTTCTTAACTCATTAACTCTTAACGGTTTTCACTTATTAAAACAAAGTATGTTTACTTCGTTCATGTTACTTATTCAAAAGTAACATCCATTTTCAAAAGAATTTGTCGTTTACGACTCTTGATATTCGTACTAATTGTAGTCGTCGCTCAAGACGAAATATGGAATTTAATTCCATAAGAAAATGGAATATAAAACTTAAGAATAATTTCCTGGAAAACTAAGTTCCAGTTGTCGTCGCTGGAATCGGGCGATCGATGGAAAAATTTATCAAGCTTCACGCTCGACTCCTAATAAACTCTACGATTTTTCTTTATAAAGTTCGATCAAGCGAACCCTATTGAAACACGAAACGAGAAGAAAAAGAAATGACGTGTCGCGAACTGACGTCATTTACATTACTTACACGTAAGTAATGTTCACTTATTTCACTTAACTTTGATTCCAAATTACTCGATTTTCGTTGTTTCGTTCATATACTTCTTAACTCGACGCCGAAAACTTCACAAACGTCTACTCACTCCCTTCGATTACTAACACGATTTATTGAATCATTTTTATTCATTTTCCCGCAGGATATTCTTAGAAAACAAGTTCGACTTTGCCGAATCTTTATTCATGTCATTAAGCGCACGTGACATTCATCAGAGGAAGTCCTTCCCGCGTTAGGGATCTCCTTTCGAAATCATTTCAAAACAACGTTTCTTAAAAACGTCTAAGTTCTCGAAGAACCGGAAAGTTCTTAGGTTCCAAGTCTACGTTCTCATTGAACCGGGAAAATTCCCTAAAATCTGACTATATTCTCGTATCTGCATAATTTTTCATAAAAAGGGAAATCATTGCGCAAACAATTTCACATAAGATAATACTTGTACTATCGCATAATCATGTAAGTATAAAAATTATACTTCTGTAAAATTCTCATTTTTAAAACACAACTCATTCTCGTTCTCAAATTTTTATTGAATACTTGCTCATAAATTCCTTATTTAAAAGAAATCTCATTATAAAATTCTTTCATTTTTCCTCGTTGAGTCGACGTAGCGGGCGGTTGAGTTGACTTCTACGTTCTCAATCTTAGCATCATAGTCTAACTCTTATCTCATACTTGGAAAGACGACTCTGATCCAGAGTATACACATATACCATGTCTCGTGACTTGAAAGAAAACTCAATATAGAGTACAAACAAATACTCTATACTATTTCTCGAAGAAAGACTCGTATACGAATACCACTTTATGGTATTACTTAAAGGAATGACTCGTACTAGAAAGAATGACTCATACTAACTCATACTAGAAGATTGACTCAGAAGCAGAGCAGAAAACGAGCACTGCTCTGATACCACTCTGTCACAGCCCCAAATCCCGAGGGACGGCAGAAGCCGGGGTGCGACTGGGGTTGGATTAAAGAAGCGGGGAAGAAGGGGGCTAATTGACTAAACATACATGAAAAACATCAATAAACCATGAACAAGACTTGAATATAAATAAGAACGAGATAATCCCTAAGGATTACTCGACAAAAGTACAATAAAGAAGCTAAGTTCATATTTACAGACTTAGACTATAGAGTATTGTTCAAAAGTACATCTCAAAAAGAAATTCAGAGTTTGGCAGTGGAAGGGTTCTAACCAAGCATCCTATCCTTTAACTCAACATCAACCGTCGCCGCTCACCGTTGCTTCAACCTGCACATTTAGAAAACAATGCAGGGCTAAGTACAAACGTACTTAGTGGGCACGATGCCGAAAACATAATTATAAATATAGATAAATATGGCATTTCATAAGCGTAGCACATCGGAGTTTTATTAAAAGAATCCGTGTCTACTAAAAATTTTCTGACTCTTTTCTCATAAATCGCTCGCGCGAGCATTTTCTGACTAATGTTACGTTCAATCTTGACCAATTCTAATTCACTGTGGCTGGTACCCCTCAACAGGATATCACATACACCACAAGTTACAAAGTGCACTAACTCTGGAAAGCACTTAGCAGCTAACTCAGAGCCGATCGTTAGTTAATCTAGTTAGATTAACTCTAAATCTGGAAAACACGAATGTTGACTCAGATAGGTACAAGAGAACTCACATAAAACATAAAATAGTTCATGCCATAATATCACTTTGAAAACACAGATATCAAAGCGATAAAGAAAGATTTTCCGAGCATTGCTCGTTTTATTTTGTATATAAAAGCCCACCTTGATTTACAGAACTTAAAGCAAAAGCTTCCAACTTTGGATCTTCCGTCCTTTCTTTACAGTTGGCTTCCTCCTTCATCGTAAAATAAACATACTTAAAAACGGGTCGTAAAGATAATCGATTAAAGAGAATCGAAAAAAGGTTTTAGTTGTTTCATTCTTTAGGCATTTGCACGCTTACTAGATTTGTTTTACTTAAACGGGAAACCAGACTCGTACCAATCTTGTTTAGAACTCGGAAGATCTCATACTCGACTCTCGGGTCAGTAGAAAAGATAGTCGATATCTTAATACGACTTTAAAGATTATAAGAAACTAAGTTGGAAAGAATCAACTTAGGCGATTTAATGAATTTCTCGTTTGTTACCTCTTTAACAAAAGGATAAGAGATAAGATTTCGACTGGTTTTCATCACTCAAGGTCCTGTATTTGACTCTAAGGTCAGTAGGGAGATATTCGATAGATAAAACGGTTTAAACGATCGAAAGAAACTATGTTGCGAACTAAACAACTTAGAAAACAAGAAACTGAATTTTTCACTGCGTAGTCCAGTAACTCTGGAGGCTGTCCAGAACAGAGGATTTGGAAACAGGGGATGAGCCCTGTACCACTGGAAAGATTGGGATGTCTAGTTAGCGCTCCAATTTACGGATCACAAATCCGATAGACGAGCTGGAAGTTATTACAGTTTCCGGCGAGGGTCGCAAAACTGCCGTGAAAACCCTAATTGCTTGATAGGTTCGACGTATAACGTTTTAGGTTCGTTCTTTAGAAACTGGACTCTCAAGGCAGTCATCACATACTTCTGTACGTGACGTACTCCTTCTCAAAACTCGCTCAAAAGCACCACGTTCTAAACGTCGGATTTCAACTAACAATTACTAAACCAACAAAAATTCAAAACGCGTTCTAGTTCTCGACTATAACTATAGCCCATATATATCAACTCGAAAGCTTATGATGTCAACTAGAAAGTTGTTCTAAATTCCATCATAAACAATAATATCAAATTAGAATTCCCATCCGACTTCTCGATTATTAGTTAAGACTAAAGGTTTGTCTCTTATGCGTTTTTCAAAGGTTGTCGGATTCTATTCAAATTTTACGACATTAAACTACGTCTAACGTGAATCACTTTCATGCATGCAAACATATCATAACATCATTATAACTCAACTTATAAGGTGATCTTTATCTCTTACGTTTCATTAAACATTTTTTAGAAAATTTTCAATTAAATTCTATAATCAATTAACATTATTTGCAACATAATTCAACCAACAATTCATCACTTAAATCAAACATGTGGAAACCCCTAATTACTCTATAATTTTTGGTTTTTATAAAGATGTTAAGGGGGTGATTTTCTTCCCCAATTAACTACATTTATTTACTAATCAACCTCTTATATCATCAATTAATCAATTGTAAATCAATTACCAACTAACATGCATAAAATCCCTAAATTCAACTCAAACCCTAATTGAAATTTCACAAATACATAGGGCTTTTGATTCCTTTTCATTCTAATCACTAATTAAACCTCTATTAAACAAGAATTAACCATCAAATGAAGAAAATTAAAAATCCTACAACTTACCCAAAATTTTCGGTATTAATGCAAGAGTTAGGGTTCTTATTTTTGTTCAATTTTAATCCATAATTATCCTATCTAATACATCTAATTTCATCAATCCAAGATCAAAACATCTATTCCAATACTCTAAAATTTTGATCAAGAAGAAAAGAAAAAGAAAAAAAAGATGATTGGATAGGATTATAGAGGAGGAAATTACCTTAAGAATTAAAGAAAGATGTATGGAGTTTGAATGGAAGGATTGTGACTTGTGTTCTTCTTCAAGCTCTTGGAGTTGTCTTCAATGGTGGATGATGAAGTGAAGAAGATGATGGAAGGAGAAGTGCAGCCGATTGTGGAGATGAAATGGGAGGAAATGGTTTTGTTTAAATGTTAAAAATACTTGATATGATGAAAGGTTTGAAAAATGTGAAAAGTAGATAGATTAGGTGTCACTTAATTAGACAATAACAACATGCATGTCTCCCACTTTGAAGGAGAAAGTCGGCTGCCATGATGATTTTAGGAGGGATACGTGTTTTTCCGGCGCGATCCGATGTTACGGAAAACGTTCGACGAAAAACGTTGCTCGGTACAAAATCGCCGCGATTTGATTTGACCTTAAATTCTAACGTGCGGAACTTAATCGGAAAATAAATTTACAAAATTTATTTTGACAAAAACTCGGGACGACACAGTCCGAGTTTCGTCCGGAAAAACATAAAAACGAACTTTCTCGGGCGTGTTCGTATCGCGATTTCGTGATTGTAAAAATCAGACGGTTTTCCGTTCTGAGTTTACGAACTAAAAACTTTTCGTACGTGCTAACCCTAAATACAGTAGTCATCTAGCTGACTTCTGTAATTTATTTTCAGAAACGGATTCGACCGTTAGCCTTAGAATTCAAAAATTGTAAACTTAGGCGTGCAAAACCCTTTATTTAATTAACTTTAAATTTTAAGAACGTAAGGAATTTACGGGGCATTACAAATGATCTTTAAATCTTCAAATAAACATCTAGAACACCTAGAACACACACTAGGCATTTATTCAAATCTTCAAAAATTCATATCTTTTCACCAAGAACACCTAGAACACACACTAGATTTCCTTTCTTATTTCTTTCGATTTTTGCCTCTTTTTATGCTTAAAACTTCTTTCTTTTTATCTCAACAAATCCTACTAACATCTAGTATTCAAAATTTCACACACAACATGCTCTTAAACATCATGCCATCAAAATCATCAAAAATCATTATAACATCATAAACATCATTTTCTCTAAAATTATGCATAAACTTAAATTTCTTTCTCAAGAACATCATAGGGGATTTAAATCATCATGTACTCATAATCATCTCATGCTTATTATATCATCATATCATCAACAAAATAATCAAATAAATTTCCTCCTCCTTGGCATAAAAATCACGGCATTAAGCAATAATTTAGGATAAATAATTTCTCAATTTTTCATGCACATATACTCATTCAAAATATACTTATAAACACATATCAAACATTAAATTATCAAATAGTCAAGAAAATCAAATTTCCCTTTTTTTCCTACAAATTTTCGGTTTTAATAAAATTATTAGGAGATTATTTTTCTTTCTTCTTTTAATCAAAGATAAATTCCTAGGCTCGATTTCCTATCGATTTCCTCACTCGAATCTCACATCGAATCTCATATCAAAATCCCTAGTTTTTGCCTAAGCATAAATTAAATCATGCATATATGTTTTTTTTTAGAGATTAGGGAGATTACATATATACAAGTAATCAAATAAATAAACCTACTTCAAAATAATTAAATCGAAGCTCCTCTCTTGAATCTCCTTGGCCGAAAACGATAGGAAAGAGAGCTCAAATCTTAGCTTTGGTTTCCATGGAAGATCTCATCTTGAATTCCTCAAAGAAAAATAAATCAAGAATTAATAGAGAGGATTTTGTTTTGATATTGAACTCAAGAATTGATGGATTATTACCTCTTTGATTGATGTTGGAAGAACTTAAGAGGAAGATGATAAAGATCTCTTGAAACTTGAAAGCTTGAAGCTTGAAACTTGGAAGCTTCAATGGAGAAATCTCAAGTGTGTGTGAATGTGTGTGTTTTCGGTTGGGAGAGAGAGATGGAGAGAAATATTTTCTCTTGCTTCTTAGGTAAGTATCGAGAGAGAGAGTAAAGAATTTGAGAGAGAGCTGGATACAATATATGAAATGATGGATGATAAATGATGAAATGTATTTAGCTAAGTTAAGAAAGAATATCATGATTATATTCCTTAGTAGGTGTTGAAAAATAGGATAGCTAGAGAGAGATTAGGGAGAGAGATGAGGGAGAGGTCGGTAGAGAGAGAGAGAGATTCCTCTTTGACAGATAAAATTTTACCCGGTTGCCAAAGTTTTCCGGATAAAAAGTCCGTATTATTTTATTTATACTGAAAACGGCTCTAATCTCTCATCGTCTCATTTCCGACACTAGAAACATCTCAAACCTATCTCATGTCCCATTAAATAAATCAAGGATTCCGATTATCTAATTTTTAGGTCAAAATTCCAAGTAATGAAGAAAACCTAAAAATTAATCGGCTAATTAATCCGTTAAAGACTAAATTCTTATAACTCTCTCATGTGATCTCGGATAAGTTTCTAACATATCTCAGGGGTCTTAGAATTAATTCTAGATTCAAAAGACACTAATTAGATCAAATTCTAAGTTCGTCGGTGAATAGCATTTTCTCGGTTATCGTTTCGGAATTCTCTGAAAAATCATACTCATGCTCAAACTCATATAAATAAAATCAATCAATGCATCACATCCTCAACTCGAGTAATTTAAAACACATAAGTTCACGTTAAAGCACATAGGGGCATTTTAGTGTTTCACAAATTCTCTTTTTCCTTAGAAAAATTTATCACTCAAAACTTGATAATTAAGCATATCAACTCATTTAGAACGCACTTAAGGACTTATGAAAGCTCGGGGTATTACAGAATATGTGGAGCATGGATGTATTAACTTATCGGTAGAGTGATTTATGTCTAATGCTAAAATTTCGGGTTCGACTCCACAATAATGCAACTTTTAAATTATTATTAATTTATAAGAAAAATATGCAGAATTTCTTTGGAAAAAATGGGATTTCATACAAACTCTTGAGATGTGAGATATTTATACTACTTATGTTGTACTTGGAATTATAATAACTTTAATTATTTTTTTTTATGTAATAGGTGAATTAATTACGAATGGTAATGGGTTGGGTATCCAACCATTAAGCATTTCCCAAACTCGAAACTGTTAAGATTTTTTTATCCATATCCGTCCCAAAACCCTATTAAAATTGACTTCATACCCAAACGTGCCAAATAACCCGTCGAATAATACAGGTTAATTATCCAATAAAATAGGGATGTTTAACCCGTTGGTTTGCAGGCCAACCCTATCGATTTCAGACTATTTTTGGTTCGGGTCAATCGGGCTAAATTTTTTTGGGGGTACATAATAATGATTAATATTTAATGTTTATATTTTATATTCGATCATATATACATGTCAAATGAATTTATCGTTCTTTTACTTATGTAAAAATGTAAATGCTAAGTTTTATGTGTTGATGAATATTTATGTGCGGTGATGATGCTATTAGTATTATTTTTATAATTTTTTGGGGAAGTTTAATTTTATTTGTTTCTATTTTATATATAACTATAGATTGTAACGAAGAAAAGAATTATTATAAATTAGCCAATGAACTATTTAGAAATGAAAGTAAATTCTTTTTCTTATTTTGGTTGTTTGTTAATTATTCTTGCTATACAAATTTAATTTTGCTGTTGAGCGTGAAAGAAACAGAGCACTTTGTTTTGATCACAGTGAGTCTACAATTGAATGTAGGTTGGTAACTCGACATTACCTTTTTTTTCTTCGTATTCCATTTAATTATTTGAATATGATGTAATTACAATATTCTACGTTGGTAAAGTCAGAAAAACTTTGAATGAAGATAATGATCATTCCTTACAAAACAAATAATCAAACTATATCCAAAACCAAAGTACCTCCTCAATCTTTTACGGAACAAATCTCATGCTTCTCCGACCCGGCAGTCTAGCTAGCTGCAATAAACAAATCTGCAAGCTTATCAATCTACAAGACAACTCGCCATAGTCCTATGCCGCCCCATTATAGCAACAGAACAACGTTGGGATGATGAAGCCCCAACCAGGATAATCACAACAAACTCAATATATAGAACATTGGATCGTCCGTAATGTAGTGGAATTCAAACGATGCTAATCATGAATAACGAAGATCATATGTAGTGGGATCTAAATTAGTGACACAAAAATCCAACACGCAATCCAAATGGGAATCTACCGCAGCCCCAATAGAGTGGAGGTATCAAACTCTTTCAAAAATGAGAAATTAAACAATGAGATTAACTAACGACGAATGAGAAATTCATAAATTAATCGTTATAGAGACGAAGTGAATCAAAGAGAAAAATAGCAATTTGATTGAAGGTTTGAGCCGACACCACAAAATATGTGGAAACAAATGAAACCCAAACTATTGATAGAAATGACTTGCCTGGTACATGAGACATGCCACATCTAAGACCAATATCATCATCATTGTCGATCTTTCCCTTCCGAGGGTGGTTCAATGGAATAAATATAATAGTAGAAAAAATTAAACGTAAGTATCGGTGGAAAAAAGGAAACGGAAAGTCTTTATATAAATTATAATCAAATTTTAATTACATCATTATTGCTATTGTAACGTCCAAAAATTTATTAGATTATAAATCAATAAACTTGTAGGAATTACACATAATGTACATTTCCAAAGCCATCATATAATCATATTAGAAGTGGATTTCATATAAACTGACATGATTTTAGATAAATAGAAAAGAAAAATAGAGAAAACGCCACATAGGACATGAGATTATTGTGGTGCTTGGGATCCATATTGCTATTAGGAATAGACTAGTGTGTGACCCGTCGAGATTTGAAGGGAATGACCTAACATTATAGTTGAAAAATATAAATTTAAAAATATTATAATATTTTATTTTAAAAGGATATATTTCGACAAATCATTATTATAATTATTAGATAAATGATCATCTCGTTGAAACTAAGAGGGGTGTATTGGATAAAGAGTCTGTAGGATTTTTTTGGACTTTCAAAATTTGGGTGTATTCAATCCAGACTTTTAAAGGTCTTAAAAAATCCAAAGGTATTCAACATAGATATTAAAAAGTCTTAAAAAATCCGAATGTATTCAAAAGTCCATAGATTTAAAAATATTATTGATTTTGTTCGATTTCACCTCAAAACTACAAAGGATCAAATCCAACCTTTACCCCATGAGATTTTGATAGATTAATTCTCCTCATTGCCGGGTGTAACCCAATGGTCGTTGATGCGTTTAGCATCGAACACCCCAGCGTTGGGTGAGCTCCAGCAGTCGTTGGACATAATGCAACAGCATCTCAGTCCCGAATGAGGTCCAGCGGCCGCTATCCGCACAAATTAAAATATCCAGCGGTCCCCTATGTCGAGTGGTCGCTGGGTTACGCCTCGAGCACTGGTTGTGTTTCAGCGAGCGCTGGGAAGGTGAATTTCAAATCCAGTGAAATCGTCAATGTCACAGCCCCAAATCCCGAGGGACGGCAAAAGCCGGGGTGCGATTAGGGGTTGGATTAAAGAAGGGGGGAAGAAGGGGGATGAATAAGAATGAATGAATAAACAGACATTAATAACAGAATAAACTCTATGAACAAGACTTCATTAAAAAGAAAGAGTTGATCTTGAAGGATCACTCGACAAGGTTCTCAAAAAGAAACTAAGTTAATTGTACGGGCTTAGACCCAACAGATAGATACAATAACTTCAAAAAGATTGGCAGCGGAAAGCGTAAAGCTTGACATACAAGGCCTTTATTCTAAAAACGACTTCTTAACTCAACATCAACCACCGCCGCTCCCGTCACTCAACCTGCACATTTTATAAAACATATGCAGGGCTAAGTATAAACATACTTAGTGGGCACATTGCCGAAAACATATAATAAATATAGATAAATTAGGCATCTCATTTCTGTAGCACACCGGGGTTTTTCAATAAAGGCCCGTATCTACTAAACATTTTCTTTTTTCATAAATCACTCGCGCGAGCATTTTCTGACTGATGTTATGTTCAATCTTGCCCAATAATTATCACCGTGGCTGGCCACCCCTCAATAGGGTTCCACACACAACGGCTACTGTGTACACTAACTTTGGATAGCAAGTCGGCTAACTCAAAGTCCGATCGTTTTAGTTAGCAAGTCGGCTAACTAATAATTCTGGATAGCAGGTCGGCTAACTCAGAAGGGTACAAGAGAACTCATTTAAAACAAACATTTCATTCTTTGATGATCACGTCGAAAACACAATTATCAAAGCTGTAAATAAAGATTTTCGAGCATCGCTCATTTTAGTTCGTATATAGAAAAGCCCACCTTACTGATTACAGAACTACAATTCGAGCTTCCGTCTCTGGTCTTCCGTCCTATCCTCGGTGCTGACTTCCTCCTTTTATCGTAAATAAACAAACTTAATAACTTGATCGGAACGATAAAACAAACAGGAAATCGAAATTGGTTTTAGTCTTTTAGGCTTTTGCACTTTACTACTTTTTTTTACTAACTAATAAACGAGACGTCGATCAAATCTCGTCTACAAACTGACTCGGCTCAATACTCGACACTTAGGTCAGTAGATAATGGATGTCGATAACTTATAACGACTTAAAAGTTCACAAGGAATGAAGTTGAAAAGGATTCAACTTAAGAAATTAAGTTTTGAAATCTTTCTGCACAAGTCAGTGATTCTGGAGTTCGCACAGAACAGAGCATATTAAAACAGGGGATAAATTTTATACCAAAACAAAGCCAAGGGTGTCTAGTTTACTCTCCAATTTACGGATCTAGATTTCGTTAAGTGATCTAGAAGTTATGACAGTTTCCGTGGAACGTCGCAAAACAGTCGCGCGAAACCCTAATGCTCGACAAATCTCGACGCACGATTCCCTAGGTTCGATTAATACTTTTCCACTTTTATTTTCACGAAATTTCCATCTCAATACAGTCAACATGCAATATCCCTTAATCGGGTTCACATTCACGTCTTTTGATTAAACAAACGACGAGCATTTCCTCGTCATTTTCAACTAACCAATTACTATACCAAATCAAATTTCAAATTCAATTCCTATTTCATTTTCGTTTATCCACTTCTCGTTTCTTAACTATAACTCATAACATCTCATATCTCGGATGGAAAAGTCGTTAACTACAATATTATTTGTTTATCAATAACAATCATTATTATCAAAAAGATTTTCCTTATTCGACTTTTCTATCGGCTTTTAATCTCGATTCTCCGTCTCTTATCAAAAATCAAATCTTCTTAGAATTCGTTCAAACTTTACGGTTACGATCATCAACTAACAAGATTAACATAGGTTCAAATCACAAACCTAAATCATTATTCATGCTCGACTTATTGACGATTCTTCGTCTCTTAGCAAAATTCTGACGTTATCCAATTTCTTTCAAATTTTACAACAACGAACATTATCTATCAAGAATCACTAATATGCAAACCATATTATCAAAACATTAACGAGCCTCGACTTATCGATGGATTTCCGTCTCTTACGTTTTTCAATTTATTTTTAGAAAAATTCCAATTAATTATATATTCATCCTCAATCATCCTACATCTCATTTCCATTAACAAATCATGCATATCATATCATCTTCTTCATCAATCCTCACTTGTTCTTCTCTTACACTTTTATTTTTATTTTTAGAAAAATACCAATTAAGTCATGTGATCATCTAATATCATGTAGAACAAGAATCCATTAATCAAACAACAAAGAAATCGAGCTACGAAAAACCCCTAAATCTAAGAAAAAAAATCGGTATTAACAAGGATTCAAGGGGGATGATTTTCTTCATGATTCGATCCATAAAACCTAATTCTAAGAATCTAACAACATGTATTAACATAGGTTCATCATGCTTCTTCATCTCCATTATTTCGAAAAAAGGAAAGTTGATGGATTCAAGATTTTATTCGGTTCATATCGTAGAAGAAACTCCTACCTTGCGAAATATGAAGTCGGATATGAAATCGATCGGTAGATGAGAGACTTGTGTTCTTGAGAAAAGCTTGGATGAACTCTTCAATGGAGAAAATTTGAGAGAGAAATGAGAGAGAGGGATGAAGGGGGGACGGTAAAGAGGTGTAGGAGAGAGAGAGCGATGACAAGGCTTATACTATTACATAAAGGTGTAAAATATCCAACAAAGGGGATGACTCACTAAGAGGCGTTTGGGTGTGTTTTAAAATGTAGGAAATATCTCGTTTCCGAGTCTAGAACGACGTTATAAAAGTCGAGAAAAACTTTCTTAGGAGGTTACGTATTCGACGAAATCTAATTCGTCCGTTAGATTAGAAATAAATCACATACTCGGAAAACCTAATTCATTTTTCAAAATCCGATAAAAAGTCGGGATTAGACAGTCTAAAATTCGTCCGGAAAAATCATAAAAACTGACTTTCTCCGGTGAACTCGTATCGAAGAAAAAGTGAATAAATTCTGATGGTTTTTCAATCTGAGTTTTCGGACGAAAAATCTATCGGACGCGAAAACCCTAATACAGTAGTCGTTCGACCGACTTCTGGAATTTATTTTCAGAAATGGATTTCACCGTAAATCTTAGAATAAAAAATCCTTAACTTAGGCGTGCAAAGCCTTAATTATTAATTAACTTTCTTTATTTTAATGACGAAATAATTATCCGGGGTATTACTTCCTACCCCTCTAACAAGAAATTTCGTCCCGAAATTTGCATACCTTCTTCAAAAAGGTAAGGGTACTTCTCTTTTATCTTTTCTTCGAGTTCCCACGTGGCTTCTTCTTGCCCGTGGTGATTCCATAGCACTTTTTCTATTGGTATCGACTTGGTTCTTAACTCTTGTATTTTTCGATCTAAAATCGATAATGGTTTTTCTTCATAACTCAAGTCGGATTCAAGAACGACGGCTTGCTGGTTAATTACGTGCTTATGATTAAAAACATATTTTCTTAACTGAGATACGTGAAATACGTTATAGACACTTCCTAGACTTGGCGGTAAGGCCAATCTATAAGCAACGGGTCCTACTTTTTCAAGAATCTCGTAAGGTCCTATAAACCTTGGTCTGAGTTTACCCTTAACACCGAATCTAACGATTCCTTTGGATGGTGAAATCTTGAGGAAAACTTTATCCCCAATTTCAAAACTAAGATTGATTCGACGATCGTCGGCGTAAGACTTTTGTCGGCTCTGGGCCTCTTTCATTCTAATTCTAATCTGACGAATGATCTCAATCATTTCACTGACCGCATCGGGTCCTAGGTTCTTTCTTTCACCTACTTCATCCCAATAAAGTGGTGATCTACATTTTTTTCCATACAAAGCCTCGTAAGGCACCATTCTTATCGTCGCCTGATAACTGTTATTGTACGCGAATTCAACTAAATGTAAGATATCTTTCCAATTCGCACTTCGATCCAATACTACCGTTCTTAGCATATCCACGAGTATCTGAATCGTTCTCTCGGATTGTCCATCCGTCTGGGGGTGAAAAGCTGTACTAAAGTTGAGTTCGGTACCTAACTCCTTCTGCATCGTGATCCAAAATCTCGAAGTGAATTTGGCATCTCTATCTGATGTTATCGACTTTGGTATTCCGTGCAGACGTACAATCTCACGGACATACAACTGTGCTAACTTCTCTGACCCGTAGGTAATCTTAATCGGTAGAAAGTAAGCTGATTTGGTGAGTCTATCAATAACTACCGAGATGACAGTGTTTCCTCTTCTTGACTTAGGCAAACCTGTTACAAAATCCATAGCTATATCCTCCCATTTCCATTCTGGAATACTTAATGGCTGCAGCAGTCCATATGGTCTTTGGTGTAGAGCTTTCACTTGTTGACAAACCAAACATCTTTCTACAAACGAGGCAATGTCTAGTATCAAACCGTTCCACCAAAAATTCTTTCTTAAGTCTTGATACATCTTTGTACTCCCTGGGTGTGCTGTATATGGCGTATCGTGAGCCTCACTCATGATATCGTTCTTCAATTCGTTGTCTTCAGGGATACGAAGTCTGCCTTCGAATAAAATCGCATCTGGTGCTTCGGAAAAACCGTCCGGTTTATCCGTTCTTATCCTCAGTCGAAGCTTCTCAATTGATTAATCCCTTCTCTGTGCACTTATGATTCTTTCTCGTAAGTCTGGTGTAGCTTCGAGTTCTGCTATATGGTTTGTTATCGTTTCAGGTGCATCGAGCACTTCTAAGTCCATTTTCAGAGACATCCTAACTTGATTGGAGTCTTGCGACTCAGCGCATCAGCTACCACATTTGCCTTTCCTGGATGATAGTTGATTCAATAATCATAATCCTTGACTAATTCGAGCCATCGTCTTTGCCTCATATTCAATTCCTTTTGCTCGAAAAAGTACTTCAAACTCTTATGGTCCATAAAAGTCTTAACCCTAACACCATAGAGATGGTGTCTCTAAATCTTCAGCGCATGCACAACGGCTGCTAGTTCTAAGTCGTGGGTTGGGTATTCAACTTCATGAGGTCGAAGTTGTCGCGAAGCATAAGCTATCACCTTTCCATCTTGCATCAAAACACAACCTAATCCATTCATCGAAGCATCTGTATAGACCACGTATTCTTTATTTGCTTCTAGCAGAGCCAATACTAGTGTTGTGGTTAACTTCGCCTTGAGTGTCTGAAAACTCTTCTCGCATTCATCTGTCCATTTATACTTGTTTTCCTTCCTTAATAGTTGCGTCATAGGTCTAGCAATCGTAGAGAATCCTTCGATGAATCTTCTGTAATAACCGACTAAACCTAAGAAACTCATAATTTCGTTCGGACTTGTCGGCAATTTCCAATCTCGTACTGCCTCTACCTTAGCAGGATCTACCTTGATGCCTTTTGCTGACACGATGTGTCCAAGGAACATTACTTCCTTCAGCCAAAACTCACACTTACTGAATTTGGCGTAAAGCTTCTCGGCTCTAAGCGTTTCTAAGACTATTATCAAGTGTTCCTTGTGTTCTTTCTCATTCTTGGAGTAAATGAGAATGTCGTCAATGAATACCAAAACAAATTTGTCTAAGTATGGGTGAAAGATTCTATTCATGAGATCCATGAATACTGCGGGAGCGTTAGTCAAACCGAATGGCATAACTAGAAATTTGTAATGGCCATATCTGGTTTGGAAAGCAGTCTTAGGTATGTCCTCGGGTTTGATTTTCAATTGATGGTACCCAGATCTTAAATCTATCTTTGAAAAGACTCATGCGCCTTTAAGCTGATCAAAAAGGTCTTCTATCCTTGGCAAAGGATACTTATTCTTAAGGGTGATTTTATTTAATTCACGATAGTCTATGCACATCCTCATAGAACCATCATTCTTTCTGACAAACAAAACAGGTGCTCCCCATGGTGAAACACTCGGTCTAATGAATGGTCTAACAATTCTTGCAACTGGATCTTAAGCTCTTCTAATTCTTTCGGTGCCATCCTATATGGGGCTTTTGATTTGGGGGCCGATCCTAGTTCTAAGTCAATCGAGAAATCTATATGACGGTCGGGTGGTAAACCAGGTAATATTTCTGGAAAGACGTCTTCGTATTCGTTAACAACTTTCACATCTTGAATGGTCTTCTAGGCTCCTGGTTCTCCAACTAAGTATACGAGATAGGCTGTGCAACCCTTCTTCTTCATCAACTTCTTGGCTTGTAAGGCGAATATTATCGGTATTCTCTTGCACATTGCAATCCCATGAAATTCTGTCGGTTCTTTTCCTGGTGGTTGGAAAGAGATTTTCCTTTCATTGCAGAGAATCGTGGCATAATTCTCAGACAACCAGTCCATTCCTAAGATTATATCTACGTCCCACATTATCATAACGTTCAAATTGTTTGCCTTAACCTTAAGAGTTCCAATTTCTAATTCTAGGTTAGAGCAAACATGCGTGGAAGTAGTGATCTCTCTTGAAGGTGTAGCTACTCTCATAGCATGTTCAGCTCGTACAGGCCTGATATCTAAGTTATCCACACACGAACCAGCAATAAAAGAATGCGATGCGCCAGTATCAAACAGTATCTTAGTAGGGATATTGTGAAGTTTTCCCATACCTGTTAGGTTTCCTTTTCCTTTATTCTGCGCACCCTGTTTGATCGCACATGCCCTTGCATTCTGTTGCTGTTGAGCGTGCTGCTAGAACTGCTGCTGGGTCATCTGCTGCTGCGGCTGTGCTTGAATCGCCCTCAAAGGCTGGGGTTGTCCATAATGGTTCTGTCCTGCTGCTTGCAATGGCTTCGGGAACTCTCTCTTCATATGTCCTTTCTGCCCGCAGTTAAAGCAAACACCCATGCCTGCTTGACAAACGCCGGGATGCGCTCTATTACACTTTTGACAAACAGGAATGATAACCCTCCCTGGGTTATTATTTCCATGGTTGAAATTCCTTTCTTGTCCTTGTGGCTGATTCTGCTGGTTATTTCCTCTTCCTGACCCTGCCTGTCTATTTCCTTGTAAAAACAACCCTGACTGATTATTTCCCTGCCACGGCCTCTTGCCAGAATTGTTGTTCGGGTTAGGCTGCTGATAGCTTTGCTGATTGCCACTTCTTTGATTTCCTTGGTTGTTGTAGTTCTGGTTATAGCCACTGCCATTTCCCCCTTCCCATTTTCTTTTCCCCTGGTAGTTGCTATTGTTGTTGTTGTAATAGCCTCGGTTTTGATTCTGGGTTGGGGCTGGTGCGGTTGTTATTACTTTTCTTTCATCAGACACTACGGCCTCCATCTCTAGGGCTCGCCCTAAAACTTCCGTGTAGCTCAGTCCCCCATGACTGGCTAATACAATCCCAAACTCATGCTTCAGTCCCCCACGGAACTTCTTTGCTATCTTATCTTCGGTATCCACCTGAGCAGGCGCATACCTCGACAACTCACAAATCTTGGCGTCATATTCTGTGACTGTCATCTTTCCTTGCTTCAAATTATAGAACTCAGCCTCCTTCTGAGCTCTATAGGTCTTGGGTACGTACTTATCATATAGCGCTTCCTTGAATTCTTCTCAGGTGAAACGAGCCAAGTGCTCTGTAGGTATAACCTTCTGTCCAGCTTCTCATCAGTAGTCAGCTGGTCCGGAAAGCTGGAACGCGACACACAACAGTCGCTCCTCATCAGTACATCTGAGGAGTTTGAAAATCCTTTCGATAGATCGCACCCAAAGCTCAACATCGCTTGGGCTACCAGATCCGTTGAACATAGGTGGGTTACGTTTAAGGAACAAGTCCTCAATGTCACGACGGGGTGGTGGTGGAGGTGGTGATGGTGATGGTGGTGGAGGGGTATCATGATGTTCCTGTTCTTCCTCTCTACAATTCTGAGCTGGACATCTACCACGTCCCCTGGGCCTACTAGGCCTTCCTCGGTTGTTAACTACTCTCGGCGGCATATTTCTTTTGAAACTATAAGAACAAAACTCTCATTAGCACCTTACTTTTAAGCCTTCTTTTACTTACCAACCCTTTTCTCAACTTAAACAAGTTCACGGAGAAGAAAACTAATAATAGCTTCGATACTTAGCTCTTTAAACTTTTAACTTCTCGGTTAAACAGGAATATTCATCTAAACTTTTTCTTCCAAACGTACTTAGAAGAAACTTTTCATAAGATTAAGCCCACTCTCGGGTCATCATATATATCTTATATATACACATCAAAAAGAATGCTAGTTTTGTCTCCAACGAGGACTTATACAAAAGGTTAGACTACGACTAGTCTAAACTAGGCTAACTGCCTATCTATGAACCGGGTGCACTAACAAGTTGCATCTCCGTATTTACTGGAAGTACTAGAATGGAAACGATCCCAAAAACTTCGTATCCGCATAGAGTACTACAAAAGGATAGTTACTGATCCGACTATTTACAAGATAAAAGAACTTCTGCTACTACTATGCGTCTAAGATGCCCTGCTCAACAAGCTGCTGTCGAGTCACTACTGCCCTCTACGGCGTGCAACTCCTCGGGGTCCTCCTCAGGGTCGTCCTCCATTGGGTCCTCCTCCGGATCTTCCTCCGGATCCTCCTCCTCAGAATCTGAACCAAAGACGAGCTGAAGTGCCTCGTCAATCCTCAAAGTAGTGCCGTCCAGAAGTGTAAGTGGTGGTGGTGAAGGCACGTTAGAAGTAGTCCTCTCGGAGTCTGAAATCAGGTAGTCTGGACTGGATACCACTGCACGCTTCTTCAGGGGAAGAAGGTGCTCAGGAAGTGAACTGGATGGGTACACCTCTGCAGAACGGGCCCTAGATGGCCCTGCCTCAAACTGTCCCCGGACTCTCATCCACTCAGCACAAATCTCCTCCAGTGGTGTAAGAGGAGATGGTAACTCTAACATCGCAGCCAGCTCTGCGTCTCTCTCTAGGTACTCGTCTCTTAGAACTAACCCCTCACTAGGTGAAAGCACTGGCGGCAGCTCCAACAATGCAGCAAACTCAGGGTCTACGGCTAACGGCTCGGGCTCAAACTCAGCCTCGGACTCTGTCGGAATGTGAAGGTAGGGTAAGTGCTCCTCAACCGGGATAGTCCACATAACCCGACTGTGAAAGAACTGCCTATGTATGGCTAAGGCAAAACCAGCAAAGTCACCGATCGGCTCGGGGTCATCGCCGATCAGTGCAATACTTAAACCACTTAATCACAGCTTATCTTAATCATCTAGCAATTTCAAGAAATTGGACTCAAACAATACATATATATATAAAAAAAAAATCACGATTTTATTTTCATCCTTTTACTTATTATTCTTTTACTTCCTCACTTTATTTCTTTCTCGAAGAAAATTTCTTGACGATTTCTTTTCATTCTTTTAACTTATCAACTTATTCATTCTTATTCTTCTTGTTATTCTTTATTTTATTTCCTTACAAGGAAATTCTTACGACTTTTATTTTTAAAACAAGTCGACTCCAACGAGTCTGTTGTTCATGTCATTTTACGCACGTGACATTTATTTATTTGTTTTGATTTCCTTTATTCTGTCTTTTCCGATCCGATCGTTTCTTGGAAATTTGGAACCAACGCTTCTTAGAACGTCTATGTTCTCAAAGAATCGGGAAGGCCTTAAAATTCGTCTAAATTCTCATGCCAATAAAACATTTTGAATAAAGAAATTATGACTCATATAATTTCACATAGTACAACATTCATGCTTTCACATAGTTCACGTAATATCACAAAGTATAATCTTTATACTTTAATCACATTCATACTTGCATACTTATTTTCAATCATACTTGCATACTTTATTCACAAATTCTTGCATAATTAATCAAAAATTTCTTCTTAAAAGAAATCATACTTCTGAAATTCTTTCTTTACTTTTCTTCTTTGATTGAGTCGACGTAGCGGGAGGTTGAGTTGTCGTCTACACTCTTATACTTAGTGTTACGACTTAACTTTACTTGAAAGAAGACTCGGGTATAGAGTATATACAAATACTCAATCTTACTACTTGAAAGAAATTCGTATGCAGAGCAGAAACGATTGCTCTGATACCACTCTGTCACAGCCCCAAATCCCGAGGGACGGCAGAAGCCGGGGTGCGACTAGGGGTTGGATTAAAGAAACGGGGAAGAAGGGGGATGAATAAGAATGAATGAATAAACAGACATTAATAACAGAATAAACTCTATGAACAAGACTTCATTAAAAAGAAAGAGTTGATCTTGAAGGATCACTCGACAAGGTTCTCAAAAAGAAACTAAGTTAATTGTACGGGCTTAGACCCAACAGATAGATACAATAACTTCAAAAAGATTGGCAGCGGAAAGCGTAAAGCTTGACATACAAGTCCTTTATTCTAAAAACGACTTCTTAACTCAACATCAACCACCGCCGCTCACTCAATCTGCACATTTTGTAAAATATATGCAGGGCTAAGTATAAACATACTTAGTGGGCACGTTGCCGAAAACATATAATAAGTATAGATAAACCAGGCATCTCATTTCTGTAGCAGACCGGGGTTTTTCAATAAAGGCCCGTGTCTACTAAACATTTTCTTTTCTCATAAATCACTCGCGCGAGCATTTTCTAACTGATGTCATGTTCAATCTTGCCCACTAATTATCACCGTGGCTGGCCACCCCTCAACAGGATTTCACACACAACGGCTACTGTGTACACTAACTTTGGATAGCAAGTCGGCTAACTCAAAGTCCGATCGTTTTAGTTAGCAAGTAAGCTAACTAATAATTCTGGATAGCAGGTCGGCTAACTCAGAAGGGTACAAGAGAACTCACATAAAAACAAACATTTCATGCTCTGATTATCATGTTGAAAACACAATTATCAAAGCTGTAAATAAAGATTTTCGAGCATCGCTCATTTTAGTTCGTATATAGAAAAGCCCACCTTACTGATTACAGAACTACAATTCGAGCTTCCGTCTCTGGTCTTCCATCCTATCCTCGGTGCTGACTTCCTCCTTTTATCGTAAATAAACAAACTTAATAACTTGATCGTAACGACAAAAGAAACAGGAAATCGAAATTGGTTTTAGTCTTTTAGGCTTTTGCACTTTACTACTTTCTTTTGACTAACAACTAAACGAGACTTCGATCAAATCTCATCTACAAACTGACTCGGCTCAATACTCGACACTTAGGTCAGTAGATAATGGATGTTGATAACTTATAACAACTTAAAAGTTCACAAGGAACGAAGTTGAAAAGGATTCAACTTAAGAAATTAAGTTTTGAAATCTTTCTACACAAGTCAGTGATTCTGGAGTTCGCACAGAACAGAGAATATTAAAACAGGGGATTAGTTTTATACCAAAACAAAGCCATGGGTGTCTAGTTTACTCTCCAATTTACGGATCTCAATTTCGTTAAGCGAGCTAGAAGTTATGACAGTTTCCGTGAAACGTCGCAAAACAGTCGCGCGAAACCCTAATGCTCGACAAATCTCGACGCACGATTCCCTAGGTTCGATTAATACTATTCCACCTTTATTTTCACGAAATTTCCATCTCAATACAGTCAACATGCAATATCCTTTAATCGGGTTCACATTCACGTCTTTTGATTAAACAACCGACGAGCATTTCCTCGTCATTTTCAACTAACCAATTACTATACCAAATCAAATTTCAAATTCAATTCCTATTTCATTTTCGTTTATCCACTTCTCGTTTCTTAACTATAACTCATAACATCTCGTATCTCGGATGGAAAATTCATTAACTACAATATTGTTCGTTTATCAATAACAATCATTATTATCAAAAAGGTTTTCCTTATTCGACTTTTCTTTCGGCTTTTAATCTCGATTCTCCGTCTCTTATCAAAAATCAAATCTTCTTAGAATTCGTTCAAACTTTACGGTTACGATCATCAACTAACAAGATTAACATAGGTACGAATCACAAACCTAAATCATTATTCATGCTCGACTTATTGACAATTCTTCATCTCTTAGCAAAATTCCGATGTTATCCAATTTTGTTCAAATTTTACAACAACGATCATTATCTATCAAGAATCACTAATATGCAAACCATATTATCAAAACATTAACGAGCCTCAATTTATCGATGGATTTCCGTCTCTTATGTTTTTCAATTTATTTTTAGAAAAGTTCCAATTAATTATATATTCATCCTCAATCATCCTACATCTCATTTCCATTAACAAATCATGCATATCATATCATGTTCTTCATCAATCCTCACTTGTTCTTCTCTTACACTTTTATTTTTATTTTTATAAAAATACCAATTAAATCATGTGATCATCTAATATCATGTAAAAAAAGAATCCATTAATCAAACAACAAAGAAATCGAGCTACAAAAAACCCCTAAATTTAAGAAAAAAAATCGGTATCAACAAGGATTCAAGGGGGATGATTTTCTTCATGATTCGATCCATAAAACCTAATTCTAAGCATCTAACGACATGTATTAACATAGGTTCATCATGCTTCTTCATCTCCATTATTTCGAAAAAAGGAAAGTTGATGGATTCAAGATTTTGTTCGGTTCATATCGTAGAAGAAACTCCTACCTTGCGAAATATGATGTCGGATATGAAATCGATCGGTAGATGAGAGACTTGTGTTCTTGAGAAAAGCTTGGATGAACTCTTCAATGGAGAAAATTTGAAAGAGAAATGTGAGAGAGGGATGAAGGGGGGGGGGGGGGCGGTAAAGAGGTGTGGGAGAGAGAGGGTGATGACAAGGCTTATACTATTACATAAAGGTGTAAAATATCCAACAAAGGGGATGACTCACTAAGAGGCGTTTGGGTGTGTTTTAAAATGTCGGAAATATCTCGTTTCCGAGTCTAGAACGACGTTATAAAAGTCGAGAAAAACTTTCTTAGGCGGTTACGTATTCGACGAAATTTAATTCGTCCGTTAGATTAGAAATAAATCACATACTCGGAAAACCTAATTCGTTTTTCAAAATCCGATAAAAAGTTGGGATTAGACAGTCTAAAATTCGCCCGGAAAAATCATAAAAACTGACTTTCTCCGGTGAACTCGTGTCGAAGAAAAAGTGAATGTAAATTCTGACGGTTTTTCAATCTGAGTTTTCGGACGAAAAATCTATCGGACGCGAAAACCCTAATACAGTAGTCGTTCGACCGACTTCTGGAATTTATTTTCAGAAATGGATTTCACCATAAATCTTAGAATTGAAAATCCTTAACTTAGGCGTGCAAAGCCTTAATTATTAATTAACTTTTTTTATTTTAATGACGGAATAATTATCTAGGGTATTACAGTCAAATCCATGTAAAATCCAAAACAAAGTCACACAGATTCGATGTGGAGTCAATGGATTTTCTGTCACAGCCCCAAATCCCGAGGGACGGCAGAAGCCAGGGTGCGACTGGGGTTGGATTAAAGAAGCGGGGAAGAAGGGGGATGAAAGAATAAACATACATACATGACATCTTATCTTCAATGAACAAGACTTTATAAATGAAAGGAAAGAGTTAATCTCAAAAGATTACTCAAGCAAGATACATCAAAAGCTTCTAAGTTATAAACAGGACTCAGGCTACAGTGATTTATATATATATATACAACAAAAGTCTTAGAGTTTAGCAGCGGAAAAGTGAGATATGAATACAAGTCTTTCCTATCTCTATTCAACCCTAACTCAACCGTCCACCGCTCCGTCGCTTCAACCTGCACATTTAGAAAACATATGCAGGGCTAAGTACAAAAGTACTTAGTGGGCACGTTGCCGAAAACGTAATCATAAGTATAGATAAACAGGCATCTCATTTTATAGCGCATCGGGATTTTCATTTAAAAGAGCCCGTGCCTATTAAACATTTTCATTTCATTCATAAAGTAGCTTTGAAGCATTTTTCATAGATGCTACGTTCAAATCTTGACCAGTCATAATTCACCGTGGCTAGCTACCCCTCAACAGGATACCACATACACCACAGGCTACAAGTGCACTAACTTTGGAAAGCCCCTTTTGACTAACTCAAAGTCGATCGTTAGTTAACCCCTTTTTATTAACTCATAAGGTACAAGAGAACTCACATAAAACACAAAACAGTTCATGCCATGATTATCACTTTGAAAACACGATTATCAAAGCGATAAAGAAAAGGTTTTCGAGCATTGCTCTTTTTATTTCATATATAAAAGCCCACCTTATAGATTACAGAACAAGACACGTGCTTCCGTCTTCTGGTCTGCGTCCTAACCTTGGTGTCGACTTCCTCCTTCATCGTAAAAATCATACTTTAAAGCTCGGTCGCAAACGATAAACGAATACGAAAAGAATCGGATTAAGTTTTTGTTCTTTAGACATTTTAGGCATTTGCACGCTAACTAAACTCTTTTAGTTAAAAAAAAAGAAATGAGATACGAACGCATCTCGATTGACGCTCACTCGGTTCTGTACTCGAAACTTTAGGTTGGTAGAAAGAAGGTAGTCGATAACTTGAAACGACTAAAAAGATCGAAAGAGTTCAACTTAAGAAACTACATTTTAAACATGCACTGCACGAGGTCAGTAAGTCTGTCCAGAACAGGAGATTATGAAACAGGGGACTAATCTTATACCAAAAGAAAGGTACGGGTGTCTAATTTACTCTCCAATTCGCGGATCTCGATTCCGATTAACGAGCTAGGAGATATCGCAGTTTCCGTGGAACGTCGCAAAAACTGCCGAGTGAACCCTAATGCTTGATAAAATCGACGCACGCTTTTCTAGGTTTGATTAAAGCTTAAACACTTTTAATTTCACACAAAAACTGACCCAAGGCAGTCACCTCGTATTATTATACGTGATAAACCCCTTTCCATTTCTCGATTATAAACACGACGATCAAAACTCGTCGTTCAAACTAACCAATTACTAACCAAATCAAGTTCCTAATTCGATTCCTAATTTCTCGGTTTCAATTATAACCTATCATTTCATTACTCGGATTAACACGTCGTCAACTAAGAACTTGTTCACTTAACGATAAGATTCATTAATATCCAATTATTTTCTTGGTTCGACTTTTCTATCGATACTTAGGCTGGTTGCTTCGTTTCTTACCAAAATTTCAACGTTAATAGAATCCGATTAAATTCTACAACATTATTCGACATCTATCAAGACTCATTAGTAAGTGATCCATATCCTTAACTCATTAACCAAATCGGTTTATTTATGGATTTTAGTCTCTTATACTTTACCAAATATTTTTAGAATAATTCCAAATTAATATATATTTATCCTTATGCATATTATAATTCATTTCCATCAAACAATCGAGCATATCATAACATTTACTAATCTAAATCGAGCCTTGTTCATCTCTTAGGTTTTGGATTTTATTTTTAGAAAAATCTAAAACAATTCATACGATCAATTAACATTATAAGAAACACTAATCTAACTGTTGGGAAATTTATTAGTAAGAGTTTTGATGAATTCCAAAACCGACTGACCCCAACCGAGTAGATGTTGCCAGAACCTAATGTTAGAATTTAGGCTCACTGTTTGAGCAAAGTTAAGATTTTATCTTTACAGGTCTCCAGCTGAAGATGGCAATAAGGCATTACTCAGACAGAACATCAGTTATGATAAAAGACAACTGAGAGTTCATTGGTTCAGATGGAATGAGGGGGAAGTCTTCAGAACATCAGTTGTAAAGGCCAACTGAGGATTCGTCAGATGAGAAACAGTAGAGAGGAAGAGAACGTCAGATGAAAAGGAAGTCATTTGAAGTTTCCAACTCAACTGATTAAATACAAGGAAGACAACTGAGGGTTCAGTTTCAGAACCTCAGTTGTAGAACTCAAACAAGAAGATCAACAGCATGAAGTTCAAAGTCAGCTGAGAGTTCAACGGTTCAATCAGAACATCAGCTGAAGACCACTCAGATAAAGATCAAGATTTTCAACCAATTAATCAAGGTTGATTGTCAGAAAGGTTTAAGATTTGAATTTCAAAAGGAAGTCACATGAGGGTTTGACCGTTCAGTCATTACCCCATCAGGCCCAACACAAGGCTGTCTCAGAAGGAAAGCAGAAGAGCATAGATGCCATATCGGGAAAGTCTGCAGAGATGAGAGACAAGCCATCGCTTTCAACGATCAGAGATCAACAGCTCCTCCAACTGCTAGTTGATTCTCTCCACCTATAAATAGAGGCATTCTCTCATTCGAGAGACACACGAGATAAGAGATAGAGAAGTGCAATCACAAGAAAATCAAGCGCAAGAAAAATCTGCAAAAATCATATTCTAAGAGCATCATCAGCTGAGAGTTCAAGAGTGATAGAACATTAGTAGCTGAGGGTTCATAGAGTTATAATCTGTCTTAGATCTTAGTGTTTATTCGTTCAAGCCATAGATCCAGCTCTCATTCGTGATCGAGTTGTAGTTGGAAAATCCACCCACATACACACCTTAAAAAGTGTCTGTTAGGATCATACTCTTCCTGTAATTGAGTAGCTAGGTCGTCAAGTACCTGCAAACTTGACATAGGTTGTTAAGTACCTGCAAACTTAACTGTAAAGGTTGATAAGTACCCGTAAACTTATTACAATGGTTGCACAGCCCGAGTAAGCTGTTTGGAACTGTCCAGAAGAACTTGGACTGAGGTGTGAGGATTCACATCTCCCCGTGGACTTAGGAGGGTTATCTCCAAACCACGTTAAATCCCGTGTGTCTGTGTTTATTTTTATTCAGTTGCTTATTGCATTTTTATCTGATCAAACTAACCAGCAAACAAACTGCATCTTTGTATATTCAACTGTTTTGGTTTTTGACCAACCCTGCACTAAAAAGCGTGAGTTGCTATAACGAGTTTTAATTCCCACCACATTCCGCACAACCTCACTCTTCCAGCTGAGGTTGCTTACTCAGCTGTGAGATTCCAACTGAGTCCATTTTACTCAGTTGAAGTAATTTTTAAGGGTTAAGTTTTAAAATCCTAACTGGTGTATTCCCCCCCCCTCCCCCATACACCAGTAACTCGTTTCGGGACCATCAAGTGGTATCAGAGCAGTGGTTCAAAAGACTGCTGACTCTGTTTCACAAGGTGTGAATTCGAGAAATTTTCTTCAGTGGTCAACTGAACAGATCTTTTCACGCTAGTGCATATTTGCTTGCATTTTTGTCCTGTTTTTTTGTGTGCAGATGGATGTCAAGGACAAGATCGTCGTCATGTTCTCAGTAGTCAATTATATATCATGGAGAACTCGAATGAAGAAGATCCTTCTGTCAAAGCATCACAGGATGCAACAAGTTCTCTCTTCCGGACCAATCGTCATTAAAGAAAGAATAGCTCGCACTCCCACAAATCCTAACGATGGAGATACAGTGGTGGAGTATGTGGAGAAACAGCCAGAAGACTACTCTCCAGAGGAGGCCAAGGGGAGCCAGTTGGATATCTGGGCTCAGAGCACAATAATGTCCACAGTTGGACAAGATTATCTGCCTTGGATAGAGAAGTGTGAGACTGCAAAAGAGATGTGGGACATCCTGGTATCGCTAAGTGAAGGAAGCGACGAGACGAAGGAAAATAAGTTCTCACATGCATGTCAAGATTTCGACAACTTCAGTCTGCGACCTGATGAGACTATCGATCAGCTAGAGCTCCGGTTTATGGATATCATCAAAAGAATCCAGTCCATCCGGAGAGGAAGATACACACTAAGAGAAATTAATCTCAAAGTGTTGCAAGCTCTACCGGCTGAGTGGGATACTTTCACCGATATCCAAGAGAGCCGAGCTGACCTTGGTGAAATGGGAACTGAAAGATTGTTCTCAATCTTGAAAGGAAATGAGTATAAGGTGAACAGGAGGAGATCGCAACCCTCAGGTCAGACAAGTAGAATTGAGAATGTTGGCTCAGCCTCAAAGTCAGTTGCTCTCCGAGCTGATTACTCAAAATCGAGATCATCAAGGCCAACCAGATCAGCTGACACGACTGCAAAGGAGCCAAGCAGAGAGGAACTGCAACAGAACATTGCAGCTTTGTCAAAGAAGTTAGCCGACATGGACACTCGATTCGGCAAATATAAATGTTTCTATAAATCAAACCGAACTCGAGACAGTTCTAAGCCAGTCACTAATGGTTGCTTTGAATGCGGAAAGGAAGGTCATTTCAAGGCTGACTGCCCAGATCTATCAAACAAAGAGAGAGATGCTTTAAGGGCCAAACAAGCTGGAAAGAATAAGGCCATGGTTGCAGAAGAAGCAGCTGACGATATGGATATCTTCACTGACACCGAAGATGAAGATGAGCTGAATTCTACCAACAACGTCATCAGTCAGGATCAATGCCTCATGGCGCTTGGAACCAACCAAGACGATATTGAGGTACAATCTAATCCTGCTAAGTTAAACTCTTCCAATACTTCTAACATGCAGGAATCTCTGAACGATGAGTTGGAACCCTCCTGGAGTGATTTTCAAGAACTCAGTGGGGAGCTGCATCACCAATCAGTTGAGTTTAAGAGTCTTCAAGCTCAGTTCGCCAAACTTGAAGATTCCTTAACCGAAAATGATGATCTGATCAAAAGCCAAATCGAGGAGATTGAGAATCTCAAAAGTCAACTGAACGAGGCTAAGGCTCCAGCTGATGAGGAGTTGACAAAGCAGAACAAGGAACAGCAAGATCAGTTGAAAAATCAAGATGCTCAGATCGAACAGCTGATAAAGAAGTCAGATGGACAAACCGAGCAGATAGCTGTACTCGTCAAAGAGTTGCAAACTGAGAAGGACAATCTAATTAAGCTGTATCAGTCATCCAAGATCATAGAGAATCTTATCAGTTATAGTAGACAGATGGATGACGTGTCAGGTCTCGGCTATGATGTTGTCAAGGATACTGGGATTCCACCAGCAACCTTCATCAAAGCTGTAGAAGTCACAACTGTCGAGCCAGACACAGCTGAGTCTCCTAAAGCTAATTCAACCTCTACCTCTCAACAAGTTCAAACGACCAATAGGATTACAACTGAGAAGGGAAAAGGAGTAGCTGATGTAGGACAGAATGTTCCATCGGTTGAGATATCAACCGAGGGGGAATGTTCCAAAAGTCAGAAGAGGAATCAAAGGCGTCGAAAGCACAACCGCAACCGATCTCAGAATCAGAACCGACCTCTGCATCAACCTCAAAGTCAACGTCAGAAGGAATGGAACCGACCTCAGAACAGACATGGGTTCAATCGTCTGAATCAACAACGATTCCAACATCAGTCCGACCAAAGGTTCCAACCGAGTCAACCAATGAGGAACTGGTCAAACAACTGGAGATATTCATGCCATAATATGAATCATCATCAGGGCATGAATAGGTACAGACAACCCTCAGGAAGTTGGAATCATAATCAGCCACAAAGATTCCAACATGGCGTCCGACCTCACAGACAAACTCAACAGGATAAGAATCGCCATCAAAATAGGAGGAAAGCCTCACCTCCTAAAGCTCAACATGGGAGAAATCCAACTCCTCCCAAGAAACAGAACATCACTACTAACAACAAGCCTAAGGATAACCTAGGTGTTGTTATAGTTAATGATGAAGGAAAAGTAATCTGGAATGATAAATCCATCCGAATTTACAGGGAAAAGCGACGCACAGTTCCAGCGGGAACTGGTTCTAACCCTCCAGGACCCAACTGAAATTGGGGACCTAAGCGAGTTTCTCTTTGCAGGTGCAGGAGAAACAGCTGAGGAAGAAGAATGTGTCTGCTACAATGTGGATGATGGATAGTGAATACTCAAAACACATGACGAATCTGAAGGATTTGCTTGGAAGTTTCGTGGAGAAAGAAGGTCCATCAGTTACTTTTGGTGATAACTCAAAAGATTATACCAGAGGTTACGGTACCCTTGAAACCAATCATATTTCAATTTCTAATGTCTCTTATGTTGATGGATTGAAGCATAACCTGCTCTCCATCAGCCAATTATGTGATAATGGTTTCTCTGTCAAGTTTGATGCACAGGGTTGCAGGGTTAAAGATGTCGGATCAAAACAGGTGATATTGTTGGGAAATCGATCACCAACAGGAAATGTCTATTACACTGACTGGAACAGCAGCCTCCCTGACACCTACCTGTTATCAAAGAGCAGTTCAGATGTGAGCTGGCTGTGGCACAAAAGGCTCAACCATCTGAACTTCAAGACGATGAACCGACTCGCCAGACAAGAACATGCAAGAGGCATACCTAACCGAGTGTTTTCAACAACACATATCTGCAGTACATGCCAGCTGGGAAAGCTCGCTAGATCCTCCTTCCGGTTGAAGTCAACTCCCTCAACCGACCGAGTGTTACAGCTGATCCATATGGATCTCTTCGGGCCAGTTACACCAAAAAGCATAAATGGCAACGAATATACATTGGTTGTAACTGATGATTACTCGAGGTACACGTGGACCATTTTCATGCGTCACAAGAGTGAAACCCGAGATGAGCTGCCCAAGCTGATGGATCGGATATCGAACCAACAAGAGATGAAGATCATTTCTATCCGATCAGACCGTGGAACTGAGTTTCTAAATGAAACCATCATCGAGTATTGCGAGAAGAATGGAATAACTCATCAGACATCAGCCGCGCGTACTCCGCAACAGAATGGCGTAGCTGAGTGAAGAAACAGAACGCTGAAGGATGCTGCCACATCCATGTTAGCAAGCTCAGCTTTGCCAAAGAGATTTTGGGCTGAAGCGATCAACACAGCATGCTACACTCAGAATCGATCTCTTCTCACCAAGCGGTTGGGAAAGACGCCCTACGAGCTGTGGAGACGCAGAAAGCCAGATATTTCTTATTTTCGCGTTTTTGGGTCTAAGTGTTATATTCACAACAATGGGAAGACTCAGTTGAAAACTTTTGATGCCAAAGCTTCGAAGGGCATATTTCTTGGATATGCAGCTCGAATCAAGGCATATAGAGTTTTCAACAACAGCTCTCGTGTTGTGGAAATAACACCTCATGTTAGTTTTGATGAATCTACCTTTGAGTGCAGGGAACAGGTTAAAGGACAACAAGCAGATCCAACTGTTCCACCAGTTCTCACCAGATCGCAAGCTCTAAGGGAAAAGAACCTAGCTGAACCACTGGTTTGGGCAATTGAGGATGAGGATCCATACTCCTCTGAAGATGAATGCGAAGACCCCAACACATCCCAAGGGGGAACTTCAACTGATGTTCCTCCAACTGCTTCAGCATCTGAAGCCCAACCGAGTCCGGTTCAACCTAATACCAATGTTGAGGATCCAGACTCAACAGCTGATCAATCACCAGCTCTAAAGACTCCAACTCAGATTTCAGAACAGCTACAGTTGGAAGAAGAAGGAAGACGCAACCGAAGATGGTATGAAGTTCATTCTACTGACAACATCATCGGCGATCCAACCGAGGGTGTGCGAACAAGGAGCCGAGTTGCAAATCCAGAATCAACTGAAGGAAACTCCAACACTTACGCCCAGTATGCTGAGAAATTGGCAATTCTAGAGGAGTTCGAGCAAGCTGGAGATGTTGCCATGATTTCTTGCTTTGTAGCTGATGTACCAGAACCGAAGAATGTTGGGGAAGCTCTCAACTGTGTCCACTGGACAACAGCCATGCAAGAAGAACTGATTGAGTTTCTACGCAACTGTGTATGGGAGTTGGTAGAAAGACCAAATGGTGTCAAAGTGATTGGATTGAAGTGGATCTTCAAAAACAAGAGAGACGCCATTGGATTCATTGTGAGGAATAAAGCAAGGTTGGTAGCTCAAGGATACTGCCAACAAGAAGGAATTGACTTTGAAGATTCCTTCGCACCAGTTGCAAGGCTGGAAGCCATCCGAATCTTTCTAGCTTATGCCGCACATCACAAGTTCAAAGTGTATCAGATGGATGTGAAGTGTGCATTCCTCAATGGAGATATCAAAGAAGATGTATATGTTGAACAGCCTCCTGGTTTTGAGACTGGAGATGGTAGAGTGTACAAGCTGAAGAAAGCTATCTATGGTCTAAAGCAAGCGCCAAGGGCCTGGTATGACACTCTTTGTGGATTCCTTCTGAACTCGGGGTTCAAACGAGGTTCAGTTGATAAAACTCTGTTCACCATCAAAGTTGGAGAAGATATACTTGTTGTGCAAATTTACGTCGATGACATCATTTTCGGCTCCAAGTCGGAGGAGCTGTGCAAGAAATTCTCAGATCTCATGAAGGAGAAGTTCGAGATGTCAATGATGGGTGAGATGAATTATTTCCTTGGATTACAAGTGAAGCAGTCACCTGAAGGGATTTTCATCAACCAGTCCAAGTATACAAAGGAGCTCATCACCAAGTTCGGATTGCAAACAAGTAAGACCACGAGGATCCCAATGAATACTAACTGGAAGATTGAACCCGGAGCTGAAGGAAAGCTCGTAGATGCCAGCCAGTTTAGAGGGATCATCGGTTCGCTGCTATATCTAACTGCCAGCCGACCAGACATATCATACGCAGTTGGAGTGTGTGCTCGATTCCAAGTTCAGCCAAGAGAAGCACACATGTTGGCAGCAAAGAACATCATCAAGTATCTGAAGGGAACTATTAATGTTGGATTATGGTATCCAACTGACGACAATATCCAGCTGACTGGATACTCAGATGCGGACCTAGCAGGAGATCGGTTGGACATGAAGTCTTCCTCTGGACACTGTCAATTCATGGGCAGCAAGCTGGTTTCATGGTTCTCCAAGAAACAAGCATGTGTTGCAACCTCTACAACCAAGTCAGAGTATATGGCTGCCGGAAGCTGTTGCATGCAAGTGTTGTGGTTGAAGCAACAGCTGAGAGATTATGAAGTTGCAACTGGACAGGTTCCCATTCATTGTGATAGCTCGAGTGCCATAGCTATCTCTCTGAATCCTGTTCACCACTCTCGAACAAAGCATATCGACATTCGTCATCATTTCATCCGAGATCATATTGAGAAGAAGGATGTGTCCATGGAGAAGATCCCAACTGAGATTCAGAGAGCTGACATTATCACCAAACCTCTTCCTGAAGCTCGGTTCAAGATGTTGTGTGATCTTCTTGGACTATTGGATCCATCGGATGAAGAGTCATCCGAGCTGGAGAAAATCCATCCGAGCAAAAGAATCATCCGAGCTGCAGAGGATCCATCCAAGATAAAGAGTCAGACATCGATCTGAGGGGGAAGCTCAGATGAAGGGGGAATCTTAGATACGAATTGCCAACTGAAGACATCAAACATCAGCTGAACAGACGAACTCGAGTCAGCTAATGGTATGCGGCAACTGAGGAACTCAACTGAGGTATCCAGCTGATCTCGACATCGGTTGACAGGTATCATTTATGACTGAAGGTGTTATGATATTAAATGAGAATGTTTGAAATAAATTCAAACATTCCTGAACATGTCAGCTAGACTAAACAAGCCATCATGTCACATTTAATGTAAAGTCTGGCTGAACTCCTATAGCCTTACTTTATAGTGCGACTGGGCTGACACCTTAAACTATTCACCTTCTCACTCGCGCGCGTGGAGCATCAGTCAAAATTACTCAACAGTCGCGCAATCCCAGCCATTGAAAAAATACGCGCCATTTAACCCCAGCCGTTGATATTATCCGAGTCAAAGATTATATAATACGGCAAATCAGGAAGTGATCCTTACCTTCTCTTTTCGTGCATATCTTTACTAACTATTCGTCATCCTCTCCACATTTGTTTCACCATTTTCAGTAAAGATTTTCCTTGTTCTTTGCATATATATCCCTTTGAGATGGCGCCCAAATCTAAAGCTTCCAAGAAGATGGTTTCCGCAGAGCCTGCTACATTCCAAGAATCTTTCGACATGGTGATGTCGAAGATTCATTTCGAACAGATTCTTTCCCGGGATGCCCTAACCTCGCCGGAACTCGCACCAGTTGCCGCCATTCTTTCTGACCACAGTCTGCTCGACTGGGCAACCCTCTCTCCTTCCAAGTTGCTCAGGAAGCAGGTTGTACACTTCTACAGGAATCTGCAGTGAGTTGCAGAAGACGGGCTTGTCACTATCATCCCGTGCAAGCAAAGAAACACAACTTCCCGGACGATAGAAGACACCGCCGTGGAATTAAAAGTATCCAAGGAACTGGAGAAGATCATCCCCAGAAATCGCGAAGCCACAGATGTGTTGGGGAACTTCACCGATAAGGAAGCTGATGCCTTCCTTCAAACAATCCTTCTTGTTCCCGAACCATTGAAGGGGAGCATACAAAGGACGAAACTGAAGCCGGCGCACCGACTTCTTTTCGACGTTATCTCTAAATGCGCCTTCGCGTATGGAGGAGTGTTCGGTGACATTAGCCGACCGAAGCTCAAGCAACAGAAGGCCCTGGAGGAACAGCACCAGGTCGATTGGCTGGGCTATCTTGAAAGCCAGCTGTTGATGGAGAAGCAGAAAATCTCTGAGACGTCAGCTGAGTCCGGAGAGCAGCTGTTGAGTGTCAAGGGGACACTCAACTTCGGCACAAAAATCTCTGCCCTTATCCTCCAAGCCACAAAGGGACAACAGCTGACCTGGGAAGGGAGTGAGGACCCGCTGCTCAACAAGCTGATGTTGTTCCCCACAGCCAAAAAGGCCAGGGACGTTGTGGAGGCTGTTTACACTCCCAAGGGTGCCCCCAAGCCAGCTGTGGAGTCAGTCTCAGCAGCTCGACGCCCTTCTCGGTCCAAGCCTGCGAAGCGCCAGCTGGAGGAGGTGGCTAAGGAAGAAAAAGATGCTGAAGAAGAAGAAGAGAAGGAACCCCTCCAGAAGAGGCCCAGGATTCGCATCATCTAGCCAGCGGCTCAACCATCTACAACAAGTCCAGTGGTGGTAAAGCCAGCTGAGGAGAAGGAATCAACCGAATCAAGCCAATCGGTTGACCCAGCTGGGTTTGTTCTTCAACCTCATCAGGAGGAAGTGGCTGAAGGAGTGGAGATACACGTGGAGGAATCCAGCTCCTCCTCAGATGAGTCTTCTTCATCTGAGGAGTCCCACGACAGTCCGACTGGAGCTGATGCCAGCCAGGTAATCCCACCTGTGTCTGAGGAAACACATGAGCCAGCCGACTCACCACCTAAAGAGGATCCAGTTCTCTCAACTGGTCCTCAGTCAGATATTCCGAGCCTCTCGCTCGATGCCAACGTTGTGACCATTCCTTTGGCCAACGTTGATGAAACCATCGAACCCCTTACCTTCGATATTGACCCCCCTGCAATTGATGAAGAAGCCAATCGCCAGGCAATCTTGGCTAAATATGAAGGAAGGCTCGGCTACTGCTTCCGCAAGCTGATTGGTATGTTCCCCGAGGCAGCCTCGATGCCCCTATTTGCCGTACTCAGGACGGAACTGCTCTACCAGTTCAGCGTCATATTCAGCTATTGGTACGTCAAGGAGGAAACCCTTAGGATCCATGGATGGGACAGGTTGAAGGTCGAAGAATCCAACCTGAGGGTATACTTCGACTATCAGAACCTGGAGGTGGCCTACAACCAGAAGGTGGCTGTGCTACGTCGTCGTCTGGACAAAAGCATCCAAGAAGGGATAGACACCAGGGAGCTGTGCAACAATCCTGGAGCTGTTCAGTTTCTTAACGATATGCTGGCCAAGAATGCCAACTGCATGGAGGATGTCGACGCAGCTCAAGAGGCGGCCAAGAGGGAAGAAGAAAAGCTCAAGGCCTATCTCGCCAGCCGATCTGCCCTGGTTGTCATGGAGCCATCTGCCCAGTCACAACCACAACACCTGCCTGGACCCTCAGATCAGCCAACACTCTCAACCGATGCCATCTGTGAGCTGATCTCCGAGAGGGTCAACCAGCTGAGGCAGGAAATGTTGTCCAAGATCCAGCTCAGCAAGGAGGAGGATGCTGACAGGATACATCAGTTGATGGCAGAGAATACCAGCTTGAAGAATCAGCTGGAACACCTTTCCTCTTCCCTGCAGCAGAAGTTCGAAGATCTCTCTACTTCGTCCAGCTCGGAGGTCACGGCTCTAAGGAAGGCAGTTCAGGTCCTCAGCTCGGACTTCAACGTTTTCAAAACCATTGCTGAATCTGATCTGGCAAGGTCCCAGCAGACTCAAGACCAGGAGTGGATGTCTCAGTTCGCAAATTTCTGAGCTGAGTTCGTCACCCTCCACAAAGAGGTCTCTGCGACCTTTGCAGCCTTGAAGCGAGCTGAGCAGGAGCGCCAAAACCTGGAGTTGGCCAAGAAGATGGCAGAGAAGGATGCTGTCGAAGAACTCTTTTCCCGCGTTCAACAGGCTGAGGCCAAGCTGATCTCCCTGGATGGCACCGTTGCCACCCTTTTGGATGATGCCAAAATGGGGGAAGACAAGGAGCCAGCAGCTGGTGCTGGACAAGGGAAAGCTGTTCTTCAGCAAGGGGAAGGAGTGCCAGCTGAAGGTGAAGGAGCAGCTGAAGGATCGCAGCAAGAACTGGAAATCTCCCACGACCTCGTAGCCGAGCTTACGGCAGAGCTCGATGCCGAACTTGACGGGATATCTGTTGAAGACTGCATCGAAGCTGCCAAAGCTATGGGGGAGTCCAAGGAGAAGTACTTGAATCCCTCTTGGATCAAGAAGTTCGCTGTCGATCAGGCCAAGAAGGTGGCCAAGTTCGAGAAGAAGGTGACCAAGGTGGAGAAAAACGTCGACAGAAATAAAGCCAGCCGGAGCATGCGAAGAATCAACAAGCACCAGATGAAGGCTGAGGCTAGGAAGTCGACCCAACAGCTGCAGAAGAACATCCCGCTCCCGTCTCGGTACCCACATGTTGACAAGTGGATGAATGCTGAGTGGAACGATGACTGGGAGCAGTTCTAGCATGAATTCATCAATGACTTCTATTACAGGAAGGTCTACTCGACTGAAGACCCAAGGCAAGCCTTCAAGGAAGCCCTGTGGGAACTCAGATCTGGAGACCCTGGAATGTTTAGTCAGTTCAAGTGAGCCATGCTGAAGGCTCAGCTCGATCCCAACACCGTTCCAGTTCCGCAGATGTGCAAGTACCGCCCTCAGATGATCAAGTTCCGCAGATCATGGCTGAGGCAAGACAAGTCTGCAAGGAACATGGTGTCAATACTGGGATTGAGTCAGATGCGAAGAAGGAGATCTTTGACTGTATCTTCAGCAAGTACGGTCAACAGTATTTTTGAGCTGTCAAAGTTTTTGAGCTGATGAAGTTTTTTTTTTTTTGGATGTTGTAGTTTTTGAAGCAACTGTTGTATCTTTATCTGTTCTGTGCTTAACCCTGTAACCTTCAGTTGTAACAAAAACTTCAAAGTATATACGATTCAACTTGACGCACAATATCTCATTGTCCAAGCTATGAATCGCAGTCTTTTGAATACAATGTTATAACTGTGCTAACCCTTTGATTTTTTATCTTATAGACTGTCTAGAATTTCAGCTGAGATTTTAGGTTAGTTAGTGAGGCTTAGATCAATAGTGGTTTACAGATGTAAGTGGTTTGGCATCATCAAAAAGGGGGAAATTGTTGGGAAATTTATTAGTAAGAGTTTTGATGAATTCCAAAACCGACTGACCCCAACCGGGTAGATGTTGCCAGAACCTAATGTTAGAATTTAGGCTCGCTGTTTGAGTAAAGTTAAGATTTTATCTTTACAGGTCTCCAGCTGAAGATGGCAACAAGGCATTACTCAGACAGAACATCAGTTATGATGAAAGACAACTGAGAGTTCATTGGTTCAGATGGAATGAGGGGGAAGTCTTCAGAACATCAGTTGTAAAGGCCAACTGAGGATTCGTCAGATGAGAAACAGTAGAGGGGAAGAGAACGTCAGATGAAAAGGAAGTCATCTGAAGTTTCCAACTCAACTGACCAAATACAAGGAAGACAACTGAGGGTTCAGTTTCAGAACCTCAGTTGTAGAACTCAAACAAGAAGATCAACAGCATGAAGTTCAAAGTCAGGTGAGAGTTCAACGGTTCAGTCAGAACATCAGCTGAAGACCACTCAGATAAAGATCAAGATTTTCAACCAACTAATCAAGGTTGATTGTCAGAAAGGTTTAAGATTTGAATTTCAAAAGGAAGTCACATGAGGGTTTGACCATTCAGTCATTACCCCATCTGGCCCAACACAAGGCTGTCTCAGAAGGAAAGCAGAAGAGCACAGATGCCATATCGGGAAAGTCTGCAGAGATGAGAGACAAGCCATCGCTTTCAACGATCAAAGATCAACAACTCCTCCAACGGCTAGTTGATTCTCTCCGCCTATAAATAGAGGCATTCTCTCATTCGAGAGACACACGAGATAAGAGATAGAGAAGTGCAATCACAAGAAAATCAAGCGCAAGAAAAATCTGCAAAAATCATATTTTAAGAGCATCAGCAGCTGAGAGTTCAAGAGTGATAGAACATTAGTAGCTGAGGGTTCATAGAGTTATAATCTGTCTTAGATCTTAGTGTTTATTCGCTCAAGCCATAGATCCAGCTCTCATTCGTGATCAAGCTGTAGTTGGAAAATCCACCCACATACACACCTTAAAAAGTGTCTGTTAGGATCATACTCTTCCTGTAATTGAGTAGCTAGGTCGTCAAGTACCCGCAAACTTGACATAGGTTGTTAAGTACCCGCAAACTTAACTGTAAAGGTTGATAAGTACCCGTAAACTTATTACAACGGTTGCACAGCCCGGGTAAGCTGTGTGGAACTGTCCAGAAGAACTTTGACTGAGGTGTGAGGATTCAACGGTTGCACATCTTCCCGTGGACGTAGGAGGGTTATCTCCGAACCACGTTAAATCCCGTGTGTCTGTGTTTATTTTTATTCAGTTGCTTATTGCATTCTTATCTGATCAAACTAACCAGCAAACAAACTGCATCTTTGCATATTCAACTGTTTTGGTTTTTGACCAACCCTTCACTAAAAAGCCTGAGTTGCTATAACGAGTTTTAATTCCCACCACATTCCGCACAGCCTCACTCTTCCAGCTGAGGTTGCTTACTCAGCTGTGAGATTCCAACTGAGTCCGTTTTACTCGGTTGAAGTAATTTTTAAGGGTTAAGTTTTAAAATCCTAACTGGTGTATTCCCCCCTTCCCCCCATACACCAGTAACTCGTTTTGGGACCATCACTAACATTCAATCGATAAGGAAATCGAGCATGAAACGAAAGCCCCAAATCTGAAAAAATTTGGTAATAATAGGGGTAGGGTTCTTGATTTTTCCTTCATGATTTGATCCGTAGAACTCGATTCTAAGCATCCTAGAACATGTATCGATCAAGAAATCACATGCTAATCTATTCCCTAATTTTCGAAAAAAATAAAAGAAAGGGAAAAAGAGATTTGTTCACATCAAACTAGAGACGAAGCTCTTACCTTTCGATATATGAAATCGGATTGGAATTTGATCGGTAGATGCAAGAGTTATTGATCTTGGAAGAGCTTAAACTTGGTGCTTCAATGGCGGAAATTGGAAAAGAATGAGAGTGAAAATGGGGGATGGGGTGGCGGATAAGAGGTGATAAGGGGGAGGGGTGATGACTCATGTAGTGAGTCATAAAGTAGATGGAAAAATCTAACAAGGTAGTGTGACTCGTTAGGGGTGTGTTTGGCGAGGAAATTTTATACGAAATGACTCGTTTCCGGCTCTTAAACGCCGTTTTAGAAGTCGAGAAATATTTTCCTAGTTAGTTACTAAATTGACGAAATCTAATTCGTCCGTTAGGTTGGAAATAATTTACGTACTCGGAAAACCTAATTCGTTTTTCAAAATCCGAGAAAAAGGTCGGGACGTCACAGTCCAAATTTCGTCCGGAAAATCATAAAAATTAACTTTCTCCGATGAACTCGTCTCGAAGAAAAAGTGAATGTAAATTCTGACGGAATTCAATTCCGAGTTTTCGGGCGAAAAACTTAACGGACGCCAAAACCCTAATACAGTAGTCGTTCGTCCGATTTCTGGAAATTATTTTTTGAAACGGATTTCACCGTAAATCTTAGAATTTAATTTCATGATCTTAGGCGTGCAAAGCCATAATTATTATTAACTTTAAATTTTTTACGCAGTAGAAATTTTCCGGAGTATTACATCCTACCCCCCTTATGAAAAATTTTGTCCCGAAATTTGCATATCTCCTTTAGACTGTTCGGGGTACTTCTTCCTGAAATCTTCTTCGAGCTCTCACTTGGCTTCTTCTTGCTCGTGATAAACTTATAATATGTTTACCAATCGAATCGACTTGGTTACTTAAATTTTTGCGCTTTTCGATCCAAAACCGATATCAGCTTCTCTTCATAACTTAAGTCAGATTCAAGAACAACGTCTTGCTGACTTGTAACGTGCTTAGGATTATAGACGTGTTTTTCTTAATTGTGAAATGTGAAAACATGTTAGGGACACTTCCTAGATTTGGCGGCAAGGCCAATCTATAAGTAACGGTCTTATTTTCTCGAGAATCTTATAAGGTCCTGAGAACCGTGGTCATAATTCACCCTTAACGCCGAATCTAACGATTCCTTTGGAAGGCGTAATTTTTTAGGAAAAACTTTATCTCAAATTTCAAATTTAAAAAAAAATTCACAACGGTCGTCGGCATATGACTTCTGTCGGCTTTGAGCTTCTTTCATTCGAACTTTTAATTTGCCGAACGATCTCGATCATTTCATTGACCGCACCTATTCCTAATTTTTTTTGTCTTTAACTTATGACAATAAGGCAGTTAATTAAAGCTTTTTCTTAAACAAAACCTCGCAAGGCGCAAAATTTATTGCAGCTCGATTCCTATCGTTGTATGCGAATTTAATTGGATGAAAAATTTTTCCAACTTGCGCTTGGATCTAATATTACCGTTCTTAGCACGTCGACGAGTACCTGAATGGTTTTCCTAGGATTATTGATCCGTCTGAGGGTGAAAAGCTATACTGAAGTTAAACTCAGTACCAAACTCCTTCCGCGTCGTGAGCCAAAATCGCAAAGTAAATTCGGCATCTCTATCCGATGTTATCGTTTATTGTACTCCATGCAGACGTAAAATCTCACGGACATATACTACGCTAACTTCTCCGACTCGAAGGTAATCTTAATCGGTAGAAAGTGAGCTGATTTTGTGAGTCCATCCATTACTACCTAGACGGCAGTTTTTCCTTTTCTGGACTTAGGCAAGCCTGTCACAAAATCCCTAGCTCTATCCTCCCATTTCCATTCTGGGACATCCAATGGCTGCGACAATAAATACGGTCGTCGATGTAAAGCCTTTACTTGTTGATAAGTCAAACGTCTTTCCACAAACGAGGCAACGTTTCGTTTTAGTCCATTCCACAAGAAATTTCTTCTTAGATCTGGATACATCTTCATATACCCTGGGTGCGCTGCATATGACATATCGGGAGTTTTACTGATGATATCGTATTACGTTGTTTCGTAAAAATTCTCTGGTACCTCCGTCCTCATCCTTAGTCGTAGCTCCTTGATCAACTCGTTCTTCCTCTGCCTCTTATGAATTCTTCCTCATAATTTGGTGTAGTTACCAGTGCCGCTGTTCGACCTGTGATCGTCGCTAACATATCGAGCACTACTATATCCATCATCTCGAATTCTCGTACAAGCGTTTCTTCTTCGATGAAGAGATACCTAAACTTAGTTGGAGTCTTACGACTCAGCGTGTCTACTACGCTTAGCTTTTTCTAGATGGTAATTGATACCACAATCTTAAGTCTCATCTAATTCGCGCCATCTTCTTTGCCTTATGTTATTTCCTTTGCTCGAATAAGTACTCCAGACTTTCGTGATCTGTGAAGATCTCAACTCTTACACCATATAACTAGTGTGTCCAAATTTTCAGTGCATGCATAACGGTTGCGAGTTCTAGGTCGTAGGTTGGGATACTCAACTTTATAAAATTGAAGTTGTCGTGACACATAGGCTATCGCTTCTCCATCCTTGCATTAGTTACATCGTAGGTCTGATATTCGTGGAAAATTGTTGCGCGTTCTTTCTCATTCTTGGAGTGAATGAGAATGTCGTTGATGAATACTATGGCAAAATTTATCTAAATACGGGTGAAATAACCCTATTCATGAGATCCATGAATACCGCAGGGCGTTGGTCAAAACAAATGGCATTACTAGAAATTAGTAATGGCCATATCGGGTTCTAAAAACTATCTTAGGTATGTCTTCGAGTTTGATTCCTAGCTGATGATACTCTGATCTCAAAGCTATATTTGAAAAGACTCTTGCACCTTTATGTTGTTTCCGGCTCTAAGTCGATCGTGAAAATTGCGTAACGATCTGGGGCGGCAATCCTGGCAAAACTTCTGGGACAACATCGTCATATGCATTCACTACCTTCACGTCCTGAACGGTCTTCTTAGCTCCTGGTTCTCCGTCTAGGTACACGAGGTAGGTTGTGGTACCCTTCTTCCTTTTCAACTTCGTGGCTTGTAGCGTTGATATTATTAGTACTCATCTACCCATCGAAAACCCATAAAAGTCGGTCGGCTCTCTACCTGGCAGTTGAAAAGAGATTTCTCTCTCGTTGCAGAGAGTCGTGGCATATTTCTCTGACAACCAGTCCATCCTAGGATTATATCCATGTCGAACATTTATCACGTTCCAAATGTTTGCTATGACCTTAAAAAGACCCTAAATAAATTTTACGTTTAAGCGCAACTAAGGAAAATAATTCTCTGAGATTGTCGTCACTCCCTGAAACGTAGTTGTTCTTATTTCACGATTAGCGCTTCTAGTTCTGCTCCTAAAGGTTAACAGGTACTAATAACAACCGAATATAAGTCTCTAAAATGAAGCAAAAAATATGATGGGGAAGTTTTTTTTTTTTTTTTTTTTTTAGAAATTCGTCCAATACCCACCACATTTCCTTTGCCTTCATTTCGCTTCTCCTGCCAAACCACGCATGCCCATTCATTTTGTTGTGGTGTCGATTGTTGCTGTGATTGGGTCTGGATGGTTCCTAAGGGTTAGGGTTGACCATACTGGTTTGGTTCCACCGTTGGAAACAGTATTGGGCAATTCCTCTTCCTATGCCCCATCTGTCCACATTGAAAACAATTCCTCGTGTCGGCTAGACAAACACCGTAATGTTTCTTCTTACAGTTGAGACAATTAAGAACATCCTGCTTCTGTTCTACTGCTTGCAGCTGTCCTGGGCAATCCCTCTTAAAGTGCCCCTTCTTTCCACAGTTGAAGCAGACATTTAGGTTTGCCAGACAAACACTGTAGTGTGCACGATTGCACGTAGGACATGCTGGATTAGCATTCTTTCTTTGGTTATGCGGATCATACTGATTGGTTCCAATTGCTGGTAACGGTTTCGGGCAATTTCTTTTCACATGTCCCTTCTGTCCACAACTAAAGCATCCATCAATGTTTACTGGACAATTTCCAAAGTGCATCCAATTGCACCTAAGACAAGTAGGTACCATGAGTTCTCCTTGGTTGTTCCCTCCTTGATTATTGTGATGCTGATAGCCGTCACTGCTGCTTTCTCCTTCCCATTTCCTTTTTCTTTTACAGTTATTATTGTTATTGGAAAGGTCTTGGGTTGAAATCTGGGTCAGTATTGGTGGGAATGCTGGAATCCTTTTCTGATCCGGCATCACTGCCTCTATCTCTTGAATTCGTTCCAATAATTCTGTATAGCTTAGCCCCTCTTGGCTAGCTAATGCTATTTCCAGTTTACGTTTGAGTTCTCCTTGAAATTCCTTTGCTATTTCTTCTTCAGCAGTCACGTGATCGAATACATACCTATCATAAAACGCTCCCTTAAAGATATTCCAGGTAAATTGAGTCATTTGCCCCATCGGCATAGCTTCCTGTCTAGCCTTCCACCAATAGTTAGCTGGTCCGGCTAGTTGAAACGCGACACACGCAAGGCGTTCCTCATCCGTACATCCTAGAAGCTCAAAAATTCCTTCGATTGATCGTACCCAAAGCTCAGCGTCGCTCGGGTTACTAGATCCCTTAAAAACTGGCGGATTTCTTCTGAAGAATAAATCCTCAATTATACGTTGTTGTGGAGGTGGCGGAAGAAATTGGTTTGCTTGATGATTATGTTCTCCTATGTTTTCTCGCTGTCCTTGACCTCCACTGTACCCTCTAGGATTACCAAATCCTCTTTGATTGTTACTTACTTTTGGCGGCAGTTTGGTTCTATAAGAAACGAGAATTCTCATTAGCGCTTGCTCTTAAATCTTTTATTTACTTACTAAACCCCTCTCCAAACTTAACAAGTTCACGTAAGAGAGATCAGTAATAATTTCGATATTAACCTTTGTAAACTTTCAACTTTCGGAGTTAAATTAAACTCTCGTTACGCGAGTTCTTTCAACGTTCTGGTTTTCATTACATAAATTTGAGGGATTTTCTTGTGGTAAAACTCTTGCACGGTCGTATATATATATATATATTTATATATATATTTAAAAAGAATATTTATTTTGCCTCCAACGAGGATTTATACAGAAACTAGACCACTATGAGTCTAAACTAGGCTGACTGTCTGCCTGTACAGCAAACCCTGTACCCACTAGAAGTGCTGGAACGGAAATGAGTCATAAAATTTCATATCCGTGGAAGTACTACAAAGGAACTAGTTACTGATCCAACTATGCACAAGGCAAGGAAAAACTACTAAGAATACTATTACGCGTCTGGTATGCTCCGCTCATCTAACTGTGGTCGTGCCAAACACTGTCCTCTGCAGCCGGTAAGCCGTCAGGGTTCTCATCCGGATCCTCCTCCAAACCCTCCTATGGATCTTCCTCCTCAGATTCTATACTGAAGACGAGCTGTAGTGCCTCGTCTGTCCTCAAGGTGGTACCGTCAAGAAGTGTAAGTGGGGGTGGTGAAGGTATCTCTAAACCAATCTTCTCTGCGTCTAAATCCCAACAATCGTCATCGATCACTACTGTATGCTTCTTCAAGGAAAGAAGGTGTTCAGGAATAGAACCGGACTCGTACTCGTCCCTGGAACGGACTCTGGATGGTCCTGCCTCAAACTGATCTCTCTATGTTGCCCATCTCGCACAAATCTCGTCTATTGGAGTCAAAGGTGGTGGTAGTTGTAGCATGGCAGTAATCTCCGTATCTGACTCCTGGTACCTTCGTCCAGTCTCGAACTATCCTCGAACCCTCACACTAGACTTGGGTAGAAAAGGAGTAGACAATCCTAACAAGGCAACTGTCTCTGCATCAATCTCAACTAATTCCGGTCCTGGAACCAACTCTTCAAGTGGTCTAGATGAAAACGGTAATTGTGGTACAACTATAGTCTCCTCGTCTGCCTCTAAAAACTCTACCACTGAATCCCACTCCTCGCTAGGTACAAAATCTGTCGGGATCTCCAATAAATCGACCATCACTGGGTCTAAGTCAAGAGACTCAGGCTCGGTAATCGCTGGAAAATGACGGTAGGAAAAATGTGGCATAAGAGGATCTGCCATCATGAACCAGCTATGGAAGAAGCGCTTATGGATAGCTAAGGCAAAACCCTGGTAATCCCCCGCTGGCTCAATGTCATCGTCGAACAATCCTAGGTAATATCATGCGATGTCGTGCGCCCAACTATGTCACTCGTCTGGTAGCTAATAAATCAAATCGGACATGGCCTGGTTCATTGTAACAAAATGCCGTGCTGCATAGTATACGGTCGAGAAGTTGCTCACTATCTGCCCGACATCCTCCTTATCCGGGTCTAACACGTAATTATTCCTCCTCAAAAGAAACCCACCTGTATTTAATGGAACAGGCAACCCTAGCGATGCTGAGCTATGGGTGTGATCAATTGAGAGAATTTTCAAGCTCCTCAGATGTACTGATGAGGAGCGCCTATCATGCATAGCATTCCAGCTCTCCGGACCAGCTGACTACTGGTGGGAGGCAAGACATAAAGTGATACCTGCAGAGCATCTGGCTCAATTTACATGGGACGAGTTTAAGGAGGCGCTGTACGACAAGTACGTGCCGAAGACGTATAGGGCTCAGAAGGAGGCTGAGTTCTACAACTTGAAACAGGGAAAGATGATAGTGACCGAATAGGAAGCCAAGTTTTGTGAGCTATCCAGGTATGCGCCTACTCAGGTCGATATCGAAGAAAAGATTTCAAAGAAGTTCCATGGGGGACTGAGACACAAATTAGGGATCGCTTTAGCCAGTCACGGGGGACTAAGCTACACGGATGTCTTAGGACGAGCTTTGGAAATGGAGGCCGTCGTGCCTGATGAGTAGAAAACAATGACAACCACACCAGCTCCAACCCAAAACCAAAACTGGGGTTACTTTAACAACAACAACAACAATTTCCAAGGGAAGAGAAAGTGGGAAGGAGGAAGTAGCGGTGGCTACAATCAGAATTTCAACAACCAGGGAAATCAAAGGAAGGGAAATCAGCAGGGCTATCAGCAGCCGAATCAGAACAATAACAATGGGAAGAAACCGTGGCAGGGAAACAACCAGCTGGGTTGTTTTTACAAGGGAACAACCAAGCCGGACCCTGGAAGGGGAATAATCAGCAAAGGCAACCTCAGGGACAAGAAAGGAATTACAATCAGGGAGGAAATAACCCAGGGAGGGTTATCACTCCGGTAAGCCCCAAGTGCAACAAGACACATTCCGGTGTCTGTCAAGCAGGCACTCCCAACTATTATAACTACGGACAGAAGGGACACATGAAGAAAGATTGCCCTAAACCACTGCAAGCAGTACCTCTGAGGGCCATACAAGCGCAGCCACAGCAGCAAATGAATCAGCAGTAGTTTCAGCAGCATGCGCAACAACAGCAGAATGCAAGGGCATGCGCGAATAGGCAGACTAGGCCGGATAAGGGAAAAGGAAAAGGAAACCTTGCAGGTATGGGAAAACTTCACAACATCCCTATTAAGATATTGTTCGATACAAGCGCATCGCATTCTTTTATTGCTGGTTGTTGTGCGGATAACTTAGACATCAGACCTGTAAGAGCTGAGCATCCTATGAGAGTAGCTACACCTTCAGGAGAGATCACTACTTCCACGCATGTTTGCTCTAACTTAGAACTAGAAATCGGAACTCTTAAAGTTAAAGCGAACAATTTGAACGTTATTGTCACAGCCCCAAATCCCAAAGAACGGCAGAAGTCAGGGTGCGACTGGGGTTGGATTAGAGAAGCGGGGAAGAAGGGGGCTAATTGACTAAACATACATGAAAACATCGATAAACCATGAACAAGACTTGAATATAAATAAGAAAGAGTTAATCCCTAAGGATTTCTCGACAAAAGTACAATAAAGAAGCTAAGTTCATATTTACAGACTTAGACTTCAGAGTATTGTTCAAAAAGTCCATCTCAAAAAGAAATACAGAGTTTGGCAGCGGAAGGGTTCTAACTAAGCATCCTATCCTTTAACTCAACATCAACCGTCGCCGCTCACCGTTGCTTCAACCTGCACATTTAGAAAACAATGCAGGGCTAAGTACAAACGTACTTAGTGGGCACGATGCTGAAATCATAATCATAAATATAGATAAATATGGCATTTCATAAGCGTAGCACATCGGAGTTTTATTGAAAGAATCCGTGTCTACTAAACATTTTCTGACTTTTTCTCATAAATCACTCGCGCGAGCATTTTCTGACTTTTTCTCATAAATCACTCGCGCGAGCATTTTCTGACTAATGTTACGTTCAATCTTGACCAATTCTAATTCACCGTGGCTGGTACCCCTCAATAGGATATCACATACACCACAGGTTACAAAGTGCACTAACTCTGGAAAGCACTTAGCAGCTAACTCAGAGCCGATCGTTAGTTAATCTAGTTAGATTAACTCTAAATCTGGAAAACACCAATGTTGACTCAGATAGGTACAAGAGAACTCACATAAAATATAAAACAGTTCATGCCATAATATCACTTTGAAAACACAGATATCAAAGCAATAAAGAAAGATTTTCCGAGCATTGCTCGTTTTATTTGTATATAAAAGCCCACCTTGATTTACAGAACTTAAAGCAAAAGCTTCCAACTTTGGATCTTCCGTCCTTTCTCTACAGTTGGCTTCTTCCTTCATCGTAAAATAAACATACTTAAAAAAAAAAATGGGTCGTAAAAGATAATCGATAAAAGAGAATCGAAGTAAGTTTTAGTTGTTTCATTCTTTAGGCATTTGCACGCTTACTAGATTCGTTTTACTTAAACGGGAAATGAGACTCGTACCAATCTCGTTTAGAACTCGGAAGATCTCATACTCGACTCTCGGGTCAGTAGAGAGATATTCGTTAGATAAAACGGCTTAAACGATCGAAAGAAAATAAGTTGTGAACTAAACAACTTAGAAAACAAGAAACTGAATTTTTACTGCGCAGTCCAGTAACTCTGGAGGCTTTCCAGACCAGAGGATTTAGAAACAGGGGATGAGCCCTATACCATTAGAAAGCTTGGGATGTCTAGTTCGCGCTCCAATTTACGGATCACAAATTCGATAAACGAGCTGGAAGTTATTACAGTTTCCGGCGAGGGTCGCAAAACTGCCGTGAAAACCCTAATTGCTTGATAGGTTCGACGTATAACGTCTTAGGTTCGTTCTAAGCTCTCGTATTCAATTTTTTTTAGAAACTGGACTCTCAAGGCAGTCATCACGTACTTCCATACGTGACGAACTCCTTCTCAAAACTCGCTCAAAAGCACGACGTTCTAACCGTCGGATTCCAACTAACAATTACTAAACCAACAAAAATTCAAAACGCGTTCTAGTTCTCGACTATAACTATAGCCCATATTATATCAACTCGAAAGCTTATGATGTCAACTAGAAAGTTGTTCTAAATTCCATCACAAACAATAATATCAAATTAGAATTCCCATCCGACTTCTCGATTATTAGCTACGACTAAAGGTTCGTCTCTTACGTGTTTTTCAAAGGTTGTCGGATTCTATTCAAATTTTACGACGTTAAACTACGTCTAACGTGAATCACTTTCATGCATGCAAACATATCATAACATCATTATAACTCAACTTATAAGGTGATTTTTATCTCTTATGTTTCATTAAACATTTTTTTTTAGAAAATTCTCAATTAAATTCTATAATCAACTAACATGATTTGCAACCTAATTTAACCAACAATTCATCAATTAGAGCAAAGCTCCCTAAACACCTAATTTTATCCTCATTTTCGGTTTTGGCTCACTATTAGGTGTAGTGATTTTCTTCTCCAATTAAATCCATTAATCCATTTTTAATCATACTACATCATATATTAACCAATTATTAATACTATTACATCATCAATTAAAATCCCCCAACTCAAACCCTAGCTAATTTTCGGATGTCATTAGAATCATAGGGCTTTTAATTTCTCATGGTTTAATTCACCAATTAACTCAATCCCAAGTATAATTAACCAAACAAATAATGAATCCAATTACCCTACCAACTTCCCCTAAAATTCGGTCATCACCTAGCTCTTAGGGTTGTTGAATTTCTTCAACAATTAACCATAGAATTCATCTTCTATCCATCTAATTGTATAGATTAAACAATAAAATAACTACTACAACAATACTATAAAAATCGTCTCACATGAAAATTAAAAGAAAGGAATTCTAGTTGGATAGAATTAAAGAGGAGATCATTACCTTGAATATTAGTAAAAGGAGTTAGATGATTCAATGGTTGGATGATGATCTAAGATGGAATCCTTGTTTGAAACCTTGAAGCTTTCAACAATGGTGAAGAACAAAATTTGAGAAAGAATGAGAGGGGAGGGGCGGCAATGACTTGGAGATGATGAAGAAATATGACCAAATTAATAGAATAGTAGCTTGAGGTGGAAAGTTCAAATAGGTGTCACTTAACTAGATAATAACAACATGCATGTTCCCCACTAAAAAGGAGAATGTCGGCTGCATGTAGCTTTTAGGAGGGTTACGGGTTTTTCCGGCGCGATCCGACGTTACGGAAATCGAACGACGAAAAACGTTGCTCGGTACAAAATCGTCGCGATTCGATTTGACCTAAAAATTCTAACGTATGAACTTAATTGGAAAATAAATTTACAAAAAAATTATTTTGACAAAAGCTTGGGACGACACAATCCGAGTTTCGTCCGGAAAAACATAAAAACGAACTTTCTCGGGCGTGTTCATATTGCGATTTCGTGAAAGTAAAAATCAGACGGTTTTCCGTTCTGAGTTTACGAACTAAAAACTTTTCGTACGCGCTAACCCTAATACAGTAGTCATCTAGCTGACTTCTGTAATTTATGTTCAGTAACGAATTCGACCGTTAGCCTTAGAATTCAAAATTGTAAACTTAGGCGTGCAAAGCCATTATTTAATTAACTTTAAAATTTTAAGAACGTAAGGAATTTATGGGGCATTACAGTTATGATAATGTGGGACGTAGACATAATTTTAGGGATGGACTGGTTGTCAGAGAATTATGCCACAATTCTCTGAAACGAGAGAAAAATCTCTTTTCAACCCCCGGGTAGAGAGCCGACTTAATTTCATGGGATTACACTGGGCAAGAAAATACCGGTAATATCCGCCTTACAAGCCAAGAAGTTGATAAAGAAGAAGGGTTGCACAGCCTATCTTGTGTACCTAGTTGGAGAACCAGGAGCCGAGAAGACCATCCAAGACGTGAAAGTTGTCAACGAGTACGAAGACGTCTTTCCAGAGATTTTACCTGGTTTACCACCCGACCGTCACATAGATTTTTCGATTGACCTAGAACCAGGATCGGCCCCCAAATCTAAAGCACCATATAGGATGGCACCAAAAGAACTAGAAGAACTCAAAATCCACTTGCAAGAATTGCTAGACCTTGGTTTCATCAGACCAAGTGCCTCACCTTGGGGAGCACCAGTGTTATTTGTCAGGAAGAAGGATGGGTCAATGAGGATGTTTATAGATTATCGAGAACTGAACAAGATCACCCTCAAGAACATCTACGGATAGTGTTGGAAACACTTAGAACTGAGAAACTGTATGCTAAGTTCAGTAAGTGCGAATTTTGGTTGAAGGAAGTAATGTTTCTCGGACACATAGTTTCGGCCGAAGGAATCAAAGTAGATCCTGCCAAGGTAGAGGCAGTGCATAATTGGAAGTCACCTACAAGTCCGAACGAGATCAGAAGTTTCTTAGGATTAGCAGGCTACTACAGAAGATTCATCAAAGGATTCTCCACGATTGCTAGACCTATGACGCAGCTACTTCGAAAGGAAAACAAGTTTAAATGGACGGACGAGTGTGAAAGGAGTTTCCAAACGCTTAAAGAAAAGTTGACCACAGCACCAGTATTAGCTCTTCCCGACGCAAACAAAGAATATGTGGTGTATACCGATGCTTCGAAGAACGGGTTAGGTTGTGTTCTAATGCAAGATGGAAAGGTGATAGCTTATGCCTCACGACAACTTCGACCTCACGAAATTGAGTACCCAACCCACGATTTAGAACTCGCAGCAGTTGTGCATGCATTAAAGATTTGGAGACACCATCTTTATGGTGTAAGGGTTGAGATCTTCACAGATCACAAGAGTCTGAAGTACTTCTTCGAGCAGAAAGAACTGAATATGCGACAAAGGAGATGGAAATGCAAATGTAGTAGCAAACGCGCTGAGTCGCAAGGCTATAACCAAATTAGGATGTCTGTTTATCGAAGAAAAAACTCTAGTACAAGAATTTGAAAAGATGGAAATAGAAGTGCTCGACACATCAGCAACGATCACAAATCAGATAGCAGCACTAGAAGCTACGTCGGACTTAAGAGAAAGAATCATAAGTGCTCAGAGGAAAGACGAGTCAATGGAGAAGCTTCGCCTAAAGATAAGAACAGATAAACCAGACGGATTTTCCGAAGCACCAGACAATGCGAAATTATTTGAAGGCAGACTTTGTATTCCTGACAGTGACGAAGAATTAAGGAACGATATCATGAGTGAGGCTCACGATACGCCATATACAGCACGCCCAGGGAGTACGAAGATGTATCAGGACTGAAGAAAGAATTTCTGGTGGAATGGATTGAAACGAGATGTTGCCTCGTTCGTAGAAAGATGCTTGGCATGCTAGCAAGTGAAAGCCTTACATAGACGACCGTATGGATTGTTACAGCCCTTAGATATCCTAGAATGGAAGTGGGAAGGAATAGCCATGGATTTTGTGACAGGATTGCCTAAGTCAAGAAGAGGAAATACTGCCATTTGGGTGATTATCGATAGGCTCACGAAGTCAGCTCACTTTTTACCGATTAAGACTACCTACGAATCAGAGAAGCTAGCCCAGTTGTACGTTCGAGAAATTGTACGTCTGCACGGAGTGCCGAAGCCTATAATATCCGACAGAGATGCCAAGTTCACTTCGAGATTTTGGATCACCATGCAGAAAGAATTAGGAACCGAACTAAACTTCAGTACAGCTTTTTACCCTCAGATGGACGGCCAATCCGAAAGGACGATTCAGATTCTAGTTGATATGCTAAGGACAGTAGTTTTGGATCGAAGTGCAAATTGGGAAGATATCTTACACTTAGTTGAATTCGCGTATAATAACAGCTATCAGGCGACGATAGGAATGGCGCCTTATGAGGCATTATATGGAAGAAAATGCAAGTCACCACTTTATTGGGATGAAGTGGGTGAAAGAAAGAACTTAGGACCAGACTCGATTAATGAAATGATCGAGATCGTTCGACAGATTCGAGATAGGATGAAAGAAGCCCAGAGCCGACAGAAGTCTTACGCCGATGATCGATGAACCAATCTTAGTTTTGAAGTTGGTGATAAGGTTTTCCTTAAGATTTCACCATCGAAAGGAATCATTAGATTCGGTGTTAAGGGTAAGCTTAGACCAAGGTTCATATGACCTTACGAAATTCTCGAGAAAATAGGACCCGTTGCTTATAGATTGGCCTTACCGCCAAGTCTAGGAAGTGTCCATAACGTGTTCCACGTTTCGCAATTAAGAAAGTATGTCTATGACCCTGAGCACGTTATAAGTTAGCAAGACGTCGTTCTTGAATCTGACCTAAGTTATGAAGAAAAGCCGATATCGATTTTGGATAGAAAAGTTCAAGAATTAAGAACCAAGTCGATACCAGTAGTAAAAGTATTATGGAATCACCACGGGCAAGAAGAAGCCACGTGGGAGCTCGAGGAAAAGATGAAGGAGAGATATCCTTATCTTTTTGAAGAAGGTATGCAAATTTCGGGACGAAATTTTTCGTAAGGGGGGTAGGATGTAATACCCCAGACTTTTTCTACAGTCGTTAAAAATTAAAGTTAATAATAATTATGGCTTTGCACGCCTAAGATCATGAAATTAAATTCTTAGATTTACGGTGAAATCCGTTTCCGAAAATAATTTCCAGAAATCGGACGAACGACTACTGTATTAGGGTTTTCGCGTCCGTTAAGTTTTTCGCCCGGAAACTCGGAATTGAATTCCGTCAGAATTTATATTCACTTTTTCTTCGAGACGAGTTCACCGGAAAAAGTTAATTTTTATGATTTTCCGGACGAATTTTGGACTGTGATGTCCCGACTTTTTCTCGGATTTTGAAAAACGATTTAGGTTTTCCGAGTATCCAATCTAACGGACAAATTAGATTTCGTCAATTCCGTAACTAACTAGAAAAGTATTTCTCGACTTTTAAAACGACGTTTAAGAGCCGGAATCGAGATTTTTCGTATAAAATTTCCTCGCCAAACATGACCTTAATGACTCACTATGTTTGCTAGATATTTCTTTCCACTTTATGAGTCACCATTGTGACTCATCATCCCTCCCCCTTATCACCCCTTGTCCGTCATCTTCCCACCTCATTTCTCTCTCATTTCTTCTCCAATTTCCTCCATTGAAGCACCAAGTCCAAGCTTTTCCAAGATCGATAACTCTTGCATCTACCGATCAAATTCCAATCCGAGTCCATATATCGAAAGGTAAGAGCTTCGTCTCTAGTTTGATCCGAACAAATCTCCTTTTGCCTCTCTTCTATTTTTTTCGAAAACTTTGGAGGATGTTAGCATGTGATTTTTTTGATCGATACATGTTCTAGGATGCTTAGAATCGAGTTCTACGGATCAAATCATGAAGAAAAATCAAGAACCCTAACCCCTAATTAATACCGAAATTTCAGATTTGGGGCTTTCGTTTCATGTTCGATTTCTTTGTCGAATTGATGTTAGATTAGTGTTTCTTATGATGTTAATTGATCGTATGAATTGTTTTAGATTTTTCTAAAAATAAAATCCAAAACCTAAGAGACGAACAAGGCTCGATTTAGGTTAGTAAATGTTAAGATATGCTCGATTGTTTAATGGAAATGAATTATACGATGCATGAGGATGAATATATATTAAATTGAAATTTTTCTAAAAATAAAATGAAAAGTGTAAGAGACGAAGATGTATTGATAAGTCGAGGCTCGATAATGTTTTGATAATATGATTTGCATGTTAGTAATGCTCGTTAGATGATAATCGTTGTCGTAAAATTTGAATGAAAATGAAGAACGTAAAATTTTACGTAAGAGACGAACGACGGTCGATAAGTCGGGAATAAATGATGATATGAAGATGTGAATTGCATATTTATGATTCTTGATAGTTGATGAATAATGTTGTAAAGTTTGAACGAATTCTAAAGATGTAGGATTTTTCGTAAGAGACGATCAAACGAAAATAAGTATTGATGGAAAAGACGATTAAAGATTCTAATTGGATATTGATGATTATTAATGATTAAGGAACGAGTTTGTAGTTGACGACTTGTTCGTCCGAGCTATGAAAAGATAAGTTGTAGTTATAATCAAGAAATGGAAACAAGAAGTTAGGAATTTTTGAACGAGAAGTTGAACTTGAAATGGTTTAGTAATTGTATAGTTTGAACGACGAGGTTTGGATCGTCGTGTTTATAATCGAGAAATGAAAAAGGGACTATCACGTATAATAATACGAGGTGGCTGCCTTGGGTCGGTTTTTGTGTGAAATTAAAAGTGTTTAAGCTTTAATCAAACCTAGACAACCATGCGTCGATATTATCGAGCATTAGGGTTCACTCGGCAATTTTGGCGACTTTCCACGGAAACTGCGATATCTCCTAGCTCGTTAATTGGAATCGAGATCCGCGAATTGGAGAGTAAACTAGACACCCGAGGCTATCTTTTGGTACAGGGCACGATCCCTGTTTCGCAATCTCCTGTTCTTGACAGAGTTACTGACCTCGTGTAGTGTATGTTCAAAATGTAGTTTCTTAAGTTGAATTCTTCTCAACTTGAACTCTTTCGATCTTTTTAGTCGTTTCAAGTTATCGACTACTTTTTTCTACCGACCTAAAGTGTTGAGTACAGAACCGAGTGAGCGACAAACGAGATGAGTTCGTGTCTCGTTTCTTTTTAACTAAAGAGTTTAGTTAGCGTGCAAATACCTAAAAGTCTAAAGAATAAAAACTTAATTCGAATTTCCGTATTCGATTATCTTGTACGACCTAGTAGTATGATTATTTTACGATGAAGGAGGAAGTCAGCAGTAAGGAAAGGACGGAAGATCAGAAGAACGGAAGCTCGATTTAATAGTTCTGTAATCTATAAGGTGAGCTTTCCTATATATCAAATAAAAGGAGCAATGCTCGAAAACCCTTTTCTTTATCGCTTTGATAATCATGTTTTCAAAGTGATAATCATGGCATGAACTGTTTTGTGTTTTATGTGAGTTCTCTTGTACCTTATGAGTTAATCAAAAGGGGTTAACTAACGATCGGCTCTGAGTTAGTCAAAAGGGGCTTTCCAGAGTTAGTGCACTTGTAGCCTGTGGTGTATGTGGTATCTTGTTGAGGGGTAGCCAGCCACGGTGAATTATGACTGGTCAAGATTTGAACGTAACACCTATGAAAAATGTTGATCAGCTACTTTATGAATGAAATGAAAATATTTAATAGGCACGAGCTCTTTTAAATGAAAACCTCGATGCGCTATAAAATGAGATGCCTGTTTATCTATACCTATGATTATGTTTTCGACAACGTGCCCACTGAGTACTTTTGTACTTAGCCCTGCATATGTTTTCTAAATGTGCAGGTTGAAGCGACGAAGCGGCGTTGGTTGAGTTAGAGTTGAATAAGGATTAAGGAAGACTTGTATATAGTTCACAATTCCGCTGCTAGACTCTAAACTCTTCTTTTTTATGTTGTGTTTTAACACTGTAGTCTAAGTTCTGTAATATAACTTAGAAGTTTTTGAAGTACTTTCTCGAGTAATCTTTCGAGATTAACTCTTTCTTTCGTTAATAAAGTTTGTTCATAGAAGATAAGATGTTATGTATGTATGTTTATTCTTTCATTCCCCCTTCTTCCCCGCTTCTTTAATCCAAACCCAGTCGCACCCCGGCTTCTGCCGTCCCTCGGGATTTGGGGCCGTGACAAAGTATGTGAATGATTATATAATTTAATGGGATTTTTCGAAAAATAAAATAGAAAACGTAAGAGATGAAAACCCGACGATAAGGTAAGATTCGATAATAATTTGAGTTTATGGTTTTCATATTAGTGAATCTTGATAGTTGATGAACGATATTGGAAAATTTGAGCAAAATCGGAGAACGTCGAAATTTTAATAAGAGACGAAGAATCATCGATAAGTTGAGATTGGATAATGCTTTAGGTTTTGATGGTCCCGAAACGAGTTACTGGTGTATGGGGGGGGGAATACACCAGTTAGGATTTAAAAACTTAAACCTGAAAAATCACTTCAACTGAGGAAAAGATGACTCAGTTGGAATTTCACAGCTGAGTAAGCGACCTCAGCTAGAAGAGTGAGGCTGTGCGGAATGTGGTGGAAAAGATAAACTCGTTAAAAGCAACTCACGCAAAACAGCTCGGTTGGTCAAGAACCAAAACAGCTCGGTTGAAAATGTGCAAATGCGGTTTGTATGTTGGTTAGATTGATCAAATAATTATGCAAAAGCAACTGAATAAAAACAAACACAGACACACAGGATTTAGCGTGGTTCGGAGATAATCCTCCTACGTCCACGGGGAGATGTGATTCCACACACCTCAGTCCAAGTTATTCTGGACAGAACCACTCAGCTTACGCGGGCTGAGCAACCGTTAAGGATAAGTTTGCGGGTACTTATCGACCTTACAGCTTAGTTTCCGGGCACTAAACAGCCTATGTCAAGTTTGCGAGTACTTGACGACCTGACTACTCAATTGCAGGAAGAGTAAGATCCTAGCACACTTTTTAGGGTGTGAGAGTGGGTGGGATTTCCAACTACAGCTCGATCACGAATGAGAGCTGGATCTAAGGCTTGAATGAATAAAACTCAAATAAAGATCAAAGACAGATTTTCACTCTATGAACCCTCAGCTACTAATGTTCTATCACTCTTGAACTCTCAGCTGCTGATGTTCCTAGAATAGGAGTTTAGCAGATTTTTCTTTCGCTTAATTCTCTTGTGATTGAACTTTTCTCTCTTGTTTCAGTCTGTCTCGTGTGTCTCTCTCTCGAATGAGAGAATGCCTCTATTTATAGGCGGAGAGAATCAACTAGCCGTTGGAGGAGCAGTTGATCTCTAATCGGTTGATAGCGATGGCTTGTCTCTTATCTCTGTAGACTTTCCCGATATGGCATCTGTGCTCTTCTGCTTTCTATCTGAGACAGCCTTGTGTTGGGCCAGATGGGGTAATGACTGAACGGTCAAACCCTCATGTGACTTCCTTTTGAAATTCAAATCTTAACCTTTCTGACAGTCAACCTCGGTTCGTCGGTTGAAAGTCTTGATCTTCATCTGAGTGGTCTTCAGCTGATGTTCTGAACTGTTGGACTCTGAGCTGACTTTGAACTTCAAGCAGTTGATCTTCTTGTTTGAGTTCTACAACTGAGGTTCTGAAACTGAACACTCAGTTGTCTTACTTGTTATTTACTCAGTTGGGTTTGAACCCTCAGATGACTTCCTTCTCATCTGATGTTCTTTTTCTCTCTGCTGCTTCTCATCTGATGAACCCTCAGTTGGTTTCCTTCTCAACTGATGTTCTGAAGACTTCCCCCTAATTGCATCTGAACACTGAGCTCTCAGTTGTATTTTGTGACAACTGATATTCTGTCTGAGTGATGCCTTGTTGCCATCTTCAGCTGGAGACCTGTAAAGATAAAATCTTAACTTTGCTCAAACAGCGAGCCTAAATTCTAACATTAGGTTCTGGCAACATCTACTCGGTTGGGGTCAGTCGGTTTTGGAATTCATCAAAACTTATACAAATAAATTTCCCAACAATTTCCCCCTTTTTGATGATGCCAAAACCACTTACAACTTTAAACCACTATTGATCTAAAACTCACTAACTTATCTAAAATCTCAGCTGAAATTCTAGACAGTCTATAAGATAAAACATCAAAGGGTTAGAACAGTTATAACATGATATTGAAAGACTTTGTGATTCAGAGCTTGGACAATGAGGAATTGTTCATCAAGGTGAATCGTATTATATACTTTGAAGTTTTTGTTACAACTGAAGGTTACAGGGTTAAGCACAAAACAGATAAAGATACAACAGTTGCTTCAAAAACCACAACATCCAAAAACTTCATCAGCTCAAAAACTTTGACAGCTCAAAAATACTGTTGACCGTACTTGCTGAAGATATGATTAAAGATCTCCTTCTTCGCTTCCGACTCGATCCCAGTGTTGACGCCGTGTTCCTTGTAGACTTGCCTTGCCTCAGCCATGATCGTGTTTCTGTTTGGCGTGCTCGTGCCTTTGATCATCGGAGGGCGGTATCAGCACATCTTCGGAACTGGAACGGTGTTGGGATCAAGCTGAGCATTCAGCATAGCTCGCTTGAACTGACTGAACATTCCAGGGTCTCCAGTTCTGAGTTCCCACAGGGCTTCCTTGAAGCCTTGCCTTGGGTCTTCAGTCGAGTAGACTTTCCTGTAATAGAAGTCATTGACAAACTCATGCTTGAACTGCTCCCAGTCATCGTTCCACTCAGCATTCATCCACTTGTCAACATGTGGATACCGAGACGGGAGCAGAGCATCCTTCTACAGTTGGCGCGTCGACTTCCTAGCCTCAGCCTTCATCTGGTGCTTGTTGATTCTTCGCACACTCCGGCTGGCTTTATTCCTGTTGACGTTCTTCTCTACCTTAGCGAGCTGCTTCTCGAACTTGGCCACCTTCTAGGCCTGATCGGCAACGAACTTCTTGATCCAGGAGGGATTCAAGTACTTCTCCTTTGACTCCCCCATAGCTTTGGCAGCTTCGATACAGTCTTCAACAGATATTCCTCCGTCAAGTTCTGCTTCGAGCTCGGCCGTAAGCTCGGCTACGAGGTCGTGGGAGACTTCCAGTTCGGGCTGCGATCCTTCAGCTTCAGCTCCTTCAGCTGGCACTCCTTCCCCTTCAGCTTGCTGGAGAACAGCTTTACCTCGTCCAGCAACAGCTGCTGGCTCCTTGTCTTCCCCAGCTGCTGGCTCCTTATCTTCCCCCTTTTTGGCATCATCCAAAAGGGTGGTTACAGTGCCATCCAGGGAGGTCAACTTGGCTTCAGCCTGTTGAACTCGGGAAAAAAGCTCGTCAACAGCATCCTTCTCAGCTACCTTCTTGGCCAACTCCAAGTCTTGGCGCTCCTGCTCAGCTCGCTGCACAGCTGCAAAGATCGCAGAGACCTCTTTGTGGAGAGAGACGAACTCAGCTCGGAAAGAGGCAAACTGAGACATCCACTCCTGGTCCTGAGTCTGCTGGGACTTTGCGAGGTTAGATTCAGCAACGGTCTTGAACACGTTGAAATCCGAGCTGAGGCTCTGAACGGCCTTCCTTAGAGCCGAGATCTCCGAGCTGGAAGAAGTGGAGAGGTCTTCGAACTTGTGCTGCAGAGATGAGGAGAGGTTTTCTAGCTGATTCTTTAAGCTGGCATTTTCTGCCATCAGCTACTGCATTCTGTCAGCTTCCTCCGCCATGCTCAGCTGGATCTTGGACAGCATCTCCTGCCTCAGCTGGTTGACCCTCTCCGAAATCAGCTCGCAGATGGCGTCGGTTGAGAGAGCTGGCTGATCGGAGGGTCCGGGCAGAAGCTGTAGTTGTGGCTCAACAGCAGGCTCCGATACAACCATGGCAGATCGGCTGGCGAGGTAGGCCTTGAGCTTGTCTTCTTCTCTCTTGGCCACCTCATCAGCTGCGTCGACGTCGTCCATGCAGGAGGCATTTTTGGCTAGCATCTCGTCAAGAAACTGAACAGCTCCAGGATTGTTGCACAGTTCCCTGGTGTCTGTCCCTTCTTGGATGCTCTTGTCCAGACGTCGTCGTAGCACAGCCACCTTCTGGTTGTAAGCTACCTCCATGTTTTGGTAGTCGAAGTATTCCCTCAGGTTGAACTCTTCGACCTTCAACTTGTCCCAACCATGGATCCTGAGGGTTTCCTCCTTGACGTACCAGTAGCTGAATATGACGCTGAACTGGTAGAGCAGTTCCGTCCCGAGTACGGTAAAGACGGGCATTGAGGCTGCCTCGGGGAACATACCAATCAGCTTGCGGAAGCAGTAGCTGAGTCTTCCTTCATATTCAGCCAGGATTGCCTGGCGGTTGGCTTCTTCATCGATTGGAGGGGGTTCGATATCGAAGGTTACAGGTTCGATGGTTTCATCAACGTTGGCCGAAGGGTTTCTCTTTAGGTAGTGAGTCGGCTGGCTCGAGGGTTTCTTCAGACACAGGTGGGTTTACCTGGCTGGCATCAGCTCTAGTTTGACTGTTGTGGGACTCCTCAGAAGAAGAGTCATCTGAGAAGGAGCTGGAATTCTCCACTTAGATCTCCACGTCTTCAGCTGCTTTCTCCTAACGCGGCCGAAGAATGAATCCAGGTGGGTCAACCGATTAACTGGATTCGGTTGACTCCTTTGCCTCAGCCGGCTTGACCACCTCTGGACTTATTGTGGATGGTTGAGCCGCTGGCAGGATGATCCTTATCCTTGGCCTCTTCTGCAGAGGTTCCTTCTCTTCCTCCTCTTTGTCTTCTTCCTCCTCAGCTACCTCCTCCAGCTGGCGCTTCGCCGGCTTGGTCCTTGAAGGCCGGCGAGCTGCTGACTCCACAGCTGGCTTGGGGGCACCCTTGGGGGTGTAGACAGCCTCCACAACATCCCTGGCTTTCTTAGCTGAGAGGAATAGCGACAGCTTGCTGACTAGAGTGTCCTCACTCCCTTCCCATGTCAGCGGTAGTCCTTGTGTAGCTTGGAGGATGAGGGCAGAAATCTTTGTTCCAAAGTTGAGTGTCCCCTTGACACTCAACAACAGTTCTCCGGACTCAGCTGTTGTCTCGGAGATTTTCTGCTTCTCCATCATCAGTTGGCTTTCCAGATATCCCAACCAGTCGACCTGGTGCAGCTCTTCCAGGGCCTTCTGCTGCTTGAGCTTAGGACGGCTTATGTCACCGAAGGCTCCACCATATGCGAAGGCGCACTTCGAGATTACGTCGAAGAGAAGTCGGTGAGCCGGCTTCAGCTTCGTCCTCTGCATGCTCCCCTTCAATGGCTCGGGAACTATGAGGATTGTTTGAAGAAAGGTGTCAGCTTCTTTGTCAGAGAAGTTCCCCAGCACATCTGTGGCTTCGCGGTTTCTGGGGATGAGCTTCTCCAGCTCCTTTGACACCTTTATCTCCACGACGGACTGTCCGGGAGATTCTGTGGCGTTGCTTGCACGGGATGATCGTGACAAGCCCGTCGTCTGCAACTCGTTGCAGATTTCGGTAGAAATGTACGACCTGCTTCCTGAGCAACAAGGCCGGAGAGAGGGTTGCCCAGTCAAGCAGATGGTGGTCGGAGAGGATGGCGGCGACGGGAGCAAGCTCAGGCGAGGAAAGAGCTGCTCTGGATAAAATCTATTCGAAATGAATCTTCGACATCACCATGTCGAATGATTCCTGGAACGTAGCAGGCTCTGTGGAGACCATCTTCTTAGAGGCTTTGGATTTGGGCGCCATCTCGACTCGATATATATACGAAGAAGAAGGAAAAACTTTACTGAAAATGGTGATGAGAAATGATATGCACGAAAAGAGAAGGTAAGGATCACTTCCTGATTTGCCGTATTATATAATCTTTGACTTGGATAAAATCAACGGCTAGGGTCAAATCGCGCGTATTTATCAACGGCTGTGATTTCGATTCTGTGTGTAGCATGCTGTGTTGATCGCTTCAGCCCAAAATCTCTTAGGCAGTGCTGAGCTCGCTAACATGGATGTGGCTGCATCCTTCAGAGTTCTATTTCTTCGCTCAGCTACGCCATTCTGTTGTGGAGTACGCGCGGCTGATGTCTGATGAGTTATGCCATTCTTTTCGCAATACTCAATAATGGTTTCATTTAGAAACTCCGTTCCACTATCTGATCGGATAGATATGATCTTCATCTCTTGTTGGTTCGATATCCGATCCATCAGCTTGGGCAGCTCATCTCGGGTTTCACTCTTGTGGCGCATGAAGATGGTCCACGTATATCTTGAGTACTCATCAGTTACAACCAATGTATATTCGTTTCCATTAATGCTTTTTGGTGTAACTGGCCCAAAGAGATCCATATGGATCAGCTGCAACACTCGGTCGGTTGAGGGAGTTGACTTCAACCGGAAGGAGGTTCTAGCGAGCTTTCCCAGCTGGCATGCACTGCAGATGTGTGTTGTTGAAAACACTCGGTTAGGTATGCCTCTTGCATGTTCTTGTCTGGCGAGTCGGTTCATCGTCTTAAAGTTCAGATGGTTGAGCCTTTTGTGCCACAGTCAGCTCACATCCGAACTGTTCTTTGATAACAGGCAAGTGTCAGGGAGGCTACTGTTCCAGTCAGCGTAGTAAACATTCCCTGTTGGAGATCGATTTCCCAACAATATCACCTGCTTTGATCCGACATCTTTAACTCTGCAACCCTGTGCATCAAACTTGACAGAGAAACCATTATCACAGAATTGGCTGATGGAGAGCAGGTTATGCTTCAATCCATCAACATAAGAGACATTAGAAATTGAAACATGATTGGTTTCAAGTGTATCGTAACCTCTGGTATAACCTTTTGAGTTATCACCAAAAGTAACTGATGGACCTTCTTTTTCCACGAAACTTCCAAGCAAATCCTTCAGATTTGTCATGTGTTTCGAGCATCCACTATCCATCACCCACATTATTGCAGACGCCTTCTTCTTCCTCAGTTGTTTCTCCTGTACCTGCAAAGAGAAACTCGCTTAGGTCCCCAATTTCAGTTGGGTCCTGTAGGGTTAGAACCAGTTCCCGCTGGAACTGTGCGTCGCTTTTCCCGGTAAACTCGGATGGATTTATCATTCCAAATTACTTTTCCTTCATCATCAACTATAACAACACCTCGGTTATCCTTAGGCTTGTTGTTAGTAGTGATGTTTTGTTTCTTGGGAGGAGTTGAATTTCTCCTATGTTGAGTTTTAGGAGGTGAGGCTTTCCCCCTGTTTTGATGGCGATTCTTATCCTGTTGAGTTTGTCTGTAAGGTCGGACGCCCTGTTGGAATCTTTGTGGCTGATTATGATTCCAACTTCCTGAGGGTTGTCTGTAGCTGTTCATGCCCTGTTGATGATTAATATTCTGGCATGAATATCTCCAGTTGTTTGACCAGTTCCTCATTGGTTGACTATGTTGGAACCTTTGGTCGAACTGACGTTGGAACCGCTGCTGATTCAGATGATTGAACCCTTGCTTGTTCTGAGGTCGGTTCCATTCCTTCTGACGTTGACTTTGAGGATGATATAGAGATCGGTTCGGATTCTGAGTTTGGTTGCGGTTATGCCTTCGACGCCTCTGATTCCTCTTCTAACTTTTGGAACATTCCCCCTCGGTTGATGTCCCAACCAATGGAACATTCTGTCCTACATCAGCTACTCCTTTTCCCTTCTCAGTTGAGATTCTGTTGGTCGGTTGAACTTGCTGAGAGGTGGAGGTTGAGTTAGCTTCTGGAGACTCAGTTGTGTTAGGCTCGACAGCTGTGACTTCTACTGCTTTGATGAAGGTAGCTGGTGGAATACCAGTATCCTTGACAATATCATAACCGAGTCCTGACACATCATCCATCTATCTGTTATAACTTAAAAGGTTTTCGATGATCTTGGATGACTGATACAGCTTGATTAGATTGTCCTTTTCAGTTTGCAACTCCTTGACGAGTACAGCTATCTGCTCGGTTTGTCCATCTGACTTCTTTATCAGCTGTTCGATCTGAGCATCTTGATTTTTCAACTGATCTTGTTGTTCTTTGTTTAGCTTTGTCAACTCCTCATCAGCTGGAGCCTTAGCCTCGATCAGTTGACTCTTGAGATTCTCAATCTCCTGAGTTTGGCTCGTAATCAGATCCTCCTTTTCGGTTAAGGAATCTTCAAGCTTGGCGAACTGAGCTTGAAGACTCTTAAACTCAACCGACTGCTGATGCAGTTCCTCACTGAGTTCTTGAAAATCATTCCAGGAGGGTTCCAACTCATCGCTCAGAGATTCCTGCATGTTAGACGTATTGAAAGAATTTAAGCTAGCAGGATTAGATTGTACCTCAATATCATCTTGGTTGGTTCCAAGTGCCATGAGGCATTGATCCGGACTGATGACTTTGTTGGTAGAGGTCAGTTTATCCTCATCTTCAGTGTCTGTGAAGATGTCCATATCATCACCTGCCTTTTCAGCTACCATGGCCTTATTCTTTGCAGTTTGCTTGGCCCTCAGTGCTTCTCTTTCCTTCTTTGAAAGGTCTGGGCAGTCAGCTTTGAAGTGTCCTTCCTTGCCGCATTCGAAGCATCCATTGGTGACTGGCTTCGAACTGTCTCGAGTTCGGTTTGATTTCTAGAAACGTTTATATTTGCCGAACCGAGTGTCCATGTCGGCTAGTTTCTTTGACAGTGCTGCAATGTTCTGTTGCAGTTCCTCTCTGCTCGGCTCCTTTGCAGTCGTGTCAGCTTATCTGGTTGGCCTTGACGATCTCGATTTTGAGTAGTCAGCTCGGAGGGCAACTAACTTTGATGCCGAGCCAACATCCTCAATTCTATTAGCCTGACCTGAGGGCTGCGATCTCCTTCTGTTGACTTTATACTCATTTCCTTTCAAGATTGAGAACAATCTTTCAGTTCCCATTTCACCAAGGTCAGCTCGGCTCTCGTGGATATTTGTGAAAGTATCCCACTCAGCCGGTAAAGCTTGCAACACTTTGAGGTTTATTTCTCTTAGAGTGTATTTTCCTTTCCGGATGGACTGGATTCTTCTGATGATGTCAATAAACCGGAGCTCTAGCTGATCGATAGTCTCATCAGGTCGCAGACAGAAATTGTCGAAATCTTGACATGCATGCGAGAACTTGTTTTCCTTCGTCTCGTCGCTTCCTTCACTTAGCGAAGGCAAGATGTCCCACATCTCTTTTGCAGTCTCACACTCCTCTATCCAGGGCAGATAATCTTGTCCAACCGTGGACATTATTGTGCTCTGAGCCCAGATATCCAGCTGGCTCACCTTTGCCTCCTCCGGAGTGTAGTCTTCTGGTTGTTTCTTCACATACTCCACCACTACATCTCCATCATTGGGATTTGTGGGAGTGCGAAGTATTCTGTCTTGTATGACAATTGGTCCAGAAGTGAGAACTTGTTGCATCCTATGATGCTTTGACAGAAGGATCTTCTTCATTCGGGTTCTCCATGATGTATAATTGACTACAGAGAACATGACTACGATCTTGTCCTTGACATCCATCTGCACAAACAAAAACAGAAAAAAATGCGAGCAAGTATGCACTAGCGTGAAAAGATCTGTTCAGTTGACCACTGAAGAAAAATTCTCGAATTCACACCTCGTGAAACAGAGTCAGCAGACTTTTGAACCACTGCTCTGATACCACTTGATGGTCCCGAAATGAGTTACTAGTGTATGGGGGGGGGGGGAATACACTAGTTAGGATTTAAAAACTTAAACCTGAAAAATCACTTCAACTGAGGAAAAGATGACTCCGTTGGAATTTCACAGCTGAGTAAGCGACCTCAGCTGGAAGAGTGAGGCTGTGCGGAATATGGTGGAAAAAATAAACTCGTTAAAAGCAACTCACGCAAAACAGCTCGGTTGGTCAAGAACCAAAACAGCTCGGTTGAAAATGTGCAAATGCGGTTTGTATGTTGGTTAGATTGATCAGATAAATATGCAAAAGCAACTGAATAAAAACAAACACAGACACACAGGATTTAACGTGGTTCAGAGATAATCCTCCTACGTCCACGGGGAGATGTGAATCCACACACCTCAGTCCAAGTTCTTCTGGACAGAACCACTCAGCTTACGCGGGCTGAGCAACCGTTAAGGATAATTTTGCGGGTACTTATCGACCTTACAGCTTAGTTTCCGGGCACTAAACAGCCTATGTCAAATTTGCGGGTACTTCACGACCTGACTACTCAATTGCAGGAAGAGTAAGATCCTAGCACACTTTTTAGGGTGTGAGAGTGGGTGGGATTTCCAACTACAGCTCGATCACGAATGAGAGCTGGATCTAAGGCTTGAATGAATAAAACTCAAAAAAAGATCAAAGACAGATTTTCACTCTATGAACCCTCACCTACTAATGTTCTATCACTCTTGAACTCTCAGCTGCTGATGTTCTTAGAATAGGAGTTTAGCAGATTTTTCTTTCGCTTGATTCTCTTGTGATTGCACTTTTCTCTCTTGCTTCAGTCTGTCTCGTGTGTCTCTCTCTCGAATGAGAGAATGCCTCTATTTATAGGCAGAGAGAATCAACTAGCCGTTGGAGGAGCAGTTGATCTCTAATCGGTTGATAGCGATGGCTTGTCTCTTATCTCTGCAGACTTTCCCGATATGGCATCTGTGCTCTTCTGCTTTCTATCTGAGACAGCCTTGTGTTGGGCCAGATGGGGTAATGACTGAACGGTCAAACCCTCATGTGACTTCCTTTTGAAATTCGAATCTTAACCTTTCTGACAGTCAACCTCGGTTCGTCGGTTGAAAGTCTTGATCTTCGTCTGAGTGGTCTTCAGCTGATGTTCTGAACTGTTGGACTCTCAGCTGACTTTGAACTTCAAGCAGTTGATCTTCTTGTTTGAGTTCTACAACTGAGGTTCTGAAACTGAACACTCAGTTGTCTTACTTGTTATTTACTCAGTTGGGTTTGAACCCTCAGGTGACTTCCTTCTCATCAGATGTTCTTTTTCTCTCTGCTGCTTCTCATCTGATGAACCCTCAGTTGGTTTCCTTCTCAACTGATGTTCTGAAGACTTCCCCCTAATTGCATCTGAACACTGAGCTCTCAGTTGTATTTTGTGACAACTGATATTCTGTCTGAGTGATGCCTTGTTGCCATCTTCAGCTGGAGACCTGTAAAGATAAAATCTTAACTTTGCTCAAACAGCGAGCCTAAATTCTAACATTAGGTTCTGGCAACATCTACTCGGTTGGGGTCAGTCAGTTTTGGAATTCTTCAAAACTTATACAAATAAATTTCCCAACAATTTCCCCCTTTTTGATGATGCCAAAACCACTTACAACTTTAAACCACTATTGATCTAAAACTCACTAACTTATCTAAAATCTCAGCTGAAATTCTAGACAGTCTATAAGATAAAACATCAAAGGGTTAGAACAGTTATAACATGATATTGAAAGACTTTGTGATTCAGAGCTTGGACAATGAGGAATTGTTCATCAAGGTGAATCGTATTATATACTTTGAAGTTTTTGTTACAACTGAAGGTTACAGGGTTAAGCACAAAACAGATAAAGATACAACAGTTGCTTCAAAAACCACAACATCCAAAAACTTCATCAGCTCAAAAACTTTGACAGCTCAAAAATACTGTTGACCGTACTTGCTGAAGATACGGTTAAAGATCTCCTTCTTCGCTTCCGACTCGATCCCAGTGTTGACGCCGTGTTCCTTGCAGACTTTCCTTGCCTCAGCCATGATCGTATTTCTGTTTGGCATGCTCGTGCCTTTGATCATCGGAGGGCGGTATCTGCACATCTTCGGAACTGGAACGGTGTTGGGATCAAGCTGAGCATTCAGCATAACTCGCTTGAACTGACCGAACATTCCAGGGTCTCCAGTTCTGAGTTCCCACAGGGCTTTCTTGAAGGCTTGCCTTGGGTCGTCAGTCGAGTAGACTTTCCTGTAATAGAAGTCATTGACAAACTCATGCTTGAACTGCTCCCAGTCATCGTTCCACTCAGCATTCATCCACTTGTCAACATGTGGATACCGAGACGGGAGCAGAGCATCCTTCTGCAGTTGGCGCGTCGACTTCCTAGCCTCAGCCTTCATCTGGTGCTTGTTGATTCTTCGCACACTCCGGCTTGATTTATTCCTGTCAACGTTCTTCTCTACCTTAGCGAGCTCCTTCTCGAACTTGGCCACCTTCTTGGCCTGATCGGCAGCAAATTTCTTGATCCAGGAGGGATTCAAGTACTTCTCCTTTGACTCCCCCATAGCTTTGGCAGCTTCGATACAGTCTTCAATAGATATTCCTCCGTCAAGTTCTATTTCGAGCTCGACCGTAAGCTCGGCTACGAGATCGTGGGAGACTTCCAGTTCGGGCTGCGATCCTTCAGCTTCAGCTCCTTCAGCTGGCACTCCTTCCCCTTCAGCTTGCTGGAGAACAGCTTTCCCTCGTCCAGCAACAGCTGCTGGCTCCTTGTCTTCCCCAGCTGCTGGCTCCTTATCTTCCCCCTTTTTGGCATCATCCAAAAGGGTGGTTACAGTGCCATCCAGGGAGGTCAACTTGGCTTCAGCCTGTTGAACTCGGGAAAACAACTCGTCAACAGCATCCTTCTCAGCTACCTTCTTGGCCAACTCCAAGTCTTGGCGCTCCTGCTCAGCTCGCTGCACAGCTGCAAAGGTCGCAGAGACCTCTTTGTGGAGAGAGACGAACTCAGCTCGGAAAGAGGCGAACTGAGACATCCACTCCTGGTCCTGAGTCTGTTGGGACTTTACGAGGTCAGATTCAGCAACGGTCTTGAACACGTTGAAATCCAAGCTGAGGCTCTGAACAACCTTCCTTAGAGCCGAGACCTCCGAGCTGGAAGAAGTGGAGAGGTCTTCGAACTTGTGCTGCAGAGATGAGGAGAGGTGTTCTAGCTGATTCTTCAAGCTGGCATTTTCTGCCATCAGCTGCTGCATCCTGTCAGCTTCCTCCACCTTGCTCAGCTGGATCTTGGACAGTATCTCCTGCTTCAGCTGGTTGACCCTCTCCGAAATCAGCTCGCAGATGGCGTCGGTTGAGAGAGCTGGCTGATCGGAGGGTCCGGGCAGAAGCTGTAGTTGTGGCTGGGCAGCAGGCTCCGAGACAACCATGGCAGATCGGCTGGCGAGGTAGGCCTTGAGCTTGTCTTCTTCTCTCTTGGCCGCCTCATCAGCTGCGTCGACGTCGTCCATGCAGGAGGTATTTTTGGCTAGCATCTCGTCAAGAAACTGAACAGCTCCAGGATTGTTGCACAGTTCCCTGGTGTCTGTCCCTTCTTGGATGCTCTTGTCCAGACGTCGTCGTAGCACAGCCACCTTCTGGTTGTAAGCTACCTCCATGTTTTGGTAGTCGAAGTATTCCCTCAGGTTGGACTCTTCGACCTTCAACTTGTCCCAACCATGGATCCTGAGGGTTTCCTCCTTGACGTACCAGTAGCTGAATATGACGCTGAACTGGTAGAGCAGTTCCGTCCCGAGTACGGCAAAGACAGGCATTAAGGCTGCCTCGGGGAACATACCAATCAGCTTGCGGAAGCAGTAGCTGAGTCTTCCTTCATATTCAGCCAGGATTGCCTGGCAGTTGGCTTCTTCATCGATTGGAGGGGGTTCGATATCGAAGGTTACAGGTTCGATGGTTTCATCAACGTTGGCCGAAGGAATGGTCACAACGTTGGCATCGAGCGAGAGGCTCGGACTATTTGACTGAGGACCAGTTGAGAGAACTGGATCCTCTTTAGGTAGTGAGTCGGCTGGCTCGAGGGTTTCTTCAGACACAGGTGGGTTTACCTGGCTGGCATCAGCTCTAGTTTGACTGTCGTGGGACTCCTCAGAAGAAGAGTCATCTGAGGAGGAGCTGGAATCCTCCACTTGGATCTCCACGTCTTCAGCTGCTTTCTCCTGACGCGGCCGAAGAATGAATCAAGGTGGGTCAACCCATTGACTGGATTCGGTTGACTCCTTTGCCTCAGCCGGCTTGACCACCATTGGACTTGTTGTGGATGGTTTAGCCGCTGGCTGGATGATCCTTATCCTTGGCCTCTTCTGCAGAGGTTCCTTCTCTTCCTCCTCTTCGTCTTCTTCCTCCTCAGCTACCTCCTCCAGCTGGCGCTTCGCCGGCTTGGTCCTTGAAGGCCGGCGAGCTGCTGACTCCACAGCTGGCTTGGGGGCACCCTTGGGGGTGTAGACAGCCTCCACAACATCCCTGGCTTTCTTAGCTGAGGGGAATAGCGACAGCTTGCTGACTGGAGTGTCCTCACTCATTTCCCATGTCAGCGGTAGTCCTTGTGTAGCTTGGAGGATGAGGGCAGAAATCTTTATTCCAAAGTTGAGTGTCCCCTTGACACTCAACAACAGTTCTCCAGACTCAGCTGTTGTCTCGGAGATTTTCTGCTTCTCCATCATCAGTTGGCTTTCCAGATATCCCAACCAGTCGACCTGGTGCAGCTCTTCCAGGGCCTTCTGCTGCTTGAGCTTAGGATAGCTTATGTCACCGAAGGCTCCACCATATGCGAAGGCGCACTTTGAGATTACGTCGAAGAGAAGTCGGTGAGCTGGCTTCAGCTTCGTCGTCTGCATGCTCCCCTTCAATGGCTCGGGAACTATGAGGATTGTTTGAAGAAAGGTGTCAGCTTCTTTGTCAGAGAAGTTCCCCAGCACATCTGTGGCTTCGCGATTTCTGGGGATGAGCTTCTCCAGCTCCTTTGACACCTTTATCTCCACGACGGAGTCATCTACTGTCCGGGAGATTCTGTGGCGTTGCTTGCACGGGATGATCGTGACAAGCCCGTCGTCTGCAACTCGTTGCAGATTTCGGTAGAAATGTACGACCTGCTTCCTGAGCAACAAGGCCGGAGAGAGGGTTGCCCAGTCAAGCAGATGGTGGTCGGAGAGGATGGCGGCGATGGGAGCAAGCTCAGGCGAGGAGAGAGCTGCTCTACATAAAATCTGTTCGAAATGAATCTTCGACATCACCATGTCGAACGATTCCTGGAACGTAGCAGGCTCTGTGGAGACCATCTTCTTAGAGGCTTTGGATTTGGGCGCCATCTCGACTCGATATATATGCGAAGAAGAAGGAAAAACTTTACTGAAAATGGTGATGAGAAATGATATGCACGAAAAGAGAAGGTAAGGATCACTTCCTGATTTGCCGTATTATATAATCTTTGACTTGGATAAAATCAACGGCTAGGGTCAAATCGCGCGTATTTATCAACGGCTGTGATTTCGCGACTGTTGGGTAATTTTGACTGATATACCACGCGCGCGAGTGAGAAGGTGAATAGTTTAGGGTGTCAGCCCAGTCGCACTATAAAGTAAGGCTATAGGTGTTCAGCCAGACTTTACATTAAATGCGATATGATGGCTTGTTTAGTCTAGCTGACATGTTCAGGAATGTTTGAAATTATTTCAAACATTCTCATTTAATATCATAACACCTTCAGTTATAAATGATACCTGGCAGCTGATATCGATATCAGCTGTATACCTCAGTTGTGCTCCTCAGTTGCCGCATACCATCAGCTGACTCGAGTTCGTCTGTTCAGCTGACGTTTGATGTTTTCAGTTGGCAGTTCGCATCTAAGATTCTCCCTTTATCTGAGCTTCCCTTTTCATCTGAGCTTCCCCCTTAAATAGATATCCGATTCTTCAGCTCGGATGGATCCTTATCAGCTCGGATGACTCTTCATCTCGGATGACTCTTTAGCTCGGATGAGTTTTTAGCTCGGATCCAAGAATCCTAGAAGATCACACAGCATCTTGAACCGGGCTTCAGGAAGAGGTTTGGTGAAGATGTCAGCTCTCTGAATCTCAGTTGGGATCTTCTCCATGGACACATCCTTCTTCTCAATATGATCTCGGATGAAATGATGACGAATATCGATATGCTTCATCCGAGAGTGGTGAACAGGGTTCAGAGAGATAGCTATAGCACTCGAGCTATCACAATGAATGGGAACCTGTCCAGTTGAGACTTCATAATCTCTCAGCTGCTGCTTCAGCCACAATACTTGCATGCAACAGCTTCCGGCAGCCATATACTCTGACTCGGTTGTCGAAGTAGCAACACACGCTTGTTTCTTGGAGAACCATGAAACCAGCTTGCTTCCCATGAACTGACAGTGTCCAGAAGTAGACTTCCTGTCCAACCGATCTCCTGCTAGGTCGGCATCTGAGTATCCAGTCAGCTGGATATTGTCATCAGTTGGGTAGCACAACCCAACATTGACAGTTCCCTTCAGATACTTAATGATGTTCTTTGCTGCCAACATGTGTGCTTCTCTTGGTTGGACTTGAAAACGAGCACACACTCCAACTGCGTATGAAATGTCTGGTCGGCTGGCAGTTAGATAGAGCAGCGAACCGATGATCCCTCTATACTGGCTGGCATCAACGAGCTTTCCCTCAGCTCCTAGTTCGATCTTTCAGTTCGTGTTCATAGGGATCTTTGTTGTCTTACTTGTCTGCAATCCGAACATGGTGATGAGCTCCTTTGTATATTTGGACTGGTTGATGAAAATCCCTTCAGGTGACTGCTTCACTTGTAATCCAAGGAAATAATTCATCTCACCCATCATTGACATCTCAAACTTCTCTTTCATAAGATCGGAGAATTTCTTGCACAGCTCCTCCGACTTGGAGCCGAATATGATGTCATCGACATAAATTTGCACAACAAATATTTCTTCTCCAACTTTGATGGTGAACAGAGTTTTATCAACTGAACCTCGTTTGAACCCCGAGTTCAGAAGAAATCCACAAAGAGTGTCATACCATGCCCGTGGCGCTTGCTTTAGACCATAGATAGCTATCTTCAGCTTGTACACTCTTCCATCTCCAGTCTCAAAACCAGGAGGCTGTTCAACATATACATCTTCTTTGATATCTCCATTGAGGAATGCACACTTCACATCCATCTGATATACTTTGAACTTGTGATGTGCGGCATAAGCTAGAAAAATCCGGATGGCTTCCAGCCTTGCAATTGGTGCAAAGGAATCTTCAAAGTCAATTCCTTCTTGTTGGCAGTATCCTTGAGCTACCAACCTTGCTTTATTCCTCACAATGAATCCAATGGCGTCTCTCTTGTTTTTGAAAATCCACTTCAGTCCAATCACCTTGACACCATTTGGTCTTTCTACCAACTCCCATACACAGTTGCGTAGAAACTCATTCAATTCTTTTTGCATGGCTGTTGTCCAGTGGACACAGTTGAGAGCTTCCCCAACATTCTTCGGTTCTGGAAAATCAGCTACAAAGTAAGAAATCATGGCAACATCTCCAGCTTGCTCGAACTCCTCTAGAACTGCCAATTCCTCAGCATATTGGGCAAAAGAGTTGAAATCTTCCTCGATTGATTCTGGATTTGCAACCCTGCTCCGTGTGCGCACACTCTTGGTTGGATCTCCGATGATGTCGTCGGTGGAATGAACTTCATACCATCTTCGGTTGCGTCTTCCTTCTTCTTCCAACTGTGGCTGTTCAAAATTCTGAGTTGGAGTCTTCAGAGCTGGTGATTTATCAGCTGTTGAGTCTGGATCCTCAACATTTACAATAGTTCGAGCTGAGTTTGGTTCTGCTTCAGATGTTGATGCAGTTGGAGGGGCATCAGCTGAAGTTCCCCCTTGGGACGAGCTGAGGTCTTCACATTCATCTTCAGAGGAGTATGGATCCTCATCCTCAGTTGCCCATATCAGAGGTTCAGCTCAGTTCGTTTCTCGAAGTGCTTGCGATCTGGTGAGAACTGGTGGAACAGCTGGATCCGCGTGTTGTTCCTTTACCTGTTCCCTGCACTCAAAGGTAGATTCATCAAAACTAACATGAGGTGTTATTTCCACAACACGAGAGCTGTTGTTGAAAACTCTATATGCCTTGATCCGAGCTGCATATCCAAGAAATATGCCCTTCGAAGCTTTGGCATCAAAAGTTTTCAACTGAGTCTTCCCATTGTTGTGAATATAACACTTAGATCCAAAAACACGAAAATAAGAAATATCTGGCTTTCTGCGTCTCCACAGCTCGTAGGGCGTCTTTCCCAACCGCTTGTTGAGAAGAGATCGATTCTGTGTGTAGCATGCTGTGTTGATCGCTTCAACCCAAAATCTCTTAGGCAGTGCTGAGCTCGCTAACATGGATGTGGCTGCATCCTTCAGAGTTCTATTTCTTCGCTCAGCTACGCCATTCTGTTGTGGAGTACGCGCGGCTGATGTCTGATGAGTTATGCCATTCTTTTCGCAATACTCAATAATGGTTTCATTTAGAAACTCCGTTCCACGATCTGATCGGATAGATATAATCTTCATCTCTTGTTGGTTCGATATCCAATCCATCAGCTTGGGCAGCTCATCTCGGGTTTCACTCTTGTGGCGCATGAAGATGGTCCACGTATATCTTGAGTACTCATCAGTTACAACCAATATATTCGTTTCCATTAATGCTTTTTGGTGTAACTGGCCCAAAGAGATCCATATGGATCAGCTGCAACACTCAGTCGGTTGAGGGAGTTGACTTCAAACGGAAGGAGGTTCTAGCGAGCTTTCCCAGCTGGCATGCACTGCAGATGTGTGTTGTTGAAAACACTAGGTTAGGTATGCCTCTTGCATGTTCTTGTCTGGCGAGTCGGTTCATCGTCTTGAAGTTCAGATGGTTGAGCCTTTTGTGCCACAGCCAGCTCACATCCGAACTGTTCTTTGATAACAGGCAGGTGTCAGGGAGGCTACTGTTCCAGTCAGCGTAGTAAACATTCCCTGTTGGAGATCGATTTCCCAACAATATCACCTGCTTTGATCCGACATCTTTAACTCTGCAACCCTGTGCATCAAACTTGACAGAGAAACCATTATCACAGAATTGGCTGATGGGGAGCAGGTTATGCTTCAATCCATCAACATAAGAGACATTAGAAATTGAAACATGATTGGTTTCAAGTGTACCGTAACCTCTGGTATAACCTTTTGAGTTATCACCAAAAGTAACTGATGGACCTTCTTTTTCCACGAAACTTCTAAGCAAATCCTTCAAATTTGTCATGTGTTTCGAGCATCCACTATCCATCACCCACATTGTTGCAGACGCCTTCTTCTTCCTCAGCTGTTTCTCCTGTACCTGCAAAAAGAAACTCGCTTAGGTCCCCAATTTCAGTTGGGTCCTGGAGGGTTAGAACCAGTTCCCGCTGGAACTGTGCGTCGCTTTTCCCGGTAACTCGGATGGATTTATCATTCCAAATTACTTTTCCTTCATCATCAACTATAACAACACCTCGGTTATCCTTAGGCTTGTAGTTAGTAGTGATGTTTTGTTTCTTGGGAGGAGTTGAATTTCTCCTATGTTGAGTTTTAGGAGGTGAGGCTTTCCCCCTGTTTTGATGGCGATTCTTATCCTGTTGAGTTTGTCTGTAAGGTCGGACGCCCTGTTGGAATCTTTGTGGCTGATTATGATTCCAACTTCCTGAGGGTTGTCTGTAGCTGTTCATGCCCTGTTGATGATTAATATTCTGGCATGAATATCTCCAGTTGTTTGACTAGTTCCTCATTGGTTGACTATGTTGGAACCTTTGGTCGAACTGACGTTGGAACCGCTGCTGATTCAGATGATTGAACCCTTGCTTGTTCTGAGGTCGGTTCCATTCCTTCTGACATTGACTTTGAGGATGATATAGAGGTCGGTTCGGATTCTGAGTTCAGTTCCGGTTATGCCTTCGACGCCTCTGATTCCTCTTCTGACTTTTGGAACATTCCCCCTCGGTTGATGTCCCAACCGATAGAACATTCTGTCCTACATCAGCTACTCCTTTTCCCTTCTCAGTTGAGATTCTGTTGGTCGGTTGAACTTGCTTAGAGGTGGAGGTTGAGTTAGCTTCTGGAGACTCAACTGTGTTAGGCTCGACAGCTGTGACTTCTACTGCTTTGATGAAGGTAGCTGGTGGAATACCAGTATCCTTGACAATATCATAACCGAGTCCTGACACATCATCCATCTTATAACTTAAAAGGTTTTCGATGATCTTGGATGACTGATACAGCTTGATTAGATTGTCCTTTTCAGTTTGCAACTCCTTGACGAGTACAGCTATCTGCTCGGTTTGTCCATCTGACTTCTTTATCAGCTGTTCGATCTGAGCATCTTGATTTTTCAACTGATCTTGCTGTTCTTTGTTTAGCTTTGTCAACTCCTCATCAGCTGGAGCCTTAGCCTCGATCAGTTGACTCTTGAGATTCTCAATCTCCTGAGTTTGGCTCGTAATCAGATCCTCCTTTTCGGTTAAGGAATCTTCAAGCTTGGCGAACTGAGCTTGAAGACTCTTAAACTCAACCGACTGCTGATGCAGTTCCTCACTGAGTTCTTGAAAATCATTCCAGGAGGGTTCCAACTCATCGCTCAGAGATTCCTGCATGTTAGACGTATTGAAAGAATTTAAGCTAGCAGGATTAGATTGTACCTCAATATCATCTTGGTTGGTTCCAAGTGCCATGAGGCATTGATCCGGACTGATGACTTTGTTGGTAGAGGTCAGTTCATCCTCATCTTCAGTGTCTGTGAAGATGTCCATATCATCACCTGCCTCTTCAGCTACCATGGCCTTATTCTTTGCAGTTTGCTTGGCCCTCAGTGCTTCTCTTTCCTTCTTTGAAAGGTCTGGGCAGTCAGCTTTGAAGTGTCCTTCCTTGCCGCATTCGAAGCATCCATTGGTGACTGGCTTCGAACTGTCTCGAGTTCGGTTTGATTTATAGAAACGTTTATATTTGCCAAACCGAGTGTCCATGTTGGCTAGTTTTTTTGACAGCGCTGCAATGTTCTGTTGCAGTTCCTCTCTGCTCGGCTCCTTTGCAGTCGTGTCAGCCGATCTGGTTGGCCTTGACGATCTCGATTTTGAGTAGTCAGCTCGGAGGGCAACTAACTTTGATGCCGAGCCAACATCCTCAATTCTATTTGCCTGACCTGAGGGCTGCGATCTCCTTCTGTTGACCTTATACTCATTTCCTTTGAAGATTGAGAACAATCTTTCAGTTCCCATTTCACCAAGGTCAGCTCGGCTCTCGTGGATATTTGTGAAAGTATCCCACTCAGCCGGTAAAGCTTGCAACACTTTGAGGTTTATTTCTCTTAGAGTGTATTTTCCTTTCCGGATGGACTGGATTCTTCTGATGATGTCAATAAACCGGAGCTCTAGCTGATCGATAGTCTCATCAGGTCGCAGACAGAAATTGTCGAAATCTTGACATGCATGCGAGAACTTGTTTTCCTTCGTCTCGTCGCTTCCTTCACTTAGCGAAGGCAAGATGTCCCACATCTCTTTTGCAGTCTCACACTCCTCTATCCAGGGCAGATAATCTTGTCCAACCGTGGACATTATTGTGCTCTGAGCCCAGATATCCAGCTGGTTCACCTTTGCCTCCTCCGGAGTGTAGTCTTCTGGTTGTTTCTTCACATACTCCACTACTACATCTCCATCATTGGGATTTGTGGGAGTGCGAAGTATTCTGTCTTGTATGACAATTGGTCCAGAAGTGAGAACTTGTTGCATCCTATGATGCTTTGACAGAAGGATCTTCTTCATTCGGGTTCTCCATGATGTATAATTGACTATAGAGAACATGACTACGATTTTGTCCTTGACGTCCATCTGCACAAACAAAAACAGAAAAAAAATGCGAGCAAGTATGCACTAGCGTGAAAAAATCTGTTCAGTTGACCACTGAAGAAAAATTCTCGAATTCACACCTCGTGAAACAGAGTCAGCAGTCTTTTGAACCACTGCTCTGATACCACTTGATGGTCCCGAAATGAGTTACTGGTGTATGGGGGGGGGGAATACACCAGTTAGGATTTAAAAACTTAAACCTGAAAAATCACTTCAACTGAGGAAAAGATGACTCAGTTGGAATTTCACAGCTGAGTAAGCGACCTTAGCTGGAAGAGTGAGGCTGTGCGGAATATGGTGGAAAAAATAAACTCGTTAAAAGCAACTCACGCAAAACAGCTCGGTTGGTCAAGAACCAAAACAGCTCGGTTGAAAATGTGCAAATGTGGTTTGTATGTTGGTTAGATTGATCAGATAAATATGCAAAAGCAACTGAATAAAAACAAACACAGACACACAGGATTTAACGTGGTTCAGAGATAATCCTCCTACGTCCACGGGGAGATGTGAATCCACACACCTCAGTCCAAGTTCTTCTGGACAGAACCACTCAGCTTACGCGGGCTGAGTAACCGTTAAGGATAAGTTTGCGGGTACTTATCGACCTTACAGCTTAGTTTCCGGGCACTAAACAGCCTATGTCAAGTTTGCGGGTACTTGACGACCTGACTACTCAATTGCAGGAAGAGTAAGATCCTAGCACACTTTTTAGGGTGTGAGAGTGGGTGGGATTTCCAACTACAGCTCGATCACGAATGAGAGCTGGATCTAAGGCTTGAATGAATAAAACTCAAACAAAGATCAAAGACAGATTTTCACTCTATGAACCCTCACCTACTAATGTTCTATCACTCTTGAACTCTCAGCTGCTGATGTTCTTAGAATAGGAGTTTAGCAGATTTTTCTTTCGCTTGATTCTCTTGTGATTGCACTTTTCTCTCTTGCTTCAGTCTGTCTCGTGTGTCTCTCTCTCGAATGAGAGAATGCCTCTATTTATAGGCGGAGAGAATCAACTAGCCGTTGGAGGAGCAGTTGATCTCTAATCGGTTGATAGCGATGGCTTGTCTCTTATCTCTGCAGACTTTCCCGATATGGCATCTGTGCTCTTCTGCTTTCTATCTGAGACAGCCTTGTGTTGGGCCAGATGGGGTAATGACTGAACGGTCAAACCCTCATGTGACTTCCTTTTGAAATTCAAATCTTAACCTTTCTGACAGTCAACCTCGGTTCGTCGGTTGAAAGTCTTGATCTTCATCTGAGTGGCCTTCAGCTGATGTTCTGAACTGTTGGACTCTCAGCTGACTTTGAACTTCAAGCAGTTGATCTTCTTGTTTGAGTTCTACAACTGAGGTTCTGAAACTGAATACTCAGTTGTCTTACTTGTTATTTACTCAGTTGGGTTTGAACCCTCAGATGACTTCCTTCTCATCTGATGTTCTTTTTCTCTCTGCTGCTTCTCATCTGATGAACCCTCAGTTGGTTTCCTTCTCAACTGATGTTCTGAAGACTTCCCCCTAATTGCATCTGAACACTGAGCTCTCAGTTGTATTTTGTGACAATTGATATTATGTCTGAGTGATGCCTTGTTGCCATCTTCAGCTGGAGACCTGTAAAGATAAAATCTTAACTTTGCTCAAACAGCGAGCCTAAATTCTAACATTAGGTTCTGGCAACATCTACTCGGTTGGGGTCAGTCGGTTTTGGAATTCATCAAAACTTATACAAATAAATTTCCCAACAGGTTTATGATCGTAATCGGAAAATTTGAACGAATTCTAAAGAAGTTGAAATATCGGTAAGAGACGAAGAAACGAGTCTAAGTGTCGATAGGAAAGTCGAAAAAGGAAACTAATCGGATATTAGTGTTTAACGTTGATAAATGAACGATATTGTAGTTGACGATATTTCCATCCGAGATACGAGATGATATAAGTTATAATTTATAAACGAGAAATTGAAGAATGAAAGTGAAATTGAATTGAATTGGTTTAGTACTTGATTAGTTGAAAGACGAGGAAATGCTCGTCGTTTGTTTAATCAAAAAGACGTGAATGTATACCCGATTATGGGACATGCGTATTGACTGCCTTAAGACTGTAAAAAGATAATAATTTTGTGAGCTTAAAGGTTGTATAGCATTGATCGAACCTAGGGAATCGTGCGTCGAGTTTTACGAGCACCTAGGGTTTCACTCGGACTGTTTTGTGATACGTTACGGAAACTGTCATAACTTTCTACACGTTTAACGAAATCAAGATCCGTAAATTAGACAATAAACTAGACATCTGTAGCTTTCTTTTGGTATAAATTCCATACCCTGTTTCGCAGGAATCTATTCTTTATGAACTCCAGAACTTCTGTCTTGTGCAGGAAATTTCCAAAACCTATTTTCTTAAGTTGAGTTCTTTTCAACTTGATTCCTTTTGAACTTTTAAGTCGTTATAAGCTATCGACTTCCATTATTTACTGACTTAAGTGTCGAGTAAGAAACCAAGTTAGTTCTAAACGAGAAGTGTTCGAATCTCGTTTATGTGTTAATCAAAAGAAACTAGTTTAGCGTGCAAAGGCCTAAAAGACTAAAACCGATATCGATTTTCTGTTTCTTTTATCATTGCGACCGAGATTTAAAGTTTGTTTATTTACAATAAAAGGAGGAAGTCAGCGCCAAGGATAGGACGGAAGATCAAAGACGGAAGCTCGTATTATAGTTCTGTAATCATTTAAGGTGGGCTTTTCTATATACGAAATAAAATGAGCGATGCTCGAAAATCTTAATTTATTTACAACTTTGATAATTATGTTTTCAAAGTGATAATCAGGGCATGAAATATTTGTTTTATGTGAGTTCTCTTGTTGCCTTTCTGAGTTAGCCGACTGCTATCCAGAATTATTAGTTAGCCGACTGCTAACTAAATCTATCGGACTCTGAGTTAGCCGACTGCTTTCCAGAGTTAGTGTACACGGTAGCCGGTGTGTGTGGTATCCTGTTGAGGGGTAGCCAACCGCGGTGAAAAATATTGGGCAAGGTGAACGTAACATCTATCAGAAAAATGCTTGATCAAGCTATGTTGTGAAAATGAGAAAGAAAATGTTTAGTAGACACGGGTATTTTATTGAAAAACCCCGATGTGCTATTTAAATGAGATGCTTGATTTATCTATACTCGTAATATATGTTTTCGGCAATGTGCCCACTAAGTATGTTTATACTTAGCCCTGCATGTGTTTTCTAAATGTGCAGGTTGAGTGACGGGAGCGGCGGAGGTTGAGTAGGATTGTGAATAAGAGAAGAACTGTAGTGTTTAAGTTCTATGTTTCCGCTGCCAAACTCCAAACTCTTTGTATTGTTGTTGTATAAACCTTTTAGTCTAAGTTCTTTACTTTTTAATTTAGTTTCTTTTTGAGAACCTTGTCGAGTGATCCTTCGAGATCAACTCTTTCTACTTCAATAAAGTCTTGTTCATAGAAGTTGTTCTGTTATTAATGTCTGTTCATTCTTATTTATTCCCCTTCTTCCCCGCTTCTTTAATCCAATCCCTAGTCGCACCCCGGCTTTGCCGTCCCTCGGGATTTGGGGCTGTGACAGAGTGGTATCAGAGCAATCGTTTCTGCTCTGCATACGAATTTCTTTCAAGTAGTAAGATAGAGTATTTGTATATACTCTACACCTAAGTCTTCTTCCAAGTAAAGTTAGGTCGTAACACTAAGTTTAAGAGTGTAGACGACAACTCAACCTCCCGTTACGTCGACTCAACCAAAGAAGAAAAGTAAGGAAAGAGTTTCAGAATTATGATTTCTTTTAAGAAGAAAATTTTGTTTAAGTATGCAAGTATGTTGTGAATAAAGTATGCCAAGTATGAATGTGATTAAAGTATAAGAGTTATACTTTGTGATATTATGTGAATTATGTGAAAGTATGAGTACTATTGTGAAAGTATGTGAAATTATGTGAGTTATAATTTCTTTAATTGAGATGTTTGTTGGCACGAGAATCTAAACTAATTCTAAGGCCTTCCCGATTCTTTGAGAACATAGACGTTCTAAGAAGCGTTGGTTCCAAAATATTCAAAAAATGATTGGATCGGAGAGGACAGAATAAAGGGAATCAAAGTGAATAAACGAATATCACATGCGTAAAGTGACATGAACGCAGACTCATTGGAGTCGACTTGTTTTTTTTTATATAAATAAAAGCCGTAAGAGTTTCCTTTTAGGGAAATATAATAAAGAATAATAAGATAATAAGTTAAAAAGATGGAAATAAATCGTGAGAAATAGTTTTGTTTATATATGTTGTTTGAGTGCAATTTCTTGAAATTGCTAGATGATTAAGATAAGTTGTGATTAAGTGGTTTAAGTATTGCAATTTGAATAATGGAATATTCTAATTGTAATTTTAGAATTCCTTAAGATATGTTAATTTTCCTACCAGTTACTGATCCGTGTTCTCTTAAAACTTGTAGGATGCCTGCTACACGTGTCACGGCTAGGAAGAGCCAACCCCTGAGACAGCGTACAGTAGTGGACGAGATCTTAGACGAGTACTACGACTACGAGGTGGACCCGAACCATGATATAGGGCAGTTGGTTAGTGACTCTGCTGCACGTTTCTACGCAGCCCGTCACTTTGTTTCAGAGCATCAGGCCATAGCCGATCTTACTATACGGCTGCCCGACGAGCGGCACGGTTGGGCACATGACATAGCTTGGTTCTACATTGCACTGATAGGCAATTCTTTGAGAGTCGGGTCATGTGGACTGTCCCGGTTCAGGAGCACCTTCCCTACCTCCACGTTCTGACAGAGTTTGTGCCAGATTTCGAGCCTGAGCCGTTTGCCATGGATCCGGAGATGGCCGCACTGTTAGAGTTGCCGCCAGTGCTTGCACCTAGTGAGGGGTTAGTTCTTGGAGACGAGTACTTAGAGAGAGACGCAGAGCTTGCTACGATGCTAGAGCTACCATCTCCTCTTACACCACTTGACGAGATTTGTGCTGAGTGGATAAGGGTCTGAAGACAGTTCGAGGCGGGACCATACAGGGCCTGTTCTGCAGAGGTGTACGTGTCTAGTTCACCTCCTGAGCACCTTTTTCCCCTGAAGAAGTATACAGTGGAGACCAGTTTGGACGACTCAGAGAGGACAGTTTCAGACGTGCCTTCACCACCACCACTTGTACTGTTGGACGGCACCATCTTGAGGGTTGACGAGGCACTTCAGCTCGTCTTTGGTACAGAGTCTGAGGAGGATCCGGAGGAGGATCCGGAGGAGGACCCAGAGGAGGACCCCGAGGAGTTTCAGGCCGTAGAGGGCAGTAGTGACTCGACTGGAGCTAGTTGAGCAGAGCGTCTTAGACGCATAGTAGTAGTAGAAGTTCTTTTTGTCTTGTATATAGTAGGATCAATCGACTTCTTTTGTAGTACTCTATACGGATACGAAGTTTTTGGAATCGTTTCCATTCTAGTACTTCCAGTAGATACGGAGATGCAACCTGTTAGTGCACCCGGTACATAGATAGGCAGTTAGCCTAGTTTAGACTAGTTATAGTCTAACTTTTTGTATAAGTCCTCCTTAGAGGCAAAAATATTATTCTTTTTGACGTGTACATATATATTATGACCCGAGAGTGGGCTTTGATCTTATGAAAGCTTCTTCTAAACGCGATTAGAAGAAAAGTTTAGATGAATATTCTGGTTTAACTTGGGAAGTTAAAAAGTTTAAAAAGCTAGTATTGAAGTTATGGTTTATTATCTTTTCCATGAACTTGTTTTAGTTGGAAAACAGTTTAGTAAGAAATCGAAAGCTTAAAAAAAACAAAATGTTAATGAGAATTCTTGTTTCCTATAGTTCAAGAATGCCGCCAAGAGTAGTTAACAACAGGAGAGGGCCTGGTAGGCCCAGGGGACGTGGTAGACGTCAAGCTCAAAACGATAGAGAAGAGGAACAAGAAAGACAAGATACCCCTCCACCACCATCACCATCACCACCTCCATCACAACCCCGTTGTGATATTGAGGACTTATTCCTCAAACGAAACACACCGGTGTTTAACGGATCTGGTAGCCCAAGCGATGCTGAGCTTTGGGTGCGATCTATTGAAAGAATTTTCAAACTCCTCAGATGTACTGATGAGGAGCGATTGTTGTGTGTCGCGTTCCAGCTTTCCGGACCAACTGACTACTGGTGGGAAGCTTGGCAGAAGGTTATACCTGTAGAGCACTTGGCACGATTTACATGGGAAGAATTTAATGAGGCACTGTATGATAAGTACGTGCCTAAGACGTATAGAGCTCAGAAGGAGGCCGAGTTCTATAACTTGAAACAAGGGAATATGACAGTTACAGAATATGATGTGAAGTTCTGTGAGTTGTCGAGGTATGCGCCTGCTCAGGTGGATACCGAGGAAAAGATAGCTAAGAAGTTCCGTGGGGGACTTAGACATGAGTTGGGAATTGCGCTAGCCAGTCATGGAGGACTGAGCTATACTGAAGTTCTAGGGCGAGCTCTAGTGATGGAGGCCGTAGTGCCTGATGAGAAGAAAATATTAACACCCACACCAGCTCCAACCCAGAATCAAAACCGAGGCTATTACAACAACAACAATAACAACTACCAAGGAAAAAGAAAATGGGAAGGGGAAAATAGCAGTGGCTATAATCAGAACTACAATAACCAAGGGAATCAGAGGAGTGGCAATCAGCAAGGCTTCCAGCAGCCTAATCAAGATAACAACTATGGAAAGAGGCCGTGGCAAGGAAACAATCAGTCAGGGTTGTTTTTACAGGGAAATAAACAAGCAGGGCCATGGAGAGGAAATAACCAACATAGTCAGCCACAAGGACAACAAAGGAATTTCAACCAAGGAGGTAATAACCCAAGAAGGGTTACCGTTCCTGTCTGTCCTAAGTGTAATAGGACGCATCCCGGTGTTTGTCAAGCAGGCACGGGTGTTTGCTTTAACTACGGACAAAAAGGGCATATGAAGAGGGATTGCCCGAAACCATTGCAAGCAGCAGAACATAACCAGTATGGACAGTCCCAGCCTTTGAGGGCGATTCAAGCACAGCCGCAGCAGCAGATGACCCAGCAGCAGTTCCAACATCACGCTCAACAGCAACAGAATGCAAGGGCATGTGCGATCAAACAGAGTGCGTAGAATAAAGGCAAGGGAAACCTAGCAGGTATGGGTAAACTTCATAATACCCCTATTAAGATACTGTTTGATACTGGCACATCGCATTCTTTTATTGCTGGTTCGTGTGCGAATAACTTAGATATCAGACCTGTACGAGCTGAACACACTATTAGAGTAGCTACACCTTCAGGAGAGATCACTACTTCCACGCATGTTTGCTCTAACCTAGAATTAGAAATTGGAACTCTTAAGGTTAAAGCGAACAACTTGAACATTATGATAATGTGAGACGTAGATATAATTCTAGGAATGGACTAGTTGTCTGAGAATTATGCCACGATTCTCTGCAACGAGAGGAAAATCTCTTTCCAGCCACCGGGATAGGAGCCGACATAATTTCATGGGATTGCGATGGGCAGGAGGATACCAATAATATCCGCCCTACAAGCCAAGAAGTTGATGAAGAAGAAGGGTTCAACAGCTTATCTTGTGTACCTAGTTGGAGAACCAGGAGCCGAGAAGACCATTCAAGACGTGAAAGTTGTTAACGAATATGAAGACGTCTTTCCAGAAATATTACCTGGTTTACCACCCGACCGTCACATAGATTTTTCAATCGACTTAGAACCAGGATCGGCCCCCAAATCAAAAGCCCCATACAGGATGGCACCAAAAGAGTTAGAAGAGCTTAAGATCCAACTGCAAGAGTTGTTAGACCTTGGATTCATTAGACCGAGTGTTTCACCGTGGGGAGCACCTGTTTTGTTCGTAAGAAAGAAGGATGGTTCTATGAGAATGTGCATAGACTATCAAGAGCTAAATAAGATTACCCTTAAGAATAAATATCCTTTGCTAAGAATAGAAGACCTCTTTGATCAGCTTAAGGGTGCAAGAGTCTTTTCAAAAATAGACTTAAGATCTGGGTATCATCAATTGAAAATCAAACCCAAGGATATACCTAAGACTGCATTCCGAACCAGATATGGCCATTACGAATTCCTAGTTATGCCATTTGGTTTTACTAACGCTCCCGCAGTATTCATGGATCTCATGAATAGAATTTTCCACCCATACTTAGACAAATTCGTCTTAGTATTCATCGACGACATTCTCATTTACTCCAAGAAGAAAGAGCACGAGGAACACTTGAGAATAGTTTTAGAAACCCTTAGAGCTGAGAAGCTTTATGCCAAATTCAGTAAATACGAGTTTTGGCTGAAAGAAGTGATGTTTCTTGGACACATAGTATCAGCTGAAGGCATCAAGGTAGATCCTGCTAAGGTAGAGGCAGTGCGCGATTGGAAATCGCCAACAAGTCCGAACAAAATTAGAAGTTTCTTAGGTTTAGCCGGTTATTATAGGAGATTCATCGAGGGAGTTTCTTCAATTGCTAGACCTATGACGCAACTATTAAGGAAGGAAAACAAGTATAAATGGACGGACGAGTGCGAGAAGAGTTTTCAGACACTCAAGGAGAAGTTAACCACAGCACCAGTGTTGGCTCTGCCAGAAGCGAATAAGGAATACGTGGTCTATACAGATGCTTTGAAGAACGGATTAGGTTGTGTATTGATGCAAGATGGAAAGGTGATAGCTTATGCTTCACGACAACTTCGACCTCATGAAGTTGAGTACCCAACCCACGACTTAGAACTAGCAGTTGTTGTGCATGCATTGAAAATTTGGAGACACCATCTGTATGGTGTTAGGGTTGAGATTTTTACGGACCACAAGAGTTTAAAGTACTTCTTCGAGCAAAAGGAATTGAACATGAGGCAAAGACGATGGCTCGAACTAATAAAGGATTATGATTGTGGAATCAAATACCATCCAGGAAAAGCAAACGTTGTAGCTGACGCGCTAAGTCGCAAGACTCCAACCAAGTTGGGATGTCTCTTTGTTGAGGAAGAAGCTCTTGTACGAGAATTTGAGATGATGGACTTAGAAGTGCTCGATATACCTAAAACGATAACAAACCATATAGCAGAACTCATAGCTACACCAGACTTACGAGAAAGAATCATAAGTGCACAGAGAAAGGACGAGTCGATTGAGAAACTTCGACTAAGGATAAGAACGGATAAACCGGACGGTTTTTCCGAGGCACCAGATAATGCGATTTTATTCGAAGGCAGACTTTGTATCCCTGAAGACGACGAATTGAAAAACGATATCATGAGTGAGGCTCACGATACGCCTTATACAGCACACCCAGGGAGTACGAAGATGTATCAGGACTTAAGAAAGAATTTCTGGTGGAATGGATTGAAACGAGATGTTGCCTCGTTTGTAGAAAGATGTTTGGCTTGTCAACAAGTGAAAGCTTTACACAGACGACCATATGGATTGTTGCAGCCATTAAGTATTCCAGAGTGGAAATGGGAGAATATAGCTATGGATTTTGTGACAGGTTTGCCTAAGTCAAGAAAAGGAAACACTGCCATCTGGGTAGTTATTGATAGACTCACAAAATCAGCTCACTTTCTACCGATTAAGATTACCTACGGGTCAGAGAAGTTAGCACAGCTGTATGTCTGTGAGATTGTACGTCTGCACGGAATACCAAAGTCGATAACATCAGATAGAGATGCCAAATTCACTTCGAGATTTTAGATCACGATGCAAAAAGAGTTGGGTACCGAACTTAACTTTAGTACCGCTTTTCACCCCCAGACGGATGGACAATCCGAGAGAACGATTCAGATACTCGTTGATATGTTAAGAACGGTAGTATTGGATCGAAGCGCGAATTGAGAAGATATCTTACATTTAGTTGAATTCGCGTACAACAACAGTTATCAAACGACGATAGGAATGGCGCCTTATGAGGCATTGTATGGAAAGAAATGTAGATCACCACTTTATTGGGATGAAGTGGGTGAAAGGAAAAACCTAGGACCAGATACGGTCAGTGAAATGATCGAGATCATTCGGCAAATCCGAGTCAGAATGAAAGAAGCCCAGAGTCGGCAAAAGTCTTACGCCGATGATCGTCGAACCGATCTTAATTTTGAAATTGGGGATAAGGTTTTCCTCAAGATTTCACCATCCAAAGGAATCATTAGATTCGGTGTTAAGGGTAAACTTAGACCAAGGTTTATAGGACCTTACGAGATTCTTGAAAAAGTAGGACCTGTTGCTTATAGATTGGCCTTACTGCCAAGTCTAGGAAGTGTCCATAATGTGTTTCACGTATCTCAGTTAAGAAAGTATGTCTTTGACCCTAAGCACGTAATTAGCCAGCAAGACGTCGTTCTTGAATCTGACTTGAGTTATGAGGAAAAACCACTATCGATCTTGGATCGAAAAATACAAGAGTTAAGAACCAAGTCGATACCAATAGTAAAAGTATTGTGGAATCACCACGGGCAGGAAGAAGCCACGTGGGAGCTCGAGAAAAAGATGAAGGAGAAGTATCCTTACCTTTTTGAAGAAGGTATGCAAATTTCGGGACAAAATTTCTTGTTAGAGGGGTAGGATGTAATACCCCAGATATTTCTTCCGTCGCTAAAATAAAAATTTAATTATTAATTAAGGCTTTCCACGCCTAAGTTAAGGATTTTCGATTCTAAGACTAACGGTGAAATCCGTTTCTGAAAATAAATTCCAGAAGTCGGTCGAACGACTACTGTATTAGGGTTTTCGCGTTCGATAAAATTTTCGTTCGAAAACTCAGATCGAAAAACCGTCAGACTTTACATTCACTTTTTCTGCGATACGAGTTCACCGGAGAAAGTCAGTTTTTATTATTTTTTCGGGCGAATTTTGGACTCTCTTGTCCCGACTTTTCATCGGATTTCAGAAATCGAAATATGCTTTCCAAGTATGTGATTTATTTCTAATCTAACGGTCGAATTAGATTTCGTCAAAAATATAACCGTCTAGGGTTTTAATTTCTCGATTTTATAACGTCGTATTAGACCCGTAAAACGCGATATTTTGAATAAATATCCCCACCTAAACCGCCACCTTACCCTATGACTCATCCCTTTGTTAGATTTTTATTTCTTTACAAACATAACACCTCATCATCTCTCTCTTTCTTCCCCTCCTTTACCGCCATCACCCTCCCTCTCTCATCTCTCTCACTTTCTTCCATTGTTGTTGAGTTCTTCAAGCTTTCAAAGCTCCACAAGTCATCCATCTACTGATCAATCTTATTTCCGAGTCCATAAACGACAAGGTAAGAACTTTCTCTCGAGATTGAACCGAACAAAACTTCCTTCCCTCAAGTCTTGTTTTTTTCGAAAAATTTGAGGATGATAGCATGATGTTCTATGGTTAATACATGTTGTTAGATGCTTAAGAATGGATTTCATGGATAGAAATCATGTGGAAATCACCCTCCTAACTATTTTCTAATTACCGAAAATTTAGAGGATTTAGGGGTTTGATGTTTAGTTCGATTTTTTAGATGATTGATTAGTAGATTTATGTTCTATGTATTGATAGATGAATGCATGAATTATTTTAGAATTTTCTAAAAATAAAAATAAAAAGGTAAGAGATAAAGAAGTGAGGATTTGATGTAGTAAATGATTATGTTTTGTATGATATGATGATATAAATGATATGTAGTAAGTATGTGGATGATTATATAATTTAATGGGATTTTTGTAAAAATAAAATAGAAAATGTAAGAGACGAAAACCCAACGATAAGGTAAGATTCGATAATAATTTGAGTTTATGGTTTTCATATTAGTGAATCTTGATAGTAGATGAATGATATTGGAAAATTTGAGCAAAATCGAAGAACGTCAAAATTTTAATAAGAGACGAAGAATCGTCGATAAGTCGAGATTGGATAATGCATTAGGTTTATGATTTGAACATATGTTAATCTTGTTAGTTAATGATCGTAATTACGATCAGAAAATTTGAACGAATTCTAAAGAAGTTGAAATATCGGTAAGAGACGAAGAAACGAGTCTAAGTGTCGATAGTAAAGTCAAAAAAGGAAACTAATCTGATATTAGTGTTTAACTTTGATAAATGAACGATATTTTAGTTGACGATATTTCCATCCGAGATACGAGATGATATAAGTTATAATTTATAAACGAGAAATTGAAGAATGAAAGTGAAATTGAATTGAATTGGTTTAGTACTTGATTAGTTGAAAGACGAGGAAATGCTCGTCGTTTGTTTAATCAAAAAGACGTGAATGTATACCCGATTAAGGGACATGTGTATTGACTGCCTTAAGACTATAAAAAGATAATAATTTCGTGAGCTTAAAGGTTGTATAGCATTGATCGAACCTAGGGAATAGTGCGTCGAGTTTTACGAGCACCTAGGGTTTCACTCGGACTGTTTTGTGATACGTTACGGAAACTGTCATAACTTTCTACTCGTTTAACGAAATCGAGATCCGTAAATTGGACAATAAACTAGACATCCGTAGCTTAGCTTTCTTTTGGTATAAATTCCATCCCCTGTTTCGAAGGAATCTGTTCTGTATGAACTCCAGAACTTCTGTCTTGTGCAGGAATTTTCCAAAACCTATTTTCTTAAGTTGAGTTCTTTTCAACTTGATTCCTTTTGAACTTTTAAGTCGTTATAAGCTATCGACTTCCATTATTTACTGACTTAAGTATCGAGTAAGAAACCAAGTTAGTTCTAAACGAGAAGTATTTGAATCTCGTTTCTGTGTTAATCAAAAGAAACTAGTTTAGCGTGCAAAGGCCTAAAAGACTAAAACCGATTTCGATTTCTTATTTCTTTTATCGTTGCGCCCGAGATTTAAAGTTTGTTTATTTACAATAAAAGGAGGAAGTCAGCGCCAAGGATAGGACTGAAGATCAAAGACGGAAGCTCGTATTATAGTTCTGTAATCATTTAAGGTGGGCTAATCTATATATGAAATAAAATGAGTGATGCTCGAAAATCTTTATTTATAACTTTGATAATTGTGTTTTCAAAATGATAATCAGGGCATGAAATATTTGTTTTATGTGAGTTCTCTTGTTGCCTTTCTGAGTTAGCCGACTGCTAACCAGAATTATTAATTAGCCGACTGCTAACTAAATCGATCGGACTCTGAGTTAGCCAACTGCTTTCCAGAGTTAATGTACACGGTAGCCAGTGTGTGTGGTATCCTGTTGAGGGGTAGCCAGCCACGGTGAAAAATATTGGGCAAGTTGAACGTAACATCTATCAGAAAAATGCTTGATCAAGCTATGTTGTGAAAATGAGAAAGAAAATGTTTAGTAGACACGGGTATTTTATTGAAAAACCCTGATGTGCTATTTAAATGAGATACTTGATTTATCTATACTCGTAATATATATTTTCGGCAATGTGCCCACTAAGTATGTTTATACTTAGCCCTGCATGTGTTTTCTAAATGTGCAGGTTGAGTGACGGGAGCGGCGGAGGTTGAGTATGATTGTGAATAAGAGAAGAACTGTAGTGTTTAAGTTCTATGTTTCTGCTGCCAAACTCCAAACTCTTTGTATTGTTGTTGTATAAACCTTTTATTCTAAGTTCTTTACTTTTTAACTTAGTTTCTTTTTGAGAACCTTGTCGAGTGATCCTTCGAGATCAACTCTTTCTACTTCAATAAAGTCTTGTTCATAGAAGTTATTATGTTATTAATGTATGTTCATTCTTATTTATTCTCTTTCTTCCCCGCTTGTTTAATCTAATCCCTAGTCGCACCCCGGCTTTGCCATCCCTCGGGATTTGGGGCTGTGACAATATATATATATATATTTGAGGAAATCTTGAGCTTATGATAATCTTGAATAGATGATGATGATGAAATAATGAAAATTATGATGATTTATGCATGAGTGTGAGAAAAAGATGAAGAAATATATGAATTGTGATATTTTCCTAGAAAAAAATCGAAATATATATATTTGAAGAACTTGTAGAAATTTTGATGCTCTTGAGTATATGATGATATAAAATTGAGTTTATGATGTTCTTGATGAGTTTATGATGATATGAGGATTTTGTGAAAAAAATAAAATATTGGTTATTATTCTATGAAAACCGATATATTTATATAAATGAAGAAGTTGATGAATATCTTTGATGTATTTAATGTTTTGATGATTTTGTTGAGAATATGAGGTTAATGATGACATGAGCATGTTTGGATTAATTTGTGAGAAACATGAAAATTTTTATAAATTTTTTCTATGAAAATTTCAATGTAAGATAAGGGAAGAAAATGATAATTTTTGAGGTTATAAGCCTTTAGAGTTTAATTGGTGAATTTGAGCATTTTATAAGTTTAAGTCTTGAATGAATTAAATAGAGAAATTTTTTTGTTTCAAAGCATGAAATTTTCGACGCTTGAGAGGAGTAAAATAAATGAATTTTGATGTTTAAGTATTTTAAGGGATAAAATAAAAATAGATTAAAATTATTGAATTTATATGAGATAGTTTAGAATTTAAAATTATTAAAATCGAATTTCCTATAATAAATCCTCTAAAAATCGAAACATATGAGCTATAGAAGATGGTTTATCGAGTTTAAGTTCATTTGTTGAATTTGATTGAGAAACCGATCAAATGGAATTTTTATAAGTAGAATAGAAACTTGAATTTTTGAATTCGGTTAAATTTAGCACTAAAAGCTAAAATATTTAAACCATATGAAGCTTATGAGTTGAAAATCGAATTCTTGAGTATGTTTGAATGTTTGAATGATGATTTCATGAGATTAAGTTTGATTTGAGCAATTGGGAGCTTTGAAGTTTGAAAATCGAACAAGTTTGCATGAGAAAACCCGAGTTTGATGAGAATTGATACTTGGATGTTGAGTTAGTAATATTATTTGAAGAAATGGATGATTAAAGGATGAAGTTGAGGTGAAAATAATCAAGATTGATTTTTGAATCGCTCAAATCAGAGTTAAGACGTAGAAGTTATCAAGATTTAAAATTTAGAAACGAAAAGTCGAGTTTTTATAAATAAAAACGAAAATTCAGAAAATATAAATATTAATTGAATTATTTTGGAGTCGAGTTATCAAGTTGAGAATTTTCTGAGCACAAGCTCGTATTTTGAGAAAAGAATTGACTTAGTATTAAAATCGAGAATTTTTGTTAAGTTTTGGATTTTAAATCCGAATCTAAATTGGAATTCTTAAATTTCTTTTAAGAACAATGAAACATTTTTCATTAAAAATTGAAGTTATAAATTAATTAAACCGAAAAGTCGAGCAATGTTGAGTCAGTTGAGATTGTGATGAGATGTGAATAAATTTCTAAGTTGATAACTGTGATTAAATGAATTTATTGGATTTTTTAGAATTTTTCTAGAATATTTAAAGATAAAATGGAAATTTTTCTTTTTCCATTTATTTATGAAGTCGGTCGTTTACCTGTTTGTGAATGCCCAATTCTGAATGTGAATATCTGAATGTGAATGATTTGTGAATTTATTTACCGAGAATTAATCTCATAATCTTTTGATTTCGTATAACTCGAGAAATCAAAAAAAATTGAGACGAGATGAATAGTGAATTCTCGTTTTGCGTGAAATATTAAAATATTATTATCAAGACGAGTGTTTAAATTTGAGAAATTTCTTAGAACTCGAGTAAAGATGAGAAATCGAGAAAGAAACCGATTTAGATAAGAAAGACCCGATTCGGGTAGAAGTCCTTCAGCCGAGCCCTAAGATTACTTTACATTTTATGAGATAGTGATCTCGTCCTTATACGATGTTATTCTTGAAGGGCCGAGCGGGACTGAAAAGTAAAAAGAGACAAAAAGAGTAAGCTACCCCGACTAGTCTTCAGCAGTCAGGTGGGCGTTCTAACCAAAACAAATCGATGAATGTGATATTATAAATATTATAATCGTATTATGTGAGTTTTTAAAATTAATTAACTTGCCAATGTTTGAGTTTTTATTGTAAGTTACCATCTACTTGAGGAGAACGAATTCGGTCCTATGTGAGACAGGATTTCTGTGTACACATAGAGGTGATCGTGAGCTTTCCTTTGGGTTAGCCGGTCACGGTGTTCGAGAAGGAGGCCTACTTCTCGACACCAATAATTGATTGTAGAACTGGTACATACATGAGTTATATATATTACTGTCTGCGCAGACATTTACAAAAGCAAAATGATTTTTCTTGCATGCACAAGTTAACTGTTTTATAACTCTAACACTTGTGATGCAGCAAGAAAGGCAAGTTCAATTATATAGCTCTATCGAACAAGCTTTAAATTATTTTGGCATGTGTTCACTGAGTACGAAGTACTTAGTGCTGCATGTTATTTCTAAAATGTGCTGGTTGGCTCGATGATGGTGTGGTGCGCTTGGCGATGTTCGTTGTTTCAAAGTCGAGTTGTTTAAGCTTGGGTTATATGTCTTCATACATATAACTTTGGGACTTAAAATATTTTCCGCTGCAACTCAGACACTTAAATGTGGTTGAGATATTTCCAACTCTGATTTTTAATCAATGAGTTTCATGCTTGACATTACACTTTGATTTCCTCTCGACTCCTAATTAATAAATTTATTCCATTGAGTTTTAGAAATGAGAAATTGAAAGCAAGTTAATTGAATGTTATTGCTTTCACTTGAATTTTCACTTGTACCCAAGTATAATCCCTTGTGAGTCATGTTTATTCAGTTGTTCCATCTTCATTGTCCAATGGATTTTAGTCGTTTTTATACACTAGAATTCGGGCTGTGACAAAATAGCTCGCAGAAATCGCGTAAAGCTCGAAGACTCCAACTCGAATTCGTCTGTCAGCTCGAAATCATTTGGCCATATCTCATCTCTCTCCAATTTTCAGTTTCTATTTGATTTTTGCAGCAATTTTGTTGGATTTGCTTCATTTTTTTCCTGCAATTTGATGCGATTTGTGCGATTTATTCTTGGATATCAGTTAAGAAAGTGTTACTTGTGTTCGATTGTAATTTTTCGGCGATGTTTGGTTGTGGCGACAAAGCTGTGGAGGTAATTTTTCGGCAGTATGAATTCTGGGTTGTCGATTTTGATTTCTGATTTGTTTTGTGGTATGTTTTCGTAATTGCGTACTGGATAGATGTAATGTTTACTTGGTACGCAGTATGTATTGATAAATAAATACTGGATACCTTAATTTGTTTTCTTGGTACGCAGTATGTATTTATCAATACGTACCAAGTTTACTTTGTACGCAGTACATATTTACCACTGCGTACCAAGTTTACTTGATACACATTACGTATTTATTTACTGGGTTGTTGGTTTTTGTTTCGATTTCTGATATGTTTTGATTTGGTACATTTTCGTAATTGCGTACTGGATGAATGTAAATGCATATTGCGTACCTTGATTTGTTTACTTGATACGCAGTACGTATTTACCAATGCGTACCAAATTCACTTGGTACGCAGTACATATTTAACAATGCGTACCAAGTTTACTTGGTACACAATATGTATTTATTAATGCGTACCTTAATTTTGTTTACTTGGTACGTAGTACGTATTTATTAATATGTATTATGATGCATGTAAGGCCATCTTCTTTAGTGATTGCCCATGGAGGATATTGGAAGGAGAACATTTATGAGGGTCGTAGAAAAGAGTATATTCCTATACCGCCTAGTGATATAACCTTTGAATCTTTATTAGGAAAGCTTGAAGTTCGAATGAAAAAGGTTAAGAGTATGTATATGTTTGACATAGATGGTTTAGTGCGGTCTTCTAATGGTAAAACTATGAGAATGAAGATTACACATGATTTCGAATTGTCTTTTTTGATGGATGTGTTGGAAGATTACAAATGTGTTGGGATTAATTGAATATCCGTACCTATTATGCCAAATTTCATGATACACCTAGTAGCAGTTACAATTGCTTACCAAGTTTGCACATCAGAACTTGGTACGCCGGTACGCATTGACCAATGCGTACCTGTGTACCAAATTCTGATGTGGTACACCTGGTTGAGTACCAAATATGCCTTCAACGAAGTATTAATTTGTTAGACATTTTTATGTTTAAGAAGGAATCCCCACTGTCATATGTACATGAATATTATTCTACTGCGACGTGGAGCGAGATTTATGTAATATTGTTCGTGTAATATTACGTTTAATTCGTATCGCATACCAATTAAATACCTAGTACGAATATGCAAATTCATACTGCGTACCAATTCAAAATCCCGCTATTAGCAAGTATGAATATGCACATTCATATCACTTACTAGTTCAAAACACCGTATGAAGACAAAATATGCATACTAATAATACTAATATTGTAGCAAATTGTTTACAAATCATAAATTAAAGCAATTTTTTTACAAATAAGAACTAGAAATTCACTAATGTCTAATGTTGTTGTCAATGCTATTACAAGTGTTCTTTTCATCCATGCTATAAAAATATATGCTTCATGTCACAACATTGAGTTCTTGAGTTCTTGTAAGATACTATCAGCCACTAGTACGAGTTACTCTAGTATGAATATGGTCATTTCGTACCGACAAGTTTTGACATCGAGCAGCAAACTCCTACATAAACGAAAACAAATTATAAGTCAGCTCAAAAATTTCAAGTACACTAGGTTCGAAATGTATAATGCAAATAAAATAGTTACGTATTTACAATTATGTACCAATTTAACAAATATATTACAGGTACAATTGGTACGTATTTGCAAATGCGTACCAAGTGTATTTGTAAAATATGTACGTATTTGCAATTACGTAATAGTAAAGTATGTACGCATTTGCAAAGGCGTACTAGCAAAAAATCAAATTACTGGTACACTAGGTACGTATTTACTAATGCGTACCGAGTGTACTTGTAATGTAGGTATGTATTTGCAAATACGTACCAGTAAACAATCATATTACTGGTACACTCGGTACATTTTTGGCAATGTGTACCAAGTGTACCAGTAAAGTAGGTACGTTTTTGCAATTACGTACTAACAAAAAATCAAATTACTGGTACACTCTGTATGTTTTTGTAAATGCGTACCAAGTGTACCAGATACACACTAGTTATGTTGGTACGTGTTTGCAAATGCAAGTTGGAGCTTATATGCTTAGGAACAGGGTACGCATTTACAAAATCGTACCAATTTTAATCATACAATGTCATATTCACATCAACTGAATCACATCGACCAAATGCAAAATTCATCATGCATAATCTCAGAAAATCAATAACAAACTATCCTCAATTCCAGAAATTACAGATCTGCGTGTACCGGTACGTATTGTACAAAACGTATCGGTACACCTAGTACAGTTTTTCTCTAAATTTGTGTGTACCCTAATTCACATTCTACTCAACAAACTAGGTTCGCAATCGACATTCAAAACATAGTAAACCCTCGAAATCGAAGAAATCAAGTGAGAATCAAACATGCAACGAGCCCTAACTTTCAGATCTGTATTTTGCAAATTAAATAATCCAAAAACTTACCAGGTAAATCACCAAATGGATCCTCGGCATCCTCGACGATGATTTCCTAATTTTCGGGCTTGTGCGGTGGCGAAGATGGGGCTTCTTCCAGCAGCGACGATGGCTCTTGCTCCATTTCTGTTTCTATGGTCTCTTCTTCGGTGACGGAGATAGATTGTGTTGCCGGAGGCGGAGGCGGAGGCAATTTGCTGCGTCGAGTTTTGCTCTTCATCACAACGGTTTTCTCCTTCGCCGCCGTTGTTGCTGCCGGGAAGAGAGAATGAGAGGAAAGAGAGAGAATGAGAGGAAAGAGAGAGAATCTGTCAACACTAAATGTAATTTGAATAAAACCATACAATCCTATCTATAAGGGTATTTCTGTCAAATATGGTACAATATTACCCAATTTTTGTCAAAAGTGAACTTTTGAAAAATTTTGATAGAAATATGTACCCTAATGCTATATTACCATTTGCCTTTAAGATAAATGTGAATGAAAAAATCTCAAAATTCCACATCAGCATACCAATTGTTGTGGGCTTAGGAATCTATTGTCCTATTATAAAGAAGATTGACTTCTCACTCACTCTTTACTTATTTGAAACACTCCAAGTATGAAAAATGTATGTGAATGGCTTGCTCGTCAATTAAGTTATGCAATTGATTTTGTAGTCATGGCAAACTGAAAAAAAAAATCTTGGGCCTCATTTAGCAATGCACTTTGTGGAGTATATGTTTGAAAGACGAGAAATGACAAGATTTTAAAAGACATAACTCTAGATTCCCTAAAGAATGTTGAGAATACTAAGTTTTGTTCTTATAAATGGTTGAAATCTCACTAGCCGTCATCTTTTTGTGCTTCTCTATGTGATTGAAGCTCACACCCTATCGATTGTACTATTCATATTTTAATTGTCTTTTCGTGTTTATGTGCTTCATCCAAATTATATTGTCTCTTATTTTAAGTACTTCTAATCCTCTTGAACAAGAATATCATTTTTACCTTAAAAAAAATTATAATTTGCCACACCTCTTCAATCACGAGTATTAATAATGGCTATTAATATTTCTTGGCCGAGTTAAACTACATACTCCCTCTCTGTGCCTATAATGTCTCTCGGTATAATTTATAATGGGACCTACTGTTTTCTATCAGTTATCCTTGCTCTTTAATAACTGGCACTGCGCTCAAAACATAAGAGACATTATAAACGAGAGAGAGAGTAACAATTTTATTTTGAGTAGAATAAGAATGAAGTATAAATTTTCATATAAATGAATTTTGTTTGAATTAATTTTTATATATTTTTAAACAGCATGGACCTCGGGAGTGACACGTTTATTTCTGAACTTTTTAGGACGATATAAATACGCATATAGTTTTTCGATTAAATATAAAATAGACATTCAGAAAATATAATTTCCGTGTGGATGTTACATAATTAAGAGCATTCACATCAGTGGGCTCATCGGTCGGCTTGAATCGGCTTTTTTGATGAGCCTTCCGATAACGAGTCGAACGAGCTCGAGCCTAACTCAAACGCCCAAAATGAAAGGTGCATGTATTACAAGCGCCATATTAAAAAAAATTAAATTTGAAATCTGCAATGACTCTCTCTTGTCGGCGTCGCCACCAATAGCTACTCTGACCACCGCAACGGGTTGCTGACGCTGACAATGTCTATTTTTTCTATTCTTCAAATCTCCTATAAATACACCCCATTTTAACACCATTTATCTCCATATTCTTTCTCATTTCCTACACCAATTTCCTCTCTCAAATGGCAGACAACAACGACGAATACTACTCGTCAAATTGGGACGGCGACAACCCTCCCGAGGGAATCGATGCTGGCGAAAGATAAGGCCAAGAGGGGAAAAGTGGCCAAGGGCAAGGCGGCGGCGACGACGACGACGGAGGACGAACCGAAGGAACGACAGAAGTGCCACAACTACACAATTGAAGAATCCGACTTCTCCTGTCGTATTTGGATGGAGGAAATGAATGACGCCATCTGTGGTGTCGATCAAAAAGGGGAGGCATATTGGGAGAGGGTGTTGGAACGGATCGACTCTGTTGGGAAATTTAGTAAAGTTTTGATTGATTCCAAAACCAACTGACCCCAACCGAGTAGATGTTGCCATTTCCTAAAGTTAGTTTTTAGGCTCACTGTTTGAGCAATGTTCAGATTTTATCTTTACAGGACTCCAGCTGAAGACGGCATCATGGCCATACTCGGATAGAACTTCAGATGGCTTTACTCGGATAGAACATCAGATGGAAGAAAGATAACTGAGCGTTCAAGCCAACTGTTCTGATATAGAACATCAGATGTAAGAAAGACAACTGAGCGTTCAAGCCAACTATTCGGATATGGAACATCAGATGTGAAGCCAACTACTGTTCAGATGGAACATCAGTTGCAGGATTCAATCTGATAGATCAACAACATGAAGTTCAAGGCAACTGAGGGTTCAACTGTTCCTCTTCAGATAACATGTCAAATGAAGGTAGCAATCAGATGGAACATCAGCTGAAGACCACTCAGATGAAGATCAAACGTCTCAACCGACTAACCAATGTTGAAAGACAAAGGTTGAAATTTGAATTTCAAATAGGAAGTCACGTGAAGGTTTGACATTCTGTCATTACCTCATTTGGCCCAACACAAGGTTGTCTCAGAAGGAAAGCAGAAGTTTACAGTTGCCAAATCGGGAAAATCTGCAGAGATGAGAGACAAGCCATCGCTTTCACAGAACAGAGATCAACGGCTCTTCTAACGGCTAGTTGATTCTCACCGCCTATAAATAGAGGCATTCATTCATTCATCAAGATAGGAGACACACAGATAAGAGATAGACGAGCGAAAGAACGACGACATACTGAGTACAAGCTAAACTGCAATTGATCTCTAAGAACATCACCAGTTGAGAGTTCATAGAGAGTTAGAATCTGTCTTGGTGTTTTCGATCCTAGTTTGAGTCTTCATTTGTTCAAGCTTAGATCCTAGCTTACTTCCTTGTTAGAGCTAGTAGTTGGAAAACCCACCCTTATTCACATCCCCTAAAAAGGTTGTTAAGATCCTACTCTTCCCGAAATTGAGTAGAAAGGTTGATAAGTACCCGCAAACTTATCTGTAAGGTTGATAAGTACCCGCAAACTTATCTGAACGGTTGCAAAGCCCGCGTAAGCTTTGTGGTAGCTGTCCTAAAGAATTTGGACTGAGTTGTGTGGACTCACAACTCCCCGTGGACATAGGAGTTCTCTCCGAACCACATAATTCCTTGTGTTGTTGTGTTTTCTGTTCAGTTACTTTTTGCATATCCAACTGACCAACTAACCAGCACTCAAAACTGCAACTTTACATTCCAACTGATTTGGTTGTTGACCGACCTTGCATCTGAGCGTGAATTGTTTTATACGAGTTATTTTTGTATCCACCACATTCCGCACAGCACCACTCTTCTAGCTGAGTTTTCTTACTCAGTTGTGATTCCAGCTGAGTCCTCTTACTCAGTTGTGGTAATTTTCAGGGGGTTGTTTTTTAAAAATTCCTATCTGGTGTATTCCCTCCCCCCCCCATACACCAGAACTCGTATCGGGACTATCAAGTGGTATCAGAGCAGTGGTTTACAAGACCGTTGTCTCTGTTTCACGAGGTGTGATTCGAGGTGTTTTTCTTCAGTGGTCAACTGAATAGATCTTTTTCACGCTAGTGCATTTCTGCTTGCATTTGTTGTTTGTTTGTTGTGTGCAGATGGATGTTAAAGACAAGATTGTTGTCATGTTCTCGGTTGTGAACTATACATCCTGGAAAACTCGGATGAAGAAGATTCTACTGTCCAAGCATCATCGAATGCAACAAGTGATTACATCCGAACCGATCACCATCCTGGAAAAAGTCATTCGTACTCCTACAAATCCCAATGATGGGGATGCAACTGAGGTGATGGTCAAGAAGAAGCCAGAAGATTTTACTCCTGAGGAAGCAAAAGTGAGCCAGCTGGATATCTGGGCTCAGAGCACTATCATGTCCACAGTTGGACAAGACTATCTTCCATGGATAGAAGAGTGCAACACAGCTAAGGAAATGTGGAACATTTTGGCATCTCTTAGTGAAGGAAGTGACGAAATCAAGGAGAACAAGTTCTCCCATGCTTGTCAAGACTTTGACAATTTCTGTCTAAAAGTCGATGAAACCATTGATCAGTTGGAGCTTCGGTTCATGGATATCATCCGAAGGATTCAGTCTATCCAACGAGGAAAATATACTCTGAGAGAGATCAATCTCAAAGTATTACAAGCCCTACCAGCTGAGTGGGACACCTTCACCAACATTCATGAAAGCCGAGCTGATCTTGGAGAGATGGGAACTGACAGACTGTTCTCAATTCTGAAAGGAAACGAGTACAAGGTGAACCGACGAAGATCAACTCAGTCCTCGGTGCAGACGAGTCGACATGAGGATGTTGGTTCCGGAACAAAGACAGTAGCACTTCGAGCTGACTATTCCAAGCCGCGAACATCAAGGGCAACAAGATCTGCGGACACAGCTTCGAAGGAGCCGAGCAGAGAAGAGCTGCAACAGAGTATCGCCGCCTTATCAAAGAAGCTGGCTGACATGGATACTCGGTTCAGAAAATATAAGCGGTTCTATAAATCCAACCGAATTCGAGATAACTCAAAGCCTATGACCAACAGTTGCTTTGAATGCGGCAAAGAGGGACACTTCAAAGTTGATTGTCCAGATCTTTCGAAGAAAGATAGAGATGCGTTGAGGGTCAAGCATAATGCAAAGAACAAGGCCATGGTTGCAGAAGAAGCAGCTGATTACATGGACATCTTCACCGACACCGAAGATGAGGACGAGCTGACTTCCACCAACAATGCTATCGGACAGGATCAATGTCTCATGGCATTTGGAACTGACCAGGATGATGCTGAGGAGCAGAAGGAACAGCTGAGGAAGAATAAAGCACCACATACCTTGTGGGTGATGGACAGTGGATGCTCGAAACACATGACAAATCTGAGGGATTTGCTTGGGAGTTTCGTGGAGAAGGAAAGACCATCTGTTACCTTTGGTGACAACTCAAAAGGTCACACCAAAGGCTACGGTACCCTTGAAACCAATCACGTGTCTATTTCCAATGTTTCATATGTTGATGGATTGAAGCATAACTTGCTCTCCATCAGCCAATTCTGTGATAATGGTTTCTCTGTCAAATTTGATGCGCAGGGATGCAGGGTCAAAAATGACAGAACAAAGCAAGTCATATTGTTGGGAAATCGATCCCCAACCGGGAATGTCTACTATGCAGATTGGAATAGTAGTCCTCCTGAGACCTGTCTGTTATCGAAGAGCAGTTCAGATGTGAGCTGGCTGTGGCACAAAAGGCTCAACCATCTGAATTTCAAGACAATGAACCGTCTTGCGAGACAGGAACATGCAAAGGGAATCCCGAACTGTGTGTTTGCACCAACACATATCTGCAGTGCGTGTCAGCTGGGAAAGCTCGCTAGATCCTCTTTTCGGTTGAAAACGATTCCATCAACCGACCGAGTATTGCAGCTGATCCATATGGATCTCTTCGGGCCTGTTACTCCCAAGAGCATGAATGGTAACGAATATACACTTGTTGTTACTGATGATTTCTCTAGGTACACGTGGACCATTTTCATGCTTCACAAGAGTGAAACCCGAGATGAGCTACCCAAGCTGATGGATCGGATATCTAACCAACAAGAGATGAAAATCATTTGCATCCGATCAGACCATGGAACCGAGTTCCTCAATGAAACCATCATCGAATATTGCGAGAAGCACAGAATCACTCATCAAACATCGGTTGCTCGTACTCCACAACAGAATGGAGTAGCCGAGTGAAGAAACCGAACGCTGAAGGATGCTGCAACATCCATGTTGACAAGCTCAGCTCTGCCAAAGAGATTTTGGGCTGAGGCAATCAACACAGCATGCTACACCCAGAATCGGTCTCTTCGGACCAAGCAGTTGGGAAAGACTCCATATGAACTATGGAGACGCAGGAAGCCTGATATTTCATATTTTCGTGTTTTTGGTTCTAAGTGTTATATTCACAACAATGGGAAGACTCAGTTAAAAACTTTTGACGCCAAGGCTTCGAAGGGCATATTTCTCAGATATGCCGCTCGGATCAAGACTTATAGAGTTTTTAACAACAGCTCTCATGTTGTGGAGATAACACCTCATGTTAGTTTTGATGAATCTACTTTTGAGTGCATGGAACAGGTTAAAGGACAACAAGCAGATCCACATGTTCTACCAGCTCTCACCAGATCGCAGGCTCTAAGGCAGAAGAATCTAGCTGAACCATTGGTATGGGCAACCGAGGATGATGATCCTTGTTCCTCTGAAGATGAATGTGAGGACCCCAGCTCATCTCAAGGGGGGACGTCAACTGATGTTACTCCAACTGCATCAGCATCCGAAGCCCAACCTAACTCGGTTCGAAATATTATCCATGTTGCGGATTGACGGAAGCGCTGTCGTCATACACTTCGCACAAATAATATTTATAACACCTCTTGCCCAACAAGGTAGTAGTCAGCGGCAAGCGAGATCGTACCCAAGGGACATGGTGTAATATGTTCTTCAGATGTTGCTCAACAAAAGGGTTTTAGTCACGAAGTATCTTAATAACCTGTACTCAACAAATAACAATATCAAATAACAAAAGAGTTTGGATTGGGTTTCGAATCCATGATCCTAATTACTCTTTACTCGTTCATCGGTGCAAAGATATTCAATTAACTAATTTTATCACTTGGTTTAAGGCAAAAATTAGTTAACACCCTAAGGTCACGAAGTCACGATGCTAACACACTTAACCTATGTCTAATCAATTTTACAGATCTTGACCAGAAGGCTAGATCTCCTCTCTTGATCAGCAAAGTCACGAAGACACTTCAGCAATACCGACTGCTCTCCAACACCCTTTACCTTCTTGGGCACGAAAGACACTCTCGTGTTTATCCCAATTTCTGTTAATGACTTAATCTCAATATCTAGATGGTGATCAATCAACTTCAATATCAATTAAGTCTAGAATTAATCCTAAGTGTTTCGGAAACAAAATCAATTAACGAACTAACACAATTAGACCTCACAAGTTTGAACGAGTAATTTAGAATCACTTCATCTACATCCAACCCAAACAATAAACTTAGCTAGACATAATATTAAATAAGAACACAAAGCAAATAAAGAAAAGCATACTTAGCATAAATCTGGAAAGGGGTTGCTGCCCAAAAGCGTAATCAGCACCCAGGGTCTTGGCTTCACGCCAACAACTAACTTAAAGCAGTAAAATACGAAATTAAAGTAATTTGCCCTTAGGACTTGTTTCTTCCTCACTTTCTCTCAACCTAGAATGCAGAACTAATCTAAACTACTGAATTCGAAGAGCTCTCTTACATGATAGAGTCGGCCATATATATAGGCGATGAGATTCTAGGATTTAGGAAAGTTTCCTTGTTGAATAAGGATTCTTCCCATGCATATCATAACCTCCGCCTCTCTCTCTTTCCTTCGCATGCACGATCCTTCTTTCCTTGCATGGTAGATTTATTCCATGATTTGGCTCGGCTAGGATAAGGAAGGAAACATCCGATCCTTATCCTCTTCCTTGATGGAAAAGAAACCTGATGCTGCTGCTCGACTCTCATCTTGCCCTTCATCGTCTGCATCCTGAATTGCCTCCGGTCTTGACCACGATCTGGCTCCTCCGAGTACTCTGTCTATTGGCTTAAGGATATGGGGAGGTGCTTCCTGACTTGTAGAAAGGATGTTTCGATGTTGCCCAGCTACAAGCTTCCAGCCCTATGCCCATTTGCATCGTATCGCCATCTCAACAACAAATTTTCCATCGGATTTGCCCAGCATCCACCTGTTCTTCCCCTACACACTATTTCTCGACTTACGTGTCCTCCCAGATACATAATGACTCGATAAAGACTACAAACACAAGAAAGAAACAAGAAAAGATGGACATAAATATGGGTTCATCAAGGATCCAGACTCAACAGCAGATAAATCACCAGTTCTGAAGATCACAGCATCTCCCACGGCTCAGATCACGGAACCGCCACTGTTGGAAGAAGAAGGAAGACGCAACAAGAGATGGTATGAAGATCATTCCAAGGACAACATCATCGGAGATCCAACCAAAGGTGTGCGTACTAGGAGCAGAGTTGCAAATCCAGATTCAGCCGAGAAAGATTCCAGCACTTTCGCCCAATATGCTGAGGAGTTGGCAGTTCTTGAGGAGTTCGAGCAAGCCGGAGATGTTGCCATGATTTCATGTTTCGTAGCTGATGTGCCAGAGCCGAAGCATGTTATGGAAGCTCTCAACTGTGTTCATTGGACAACAGCCATGCAAGAAGAGCTGAATGAATTTCTACGCAACTGTGTATGAGAGTTGGTAGAAAGACCAAATGGTGTTAAAGTCATTGGATTAAAGTGGATTTTCAAGAATAAGAGAGACGCCATTGGATTCATCGTGAGAAATAAGGCAAGGTTGGTAGCTCAGGGATATTGCCAACAAGAAGGAATTGATTTCAAGGATTCCTTCGCACCTGTTGCAAGGTTGGAAGCCATCCGAATATTTCTAGCCTATGCCGCATTTCACAAATTCAAGGTTTATCAGATGGATGTGAAATGTGTCTTCCTCAACGGTGATATTAAGGAAGATGTTTATGTTGAACAGCCTCCCGGTTTTGAGACTGGTGATAGAAGAGTGTATAAGTTGAAGAAAGCAATCTATGGATTGAAGCAAGCACCTAGGGCTTGGTATGACACTCTCTGTGGTTTTCTTCTGAAATCGGGGTTCAAACGAGGGTCAGTTGACAAAACACTGTTCACCATAAAAGTTGGAGAAGACATACTTGTTGTGCAAATCTATGTCGACGACATCATATTCGGTTCCAAGTCGGAGGAGCTGTGCGAGAAATTCTCAACTCTCATGAAGGAGAAATTCGAGGTGTCGATGATGGGTGAGATGAACTATTTTCTTGGGCTACAAGTGAAGCAATCATCAAAAGGGATTTTTATTAATCAGTCCAAATATACAAAGGAGCTCATCGCAAAGTTCGGATTGCAGACAAGTAAAACCACACGGATCCCGATGAATACTAACTGGAAGATTGAACCCGGATCTGAGGAAAAACTCGTGGATGCCAGTAAGTATAGAGGGATTATTGGTTCTTTGCTATATCTAACCGCCAGTCGGCCAGACATATCTTACACGGTTGAAGTGTGTGCTTGGTTCCAAGTTCAGCTGAGGGAAGCACACATGTTGGCAGCAAAGAACATCATCAAGTATCTGAAGGGTACTGTTAATGTTGGGTTGTGGTACCCAGCCGACGACAATATCCAACTGTCCGGATACTCAGATGCGGATCTAGCCGGAGATCGATTAGACAGGAAGTTCACTTCTGGACATTGTCAGTTCATGGGAAGCAAGCTAGTTTCATGGTTTTCAAAGAAACAAGCATGTGTTGCCACTTCTACAACCGAGTCAGAGTATATGGCTGCAGGTAGTTGTTGCATGCAAGTGTTGTGGCTCAAGCAGTAGCTGAGAGATTATGAAGTAGCAACTGGACAGGTTCCCATCCATTGTGATAGCTCAAGTGCTATTGCTATCTCTTTGAATCCTGTTCACCATTCTCGGACAAAGCACATTGACATCCGACATCATTTTATCCGAGATCATATTGAGAAGAAGGATGTATCTATGGAGAAGATTCTAACTTAGATTCAGAGAGCCGATATCTTCACTAAACCTCTAGCCGAAGCAAGATTCAAGATGTTATGTGATCTCCTTGGATTGTTGGATCCATCAGATGAGAAATCAGCCGAGGTGAAGAGATAGATATCCATCTGAGGGGGAAGCTCAGATGAAGGGAGAATCTCAGATGCGGATCGCCATCCGAAGACATCAGACGTTAGCTGAACAGACGAACTCGAGTCAGCTGATGGTAAGCCGCAACATTGGAACACAGCTGATTCCGACATCAGCTGGTAGGTATCATTTATGGCTGAAGGTGTTTAGTTCTTAAATGTAATGTTTGAAATAAATTCAAACATTCCTGAGCATGTCAGATAGATTAAAATAGCCATCATAGCGCATTTAATGTAAAGTACGGCTGAACATCAATAGCCTTACTTTATAGTGCGACTGGGCTGACATAAAAACAGTTCATCTTCTCATGCGCGCATGTTGGAACTCGGAATTTGACGTCAGTCAAAGTTAGTCAACAGTCGCGAGATCTCAGCCGTTGATGGATTCGCGTCATTCAATCTTAGCCACCCATTTCAAATGACCCACTAACCTATAAAAGGCGGAAAATCAGGAAGTGATTTCTTACCTTCTATACTTGTGTTTATCTGAGTAACTGTTCATCTTCGTCTCTGATCTTGTTTCACCATTTTCGGCTAAGTTTCATTTCTTCTCCTATATATAAACCTCACTGGAATACTAAATGGCACCAAAAGCTTCATCTCAAGGAAAGAAGATGGCATCATCAGGACCAGCTCTTGTCCCTTTATCATACGAGGAATCATATGACATGATGATATCCAGAATCCACTTCGAGCAGATTCTGTCAACAGAAGCTCTGGACTCGCCGGTGTTATCTCCTCTCGCCGATCTTCTCACGGAGAATCGCCTTCTTGAGTGGGCAACTCTCTTTCCCACCCACTTGCTCAGGCGTCAAGTCGGAGAATTCTACATGAACCTGCAACACGAACAGGGAGTAGGCCTTGTTTCAGAGATCTCCTATCGACAGCGCGACGTTCCTTCCCGAACTGTTCGTCGTGTCAACTTCCACCTACCAGTTTCTGAGTTGCTACGCTCCATCATTCCACCGAATCTGACCGCCACGGACACCATCGAGAACATCATAGATGCAGATGCAGATCAATTTCTGGAGAATGCTCTCATCACTGCAGAAAGATTGAGGAGCAACATGCAGAGAACAAAGTTGAAACCCGAACATCAACTTCTGTTCGATGTTGTATCCAAGGTTGTCTTTGGATACAGTGGAGCCTTTGGAGATATCAGTCGACCCAAGCTCAAGCAGCTGATTGCTTTGGAGCACAAACACAACATCAACTGGTTCAAGTACTTCAAACACCAGTTGACAATGGAGAAGCAGAAGATTTCAGAAACTATAACTGATTCCGGGGAAAAGTTGTTGAGTGTTAAGGGAACTCTCAACTTTGGAGTCAAAATCTCTTCCCTGATACTTCTTGCCACGAAGGATCAGAACATGGTGTGGGAAGACAGTGAGGAGACACCAGTCAAGAGGCAGATGTTGTTCCCAACAACCAAAAAAGCTCTTGATGTGATTCGGAGTGTCTACACTCCCAAAGAGAAAAGGGAAGCTATGAAATCAGCTGAGGAGAAAGATACAGCTGAGGAGCTGCCTCCAGCTGCTGGCCACTCTTCCAAATCGACAGCTGCACACCGACTCAGAGATGAGTCAGATAAGGTTCAAGAGAAGGAGTCGCGTAAGAAGAAGTTAAGGGTTCGCATCAAGAAGTCAGTTGCAAAACCAGCTGAGGAGGCACCATCTGAGTCGAGTCACTCAGTTGACGAGACTGCTTTCGAGATTGTTCCTCGCGAAAGTGGAACAGGAAAGGAGAGGTCTCCCCATCAAGATGTGATAGAAGGGGTGGAGACCGATCCAGAAGATGAGCCGAACATGTCCTCGGATGCAGCTTCTTCATCCAAGGAATCCGAAGATGTTCCATCCTCCCCCACGGCAGGAGCTGATGTCGTACAGCATAGACAGGTTCTCGTAACCGATCCTCAGTCAGAAATTCCGAGCTCCCCGCTCAATGCCAACATTGTGACCACTTCTTTGGCCAATGTTGAGGAACCTCTCGATGCCAACATTACAACCCAGTCAGAAATTCCGAGCTCTTCACTCGATGCCAACATTGTGACCACTTCTTTAGCCAATGTTGAGGAAACCCTTGAACCCATTCCCCCTACGAAAATCTCTCTCCCTCCCCCATCGACGAAAAAGCTGATCGTCGAGCTGTCGCGTTGGAACATGAAGGCAAGTTGGCTTATTGCTTTCAGAAGCTGATTGGAATGTTCCCCGAGGCGCGCGACATGCCCACCTTTGCCACGCTCGGAACTGAGCTGTTGTATCAATTCAACATCATTTTCAGCCATTGGTATGTCAAGGAAGATACCATCCGGATACAGAGCTGGAACCAGCTCAAGGCAGATGAGTCCCGTCTGAGGGAATACTTCAACTATACCAACCTTGAGGTTGCGTACAACAACAAGATCGCACTGCTGACTCGCCGTCTGGATGTCAGCAAGGCAGAAGGAAGAGACACAAGGGAGACAGCAGAACAAGATTGTATCACTTTCCTTGACAACATGCTAACCAAGTCTGCTGATTTTGTAGATGATCTTGACGCAGCTGCAGCAGCAGCCAAGCAAGAAGAAGAAGAACTTCAACAGTACCTGGCCAATCACCAAGTCATGGTTACTGTTGAACAGCCCGCACCTTATGAGCAACCAGCACCAACTGAACAGCCAGCACCCTCCTCAGATAAAATATGCGAGCTGATCACTGAGAGAGTCAATTAGCTGAGGAAGGAGATGCTTGCCAACATCCAGCTCAACCGTGAAGAACAACAGAAGATGATTAAAGCTCAGGATGAGAAGCACAGGAAGCTGCTGGAAGAACATGATGCGCTGAAGATGAAGCTGGATGATCTTTCAACATCCACCATAAAGGATATCAATGACCTGAAGACCACAGTTCTTGGAATCAAATCAGAACTGAACGTGTTCATGTCCATCTCAGAATCCAATCTTGCCAAATCTCAACAGACTCAAGACCAAGAATGGGATTCTCGGTTCGAACAAAGATGGGCTGAGTTCGTCGCTTTTCAAACTGAAGTCACTGAAACCTTCGCTGCAATGAAGAAAGCTGATGAAGAGCGCCGTGATAAGGAACTGGCGAAGAAGGTTGATGTGGAATGCACAGTAGATGAGCTCTTCAACCGGATTCAGCAGGCTGAACAGAAACTCACTTCTCTGGATGGCTCAGTCGCAAGCCTTGTTGCTGATGCCAAAAATGGGGAAGATGAGACTCAGGAAGATGAGACGCATGCTGAAGAAAGGATGACAGCCGGCAAGGAATCTCAGCTGAAGAAGAAGACCGAGCTGAAGAAGACAGCTCCGAAGAAGAAGTTCGCTCCGAAGCCAACCGACAAGAAATAACAACAGCTGAAATCTATTGTTGTCGGAGGAGAAGAAATGGCTAAGGACATGGAGCAAGCGAAGGAGTATGGAGTTTCCTACAATTCCATAGCCGAGATTGCAGCCGAGCTCGACGGTATTACAACCGAAGAGTGTATTGCTGCTCTAAGGCTATGGATGTCCCGGAGAAGGATTACATGAATCCAAAATGGGTGAAGAAATTCACAGCCAACCAAGCAACAAGAGTGAACAAGTTCGAGGAAGAGCTTGCCAAGGTTACCAACAACTTGGATAGAAATGTTGCCTCCCGATGCCGACAACGCATTGAGAAACATCAGGTGAAGGCTGAAGCAAGATTGAAGCAACAAAGACTGCCAGGAAAGATAAAGCTCCAGGGACGCTTCAAGCATGTTGACAAATGGATGCCGGAAGAATGGAATGATGATTGGGAATCATTTAAGCAAGATTTTGTGAATGACTTCTACTACAGGAAGGTGTTCGCAACTGAGGATTCTAGAAGAGCTTTCAAAGAAGCCCTAACCGAGCTACACTCTGGGCATCCGGGCATGTTCAGCCAGTTCAGACGAGCTATGATTGATGCAAAGCTGGATATGAACACAGTCCCTGTCCCTCAGAAGGTTACTTATCTTCCTCCATTCATTCCAGATACAAGAAATCCTAACAAACAGAAGATCGCAGTTGAAGCTAGAAAAGTCTGTCAAGAACATGGAGTAGATATCGCAAAAGAATCAGATGCCAAGAGAGAAATTTTTGTCAGGATTTTCGGCAAGTATGGGCTGAAGTATTAGCCAAGATGATGTAATTAATTTCTATGCAAACATCAGTTGTAATGAAAACTTTCATCATATATCCGATTCACCTTGACGTACAATTTTCAGTTGTCCAATCTCTGAATCGCAAAGTTATTTTAATACCATATTATAACTGTGCTAACCCTTTGATGTTAATCTTATAGACTGTCTAGAATTTCAACTGAGATTATAGATAGGTCAGTGAGGTTTAGATCAGTAGGGTTTTGGCATCATCAAAAAGGGGGAAATTGTTGGGAAATTTAGTAAAGTTTTGATTGATTCCAAAACCAACTGACCCCAACTAAGTAGATGTTGCCATTTCCTAAAGTTAGTTTTTAGGCTCACTATTTGAGCAATGTTCAGATTTTATCTTTACAGGACTCCAGCTGAAGACGGCATCATGGCCATACTCGGATAGAACTTCAGATGGCTTTACTCGGATAGAACATCAGATGGAAGAAAGACAACTGAGCGTTCAAGCCAACTGTTCTGATATAGAACATCAGATGTAAGAAAGACAACTGAGCGTTCAAGCCAACTGTTCGGATATGGAACATCAGATGTGAAGCCAACTGTTCAGATGGAACATCAGTTGCAGGATTCAATCTGATAGATCGACAACATGAAGTTCAAGGCAGCTGAGGGTTCAACTGTTCCTCTTCAGACAGAATGTCAGATGAAGGTAGCGATCAGATGGAACATCAGCTGAAGACCACTCACATGAAGATCAAACGTCTCAACCGACTAACCAATGTTGAAAGACAAAGGTTGAAATTTGAATTTCAAATAGGAAGTCACGTGAAGGTTTGACGTTCTGTCATTACCTCATTTGGCCCAACACAAGGTTGTCTCAGAAGGAAAGTAGAAGTTCACAGTTGCCAAATCAGAAAAATCTGCAGAGATGAGAGACAAGCCATCGCTTTCACAGAACAGAGATCAACGGCTCTTCCAACGGCTAGTTGATTCTCACTGCCTATAAATAGAGGCATTCATTCATTCATCAAGATAGGAGACACACAGATAAGAGATAGACGAGCGAAAGAACGATGACATACTGAGTACAAGCTAAACTGCAATTAATCTCTAAGAACATCACCAGTTGAGAGTTCATAGAGAGTTAGAATCTGTCTTGGTGTTTTCGATCCTAGTTTGAGTCTTCATTTGTTCAAGCTTAGATCCTAGCTCACTTCCTTGTTAGAGCTAGTAGTTGGAAAACCCACCCTTATTCACATTCCCTAAAAAGGTTGTTAGGATCCTGCTCTTCCCGAAATTGAGTAAAAAGGTTGATAAGTACCCGCAAACTTATCTGTAAGGTTGATAAGTACCCGCAAACTTATCTGAACGGTTGCAAAGCCCGCGTAAGCTTTGTGGTAGGTGTCCTAAAGAATTTGGACTGAGTTGTGTGGACTCACAACTCCCCGTGGACGTAGGAGTTCTCTCCGAACCACGTAATTCCTTGTGCTGTTGTGTTTTCTGTTCAGTTACTTTTTGCATATCCAACTGACCAACAAACCAGCACTCAAAACTGCATCTTTACATTCCAACTGATTTGGTTGTTGACCGACCTTGCATCTGAGCGTGAGTTGTTTTATACGAGTTATTTTTGTATCCACCACATTCCGCATAACACCACTCTTCTAGCTGAGTTTTCTTACTCAGTTGTGATTCCAGCTGAGTCCTCTTACTCAGTTGTGGTAATTTTCAGGGGGTTGTTTTTTAAAAATTCCTATCTGGTGTATTCCCCCCCATACACCAGAACTCGTATCGGGACCATCAGACTCCATGGTGCCCCACCCTTTCATGTTTCGACAAGTGAAGAGCCATTGACAACGCGTTAGCAGCGAGGTGAAACTGTGGGAAGCTACTTGGGTGGAAACTCACGCAAATTGGCCAAGCGACTTCAATGATGACATGATGAAGGAAAGGACTCAAGATCTGTACAAATCAAGAAACAGGAGCATCCCATTCCAGTGAGAGACTGCATGGAGACTTCTACGAAGAAACCACAAGTTCAAGTCCCTCTATTTGGAAGCCGACGTGCATGCATCAAAGAAGACGAAGACGTCGGCTGACGGTGCTCTCATGCCATCAACTTCCGGCGAGGAAAGTGTAACCACTTGGCCAATGGGGAACAAGGCGGCGGCCAAGGGGAAAGGGAAAGGCGGCAACGCCCTCCTTCGACCTCTTGCAGTTTATGGAAGGAATGCAAGTAGGTCCCGTCCAAATTACCGAGGCCCAAAAAAAGAAACTTCGTTTAAAACGCGAGACGATGGACATGAAAATTCTCTACATGGATACATCAAGAATGACTAGAGGAGCTCGATATCCATTGGGCCGTAGAAAAGGAGGAGTCTATTTTTTTTAATGTGTAATTTTTTTTATTTCATTATGTAATTTTATTTTATAAATGAATTAAGTACTGTATTTTATTTTATAAATAAAATTAAATCAAAACTCAAATTTCATATGGATGAATTAAGTGGATGAGGTCACCAATATCACAGCAGATGGTGAATTATCAATGGTTGAATTTCTAAAAGACTCAATGGACATGAATGCTCTTAGCCAATTTTCCATTTGACTAAATATTTTCGAATTTATTTCCGTCGTCATCCTCTGTTTTCACTTCTCAGTGTTTCCCTGATAAAACCCTCGCTCCCCCTCCCTTCGCTCCCTCTCTTCTCTCCTCTTCCCCCACACACATACACATACACATACACACTCTCAAAGCCCTTACCTCCGTATACAATCAATCGACCGACTATCCCACTGTATGGCCTCCTCTCAGACCCCGGCGGAAAACGCCGCCATCCTTGACGAACAACAACTAGCGGCTAAGCTCGCCGAAACCAAAGAGGAAGATGCCGAGACAGCCACGGTCGAAGCAGCTCCGGCCGCGGTGGAAACTCCAGACGCGGTCGAAGCTCCTGCTACGGATGCGACCGTTCCGGATGAGAAGAATAAATCTTTGGAGGTAATGAAGGCCAAGTGGCCCGGCTGGCCGGGATACTCGGTATTTAGGCTGTTGGTGCCGGTGCTGAAAGTCGGCGGCATAATTGGGCGGAAGGGGGATCTTATTAAGAAGCTCGTTGAAGAGACCCGCGCTAGGGTTCGCGTCCTCGATGGCCCCATTACCTCGCCGGATCGCATTGTAATTTTCGAAATTTGTATTTACTTGTTTATCCCGTCCGAATGGTGCCTGTCAATATCAGTTTCTTTGCTTTTCGTATTGACGCTTCGTTGGTATTTTCTGAATTTGGGGGCTTTGCATGTATTTTTTAGGGTATGGAATGCTAAGAGTAGTGGGACGATTTATTTTCTAGGGGTTTCTAGGTTTTCATAAGATAATTGGGGATTATTTGAAATTTCAATTGCTTTTATTTGCTGCCACGTTTTCTTTTTTTGAGACTTTTATGACACCATTGTGGGTACAGAGTATTATTATTGTTATCCACACCCCCTGGTTAGCATAGAGTCTGGGTAACAGGCAAGAAGCAGAGTCATTAATTTTAGTTGCAACCTGGAAAAGTGGATTACTTTGAGTGGGGCATTAATATAGCTGGAACATACTTGTGAGAAAAAATCGGAGAAACTATTTACATCATAGATGCAAAGGCTACGGAAGTTTAATTGGTGACCCTGTGTGATGCGAAATGGCTCATGGGCCTTCCAACATGATGTATTTGATTGATAATGTCAACTAAGAGATAATCTTTTTTTGTTCATACTCCCAGTCTCTTTATATCTCGAAGAATCTTGTATATATAGATATGTACGTAAATATTGAGTAACGATACCCTACACATCCAATGTATTTGGTATCATTTGCACTATCACTTTATCTATAAAACACTAGGTGCTTACGGAGGTGCCCACTGGGTTTGTAGGGTAACCTATATATATATTTATATTCACGAGGCTGGCATCAGATATTTCTGTTTGCTTATGGAAAAATTGTACTATATTTCTGATGATGTAAGACAGTATTTTTCAGAGACTCTTACAAATGTCCTGTCTATATTCTGGTTACAAAGAATTTACACGTTATCTGCTAATGCCTAAGACCGTTGTAGTGTTCGACGCTTGAAGGCTTAACTTTCCTACTCTATTACTAGATTGAGATGGTTGTTTCAATTGTTTAACAAATGACTGGTTGGGTACACCGGTTTTCCACTCCACTCAAAACGATTATCATCTGGGATTCTGGGTCTTCTAATTTTTAGTAAAATGTCAGAACTGGACGGTTAATCCGTAAACTCTTTAGACTATTTACTAAGGGAACTCTCCATGGGCAATTGATCGTTATTTTTCTTTCTTATATTATTAATTTAGTCTTAGATAAAGAGAACATGCACTGCATTTTCGAAACATAAACACGTACATTAACTGTGTCATGAGTTTTTTATAATGTGCAATTGTTTGATCTGTAAATTTCATTTGTAACGAACACTTTTATGCTCTTATACAAGTTACCTCTGTTCATTCTCTCCTGCATTAAGTATACAAATGTCGACAATGCTCAATTTTTTTTAACTGATCTAATTTGTTGAAAATATTATTAAGGATCTGTGATTGTTGTTGCTATTGTTATGATGATGATGATGATGATGATGTTTGTCAGTATTTTTTTATTATTATTATCAAATATCAACTAATAATATTATCCTATGCTAAAAGAAAAAACTAATAATATTATCCCCCAAAACTCTCAAATAAGCTGTTGACAACACTGGAGGTCCCGACTCCTGACTGGGTGTTCATTGTAGATTGAGATATTTATGTCCTTAAAATAATTTACACCGTCTGACCATGCCAATCTTTGTAATGTTTTTGTATTATTTATGAGCAGCTAGCGTACATCAATTCTTGCAGTTATACTCTAATGGTGATGATGGCAGTGTAGTAATCACTAAATGGAGTTAAATAAGAGCAAGAAGTTGTTTGTATAAGATTTTGGAATGATCCGGTATGCATAAAAAAACTTATTACTTGTGAGGCCTGGTATAAAAAACCAGTTTTATGTTAATAGCTTGTTCCAAACTACTTGAAGATATTTCAATGTTTTTTTAGAGTTTATTTTTAGCTAAACTTCCATTAACTTGTTCACCTTGTAAATATCAGGTGTTAATATCTGGCAAGGAAGAACCCGAAGCAACATTATCTCCAGCAATGGACGCCATAATAAGAATTTTCAAGCGTGTTAATGGCCTTCCCGAGAATGATGATGATGATGATGATAAAGCCTCTGGTGCTGCATTTTGTTCGCTTCGATTGTTGGTGGCATCCACACAGGCCATTAGTTTAATAGGAAAACAGGGCTCCTTGATCAAATCTATTCAGGAAACGACTAGTGCTTCAGTCCGTGTGCTTTCAAATGGTACACTAACATCGTACACTGTCATGATCTTATTGCTTGCATCATGTTTATGTTATTATCTGTGGAATCATGATTTTGGGAAGTGACTTAGCATTTAATAGTTACTTCTGGGTCTTATAAACTCTGAGTTTGAACATATCTTCATTTTATCAAAATGTGTATCCTGTTATAGTTATATCTCTATACCAACTTCTTGTTCATACTATAGAGAAGAATAGTACTCTCTCCGTCCCAGGTTAGTATGGTTACTTTCCTTTTTTTAGTCGTCCCAACTTAGTATGGTATTTCCTTTTTAGGACATGTCTTTTACTTTTTTACCTTTAAAAGTTAAATATATTTATTCCTATAAAGTTTCTTCATCCACGAAGAAATTAACAACACATCATAAATGAGTCTCTTCCTCCACTTAAAATATTCCCACCAAATATTCTACTTTTTCTTAAAACCTGTGCATGACCCCCGCACCATACTAAGTGGGGACGGAAGGAGTATAAAATATATTGGGAAGAGAATGTATTATTCATTGTAAAAATATGAGAAGATACACATATATGTACTAGACTATTAGGGCTAGGGCTACAATCTAAATAAGGTAATATACGCATACACATTTAATACTGTAACACTCCCCTCAAGGTGGAGCATATATGTTGATCATATCTAGCTTGGTGCACAGCTTAGAGAACTATTTGATGCCCAACGGTTTAGTGAAGATATCAGGAATCTGATTGGACGAAGAAGTGAACGGAGTAGAAATAGTTTGATTTAATACACACTCACAAATGAAGTGGCACTCAACCTCAATATGTTTAGTTCGTTCATGGAACACTAGATTGTTAGCAATGTAAATAGCTGCTTGGTTATCACAATGCATAGGTAACGGTTCATTGAAAGTGAATCCCAATTCCCCAAGCAAATTCTACCAATTAGTTGCAGTATGAGCCATCGCTTTATACTCAGCCTCGGAGAAAATCTAGCAATTGTTTGTTGTTTCTTACTCGTCTAAGTTATCAAGTTTCCACCCAAGTAAGTGCAATATCCAGAAGTTGATTTCCGGTCAGTCCTAGAGCCAACATAGTCGGCATCGGAGTACCCTTTGATCTTCAAATGACCATTCTTCTTAAAGAACAATCATGTCCCCGGAGATTTCTTGATATGTCGAAGAATTCGAATAGCAGCTTCTTAATGAACTTGTTTAGGCTTATCCACAAAACGGCTAACCAGGCCAACCGCAAAAGAAATATCGTCGTGTTAAAGTGTCAAGTAGATAAGTTTCCCAACAAGTCGTCCATACTTCGTCTTGTCCTCCAAAAAACATTCACTATTATCCGAGACATTCGGGTCAACATCCATAGGAGTATTAACTCGCTTCGTTCCAAGCAAACCGGTTTCTTTAAATAAATATGTACTTTTGTTGAGATAGAGAAATTCCATACTTCCTATGAGCAATTTCAATTCCCAAGAAGTGCTTAGGACGTCCAAATCGTTAATAACAAATTGTTTTTGCAAGTATTTCTTGGTGTCAACAATCCCGTGTACGTCACTCCCAGATATAAGGATGTCATCAACATAGACAACAAGAATGACAATTCCAGACGTTTGATGGCGCACAAAGTCAGACTTGCATTGCTTAAACCCAATCTTGCCGAGAACACTACTGAATTTGTCAAACCATGCCTTCGGACTTTGCTTAAGACCATAAATAGCCTTTTTAAGACAACATACCTTAGTAGAATCCTCAATCCTCCCCCTGAGCAACATACCCTGGAGGTTGCTCCATATTAATAGTCGGAGATATATCACCATAGAGAAAAACATTCTTCTCATACAAATTGTAAACTTTATGATTATTGAAGGCAGAATGAAAATTGGAACTGTCTCGGGATAATATCATAGACATGGTTCAGAGTTGCAACTGTTTTGATTAATCATTTGAATATCAAAGTTATCTTCTGTTATGCTTATTGAGAGGCCAGGTTTCTAATTTGGTTTGCTTTCCGTTGAGACAATTTCTACTGTTAAGATGAATTATATTGTCCTGTGTATTGGTGGTTGCAGATGAAGTACCAGCTTATGCCAGTTCTCAGGAAAGGGTTGTTGAGTTACAAGGGGAAGCTCTCAAGGTTCTTAAGGCTTTGGAAGCTGTCGTGGGTCACCTGAGAAAATTTTTAGTTGATCAAAGTGTTCTCCCTTTATTTGAGAAGAGTGTAAGTTAATTACTACTTGGTTTAATTATAGGTGAGATCACAAGTTCATGATTAATGACATTTCTCTCTAACTGTAGCATAATGCACCAGCCACTCAGGAAAGGTCAGTGGATGCTTGGTCTGACAAGTCATCCTTGCATCAAACACCACAGGCCTCACTAGTAGGGGGAGGGAGTGATTTTCCTGTCACGTTGAAGCGGGAATCACTGTTTCTGGACCGTGAAAACCAGATGGAATCTCATATTTCATCCGCTAGACTATCATTGTATGGGGCCGGGCAGGCTTATGGGGCTGGGCAGGCTGGGCAGGCTGGGCAGGAACATGGACTTGGGAATCGTTCTTCATTAATAGGGCGTTCTGGGGGACCTGTTGTGACTCAGGTTTGTTAACACTATTGTCACTTATAAGTCTGGGTACTTGGTAATGACAACTAATCGATATATTTTTGCATGTTAATTGTTAATGCAGATTGCACAGACCATGCAAATACCTCTTACATATGCAGAGGACATTATTGGTGTTCAGGGGGCAAATATTGATTACATTCGACGCAGTAGTGGTGCTATTCTGACTGTGCAAGAGAGTAGAGGGCTACCTGAGGAAATTACTGTTGAAATTAAAGGCACCTCTTCACAAGTTCAAGCAGCTCAACAACTTATTCAGGTAGATACTTTTGTGTCTGTTACTTTTTGCTACTTTATCATTTTTCCAATGTTCGGGGCAAACTTTTTCAGAGCTAAGACAATTGCTGATACTCTTTAGTGGGTTGACTTAGAATTATATCCTCAGTAAAGCTTAGTATTATATGGCTTAGGATCACGGGTGTTTCTGATCTATCAAATAAATTGGCTTCTGATTCACATCAAGATTGAGAATGTGTTCGCTTTATGCATGATGAAGAGAAATCATTCAAGTCCTTTTTTTTTTGTCATGTATACCCTCTTCCTCCATCCTGTTCTATTTCTTCCCCTTTTTATTTTAGTTCTCTTCTTTCTCCTGTCTATGAGAGTAGTTCTCTTCCTATTTCTTGAGTAATTTTCTTCTTGAGTAAGTTTCTTATCCCCTTCTGTTGGAGTCTTTTTCATCTAATATGGAGTATAAGATTTCGTTTCTTGGATGCATGAGCAAATTTGAATCTCAAATCTAGGTTCCTTATCAAATTTGTACGTCACAAAGGAGTTTGAATGTCTAGTTGTTAGAAATGCTAGTAGTCTATTTACTTGTGGTGTGAAAGGGGTGGTGTGCTGAGGCACAAAAGGTTCTAGGTGCCTTGATAAGCTGAAAGTTGACAGTCGCACGATATCAAATGCTGCGCCCTCAAACAATATGCTCAAAGGCATGCCTTTTGTCTTATGAGTCTGGGAATGCACTTTCTATTTTTAATTTTCTTTGCTAAATATAATCAATCAAAAGAAAGTCACGCCTAATCTTAGTCTCTCCGAATTTTCCAAACCAGCCTTATATAGATCTTCAATCCCCCACCCAAATCAATTTTCTGAAAATGAGGGCTCCTTATTATTGATTTATTGTATCACCATTCAATCCCAATACTAATCATCCTAAAGTAAGGGCTACAATCATGTCACCAATTTACGCCATTAGCAACTACTCAGTACTTGTTTTCGCTGTTTAATCCAAGTTAGTAGAATGTCCTTTATGTAGGCTTTCACTACTCATTCTATGACCGAAGTGGAAAATTCATTTATCCTCAAAATGTTTCTAAATAGTATCAGTATACTTCAAATAATTGGAATTATATAACATCTAGTCCTCAACATCTAGTCTTCAATTGAGTGCTTTTTCTTTGTCAAAATTCATGATTGCATGTTTAGCAGTATAATCTGATAACAAAATATATATATTTTTACATATTTTAGGAGGCCTTAGCGCCTATGATAAAATATGCACTCTCTCAATTGTGATTTTCAGTCCGGTGATTCAGAATCTGAGTCTTCTCTGTTATTCTTTTCAAATAATTATGACCATCTAAACAAATTTATATAAGTTAACATTGGCATATACTTAATTGTATGCAGGAATTCATCAGTGGTCACAGAGAGCAACCTACGGGAGGTTACAGTTACGGTAAGCTAGACACATCATATTCTCGGCTTGGTGGCGGCGGCGGCGGGTACCTGCCATCATCTTATGCAGGACAGCCTTATGGTGGATATGGATCATCTGGCGGTGGGGGATATAGCAGCTTTAGGCTTTGATTTCATTTATTTTCCCCAAATTCTGAGATTCGCATTATGTAGGGCATCTGTGTATTAAATTATGCTTTAGCTAATGATTAGTATAAGTTTTTTTCCAATTTGAGCCGTAAAAAGATTTTGTGGCCTAATTTTACGGTAGTCAAGGATATGTCGGTCTTCTGTAACAAAGTAGAGAGATGAGAAAAGGTTGTAGTTGTTTGCTATCTAATTCTAATTTGTTTTGTTTTTTCTTTTTTTTTTTTTTTTGAGAGGGAAAGTCTAAATTATAAAAATGGTTATTCATTTATATGTTGATAAACAACTATGGGTGGTGTGAATCTCTAATGGTGTGTGCGCTTTTGGTTTTACAAAATTACATCTTTGTAGTCGAAGTCAATGGAGAGCATTAAGGTACACAATAGGTATAATATGTACTAACCATATTAGTATGTTACATAAATACATCTGACCCGGGATGCAGGGTAACATTTTCTTATTGGGCTGTTTGGGAAGAAAATATGGTTCTTTCCTAATAAGAAAATATGCTTCATCCACATCTTAATATCCATGTAGAAAAGAATGTGACCGTTAATTTTGGGTAGGGAGGGAGTACATGCTACTATATACCACATATCTTGAAACCATCGACGGAGTTAACAACTTTTCTTATAATGTAAGTTTAGAATATCGTTGATTGTGATCAATTGTTTAATGCATAAGCACATGTTTTAAGTTCGAACGTGATACGAAGTTCAAATCAGTAAAAGAAAAGGAACACAATAACCCTAAACTCTAAATCCTAAATTACTTCAAAAATCTCAAAAAAAAAAAAAAAAGAAAAGTTCAAACCAGTAAAAGAAAAGGAACACAAAAAACATGCTTACATACTCAATATTACATACATGACAAATGAAACAAAAAACAAGACAAATTTGTATGTGAATTGAAGGTAGGGGATACGGTGTTCCACTACATCAAATGGGGAAAGAAAAAAAGAAGGAAGAATTGTATTTGATAATATCCTCCTAATGTAGAGCCATCACAACTTTCAACTTTTAGAACTCTTATTCATTTTATTTGTTCGAAAACATCTAACTAGTAAGCTTTCTATGTGTTAAGAGAGACATATACGGTTCAATTTTCACTCTTTTCCTTCTCCAATTGAAAAGGAAGAAAAAAATATTTGATCTTCGAAAGAGGTAATCTAATTTGTTAGAGTTTTTTTAATTTAAATTATTACGAGGTATATATATGGTTTACTTTAACTTCTTCATAAATTATTTGATTTTGGAGCTAACTGTCACGACCCGCATAAATTGCTTAACTATTTTGGGCTAAGAGATTAACATAATTAATTAAATCCATACTTGTAGTCCAAGCCCATAGGCCCATTTATGCTTAAGATTGGAAGAGAATAGTAGAATTCTCTAGAACATAGTAGTTAGTTCTAGGTTGAGTAGAATTGTCTAGAACATAGTAGTTAGTTCTAAGTTGAGGAGAATCCTCAACATGGTAGTTAGTTCTAAAACATGGTAGTTAATTCTAGGGTGAGGAGAATTCTCTAGAAGGCCACTCTCCACCCTTGGATCAAATAAATTTCAATCGTCCATTAGGGATGAGAACTTGTATATAAAGGGGAGAACCCCCCCCCCTCATTTGGGATCATCAAGGAAATTGGTAACAAACATTCTCTCAAAGTTCTCTTGTGTTCTTAGCTTTCTTACTTAGCCACTTTTCTCACACATCGCACACACAACACCTTTTGAGAGTTAGGCTAACTTTGCTAGCCGCAAGGGGCGGAATAAGGGCAAAGGCCGAACGGTTCATTGTTAAGGGAATAAGTCCGTGACAACTGGTATCAGAGCCCGGTTGGGCTTTGTGTTGTGAACGTGCACGTGATGGCGACTGACGGCTCGAATGTGACCGTGGAGTGCGGGAGTGACGTTTCTATTGCTGAGGGCAGGAAGAAACGTGGGAATATCAAGGCTCCTCCAGCGAACCACGTTATTGGCGAACTGGGCGAGCGAATCGAGAAATAAGAGCACAACATGGAGACATTGGAGAACCACGTTCTCCAACAACTCGAGACGGTCAAGACCAGCACCCAGTCTTGCATCGATTTCCACACGGAGATGGAGGAACGCTTTGCTCGGCTAGAGGCGAGGATGACCGACATCATGCAAGCCCTCCAAGCCAGCATTGAGGAGATGAAGGAGGACTTGGCACTGTTCAAGAAGGCTGCCGCTAGTGGGGGTGTGACCATCTCCGCCCATAGTCCGAGGGTGGACTGCCCCAAACCAACGGGGTTCAATGGCATAAGGGACGCCAAGGAGGTGGAGAACTACTTGTAGCGGATGGAGCAATACTTTGAGGCGCTCAACCTTACCGACGAGGGGTCAAAGGTAAGAACTGCTACACTCTACCTCACTGATACTGCTACATTATGGTGGTGCAGGAAGCATGCCGACATTGAGAAGGGCTCGTGTCGGATCGATACTTGGGACGACTTCAAGAAGGAGCTCAAGCGACACTTTTACCCAGAGAACGTTGTCTATGAAGTTCGAAATAAGTTACGAGAGTTGAAGCAGCGGGGCACGATCCCAGACTACGTCAAGGAGTTCACAACTCTTATGCTTCAGATTCCTAATTTGGCAAAGGAGGACCTTTTGTTCTACTTCATAGACGGTCTCAAACATGGGTAAAATAAGAACTACAACGACAGGTAATCCGATCGGTCGAAGAAGCTATAGCCGTCGCCGAGTCCCTGACTGAGTTCCAACCACACTCCTCGACTGACAAGAAAAAGGGATGGAACTCGGGAAAAGGCGGGGGAGAAAGATAGGACATGAAAGACCGAGACCCTCGCAGGCCACCACCCAAGGAAAGTGACAAGAACCAGGCACGCAAGGAATGTGGAGAGAGAAAAAAGGCATTCGTGCCTAAAGGGGGCTGCTACGTGTGCAAAGGGCCACATGCCATGAGTAGTTGTCCCATGCTTGGTTCCCTGTCGGCCATCGTGGAACGACATGAGGCATAACGTGTCGAAGAGGAGGAGACGGGCAACATAGGGTCGCTCCAACTCCTCAACGCTCTCAAGGCCAAACCGATGCCAACAACGTCAAATAAAGGGCTAATGTACGTCGAGGCACATATCAACGGAAAGCCGACCAAGGCGCTTATAAATACGGGTGCCACTCACAACTTCATCACTGAAGAGGAGGCCAAACATATTGGGTGGACTTGGGAAAGAGGCCAAGGGTGGCTCAAGACCATCAATGCCCAAGCGCAACGGATGAACGGCGTAGCCCGTGGCGTGGGTCTATGTCTAGGCACTTGGACGGGGAAAGTGGACTTATCCGTCGCTCCGATAGACGACTTCAAAGTTGTACTAGGCATGGACTTCTTCCGCATATGCCCTCTTTCAATACCGTTTGCATCTTACAGAAAGGGGCGACGAGTATGGTTAATGCCATTAACCCTACCGAGTGGGGATCGAACGAGGCCAAACATTTGTCAGCTATGCAACTAATCAAGAGCATGAAGAAAGGCGAGCTGAAATTCTTGGCCGTACTCGTGGAGGCCCATGAGGCTAGACAAGAAGACGAAGTTCCAACAATCATTCAGAACGTCCTCGATGAGAACAAGGATATCATGCCCGCCGAGCTACCAAAGGAGCTTCCCCCAAGGCGAGAGGTGGACCACAAGATTGAGTTAGAGCCTGGCGCGAAACCACCCGCAATGGCACCCTACCGGATGACACCACCTGAGCTTGAAGAGCTTCGAAGGCAACTCACGGAGTTGTTGGATACTGGGCGGATCCGACCTTCGAAGGCACCTTATGGCGCACAGGTCTTATTCCAAAAAAAGCACGATGGCTCCTTGAGGATGTGTGTCGACTATCAGGTGCTTAACAAGGTAACCATCAAGAATCGTTATCCAATTCCCCCCATTGCCGATTTGTTTGATAGGCTTGGAGAGGCCAAGATCTACACAAAGATGGACTTACAAAAAGGATGCTATCAAGTCTGCATTGCCGAAGGCGACGAGCCGAAGACAACGTGTGTCACTCGCTACGGTTCGTTCGAGTGGTTGGTCATGCCGTTTGGCTTGACTAACTGTCACACCCCGACTCTCGAGGTGCGACTTATGAACAACAACGCAACCTAATCAACTAACAATCAACTCAAGTACGGGGAATATGCTCGGGGAAACATAAATGAAGAGCAATACAATCGAATAAGACTTTTCGAAGATAATTGAAGTAATAACCGAGCATTCCAAAATCACAATCAACAAAGATACGATAAGTTTTTCAAGTTAACGAAATTAAGAGTTCAACAAACATTTAAACCATTGAGCATATCGCTCGGAATCAAAAACATAAGTGTCAGAGTATATCAACAGACATTGTTTCAAAAAGTTGCAGCGGAAACTTGCATCAAAACCCAACATTTACACGTATGGAGACGTGCAAATGCCAGTCCGACATTCTACTCGACTCAACCAAAAACACCACACCACCAAGCGTTCATGCCATCACCATCCAGTCAACCTGCATGTTTAGAAATACACGCAGGGCTCAGTGAACACATGCCAAAACATTTGGAAAAAGATGATTTTAAAAGCTATAACAATTGAACTTGCCTTGCCGAAACATCACAAGTACTTAAACAACTTAAAACAGTTTTACTTGTGCATGCTAAAACATTTTCTTTTAAATAGACTGCGCAGTCAAACATAACATGTATCAATAGTATGCATCATCTGTCACAATTAATCTCACTGTGCCGAGAAGTAGGCTTCCTTCTCGAACACTGTGACCGACCTAACCGAAGCAAGACTCACAGTCACCTTAACATTCAACATACCACACGTGGGTTTCCCGCATTTCACAGGATAATAACATCTCATATAAACAGATGATAACACATACCAAACTCAATAAAAACGGCAAGTCAATCGCATTTAAAATCATATAATAATATTCAATAGCATAATAACTTTCATCGATAGTTTTTGTTAAGGGCTATTCGTCCTTGCTTAACGTTCCGTCCGGCTTAATCCTTCATAGACCGACATCGATAAAGAAAAATAAGATACGCAAAGACGGATATAAAGGCGTTGGATTCAACTGAAGGACTTCTACTTGAGTCGTTTCTCTCTTCGCTTTATCTTTTCTAAAAGATCTCGCATTTTCGTCTTTAAACCATTAACTCTACTCGATGGTTGGTTAATGCTACTAACCAACGTCTTAGCACTTCACGCTTTAATTATGAAACGTCATCTATCTACATTCCATTACTCGAGCTTTCTTTTAAAAACTACATTAATTCTTGATTTAACAAATCAATAGCTCAATCATTTTGCATACAATTAACTTAGTAATTCTTCACGTCACAATTAATATCATGCACTCAAACATTTATTCAATTACATAACAAAATCAAATAAATCAAACACATTTCAAGACACATTAACATTTATTCAATTATACTTTAGAACTTAATTCGATCATGCATTTCTTTTCATAAGAACTCAAATGATATAATTTGTCTTTTCTCGGCTTATAAACAACGGTTTTCCAAATCCGCTATTTTATGGAGCACTTTATAAACTTTTACTCAATTAATAAAAATTCTCTTTGATTTATATTAATTTCATATGAAATTGGAATTTCCTTTCTATTTCTAACTCGATTCTCATTTCTTAACTCAACTATTATTTTCTAATCATTAACTCGACATTTCTTCTCGATTTTTTTTAATCCACATGGTTTGAAAAACAATTTACTTAATTAACTTTAATTAATTTCTTTCAACATCATTGCTTGACATCTCATTCCATTATTTTCTTGATTAACTATACGAGTATTTAAACTTGACTCGTCTAACATCTTTTTCTTGACTCGATTAAAACTTCTCTTTATTTCCTTATTAATTAATTCTTTTTAACTTGATTTTCTCGACTCTTGTTTATTTAATTAATAACTTCTTTTCTTCTTTGTTCTTAATTTAAGACCAATTTCTTTAATTAACATTCTTCTTTTATTTTTCAATTAGTTTTTATAAAAACTAGTTTATCTTATTAATTTAATTACAAAATTTCTTTTTGATTTAATTTAATAAAATTTCAAATCTTCAAGTTTTATTATAAGAACACTCACTAGATATATCTTTTTATGCATTTTTCAATTCTTAACACTTTTAAAAAATTTTAAACTTCATTCTTTTTGTTACAAAATTTTTCTATTTTCATCTATAATTCAAACTAACACTTACACACATTATATCATCAAAACATCAAATCTTCTATATTATCACAAATTGTTTTCTTTAATATCTTCACATGCAATTCAATTTTCTTACACTTAACATTATACAAGATTAAATCAATCAATTCACATAGTAACTTCATGGTTAAAACATCAACTAGATCATCAACAAAATCAACAAAATAATTTCCTCTTTTTCTTCCCAAACTCACGGCAATTAAGGGGGTTTTTAGGGTATTTTATTTCTCAATTTTTCGTGCATATAACTCTATTCTAAACATGATAAAAATCATAAATCAAGCATAAAAATAACAATAACTCAAGAAATTCATATTTTCCTATTTTTCTCTAATATTTTCGGTATTAACAAGATTTTAGGGTTTTTAATTTCTTTTTCTTCTCTTAATTTACCGATTAAATCCTAATGTTCGATTCTCCTATCGATTTCTTCTCATTTAATTCTCACATCGATAACCTAAGTTTGCCTAAACATAAAATAAATACCATGCATGCATGTTTTCTTTCTTTTAGGGCTTAGAGATATACATATATACAATTAATCAAATGGATTATCATACTTTGAAAATTAAAGTTGGATCTTGTTGGGAAATTTATTAAAGTTTTGATTGATTTCAAAACCAACTGACCCCAACCGAGTAGATGTTGCCATTTCCTAATGTTAGCTTTTAGGCTCGCTGTTTGAGCAATGTTAAGATTTTATCTTTACAGGACTCCAGCTGAAGACGGCAACAAGGCTTCCCTCGGATAGAACATCAGTTGTAAGAAAGACAACTGAGCGTTCATCAGATGAGAGTTAAAAAGGGGGAAGTTGTAAGAGAACATCAGATGAAAGTCCCGCGTAAGCTTTGTGGTTTTTGTCCAGAAGAACTTGGACTGAGTTGTGTGGACTCACAACTCCCCGTGGATGTAGGAGTTATCTTCGAACCACGTAAATCCTTGTGTGTTTGTGTTTATTATTCAGTTATTTATTGCTTATTCAACTGACCAACTAACCAGCATACAAACTGCATATTTCCATATCAACTGTCTTGGTTGACTAACCATTGCATCTGAGCGTGAGTTATATTTATATGAGTTTTTATCCACCACATTCCGCATAGCACCACTCTTTCAACTGAGTTCTCGTACTCGGTAGTAAATCCAGCTGAGTCTTTTTACTCGGTTGTGAAATTTTCAGAGAGTTGTTTTAAATTTTCTATCTGGTGTATTCCCCTCCCCCCATACACCAGAACTCGTATCGGGACCATCAAGATCTCTTCTCCTTGGCTTCTTGGGATCGAATTGAATGGGGAAATGAGCTTCAAACTTTAGCTTGGATGTATGGAAGAACTCCTCTTGAATCCTCAAAAATATAAGGAATAATTAATCATCCATCTAGGGCCTTATAGCCGAAAAATACAAGAAAATAAGGATGATTATTTGAATTTAATACTAAAAAACTTGATGAATTTTTACCTTTTTCTTGAAGGTATGGATGAAATAGATGAAGGATGATGATCTTTACTTCATTTCCATGGATTTTGAGCTTGAAAGCTAAGCTTGCATGGAAGAAAATCAAATGTGTGTTGTGTGTGTGTGTATATTGCCGAGAGAGAGAGTAGGGAGAGAGAGAGTTTTCTTTTTTTGTTTTCTTGAGGGATTTTGAATGTGAGAGAGAGAATGAAGGAATTTTCTTTCATATGGAGAGAAAGAGAGATGGAAGCATGCATTTGTTGTCCAACAAAGAGAATAAAGCATGATGACAATTAGTGTTGGAAATTAGTATACTTAAGTGTGATGGATAGTTGATGTGATTGTATTTGCATGCAATCTTTTGCTAAGATTGTGGTGAAGACATCATGATTATAGTTGCATAGGAAATTGGAGAGAGATGGGAGAGAGGTAGGGTGAGGTGGCGGTGAGAGGGAGAGAGATGACGACACTCGTTGTTTCGTTACGGGTATTAATTACCCGGTCGTAAAGGTTTTTCGGATAAAACGATCCGTATTAATTCATTTATGCGATAAACGGGTCTAATCTAAATTCATCGGCGCATAGAAATTTCTCGGCGATCAACATTATTCTTTTTCAATTAAACAAACTCTTTGGGGTTCTTCTGAAAATTAAACTCATACTCATTCTCATATAAACAACTCAACATATACGCCACATTATCATCTCAAGAAATAGAACAGATAATTTCACACAAAAACACATAAGGTATTCCAGTCGTTTCACTCATTTCTGTTTATTTAGAAAAGAAAATTTTTATTCCTCAAATCTCGTCATTTAAACTTACTCGGTTAATTTAAAACGCTCTCTAAAGGTATAGGAATTCGGGGTATTACACTAACGCACCCGCAATATTTTACACGTTGATGAACAAGATATTCCAACCGTTCTTGGACCGGTTTGTGGTGGTCTACTTAGACGACATCGTCGTCTATAGCAACACGTTGGAGGAACATGCCGAAGATTTACGCATTATCTTCAAAGTGTTGCGGGACAACCAACTCTACGTCAAGATGGAGAAGTGCTCGTTCGCCAAGGAGGAGGTGTCCTTCCTTGGGCACATCATTGGATATGGGAGACTCTTGATGGACAATGCTAAAATTAAAGCCATCGTGGAATGGGAGGCCCCAACCAAGGTAACCGAAGTACGATCGTTCCTTGGTTTAGTTAATTATTATCGTCGGTTTATACAGAAATACTCAGCTAGAGCGGCACCATTAACGGACCCACTCAAGAAGGGGAGAACGTGGGAGTGGTCTGAAGAGTGCCAACGTGCCTTTGAAGACTTGAAGGTAGCCGTGAGTCAAGAGCCTGTCTTGGCATTACCTGACTTTGCCAAGACATTCGAGGTGCACACGGATGCCTCCGACTTTGCTATCGGGGGAGTGTTGATGCAAGACGGACATCCGATAGCATTTGAGAGCCGCAAACTCAATGATATTGAGCGTCGCTATACCGTACAAGAGAAGGAGATGACGGCCATTATCCATTGCATTAGAGTATGGCAACACTATCTTCTTGGGTCACACTTCATCATCAAGACGGATAATGTGGCTACAAGCTATTTCCAAACCCAGAAGAAGTTATCACCAAAGCAAGCTCGATGGCAGGATTTTCTCGCTGAGTTCGACTACACGTTGGAATATAAGCCTGGGAAGACAAATGTTGTAGCTGACGCATTAAGCCGGAAAGCGGAGTTAGCGGCCATCTCACTAGCCAAAGGAGACATCGAGACCCGTATCAATGAGAGCCTAGAACACGACTCAATGGCTAGAGACTTGAAGAAGCTTGCCAAAGAGGGCAAAACTAAGCAATTTTGGGTAGAGGACGGCCTACTCTACACTAAGGGACGACGACTATATGTCCCGAAACATGGCAACTTGCGAAAGGATTTCATACGGGAGTGCCATGATACAAAGTGGGCGGGACATCCAGGACAATGACGAACATTAGCCCTGCTCACAGCCTATTTCTTGCCTCAAATGAGAGATAACGTGGAGCATTATGTGAAGACTTGTCTTGTGTGCCAATAAGACAAGGTGGAGAATCGACAACCGGCAGGACTACTCGAACCACTACCCATCCCAGAACGGCCGTGGGAGTCTATCTCTATGGACTTCATCTGCGCTCTGCCTAAATCTGAAGGATTCGGGTCTATTATGGTGGTAGTAGATCGATTCTCCAAGTACGGGACATTCATACCCTGCACGAGGGACTACACAACGGAAGAGGCAGCTCGAGCATTTTTCAAGAACTTCGTGAAGTATTGGGGACTGCCGCGGAGTATTATAAGTGATCGAGACCCACGCTTCACAGGACGACTATGGACAGAACTTTTCAAACTCATGGGGTCAGAGTTGTGCTTCTCCACAAGCTTTCACCCTCAAACCGATGGACAAACCGAGCGGGTGAACGCCTTGTTGGAGTGTTACCTTCGGCACTTCGTGAGTGCCAACCAGTGGGACTGGGCCAAGCTCCTTGATGTGGCACAGTTCTCATATAACTTGCAACGGAACGAGGCTACGGAAAGGAGTCCGTTCGAGTTAGCAACAGGGCAACAACCACTTACACCACATACGTTGACCATACCCGAGGACGGGAGAAGCCCTGGGGCAACCAAAATGGCTAAATCGTGGGAGGAGCAAAACGACTTGGCACGCTCGTGTTTAGAGAAGGCCCGCAAGCGGATGAAAAAGTGGGCCGATGAGAAGAGACAGCCGAAGGAGTTTAGCGTTGGAGACCAAGTCCTGGTGAAGCTAATACCTCAGCAGTTCAAGGCGTTACGGGGCATGCACAAAGGCTTGGTGCGCAGATATGAGGGGCCGTTTCCAATCGTTTCGCGGGTAGGCAAGGTGTCTTATCGTCTTGATCTACCAAGTTCATTGAAGATTCATCCTGTCTTCCACGTTAATATGTTGAAGCCATATCATGGGGACGAGGAAGACCAAAGCCGTGGGCAATCACAGCGAGCACCACCAGTCATGACCAAATCGTTTGATAAAGAAGTAGACGAGGTACTCATGTCAAGAGTATTTCGCAAGCGAGGTATCCGACCTCGTACTCAATACCTAATCCGATGGAAGGGGCTACCCGAGTCTGAGGCAACTTGGGAAGGGGAAGACGACTTGTGGCAGTTCTGAGATAAGTTGCGCGAGTACGAGACGACGAGGGCGTTGCTGAATTAGGCGGGGGAGGATGTCACGACCCGCATAAATTGCTTAACTATTTTGGGCTAAGAGATTAACATAATTAATTAAACCCATACTTGTAGCCCAAGCCCATAGGCCCATTTATGCTTAAGATTGGAAGAGAATAGTAGAATTCTCTAGAACATAGTAGTTAGTTATAGGTTGAGTAGAATTGTCTAGAACATAATAGTTAGTTCTAAGTTGAGGAGAATCCTCAACATGGTAGTTAGTTCTAGAACATGGTAGTTAATTCTAAGGTGAGGAGAATTCTCTAGAAGGCCACTCTCCATCAAATAAATCTCAACCGTGCATTAGGGATGAGAACTTGTATATAAAGGGAGAACCCTTCATTTGGGATCATCAAGGAAATTAATAACAAATATTCTGTCAAAGTTTTCTTGTGTTCTTAACTTTCTTACTTAGCCACTTTTCTCACGCACACACAACACCTTTTGAGAATTAGGTTGACTTTGCTAACCGCAAGGGGCGGAATAAGAGCAAAGGCCGCACGGTTCATTGTAAAGGGAACAGTCCGTGACATAACGGTTTGAACAGTTATTTTCAGGAACATATTCGATTTAAATCTTTCGGACCATTTTTCTGTTTTCTCTCTCCCTTCCAACCTTGTTGCCACTTCCCCTTTTCTCTTTCCAAAGCCGCCGCCGCCAGCCTTCCTCCTCTTCTTCTTCCCCCGACCCGTTCTTTTTCTCTCCTTTCTCAACCGTGCCGATAAAGAGGTATCCGTGAAACTGATTGATCAAGTGATTCCCGCCGCCTTGCCTCGCTGCTGCCGCCACTTCGCCGTCGCTGCTGCTACATTAAAGTTCAAAATTTTTATTCTTTAATTCTAGGTTAAATCCTAATTTGAATTTCTGTTTTACTCATACTACTTCAGCAAGCATGAGCAATGTTTTTATTTATTAAGTTGTGAATTTTGAAACATGTTATTACTTGATTTTATGCGATAGATTGACATAGATTGAATTATGATTTTGATGTGGTTTTGAGGCTGTTGGGACTTGGGGGATTTCCAGCTCTCAGTGATGGATTATGAAAATCTAGACTGTAATTGGGATTTTCTACTCAAAGTTGATCAAAAAGCCAGAATTGAATAATTTAAATTAGAGGTGTTCAATTATAGATTATAAAATCTCTAGGAAATATACCTACAGCTATAGCGATAGAAATGGCTACAACTAATACATACCTACAACTCTCATTCAAATGGAATTATAATTGTGTTAAACATTATTATTTATTTTTACCCCCTGCGTGCGGGAGTTGGGTTGGGGTTGGCGCAGAAGTCTGGCTTTGCCACCGTAACACGGGTTATTGCTCATTTTCTAACATGGTCGTTTGACTAGTTTCTCATTCGTGTTTCATCATTATACTCAACTTATTTTAGAAACAAGCTTCTTTCGCTCTGTGCACAAGGTGGTTGAGCCTTTTACCTGTTTTTAAAATGCCTCCGAAAGAGTAAAACTTTCTAATTTGCAGGATATGATCTATATTGATCCCGTTTATGATGGGATCTTTTGCTGAGAGCACTGTGTCGGAAGTTGAAAGTGCTGCATTTATGAAGCTCGCTCTAGAACAGGTTACGATTTGCCCAAATTCCTACCGTAATGTTTGGGCATTGTGTAGATTATCTTCTAATTTCAGTTGCTTACTCTTAATACTTAAGATGTAAAGAAGTTTTTGTTATTACATCTGCACATCTGCCTTCAGTAAGTTATCAATATATCGGTGCTGTGTTTACCTTTAATGTTTTATAGATCCATTATGAAGCAAATCAGACGTTAGTGTGTCTGAAAACGAGTTTGTTGCTTTTAGAAAATAAATTTTAGTCAGTGACTGATTATTGTTGTTTATTGCATATGTTTGGTTCTGAGGTTGTTACGTATCTCATTATTAAAAGACTTACTTTTGTGATCATGTACTTTTTCTGTGGTGCGAGCCTTTTTAAGATGTGAAATTCTTATCCAGCTTTCTTCTGCCAGGCAAAGCAAGCATTGAACAGTCTTGAAGTGCCTGTGGGGTAATCTTTCGTTAATTTTCTTCACTACATATTTGATTTTAGGAAAAAAAGAACAAGAAGAAATTGGTGTTCTGACTTACCATGTCTGTTGTGGTTTTGGATTAGATGAGGTTGATTTGCAAGAAATGTTTGATGTTATTCTGCCAGATGTGCATAATGGAAGCCTAGTTTTAAATCCCCATCTGCCAACTTGGATGGAATTAATTGATGAATTAGCATTCTAATCCTTGGCATACTTAAAGAAAACTTTTGTCGTTCTCTCAACTTCCGCCATTTCTTTTTCTGTCCTTTTGATGTTTGAGCAGTTGCGTTATCGTTGAGGATCAGAAGGTCATCTCCTGTGGGAGAAATCGAACAACTGAGACTAGAAATGTGTGTTCCTTACTTCCTGATCATACTTTTTTATCTCGTCTCACAATATTTTCAATAATTGTCATGTTTCGTCAGATTTTTTGTCTGAAATTCTCACTGTTGTAATAACTAATAAGTAATATACATGTTCATTGTTTCTTTCCCCTCACCGCCACACTAATATCATAGCTAAGGGAAGGTCATATATCCTAAATCACAGTTGTAAAAGTGTTATATAAGCTATCTTAAATTTTTATCATAGTATTATAGTACAAAAAGACAATGGCCAGGATAATAAGTGATCCACAGACGACTAGAAGCTACCAAAATCATTCTACATTTGGGAGTAGATACCTAGAATTTGAGATGGTTGTTTGGTATGATATGCTTCATGAGTTCATATTTCTTAGCCCATATTCACCATTATCTTTTTTAACCACCAAAAGTACGATGGCCAGAGATCAGAATAATAAACATTCCAGAGGCAATCTTAGGAAACTATCATACTGTTTCTAAATATATAGTGTTTGATACCTAGTATTTGGAATAGTTCATTTTATGATTTGCTTGATATTCTTGACCACAGTCACCATCATTTTGAAGAATAGCTCAGGGGATTTAAAGTTCTACTATAGAAAAATTAGATGAAAAACAATTCCGTCATCGGTATCTACTTTTAGGAGCCGAATACAATCAGTAGTGTCATTTTAGCTATAAAAAGAAAGTAAATATTCTGGAACAGGGACTGTAAATTAGTAGGGAATCTTTATTTATTTTTTCTGATTTCTAGATATTATGTTTCCTCTATAAGGTAATGTACAATGTACTTAAACATAGCTCTGTAACTTTCTGAATGTTTAAGAAAATATTTCTTGTTTCCTCAAAACTACAAGTAGTCTGTCATGCTTTTCTTATCTTTCCTATACTGGGCATTCCTAAATTTATCTAAATCCGTAACTGGTGTGCAGGCTACTCGTCATGCTGAGATGGAAGCAATTGATGTGCTTCTTGAGCAGTGGCAGAAAAATGGACTTACAAAGGAAGAAATTGCATTAAGATTTTCGAAGTGCACACTGTACGTTACATGTGAGCCGTGCATAATGTGTGCAGCAGCCTTATCAATAATTGGTATGAAAGAACAACTTTATTTGGCCGCTTATTGCAAGTTTTGAATGAGATATGACCTTTGATTTGCCATTTCATGGACCTCTTTCAGGAGTAGAAGAAGTATATTATGGCTGTGCAAATGATAAGTTCGGTGGTTGTGGTTCAATATTGTCCTTGCATGCAAATTGTTCTGGGAAGCTACTTAGGTTTGCCTTTAGATACTGCCGTTTCTTTTCTTAAAAATTAATAAGTACAGAAAAAGCTCATTGTTTCCTGGTAATTGATGAGTAGTACTGCTGATTGCTAAACTCTTTCTATTGTGTCCATGAAAGAATAACAAGTGAAAAGATCATGTCACATGAATATTGGATTATTAGTGAATACTGAACGATGACTTTAGAACCCCTTTCTTATGATATTTTGGTAATAGGAGTGCACAATGTCATGTCAATTTTAGTTCTGAGACATGATTTAAAACTGCTTGAAGAGATTCTTGATGAACTTGAGGCACATTATCCATCCTCAGCAAACCAAAATTTGAAACTTGCCTTCTAAATAGTATTTGTGGCTGGATTTTATGTCTTCTCAATTTTCAGTAAATTAGTTTATCGTAGAACATTTGCAATGTGTGGGAGCTAATAGTAGTTTCTTGGTGCCCTAAATACAAAAGCTCAAACTGAGCTAAGCATAATTTATCTCAAGTAGTGGTTATTTGGAACCGATGCAAATTCTTAGCAGGAAACTCCTAGATGTAGATGCTTCATTTTACTTGGTGCTGTGCTTTTTATCTTATTTGAGAAATCTAAACAACTTAATCCTTTTCTCACTTTCTGTGTTGCTTTAATATTATAATTATTCTAATCATGTACGTCAACACGATGGACCATACATTGATGTATGATGCTTTCATCTACATGCCTTTCAGAAAACATGAGCATCTTCTATATATTATCTCAGCAGCATTATAGTTTCGACAGCTTGCTTCTCTTTGTCTAAGTTTCATCTTTCTGTCTTCCCCTTTGTTTCACATTATACCTTTTTTTTTCCTTCTAACAATAACTCGAGAAAGAGAAACATAACTTAAATGTGAGCATCAACATTGGTTCGGAGGTTCTGAGAAGCAAAAGAAATACCTATATTCGTCCTATGTGTCAGTGCTTTACATCTTTTTTTGTGGCCCCCATTCATTGTTTTTGGTTTCGCACATGAAGTTAAAAACGTTACACCAATAACATTAATTATTTTGCAATTTTCACGCGATTCCATTTTTTTTCGAATTGATGCTGACATGTGGTATAATGTGGCAGCAGATAGCTACAACCACGCCCAGCATCATTTTGGCTATAAATGGAAATCGTGAATTGTTAAGTTTATGTTATTGGTGCCACGTTTTTAAGTTCATGTACAAAACAAAAGCTGGCCTGTCGTATATTTTATGGCAATTATCCCTTTTGTATAGTTTTTGCTTTTGTACTCCTTTGCACCATACAAACTTGCCTATACTTTGATTACATAAAAAATAACTAGATATTGTCTCAGGGAAAAGTCGGACTTCCTTCTATTAAAGAATTTGATTTGAGGGAATTGCCTTTTCCTATGACAAATTGAAATAATTCTAATTTTTTTGTTTATGTTGTATTACCTTTAATCTTTTTCAGTGGTGGAACTTCGAAAAGGAAGGGTTTTAACTGCACTGGAGGAATAATGGCAACAAAAGCTGTTGATCTTTTCAAAAGCTTCTATGAGCAAGGAAATCCAAATGGTTAGTATATATCTGTAGCTTGCTAGAATTCTTGACAAATAGGTTGCAACAGTTTAGCAATCTTTTCGTCACAGGCATATGAGTTAATGGAATTAATGTTCAGTGTTTAACTGGAAAAGATTAGATATTCTCCTAGATGATTTGTCTCTAGTCTCTAGCATTATGGTTTTCAGCTTAATTATTTCATGCTCAAGTAAAACTGTCACAGCCCCAAATCCCGAGGGACGGCAGAAACCGGGGTGCGACTGGGGTTGGATTAAAGAGGCGGGAAAGAAGGGGGCTAAGTGACTAAACATACATGATAAACATCGATAAACTATGAACAAGACTTGATTATAGAAAAGAAAGAGTTAATCCCTAAGGATTACTCGACATAAGTACAAAAGATGAAACTAAGTTCAAATGTACGGATATAAACTACTGGGTTGTTCAAAATACATCTCAAAAGAAATACAGAGATTGACAGCGGAAGAGTTCTACTAAGCATCTTATCCTTAAACTCAACAACAACCGTCGCCGCTCACCGTCGCTTCAACCTGCACATTTAGAAAGCAATGCAGGGCTAAGTACAAAGGTACTTAGTGGGCACGATGCCGAAAACATACTTATAAATATTGATAAAATGGCATATCATAAGTGTAGCACACGGGGTTTTATTGAAAGAATCCATGTCTACTAAACATTTTCTGACTTTTTCTCATAAATCGCTCGCGCGAGCATTTTCTGACTAATGTTACGTTCAATCTTGACCACTACTAATTCACCGTGGCTGGTACCCCTCAACAGGATATCACATACACCACAGGTTACAAAGTGCACTAACTCTGGAAAGCACTTAGCAGCTAACTCAGAGCCGATCGTTAGTTAATCTAAGAATAGACTAACTCTAAATCTGGAAAACACGTATGTTGACTCAGATAGGTACAAGAGAACTCACATAAAAACATAAAACAGTTCATGCCATAATATCACTTTGAAAACACAGGTATCAAAGCGATAAAGAAAGATTTTCCGAGCATTGCTCGTTTTATTTTGTATATAAAAGCCCACCTTATTTTACAGAACTTAAAACAAACGCTTCTAACTTGAGATCTTCTGTCCTTTCTCTACAGTTGGCTTCCTCCTTCATCGTAAAATAAAATATACTTAAAAACGGTTCGTAAAAGATACTCGAAGAAAGAGAATCGAAGAAAGTTCTAGTCATTTTATTCTTTTGGCATTTGCACGCTTACTAGATTCGTTTTACTTAACGGGAAACGAGACTCGTATCCATCTCGTTTAGAACTTGAAAGATCTCGTACTCGACTCTTGGGTCAGTAGAGAAGGTTGTCGATGTCTTAAAACGACTTTAAGGATTATAAGAAACTAAGTTGGAAAGAACCAACTTAGGCGATTTCATTTATAGCTTATTTCACGACTTATGAATATTTCTCGTTTATTACTTCTTTAAAGAAAAGATAAGATATAAGATACGATCTCGACTGGTTTTCATCATTAAAGGTCTGATCCTTGACTCTAGGGTCAGATAGAAGGTATCCGTTAGATAAAACGGCTTAAACGATCAAAAGAAACTAAGTTGTGAACTAAACAACTTAGAAAACAAGAAACTGAAATTTCTACTACACAGTCCAGTAACTCTGGAGGCTGTCCAGAACAGAGGACTTGGAAACAGGGGGTGAGCCCTGTACCACTAGAAAGCTTAGGAAGTCTAGTTTCTGCTCCAATTTACGGATCACAAATCCGATAAACGAGCCGGAAGTTATTACAGTTTCCGGCAGGGGTCGCAAAACTGCCGTGAAACCCTAGCTTATTGATAAGTTCGCCGTATAACGTTTTAGGTTCGTTTTAAATCTTCGTACTCAACTTTTTTAGAAACTGAACTCTCAAGGCAGTTATCACGTTCCTCCGTACGTGTCAAACTCCTTCTCACTTACTCAAAGGCACGACGTTCTAACGTCGGATTTCAACTATCAATTACTATACCAACAAAGAAATTCCAAATGTTTTCTAGTTCCCGATTATCACTTTAACCCATATTATATGAACTCGGATGTTTACGATGTCAACTAGAAAGATGTTCCAAATTTCATTATAAACAATAATATCAAGTTAAAATTTTCATCCGACTTCCCGATTATTAGTTACAACTAGATATTCGCCTCTTACGCGATCTTTAAAAGTCGTCGGTTTTCGTTCAAGTTTTACGACGTTAATCTACGTCTAATAGGAATCGTTTTCATGCATGCTAACATGTCTTAACATCTTTATAACTCAGATTATATAGTGATCCTTGTCTCTTACATTCCATTAAACATCTTTAGAAAATTTCCAATTAATTCCTATTATCAATTAACATGATTTGTAACAATAATCAACTAACAAATCATCACTTTAAATGATCATGTGGAAAACTCCTAACTACTTTAAAATTTCTGGTTTTGAACATATGTTTATGGGATGATTTTCTTTTTAAATTAATAACATTTATATACTAAACATGCTCTTATATCACTAATTATTCACTTGCAATTCCAAAAACAACTAACATGAAAAAAAACCCCTAATTTCATACTTCAAACCCTAACTAAATTTCATAATAACATAGGGCTTTCAATCCCTTTTCATCTCATACACTAATTAAACCTTTACTAAGCATGAATTTACAATCAAAAGAAGAAAAACAAAAATCCTACAATTTTCCAAAAAAATTCTGCATTAACCTAGATGTTAGGTTTCTTATTTTTGATCATTTTTAATCCATAAATATCATGTCTAGCATATCCAATTACATTATTCTAAGATCATTTCTTCCATTCCAATACCTTAAAAATTCGAACATGAGGGAAAGGAGAAGAAAAGAAAATCTAAATGGATAGGATTGTAGAGGATGAAAATACCTTAAGATTTAATGAAGGAAGTTATGGAATTGAATGGATGGATGGATGGTTGTATGAGTTCTTCAAGTTCTTGGTGAAGTCTTCAATGGTGGATTGAAGTGATGAAGAAGATGAAGTTGAGGAGTGTGTGTGTGTGCTGCAGCCGAGAGAGAGATAGGGAGAGAGAGAAAAGAATTGTTTTGTCTAAGTGTGAAATGATGAAGGATTTGAACATGCATAAAGGTAGATTAGGTGTCATTAGCTTAATAAGGTCAACACATGCATATTAACACCTAAACATGGTGAGGTGGCAGCATGCATGCAGAAATTTTAGAGGTTTTACGGGTTTTTCCGGCGCGATCCGACGTTACGGAAAAACGAACGACGAAGACGTTGTTCGATACAAAAATCGTCGTGATTCGATTTGACTTACAAATTCTAACGTATGAACTTAATTAGAAAATAAATTTCTAAAATTTATTTTGACAAAAACTCGGAACGACAAGTCCAAGTTTCGTCCGGAAAAACGTAAAAACAAACTTTTTCGGCGTGTTCGTATTCGCGATTTGAAAACGTAAAATTAAACGGTTTCTCGCTCTAAGCTTACGAACTAAAAACTTTTCGTATGCGCTAACCTCTAATATGGTAGTCGTCTAGCCGACTTTCTGTAAATTATTTTTTTTTAGTAACGGATTCGACCGTTAGCTTTAGAATTAAAAATTCCAACTTAGGCGTGCAAAGCCATTAATTAATTAACTTAAAACTTCTTAGAACGTAAGGATTTTTTACGGGGCATTACAAAAACAAAAGCTTGATGCTCAGATTCACATTTTAATAACTGATCGATGATGCAAGTAGTTCGAATTTGCATGTTGCCTCTGCAGAAGATCTATTTTACAAACAATACCTACATTTTTGTAAACAGGTAGAGAAAATTTACCAGGGCACCACAATAAGGGGAAAAATGTAGTTAAAGAAATAAGAGATCTATTTTCAACAAATAGTATATGACTAGTGCAACAGCTTCCTTCCTCCACTGACTACCAGGATGCCAAGAATTAGTGATTAGCCTTCATATTTCTGCTAGAATTTGCAAAACAAAGAGATAGATAGGTAAAAATGACATAAGGTTCTGTTGTCTAGGTTCTATTGCTGCAAAGGGATCCTAACATTACAAAATATCTGTGCTTCCTTTCCCTTATCAACCTACTGAAATTGATGTCAATCCAGCATAGTGCATTAATTTTCTTAAGCTTTCTTGGGAAGGTTGGGCCGGCCACATACTTGGATGAAGTTGGTTAAGAAGACATTTTAATCTTGATTTATATGATAGTACCATGTAACATGGAAAAGAAGATTCATGTATACTCTGCAACTGCAAGTAGCGGGAATATGCTCTGATGAGATAATGCAAAGTATTCTGGGTTTGAGAAATTAATACCCGACTTCTTCTGTAGTAGCTGTATGCTATGCATTTCATCCTTCCATTTGGATATGTTAACACAGTTCCTCCTATGTACACACTGAAACGTTTTTGGTTTAATAGCAATTTTTGGTTATGATGAAGCTTCTATTTTTCAAAAAGCTTTCAGATGATTTGGTTTTATTCTATTTCCGTTATTCAGTCAGTCTAAAACTTGGGGCACAATCTCTATCTGCACTATTTTAACCTGAGATACATAATTTATTAGATGGGTCCTCATATCATTTGAATTTTATGCATCCTCTCATATATTTAACAAATTTTATTGTATTCAGCACCAAAACCTCAGAGAGTAGTGGTGCCACGGGTATAATTTTATGCCTTGTCAAGTTCAGTTTTACTGCCATGTGAAGAGGTATGTACTGGACTCCTGGTGCATTATTCTAATTATATGTTACTATTATTTGGAATTATCACTGCTCTAGTTCTCAGGAACGGAACCGTTTCATGATTTTAATACCTTTTATTTTATTTACCACTCTTATCTGCATACTGATGGTTTTCAACTTTCTGCTGTTGTTTGTTCGTGACATGACCTTATGTCCTACTAGTAACGAAAAATCTAAGAATCTAGGTTCCTGCCTTCCTGATATCTAAACCCATTGTAGACGCTTGTAGGATTTTCAACTAGGAAAAAGTAACATAGATCTCAAGAAATCATGAAGTGCTGAGTTGTAGTCCTGTTAATGCTATGAACCTCACCTTACATCGTCAAACTCCATTAAATGGGCAATGTTTGCATGGTTTTGGAGCTTCTTGTAGTAGAGCCCTTTTCTCGGTGAAGGGGGATTGAAAAGATAAGACTTGTGTAAGAAGAACCTGTACTAAACATATGAACGCATTTGGTTGTGGTTTTGGGAGGTAAGAGAAGGGGTGGCTTCAAACATAACGTTGGTTTTTGTAATAATTAACAGGTATGCATTCTCTCAAGCTATCATATACTCCCTCCGTCCACGAAGAATGTTCCTTGGAGGGGGTAACGGGTTTTAATAAAAATTTAGGTGAGTGAGTTGTGAGTAGCGAAAGGGTTCCACATTAATGTGGTGTAGTCTTGTGAGTGGAGAAAAGGGAATAATTTGTGGTGGGGTAGTGTACAAAAATAGAAAGGGAACATTCTTTGTGGACGGAATAAAAAGGAAAGCAGGGAACACTCTTCGTTTTTTCTTCTGTATTTCGTCGTTTCATGTTCCCAAGATTGTTGCTGCTATCTTTCTAATTTAGTCAATCTGTTGTGCAGGTTCTAAGACTCATGAAGGATCAAATTGCTGTTCCTTGAGGCTTATTTATTGCCCTTATTTGTGCTCCCCAACCAAATTTAAATTTGATGATATTTTGTAATTTCAATTTTAGGATTTGAATTTGAGTTCCACACTGCATCAGTGCTGTGCTGGCTCTGACCGATACTTTGTTTCGACATATTGATGTAAAGGGAATCTTGTGGGAACCTTTAGTCAGATTTTATTGTAACATTTATAATCTATAAAGCTACTTTGCCATTAAATTTACATGGTCTCTACCAATTTATTTAATCTTTGACTGAGATTTACTCTATGGCTATTCTTGTCTATGTATTTATTTATTGAGAAATCTTGATAGATTGACAAATGACATGAGATTACAATTCACCTCATTCTGCAAATGTGGGCTAAATAAAGATGTTGATTTTTATACCATAAATTATACAGTTTTTATGGTTTACATGAAGAAACTATTACTCAGACTTTGTTCAAAAACTGTGAAATTTTGTGCAGCATTTAGGTTCGTTGAATGATGAGATAGTAATTATGTACAAAAATATAAATCTTAAAATGAAATGATGACGGTTAACCATTATTTGCTGGTCCAGATAATCGCATGAAATGTGTTTCTCACCTGAAAAGGATGCCAAAAAGAGAGCATCACTTCAAAAATTTAAGAGTTAACAACCTAAAATAAAAAAAAAAAATAACAAAATAAAAACATTCACAACGTTTTTTTTAAGTTGTGCAAATTGATGATGACTAAAAACCTATTGATTTAAATAGGGGAAAAAATATTCATAACAATGTGAGACATTCGAAATCTTTTCAGCGGATTTAAATCCAAACGCACAAGCATCGTTTATTTTTAGACAAACACAATTTGTTGCGGCTTAAACAGCAAGTCATTATATATCTAAACTATATCCATAAATAGATCTTTAATAGATATCGAACTTACCTTTTAGAAAGATTGTGACGAACACGTGTTGATATATGAACTTGTCGACAACTTAAACGACCAATTTATTTCAAACTTGTCGCCAACTTAAACGTACAATTTATTTAGATTTGTGTTTAGTAACTCAATAAGTATTATGTATTCTAAATAATCTTGAATTAATGTATCTCTAAGTTTAAAGTTTAAGAACTTGATTCTTATAATTTCCAACTCCAAATCAAATTGAAAAAATAAAGCATGTCTTAGAATTTATATTTTCACCAAAGCAAATTTATATGGCTTCCAACTCTTCCTTTCTGTTTTTCCCGAACATACATAATAAATATATTGCATAGTGCATAACTACACAACTCCCCTCTCCTCCCCCCCTCTCTCTCTCTCTTCGACAGAAACCCAAAAGCCCAGAGAGAAAGGTTGAGAGTAAAACTTTACTGATGCAACTGTTGTAATGGCAGACTAACGGTATATACACAAAATCTAATCTTTGCTTATTCTTGAAATTGAAGTTGTTTCTTTCTTGAAGTTTGATGGAAATAGTTCGATTAAAATTTTCGTTTTGCTGCTATATGCTTGTTAGTTTTGTTGAGACATGAAATTCAGTTTGGAGCACATGCCTGTACAGTTTTTATATATCTGTGTGAATGTTTTTGTTTCTCTGTTTAAATGGGTTTGCAACCGTTTGATTTAGCAGTGCAAAATTGTCAATTCGTCTCAAAAAAGGGAATGCTGTGCAGGAAACCCTTAGTTTGCAATTGAAAGAGGCTTTCTTTTTGATGGGTTGTCAATTTTATGAAGAAAGTGATTGAATCATTGTTTTATGAATAGAAATTCTTGAAATGGTATGTGTAATATAATGGTGATTGGAATAGTTGGAAAACGTGTATGCTTGAGATTTCAAGGATATTTTAGAGGATATGGGGAGGGTGGGGTGGTGGAAGGGGGCTTACGAGGATGGGAACCGAGAACCTTTGAAAAATCGGACATATATGGATTGGATGATTCACCAATTAAGATGGATATTTGTAATTTTGGATGGGGTTTTCACATAGTTGAAGTGCAATGATTTATTTGATTATTTGTATGATGAAGATCTTTAGCTACCATCTCGTTATCAGGACCGTGTTTGATTGGAATCTTGTCTGTAGGTTTCATCACCATTTGATTAACTTCCACTTGTTTGTAATTTGTAATTTGTATTTCGATTTTGATTTTCATTTGTAATGTTTTTAGTTGAAATCTACCCTTCAACTTGGAGAAGGGCGGCCATGACTTGTATGTCATTGCTGATTAACAAATCATTATGATGTTCCTCAACACATCTCGCCTCTTACTAAGACAACCGTAGGGATCCTTCTAGGCTTTATTGCGTGAGTTGGAGGCTAAGTTAGATTAAGGAGGTGCAGAGAGGTAGGGCAAGATCGAGGTGGTCTTTTGCATTTTCTCATGAGCAAAGAGTCAATGTCCTTTTCTTTTCCCCCCTTTCATTCCAGCCTGTCTTTTTACATCGCAAGAGTTGTACGAAAGCTTTATTAAGTAGGGATAGATTGAACTTGGGGAATGGTAGAGCTGGGCTTGATATTCTGCAGTGAAGATGGTGTGATGTTTAAACAAATTGCAGTTTGTGGTGGATACATGTCGACAGAAAAATGTGTGGAATATGACAATACGGAAAGGTCTTTTTTTTTTTTTCTCCTTCTTCTTTTCCGTTCACCTTTTGGTGGTTAATATCTTGAACTCAAGGCAGTACATTTCAAGGTGTTGCAAGACACTGTCACTTAGCAACAAATGGTTTATACAGTCAATCACGACTCTATGAGTTGTTTCATCCTAAGACTGTCTTAAACTGTGAATTTTCAAGACTTAAAGTAAAGTTGCACCATGCCTCAAGGGCAGGAAACCAGTTTATCCTATTTTATTTCAATTTTATCTGCAAATTATAAGCAAAATCTGTAATGGGTAGAATTCCTAAATAGATTTATCTTATATGTATGGGGTGACATAGGAAGTATTATACTTACATCTTCTGATGTTACCTTCGAGGTGTCATTTTATTGTTTCTTTCTTAAGTCTGGATCTGGAAGCATGATTAGGCATGGATTCTTTTATGTATATAGTCTATTTATTTAATTTTTAGAAGCTAACCTGATTGCATATTATTTAACTCTTAAATGTGCTGATGGCATATTATTTAACTCTTGAATGCGCTGATGGAAATTTCAATTCTTTTTGAAAGGAGGTTGCTCTTTCGGACTTCATGAAAGAAGGGCTTGCATTTGACTTAATGCCAGGTGCCAAGATTCTGAGAAGATGCTCAGTTTGCTGTGGAAGCCATTTTGATGGCTGTGGAGAGCTTTTTTCAGCAGATAGGAAAATTAATGATGATCTGCGCTTCTTAAACTACACAGGAAATTGTTCCCAGCTATCAACATCCAGTACAATGTCTCAGAACTTCAGGCCTACTTTTGTATACCAACGTAGGAGAGAGCATAAGAACTCAGTTTCGTTCTTCCAAAATGAGTCATCTGATGGTACTAAACCTAGTGACGCTTGTCGCTCTGCCATCTGTTCTGAAGCTCCTCCATTGATTGCCGAAGAGCATGTGGTTTCTGTTCCCGAGTGTACAACAGAAGGTGTAAGATCTCCCCTGGTGCATCCAGTTGAAAATATTAAAGTGGCTACACCATCTGTTCCGGAGTGTACAACAGAAGGTGTAAGATCTCCCCTGGTGCATCCAGTTGAAAACATTAAAGTGGCTACACCATCATCCAATGGGTTTCGTGCTGTGGAAGAAGCTGGTTCTGAAGAGGCCTTGACAACAGATGTTGACAGAATTTTAAATGACTGCAGTGCTAATGATCATTGTTCATCATCAAAATCCAATTTGGAACATAGTTCAGCTGCCTTGGAAATTCCTCCAGATGATGCTGGTGAGTGCTCCTCTTCTGGTGCTGGGAAGGCGCCAACAGATATTTCCGAAAGATATGTTTGCATTTCAATTCTAAGAAGTCAGGGACTGCTCGATGATGTTTTGATTAGACGAGAAAGAGCTGCTAATGAAACTAGTAGTAACAACTACTGTTCAAAGTCATGCAAAGTCTGTGAGCAGACGGACAGTTCAAAAAATATGCTAATATGTGATAACTGTGATGATGCATTTCATACTTCTTGCTATAATCCTCGTATAACAGTGTTGCCAGTTAGTGAGTGGTTCTGTAGTTCTTGCCTGAAAAAAAAGCATAAAATATTGAATGACAAATCCACGAACAGCAATTTGGCAAACACTAGTCCTGGAAGTGGCAGGAATCGACATTTGGCATCAGAGTTGGAATTGGGGTCCTTGGAGTTCATGCTTAGAGATACTGAACCATATATGTCCAATGCGCGAATTGGCGATGAATTTCAAGCTGATGTTCCTGATTGGTGTGGCCCCATTAATGAGTATGTTCTTTAGTTTCATGTACTTTGATTTCTTTCTTTTTTCAGTTTCAGTATATTGGTGGTGGTTTTCCTCCTTCATTAACAATCTTAAGTGGATGCTGTAATCTAGTAGTTTAAGCAGTGAACCTAGTTTCTGTGACATTCAACAGTTGGCTTGCAACCAAATCTATATATTGTCTTGTGAATTTGGATTTGGTTGAATATTTTGATATGAATTGTAGATTTAATGAACTTCCACATTACAATTGTCTTGTTGCTAAACCATTTGTCCGCTCTTGTAATAATTGATGCTTGCAATTGTTACAGGGAATGCGATCTTATTGCCGATCTACTAGAAATGGATACTTCTAGTAACAGTAACGTGCAGGTAACGTTTTGATGGTTTTTGTATTTTTGTTTTTTGTTTTTGTCATGTATTAGTTAATAGCATGTTTCTGAGGGTACTGAAAGGAATATAGCATGACTCTCTAGGACGGGGATGCTATCAAATCTGTAAAGCACCATCCTATTGGTAATTGGCTTCAGTGTCGGGAGGTCATCGAAGGAGTTGGAGATGGCATCGATGGAACTGTATGTGCAAAATGGCGCAGGTAAATTTATGCTTTCATAATCAGCATGAGCTTTGGGATTGTATGTTGGTCATGTTTTAAGCTAGAGAGAGAGAATGTTGCTAGCCTATTCATTTAGTTGTAGACTGTGGTTCAAAAGATAAGTAAAGTGGCGTCCGTCTTAAGGGGTTTCATTTCTTGTTTTGGTTGCACGGTTGGCTTGAATTTTCAATCACAACTCGACATTCATAAACACATGGATAGACTATTTGGAGCTTGAATTTTTGGAGCTTAGACTATTTGAGGAAGAAAGAGGGTTTCTAGGTGCATGAGTTTAAACAACTCACGTGACAACAAATCCTTTTTTACCCTCAACAATTTTCTTTGCCTCTTATATTTTGCTTTAATGTGCTGGTGTTGTGGGTTACAACGTCAATTCCATGCATTGAGTTGGATATAACACGTTGTTTAGTTAGAATTGAGAAGTTAGGAGTGATATTGATTCGGTGAAACTTGAATTGACAGGTGTTGCGTCTTGTTTGTTCGTTTGATGGTATTTGTTTAGACAAATACTGATAATTGAACAAGTCACATGACAAAAATCCCATTGAATGCACAAACCAGGGGAAATTAGTGAACTCGGTTTCATTGTTTCGTCTTGTATTAAGGCAAAAGGAATCTACGACTTTAGACGCTTGGCCAAAAGTACCCATTTATGATGACCGACTTGGGATTTTCTGGAAAACTTTACTTCATATTTAATTAATTATATTTGGTACCACTACCACATTTTCATTTTGCACCATCTTAGTCCATTGCCGAAATATTGCATACCTGCAAGAAAAAAACATAGCTCGGGTTCCAAGCACTCTATGCATTGCAGTAAAAAAGATGTAATTTTAAGCGAAGTCTGCAAAAATGCTCTTAATAAAGAATGAAATTGGATCCCTTAATATTCTGTTAAATTGGATAACAAAATATCTCCATAGATATTGTGAAGAAAATTTGAGATTAGTTGACCTGAGAAGATGTGTAAGAAGAATTTATTTCTCCAATTCCATTTGTTGTTATTTGCTTATAGCTCATTTTGAATCTAGATGGAAAAAATATGTAAAGATTCTGCCATAGCTTTTAACTATTTTAAGAGGTAACTAAACTTTGAGATGGTTGATCTTTTCTATTTAATAACTCTACTGAGTTTTGAACTGAACATTTGGCAGGGCCCCTCTTTTTGAAGTTCAAACAGATAACTGGGAGTGCTTTCGTTGCATTCTTTGGGATCCAAATCATGCAGATTGTGCTGTACCCCAAGTATTTCGCTAATCTTTATTTTGAGATCGCATTTTATGATTAAAGTTTTGTTTGAGTGAAAGTTTTTTATCCATCTTAGCACCTTCTTGATGCTGATGACAAATAAGCCTGCTTGTGACATTGAGATGCTTTGTTTGTACTGAAATTAATCATCCATTGCTGATTTAGGAACTAGAAACGGACGAAATCATGAGGCAATTAAAATACATGGAGATGGTATGTACTCTGATTTCATATTATATTGAGTAATATTTACTATGCTGGATCCTCTTACTATTTGTTTTCTTGGATGTCTTCTGATCTTATTTGGATCTTCTAGTTATTGTGAAGCTTTTCGTATTATGTAACCAAAAGACGAAAGCTCGTTACATGGAGCAATAAACACTTACTATCTGCACGACCACCACTCAACATTTCAGATAACACTCTCTATTTGCTCGTTGATTCATCAGAAGAAATTTTCATCTGTATTATGTGCATCATCTGTATTATGGCTTCAGAAGTAAATTTGTCGAGTCTACATATATGATTGCTTTGCCTAACAAGTGCAGTAATAATATCTCGTTGATTTTAGCTAGTGTTCCCCTCGCATCATTTGCTCATGTTGCTGCTATAAGTGCATACATATGCACGTAATATAACCTATGGTAATTCTGTTCAGTTGAGACCCCGACTTGCTGCAAAAAGGCGCAAATTGGCTAGTTTAAGGGGTAGCAGTTAGCAAAATCAGTCGAGGTTATGACGAAAAAGGATTAGTTGGAAGAGGATGAATAAGCTGTGAAAGGCTGGCATATAAAGGTGTAGATTTCCAGTTCAATTTTGAGAAACATATCAAAATTCAAAATATGCATATAGAAAAGTTTAAAGAACTACAATTGGTGTGAAGAGGAGGCTCTCTTAGGTTAGCTTAACTTTTTTTGTTGTGAATTTGCACATCTTTAGCAATGTCAGCCTTACCTAACATTATGTGCTGTTTTGAGCATATAGTCCATATTTTGGAATTTTGTCTTTGCTCTTAATCTTTGCTGGCAAATATCAGGTGTTTTGATGTTATGATAAACGAAACAATCCATGTTGATGTTGGGGAAAATATTTGAGTTGAATGTTTACCAATTTCATATTTCAGATCTTCTCCCCTCAGATTGTCTGTTTACTTGAATACATTGCTAATGTGAAATACGGCATTTTCAATTTTAAGGGTGTGTTCATTTGGGAGTATAAATTTATACCTTTTAATGGAGGGATAATATTATGAGGTATAAATTTATACTACCTCCGGTCCCCAAGTCTCTTCCTAGGAGGAAGTGACACGAGTATTAAGAAAAGATTGTTGAGTTAGTTATGAATAGAGAAAAAATGATTGAATTTATGGGGAGTGGAGAAAGGATCTCACATTGAGGGTAGTGATATATTAATTAATTGAGATAGTGGTGGGCCATATGTGGTATTTTTGGTAAATAAGTTGATAAAGTAAGGGTAAGAGATAATAATTTATTGTGAAGTAGTGTCCAAAAGTAACTAGGAAGAAACTTGGGGACCATTCCAAAAAGGAAAGATAGGAAAAGACTTGGGGACCGGAGGTAGTATTTCATTGTGGGGATCACAAGTTTTATATCTTGTTTGGTTGGAGTGATAATATACTTATCTCTATTTTTAAGGGGGGACTACAATGTTATATTTGTTCACCGGGATGAAATTGATGTATAAAGGAGGAAATATTTAAAATATATGGGAGGTATATTATTAAACCTCCATTTTGGAAGTATAAATTTATACTCTGGGCAAGGAAAAAGGGGCTGCCCAAAACTTAATACCTCTTGCCCGAATTTTTCTTAAATCGAAATCAAACAAGATATAAGAAAGTAAAATAATTTTATACCTCATTTTCCTCCTTTTTACTCCAAGTGAACACACCCTAAACATATTGTTGCGTTTGCAGTTTGGGTTTTGTTGGGTCTGGATCCTCGACTGAGCGAAATTGGAGTGAAAGAATCAGGGAACATCAAAGAGGGACTTGATATGAGTCCATAGGAGAAAACGGGAGGTTGCATCATCTTATGTTGTGCGAATTTTTAGTTCATTTTATTTTCTACGTGATTTTTCTTTTTGTTATATTTCATTCTTTTCCTTGAAATACTTAATTTGAGACTATTATTAAAACAGAAAATTACAAGAAATTGGGAAACCAAAAAATAAAAAAGAGAAACCTATCTAAAAGGGGAGGAGTTAATAAAAACGAAAATGAAAGGAAAAAATAATCTAGTCGTCTATGTCACTAAGACAACTAGATAGCTAACCTAAGTGATAAAAAGAACCACCACTAAGGAACTTATTTACTAGAATTAATATTCCCGAAAACGGCGACAAGGAATCGTACGTCTGCTTTTGAGCTATTACTGTCACTATGAAAGCTTCCGCATCTAGCAAGATCGAGCCCCCTTGTTCGAACCAAGGGAAGCCCAGAATCAAAATCTCCTCACCTAAAGGAGCCTCATAAAAATCCAACATGAATCCAACATCATGTGCCCAAGCCCAAACATTCTCAAAAAACATGCCGCTCCACATGATTTCACCAGTAGCCGTATGAAGAACTGGGCCATAATCCACCACACGACCTCTCCATCTCAATCCAATTTTATCAACCAAAGAGGGAGAAATAAGATTGCAAGCAGAACCCGAATCAATGAAAAGCCTTAACCGATGAATCTTAAAGTTTTGAATAATCTCACCGTTTATTGAAAAAGAATTTACCCTTCTCAATGAGGTGAGTTGGAAGATATTTTCCGTAACTTCATCATTTGCCTCTGAAGCATTGCCATCCCCGGTCTCCTTTCCAGGTAACTCAAGCTTACTCCTAGTATTATAGAGTATGAATCATGGTAGACCTGAATAATGAAAATATCTTACAAAATGAAAAATAATATCAAATCCTAATTATGAAAATTATATTTTAATAAAACGTTTTACTAACAACTACAACAAATCAAGTTATCTTCTAAGTGCGTCTCTTTTGGTTGTTAAATTTTGTCATGTGAAAAAAAGAGAAAAGGAAATTCTCATATTTTCTATAGAAAAGAATTTCACCATCTCTTCTTCCTCATTTTCACTCAAACTGGAAAAATATTATCATGTGGTATGGGTGTAATAATATTCTATTCGAGTGAAAAAGAGGAAGAAGAAAGTGTGAAACTCTTTTTTATAGAAAATAATGGAAAAGAAATGAGTGGATTTTAAAGGTGAAAATTTTCTTTTCCCTCATTTTCACATGAATAAATTTAACAACAAAAAATTACCAAAAAAACGAGATGCCCCAATTTTTTGGGTAAATCTTGAAGGTAGATTTTGTTTGAAGATGTGAGGAAAATATAACATAAGGAATGTAATCCATATGTAATGTAAACTTTCTAAACAAATCATCCCTATAAATAAATAAATGATTAATCAAATAAATAATAATTTAATCAATTTGTATTTTTTAAAAGGAATAAAATCGTAACTAAGCAATCATAATTCCCAAACAAGGAAAAGAATCTTATTCAAAGTAAGCTACCTTATTAGATAAATCAAACCATATACTATATAGACTAACCATAACTGTGTGACTCATTAAATAATATATAGTATAGTGACAATCCATAAAAATGCACACTTTCAAATTGTAAAAATGAAAAATGCATACATCTATTGAAAACAATGAATTTTACATTTTTGATTATTTCAAATATAATATGCCATCATATCATCTCCTTTATATCACATCTCTTATACATGTGTAAGAGATGTGATATAAAGGGGATGACAAGTTTGGTTATGCGTGCAATCAACAATGATTTAGGTGTGATTATGTGATTATTTGACAATCATTAGACAATACTTATGTAATTTAATTATTTTATATCAAAGATATATAGATTAAATAGCGTACTAAATTCAGTCGAAAATTTTTGAATCGGCATTAAACCAATCTAAATGTAGATCTCGCTCGGACAGAAGAAAATCCCGCTTGACCCGTGTCAAATCCCACAGAAAAGTTGATCAATGTACAGAATGATGGTTGATTGGTACCTGACATGAATTACTTGCTTGTGTAGACATGAGATAGGGAAATGTACAATTTTCACGTGAAATGCGGAAAAAAATCTGTATAGCATTCACAACTCTATATATTTCACCATTCACACGCCTCTTTTACACACCCACAATAACATCCTTTCAAATTCATTACATTCGAAAGTGGGCAGCAATCTTTGACACCAACATCAGTTGAGGTATTTTTCCGACCTTGTAATTTTCCTCTAGTGTCCACATAATTTTTATTGTACGTGATAAATTAGAAAATGAGACTCTTTAATATTCAAAACATTGAAATTTATATGAATGTCGTATAGATTACATAGCAAGTGGATTTTATCATTTCCCGCTCGTGAATTTTAATCCCGCTCGAGCGGAATTTAGGTCTGCCGAGAGGGATTTTGTATATTAGGACTCAAAAAAATTCTAGAATTTGGATTTGTTATTTCTCACTCGTGATTTTTAATCTCGCTAGAGCGGGAAATTGATGTGGTTGGCGAGCGGGATTTGTTATTTTTGTGTTATTTTTATTAGTTGTTATGTGTTTGTACTTCTGTGTAGATGGATCACTATTTTATTATCAAATACGGAGGAACATGGTCTGGTTGTACGTACTCGGACGGATATGAATTCGTAGATGTCGAAAGAAATCTCGCCGGCCTGAGGTACAACATCGATTGTCAATTGAGTGTAAATTCCTTCAATACACAGTACGAGTTGCATTATCTGTCAAAGAACTAGAGAGGACGTACTGTAAAGTACCCATTAAGCACCGATGCTGAATTTTATCATTTGTGCGCGACGCAGCCAGAAGCAACTGTGTACGTGACTCACCAATACACGAACGTATACGTGCCTGAGTTTGGTGGTGATTATTATGAAGAAATGGATCGTATCCAAAGACAGATGCTTTCCTCTACTTTTACTGATGATGCATACCCCGCCGGGGGTAATTATGCATCGACATCCACACATTATTTCGGATCCACGTCGACTCAAGTTCCAGAGACAGCAGATGGTTCTGGCGATGATGAGATGCAGATGGTGATGACGATGATGAAGAGGCAGATGGTGATGACGATGATCAAGAGGCAGTTGGTCCTCATGATGAAGAATATGAGCTAGAAACCGATAGTGATGCGTCGGAAGAGATGACAGATGACACCATGATAGAATCAACTATGTTGGAGTGTGAAGCATGGTTTCGCGGTGAAGAAGATGACGAAGCCGCTGATCTAGGCAGTTGGTTAGTTCCAATGATTCCCATGAATGCAATGAATTCAATCGTTGTATGTGAAAAAGGACCGCTAGAAGATGGTGATTTATCTGTTGGTTCTGTTTTTGAAAGTAAAACAGCTCTAAATATAGCAGCAGGCTTGTGACACATGAAGATTGGAGCAGAATACAATGTTGATGGCTCTAATAAAAAACGTCTTAGATGGATATGCGAGCGTATGGAATCTTGTCCGTTCGAGCTCAAAGCATCATCAAGTAAAAGATCACAAGCTTGGAGAATTACCAAGTTTACGGGCAATCACGCATGCACACGCCAGCTAGGACGTGTTGGTCGTAGAAAAGTTCACATGAATGTGGTTGCAGCCTACGTTGCTTGAAAAAACGGAGGGAGTGTAAAATAATAGAGCCCAAGGTCATTATGGAAGAGGTGCAAAACGAATTTGGGTTCACCATTCATTATGATTTGGCCCTGCGAGCACGGCATGCAGCGATAGAAAGCATATACGGGGGATATGTTAATTCGTTCTGGATGTTTCTAGGCTATCTTCACATGCTAATGCAATGGAATCCATGTACAGTTACTGATTTGCAAGTTGGTATTGATGGAAAGTTCGAACACTTGTTTGTAGCTTTCGGCGATTGTAGGCTTGCTTATCCACTGAATATGAGGCATGTGATTGCAATTGATAGTACTCATCTGAAGGGCAAGAATAGAAGTATCTTGTTTGTCGCTGTCACTAAGGATGCCAACGAGCATACCTTACCTCTAGCGATTTGTAATGCCCCGTAAATTCCTTACGACCTTAAAATTTTAAAGTTAATTAAATAAATGGCTTTGCATGCCTAAGTTTACGATTTTGAATTCTAAGACTAACGGTCGAATCCGTTTCTGAAAATAAATTACGGAAATCAGCTAGACGACTACTGTATTTAGGGTTAGCGCGTACGAAAAGTTTTTAGTTCGTGAACTCAGAACGGAAAACCGTCTGATTTTTACATTCACAAAATCGAGATACGAACTCGCCCGAGAAAGTTCGTTTTTATGATTTTCCGGACGAAACTCGGACTGTGTCGTCCCGAGTTTTTGTCAAAATAAATTTTGTAAATTTATTTTCCGATTAAGTTTCGTACGTTAAAATTTTCGGTCGAATCGGATCGCGACGATTTTGTACCGAGCGACGTTTTTCGTCGTTCGATTTCCGTAACGTCGGATCGCGCCGGAAAAGCGCGTATTTTTCTTTCCCTCCCCCCTTGGCTGACTTCCCCCTCACTCACATTAGTAGATATTTCAATTTTTATTAGTTAATTAAGGGACACCTATTAGTATACTATTTACCTTTACACTTGTTACCTTGTTATATGTTAGGACTTTAGGTTATAACAATTAAATCATCCCATCTCCTCCTTCCTCCCATAATTTTCGGCAGCATCACCTTCACTTTCCCATTTCATTTCATCATCTCCATTGAAGAAACCTTTAAGAACTTCAAGAAGAAAATCACAAGTCTTGATTCATCCATCCAATCTTAACACTTTCTTCATTAATTAGCAAGGTAATCCTCTCCTCTATACTTCTATCCATCCATCATCTTCTTCTTTTCATTTTCTTCTTTTGATCGAAAATTAGAGTATTGAAATAGATGATTCGATCTTGGATTAATGAAATTGGATGTGTTAGATAGGTTAATTAGGGTTTAAAATTGAACAAAACCAAGAACCCTAATCTATATGCCTTTACCGAAAATTTTAGGTTATTTATAGGATTTTGGGATTCTTCAATTAATGATAAATTCATGCTTAAGAGATGCTTAATTAGTGATTAGAACAAAGAGGAATCGAAAGCCCCATGTTTTGTGAAAATTCGATTAGGGGTTGAGTTTGAATTTGGGGATTTATGCATGATAGTTTGAAATTGGATTGCAATTGATTAATTGATGTTATAGTAGGATGATTAATGAGTAAATGATGTTAATTGGAGAAGAAAATCACTCTCTTAGTATATTTATAATTACCGAAAATTATTGAATAATTAGGGATTTTCATGTGTTGAGTTTAATTGATGAATTGATGTTGGAATTAGGTTGTAATTGATGTTAATTGATTATGGGAATTTAATTAGATTTTTCTAAAAATATTTTATGAAATGTAAGAGACGAAGAACACGTTATAAGTTGAGTCAACATTCGTGTTTTCCAAATTTAGAGTTAATCTAACTAGGTTAACTAACGATCGGCTCTGAGTTAGCTGCTAAGTGCTTTCCAGAGTTAGTGCACTTTGTAACCTGTGGTGTATGTGATATCCTGTTGAGGGATACCAGCCACGCTGAATGAGAATTGGTCAAGATTGAACATAGCATACCAGAAAAATACTCAGCCGAGTAAATTGTGAAAATCAGTCAGAAAATGTTTAGTAGACACGGGCCTCTTTTAAATAAAACCCCGATGTGCTACAATTATGAAATGCCATATTTATCTATACTTATGATTATGATTTCGGCATCGTGCCCACTAAGTACTTTTTGTACTTAGCCCTGCATTGTTTTCTAAATGTGCAGGTTGAAGCGACGGTGAGCGGCGACGGTTGATGTTGAGTCGAAAGATAGGATGCTTTAGTTAGAACTCTTCCGCTGCAGAACTTTCAATCCTTTTGATATGTACCTTTGAACAATACACTGTAGTTTAAGTCTGTAATTATGAACTTAGTTCCTACTATGTACTTTTGTCGAGTAATCCTTAGCGATTAACTCTTTCTTATTTATATTCAAGTCTTGTTCATGGTTTATTTGATGCCTTTCATGTATGATTAGTCAGTTAGCCCCCTTCTTCCTCGCTTCTTTAATCCAACCCCGGTCGCACCCCGGCTTCTGCCGTCCCTCGGGATTTGGGGCTGTGACACGATTGGCGTTGGCCCTATTGAGAATGATATCTCTTGGAAGTGGTTCCTCAGCGGATTTAAAACAACGTATGGAGAATTGAATGATACATTAATTGTATCTGATGCCCATCGCTCGATAGATAACGCTGTGAATGAGGTTTTTCTGAATGCAATTCATGGTTTATGCTACTATCACTTGCTGCAAAAGATTAACCGTTACGGAAAAACAGTTACAGAATGTTTTAAAAAAGCTGCATTTGCATATCGCCGAGCAATTTTTGATAAAGCAATAAACATCATCCGCCGAGAGAGCGAAGCTGCTTACCAAAAATTGATAGGTGTCGGACCCGAGAAATGGTCTCGAGTTCACTGTACACTGCCGCATTACAATCAGCTGACATTAAATGCAGCCGAGAATTAGAATGGGCGGTTGGATTGGGCACGACGTCTGCCAATATGCTCAATGCTTGAGGCAATCAGACATGTCATCGAGGAGTGGTTCGAAGAGACACGAGAGGATGCTCACGGCGATGACATTGTACTCACTGGTGAGGCGGCAGCCAAACTGACTGCAGAAATGAATAAAGGTTTGAGGTATAGTGCACGAAAGGCCATGGGGTCGATCTTCAATGTCCGTGATGCTAAAAGATCGTTCTAAGTGGACCTCGAAACCAAGACATGCACTTGCTGTGAATTTCAAGCTGATGGACTCCCTTGTTCTCATGCCATTGCTGCAATAATGTAAGTACACTTGACACTTTATTCATCTGTCCTTTATATGAAAATACTGATGTTTTTATATTTATTTTTTTAATGTTAAATTGCAGGAAAAATGGTGACCAAATATACGAGTACGTTCAGTATTACTATGCACGAGAAGCTTGGAGCGAAGTTTATCAACATCCTATAAATCATGTTCCGCACATTGAAGATTGGACTATTTCAATTGAAGTGGATAACATATTGATCTTGCCTCCAAAGATCACGCCTCTATTGGGTCGCCCCGAGACTGAGTCGGCGTCGAGCTCCCATAGAAAGTCAAACATGTAGGAGATGTAGTATGTGTCATTAATACGGACATACTCGTGCAATGCATAACCAACATCTAGGATGAAAACATGATTGTAATCATCCATTGGGCTCGATCTAATGAATGCATGTTTTTTATGTAAGAACAAGTAATATAAGAAACAAGCGGATATTATTCAATTAATATAAAGTCCTACTCAAATTGTTTAAAATTATTACAAATAAATATTCAATATTCACACAACATAAAATTACAGATCACCCAGCATTCGATAAACACCTCTCTTGTAAATCATAAGTGTACCTATCCACTCCATTCGGTGCACAACAAAGACTAAATATAGTCGCTGCGACCCTCCTCTGATAGTCCTTTGTGTGTCTGTTGCCCCACGGAATAGAGGGTGAACCACTAATTAAACGTTCAATCGTCATCATTGCAAATAGACCACAACTAACACTGTCGCGTTGCTTGAATTGATCTACAGCTGGAATGACTTTGAGCGTTAGGGGCCTCTCATTGGAGGTCGCTCCAACTGTGTTGTGCCTCTAGTAAAATGAGCATGTAAGAACTCGAGTCCGAAACTTGAGTAGTGGCTCCAATTGGAAGCGTCGGCGCAATTGTGTTGACCTATCAACATAATGATACATGGAGTCATATAGCTCAGCCACTCACTTCTTGCAATCAATTCGGACTACCACGTAATATTTGTCAATGTTGTACACAACAATCATCTGCATCAAACGAATAATTAATATCACTGCTCGTAAGATAATCATCAAGTAACTGTTGAAGTGCATCCACTTACGTGGGTTGCACCAAAGAAATCGGATCGCCCGGTGTAAAGACCCATTCCATGTGCTAACGTTGCTCCATGCGCTCCATATAATAGGCTCACTGGAGGCACATAGTCAGCATAAGTGCCCCACGATCCCCTAAGCTCGGGCTCGATGTCTATGCTCAAAATCTTCTTATGTCAATCATCTCTGAGCATGAGCTGCAATAAATACGAGACACATTTGTAAGTGCATCATAAAATTGAACACGGTTGTAAATAATATCGATTAGTTATAAAATTGAACTTACGAAGACATCGAAATCCAATAAAACAGTGTTTGTGTGAGTCACATCGGGCAAGACATGCACTCGGTCAATTAGTCGTTTTTTCAAGTAAGAGATGAACAAATTTAGGACCTACAAGGAAAAACATACGTTTGTGAATTAAATAAAAATCTAACATAATCGATAAGATAATGTTTTCTTTACCTCAACATCTATGTGTGCCTGTGGATGCTCAAGTTGCCTCCACCAGTGCAACGCCGCAAATTTCCCGCTTTCAATGATAACGATGAATCTATTCCCGTCACCTCTCAAAAATAGTTCATACGCTTGCATCAATTCCACAGGACGTGGATGTGGTTCTCTTTGGGCAAGCATGGACGTCTGTATTGCTGCAGAAGCTTTCCAAGTCCTTTGGGTTCTTCGAGACTATTGTTGTTGTTGCGGCACGTCATCACTTGCTTTCTCTTCCCCCGCTGGTCTCTAATTAAGTGGGACTGCTTGGATCGGCGACGCCACCTCGTTTAGACGAGCCTCAAAACTCTGTCCATGGCCCTACACAAACAAAATAAAAATATCAATATCTTACGTAAAACATAAGAAAAGTAATAAAAATTATCTAATATCTGTGAAATAATTACCTACCGTGGTAAGAGCGGACCACAATTTATTGAAATTGCTATTTTCCTCGTGCGTTGAATGCCGAGATGGACCTTCCAAAAAACTACCGTACTGATCGAACATTGCACTCGACGATCCAGGCTCGTACATAGAATGACGAGTTGCAGTGTGCAGCGACAAAAACCGTTCTGCTTGCACTGGTAGTCTCTGTTGGGGAGGAACTTCCTTCGTGTCATGTGCATGCTGATGCACGGAGGAGCGGCGTTGGTCTTCCTGGCCCTGGACCTGTGGGTCTCGCACTGAGGGGCGATGTTGTTCTTCTTGGCCCTGGACCTGTAGGTCTCGCACCGAAGGGTGGCGTGGTGTCGGTATAGGCATGGACCACGGGGTCCAGAGGGGATCGGCGTGTAGATCCACATCGGGATTTGTCAAACAAGCCCTCAATCCAAGATTTGAGTTTGGGGAATAGTCTTCGCTCCACTTTCTCTACAATGCGATCCTCTGCAAGGGCAATCTCTGATCGAATCCAGCATCGATCACTGGATCGTAGGACGTGATCGGCCCCACCACTGGAGAATGAAGATCATGCCTGACGAATACGCTTTCTGTGGTCTCGATGGCGAGGTAGCTCTCGGTACTCAGGATCGCGATCCTCTGTCTCTGCCTCTGCCTCTGCCTCCACCTCTCCCTGCTCATTGGTAACAGGCTGCCTCTGTCCACCTCAATGTCTCTGTGCTCTCCTTCGAGGAGGTCTCTTATACTCATCTTCATCATCAAATAGTATGGCCTGACGTGCCTGACGGGGGAACTGTTCCCCTGCACGTAACGGATTGTGCGGCACTTTATATTCCACTCCAAGTGCATTTGGAAACTGAGTGGATCGGAACTAGAAAGTCTCCATTTCAGCATCATCCGGTACAAAAGGGTTGAATTGACCAACCTGCAGTGCTAAAAATTTAATCAAACACAAATACAATTATAAAAACAAATACAAAAAAATACATACAATGAAAAAATTAAAATATACCTGCAAAGAAAATAATGGCTGAAGGTCTGTTCCACTTATCTTCTTGAACTTCCATCTAATGCATCTGGGTCGTGCATCCGGGTTATCAATGACCGTAACTGCAGCGGCTAAGTCTGGCAGCACCTCCAACGACCAAACGTGGAAAGCCCATGCTGCACCGTAGAAGTGGTACTCGGTCGTGCCCTGCATATTGTCCACATAGTACTTCATATTCAAATACGTGTAGGCGCCCCAAGGAAACCGAGAAAACGCTTTCAAATCGTCTACCAACTTCCACACCTAATCCGTAACATACTTCTTCTGCTCAAGATCAAACAGCAGCATATACAAAACTAACACGTGCGCGACCTTCGGGTACAGCTGTCCACTCTAATCTGTCACATGCCTCAGGCAAAACCGATCCAGGAGGTCCCTCACACTAATCGGCACGTCGTTGGCAAACTGCCGATACACTTGCATATCCCGTAGGTCGTGGTTGTCTGAAGGTCTGAAATCAAACGTGCCGAATGACAATTTGGTAACAAGGGCATACTCCGCAGAAGAAAAAAGAAGGTTCGCTCCGTTGATGTGAAACCACATGTCTTATGGCTCGCCCCATGCAACCGAAATCTGACGGGATAATACGTGATGCACGCCCATACCGCACTTCTCCAGGAGATCCTGTCCCCCAGCTGCCAGTAAGTAAAGTGACCAAAACAACCTTCAAGCCACCTCTCCAGGAGATCCTGTCCCCCAATCTGCACCAATGTAGACTCAACGTCTTCTAAAACGTTGTGCCTGTAGGACGTGCTAATCGTGGACTTCCGGTTAATAGTCTTGGGCCTCTTGAACATAATCTACACGAATAAAAAATTAAATTAAAAAATAAATATTAATATCACACTATTTAAAGTTTATAACACGTAAAAAATAATTTCTCGCTCGTAATATCTATATCCCACTCGAGCGGAATGTCAAGCCACATGTCACCAACACGAGCGGGATATATTCTACAAAACAGGTAAAAATTTGTATTACACAACTAATTAAATCCCGCTCGTGTACGCTATATCCCGCTGGAGCGGGATTTAGACGGCTCTAAGTTTACCGAGAGGGATATTTAATAATTAACATTTATAAATTAATTAAAAAATTAGGACCACATCCATATTCAAAAAATTTAACATAACTGTATTTCAAGTTATTAGTATCCATTAATCACCAAACAATCCAAACATCACCAATTAAGCGAATTATGGATCTAGGGCAAGTTATAAACTATTATCATTAATTTATAGGGACAAAAACCAATTTCCCGCTCGTGTACGGCACATCTCGCTCGAGCGGAATTTAGAGGACATTAGGGTTTCCCGAGTGTGATTTGTAGTAAATAACAATTAAATTAAATAAATGACGAAGGGACGAAATCCTACATTACAAATCGAATAAATATATATTTATCTAATGTAATTCCTACAAATACACAAAAATACTCACTAAATAAAATTAATAACATTATCAAATATAATACTAACCTCTCCATAATTAGCCATATTGTGAAAAGGTTGAAGACCTTGCTGCTGATGTGGAGGGATGAGTGAAAGCGAGAGATATGGGCGAGATTGGAATGTAGGTTTTGGGCGAGATAAGAGAGAAGAAGATGTAAGCAAGAAAGAGGGGGCAGCGGGATATGTGGTGGGGTGTTATTTATTTCCTCTGCTTCAAAACGTGGGGGTGGGGGTGGGGGTAAGTTCACCATCTTTTAATCTCTCTCTCTCTCTCTCTCTCTCTCTCTCTCACACACACACACACACACACATATATATATATATATATATTTCATGCATATAATTCACGCATATAATTCATGTAGATCTAACTTAGACTTGTCACAAAAGTAGGAATATTTCATGCATATAATTCACGTAGATAGTATATATAATACCGATGTTTACCTTCGCACTACGTGGCACGCTCTATGTTCTCCATTCCTATTTATCTTTATTCTCGTATTTTCTGTAGTATTAATTCAATATATATCAATATATAAACGATAATACTATATATGTTAGTATTGTACGTATCATCTCAAATTCTTATATTTTATAAAAATATATACAAATTCTCTCCATTTAATATGATATGTATCATCTTAATTAAATAATAATGTAAATCCCACATATTCGATCTCATATATTTTTTGGGGTGGACTTCGGTGTACAGATGCACAGGGCGAGACGGGTTGGATCCGCCGGATCCGACCCGGTCCAGCCCAAACTGCCCCAACAAAAAAAAATGAGTGGTGCTGCTGCCTATGGGTACCCAACCCAAGTCATCCAGCGTTACAAAGCTCTAAGTGAGAGCACTTTCCCACTGAGCTACCATAACTTTCTTTACTTTTTATTATGAAGAAAATTTATTTATAATATATCTATACAGATTTATTTCTTTCAATAATTCATTTTTATTCTTTTTTTTTCTTTTTCATTGTGTTGTGTGTCCTACCTATTATGCATTTTATTTTATTTTTACGGTTTTTATTTTCTTATTTATTTTTCATTTTTTTATTTATTATGTTGTATCATATTATTCATTTTATTTATTTATTTTAGTTTTTTCAATTTTTTAATAATTATTTACTTTTGTATTGAAATATTTTTGAAATATTATCTTTATTTATATCAATAGTTACTTGACTAAATTACTAAAAGTACGCGTTTTGGTGAACAAAAATAAATATTTTCGTTAAAAAATGTAACAACTTCGAAATTTTACCTTCCTTCGTATCAATAATTATTTTTCATCACGATAATGATTACTTAACCAAATCACTAAAAGTACAAATTTGCGTGAACAAAAATAACAATCGTCGTGAAGAAAAGTAATATTCTTAAAACATTACTTTTCTTCGTGTCATTGATTACTTTTTCTTACGACAATAATTACTTGACAAAATAATTAAAAGTATATGTTCTTGTGAATAAAAGTAATATTCGTTTTGATGAAAAATAATATTTTTGAAACATTCATTTTCTTCATGTCAATGATTACTTTTCGTTACGATAATAATTACTTGACCAAATAACTACAAGTAATATACGTTATCGTGAACAAAAGTAAAAATCATCGTCAAGAAAAGTAATATTTTTGAAACATTACATTTCTTTATGTCAATAATTACTTTTCCTTGCGACAATAACTCACTACAAAAAATCGCCGGATTATCGGCCAAATCCACCGGTAATCGGATTACCGGCGGACAAGTTCCGCCTTTAAAAACGTCGCCAGTGATGAAATTAACGACGGAAATTCATTCCGCCGGTAAATCCGCCGGTAAATTATGCCGGCGAAGTGGCAAGGCGGCAAATTACCGGTGGATTTACCGGCAGAATTTCCGCCGGTAATCACCGGCAGACATTTTCCGCCACAAATTTTCGAATTTATGCTTGTACAAATGGATGACACGTGTGCATTTGACTGGCGAATTCCGCCGGTAAATCCGCCGGTAATCACCGGCGGATTTACCGGTGGAATTCCACTGCTAATTTAATTTTTTATTTTTTATTTTTTTTATTATTTTTTCTGCACCCTGTTTCAATTTAAATGTAATATATATCACACCAAATCGCCAAATAATACGAAAGAAGTCCAATACTATAAAAAAATGTATATTTTTGTCATTATAATTTAACTGGAAAAGGTATATCTAATAAATTTAATAAATATACCTTCTGATATGTGAACCAGTAAACTTTGTAACGAGTCAATGAGTCATTATCTATTCAATTCAACTTATTCTTCTAGTTTTTCAGCTAGTAGAAGATGTAATTAATTTATTTTGAAACAAATTAGCACTACATCTATAAATAAGCTCATTTTGTCGACTGATGTTCGAGTTTTTTCATCATAAATCCACATAATAAATTAATCCTGCGGCAGTTGAAAGTTAAACAGACTAATCTGTCATCAATTTGACAATGATCTACCATCCACAAAAATTTGATAGAAAATAACGTACCACATGAATGAATGAAATTACAAAGCAATGGATGAAATTAAAAACTAAGGAAATGAACCTGTAATTTGAAGGAGGGCAGGTGGCGGCAGTGGCGGCAGTGGCGGCGGAGGGCAGCAACCTGCAAATTCAAGACCAAGTGAGAGAGACATAACGAACAAGAAGAAAAAGAGAGAGAGAGAGAGAGACAGACCTTATTCTCTGGAAGAAGCAGCGGAGGCAGCACAAAGGCGGAGTGGGTGGCTGGAGGCGGAGTGGCTGGCAGAGTGGGTGGCCGGTGGAGAGAGAGAGAACTCCGGTAGAGGCGACGGAATGGGAAGGGGGCGCTGTTGGACGGCTGGCGGTGGAGCGAGGAAAAGAGATATAGAGAGAGCAGCGCGCGGTGGTGGACGGCGGACGAATGTGGTGGAGGCGGAGCGGGTGGCGGTGGTTCAGATGGACGAAGGGGGGCAGACGAAGGGAGGGTAGCAAGTGAGTGTGGTGGAGGCGGAGCGTGGATTAGGGTTTTTATAACAATCACCGGCGAAATTCTGCCGGTGATCGCAAGCCCATTTCCGTCATTTGGGCCCCACTCTTAGGCCCATCACCGATGGGATTTTCTCTTGGGCCGATCATGAAGGAGCCCAGCCCTAAATAGGTAACCACCGGTGGAATTTCCGCTGGTGATTAACGGCGGACCCGATTCCGCCGGTGATCAGTGGTGGCTCGCCGTCCGTTGGTGATTAGTGGCGGATTTTCCGCCGGTGATCCGTAAATTCAATTTTTATTTGTTTTATTTCGGAATTACCGGTGGAATTTTTCGCCGGTGAATCACCGGTGGAAATGCCGCCGGTGATTCCGCCGGTAATTTCGGCCGCTAGTAATTTAGCGTTTTTTTTGTAGTGACTACTTAACCAAATAACTAAAAATACTATTTATCGTGAATAAAAGTAAACATTGTCGTTAAGAAAAGTAATATTTTTGAAACATTACTTTTCTTCATATCAATTATTACATTTTCTAACGACAATAATTACTTAACAAAATAATTAAAAGTATATGTTCTCGTGAATAAAATTAATATTCGTTTTGATGAAAAGTAATATATTTGAAACATTACTTTTCTTCATGTCAATGATTACTTTTCGTTACGACAATAATTACTTGACCAAATAACTACAAGTACACGTTCTCGTGAACAAAAGTAAAAATCATCGTCAAGAAAAATAATATTTTTGAAACATTACATTTCTTCATGTCAATAATTACATTTCCTTACGATAATAATTATTTGACCAAATAAGTAAAAGTACATGTTGTCGTGAATAAAAGTAAACATTGTCGTGAAGAAAAGTAATATTTTTGAAACATTACTTTTCTTCATGTCAATTATTATTTTTTCTTAAGACAATAATTATTTTAGCGAATTATTAAAAGTACACGTTGACATGAACATAAGTAAACATTGTTATTTTAAAAGTAATATTTATGAAACATTACATTTCTTCATGTCAATAATTACTTTTCATCACGAAAATAATTACTTGACCAAATAACTAAAAGTAAACATTGTTGTTAAGAGAAATAATATTTTCGAAACATTATTTTTCTTCATATCAATGATTATTTTTCATCATGTCAATAATTACTTGATCAAAAAACTAAAAGTACAAATTGTCGTGAATAAAAGTAAACATTTGTCGTTATGAAAAATAATGGTTGTCATATATTATCTTCCTTCATATCAATAATTAATTTTATACATCAACGCAAAAATATTGTTTATATAAGTTGTGCACTGTTTCTAAGTAGTAGTCTAAACAATAGTCTAACACACATTTCGAATTCAACCAAATGCAGCCATGCTTATTTCTTGGCACTCCATTGCCTTCATCTTCACTGTGATCTTTTTGAGCTTCCTGTGGCACGGACCAACCCCGTATTTCGTTTCTATGGTGTTCTTGTGCACAGGGAAGATTCTGGAAATTCTTCCTCTCCTCTTCGTGTCAAGCATCAAAGATCAAATTAAATAAACGCCAAAAAGCATTTTATATTTCACTATAAACGCATATTTTAAAACAGTAACATCATATGGAAAATGAAAATATGTTATCCAAAGAAAATGAAAATATGTTTAGCAAATAGAGATCTAGTATAAGTAATTTGAATTTCTACTTTTTTATACGTCCACAAAACATCTAATTTCCGATCCCAACATAATATGAATTTGTTATAAAAAAAACACCAAAATTGGGAAATAATTGAATTCAGTGGGTCAAAATAGTTTTACAATTAAGAAAATACAAAATATTACATAGAATTTTTTCCAGTAAAGCAAGCATGGAATATGCAGTAGCAACACATTTAACTACTCCACAATAACTTGATTAGCAGAAACTACACATATTTGCAACATATTTGCAACTTAACAAACACAAAAGAAGCTTTTTTATTACATCCACAAAAACACAAACCTTGATTTTCAACCTTGATTTTCTTTCACTCATCCATTTCATCATCATCAATCTCTTGGATCTTCATCCTCTTCACTGCACCCCATTAGGGAGCTGAATCAATATGTTTGACTTCTCCCCCGCTGCAGCATTCACAAGCCCCCCGTTCCTCTCAACACGATACGATAGCCCCTTTCCCATCGATAGCAGCATCTATATACACAGTCAAGTTTTCGTCTATCTCCTCTCAAACAGTAACTGTACAGGACATTGCTTCAATCAGATTCATACCATTTGTTTACATAGTGATGATAAAGAATGCAAATCATGGACAAATATTTAATGAAAAGCAGCAATTTTGCTTGCTCCACACTATAGAGATCAGATTGGAACAAACAATAACTTCAAATAACAGCAAAGAACATCACACACTAAAACACCCATTTAGATCCAAGTTTCAAGGTCCAAAAAAAAAAAAAAGAAGAAACAAAGACTAACAGACACAGTGCATAACAACAAACAAAACCTTAATCCCATATAAACTAAATAATCAAATTGCAATTAAACGAAAAAATACAGATCACGTCTAGGCATAAAATGGAATGATAATTGCGATTCACGTTGCTGAAATACTTGCGTATAGCTCAACCAATGCAATAGATTGTCGGAGGAATAATAAAAAAAAAGATTCAACACACTAATCTCCAAACAAATTAAGAACACATTTCCAATCTAAAAAAAAAAGCAAGCCACGCATCGCATCAGGTGGACTAAGGTTTGAATTGCTCGCTGAGCTGCTTGTCCACGGCATCACGACAACGGAGGTTGTAGAGGCACGCCGTTGAAGGAACCATATATTGAAATACGGCTCGTGTGCCCACGATCCATTCCGGATGTCTAACAAGTACATACAAAATCTAAGGCCTAAACATGCTCCTATGAAATAATCGACATCCATAGGATGTTTAGAAACGTTTACCTGCGAACTGAGAAGTTAATGACTCCAGAGTTGATCTTCCGTTTATTTCCCACGGCAGTACTCGATGTAGGGTGGCTACAAGCTTCGAGTCCTCTCTTCCTATGGGTGACAGCCGCCGCTCTCTTCTCTCCAGATTTCTGTCTCTTTTGTTTTTACGTAAGTGACAAGTGAGGAGAATTAGTGGACTCCTTATTATTTATACTAGGTAATTAAATACCTAAATAATAAGCCCACTAACTAGATCCATCAAAAAAAGCCCAAAAGCTTAAATGGATCAATAATAGACGGTTGGCCCTATAGAGAGCTAGGCCTTAATTGGGCCAAACGGGAATCTACTAGCTCGAATAAAGTATTGGCCTTCCAGTGCTCGATTTCCATATTCAGCCCAAGAATATAAATCGAGACACAAGTATTAATTTATTCCACTAGAAAATTAATACTGAATTACCACTATATTCGTTAGATGAGTCGGGGCTAGCATTTGACTTAATTAATCTCCGTGTTTAAGATATTCAATATCCATTAATTAATTAATTCCTCTGACGGTCCATTAATTAATTAATCAGTCATTTAATAATAAACGACATCTCGAGTGCTACCACTTAAACTTATTATCGTATCGGAATTAATTCCACCTGCAGGGTTTAATACGATAAACTTATTAAGCTCATCGAAAGGATATTATTAGCCTGTTATTAGCAGGACACGGATCCTTATTGCAATTCAATCGCGTGCCTAACAACAATCGCTATCACCCAAGATATCGAGTATATTGAGCTGCAGACAAAGCTATCACCCATGATAAATCAAAGCAATAGACAATCAATCATTCACACCGATTAATTCAATTAAGGTTAAGATCATTTAAGTCTCCGAGATCTTGATTCTTAATTAGTCAGAATATAAGAATACATGTGACCCATTCAATACATAAATGTACTAGCATAAATAAATAGCCAAGACAAACTATTTTCCATTTATACTACAGTCTAAACCGACAACTCGTCCAAAGTTGTCTCAACTGTGAACACGACTTCTATCTCAATTTTACCGATTATAAGATCTTCTGTGATAAACCACACACCATATAATCTAGGTATGAGATAATTGGACTATAATATGATCATGCAATAACAATATTTCAGATAGAAGAATAACAGTGGATACAAGGTATCAAATGTATACAAGCATAAAAGGCTTGCTTTCAGTATACAACCCTTCAATTCTCCCACTTATACTAAAGAAAACTTTTAGTATACAATGCGACTGTTCAATTAGATAATACTGATAATATCCATCTATCTATTACACTTTCTCCCACTTATACTAAAGTTTAATTTAGTATTAGGAGGTTGCGTACCCCAACTCCTTCAACATGCCTGTTGAACGTCAAGGCAGGTAGACTCTTTGTAAATGGATCAACCAGATTATCAACTCCCGCAATATGCTCTACTGCCACTTCTCCATGCTTCACGAGCTGCCGGATATGATATCTACTATCAATGTGCTTTGCAGCTTGATGACACCGTGATTCCTTACAGTTCGAAACTGCAGCCTTATTATCACAATAAATCGTGATGCACCTCGGCAAACTAGGAATTACATCAAGTTCTGCTGGAAGTTTTTGAGCCACACAGCCTCTTTGGCAGCTTCACAAGCAGCCACATACTCGGCTTCCATTGTAGATAGTGAAATGCATTTATGCTTTACACCTCTCCACACAATGGCTCCACCTCCAAATATAAACACATAGCCCGATGTAGACTTCCGTTTGTCCTTATCAGCTTGATAATCGGAGTCTACATAACCTACCGGAGTCAGATCACCAGACTGGTAAACTAGCGCATACTCTCTAGTCCGTTTAAGGTACTTGAGTATGTGCTTTACAGCAGTCCAATGAGCTTGTCCAGGATTTGCTTGATATCGAGCCGCTACACCAACGGCGTAGCAGATATCGGGCCTGGTACAATGCATGGCATACATGAGACTACCTACAGCCGAAGCATAAGGAACCTTCTTCATGTCCGCTATCTCCTTTGGTGTCTTAGGACACATCGCCTTAGATAGGGGGACACCATGTCTGAAAGGTAGAAAACCTTTCTTGGCATCCTGCATGCTGAAGCGCCACAACACAGTATCAATATAGGCTGTTTGAGACAAGCTCAACATTCTCTTAGATCGATCTCGGCCAACCTTTATCCCGAGAATATACGCTGCCTCTCCCAAATCCTTCATTTGAAACTGTTGGGATCCTTACTCCACTCATAACAATACTCACTATAATTCACTACTACCTACCATTTTCTTAAAACCCGTATCATCCACAATGTGGCAACTATTTCGTGGACGCAGGGAGTATATATTATGGAAACGGGCGGTGGGTTTGGGTCAGGTTACGCGGGTCAGACCCGTCTCATGTAGTACACCAGTGCATGGAAGTCTTTGCCATATTCTTTATAGGCAAATTCTCTAGTGTGACCCGTCTCAAATTATGAGACCGGGTTGACCCGGTCCGGATCCGAGTTGACTCAGTCAACTGTTGACTTTTTAAATTTTTTTTTTGCTATCAATAAGTTCATATACACATCACTATATATTCATATGCATTATACTTTATGTTCATATGCACAACGTTGTATTTTCATATACACAACCAATATTCGATTTTTGTTTTTTAAATTTTCAAATTTATTTTGCATTCATTATTTTTTGTTTGCCTCTTCGTTGTTTTGTTTGTCGCTTCTTCTTTGGTCAAGATTCGAGCGAGGGGAGCTGAAGGCCTCGGAGCGAGCCGTAAAAGTCCAAATTGTTGCCCGACGATTATCCATATATTTGTAATCGGAGCGAAGGCGGAGCCGTAAAATTGGATACTCTTCGGTGTGCATATGAACATTAAGTGGTGTGCATATGAATATATGGTGGTGTGCATATGGATATATTGAAAAAAAAAACTAAAAAAAGTTGGTGCATATGGATACTCTTCGGTGTGCATATGAACATTAAGTGGTGTGCATATGGACATTGAAAAAAAAAAAGAAAAATAGGGCACGTGCACAACACGTGTCGCGCGTGCAGTGCACGCGCCACGCGCGCGTCTCACCAGAGACAAGCTCTTCTTTATATTATATTTCTTATTATTTTTTGACATGATTATATTTCTTATTTTAATCCATAGTTATCTTTTCCATGTTTTAATTTTAGAGTTGTCATATGATGGGAATCCCATATTCGATTTATCTTAATGATCTTAATTTATATTTATCGCATATATATTTATCGTTCACCATCTTTTAATCTCTCTCTCTCTCTCTCTCTCTCTCACATACACACACACACACACACACACACATATATATATAATTCATGCATATAATTCACGCATATAATTCACGTAGATCTAACTTAGAGTTGTCACAAAAGTAAGAATAATTCATGCACATAATTCACTTAGATCTAATTTTTGCTCATTCATAATTTCACATCATCATTATTAAATCTTAGAATGCTTCTGGTAAGAATTAGATACGTTATTTTATGCTTTAGGTTCATGTAAATTAATCTATTTTCGTCTCTCATCATGTAATTATAGCGCATATTGCTTTCTGATTTTTGCATTATTGCAGGTGTTCTTTTTTTTTTTAATGCGGCAATTTGCTTATTGTAATTAATCATGTAGTAGACTGTAGATGTTTAAATATATTGTTGCATGTGCATCATAGGAGTAGAATCGAATATATATAGTTTTTGTTATTTTGTTCGTCTCTTGCTTTTTCTCTCTTTTTTCTTCGTTTCTTTGGGTTCGGTTTTATCTTTTGATTTTCTATTTACGTATTTATACACATTAATCTCAAAGGAATTACTAATTGAAAAAATAAAATGAACACCATCAATTTTAATCTTTTTCCAAGCAACTTTAATTGGAATCCAATACTTCTAGGTTCGAAAAATAAAGTTCTAAATAATTAAGAGAACTTTCAACACAACTCTTCAAAGCATCCAAACAAATGGCAGCTTCACCGACTTTGACGCGCAGACATGGCTGAGCACAGCCCTCACCAACATCGAGATCTGTCGCCAGAACTTCAACAATCTCGATGTCAGCAAATTCAAGTCGTCGATTCTCGCCGGAAATGTATCCAAGCTGATAAGCAACAGCCTCGCCACGAACAACATGTTGCTTAAGATCTCTGGGTGGTGGCGGCAGCGGGCGACAATTTCTACAGCAATCATGGAGGGTTCCTGGGCTAGGTTTCGACCCGAGAGAAAAAACTGTTGCAAAATATGCACCTGGCGATGAAAGCCAATGTGATTCAGCAGCAATCAAGTCAATTGAGTCGGTGACAAACAAGGGAGCGGAGCTAAGATTTTAAAAGTGGCCAGACGAGATTAGACTCATATATTTAGTCACAAATTTAAAGCCAACTTGATTGAACAACAATTGAGACGGTGACAAATGAGGGAGTGGAGCTAAGATTTTAAAAGTGGCCGGATGAGATTAGATTATGTATTTAGTCACAAATTTAAACGGACGAATTTACAGTTTCACATGTAAAAGTCGGAAAGAAAAAATAAAAAAAATTCAACCAAAATGTAGTTATGAAAATAAAATATGTCCATGCAATCGCTTTGGATCCGCTATTACGAATGAATCTAGGTGAGAGAGGGGGAGCATAGTTAGGTCTTTTAATGGTAATGTTGGTCATAATTTATACAGTAATTAAGTAGGTGAACCAACTATTATTTTTTATTTCAATAGTGACTATTTACATGATAAATTCTACTCCCTCCATTCTAGAATAAATGTCCTACGTATCCTTTAAAATTCATTCACCAATAAATGTCCTACTCTAATTTTTTTACCATACTACCCTCTTTAAATCCTAAAATTACTATCCTTTGCCATTAGGGGACCTACCTTTTACCCCACTAAAAATAACTTTATTCCTACTTTTTAGTCAACACAACAACTTTATTCCTACTTTTTGGTCAATACCACTATTTTTTTTATCAAAATCACTATTCTTTTGTCATTATTCCACTACCCCTATATTTTAACTTTTACCCACTAAAAACAACTTTATCAGATTTCTTAATCTCCGTGCCAAACCCACAATGGGACATCTATTGGAGAATAGAGGGAGTACCTTTTAATCGAGTTTAAGATGAGTACTTGTAAAAACATACACATTCAAGTTGGGAGAAATTAAATGGGTGGGAGTATCAATTTAACTTAAACAAGCGGGTCGGCCCGAATAGACTTAAAAAAAGGGGATCATTTTAACAATTTCTAGCCCTAAAAGCCCAATTGGAGAAGTGAGTTTGTAATTAACAAATATTTACACAATGAATTTGGGATGAGGATAGATAATAAAATCTATTTTAAAATCGGGTTCGAAAAGGTGGCGAGTATAAAAATTTTAATTAAAAAATAAGATACAAAATACTCCCTCCGTAATTGTATAAGTGCCCTGTTTCAACCCTTTCCTCTATAATTATAAGTGCTATGTTTGACCTTTTTTTTTCCCTATTATACCCTTACTACTTATATAAATTACTACCCCTTGCCATTGTGACCCCACCAGCCCACAATCTTAATTTCCCTAATCTAATTAACTAAATTAATTAACACTACCTAATTAATTGGATTTGGGTCTAAAGAAGGAGCCCAAACCCAAATATTTGCTCGGTCCACTCTATCCACTCTCTATCTCTCTTTCCCAAAATCACTCAGCCAATTTCTTAGATCCACTCTCTCTATCTCTCTGTGATATCCAATCTCTCTCTCTCTCTCTTCAAACCCTAGATCATTTGCCGACTTCACTCGATCCACTCACTCTTTCTCTCTGTGAAATTTTACATGTATCATCTATCACTTTGATTCATCTTTTTCATGAAGAGATCAGCTGCATTTCTGGATGAATCGACCTCTGATTTCATGGTCAATTTTGGTGAAAACCCTTATTTCATGGTCCAGTCGAGCGATGATTTTGCTTCCCAGCCATGGGAATCGGAGTCCGATTGCTACGAGTATGTGCCTGAATCAATCTTTCCTGAGATTGTTTATGTAAATTCTTCCCAATCGCCGCCGAGATCTGCAGATCTATGGAGTTCGGTGCCGGAGAAGACTGGATCTGAGGTTGGAGATGCTTCTCCCCGAAAATCGAAGCCGTCGCCACCATTCTCTGTAGATCCTCGTTGCTTGGTGCCGGTTCCTTCCTTCGAATCTGTGACGCTGCCCTCCACTGTTGTTCTTCATTGCTTGGTGCTGGTTCCTACCCTCGAATCTGTTACACCGCACAAGGAAGCAGATAAAGGTGGTGACCAGCTTACAGCCAGAAAAAGAATTCTGGCTTGGAGCGCTGCTTACGAACTCCAGAAACAATCTGAACAACCAGGGTGGATAACGCCAGAAGAACAATACACTTATTTGATTGATGAGTGTTCAAGTCTCAAATCAAAAAGGGAGGAAATTCTTGCTTGGGCTTCTAATATCTAGGTGATTCCGTTCTATGTTTTCTGCATATTTTTTCTTGCTGGTGAAGCCTGGTGACGGCTGGTGATGATTATTTGAGTTTTCTGTGCGTTGTGGGGGTGGCTGGTGATGCCTTTGCTGTTGCTTGATGCTATCTGTGATGCTTGTTGGTGCATTCTATGATGAATACATTGTATATGATGATGTGTGCATTCTGCGATTTGTGCCTTATTTCTGATGACATGCTACCATTCACATGATGAATTTGTGATTGTTTATGATGCAATTCTGATGATTAGCTGCATTTCATATGATGAAGTGTGCATTATATGAACTGGTAGAATTGATACTACTCTACACTCTCACATATGCCACCACTAGGTCTCATTATATGATGTAATCTAGTTCGGAGGCAGAAATGAGAGCCCCCTGAAGTCAATGATGCAAAAAAAAATGTGATTAATCAAAGTGCTGAGACCATTTACATTCCAAACAACACACAAAAACATGCTGTTTGTCCTTGTAACCTTACCAAAAAACTGGCCATTGTTGTCATGTCTTCTACTCCTCAATTCCAACATGCCCCATCCTATAAATAAGCTGTTGAATGTTGTGTACTCCCTCTCCTCCATTGCTCTCCAGATACTGATATGCTTCCATCACTACCCCCTCCTCAATGTCATATGTTTCTAGTAGAGCCCCCTGCCTCTTAAGTACTCCTTTACCAACATGTGGAAGGGTGTACTCATTGCTCCCTCTTGCCTTTATTAATTCTGTGTGACAGCTCTGTAGTGTTAAAAACACATCATTGAGCTTCTCACTGTCATAATTCTGAAAGGCCTCCTGCACCTTCTTGATCATTTCATCCACTGTTGTTGCATTCTTCTCATCTTTCAAGGTTTGAATGGACCTGAAAAAACTCAAGTCATTCACATTTATGTCTGGTGAATTTGCTGGTTGTTGAACTATTTGAATATTGAATCCATGCGAGTGAGCTGTTGCTTCGAAATCTGGATCATCATTGCTAATGTGTGGCCTTGCATTATCCTGTTGAATGATTATGTGTTTACTGATTCCTTCTGGCCACTTTGCAATGATACTTGGCACAAGCTGCAACAGAATATGGCTAAGTGATGATTGTAGTGTTACAATCTGATAGCAACAGAATATGATACACTTACCCATTGAATGAATGCATCCTTCATCACTGGTTTTGTTATTGATGCAATAGGCTTGGTCAACATGGTTCCCTTTTCTCTATTCTTGCTCTTTCTAACTGCTGGCTCTTGAAATATGAATAGCTATATTCCAAACTTCCCATCACATATGCATCTTCCTTCTGCATCATACATTGGCATTCCAATTGCTGATAAAAACATTATTTTGAGGATGTGTTGCTTGGATTTGATGGTCTGTGCTATTCTTTCTCACCATTCACAATGTAATATCTCTGTGAGCTATTGGTCAGATTGAACCACTTTTCATCAACATGAATGTGATTATACATTGTCTGATATGAAATCATACCATTGCTACTTATACTAAGGCTCCATTTGAGCCTGGTAAGCATGTTCTGAGAGGTTAGATGAGGCTTGACAGAATTGCTATGTGGCTTCACTTTTTCTTCTTTCACAAATCTCTGAACTACAAATGTGCTAACCCCAAGGTTAAGACCAACCTTTCTTATTGTTGCTCTCTCCAACACTGACAAGCTTTTCATCTTTTCTGCATCTAACACTTTTTTTGTGCCTTTAACTGACCCTTTCTTCATTGATTTCAGGTGCAGGGGTAGCCCAAGGCTTTCTGCGCTTTAGCTGCTATCCATATCCTCCAAACAGTCTTCAAGTCAACAGCAAACATCTTTGCAGCTTCACCTTTGGCGCCATAGTTGAGCTTTCCATTTTTGCTGTTCTGAAATAGCCAAGCAGCAAGATTGTTTCTCTGTATTTCTGACAGATTCTTTGCTCCATTTCTCTCTTCTTGGCTCATTTTGAAGTACTCTCACTTGTATTTATTGCTCTCTAGTGTTTTCAATGAATTATGGCAGAAATCTCACTGTATTTATGGTGGCTGTATAGGAGTAGAGTAGGTGAACTTTTGAGATTTAAATCTCCCTCCACAATTTCTATATTTGTTTCCCAGATTTTGGAAATGAATGAAATGAATTCCCTCCTTAATTATTTGATCAAATCAGCTGTTTACTTTAATTTGTTTATTGTTCAGCAGCTTTCCTGTTTTTTTTTTTTTTTTTATATTTTCTGTTCCAGTTTATATTTCCAATAAAAATTGTACAGAAATCGAGTTTATACATGTACATAAATGGAATTTATACATGTACTGAAATTTAACAAACACATGTACAGAAATAAAAAAAAACAAACAAACAAACAAACACATTTACTAACCTTTGTTAAATCGAAATTTAACAACCATATGTACAGGAACCAAAAAAAAACAAACAAACACATTTACTAAGCTTAATGAAATCGAAATAATTGTGAAAATGTACAAGTCTTATTAAAAATGAAACAAACAAAAGGATTTATTCTAGAGTTTATTATGTGATTTGGCCATATTGGGGCTATCACCCCAATTTTTAGCCCACCAATTTTACAAATCCAAATTTTGGCCATCCCTTTACAAATTGAGCCCGAAAGCTAAGCCCGTGGGTTTTAACTATTTGAACCCAAACCGGATCCTAACTAACCCGCTCAACCGGGTCACAATACCCACCCAAATTAGATTTACCCTATCTCATGAATTGAATTCACCCTCTTTCTCTCAGCTCGACGGCGCTCTCTCTCTCTTTCTCTCTTCCAGCTTCATCTCTCGTTCTCTCTGTATTTCTCTCTTCCTCCCGTCGCATGAAATTGATATGTTCCATCCATTTGTTGATTAATCCGGGAAGTGTAATTTAGGATCGGAGCTCACCTATCTCCGTCACCATTTGAAATTGATCCGACACGATTTCTCGAGCTCACCTATCTCCGGCGACATCACCGACGAAAATCTCTGGATCGGAGTTACTTTCTCAGACGATCTCCTCTCCATGAACATGCGATTCTAAGATTATTGAGGTTATTCTAAAATTCTCTTCAAATCATGCAGTTGTTCTGTTTGTACTTGTTTTTAGATTAATCTAGGTAATTATGTTATGAATGTGTTTACATGATGTGAATTGCTTAGTTGAATTCTGATTAGGCATCCATTTCTATTTGATTTGATTGTAGTTTCACGTTTTTCATCTCATTCTATGTGTACATGGTTGTTGTGATTTGGTATAGTTGGAATGACTGACTTCAGTTGTTCCAACTGTACCAAGCTTCCATGGCTGAATTCATCTTCGTTTACTTGTTCTCAATTTGTGTGTACATGCATGGTGTGTTTTGGTACAGTTGGAAACGACTGGCTTTAGCTGTTCCAACTGTACCAAGTTTCCATTGCTGAATTCGTATTCGTTTTGTTGTTCTCGATTTGTGTGTGCATGCATGGTGTGTGTTTGGTGCAGTTGGAACGACTGATATCAGCTGTTCCAACTGCACCAAAGAAGAGAGTTGATCCCCGTTCCCCCTAGGGTTCACCATTAGGGTTTTTAGAATGCCACCGTTCCCTAATTGTGCATGGTGTGTGTTTGGTGCAGTTGGAACGACTGTTATCATCTGTTCCAACTGTACCAAGCTTCCATGGCTGAATTCGTCTTCGTTTAGTTGTGTGTGCATGCATGGTGTGTGTTTGGTGCAGTTGGAACGACTGATATCAGCTGTTCCAACTGCACCAAAGAAGAGAGTTGATCCCCGTTCCCCCTAGGGTTCACCATTAGGGTTTTTAGAATGCCACCGTTCCCTAACTGTGCATGGTGTGTGTTTGGTGCAGTTGGAACGACTGTGATCATCTGTTCCAACTGTACCAAGCTTCCATGGCTGAATTCGTCTTCGTTTAGTTATGTGTGCATGCATGGTATGTGTTTGGTGCAGTTGGAACGACTGATATCAGCTGTTCCAACTGCACCAAAGAAGAGAGTTGATCCTCGTTCCCCCTAGGGTTCACCATTAGGGTTTTTAGAATGCCACCGTTCCCTAATTGTGCATGGTGTGTGTTTGGTGCAGTTGGAACGACTGTTATCATCTGTTCCAACTGTACCAAGCTTCCATGGCTGAATTCGTCTTCGTTTAGTTGTGTGTGCATGCATGGTGTGTGTTTGGTGCACACCAAAGAAGAGAGTTGATCCCCGTTCCCCCTAGGGTTCACCATTAGGGTTTTTAGAATGCCACCGTTCCCTAATTGTGCATGGTGTGTGTTTGGTGCAGTTGGAACGACTGATATCATCTGTTCCAACTGTACCAAGCTTCCATGGCTGAATTTGTCTTTGTTTAGTTGTGTGTGCATGCATGGTGTGTGTTTGGTACAGTTGGAACGACTGATATCAGCTGTTCCAACTGTACCAAGCTTCCATAGCTGAATTCGTCTTCGTTTAGTTGTGTGTGCATGCATGGTGTGTGTTTGGTGCTAGTGGAACAGCTGACTTCAGTTGTTCTAACTGTACCAAGCTTCCATGGCTGATTTGTCCATATTATAATGACCTACTTATACTGATACACTTTCTTCTATTTTGTAGATGAGTGCGAAAGGTTTGATTATTGCTCATGGAGGGACTTGGGTGAACACTGTTTATGAGGGTGGACGGAGGGAATATATGCTTGTTCCGGGTAATGGCATAACGTTTGATGAGCTATTGGATAAGCTTGAAATGCGTGTGATGAAAGAGAGGACGATTTACAGATATGATATTGATGCGTTGTTTGAGTCTCCTGGATGTGAGGTGATGAGGATGAAGATCACCGATGACTTTGAGTTGACACATGTGTTGAGTGCAGTGGAGATGCCTATATTACATGTCAGTGTTTCGTGTATTGGTCGTGAGTTGGCGAAGCATGTTTTACATTGTCCTGCTGCTATTGAAGTTTCAGCTTCTAGCCATGTTAGTAGTAGTGATAAACAGTCTGATGATGTTCATGATGGTTATGAGGTTGTTGAGGATGACGATATGGATGAGGAGGAGGACCTGGATGATTTTGTTGGGCAAAACGACTACGGGGATGATCATGATAGTGATTATGATGTTTGCTATGGTAGGGATTGTCACAAGCAGGCATCTGGTGATGTTTCGGATAAAGAGAATGGTGATGATCATCACCCTACTAGTCAGTGGATTATCCCAGGTGCTGCATACCAATCTTCAATCCCTTGTCGGGAACTAGGCATAGAGGAGGATGACACGAGCAGTGAGGAGTTACGTAAGGACGGTCTGTTTGCAAACAAGAAGAGATTGCTTGTAGCTTGTGGTGTTTATCACCTTATTAACCATTCAACATTTTCTACAGTTCGTTCATCAAAGCAGAGATATCATATTGTATGCAAATTTGGTGGTCGTTGCCCATTTATTGTTCAGGGAAAGCCGTTGGGGAAGATGTGGTTGATTACTGAATTCGTTCCCCATAGCTGTGAGATGGACCTGAGGTATCATGCTCCCCCGAAGGTGTCTTCTAAAGTGTTAGCTTCGTATTTCATACCGGAATTGATGGTTAAAGGTGTTACATTAACACCAAAAGCTATTCAGGCGTTGCTACAACAGAAATATGGTATTCATGTGAAGTATAATACTGCACTTGCTGGAAGGAATTTGGCTATTATGAAGACGTACGGTGATGCGGATACTTCCTTCCACATCCTTGCAAGGTATATATACATGTTGGAGAAGGTAAATCCTGGTTCTGTTGTAGATCTGCAAACCGATGAAAATAATGTCTTTGAATATGTATATATTGCTTTGGTTGCTTGCATTAAAGCATATAAGCTTTGTCGGCCTATGATTGTTGTGGATGGCACTCATTGGAAGGGAAAATACAAGGGTATTTTATTTGTTGCTGTTGGCAAGGATGCAAATGAACAAATAGTACCCTTAGGCTTTGGCATTGGTGACAAAGAGTGTGATGCTTCGTGGATCTGGTTCCTTAAGCAGCTACGAAAGACATTTGGAGTGCGTGAGGAGTTAGTGTTTGTCACAGATCAGCATCCGAGCATAAGCAATGCGATTGAACAAGTGTTTCCAGAAGCGCACCATGCACTTTGTGGCTATCATATTCAGAACAACATCAAGCATTGGGGAAGTGATGTCGTTGAAATTTACAAATTAGCTGCAAGGGCTTACAAGGTTAATCGTTTTGAGCAGCACATGGAGAATTTGAAGGTTGTTAAAGCCAAAGCATATGATAAGTTGATGAAAATGGGTCCAAGCAGATGGGCTCGTTCACACTGCCCTGTCCGTCGTTTTCTCCTTATGACATCTAATCCTGCTGAGTGTATGAACAACTGTCTTTGATGGTCTAGAAGATTGCCCGTTTGCACCCTTTTGGAGACTATTCGAGATAGGATTGGAGTTTGGTTCTATGAGCGGCGGGTTATTGCTACTGAAAGACCTCTCGAGTTAGATTTGTCGGATTGGGCATCAATGAGATTAGCAAAATCAGTTCATTTGGGCCTCAAAATGTCTGTGCAACCAACTAGTTCAACCAAGTTTGAGGTTAAAAATGATGACAAGAGTTATGTTGTTGATCTTGAAAGCCACACATGCACGTGTCTTATTTTTCAGTTCCAAATGATACCATGTCCTCATGCTGCAGCTACCATAGGGTAATTATTATTATTTATCTCATTTTTTCTTCATAATATGTTATATTTTTTGCCTGTTCTGTCTTTAAGTGTTTGGTACAGTTGGAACCACTAGCATCAGCTGTTCCAACTGTACCAATGTTCCTTGGCTGATTTGGATTCTTTTGCTTATATGTTCTTGATTTCTGTGTGCATGTATGTGGTGTGTTGGGTACAGTTGGAACAACTGACTTCATTTGTTCCAACTGTACCAAGCTTCTATGGTTGAATTTGGATTCGTTTACCTGTTCGACATTTTTTGTGTGTGCATGTGGTGTGTTTGGTACAGTTGGAACCACTGACTTCAGTTGTTCCAACTGTACCAAGCTTCCTTGGCTGAATTCAGATTCATTTACTTGTTCGTCTACTTTTTTATTTTGTTCTTTCTTTTTTGTTTTTTTAATTTTTGGGTGCAGGAAGGTCCGTCAGAACCCATCATCGTATGTGAATTCTTATTTCTCCACTGTTTCTCTCCGTGAAATATATTCTGGAGAGGTGATGCCATTACCGAATCCTGAAGATTGGCGTATTCCCCCTGATATCGCTTTGAGGGTTGTGCAAATGCCGGGTGAGGTTCGACAAGCTGGGAGGCCGTGTGAGTAGAGAATCAAGAGTGGTGGTTTCGGTTCATATCGGAGGGCCCGTCGATCGCAGGTGGTTAAGAGTGGTGATTCCAGTTCTTCAGTGAGTCGTATTTGTTCTCAATGCCATGAGCCTGGACACTATGATACTACCTTCAAACTAGTCATTCCATTGAAACCTCGGGAAGAAGTCAGCAGCAGCGAGTCAGGTGTTACTGGTCGTAGAAAGAGTCGGTGCAACATATGCAAGGCTGAAGATCATAACCGAGCAACATGTTCTCTTAGATTTGGTTGAAGTTTTTTACAGTTTCACGGGCTGACCGATTTTATTGTTCATTTTTTATATATAATATTGACCTCCCTGTCAGTACTCTTGGCACAATTTAACTCCTTTGTCCCATTCATACTGAATTTATGATTAGATTTTGAATTCCGCAATATCATTCCGTGTTTATTGTTTAGTGTTTACATTATATTTTATGTTGTATCTTTATGTAGCGAATTGTTATAATGTATTGTATCAGGGGTTCATTCATTGTTTTTAAAGTGTTGTGATATGTTTGGTACAATTGGAACAAATTTCTCATTTGTTTCAACTGTACCAAAATTACCATACTTGTGAGATTTTGTCATGTTTGGATGGTACAGTCGGAACAAATGGGCAAATTTGTTCTGACTGCACCAACTATCTAGAGTATAACTTTTAATATTGTAACAGTAAATATTGAAGGTTTGTTTCTGTATGTTTGGTACAGTTGGAACAACTGATTTCAATTGTGCCAACTGTACCAAGATTCATTGACTGAATTCGGATTTGTTTACCTGTTCGACATCATTGTGCTTGCATGTGTGTGTTTGGTGCATTTGGAACAACTGAAAGTACTACTACTAGTAAAATAAAAAGACAATTCTAGATTTTGATGGACTTTAGTAATAAAAAGACAATTCTACATTTACTACTAATATTAACGATTATATACAACCCCCATGCTTAATACACCCCACAAACTCCCACATTGTATCAAAATGTAAACTATACAAACACTGTTTCAAAAATATAAACTGTTCAATACTTAGACAATGCATCATTTAGATTTGCTTCCTCGTCAACCCCTTCCTCTTCTTCTTCATCTGCTACAGGTTCCATAGGCTCAGAGGTACTTTCTGGCTCGAATGTACTTGCATCGGTGCTGAATTTATAGATTGTTTCCGCCATTTTACCACGAAATGTTTTTACCCCAGCTTTGGTCATGCGCTTTTTTCGGTATCTTCCAGTCAGCATCATCTCAGCATACTTCACAGCTAGAGCTCCACAACTGAAGTTGTCTACCTGTCTCAAATGATTCGTTCCATCATTTGGGAACGAATAGATCCACTCCGTGTACTTGGGCTGAATGTGTAATGCCCCGTAAATTCCTTACGTTCTAAAAAGTTTAAAGTTAATTAAATAAATGGCTTTGCACGCCTAAGTTTACAATTTTTGAATTCTAAGGCTAACGGTCGAATCCGTTATTAAAAATAAATTACACTAGTCTGCTGGACGGCTACTGTATTTAGGGTTAAAGCGTACGAAAAGTTTTTAGTTTATAAACTAAGAACGGAAAACCGTCTAATTTCTACGTCTACAAAATCGCAATACGAACACGTCGAGAAAGTTTCTTTTTACGTTTTTCCGGATGAAACTCGGACTTGTCGTCCCGAGTTTTTGTCAAAATAAATTTTATAAATTTATTTTTCTAATTGAGTTCATACGTTAGAATTTAAGGTTAAATCGAATCGCGACGATTTTGTACCGAACAACGTTTTTCGTCGTTCGTTTTCCCGTAACGTCGGATCGCGCCGGAAAAATGTAACCCTCCAAATCTCTGCATGGACAGCCGCCACCTCACCTTAATTAGGTGTCAACATGCATGTGTTGACTTAATTAAACTAATGACACCTACAATCACCTTTACACCATGTCAAATTTTTCATCATTTCATCATTTACAACAAAACAATTTCCATCTCTCTCTCTCCACTCTCTCTCTTGGCAGCCCTCTCCCATTCATCCATCTTCATTTTCTTCATCTCCTTCATCCACCATTGAAGACTCTTCAAGAGCTTGAAGAAATCATACAAGTCCTTAATTCATCCAACAAAACACCATACATCCTTTGTTAATTCTCTAGGTAATGATCTCCTCTCCATTTCTATCCATTTAGTTTTCTTTTCTTCTCTTTTTCCATTTTGTTCGAAATTTTTAAGGTTATGGGATAGATGAATTGATCTTAGAATGATGAAATTAGATATGTTAGATAGATTAATTGGAGATTAAAATGGAACAAAAATATGAAACCTAACATCTATGTTAATGCAGAATTTTTTTTGGGAAATAGTAGAATTTCTAATTTTCTTCTTTTGATCATGAATTCTTACTTAGTAGGTGATTAATTAGTGTATGGGATGAAAAGGGATTGAAAGCCCTATGTTATTATGAAATTTAATTAGGGTTTGAAGAATAAATTAGGGGTTTTTGCATGTTAATTGATAATAGAATTGCAATTGATTAATTGGTAATATAAGAGTATGTTTAGTAAATAAATGTTGTTAATTTGAGAAGAAAATCATCCCCTTAAAGTATGTATGAAATCAGAAAATTTATAACATAATTAGGAGTTTATACATGTTTGATATTAAGTGATGATTTGTTAGTTGATTATGTTGCAAATCATATTAGTTAATAATAGAAGTTAATTGGAAATTTTCTAAAAATGTTTAATGGAATGTAAGAGAATAAAATCACCTTATAAACTGAGTTATAATGATGATAAGATATGTTAGCATGCATGAAAATGATTCATATTAGACGTAGATTAACGTCGTAAAATTTGAACGAAAACCGACGACTTTTTGAAATCGCGTAAGAGACAAATATCTAGTTGTAACTAATAATCGGGAAGTCGGATGAAAATTCTAACTTGATGTTATTGTGTATAATGAAATTTAGAACATCTTTCCAGTTGACATCATAAGCATCCGAGTTGATATAATATGGGTTATAGTGATAATCGGGAACTAGAACACGTTTGGAATTTCTTTGTTGGTATAGTACTTAATAGTTGAAATCCGACGTTAGAACGTCGTGCTTTTGAACAAGTTGAGAAGGAGTTTGTCACGTACGGAGGTACGTGATGACTACTTTAAGAGTCCAGTTTCTAAAAAAGTTGAATACGAGAATTTAAAACGAACCTAAAACGTTATACGGCGAACTTATCAATCAATTAGGGTTTCCACGGCAGTTTTGCGACCCTCGCCGGAAACTGTTATAACTTCCAGCTCGTTTATCGGATTTGTGATCCGTAAATTGGAGCACGAACTAGACTTCCTAAGCTTTCTAATGATAGAGGGCTCACTTCCTATTTCCAAGTCCTCTGTTCTGGACAGCCTTCAGAGTTACTGGATTGTACAGTGAATTTTCAGTTTCTTGTTTTCTAAGTTGTTTAGTTCACAACTTAACTTCTTTCAATCGTTTAAGCCGTTTTTATCTATCGAACATCTACCTACTGACCCTAAAGTCAAGTACAAGACCTCTAGTGATGGAGACCAGTCGAGACCTTATATCTTATCTTTTCTTTAAAGAAGTAATAAACGAGAAATTCCTTAAATCGTTCAAAGAATTAAAGTAAATCGCCTAAGTTGATTCTTTCCAACTTAGCTTCTCTTAATCTTTAAAGTCGTATTAGGATATCGACTACCATCTCTACTGACCCGAGAGTCGAGTATGAGATCTTCCAAGTTCTAACGAGATTGATACGAGTCTCGTTTCCCGTTTAAGTAAAACGAATCTAGTAAGCGTGCAAATGCCCAAAAGAATAAAATAACTAAATCTTTAATCGATTATCCTTTACAACCCGTTTTTAAAGTATGTTCATTTTACGATGAAGGAGGGAGCCAATTGTAGAGAAAGGACGGAAGATCCAAAGTTGCAAGTTTTGCTTTAAGTTCTGTAAATTAAGGTGGGCTTTTATCTATATCAAATAAAATGTGGGTTTTTCCACAACTCGAAAATATTATTTATCGCTTTGATAATTGTGTTTTCAAAGTGATAATCTTGGCATAAACTGTTTCAACTATTTTATGTGAGTTCTCTTGTACCTATCTGAGTTAACATTCGTGTTTTCAAAATTTCTGAGTTAACCTTCGGATTTTCCAGACTTTTAGAGTTAATCTAACTAGGTTAACTAACGATCGGCTCTGAGTTAGCTGCTAAGTGCTTTCCAGAGTTAGTGCACTTTGTAACCTGTGGTGTATGTGATATCCTGTTGAGGGGTACCAGCCACGGTGAATTAGTTTTGGTCAAGATTGAACATAGCATACTCTAAAAATGCTTGCGCAAGCTGCTTTATACAAATCAGTTAGAAAATGTTTAGTAGGCACGGGCCTTTTCAACAAAACCCCGATGCGCTACGGTTATAAAATGCCAGATTATTTATACATATGACTATGATTTCGGCATCGTGCCCACTAAGTACGTTTGTACTTAGCCCTGCATTGTTTTCTAAATGTGCAGGTTGAAGCGACGGTGAGCGGCGACGGTTGATGTTGAGTTGAAAGATAGGTTGCTTTAGTTAGAACTCTTCCGCTGCAGAACTCTGAATCTTTTGAGATGTACCTTTTGAACAATTCTCAGTAGTCTAAGTCTGTAAATATGAACCTAACTTCTTTTGTACTTTTGTCGAGTAATCCTTAGGGATTAACTCTTTCTTATCTATATTAAAGTCTTGTTCATGGTTTATCAATGTTTTTTTCATAAATGTTTAGTCAGTTAGTCCCCTTCTTCCCCGCTTCTTTAATCCAACCCCAGTCGCACCCCGGCATCTGCCGTCCCTCGGGATTTGGGGCTGTGACAGAATGCTCTTCCCTTTGTAGTAGTCAATCGTTTTCAGGAGTTGTGGGAGCAGCCTGCACAGTGGTACGAAGACTTCTTGGCGTATGCTGTAATGTTTTTCCTCAAATATATGCTGATTTGAGTCATAGATGATGACTTCCTGCTGCATGAAATCTACCAAGCAAGTGGCCCAGTGCATGTTGAAGTGAGCGACCACTATGACCTGACATGATCAATGAAAATCACAACCACATCAGTTACACATATTCAGAAAAACAAGCAAGTGGAACTGTCTTTTGGTACTTTTGGCACAAATATATTCATTTGTGCCAAGAGTACCAAATGAATCCACATTATACTTTGCATGCATACCAAGACAGGTGAAATTAAACTGGAATTATCATGAATTCTGTTGGAACAGTTGGAACAAATTTACTCATTTGTTCCAACTGTGCCAACAAGCTAACAAACAATCAAACAAACAAGTTGCATTTAGTACTATTTCTGTTGGAATAGTTGGAACAAATTTACCCATTTGTTCCAACTGTTCCAAGAGGCTAGCTATCATTCAAACTAACAAATTTACCCACTTGGTGAATAACTAACCTTCTTCAAGTCCTTCCATTTCTTCAGAAACTTCCCCCATCTTGGATACTGGCCCTCAGCATACATGCGCAGCGTTTTCATCTCATCGTCCGGTACAACCTCCTCAGTTTGTTGGCTATAGATGGTGCCTTCTGGGTCCGTTCCATGCATTTGCTTCCATATGTGGTGTATGACTATCTATGCATTATGAGATTATCAGATATCATTTACTTGATTATTATAAATTGAAAGTTTGATAAATCTTGTTCAACTTACCATGAAATCTGAGCTTGTGATACCAATGTCGGCATCGATGTCACCAGCTTTAAGTCCAGCAAGTTCTAGCTTTGATGCTATCACAGCAAGGTATGAGTCTATGTGATCATTGTCAATCATTTTATCCATGTCTCTGAGATCCTCAAACCATTGTCTTCGCACCAAATACGCCAAACCCACGTTTCTCCTGCACATACAAATGCATATGAATAAGAATATTAATGAGAATTCAATCGTAATATTTAATCACTTACTCTTCTTTATTGCTCTTTATAAACAATTTGAAGTCTGTTCCCCTGACGTCTTTAGGCAGGAATGGGCTTTTACAGGCTGCAGACGGAAGCTTTTTCCTGATTGGCCTTGTTCGCACTATTTTCTCAGCCTCCAACGTAGGTTTTTCTGCATGTTGTGCCGGTTGTGACGCTTCTGGTGGTTGTTGTGATGTCGTTGCTTGTGTTTCATTGGCTGAAGATGGTGTTCCCCACGTGCGGTGGTAGAATCTCCGTTCATTTTCGATGTAGGCTTTCCATTCAGCAGTGCTCTGGTGTGTTTGTTCCAACTGTGCCAACCAAGCATATGCATTATGATACCAAACATCTAGAGGAGCATCATGACATAATCTTTAAACAATTGGAAGCTTGGTACAGTTGGAAGAACTGGAATCAGTTGTTCCAAATGTACCAACACACACACATGCAAACACATGGAAATGTTGAACAAGTAAACACATACAAATTCACAATTGGAAGCTTGGTACAGTTGGAACAACTGGAATCAGTTGTTCCAAATGCACCTGATCACACACATGGATGCAAACAATGAGTCAATGTGTGGTACAGTTGGAACATTTGAAAGTCAGTTGTTCCAACTGTACCAAAAAACACAGACATGCATGCACATAAAATATCGAACAAGTAGTCAATCGAAGTAATATTTTTACCTGAGTTGGTGGATGAGATGGCTGTCCACGTTGCATTCTGGCCATGACGCAGTCGGCTATGTCGTTGATGAGTTGTCCCCGATCGAAATGTGCAGCAAATTCTATACGCGCTTGCTTTGCTGCACGATCTCCGACTCTATCAATGAACTCCTTCATCAGTGCATTGGTGAATGAGATGATAGGTTGTTCCTGCTGAGTTCCATCGCCTTCATCCAGTCTCTCCTCATTTCTCTCCAACCGTGGTCGTTTGGGTGCATATCTATACCTTGCTGCCAATCCTTTTGCTCTTCTTATGTTTCCCTCGGCAAGTTTATCAAACTTGAACTCGAATGGCATGCCTCGTTTCTCAACAGATTCCCAGTTCTTGTGTCTCTTTTCCTCAGTGGTTGGCACCAGTGGCCAACAAACCTGCTAAAAATCATGATATGTTATGTATATACTATATATTAAGGTGCAGAGAACATAAAAATGGTATTATTAAGCATTTTTACTTGTCTGCCTGTTTGTACATTACAATAATTTCTTGGGTATATGAACCTCAACATACGTGGAAATGATTTCTGTCGCAGTGTTCCTCCGATATCCTTTCCCACCTTTGGCAAGACACTGTATATCCAAGCCTGATAGAGAACATATGGAGTTATTTAACTTTTATTGCAAAACTAAACAGTAAGAATTTAACGATAACTTACCAAAAAGCCAATACAGTTCCCTGAATTGATATGATACGCTCGACTTTTGTCTTCGTCAGCCAAAATGCACTTGAGACTGTCAATAGCGCTTATTGTCATTTGGTATGACATGCTTCCCCATGGGAATTCCTCCCATGTTGGTTTGTCCTCCACGAGCACCCACAGCCAATCCGGAATCGTGTGACTCGATGCATCGTACCCAAATAACATATCAGCCACTATTAGTATCTTTGCAGCCTTGACGTAGTCTTCGGGGTCTTCACCCAATTCCCTTACTGTAAACCTCTCCCTCAAATCATTGGGGGTAGTGTCATTCCTCCCCATGAGCCTGTGATAAAACGATCCTTTACGGGGGTTGTGATTTACATATGGATCAAAGCTGCTCGATCCGAATCTCAGTCCCGTCATCAGAAAGTACTCAACTCTAGAAAACTTAACCACCCGACCTTCTTCCACTTCAAAGTAGAGAGTTGTTTGATCTTGCTCCGATTCTCCTCTCACTTGTCTTGATATTATGTAATGCAGAGCTTTGCCTGGCCGCCATATGTGTGCCGGCAGTCTCAAGAAATCACCCAAAGCGGAATCCATCAACTCATTCAATGATCCTGTACCTTCTAACACTTCTCGTATTATTTCAACGGCGTTCTCCTTCCCCTTCACAGCCACCTTGTGATACACATCGATCAAATCGGGGGGTTTCAAGCACCATCTTACCTGCATTCGGAAAATAGAAAACATATGAGGCTCAGTTTAGTAAACAGCAAGCAAATATATTCATTTGTGCCAAAAAGTACCAAATGAATCTACATTATACTTTGAATGCACACCAAGACAGGTGAAATCAAACTGGAATTATCATGAACTCTGTTGGAACAATTAGAACAAATAGGCAAATTTGTTCCAACTGTTCCAACAAGCTAACTAACATTCAAACAGGTTGCATTTAGTACTAATTCTGTTGGAACACTTGGAACAAATGGGCAAATTTGTTCCAACTGCTCCAACAAGCTAACTAACAATCAAACATGGTGCATTTAGTACTAATTCTGTTGGAACAGTTGGAACAAATGGGTAAATTTGTTCCAACTGTAGCAAACTGTTCCAACAAGCTAGCTATATTTATTTCTGGAAAAATAATCGTGAATTAGATGAACTATAGCAATCATTCTGCACAGAAATCATATCTAACATCATTTACAATGCTAAGAATCGAGATCTAAACCTAATTTCACATCTACAAATGCATAACATGAACCATGAACCAACAATGAAAATAGGTTTGAGTTTAGATACTACCTCGGCTGGAATTTTCTCTGGTTCGTAGGATTCTTCTGCATTCCCGGCGTCGCCGGCATCCCTACCGTCGTCGGCATTCTCTGTGTCGCCGGCATTCTCAGCGCCGCCGGCATTCTCATCAGCCTGAGTTGTCGCTGCGGTTGATGGCACAGAAATCATAGAAATTGTTGGTTGCACGAAATCATCGGAAGATTGAGATGCTTCTTCACCATCTCTTCTATCGATTTCCTAACAGATGTCCATCACATCTTCGGGTAATACAGATGCGGCATCTGCAGCCGCCCTCGATGCCTGAGATGCGCGAGATTTACTGGATCGACGCGTCATATTGGCTGAAACGAATGAAGGCGGAGAAGAAGAATAAGAAGAAGAAGATGGTACAGTCGGAACAAATGGATGAGAATTTGGGGGAAGAGAACTGTAAAAGTGAATTAGGTTGGGGGAACCCTGAACCCACTTACCCGAAACCCAAACCCAAACCCTTGCAGCTGACCCGAATCTGAGAACCCAACCCGCGCCCCAACCCGAATCCAGCCCGATCAACTTAAAAAGCCCCAACCCGAAGCCCAGATGGCTATAATTTGGATTTCCAAAATGCATAGGCCAAAAATTGAGGTAAATGGCCCAATATGGCTACCTCATAAGTGTACTCTTTATTCTATCCACTCTCTTGATTTAAAATTGCTACATCCAATACACTTTATTAACACAATAAACAACTTTATTAACAATACCCCTACCCTCTAACTTTTACACCACTCAACCACCTTTTACCAGATTTCTTAATCTCCATGCCCGGTCAAACTGGGGCGCTTATACAATTACGGAGGGAGTACTTTTTTTAAATTAATACAAAAAATAAAACAAAAATATGTCCCGTCGAATTTGATTCGACGGGTTACTAACTAGTAAAATTAAATAAAAGTGAATGAGGCTCATATAATAACCGAATAAAGTAATATGAAAACTAGTCCTTCCGTTCGAATATTGTAACTAGTTTTCCTTTCCTGTCCGTCCACGAAGTTTATAGCTAGTTTCATTTTTTTTTCTATTTTTGGACATAATTTCCCTCACTGGTTTACTTTTTATCTATTTTTCTACTCACAATGATGGGTACATTTCTCTGCTCACTTAATATCTACTACATTTTTATCCACAAAAAACTCTAAACAATCTTTTTATCCACAAAAAACTCTAAACAATCTTTGTGGACGGGGGAGTATATGTTTGAGAGATGGAAATGACAAACAGAACATTTCTATTTATTTCAAGAAAACTATAGGGAAAAACTGAGACGGACAAAGGAGGAAACATAACAGAATTTTTTATTTTTTTGGAATATTGATGGTATTGTTTATAATATTTCTATTATATTAGGAATTAGAAAGCAATTAATAGTAGGCTAGTTGCTTGGAGAGAACAAGAGAGGGAGAACGTATATCACAACCCGATCTTCTCTCTCTCATCTCCCTCTCTCTCCCCCTCTCTCTTTCTCTTTAATTTCTTCTTCTTACATAGATGATCAATGTTGCATGCCATCATTCTGCATATAAATGGAAAGCTTCCGAAAGGCCTATGGCGCTCTTAAGGATTCCACCAAGGTTGGTCTAGCCAAGGTCAATAGCGACTTTAAGGTCATCATCTTTCTCTATTCTCAAATTCAATCTTTTCTTAATTTTCCTCCATTTTCTTTTCTTTTTGTCATAAATTTTGTGAACGTGATTCTTATTTTGTAAACATACACATATTTTATAATAATTATAATCAAAATGTTGCTTGGGGTTTCAAGGATTTGGACATCGCCATTGTTAAGGCCACCAACCACGTTGAATGTCCCCCCAAGGAACGTCATGTTAGAAGTGAGATTTTTTTTTGTTTTTCAAATAATAATTAATGCTTATTTTGGTAAAAAGACAATCTTTGTACCATAATTAATGCTTATTATGACTTAGCTATTTAAATTTATGGCAGAGATATTTGCAGCAGTAGCTCTATCATCTCCACGAGCAGATGTTGGGTATTGCATTCATGCACTTTCCAAAAGATTGTCAAAAACAAGAAGCTGGATTGTAAGCATTTAATTTTATTTTAATTTTTTACTTGTTTTGTATAAGTGAGTATATATGAATGTAATTAACATTGGTGAATATATATATATGTAATAACAGGTTGCCATAAAGAGTTTGATAGTTTTTCATAGGATATTGAGAGAAGGTGACACCAGCTTCAGAGAAGAGTTAGAGCACATCTCAAGAAGAGGCCATATTTTCCAAATATCCAATTTCAAAGATGATTCAAGTGCTCTTGGTATGTATATACATTATTTTCAAATAATTTTTTTTTTCAAGAATCTAAATGAATTAATTTTCTAACCTTAGATTAGTGTTGATGCAGCTTGGGATTGCTCCGCTTGGATCCGATCTTACGCAGTCTTTCTTGAGGAAAGACTCGAATGTTTTAGGAACTTGAACTTCGATATAGACTCATCAGAAAAAGATAAGGTATAGTATCTTTTTTTTTTTCCATTTTATTGCATTCTTTACAAGGACTTAGGATTGTATGTGTGTATATTTGAGCAGGAACACTGTAAGAATCGAGAGTTGAATGTCGATCAACTGCTGGAGCAACTGCCTGTATTGCAACATCTTCTATATCGCCTAGTCTGTTGCCAGGTAAGCATATAGATGGCCATCTAGTTTATTACCTACCTAAACAAGAACAAAATTTAGTACTCTCTCCGTCCCATTTCTGTGATTTCATAGGTCTCAACACAGATGCTAAGAAATGAGTTGTTTATGATAAATCTTGAAAGAGAAAGTAACTTTTTGGAGGGTATTTTTGTTAAACCAAATAGGAAATAGAACTAAGAGAACAACTTTTTTGTGGCATAGTGTGTAATTTATGAGTTATGTTGTAGGTGTTTATTATGTATTTGTTGTCGCGATGGCTGACTAATTAGTCGAAACTCTTGCAGCCTGAAGGTGCATCGCGCTATAATTATCTAGTCCAATATGCCTTGGCTTTGGTAAGCATCTCATACTTGGTCTAAAAAGCTTCATAAAAGCAAAGTGTTTGTTTTCGGACATTTTGAATTTGATGAAACATTAATGGACCTTAAAACTAAGTTTACTTGATACAATTAGGTTGTGAAAGAGAGCTTCAAAGTGTATTGCACAATCAATGATGGAATCATCATGCTCGTGGACACGGTATATATGCATCACCATTTTAGTGTCTCTTTGTATAAATAAATAATTTTTTTCTAAGTTAAAGAGAGCTTAGTTCTTGTGCAGTATTTTGATATACCGCAGCAAAAGGCAATTGCAGCTCTTAATATTTACAAGAAAGCAGGGCGACAGGTCTGTTTCTACACCTTATGCATGAATTAGTACCAATGATCATATTCTACAACATGATTATCTTCTTTCATTTCTTTTCTTGTTTCTGTTGTTTTGGATGATTGTAGGCAGATCATCTATCTGATTTCTACGATTTCTGCAAAACTTTGGATCTTGCTCGAACATTTCAGTTTCCCATTTTGCGACAGGTTTTATATCTTAATAATGAGTTCAATGTCACTGGCACTTATCTTTGATCATAACTTTTTCTTGTTTTATTTTGAAAAACCATTACTAGCCTCCTTCCTCATTTGTTGCAATGATGGAGGATTACATAAAGGAAGCGCCCAAGAAAGTTTCTCCTTCTCATCGAATGGTAAGCGAATTGTAAGCTTTATCTTCTCTGAAAATATGAAGCTCAATTCAACTTGAGGGCTAACTGTTTCATTTTTATTTGATTTTTGCTTTGTAGTTTGATTCTATAATATTTTTGAGTTGGACTATCTATTTCATTTTGGTGCGAGAATAATAATGCTATTATTATTATTATTATTATTATTATTATTATTATTATTATTATTATTATTATTATTATTATTATTATTATATTTTTTCTGTTTTACCATCTGATTGATTTTATTAGGTTCAAGATCTATAATATTGTTAACAGTTAAAATTCTTGAATATCTTTGTATTAGAAAGATTTCATACTTCCTTATGGTACTACTTAACCATTGTTTATCTTATGTGATCTTTTTGGATTCTTATCATTATAACAGGAGCAACAACTGAGAAAAGATGAACCACAAAAATTTGAAGAATTGTCTCCGAAAGAGAATGGAAAACAAGGCCAACAAGGTGGAAACAAAGCCGTTGCTCTAGAGAAGCCAATTCCTGAGGTTAAACAAGTTGATCTTCTTGTAAGTGTTCCTCATCTCTAGTCTGTTTCCTCGTTCCATGATCGTGCTTTCTCAAGTCTACATATTCTACGTGAATCTTGTGAAGGGTCTAAATGAAACAAGTCCGAAAACCACACAGTGGGAGGAAAGCAACAACTCATTAGCCCTTGCAATATGTCAACCTGCAGGTATCTTCACCTAATTCAAAATTGTCATTTCGCTAACATGTTAAGCTCAATATGTTCAAGAATTGGATAAATTAAGCTCCATTTAGTTCAATATGTTGCATAAATAGACTTCATGCATGCTTGCAATTTTCCTGATTTGAAGTTTATGGATAAATCCATTATGCAGAAAATCAACATAAACCAAATGACTTTACAAATGCTTGTGGATGGGAGCTAGCTCTAGTAACTACACCAAGCACCACCAATTCTCCCCAAACACTTCAGTCTAAAGTGAGTCATCACTTATATACTAACAATGATTGTTATTACAAAATTTGCACCATAACTAGAGTTGTCAAGTAAGTCGGCCGAGCAAGGCTCGATCAGGTCTAATTATGGTGTGGGCCTAGGTTGTGCCTCCTCCTTGAAATGGGCTTCTTCTCTGGTCCGAGCCGTTCACTTCGTGGGTCATTGGATTTGAGCCACCCCGACCTATTTGACAACTCTAAGCACAATACACTTATATACATAATTAGCATCATCATCAGGGAGGAGTGTTCGACAAGTTACTACTCGATAGCTTGTACGAGGATGATGTTTCTCTGAGATATCTACAAATGCAAAGGGCGGGGTACAACACGGACGCCTATGGTTATGGAACGAGCCTGCACAATTTGTTTGATCAACGCGACCCCTTCACCGCCAGCATTGCATCTCCTTCAACTGATGCGCGAATGATGTTGATGTCGCCACAACAACATATGGTTATGCAGCAGCAGCAACAACAACAACGATATCAAATGGTAATGCAACAACAACAATATCAATTGATGATGCAGCAACATCATCAGCAACAACAACAATATCAGATGATGATGCAACAACAACAACACAACAAGCAACAAATGATGATGATGGCATCCTATAATCAAAATTCATATACATCTCAATATCCTCAACAACAACAACAATCACAAATGCAACAAATGGGGTCTAAGAATCCATTTGGTGACCCCTTCAGCTATCCACAAAGCTCAATGCCAACACACAGAAATCATACATAATATTTTGGCATCTTCATTTATTCTTTATTAAAAAGTGGATCATAATAGTTAGGTTGTAACATTATTGAGAAGATGCACATCAATATGTGACACTAATGAAATATCAAAGTACCTCTTAATTAAAAAATAATTATTCACGAAAACTTTTGTGGGACATCTCACGGATCAAGATCCGTACGACAATATTAATATTGACTCATGACATATTTTATAAATTTATGTAATTTTTCTACGTATTAAGTATTGCACGAGCAAATAACATTTTTTTTAATTTAATCGATATCGATCTGCCACTCAACTCAACCCTCGAGACGCTTCTACGTACATATCTATTTTTATTCTACTTTTTATTGCCAATATAAGTAGAGACGAATGGGGCGGACTTTCTCAAAATTTCAAGTATAAATTTTAATTTAATATTTAATATTAACCCATAAATAATACTTTTCGTATATATATAGTCAACTTATGAAATACCCATAATAGGGATTAAAATTCAATTTATAGTCACCTTTTTAAAATACATAAGATTTAGCCATTTTTTTGAAGGGCGCGCTGGTCGGGTTGGATTCGGATACAAAAAGTCGGGTACTTTTGACATTAATTAGTGTCAAAGTACCAAATTACTTAGTTTTTTTTTTTGTGTTTTCAATTGGTACTTTGGCACTAATATGGTCATTAGTGCCAAAATACCAAATTACTTAGCATGTTTTGTACTTTCTATTGGTACTTTTGGCACTAATATGATCATTAGTGCCAAAGTACCAAGTTACGTTATTTTTTTTTTTTTGTGCTCTCTGTTGGTACTTTGGCACTTATAAAGTCATTAGTGCCAAAGTACCAAGTTACACATATTTTTTCTTTTTGTGCTTTATATTGGTATTTTTGGCACTAATATGGTCATTAGTGCAAAAGTACCGAATTTTCACTATCATTACATTTTGTCACGACAATGTCTATTTTTGAACATCACAAGTTATACTACTCCGATTTTGCGGCTCCAATTTTATGGCTCTGCCTTCGCTCCAATTACTATATTGGGGTTGATGGTCCCGATACGAGTTCTGGTGTATGGGGGGGGGGAAATACACCAGATAGGAAATTTTAAAACAACTCTCGAAAATATCTCAACCGAGTAAAAAGACTCAGCTGGATCACAACCGAGTACGAGAACTCAGTTGGAAGAGTGGTGTTGTGCGGAATGTGGTGGATAAAAACTCGTATAAATATAACTCACGCTCAGATGCAATGGTCAGTCAATAACCAAGTCAGTTGAGAATGTAAAAGTGCAGTTTGAGTGCTGGTTAGTCGGTCAGTTGAATATGCAGTAAATAACTGAATTGAAAACACAAACACACAAAGATTTACGTGGTTCGGAGATAACTCCTGCGTCCACGGGGAGTTGTGAGTCCACACAACTCAGTCCAAGTTCTTCTGGACAAAAACCACAAAGCTTACGCGGGCTTTGCAACCGTTAAGATAAGTTTATGGATACTTATCAACCTTACAGATAAGTTTACGGGTACTTATCAACCTATCTACTCAATTCCGGGAAGAGTAGGGTCCTAACAATCCTTTTGAGAGGATGTGTGAAAAGGTGGGTTTCCAACTAATAGCTCGAACGAGAAGTGAGCTAGGATCTAACACTCTATGAACTCTCAGCTAGTGATGTTCTCAAGGTTAGATCGAAAAACACTAAGACAGAATCTAACACTCTAGAACTCTCAACTAGTGATGTTCTTAGAGATTGATTGCAGTTAAGCTCTTTTGCGATATGAACTCTCAACTGGTGATGTTCTCTCGTCTATCTCTTTTCTCTTGCACTTGTTTGTCTCGTCTGATCTTGTTCAACTTGGTGAATGAATGAAGGCCTCTATTTATAGGCGGAGAGAATCAACTAGCCGTTGGAGGAGCCGTTGATCTCTGTTCTGTGAAAGCGATGGCTTGTCCCTCATCTCTGCAGACTTTCCGGATTTGGCAACTGTGTGCTTCTGCTTTCCATCTGAGACAGCCTTGTGTCGGGCCAAATGAGGTAATGACAGAGAGTCAAACCTTCACGTGACTTCCTTATTTGAAATTCAAATCTTAACCTTTGACCTCCAACATTTGATAGTCGGTTGAGTCGTTTGATCTTCATCTGATTGGTCTTCAGCTGATGTTCTATCTGAATGCTATCTCCAGTTGAACCCTCAGCTGACTTGAACTTTATTTTGTTGATCTTACTGATTGAGTCTTACAACTGATGTTCCATCTCTTGAACGCTCAGTTGTCTTTCTGATATTCTGAATCTGATCAGTTGGCTCGAACTCTCAGATGACTTTCTTCCATCTGATGTTCTCTTACAACTTCCCCCTTTTTAACTCTCGTCTGATGAACGCTCAGTTGTCTTTCTTACAACTAATGTTCTATCCGAGTGAAGCCTTGTTGCCGTCTTCAGCTGGAGTCCTGTAAAGATAAAATCTCAACATTGCTCAAACAGCGAGCCTAACTACTAACGTTAGGTTATGGCAACATCTACTCGGTTGGGGTCAGTTGGTTTTGAAATCAATCAAAACTTTAATAAATTTCCCAATAATTTCCCCCTTTTTGATGATGCCAAAACCCTTATAAAATCCTTACAGATCAAACTGATCTAAATCCTACTGACCTATCTAAAATCTCAGCTGAAATTCTAGACAGTCTATAAGATTAAAACATCAAAGGGTTAGCACAGTTATAACATGGTATTGAAATAACTTTGCGATTCAGAGCTTGGACAACGAGATATTGTACGTCAAGTTGAATCGGATAACTGATGAAAGTTTTCATTACAACTGATGGTTACAAAGTAAGCACAAAAGATCAAAAAATTACATCAGTTGCTCAAAAACTAACTGAGCTAATACTTTAGCCCATACTTGCTAAACATTCTAACAAAAATTTCTCTTTTAGCATCCGACTCATTTGAAATGTCAACCCCGTGCTCTCGGCAAACTTGTCTTGCCTCAGCTGCTATCTTCGTTCGGTTGGAGTTTCGAGAGTCTGAGAGGAAAGGAGGGAGATAGGTAACCTTCTGAGGGACCGGGACTGTGTTCAAATCCAGTTTTGCATCTATCATTGCTCGCCTAAATTGGTTGAACATGCCCGATTCCCCAGTGTGTAGCTCGGTCAAGGCTTCCTTGAACGCTCTCCTCGGATCGTCAGTTGAGAATACCTTCCTATAATAGAAGTCATTCACAAACTCTTGCTTGAACGACTCCCAGTCCTCGTTCCACTCGGCTGGCATCCACTTGTCCATGTGCCTGAACCGACTTTGGACCTTAACCTTCCCTGGCAGCCTCTGTTGTTTCAGCCTTGCCTCAGCCTTTACTTGATGTTTATCTATTCGTCGTCGGCTGCGGGAGGCAACATTCCTGTCCAGGTTCTTGGTGACCTTGTCAAGCTCCTCCTCGAACTGGTTGACTCTCTTAGCTTGGCTAGCTGCGAACTTCTTAATCCAGTCGGGATTCATGTAGTCTTTTTCAGCAACATCCATAGCCTTGGCAGCAGCAATACACTCTTCGGTTGTAATACCGTCGAGTTCCGCATCAAGCTCGGCTGCGATCTCGGCTATGGAGTTGTAAGAAACTCCATACTTCTCCGCCTGCTCCAAGTCCTTTGCCATTTCAGCTCTGCCTACGTCGGTTGGCTTGGGAGTGGACTTCTTCTTCTGGGTCTTCTTAATCAGCTGAGATTTTACAGCTGGAATCTCTTTCTCAGCCTGGGTCTCATCTTCTCCCTACATCTCAACTTCCCCAGTCTTCTCTTCCCCCTTTTTGGCATCAGCAACAAGGCTTGCGACTGAGCCATCCAGAGAGGTGAGTTGCTGTTCAGCTTGTTGGATGCGGTTGAAGAGTTCATCGACCGCACATTCTACTCCAACCTTCTTCGCTAGTTCAGAGTCAAGGCGCTCTTGCTCGGCTTTCCTCAGTCCAGCGAATGTTTCATTAACCTCGGTTTGGAAAGCAACGAACTCAGCCCATCTTGACTCGAACCGAGACTCCCATTCTTGGTCTTGAGTCTGTTGAGATTTGGCGAGGTTGGAATCAGATATAGATTTGAAGACGTTCAGATCGGATCGGATTCCACGGACAGTTGTCTTCAGGTCAGAGATGTCTTGGCTGGTGGATGTTGAGAATTCATCCAGCTTTATCTTCAGTGTAACATTCTCCTCCAGCAACTGCTTGTTCTTCTCCTCCTGTGCTTCCAACATCCTCAGCTGATCTTCTTTATTTTGCTGGAAGTTGGCAAGCATCTCCGTCCTTAGCTGGTTGACCTTCTCAGCGATCAGCTCGCATATATCTTCAGTGGAGAGAGCTGGCTGATCAACTGGAGCTTGGTGTTCAAATTGTGCTGGATGGTCAACTATAACCATGGCTTGACGGTTGGCCAGGTACAGTTGAAGCTCTTCTTCTTCCTTCTTGGCGGTTGCGGCGGCTGCATCAAGATCAACTATAAAATCAACAGATTTTGTTAGCATGTTGTCCAGGAAATTGATGCAATCTTGTTCAGCCTTTTCCCTCGTGTCTCTACCTTCCGCCTTGCTGAGGTCCAGACGACGCGTCAGCAGTGCCACCTTGTTGTTGTAGGCAACCTCAAGGTTGGTATAGTTGAAATAGTCTCTGATGCGTGACTCATCGGCCTTGAGCTGGTCCCAACTTTATATGCGGATGGTGTCTTCCTTGACATACCAGTGGCTGAAGATTATGCTGAACTGATACAGCAGCTCAGTTCTGAGAGTGGCAAAAATCGGCATGTTGCGAGCTTCTGGGAACATCCCAATCAATTTTTGAAAGCAGTAGGCCAGCTTGCCTTCGTGCTTCTGTGCGACAGCCTGACGATCAACTTCGTCATCGATGGGTGAGGGAGATAGATTCTCGTATGGAATTGGTTCAAAAGTTTCATCAACGTTAGCCAAAGAGGTGGTCTCAACGTTGGCATTGAGCTGGGAGCTCGGAATTTCGGATTCTGTGGGGAGGGGGCATCAATAGGTTCCTCAACATTGGCCGAAGAGATGGTCTCAATGTTGGCATCGAGCGAAGAGCTCGGAATTTCTGGTTGTTGATCGGTTGTGAGAGTAAGGGTCTCTTTGGGCGGTACGGCATCAGCTCCTGCCGTGGGGGAGGTTGGAATGTCTTCTGTTTCCTCAGAGGGGGAAGAAGCATCCGAGGTCAGATCCGTTTCCATCCCTTCCAACTCATCTGTTCCAGCAGCGCGAGGAACGATCTCGAAGGCAGCTGCCTCAACTGAGTGGCTCGACTCAGATGGCTCTTCAGCTGGTACCTCCTCAGCTGGTGTTGCCTTAGCTGGTATCTCCTCAGCTGGCTCCTCAGCTGACACATCCTCAGCTGGTGCGTCCTCAGCTGGAACATCCTCAGCTGGCGCGTCCTCAGCTGGAACATCCTCAGCTGGAACCTCCTCAGTTGGTACTGCAACCGTCTTCTTGATGCGAACTCTCAGCTTCTTCTTAGCTGGTTCTTCAGCTTTCTCCTTCTCCGACTCAGCTCGTTGTCGGCGTACAGCTGTTGATTTTTCTTTGCGGCCGGCAGCTGGGGGCAGCTCCTCAGTTGTGTCTTTTTCTTCAGCTGTCTTCACAGCTTCCTTCTTCTCCTTGGGAGTATTCACACTCCTAACCACATCCTGAGCCTTCTTTGCTGTTGGGAACAGCATCAGCTTCTTCACCGGGGTCTCCTCGCAGTCATCCCAGACCATGTTCTGACCCTTAGTGGCGAACAGGATCAGGGCAGAAATTTTACAACCGAAGTTGAGAGTTCCCTTTACACTCAACAACTTCTCTCCAGACTCGGTTGTGGTTTCAGAAATCTTCTGCCTCTCCAGAGGCAGCTGGTGTTCGAAATACTTGAACCAGTCGACGTTGTGTTTGTGTTTGTGCTACAAAGCAATCAATTGCTTGAGCTTCGGTCGGCTGATGTCTCCAAAAGCACCGCTGTAACTGAACACGACCTTGGATACGACATCGAATAGAAGTCGATGATCGGGCTTCAACTTGTCCTCTGCATATTACTCTTCAATTTTTCTGGAGTGATCAGAGCACTTTCCAGAAATGAATCAGCTTCCGCATCGGTTATATTCTCTACTGTGTCCGTGGCGGAATGATTTGGAGGAATGATTTGGCGAAGAATATCAGAAACTACAATGGGGACGGTGACCCGGCGAATGGTTCTGGCCGGAACGTCGCGTTGCCGACAAGAAACCTCTGTAACGACGCCATCTCTGCTGTCGACGAGCGATTGCAGATTTACGTAGAACTCTCCAACCTGGCGCCTGAGCAGGTGGGAGGGGAAGAGCGTCGCTCAGTCCAGTAGGCCGTTCTCCCTGAGAGTATTGGCGATGGAAGACAGAACCGGCGATTCTAGTTCATCCTCTGAAAAAATCTGCTCGAAGTGTATTTTGGAGACCAGCAGATCAAAGGATTCCTCGTATGATGTGGGGACTAGGGAAGGTCCGGAGGATGCCATCTTCTTTCCTTTTGGTGCCATTTAATGATTGTGAAGGTGATATATATAAAGAGAAACTTGCAGAAAATAGTGAGACAAAAACGAAGACGAAGATGAACAGTTATTGCAGATAATCACAAATGTAGAAGGTAAGAGATCACTTCCTGATTTTCCGCCTTTTATAGGTTTTTGGCTCGGTTGAAATTGACGGCTAGGGTTAAATGGCGCGAATCCATCAACGGCTGAGATTTCGCGACTGTTGACTAGCTTTGACTTGACGTCACAATCCAAGTTCCAACTAGCGCGTGAGAAGGTGAACTGTTTTTCATGTCAGCCTAGTCGCACTATAAAGTAGGTTATTAATGTTCAGCCACACTTTACATTAAATGCGCTATGATGGCTATTTTAGTCTAACTGACATGCTTAGGAATGTTTGAATTTATTTCAAACATTCTCATTTAAGACATAAACACCTTCAGCCATAAATGATACCTGCCAGCTGATGTCGGAATCAGCTGTGATACCTCCCAGCTGATGTCGGAATCAGCTGTGTTCCAATGTTACGGCATACCATCAGCTGACTCGAGTTCGTCTGTTCAGCTGACGTCTGATCCAATGTTGCAGCATACCATCAGCTGACTCGAGTTCATCTGTTCAGCTGACGTCTGATGTCTTCGGTTGGCGATCCGCATCCAATGTCTTCGGTTGGCGATCTGCATCTGAGATTCCCCCTTCTTCTGAGCTTCCCCCTCAGATGGATATCTATCTCTTCACCTCAGTTGGTTCCTCATTTGATGGATCCAACAATCCAAGTAGATCACATAACATCTTGAACCGCGTTTCGGCTAGAGGTTTGGTGAAGATATCAGCTCGCTGAATCTCAGTTGGAATTTTCTCCATGGAAACACCCTTCTTCTCAATATGATCTCGGATAAAATGATGTCGGATGTCAATATGCTACGTCCGAGAATGGTGAACAGGATTCAAAGAGATAGCAATGGCACTTGAGCTATCACAATGAATAGGAACCTGTCCAGTTGCGACTTCATAATCTCTCAGCTGTTTCTTGAGCCACAACACTTGCATGCAGTAGCTACCGGCAGCCATATACTGTGACTCGGTTGTAGAAGTGCCAACACACGCTTGTTTCTTGGAGAACCATGAAACCAGCTTGCTTCCCATGAACTGACAGTGTCCAGATATGGACTTCCTGTCCAACCGATCTCCGGCTAGATCCGCATCTGAGTATCCGAACAGTTGAATATTGTCGTCGGTTGGATACCACAACCCAACATTAACTGTACCCTTCAGATATTTTATGATGTTCTTTGCTGCCAACATGTGTGCTTCCCTCGATTGAACTTGGAACCAAGCACACACTCCAACCGCGTAAGATATGTCTGGCCGACTGGCGGTTAGATATAACAAAGAACCGATGATCCCTTTATACTTACTGGCATCCACGAGTTTTCCCTCAGATTTGGGTTCAATCTTCCAGTTAGTATTCATCGGGATCCTTGTTGTTTTACTTGACTGCAAACCGAACTTTGTGATGAGCTCCTTTGTATATTTGGACTGATTGATAAAAAATTCTTTTGATGACTGCTTCACCTGTATCCCAAGAAAATAATTCATCTCGCCCATCATCGACATCTCGAATTTCTCCTTCATGAGAGTTGAGAATTTCTCACACAGCTCCTCCGACTTAGAACCGAATATGATGTCGTCAACATAGATTTGCACCACAAGTATGTCTTCTCCAACTTTTATGGTGAACAGCGTTTTGTCAATTGACCCTTGTTTGAACCCCGAGGTCAGAAGAAAACCACATAGAGTGTCATACCAAGCTCTGGGTGCTTGCTGCAAGCCATAGATAGCTTTCTTCAACTTATACACTCTTCCATCTCCAATTTCAAAACCGGGAGGCTGTTCAACATAAACATCTTCCTTAATATCACCGTTGAGGAAGGCACACTTCACATCCATCTGATAAACCTTGAACTTGTGAAATGCGGCATAGGCTAGAAATATCCGGATGGCTTCCAACCTTGCAACTGGCGCGAAGGAGTCCTCGAAATCAATTCCTTCTTGTTGGCAATATCCCTGAGCTACCAACCTTGCCTTATTCCTCACGATGAATCCAATGGCGTCTCTCTTGTTCTTGAAAATCCATTTTAATCCAATAACTTTGACACCATTTGGTCTTTCTACCAACTCCCATACACAGTTGCGTAGAAATTCATTCAGCTCTTCTTGCATAGCAGTTGTCCAGTGAACACAGTTGAGAGCTTCCACAACATTCTTCGGTTCTGGCACATCAGCTACGAAACAAGAAATCATGGCAACATCTCCTGCTTGCTCGAACTCCTCAAGAACTACCAACTCCTTAGCAAATTGAGCATAAGTGTTGGAATCTTTCTCAGTTGACTCTGGATTTGCAACTTTGCTCCTTGTTCCAACACCTTCGGTTGGATCTCTGATGATGTTGTCCTTGGTATGATCTTCATACCATCTCTTGTTGCGTCTTCCTTCTTCTGTTCCAGGATTTCAACTGATGGTGAATCCTGAGCTGTGGGAGATGTTGGAATCTTCAGAACTGGTGATTGATCAGCTGTTAAGTCTGGATCCTCAACATTGACAATATTTTGAACTGAGCTCGGTTGGGCTTCGGATGCTGATGCAGTTGGAGTGACATCAGCTGAAGTTCCCCCTTGAGATGAACTGGGGTCCTCGCATTCATCTTCAGAGGAATATGGATCATCATCCTCGGTTGCCTATACCAAAGGTTCAGCTAGATTCTTCTGCCTTAAAATCTGCGATCTGGTGAGAACTGGTGGAACATGTGGATCAACTTGTTGTCCTTTAGCCTGTTCCCTGCACTCAAAAGTGGATTCATCAAAACTAACATGAGGTGTTATCTCCACAACACTAGAGCTGTTGTTGAAAACTCTATAAGCCTTGATCCGAGCGGCATATCCGAGAAATATGCCCTTCGAAGCCTTGGCGTCAAAAGTTTTTAACTGAGTCTTCCCATTGTTGTGAATATAACACTTAGAACCAAAAATGCGAAAATAAGAAATATCTGGCTTCCTGCGTCTCCACAGCTCGTATGGAGTCTTTCCCAACCACTTGGTCAGAAGAGATCGGTTCTGGGTGTAGTAGGCTATGTTGATGGCCTCAACCCAAAATCTCTTTGGCAAAGCTGAGCTTGTCAACATGGATGTAGCAGCATCCTTCAGCATTCGGTTCCTTGGCTCATCTACTCCATTCTGTTGTGGAGTACGCACAGCTGATGTTTGATGAGTAATTCCATACTTCTCGCAGTACTCGATGATGATTTCATTTAGAAACTCGATTCCGCGGTCTGACCGGATAGAAATGATTTTCACTCTTGTTGGTTTGATATCCGATCCACGTGTACCTAGAAAAATTATCAGTAACAAACAAGGGTATACTCGTTACCATTCATACTTTTTGGTGTAACTAGCCTGAAGAGATCCATATGGATCAGCTGTAATACTCGGTCGGTTGAGGGAGTCGTTTTCAACCGAAAGGAGGATCTAGCGAGCTTTCCCAACTGACATGCACTGCAGATATGTGTTGTTGAAAACACTCGGTTTGGAATGCCCTTTGCATGTTCCTGTCTGGCAAGTCGGTTCATTGTCTTGAAATTCAGATGGTTGAGCCTTTTGTGCCACAGCCAGCTCACATCTGAACTGCTTTTGGATAACAGACAGGTGTCAGGAGGACTACTGTTCCAGTCAGCATAGTAGACATTCCCGGTTGGGGATCGATTTCCCAACAATATGACCTACTTTGTTCAAACATTTTTAACCCTGCAGCCCTGTGCATCAAACTTGACAGAGAAACCATTATCACAGAATTGGCTGATGGAGAGCAAGTTATGCTTCAATCCATCAACATATGAAACATTTGAAATAGACACGTGATTGGTTTCAAGGGTACCGTAGGCTTTGGTGTGACCTTTTGAGTTGTCACCAAAGGTAACTGATGGTCCTTCTTTCTCCACGAAACTCCCAAGCAAATCCTTCAGATTTGTCATGTGTTTCGAACATCCACTATCCATCACCCACATGGTATGTGATGTTTTATTCTTCCTCAGCTGTTTCTCCTGTTCCTGCATAGAGAAACTCGCTTAGGTCCCCAATTTTAGTTGGGTCCTGGAGGGTTAGAACCAGTTCCCCCTTGAACTGTGCGTCGTTTTTCTCAGTATATTCGGATAGATTTATCATTCCAGATTACTTTTCCTTCTCCATCAACTATAACAACACCTCGGTTATTCTTAGGCTTGTTGTTAGTAGTGATGTTCTGTTTCTTGGGAGGAGATGGATTTCTCCCATTGTGAGCTTTAGGAGGAGAGGCGTTCTCCCTGTTTTGTTGGCGATTCTTATCCTGTTGGATTTGTCGATGAGGTCGGACGCCGTGTTGGAATCTTTGTGGCTGTGTCGGATTCCACTTTCCTGACTGTTGATGATAGCTGTTCATGCCCTGTTGTTGGTTCATGTTGTGGCATGAATATCTCCAACTGTTCGAACTATTCCTCATCGGTTGACTCGGTTGGAACCTCTGGTTGAACTGATGATGGAACCGCTATTGATTCAGATGGTTGGATCCTTGTCGGTTCAGCGGTCGGTTCCATTCTTTCTGATGTTGGCTCGAAGGTCGGTTCAGAGGTCGGTTCTAAATTCGGTTTTGATTGAATCTCCGACGCCTCTGATTCCTCTTCTGAGACTTGGAACATTCCCCCTCGGTTGATGTCCCAACCGATGGAATGTTCTGTTCTCCATCCACCACTCCTTTTCCTTTCTCAGTTGAAGTTTCCTTAGTCGGTTGAGCTTGCTGAGAAGTGGAGGTTGGATTAATTTGGGGAGATTCAGACTCAACTGCGTCAGGTTTGGCAACCTTGACCTCCATAGCTTTGATGAAGGTTGCTGGAGGAATTCCAGTATCCTTGATCACGTCATAACTGAGTCCAGACATGTCATCCATTTGTCTTTGATAACTGATAAGATTTTCGATGATTTTGGATGATTGATATAGCTTTATCAGGTTGTCCTTCTTAGTTTGCAACTCTTTGAGGAGAACAACTATATGCTCGGTCTGTGCGTCTGACTTCTTCATTAGCTGGTCAATCTGAGCCTCTTGCTTGTTCAAATGATCATGCTTCTCCTGGATCTGCTTCTTCAACTCCTCATCGGTTGGAGCATTAGTTCGGTTGGCATCATTCAGTTGATTTTTGAGATTGTCAATCTCTTCGGTTTGTCTTTTAATCAGATTTTCCTTTTCGGTAAGGATTCTTCAAGTCTGGCAAACTGATCTTGAAGACTCTTAAACTCAACCGATTGCTGATGCAGTTCCTCACTGAGTTCTTGAAAGTCACCCCAGGAGGGTTCCAACTCTTCCTCTACTGTTTCCTGCATGTTAGAAATATTGGAAGAATTTAGATTAGCAGGACTAGAGTGTACCTCAACGTTATCCTGGTTGGTTCCAAATGCTATGAGGCATTGATCCTGACCGATAGCGTTGTTAATGGAAGTCAGCTCATCCTCATCTTCAGTGTCGGTGAAGATGTCCATGTCATCAGCTGTTTCTTCTGCTACCATGGCCTTGTTCTTTTCACTTTGCTTGGCCCTCAACGCTTCTCTTTCTTTCTTCGAAAGGTCTGGACAATCAGCTTTGAAATGTCCCTCCTTGCCGCATTCAAAGCAACTGTTGGTCACAAGCTTTGAGTTCTCTCGAGTTCGGTTGGATTTATAGAACCGTTTGTATTTTCCGAACCGAGTATCCATGTCAGCTAGCTTCTTTGACAGGGCGGTTATATTCTGTTGCAGCTCTTCTCTGCTTGGCTCCTTCATAGCTGTGTCCGCAGATTGTGTTGGCCTTGATGTTCGCGGCTTGGAGTAGTCAGCTCGTAGTGCTACTGTTTTTGTGGCTGAACCAACATCCTCATGTCGACTCGTCTGAACCGAGGACTGAGTTGACCTTCATCGGTTCACCTTGTACTCATTTCCTTTTAGAATTGAGAACAATCTTTCAGTTCCCATCTCACCAAGGTCAGATCGGCTCTCATGGATATTGGTGAAGGTATCCCACTCAGCTGGTAGAGCTTGTAATACTTTGAGGTTGATTTCTCTCAAAGTATATTTTCCTCTTCGGATGGACTGGATCCTTCTGATGATGTCCATGAACCGGAGCTCCAACTGATCAATGGTTTCATCAGTTCTCAGACAGAAGTTGTCAAAGTCTTGACAGGCATGGGAGAATTTGTTCTCCTTTGTTTCGTCACTCCCTTCGCTAAGAGATGCCAAAATATCCCACATCTCCTTAGCGGTGTCGCACTCTTCTATCCACGGGAGATAGTCTTGTCCAACAGTGGACATGATAGTGCTCTGAGCCCAGATATCCAACTGGCTCACTTTGGCTTCCTCTGGAGTGAAGTCTTCTGGCTTCTTCTCCACTAACTCCTCAATTGCATCCCCATCATTGGGATTTGTAGGAGTGCGAGTGACCTTTTCTCTGATGATGATCGGTCTAGATGTAAGTACTTGTTGCATTCTATGATGCTTTGACAGTAGAATCTTCTTCATCCGAGTTCTCCAGGATGTATAGTTCACAACCGAGAACATGACCACGATCTTGTCTTTAACATCCATCTGCACACACAAACAAAGGACAGATGCAAGCAGATATGCACTAGCGTGAAAAAGATCTGTTCAGTTGACCACTGAAGAAAACACCTCAAATTCACACCTCGTGAAACAGAGTCAGCAGTCTTTTGAACCACTGCTCTGATACCACTTGATGGTCCCGATACGAGTTCTGGTGTATGGAGGGAGGGGGAATACACCAGATAAGAAATTTTAAAACAGCTCTCGAAAATATCTCAACCGAGTAAAAAGACTCAGCTGGATTCACAACCGAGTACGAGAACTCAGTTAGAAGAGTGGTGCTGTGCGGAATGTGGTGGGTAAAAACTCGTATAAATATAACTCACGCTCAGATGCAATGGTTTATTCAATAACCAAGTCAGTTGAGAATGTAAAAGTGCAGTTTGAGTGCTGGTTAGTCGGTTAGTTGAACATGCAGTAAATAACTGAATTGAAAACATAAACACACAAAGATTTACGTGGTTCGGAGATAACTCCTACGTCCACGGGGAGTTGTGAGTCCACACAACTCAGTCCAAGTTCTTCTTGACAAAAACCACAAAGCTTATGCGGGCTTTGCAACTGTTAAGATAAGTTTACGGGTACTTATCAACCTTACAGATAAGTTTACGGGTACTTATCAACCTATCTACTCAATTCCGGGAAGAGTAGGGTCCTAACAATCCTTTTGAGAGGATGTGTGAAAAGGTGGTTTTCCAACTAATAGCTAGAATAAGAAGTGAGCTAGGATCTAACACTCTATGAACTCTCAGCTAGTGATGTTCTCAAGGTTGGATCGAAAAACACTAAGACATAATCTAACACTCTAGAACTCTCAACTAGTGATGTTCTTAGAGATTGATTGCAGTTAAGCTCTTTTGCGATATAAACTCTCAACTGGTGATGTTCTCTCGTCTATCTCTTTTCTCTTGCACTTGTCTGTCTCGTCTGATCTTGTTAAACTTGGTAAATGAATGAAGGCCTCTATTTATAGGCGGAGAGAATCAACTAGCCGTTGGAGGAGCCGTTGATCTCTGTTCTGTGAAAGCGATGGCTTGTCCCTCATCTCTGCAGACTTTCCGGATTTGGCAACTGTGTGCTTCTGCTTTCCATCTGAGACACCCTTGTGTTGGGCCAAATGAGGTAATGACAGAGAGTCAAACCTTCACGTGACTTCCTTATTTGAATTTCAAATCTCAACATTAGTCTTTCAACATTGGATGGTCGGTTGAGACGTTTGATCTTCATCTGATTTGTCTTCAGCTGATGTTCTATCTGAATGCTATCTCCAGTTGAACCCTCAGCTGACTTGAACTTCATTTTGTTGATCTTACTGATTGAGTCTTACAACTGATGTTCCATCTCTTGAACGCTCAGTTGTCTTTCTGATATTCTGAATCTGATCAGTTGGCTCGTACGCTCAGATGACTTTCTTCCATCTGATGTTCTCTTACAACTTCCCTCTTTTTAACTTTCGTCTGATGAATGCTCAGTTGTCTTTCTTACAACTGATGTTCTATCCGAGTGAAGCCTTGTTGCCGTCTTCAGCTGGAGTCCTGTAAAGATAAAATCTCAACATTGCTCAAACAGCGAGCCTAACTACTAACATTAGGTTATCGCAACATCTACTCGGTTGGGGTCAGTTGGTTTTGGAATCAATCAAAACTTTAATAAATTTCCCAACAGGGGTAATCTCCGGACAATAATTTGGATTTCTTCGGCTCCCCTCGCTCGAATCTCGACCAAAGAAAAAGCGGTAAACAAAAAAACGAAGAGGCAAACCAAAAAAGAAGCGAAAAAATTTGGAAATAAAAAAGATAGAAAAAAAGAAAAAGAAATCTGTAAAAATTAGAAAAAAAACAAAAAAAAAGAAAAGAAAAATTAGAAAAGATAAGAAATCTGGAAATAAAAAAGAAAACAGAAAAAAGAAATTTAGAAAAAAAAGAAAAAAAACTAAAAAATAACAGAAAAAATAGAAAAAAATAAAGAAAAAACCTGGAAATAAAAAAGAAAGAAGAAAAAAAGGGTCAAGCAATGATGGATCCGAATAGAAGAGGGTTAAGGGGTAATTAGGTCACAAATTCAAAAGAATGGCTATAATTTGTGTTTTTTTTAAAAGGTGGGCTATATATTGGGTTTGCTTGCTCATTATGGGTCTATGATTATATATTCTTTAGAGGAAATATAGTGAGATGTCATTAGCAATTTCTTAATATAAAAAAAGGTCATTAGTTCAAATTTTATCAAGTTTTGTTTTAAGTTCACTTTTTGGATATTTATACCCTTATTTTTGTCTTTTTTATTCCATCTAATAATACTCTCTCTCCTACTTTTTTACTTTTATTTTCTTCTTTTTCTTTTCTCTCTCTTCTTCCCTCACCTCACGTGTTTCTCTCTCCCTCAACTTTTTGACTCCAACTCGCGCAAATCTTGAAGACTCTGTCAGCTGAAAATCGTGTGGCCATATCTCATCTCTCTCCAATTTCAGTTTCTATTTGATTTTTGCAGCAATTTTGTTGGATTTGCTTCATTTTTTTTTTTTGCAATTTGCTGCGATTTATTCTTGGATATCAGTCTAGAGAAGTGTTACTTGTGTTCGATTGTAATTTTCCAGCGATATTTGGTTGTGGCGACAAAGCTTTGGAGGTAATTTTCCGACAGTATGAATTCTGGGTTGTCGATTTTGATTTCTGATTTATTTTGAGTTGGTACATTTTCGTAATTGCGTACTGGATGGATGTAATGTTTACTTGGTATGTAGTACGTATTTACCAATGCGCACCAAGTTCACTTGGTATATCAATACGTACTACATAACTTAATTTGTTTTCTTGGTACGCAGTAAATATTTACGAATACATACCAAGTTTACTTGGTGCTCAGTACATATTTACCACTACGTACCAAGTTTACTTGATATGCAGTACATATTTATTAATACATACCAAGTTTCATCTATATATTATGATGCAGGTGAGGCCATCTTCTTTAGTGGTTGCGCATGGAGGAACATTTATGAGGGTGGTAGGAAAGAGTATATTCCTATACCGCCTAGTGGTATAACCTTTGAATCTTTATTAGCAAAGCTTGAAGTTCGAATGAAGAAGGATAAGAGTATGTATATGTTTGATATAGATGTTTAGTGCGGTCTCCTAGTGGTGAAACTATGAGAATGAAGATTACAAATGATTTCGAGTTGTCATTTTTGATGGATGTGTTGGAGTTTCCTACTATATATGTGATTGTTTCTCCAATGATTGATGAATCTCATAATAGGAGTCCTTTAATTGATGGTGGTGTGCGGAATGAAGACGAGAACAATTTTGATGTTTCTTGTGATGAGTTTAGTTTCGATGGCATTGGTGAGAATAATGACCATGATGTTGATAATAGCAATGTGGATGGTAATGTGGGTAATGAAAGTTGTGAAGGACGACGTTTGTGGGTTGTTCCCGATACAACCCAACAAACATCTCTTCCGTCGGAAGAAGTAGTTGCATCGGTTGTGCGTGTGGATGAGCTTGTTCAGGGTGGCACTTTTGTAGGAAAGAAGAAAATGAAGTCAGCTCTTGGTTTATATCACATGAAAAAGCATCTCGAATTTATTATGATTCGATCAAACAAGGTGTACTACCATGTGAGATGAAAACTGGTAGAACGATGTGAGTTTGAAATGCGAGCAAGCACAACATCTAATTTGTGGAGTATCCATCTCTTCACTCCTCACTCTTGTGTGGATGATTTGAGATATCACCCTGATCCTAAGGTTTCATCTAGAGTTGTTGTTAAAAACCTTGGCTCAAATTTTGGGGAAGGTGTGTTAGGCAAAGGATATTCAAGCACAGACACGAAGGGAATTTGGTGTGAATGTAAAATATTCTACTACTTTGGCTGGTAGGAAGCATGCTCTGGAACTCTCATATGGCGATGTCGATAATTCATTTCAGGTTTCTCTATCCTATCTCTATATTATTGGCGCCTAATTATTATTGGTAATTTTAGCTCGCGTGGTACGAATTTGAAATTTTGTACCAGGTTTGCAACTGTATTACCGGTACACTGGGTAAGATTTTACGAAATTGTACCAAGTATACCGGTAATATACTTACAAACCTGATACAAAATTACCATTGCGTACCTAGTGTACAACGGTTAATATAGTCTCTTTGATGGGGTCGAGATTTGTAACCTTTAAACATACCAATGTTTAAGAATCATTAACACATAATATGTACCTTGTATCGATGAGATTATGTTTGAGAAGAACTTCTCCACGTGGATTCCGTCCTTGAATTCTGACCTACAAAGCGTAACGTCGGGTTGTGTGCCGGCGTCGCGTCTCTGACGATCAAGTTAGTGTATATTCAACACAAGACTTGAGAGAAAACCAACGAGTTCTATCATAAAATCAGAGGTAAGATACGTGATAATGAAGATGATACCTGCTGATATGCAGTGAAATCTGTATATATACCTGTAAAAATAAGGGTATTTTAGTCATTTTGGGGAGACTTGGGAAGTCTCCCAACCGCCTTTGGTAGGGGAAAATTCCCTACTTTAGGTGATGTGATAGGTCGGTACCAACATCTGTCACAAGATATTTATGTCTCGAGAAGCCAAATCCGTACTGTACTTAAAGTATAAGCGGGCAGTGTTACCCTGAGGTAACATTCTTTCTAGACAAGTTTCCAGCGAGGTAACCTTCCCTCTGGACAAGTTTCCAGCGAAGAAACCTTCCCTTAAGTCAAGTTTCCATGCCTCGGGACGTGTTTCCCCAACACTAAGAGTGTTAAAGAAAGGTTGCCTTCTGGGCAGATGAGCACTTAGAGTGCTGAAGCAAGGTTGCCTTCTAGGCAACCAAGATGTACAAAAGGTGTCCCATCAACTCCTCCCCCCTCAATTCTGGAAAGAGGAAACTTGACAAGGTCAAGTGAGGAATTTTCAGTAGTAACATTCCGTCGAGGCAACCATGCAGCATGTTCTCTTCTGGAATACTGTCATAATGTTGTCCAATGTTGGTTCTTCGAGCGGCGCACAAAATCTGGATCTAGAAATGAAGAATTATCAGTATACGCAATAAGGGAATTAGGTAAAGCAATCGAGGCAGGGCGTGTGATGAGAGTTGAACCGATATCTGACACGAAGTCTAATGTTATTTCTGGAGTAAAGAGCAATGTTGTTGATGTTGCTTCTAGGAAGTGTTCATGTCGGGCATGGGATCTGGACTTAATACCTTGTTCTCACGCTACAGCAGCAATCAAGTGAAGTTGAAGTTTTTTTGTGTTGGGATTAATTGGATATTCGTACCTATTTTGTCAAAATTCCTAGTACACCTGGTACGCAATTGTTAATGTGTACCAAGTGTACCGCATCAGAACTCGGCATGTGGATACGCTTTGACCATTGCGTACCTGCTTACCAAATTTTGATGAGGTACACCTGGTACGCAGTTACAATTGCGTACAAAGTTTGCACATCTGAACTTGGTATGCCAGTACGCATTACCTAATGCATACTAAGTATCCAAGTTTGGATGTGGTACACCTGGTACGCAGTTACAATTGCGTACCAAGTTTTCTCATCAGAACTAGGTATGCTGGTATGCATTGGTGAATGCGTACCAAGTATCCAAGTTCTGATGCGGTACACCTGGTACGTGGTTACAATTGCGTACCATGTATTCCTTTGACGAAGTATTAATTTGTTAGACATGTTTAGGTTTAAGAAGGAATCCCCACTGTCATATGTGCATGAATATTATTCAACTGCGATGTGGTGCGAGATTTATGCTGATGATGTGATGCCTATTCCGGATAAAGATTCGTGGTGTGTGCCGCTGGATGTTGCTTCAAGGATTGTTCTTACACCCATGGATCCTAAGCAAGCTGGACGACCGCGTACAAAGAAGATTCCCACTGGATCCATACCAAATGCACTCGAGGATGTTTGTGGTGTCATGAGAAAGGTCATTATATGAGTACATGCCCTCTAAAATGCCGCTCTATTAACCCGGAAGAAGAAGTGAGTAGCAACCAACCAAGCGTCAAACTGCAAACCCGCAAAACCAAGAAATGTGGTATTTGTGGTGTTGCGGGTCATACTCGCCAACAATTCAAGATTCATATAGATTTGGTTGATAATTTTTGTATTATGGAGATTTATTGAATTCGATTAGATGTGTACTATTGTCATGGTTTTCGTTTGAATTTTTTAATTATGGTATTCATTGGTACGTTTTTATGTATTTTGTATCAAATATTATTATAAAGATTGGTACGTTTTACTTATGTTGTAACAGATAGTGAAGTAAATCTTAGTACGTTTTGTTTAATTGCTTACCTTGCGTACTAGAAAAACTGTAACAAAATTACATTTGCGTACCGTGCGTACCATATTGCAACTACATAGTGATCTTAAACATAATACCAATAAAGATGAAAATATACAGAGTACGAGTAGCGTATGCTAATAGTCATCAAAAATACACATTCAAAATATACTAATGTTCATCCATTCACAAAATATTATCTATCATCCACAAAATACTAACACTACTTGACCGTTCATATATTGTCTTCATCCAAATCCATGAGAATTGCCGGGGTCACTTCCTCTGTGCTGTGGGCATAAATCGTCCTTGCTATGTGTCACAGCCCGAATTTTAACGTATAAAGACGACTAAAATCCATTGGATGGTGAGGTGAAACCTCGGAATAAAACACAACTTAATCAAGGGATCATGCTTGGGAATAAGGGAATATAGATTGAAAGTGATAACAGATGATAACAGGCTTTCAATTTTAATTTAAAGGAAGACGAGCAATGATTTAAAAACTCAAGTGTCGGAATTAGAATATTAAACCATCACCAAGTCAGATAGAATATAAAAGCAAATAAAAGTAGGTTTCGAGCATCATGCTCATGGTATCGACACCAAATATCAGAGTGTAAGTTTAACAAACAAATAGACATTGTTTTGCAACGGAATATACTCTCAAGTCCCACAATTACATATATGAAGATATGCAATTGCAAGCTTAAACTCCAAAAGAAGACTCGACTTATTCAAATAAACACACTGCTGAGCACCGTCTGCCATCTCCATCCAACTAACCTGCACGTTTAGAAATACATGCAGGGCTGAGTACTTCGTACTCAGTGAACACATGCCAAAATAATTTAAACTTTGCTCGACTAGAGCTATATAATTGAACTTGCCTTGCCACTACATCACAAGTGTTAGTACAATTTAAAACTTTTACTTGTGCATACAAAAATCATTTTCGTTTCTGGAAACGACTGCACAGTCAATATAGATAATAGGTATGAATCAATCTACCACATAATCTCATGTGTCGAGAAGTAGGTCTCCTTCTCAAACACTGCAACCGGCCTAACCGAAGTAAGGCTCACAGTCACGTCAATCAAATAACAACACATATGTTCCTGTCTCACACAGGATATTAACAGCTCAAGTAGATGATTAAACATACCAAAATTACTCAGATAAAATGGCAAGTCAATTAACTTTAAAAACTCACATAATATAATAATAGTAATCACATTCATCATTTGATTTTTTGTTAAAAAGTCCACCTGACTGCTTAGGGTTCGGTCAGGTAGCTGCTTTCTTCTTCTTCGTCCAAGAATAATATCTTATAAGGACGAGTCTACTTTTCTAGAAACGGAAACGAGTTCTAACGTTCGGTTGAAGGACTTCTACTTGACTCGGATTTTTCTTAACTTATCTCGATTATCTAACTCGATCTTTCTCAGTTTCTACCCAAGTACTAAACCAGCAGACCTTCAGACTCGGGAACCTAACTCGATAACATCAGACAAATTAAACTTAAACAATTCACGAAAAACGAGAAATCACTATTCACATCATGTTTTCGTCTTTTCTCGATTTCTGAAGTCAGGCGAGCTCAGAAAATTACGAAATTAATTCGCGAGTCCTAAAATCACAAATCATTCACATACAGACTTTCACATCAAGAATTGGACATTCACAGATAGGTAAACGATCGACTTCGATAATTAGATGGAAAAAGAAAAATTTTCCAAATATAATATAATATTCTAGAAAATTCTAGATAATTAAATTAATTCTTTAATCATAATTATAATCTCAATTATTTATTCTAGACTCGGTTATTTGTTCACGACTCGGCTATTCAATTATGTTAACTCGACTATGCTCGGTTTCTATAAATTATTAAACTTAAATTTAAATTTTAATGATATTAATTTCATTTCTCTTTTAATAATTTAAGACTTTAATCATTTAATCGGAAATTTAAATCTGAAACTAACTCTACTAAATAAGTCTTTCGTCATTTTTCTCGTAAAACGTGTCATCGCTCGGAAACTTACTAAACTCAATTAGAACAATTCTGATTACTTATTAACTCGATTTATCTCTTTATTTCTTATTTTCTTTATAAACTTCTTGATTTATTTATTTAACTCGATTTTCATTAACGATTTCATTTCTCGACAACTTCTTCGTTTTGAATCGAATTCAAAAATTTCGAAAAGAGATTCTAATTGTTTTAACACCATCTTCATCATCGATTCATCACATTCATATAATCTAACATGAATCATCAAGGACTATCAACCTTGATCATCACTTTAATTTTGATTTTATTAATAAAAAATCCTAAAAATTCTTAAAAATTCATTCTTCAAATTCTTTTTATTTTATCATCCTTAATCTCATCAAATCCTTCATCATTTAATCATATATCATCAAAATATCATCTTTTCATCAAGAACATCATCAAAAATATCAAGAACATCATCTTTTTCATACATACATACATTTTCGGTACACACATATATACATGCTTCATCATTTTTCTCATTTAATCATGCACATCAAAACTCCTATATCATAATCTAGAGCACAAATCCATCACAACATTATACTTGAATCATCAACACAAAATTATCCAAAAATTATATCATATATATATATATATATATATATATATATATATCGATTTTTCTCTTTCAATTTCATTACACATATATGCATACAAGGATCATGAATACCACATCAAAAATCAAAAATCAAAATCCTACCCTAAATCCCTAAATTTCGGCAGATTTCAAGAGAGAGGGTTCGATTTTTAGCTTCCATTTTTGTGTATTAATGACTCTCAAGAACTCAAAAATCCATACTAGAACAAGGGGCTTCGATTTTTTTTGTTGGAAGGATCACTTTGATCGACTAAAAAGAGTAGAAAAAGAGGGATTTCCTTGAACTTAAATCACTAGAATCAAGAGAACTTACTTAAGCTTGAAAACTTGATCGATCAAAGGGCTTTCAATCCACACAACTCTACGATCCACACAAGCAAAAGTCGAGCTCCATCCTTGAGGCACAAGCTTCTGATTTCCAAGAGAGAAGGAAATGAATGAAACCTAGTCTTGGATTGATCATTACGACGAGAGGATCTCGAATACCTTAATGGATTAGTCGATGGATGAATGGAGGTGATCTTCTTGGAGCCCTTGAAGCTTGAAGCTTGTGCTTCAATGGAGTGTGTGTATGTGTGTAATTTCCGTGAGGGAGAGAGAGATGAGAGAGAGAGTTTAGGGAGAGAATTGGAGAGAGAGAGAGAGGATTAAGAGAGAGATGTTTAAGAGAGAGAGAGAGAGCATGTGAGAGAGTGAGCGAAATGAGAGTAGGATAGATTTTTAATTGAATTAGTTGCACCCGGTGATCAAAAACGCGATATAAATTTCACCGGAAGAAAAAGTTATCCGGTGCAGTCTATCCTTAATTTCTCATTAAACTCTCAGACGATTTGAAACTCACCACGACTCTTTCTCGACATCAGAATTCTCTTTACTCCGTCCCAAACTTCACCAAATAAATCAAGGAATCCAGAAATCAAGTTTTCAAATCAAAATTCCGAAAAGGAAGAAAAAGTTGGAATTCACTATTCATATTAGGGTTTTCTAGTCCTTTACTAATTTTTTTCTCGGACAATTTCTGACGATTCTTAAACCTATCTCAAAGCTTCTAAAATCATTTATAGACTCAAAAGACACTAATTAGACGAAATTTAGAAAAGTTCGATGAATAGTGATTACTCGAGAAAAGTTACTATTCATCCAAAAACGAAACTTCTCAGAATTTTTCAAAATTCAAACTCAAACTCAAACTCATATCATCATTCTCAGTCAAATCATCACACACTTGATTCGAATAACCGAAACGAGAAAAATCACATAAGAGCACTCAAGGGCATTTTGATAATTTCACGAGAAAATTTCTTTTCTCGGAAATTTTTATCACATAAAAGCACACATTTAGGCACATAAAATCAATTAAGGTGATCTTAAAGACTAATAAAAGATCGGGGTATTACACTATGTGGTCTCGGTACTGCTCACGATCTTCTGGCTCTTGCAAACTCCTTTGCATTGGATTTTTTGAAATTAGTTGCTCGACATACTTGAGCGCGTAGATGCCACAATCATAACTGTTATCTTGCTCGAATTTGTTTCTTTTGTGGCCCCTCTTTGGTGGAAAGCATAATTCCCATAGGCTGTATTGTGGGTTTTTTATGCGATGCTCCTTGTAGTATCCAATGCTCTTTGTCTAAATGGTGGTCTTCGAATGTATGTTCCTTGGAGTCATAGAGAGTGAGCTTGTGCTTTCTCAGATCTATCAACAAGGTGCCCCAGTGATCCTTATAGAAGCACAACACAATGACCTAACAACGCAATTAAAATCGTACATTGTCGCAGTCAACCCAATGCCTCATGTTCGCTCCCCAATTTAGCTGAACTCCTTCGGCAAATAGGAGTAACCTATTCATTTCTTCTTCGGGGAAAACCTCTTCAACAGTCGGGTTAAATATTTTATGATTGTACGGATCAAAAGGATTGGATCTCTTAGATTGGTTTATCAAGTCAAACACATTCTCGACCGTTTCCTACAAATAAATGTAAAATGTATCTTATCTGTGTAGAAGTATTAGTATAAACAATTAAAATAAGTTTAAATGGTTGAATTTACCATAAAATAGCAAGACGTCACGGCAATCTTGCTGTCAACTTCTCCCAATCTGGCGAATGTAGGATTCGAACGAGAACAACAAGGTAGGCCTCAATGTGTTCTATGTCCAGCTAGCCTATTGGATCCATGATACCCTAAAAAAAGCTTTTGTCCGCACCACAAAAGGCTCCAATATTCCTTTTGTTTTGAATGAATATTACATTAATTAAACTTAGTACGCATTGTCAAAATCGTACCGAGTTTACCAATAGTAAAATGATACACCTGGTATGCATTGCCAAAATTGTACCGAGTTTACCAATTCTACACTGGTATGGTACGCATTGACAAAATCGTACCAAATTTACCAATTGTAAAATGGTACATGTGGTACGTATTTATAAAATCGTACCGAGTTTACCAAAAATAACCTGGTACACCTAATACGCATTGACAAAATTGTGCGTATTAAACATGTAAACTTTGATATTTTAAGATGAAAAAATTTAACTTAGTCTGCTATTTCGGAGCTCAACCAGTGCTCAAATAAGTCACGGCCTGGTCGCACGTCATCTGGGAGAAACGGACTGCGTAAAGGTGGAGTTGGAAATCTCCTTCGGATTGGCTTTGCATTCAAGATGCATACCGAGATTGTAGGTACTTGATTTTGTGGAGTTGGAGCTTGTGGAGGCTGACCTCGTGGAGCTTGTGGAGTTGGTGCTTGTGGAGCTAGACCTTGTGGATCTTGAACTTGTGGACGAGGTTTGGATCGTCCAGCTGAATCTGCATTTGCTTGAAGAATTTTTTGTTGTGGATGCGTAAATTGATCAGCTCCCACAATATGTTGATTTGCGCGTCCGACAAGTCGTTTAGTTCGCTTTCCTGTTCATGGGTCTGCTGGAGAAAAGAGAACTATTGGTACGGTTTTTCGAATTTCGTACCAGACTTGTATTGCAAACTCGGTACGTTTTGGACAAATGTTTGTTGGTACGCATGGTACGTCTTCAAAAAAAAATGTACCATACGTACACATGGAAACATGTATGATTTTATACATCGTACCATGCGTACCCAATTACAATACATATCAATAGATGAAAAAAAAAAATCTATCCAACATACTACGAAAATTCGGTTACAATGGCAAAGAAATAAAAACATAAATATAAATTGTTCATAACATGCGGAAAAAAAATGAAATTGTTTATATGATCCCATCACCAAATATTGCTATGCATCAACTAAAGATGCATCTTGTACCTTATCATGAGCAGTTTGCATTGGCGCTTCCTGCCCTTCCTCTGGTTCCTCAGTCATCCTCTCACCAGCTGGCTCTGCTGTTGCTCCTCCTTCTCTTGGTGCCTCTAATGCCTCTTTCTCCGTGCTCCTCATGTCGCTACTGCCTCCCGTTCCAGCACTTGCTCGACGGGTATGCTTCCGGAGTTTGCTATTGGTTCTATTGTTGCGGGGTCGATGTCGTTGTGAGGATAAGAGCTGGGAGATGTATAATGTGCAGTTGTGAAGTGTTGGACTATCCCTTCTTCTTGAAGCTAGATAACAACATAGGTCCCAACATCCTTGACGAGCAGCTGCCTTTCATCCTTCATCCAAGATATCAACAGATTTGCTGTTGCCTCGGCTATCTCTCTGACAAGAACGACTATCTCTAAACCTTGCATTAAGGTTGCAAGGATAGAGGAACCAGCAGCGGTGGCAAGAGGTGCAGTGGAGGTGGATGTAGTGTTAGTATGCGGATTAGAAAGAGGAGGCTCTTCACCATCGTTGGTCTCAGTAGCAGGCTCTTCACCATCATCTTCTATGTCTTTTTTTCTCTTCTTTTTGGCGTCATTGGAATTGTGCTCAAATGCAAATTTTCTGAACTCTGAGTTCTGCTCTAGAGACAGCCAGTACGGGATTTGCTACTCAGCTTGAGATGGCTTGAGCACGTGCCGAAGTTTCTGACAAGGCTACAATATGGTTAATTAAACTGCTGGTAAATTTGGTACACTTGGTACGTAATTACTATTGCGTACCAAGTTTACCAATTTATTTATGTACTCTCGGTATGCATTAGGCAATGCGTACTGAGTGTACCAAATAAACTGTTGGTTTAACTTGGTACATTTGGTACGCATTTACAATTGCGTACCAAGTTTACCAATTTATCTAAGTACACTTGGTATGCATTTGTCAATGCGTACCAAATGTAGCAGTTTGACACTGGTAAACGTGGTACGTATTTGTGAATGCGTACCAAGTTTACTAATTTTGAACTTGGATACTTGGTACGCATTGCTAAAAGCGTACTGTGATGTTTTTAAAATTATTTTAGATCTAAGAAATTTTATCACTTTTATCTTTTCTTGTGGAAGGATTTCCGAGTCTCTGATGTATCTGTACCTCAACATGCGAGGCAGTTTCAGCTTGATCGACCTCAATGTAACCTTCTTTCCAATAGCAGCTTTAGCCTTAGATATCCAAGCATGTTTGATAAATAAACTTTGTTAGTATATAATCAAATAGAAATAGAATAGGTTTAGTTGGTAAACTTGGTACGATTTTGTAAATGCATACCGAGTTAACACGTATCAAACTGTTACGTTTGGTACGCAATTATAAAATTGTACCAAGTTTTCCAATATCTTATACTTATATTTGGTATGATTTTAGACAATGCTTACCAATTTTACCACTGTTGAACTTACCAATCAAAGCAAAACTGCAGCCTCGAATGTGGTAAGTGATGCCGGATTTGTTTCCTTTATTTTCTATGTCAATTGTTTTAAAAGAATCGACAACCATCTGAAAGAACAAACTGCCCCATGAAAAATTCTCCCATGCTTTCTCGTCCTCAATCAACACCACCCACACCCAGTCGGGGATTTTTTGCCTTGCATTCTCATAGCCCATAACGTACGACGTCGCCAACAAAATTTTTAGCCAACTTCAGGTAGTCGTCGTCGCTGACTTTGAGAACAACTTTGTTATGCACAAACTTTCTATCCACAAATGGTGTCCACACCTCTGCAGGGGTCACCATTTAGTTGCAGAAGAGTCGGGTGTATAGCGAGGACCGCGAGATAGTGTGGTTTGTGTATGGGTTAAATTCAGTAGGGCCAAATTTCAGCTCGGTCACCAAAGCAAACTGTGACTTGGAGAAGCGCAAGAGCTTCTCATCAACCTTGAACCAAACAACAGATTCATCATATTCGGGGAATGACTCCACCTGACGGAGCACCATCTAGTGTATGGCTTTGCCTGACCACGTGTTGTAGTCTTGCATCCCCATAAAGTGACCCAAACAGGACTGTTTCAGCTTCTCCAACACAGATTTGTCACATTGTTGGAGACATTCTTGGATGTCAGCAACAAGTGACTCATAACCATGAGTCATTATTTTGTATTTCAAATTACTGAGTTCATTCCTCTTGTATGTCCAGTTATGCTGACATAAGACAAAAAACAATTCAATAACAAATTCATATTCAGTGTTTAGTTATAATCTGCTTGGTACTAAGTTTATTTGTAAAGTAGGTACACATTGGCAAAGATGTACTAGCAAAAAATTAAATTACTGGTACATTCAGAACGTTTTTGCTAATGTGTACCGAGTGTACTAGTCAAGTAGGTACACATTTGCAAATACGTACTAGCAAACAATCATATTACTGGTACACTCGGTACGTTTTTGACAATGCGTACCGAGTGTACCAGTAAAGTAGGTACGCTTTTGCAACTACGTACTAGCAAAAAATTCAAATTACTGGTACACTCGGTACGTATTTGCAAATGCGTGCCAAGTGTACCAGAAACACACTAGTTATGTTGATACGTATTTGCAAATGCTTACCAAGCTGCAACTTATATGCTCCGGAACTGGGTACGCATTTATAAAATCGTACCAATTTTAATCATACAATGCCATATTCACATCAATCGAATCACATCAACTGAATGCAAAATTTATCATGCATAGTCTCGGAAAATTAATAACAAACTATCCTCAATTCCAAAAATTACATATCTGTGTGTACCGGTACGTATTGCACAAAACGTAGTGGTACACCAAGTACAAATTCCCCCCAAATTTGTATGTACCCTAATTCACATTCTACTCAACAAACTAGGTACTCAATCGACATTCAAAACATAGTAAACCCGCGAAATCAAAGAAATCAAGTGATAATCAAACATGCAACGAGCCCTAACTTTCAGATCTGCATTCTGCAAATTAAATAATTTAAAACTTACAGGTAAATTAGCAAATGGATCCTCCTCGACGGTTTTTTCCTGTGGCGGCGGCGACGACCTTTCTCTCTCTTCGCGTAGCGGCGACTTTTCGGCCTATTCGTGCAGCGGCGACTGTTCAACCTCTTCGCGCGGTGGCAGTGAATGTTGTTCCTTCGTTTCTCTTTTTATGGTCTCTTTTTCAATGGCAGAGACAGATTGTGTTGACGGAGGTTGAGGCGGTTCTCTGCGTCGAGTTGTTGTCTTCGTCACAGCAGTTTTGCTCATCGTGGTGGTGGTTTTGCTCATCGTCGCGGAGGTTTTCTCCTTTGCCGCCGATTTTGCTACTTTGCTTGTCGTCGCAGCGGTTTTCTCATTCGCCGCCAATTTTGCTGCTTCGGCGGTTTTTGCTTTCTTTGAGCGTGACGCCATCTATGTCGGGATGCAGAGTACAGGTGGTTGGTTGACGGCGGAGTAGAGGTGGTTGATGGCGGAGAAAAGCAGAGAGACGGAGAGAAGACGAAGCGTCTTTGAGAAGGAAGAGGAAGAGAGAGAAGAGCGAAAGAGAGAATGAGAGGGAGGAGAGAGAATCTGTCAATAAATGTATTTTGAATAAAACCGTATAATCCTATCTATAAGGGTATTTCTATCAAATAGGGTACAATATTACCTAATTTCTATGAAAAACCCTCTTAAAGTGAGAAATGAGAATTAATCACAACCATAGAAAATAAGAGATGAGTGGTCAGATTTAATCTTTGAATTTAAACTAAAAAAAATTAAAATACAACACGGAGGGGCAGATTGGTCAATTCAGAATAATGAGAAATAAACCCATAGCCAAAACTCACGAGCTCCTTCACGCATTCATTGATTCAGAAACCCAGAACAACTCAAATCCTTTATCTACAAAAATAGATTTCCCACAAAAACCTCAATCTCTGCAGCAAAAATCGATTAGAAAACACAAAAACAACGAAATTGAAGATAAATCGAGCAGAAAATCAAGTTGTTATGTGTTTTTCCACAATTAAATCAAGCTAGGGCTAGGGCTTAAAATTGAGTTGTGTACATTTGAAGAACCAAATAGAAAGTGAGGAACAATGCTGACAAAATAATGGAATGAAGGTTAGTGATTTTCATTACAAATTAATGCTTATATCTTAATAATTATTTGAGAGCTCGATATGATGAGCAGAAATCAAATTGCATTGTCTATTTTGAAACTTTATGCCGCTTGATCTCATATCTACAGATATGTTTGTGTGTTATAGATGTTTTAGGTTGAATTAGAAACAAATAATTAACGTGTGATATAGAATTTGCTATAAATTTGAATATGAATCTAGAGTCTGAAATTGGAGATTGTGGATTGTGATTATAAATTCATGCAACAATCTCTTGCGTGAGAATTTAGGGTGTTTTATATCATCCAACCATGTTGCATTTCATAAATAAGGGTAACGCATCAGAGATTGGTTTTACATCAATATTAGTAAGGTTAGTTGAATTGCTTTCTAATGTAAAATTCAAATGCGGTGCATCTCTTTATATAGAGTGGTGCACTTCATAGTTTAGTGTGGTGCACCTGGACTGAGATTTGTGTAATGTAACTTGAATGTTTGTGGAAACATGAAGTTTGGTGCATCTGAGTGTTGAATATGATGCATGTAGGTAGACTTACTGGTGCATCTAGATATTTCATGTTGTTTGGACATGGGATGTTGATACAGTATGTGTTTTGGATATGAGAGGTTTCATGTGGGTAGACTATGTGGTGCATCTCACTAAAAGTTATGGTGCATCTAATTGGAAACTCTGATGCATCTTATTTTCCGTGAAATATTCGAACAAATTATAGTGATGTCACCTTGATATGTGTCACAAAGAGAGAGAGAGAGAGAGAGAGAGAGAGAGAGAGAGAGAGAGTACTCATATGGTAAAAATATTATCCAATTGAATGATATAGAATTTGGTTTGATTGGAAATCATGTGAAATATGATATTTCTAATTAAGTAAATTGTAGTATTATGATCATACATAAGTATTGTGCATGTGAATTTGTGATATTTTTAGATTATTGAAGTGTGTTGCATCTAATAATTAAGTATGATGCATCTCATTTGGTTTTACATCATTATAATCTTAGTTGGATGCTTTTGAATGATATAATTTAAATGTGGTGCATTCATTGTTCAATGTGGTGCATTTCATAAGTAATTGTAGTGCATCTTAGTAGTAATTGTGGTGTATGTACGTGTATGTGGTTTCAATATTGACTGTATAAGAGGAAGCATGTAGAAGATGATGACGGTGATTATTTTGAGGATGTGGTACTGCTGCATAAGAAGCAAAAGAAAACAACGCCTGGTAAAGAGGAAATAAAGGTTGGTAAAGAAGAAGGGAGCAAAGATGCTCAGAGAAAAAAGGAAACACGCATAATCACAATGTGGAAAAATCTCGCAACTAAACGAGAAGAATTCAAGAGATCCATTGCAAGACGAACGTACTACATGAGAGAATTACAACACATGCACATTACTACTATAAGGAAACATGTAAAAAGAGAGATTTTAATGCGAAGAAGTAAGTGTTAGATTGTATTTAGAGATGTTAGTTAGTTCCAACAACTCTTATAGACATATTAGAAATGTTAGAAACTCATATGATGTGTTTTAAAATAGTTTGTACAATGAAGTTTTTGGTTTCGAAATAGTTTGTTAAATCTTGATTGAATGATTGGAAGGTTGAAATGATATGTTATTTTTTTAGTATGATGATGAGTTGTTGTGATTATTTAATTATTAGTGCTAGTGCATCTTTTTTGTTGAAGATTTTGATTATAGATTACTAAACACGAAATATTTGGAGTTAATTATTATGCTGCAGCGTATGCATCTAGTAATAAATTGTGGTGCATCTGACAATGAATTTTGGTGCATTTGGTAATGATTTGTTGTGCATCTAGTAATGCATCACTCGCATATCTAAATTGTGTGGTGCATCAATCGTTGTTATGTGGTACAGCTGGGAATGAATTGTGGCGCATATGACAATAATTTATGGTGCATCTAGTAATGCTTCAGTCATGCATCTCTAAAAATTGTGTGCGATTAAAACATCGTGTATTAAGACACAAAGAGATTGAATATGTTGAAACACAACATCCAGTATACAAGATCCAAAATGTAAAAATAAGATAATACAAGAAAATTAAACACTATTGTTTTTTTCATATCACAATTTCGTGCATCAATCAACTACCGCTTTGTTTTCAAACATCTGCTCCTCTCAATCATAAACTAGCATAAACATAATCAAATTATAAATATATCAAAACACAAAACAACACAAAGAAGTGAAAAATACAAAAAAAAAAATATAAAAAAAATCAATAACTAATTAATGTCAAATAAAAGTGAAACTATATGTCTCAGCACAACAACATAAGAGATCCAAAAATAAAAATCAAACAATTGCTCCATCTTCACTTTGGTATGTATGACTTTTGTAAAGTCGCCTCCTTTCGTAACTTCAACCTACTACCACTTCTTTTTCTCTAAACCTTTATAAGATCTTTTCTTTTCTTGCCCATTGTGTTCATATTGTAACTTTCATGCAGTTTATGGATCTGATCCATCAGTCTTTTTCCTTCTCAAAAGGACGAAACAAGACCAAGAAGACAATGCCTGCAAGAATCAAGATGGCAACAACACATGTAAAATCTTTGAACACATTGATAATACCAAGAACAGGAATTACTATATCATGATTGTCCTCCAACAATAATATTAAATCTAGTAAGATAATGCTACCAATACATGCATTCCCTCAACTTAATAAAAATATTAAATTGTATCAATTTACATACAACCTGGGGAAAACAGTAGAGTTAAAATTGGAGCCATCACATAACCAACAAACATATACAAAAATGTAAAAACCATATAGAGTCCAAGCGTAGAAGCTTAATATGAGTCGTAATCTATCAAACATTTTTTGTACACAAAAATAAGAAATAAACAAAATAATTTGAAGATTCAAATAACTAATTCATAATTTGTCAATACACAAGCAATCCCCTATTATTTGATTGTCTTCTCATTGGAGTTGATGCCTATGACGACTACAGTTCTGAAGTAAACAAAATCTCCGTGACCTTAACACCATCATTTTGATGCACCCTTATCAGATATGAAGTATAAGAAGAAAAGTTGCACGTATAATTGAGTAAAATCACATCAAAATAGAAAAATGTAATGGAAAACGTTATTCTCAACTAACGCAATACAGAAACATTATCACAAACACATAGTATGCACAAATTCACTAGATACACACACATATTTTAGAATAAAGATGATGGAGCAACAGACGAAGGAATCTCAAAATCTCACCCAGATGGATAAACATCATCATTTCATAATCATTAATTAGTGAATTCATAAAGTTTTGATCAACAACTACACCAAATCACCCAATCGAGAAAACAGATAAATTCTACAAAATTAAGAGATAAATATATCAAATTCACAAATCAAATTCACAGCAAAACTGAATATTAATTCACGAAAATGAAGAACTCGTAGGAGAGAAATAATCTGAAGGAATCAAAGCGAAATTAACGCGATGATCGACGGTGAATCGAGAGTAACAAATGTGAAGAAAAAATTTTGAATTGAAGAATTAGAAGTTGGAGCTGAAGTAGATCAAAACTGAAGAATAATAAAAATTTAAGAACAACTCATTATTGTAATAAAGAGAGAATATAATTTCTAAATTACTAATTTACCCTTCATTAATTAAAATATGCGGGAGTTACTTAATGTATGCAGATTTCATTTTAGCCATAGATTTAGTGAGATGGAGGGCTGAGATTTATTCTTAATTCTTAGGATAAGGGTATTCTTATTTATATATATATATATATATATATATATATATATATATATATATATATATATATATATATAAGGGCAGAGGGAGAGGGGGGTAGGGGGTCATTGGAATCCCTGGGTTTTTTTCTAAAAATGACATATATATAGAGATATATATATATATATAATATTGTATTTTATATATTCAATAATTAAAAATAATACTAATAAAACAAGTTACTTCGGGAACAAGGCGAAAGTCCATCGAGTCAACATCATCAGCTCCAAAGCTCAAGCCAAAGATTAAAGCTCAACGTTTACTTCGGAAGCAAGGCGAAAGTCATCTGTATCAACGTGATAAAGCTTGAAGATCAAGTCCAAGGAGATCTAGAAGGCATACTTCTATAACAAATCTCGAGGGTTGCTTGAAGACCGTTCAAGTCAAAGTGAAGAGAAGAATCAGATGATCACATAGAGATTGAACCTGCATATATTTGAAATTATTATATTTGTATACAATCTTGTATTTATTGAATAAATACATATTTTGTGTTTACAGATTTTGGCACGCCCAATGGGATAATCTCTACCTCTCATCTCTTCTCTTTGCCAAATCCAAAGAAGATGTCTACAAGTCTTGAGGAGCAAATTGCGAAGTTGACAAAGCTTGCAGAAGGACTTGCCAAACGCTTAAAAGAACGAGATGTTCAACTCGCAAAGCTGAAAAATGCAAATACTTTGGATACGGAAGCCAACAAGCAAAGGACGATCAAGAAGCTGAGCTTTTCATGGAGCCAAAAGATGGTGATAAATCTCCGACTAAGGAGCTTGAAGTCTCTTCCAATGGATCGATGCATGTCGATCAACTCAAAGCATTCATCAAGAAAACAATCTAGGACAAGTTCGAAGGGACCTCCAAATCATCATGGACTTATAGCATGCCATACACTCAAAGGATTGAAAGCTTGAAGATGCTGATCGGCTATCAGCCTCCAAAGTTTCAATAATTTGATGGAAAAGGAAATCCAAAGCAACATATAGCCCACTTCATGGAGACTTGCAACGACGCTGGAACATATGGAGATCACATGGTGAAACAGTTCGTGGGTTCCTTAAAGGACAATGCCTTTGATTGGTATGCTGACTTGCAGCCAAATTCAATTGATAGTTGGGGGCAATTGGAGCAAGAATTCCTCAATCGCTTCTATAGCACTCGAAGGATGGTGAGCATGGTGGAGCTTACAAAATCAAGTCAATGGAAAGACGAGCCCGTCATTGACTACATTAATCGTTGGAGGGACTTAAGCTTAAATTGAAAAGATCGATTTTCTGAAACTTTAGCAATTGAGATGTGCATCCAAGGCATGAATTGGAGTCTTCGATACATCCTTAAAGGAATTCAGCCAAAGACCTTCGAAGAACTGGCTACAAGAGCTCATGACATTGAGTTAAGCATGATTGCAAATGGAGTTTAAGATCTTTTGATTGAAGAGGGTCACAACTTTGAAGAAAATCAAGGAGCAACCTATGGGGGCAAATCTCCTAAAGAAAGTGCAAGTGATGAAGAAGCTACAAGTGAAGATGAAGAAGATGCTACGAGTCAATCTTCAAATACTTGGTGGAATCCATGAAGTCATCGCTCCTTGATAAGAGCCTAAACTATCTATATAGCTCCTAGATGCGAGCAAAAAACATCTAAATTTTTCGATCAAATAACTTAAAACGTTCCTTGAGAAGAGCTTAAACTATCTACATAGCTCCTAGATGCGAGCAAAAACCATCTAAACTTTTCAATCAAATAACTTCAAATGCTCCTTGATAAGAGCTCAAAGTGTCTAAAATGCTCCTAGATACGAGTAAAAACCATGTAAACACTTTTAACAAAGAATTTCAAACGCTCCTCGATAAGAGCCTAAACTGTCTACAACGCTCCATGACACATGAGCCTAAACAGCATGTTACTCCTGGCCCGCATGAGTATAAACTGTGTACGACGCCCCTCCTTAAAACTATGATCAAATTCTTTGAAGAGTCGTCCAAGTCCAAGACTCCTTGACATGAGTATAAAATGTCTACAAATTCAAATCAAATGAAGACTCATTGACACGAGTATAAAAAGTCTACAAATTCAAATCAAGTGAAGACTCATTGACACGAGTATAAAAAGTCTATAAACTCCTAAGCACGAGTATAAAAAGTTTAGAATACTAACATAAACTACCTAAAATCAAGTCCAAATTTAAGACTCCTTGAAAAGAGTATAAACTTTCTATCAAATTCAAGACTCCTTGAAACGAGTATAAACTTTCTATCAAATTCAAGACTCCTTGAAACGAGTATAAACTTTCTAACATATTCAAAACTCCTTGAAACGAGTTTAAACTTTCTATCAAATTCAAGAACTCCTCGAAACGAGTATAAACTTTCTAGTAAATTTAAATTTATCAAGACTCATTCATTTTCATGACAAGTCGTCCATAAACAAGTCTCGAGGGGGCATTTGTAGGAACCGAAAATTTAAGAAATATTTATTAATTATTTATATTTATTTGATGATGGAATCTTTTAGATATCCATATTAAAATAAGTTATTTAATTCATAAATATGTCTTTATATGGTGATAAATATCTATTTCTTTGGCAACAAGTAAAGGATATGCATCAATATTCCAAAGCCAATGAGATTGCGCCACCTCAGCCCTTAGAGCCCATGATGAAGTTCAAAGCCCACTCAACTTCTCTCTTCCTACAACTATAAATAGGGGTCTCTACACAACTTCAAATCACACCTAAAAATCATTTTCAAGAGCTTAAGAATTGAAGAGAAAAATTCTCTAAGATTTCTCTCTCAATATTCAAGGTGTCCCGGCGAGTATCAAGGCGTTCTTCGTGGAAAGCAACGCGCTCTTCGGCGGAAATATGTCAAGTGGCGTTGGATCCGAAAACCAGACAAAAGCCCTCCAAGTCAATGTTATAAAGCTCGATGCTCAACGTTACTTCGGAAACAAGGCGAAAGTCCATCGAGTCAACACCATCAACTCTAAAGCTCAAGCCAAAGATCAAAGCTCAACATTTACTTCGGAAGCAAGGTGAAAGTCATCCATATCAACGTGATAAAGCTTGAAGATCAAGTCCAACGAGATCTAGAAGGCATACTTCTACAAAAAATCTCGAGGACTGCTTGAAGACCGTTCAAGTCAAAGTGAAGAGAAGAATCAGAGGATCAAATAGAGATTGAACCTGCATATATTTGAAATTATTATATTTGTATACAATCTTGTATTTATTGAATAAATACATATTTTGTGTTTACAATATCGATTTTCCTTTTCATTCTTGTTATCAATTTCAAATTTCTTTTTATATTATCATTTTTCTTTGAATTGATATACTTAATTTTATACTAGGGAAGAAGTTAGATCTAAAATTTGTTGTAGATTTGTAGTGTGTTAACATGTGTAGACTTGATAACTTTATTACATTGTTATAACCAATATCATTGGAAGATCAACATTAATGCTTATATATGTAGAACATTAATATTAATGGGTACAAGAGAAATAAATAAAGTTTCGAGCTCTCTGTAAACTAAAACATTGGACAAATGACTTTTTTTATACCTGCATATAGCATAGAAAAAATGTAAAATTTTATCTTAAGTAAATGAGTAGATCTTTTTTTTTAAATTGTAATAAATTTGATATTTTGTAGTATAATTTTTTGAGTAAATTATGTGATATAACACTAATTTGTGGCAAAAAAAATTGGCGACTCAAAACAATTATTCTGGGATAAAACGGGCAGTAATTAATCGGACCCCCCTGATGAAAATTCTTGACTCCACCACTATATATATTTTATACATGAACATTCAAAATAAAAATTTATAAAGATGAATTACCTGGTTATAATTAATAAGAGCAACTAATTCAAATTTGACCTTAAAAAAAATTAAATTTGACCAATTTCATAAGTTTAATATTCTAGATTAGAGAGTTTTGCTACTAATTTCAAATTTGACAATATAATTTTAATAACCACGCATTTCTCGCTTAATCAGTTCAACACCATCGCCACCCTCCGCCATATTTAATCACACAAAGTTCCAAACAACATCAAATTACTTTTCCTCCTCCAAATTAAACCTCATTGTTGATTCTATCTATCCCATGATATAGTAGATTATTTATTTAAGTAGGTCCCAATATATATTTAAGTTGAAATTTTAATCATTTGACATTGAGCTCGAATAATAAACTTAAAATTGATTGATACAGTTTTGTAGTCTAATATTTAGTCTTATAATGTGTATATATATAAGACTAATCGTGCAATCCCTACAAAAACACACAGAATAATCAAAAAGGCTAACAAAGATGGGCCTTATATGTATATATAATGTATGTATATTTTTTTAACTACATAAATTTATAATATTTATGATAAATAAATACATATGTATAAAGACGTTAGAAAATTTGAGGGGGGCGGCCGCCACCACCTGCCACCCCCTAGCTCTGTCTCTGACTATAAGGTTATTTTGATTACAAGTCAATATTTTCCACGCCATTATGTTATTTTAGGATGCTAAGACTTCCCACATCGGCTTTTTCGTTGGCTGGCTCGAGACAGCTGAGCCAACGAGACAACCCGTTGCGAGGAGGAGGTGCTCGAGACAGTCTCGCCGCGTCAAGATGGTCTCGATCCGGCGCATGCGTGACACGCGCCTCGAATAAAAGAAAATCTGGCATGTGCGTTGCATATGCCTAACAGAAATTCTTTTAAAAAACATAGCCGTTGCCGAATGGCTCAATTCGGCCAAAAAAATATTTGCTCTCTATTTTTCGTAAAAAAAATGTCTTCCACACTAAATTCATCTTCTTCTCTTCTTTTTTATCTATTTTGGCTCTTCATTTTTTATTAAAAATATGTCTTCCTCGTCGGAATCCTCAACTGGCTACTCTTCTCATGGCACCGATGACGAAATTATGTCGCTTGTCACAAACTTGCAAGTTGTTGCCGCTCGGCTGGCCGCCACCAAGAAAAAAAAAGAGGAAGAGGATCGTGGTACACCACGATCGGGAGGCGGCGTGCCGGCAGTTGATGGCCAACTACTTCGATGACAACCAGATGTACGGCCCTACATTTTTCTGCCGGCGTTTTCGGATGCACAAGCATCTGTTCTTAAAGATTTGTGAGACGTTGGAGCAGAATGTGCGCTACTTCAAGCAGAAACGAGATGCAACCAGCAAATGGGGCCTAACATCGGGGCAAAAATGCACAATGGCCGTTCGCCAACTAGCCACCGGTGGAGGGCGGATACATTCGATGAATACTTGAAGATTGGAGATAGCACGAGCCATCTTTGCCTCCGAAAGTTTTGCAAAGCTATCATCGAGCTCTTCGGTGACGTGTACTTGAGGATGCCAAATGCTCAAGACACTGCTTGGCTGCTGCAGATGCACGATGAGAGGCACGACTTTGCGGGGATGCTCGGGAGCCTGGACTGTATGCATTAGGTATGGAGAAATTGCCCGACTGCGTGGGCGCCTGCCTACACACGAGGAGATGTGGGCGTACCTTCCTTAATTCTTGAGGTCGTAGCGTCTCAAGATTTATGGATCTGGCACGTCTTTTTTGGAGTAGCAAGCTCCAACAACTATATCAATGTCCTCAACCAGTCGCCCTTATTCGAGGACGTGCTTGAAGAAAGGGCTCCACCGTGCGAATTCGTGATGAACAGAAAGTACTACGACAACGGTTACTACTTAACCGATGGTATCTACCAATCTTGGCCAATGCTGATCAAGGCTCCCCTGCTTGCAACGGACCCGAAGTCGGCGTGGTTCAAAAAGATGCAAGAAGCGGCGAGGAAGGATATCTAACGGGCGTTCGATGTTCTTCAAGCCCAATGGGGAATTATCAAGAACCTGGCGCGGAACTGGTATACGAAGCACCTAAAAAACATCATGTTTACATGCATTATTTTGCACAACATGATCATTGAAGATGAGAGAGAGGATGCTATGAACTGGAGGGAGGACACGGAAACAACGACGTCCAGTGATGTACACGGGTTCCCACTCCGCTGTCCTGGAAAGATCATCCCAAACGGAACGAAGCGTTGAGAGATACAAGGAAGCACTACCGGCTCACCAATGATTTGATTGAGCATGTTTGGAGCCGATTTAGACCTCTTGCCGAGTAGGATGTATTTTATTTTTAAAATTTCAATTGATGTAATGTTTTTTATCTCGATTAATATATTGTACTAGTATCTATTTAAATTAATGAAATTTTCAAATTTTCTTATTAATATTAATGCAAAATACATATGCAGAAATTAGATAGACACTCCATAGAAACAGTCCCACTGCAGCTGACTGTCTCTATCTCCATCACTGTCACAACCCGAACTTTAGTGTGTAGGAACGACTAGAATCCATTGGACAGTGAAGGTAAAACAACTAAATAAACACAACTCAATGAGGGAACATGCTCAGGTACAAGAGAAAATATTAATTGAAAGTGATAACAAATAAAACATGCGTTCAAACCCAAGGTACATAGATCGAATCATAATATTAATAAGTTGTTGATGTCAAGTAGAAATCAGAAAAGAGGGAGTAATGTATTGAGCATGGAGGCTCATTGTATCAACCATCAAGAGTATAATTATTTGAAAACATCGAGTTCTTGCAGCGGAATGATATCAAATCCCGAAGTTATATGTGCTTAAACTGAAGACTTGACTCAAACCACTTAACGCACCACCGAGCACACCGCACCATTCTTATCTTTGCTAACCTGCACATTTTAGAAATAACACGCAGGACTGAGTACTTCGTACTCAGTGAACATATGTCAAAATAATTAAAAACTTGCTTGTTAGAGCTATATAATTGAACTTGACTTGCCACTGCATCACAAGCATTAGAATACTTAAACATTTCACTTGTGTACGCTAGAAAAATCATTTACCCTTGCAAATGTATGCAGACAGTAATATATATCAAGTATGTACCAGTTCTACAATCAAGTAAGTGTGTCGAGAAGTCGGTCTCCTACTCAAACACTGTGACCGGCTCATCCAAGGGAAAGTACACGATCACTAACATGTATATACAGAAATCCCGTCTCACACAGGACCGAATTCATCTTTCTCAAGTAGATGGTAACACACGTAAAAATCTCAAATATTGGCAAGTCAATTAATTTAAAATAATCACATTCATCGATTTCTTTTTAGTTAGAAAGCCCACTTGTCAGAAGGGTATGTCGGGGCTAATCTTCTTTCTTTCACTAGCTCCTTATTTCTTGGTTCCGCTCATTCCTTCAAGAATAAGATCTTATAAAGATGAGTCAGCTTTTCTTGAAAAACGAAATGAATCCTAAGGTTTGATTTCGGATTTGTACTTGACTTAGATTCTCTAACTTTTCTCGACTAGACTTGAACGAAAAAGTTTGACTCTAACTTTAATCGAAAACTAAACCATCGGACTCTTCAACAGAATTCGATTAACTACTCGACAACTTAGAATCAACTTCTAACACTAAGCAAAAATCGAGAAATCACTATTCAAAACATAAACTTCGAAATTCTTGATTTCAAACGTCAAACGATATCAGAAAATTACGAGATTAATTCTCAATCACTTTTAATACATTTCATTCACAACCACATCATCACATTTCAAATCAGACATTCACAAATAGGTAAACGACCGATTCCAATAAATAGTCGAAAAACAAAAAATTTTCCAAACTCTCCTACATATTCTAGGAAAATTCTAGACAATCAGAAAATTTATGCAAACACAATCTCAGATTCAGAAATTCAATCAGTACTCAAACACTAATTCATGCTGACTCGACACTGCTCGACTCTTAACTTGAAAAATGAAAGTTACCGAATTTGAACCAAAACAGTTTCAATTTTCTAAAATAATTCAAGGAATTCATTTACGGAATCGGATTCGAAATCCAGGACCTTAGTCAAAATTTCTCGGGATAAAGTGTTACATCATTTTCTCGAAATGTGCATATACTCAGAAAATTCTCAAACTTTTAAAATTGACTTAAAATAATTCCAATTGAATAGTTTGTAATGCCCCGTAAAATCCTTGCGTACTAATATTTAAAGTTAACCAAATAGATGGCTTTGCACGCCTAAGTTTACAATTTCTTAATTCTAAAAGCTAACGGTCAAACCCGTTAATAAAAAAATAAACTACAGAAGTCGGCTAGATGACTACCGTATTAGGGGTTAGCACGTACGAAAAGTTTAGTTTGTAAATTCGGAAAGGAAAATTTGTCTAATTTTACGTTTACAAAATCGCATATACGAACACGTCGAGAAAATTTGTTTTTACGTTTTTTCGGACGGAACTCGGGTTTGTCGTCCCGAGTTTTTGTCAAAATAAATTTTATAAATTTATTTTATTATTAAGTTGTACGTTAGAATTTGTAAGTCAAATCGAATCGCGACGATTTTTGCACCGAACAACGTTTTTCGTCGTTCGTTTTCCCGTAACGTCGGATCACGCCGGAAAAACCCGTAAAACCTTCAAAATTTCTGCATGCAGTCGTGCCACCTCATTCCTTTAGGTGGAAGCTTGCATGCTTGTCATCACTTAATTTAATGACACCTAAGTCTACCTATATGCATGGTCAACATTAGTCATCCCACTTTGAACAAAACTTTTTCATCTCTCTCTCTCTCCACTCTCTCTCTCGGCCACTCTCTCCCTCTCTCCCTCAACTTCATCTTCTTCATCTCTTCAATCCTCCATTGAAGACTTCACCAAGAACTTGAAGAACTCACACAAACCATCCATCCATCCATTCAATTCCATACCTTCCTTCATTAAAACTTAAGGTATTTTCATCCTCTACAATCCTATCCATTTAGTTTCTTTTTCTTTTCTTCTTCTTCTTGTTCGATTTTTTTTAGAAGATGGAATGGAAGAATTGATCTTGAAATAGTGTAATTAGATATACTAGGTATGATATTTATGGATTGAAAATGATCAAAAATATGAAACCTAACTTTTGTATGAATGCAGAATTTTTTTGGGAAGTTGTAGGTTTTTAGTTTTTCTTCTTTTGTTTGTAAATTCATGCTTAGTAGAGGTTTAATTAGTGTATGAGATGAAAAGGGATTGAAAGCCCTATGTTATTATGAAATTTAATTAGGGTTTGAAGTATGAAATTAGGGGTTTTTAGATATTAAGTGATAATAGAATTGCAATTGTTTAATTGGTGATATAAGAGTATGTTTAGTAAATAAATGTTGTTATTTTGAAAAGAAAATCATTCCCTTAAAGTATGTATGAAATCAGAAAATTTATAAGATAATTAAGAATTTATGCATGTTAGATATAAATGATGAATTGTTAGTGGAATATTGTTACAAATCATGTTAATCGATAATAGGAATTAATTGGTAATTTTCTAAAAATGTTTAATGGAATGTAAGAGACAAAGATCACTATATAAACTGAGTTATAAAGATGTTAAGACATGTTAGCATGCATGAAAACGATTCCTATTAGATATAGATTAACGTCGTAAAGTTTGAACGAAAACCGACGACTTTTAAAAATCGCGTAAGAGGCGAATATCTAGTTGTAACTAATAATCGGGAAGTCGGATGAAAATTTTAACTTGATATTATTGATTATAATGAAATTTGGAACATCTTTCTAGTTGACATCGTAAGCATCCGAGTTCATATAATATGGGTTAAAGTGATAATCGGGAATTAAAAACGTTTGGAATTCCTTTGTTGGTATAGTAATTGATAGTTGAAATCCGACGTTAGAACGTCGTGCCTTTGATTAAGTGAGAAGGAGTTTGACACGTACGGAGGTACATGATAACTGCCTTGAGAGTTCAGTTTCTAAAAAAAAGTTGATTACGAAGATTTAAAACGAACCTAAAACGTTATACGGCGAATTTATCAATAAGCTAGGGTTTCACGGCAGTTTTGCGACCCCTGCCGGAAACTGTTATGACTTCCGGCTCGTTTATCGGATTTGTGATCCGTAAATTGGAGCAGAAACTAGACTTCCTAAGCTTTCTAGTGGTATAGGGCTCACCCCCTGTTTCCAAGTCCTCTATTCTGGACAGCCTCCAGAGTTACTGGACTGTGCAGTAGAAATTTCAGTTTCTTGTTTTCTAAGTTGTTTAGTTCACAACTTAGTTTCTTTTGATCGTTTAAGCCGTCTTATCTAACGGATACCTTCTATCTGACCCTAGAGTCAAGGACCAGACCTTTAATGATGAAAACCAGTCGAGATCGTATCTTATATCTTATCTTTTCTTTAAAGAAGTAATGAACGAGAAATATTCATAAGTCGTAAAGTGAGCTATAAATGAAAATCGCCTAAGTTGGTTCTTTCCAACTTAGTTTCTTATAATCTTTAAAGTCGTATTAAGACATCGACTACCTTATCTTCTGACCCGAAAGTCGAGTATGAAATCTTCCGAGTTCTAAACAAGATTAGTACGAGTTTCGTTTCCCGTTTTAGTAAAACGAATCTAGTAAGCGTGCAAATGCCAAAAGAATAAAATAACTAAATCTCTCTTCGATTCTCTTTCTTCGAGTATCTTTTACGAACCGCTTTTAAGTATGTTCTTTTTACGATGAAGGAGGGAGCCAACTGTAAAGAAAGGACGAAAGATCCGAAGTTGGACGCTTTTACGTATAAGTTCTGTATTTACAAGGTGGGCTTTTATCTATATCAAATAAAATGTGGGTTTTTCCACAACTCGAAAGTATTATTTATTGCTTTGATATCTGTGTTTTCAAAGTGATAATATGGCATAAACTGTTTCAACTATTTTATGTGAGTTCTCTTGTACCTATCTGAGTTAACATTCGTGTTTTCCAGATTTCTGAGTTAACCTTCGGGTTTTCCAGACTTTTAGAGTTAGTCTATTTTTAGATTAACTAACGATCGGCTCTGAGTTAGCTGCTAAGTGCTTTCCAGAGTTAGTGCACTTTGTAACCTGTGGTGTATGTGGTATCCTGTTGAGGGGTAGCCAGCCACGGTGAATTAGTAGAGGTCAAGATTGAACATAGCATACCTAAAAATACTTGGCCAAGTGATTTATGAGAAAAAGTCAGAAAATGTTTAGTAGACACGGATTCTTTCAATAAAACCCCGTGTGCTACGCTTATGATATGCCATATTTATCTATATTTATAAGTATGTTTTCGGCATCGTGCCCACTAAGTACGTTTGTACTTAGCCCTGCATTGCTTTCTAAATGTGCAGGTTGAGGCGACGGTGAGCGGCGACGGTTGGTGTTGAGTTAGAAGATAGGATGATTAGTAGAACCCCTTCCGCTGCCAAACTTTGATTTCCTTTTTAGTTGTACTTTGATACAATATTCAGTAGTCTATGTCTGTACATATGAATTTAGATTCTTTTGTACTCTTGTCGAGTAATCCTTAGGGATTAACTCTTCCTCTTTCATATTAAAGTCTTGTTCATAGTCTATCGATGTTTATCATGTATGTTTAGTCAGTTAGTCCCCTTCTTCCCCGCTTCTTTAATCCAACCCCAGTCGCACCCCGGCTTCTGCCGTCCCTCGGGATTTGGGGCTGTGACATAGTTACTCGATAAATTTCAAATTTCGATAATCGAAACGGGAAACCCCCTAACCCTAATTCTCTAAACTTTCGATTTTGTTAACTTTTAACGCATAAGGGTTCTTTTCCTCTCGATTCAAGTTCTAGCATGCTCGATAAATATATCTAAGCTTAATTAACTCATAATCTCGTCTAATTTCTTTTTAAAACATGCACTTCGATTTTTAATTAACAAGATCTTCGATTTTCCTTATCTTTCTCATACGAACTCCAAATCAAGAAATTCAAAATGTTATCATGCTTATTTTCACTCCAACTTCAACATAGAATCATAACTTGCATCAAATAACATTAAGTACACAACATCTCATGCTCAATTCAACTTATATGATTGACTTTTTCACAAATATACATATACATGTTCAATTTTGAAAATTTCAAGTCCTATCATGCTTGAAATAAATCTAATTTCATAGATATAACATCAACTGATCTAAACAAGGTCAAAATAAAAAATTCTCAATTCAAAAATTTTATAAGTTTTGAAATTTTTGAGTTTTTTCTCAAGACTTAATCGAATTCAAAAATTCGAGGTTCTATTATGCTTAGAAAAATTCTAATTGATCAATTCTTCAATCAATTTTGACAAATAACCAAAAACATCAAAAATTATATACTTAAGGCCATTTTCTTTGAAAATTTAAGGGCTTTTTGCCTAGATGACTGATTTCAACGATTCAAAATTCTATTATGTCTCAAATAATTCTAATTTCAATAATCTATCATCAATTTATCAGTTTGAACTCAAGAACTTCAATAATCATACTTCCAAGGCTTCAAAAGTGTCGAGTTTTTGGGGAATTTGAGCTACACAACTTATTTCTTTAATTCGTCTTGCATACAAGCTCAATATATACTCAATTTCATCAATCAATCATCAATTTAACATCTAACATTCAAAATCACAAAATTCACAAATTTCACATGTATATATATTTTGAATTTTTGAAAATAAGGAAGCAACTCATGCTCTTCAAATTGATCATTTTAACATGCATTTAAATACTTAAATCATCCTCAGACATTATCAATTTCATCATCAAGGACTCAACACAAAAATTCCTAATTCTCAAGCATAAATCTATCGAATTTTCATGATCACCATGTATACATGCTCATTTTCTTCAATTGATCACACACAACACTTTAGATTAATTTGTTGAATTCAAATCCTCAATAAAAATCATGATCAAAATCAAGATATGAAAACCCCCAAACTTAAGGAAATTTTCGGTAGAAATAAAATAAGAATGATCAAAGATTTTCTTCTCAATTTCATTAATGAAATCATGCAAGATTCAAGAATTCATGTTTAAAAATAAAAGATCAAAACTTCCCTCCAATACTCAATCTACTCGATCAAAAAGAAGAGGAAGAAAGTGGAATTTCTTAGGCTTATTTCGATCACCAAGAAGTAAGAAACGAGAAACCTTACTTGCTTCGAGAAGGAGGATGATCGGGACTCGATTCCATGCAACTTTCAAGATTTCTTCATTGATCAACAATGGAGAAATGGAGGTTGTAAGTATATGTGTGTGTGACCGATGGAGAGGGAGAGACAAAGGGAGTATGGTGCCGGCTAAGGACGGGGGAGAGAGAGAGATTGACGAGAGAGAGATGAGAGTGAAAGAGCGTGAGATGAGAGTAAGAGTAGGATATGAATTAATAGAGGGAGAGAGCTGCACCAAAGTCAAATTCGCGATAAAAGTCACCGGAAAGAAAAAGTTTTCCGGTGCAAAATATCCTTACTTTAACGATTAACTCTCAAACGACTCAAAACTCACCATGACTCTTTCTCGACGTCCAAAAGTTCTCTACTTCTTCTCATACCTCACCAAATAAATCAAGAATACTAGAAATTCAGTTTTCGAAATAATATTTCGAGCAACGAAGAAAATCTCGGAAATCACTATTCATATTAGGGTTTTTAAAAACAAACTCGAATCTTTTCTCAGATGACCTCAATTGACTCTCAAATGTATCAAAAAGGTTTTAAAAGAAATTTTAAACTCAAAAGACACTAATTAAGCTAAATTCAGAAAAATTCGACGAAATAACGAAAACTCGGGAAAACTTACTATTCATAAAAAAATAAAACTTTTCAAATTTTCTAAAATTCATACTTGAACTCAAACTCATATAATCATGCTCAAATAACTCATCACATCTTTTAATCGGATAATCGAAACGAGATAAATCACATAAGGGCACTAAAAGGTATTTTGGTAATTTCACGAGAAAATTTCTTTTTTCGGAAATTTTTATCACACAAATGCACATTAACAGATAATTCAAAGCACATTAACTCATTCAACACAGTGATGCGTCTTCGACTTTTGGGTCTTTTGGCCCCGTTTTTCTCTTCTTTTGTGTCTGTATAAGACGTATAGAGGAGAAAATAAGTATTTTGGAGGAGAAAGCTAGGAAATGGGCATACGGATGACATATGGTCGGAATGGGCATTACTGAGACAAATCAGCCCACGATGTACTGCGAACAGTGATGATCCCCTAAGTGTACCACTTTGTGTGAGCCTTACCGAAGGAAGCAGCCAGTACGACCATGACCGCCAGCAACAAACAACACCAAAGAGGTAAATAAGGAAAGACGCGTGGAGGAGATATGTAGAAGATTCTAGTGAATCCTGGTGATAGAATGATCTGGAAAAATGTGGAGTCAACTCAATCAATCAATAATTGATAGCCAATCACCAATTGGATCAATTAAGGATCAAACTAAATATGGAAGGTGATCACTCATGTTGGTAAGGCCATGGCGGCCAGTCGCAGTCAGCACAAATAGGCTATTTATGAAAAAAAAAAAAAAACATATGAAAGACCAAGGATGGAAGGTCTAGCGAATCTGGGATATCAACAACAAGTGAGAGATAAAGTTAACTCAATCAATTAAAGCCAATCATGCCCAACAATCAAATCAATCAAGACCATCTATTTATGGAAAGTCAGTCACAGGGATACTGTCAGACAGTTGCGGTTAGGGTTAGACTGACGTCTCTCAACTATATAAGTCTAGCAAGTGTGGCTGACATGAGGTCGGCTCCTCATTGTATTTGACTTACTTTTAGTCCCAAGATACAAATTGGTTTCAGTTCCTTACATTTCCGCACTAAACAATTTATCGCTTTCCGTATTTTTAATTTCGTTGTGACAAACAAGATTAAGGCGGTTTATTTTAGGTATTTTATATTAAGTATTTTGTATTTCTTGTTATTCATGTGTTCATTTTATTTCGTGTTGATGTATTTTATTATGTGTAAGTAATTCCCCGGGTTAGATTTGGGAGGGAGAAGTGGTTAATTGTTGATATATGATATATTCGAGAGGCATTTTGTGCGCTCGGTTGGGTTCAGTGGTTCCGAAAAGGTCTGAGCAGAAAACGTGGACAGTTCAGACCGAGAGAATGATCTCCACTCGGTAAGGGTTGAACAATGCCAAGCAAAAGTCAAGGCATGTCAGACAGTAATGTTTAGTATGCCTATGATTAAGTAGCTGAGCAGCACCTTCAATGGAGTTGTAGATCTGGATGGCGAGGAATAGGCAAGGGGATGTTGTGTCCTTACTCGGTCTTGGGCTTCTCTAATGGCTATCCATCAACTGTGACGAGGCATAAAGCCATGGTTATTGACCAAGGGACTCACCTAACGCATTGTAGACATATCGATGACTGGTTGGACATGTTACCGGAAATGGATATCCCACGAGTTATGTCTACTCTGTAGGTGCGGAGCCAGGGAACTTGGAAGTGAAGGTTGGTGAGGGTCATACTTGGAGAGATCGGGTATGACTACTATCTAAGGAGGAGTGGAGCATGACCTTATGATCGGGGTGAAACGTGACCTTTGGACCAAGTGACTACAAGGGATTCAACTATCCCAAGTGTGGAGTATAAACTCTTGAAATGCCCCTATGTCTTTGGGCCACGCCTTGAGTTTATGTGAAGTATGGACGGATCTTTAGTATGCATATGACCGAATACACGAATCAACAATAATCACGACTTACCTCAAATCTTACCCATTTTATATTTGATTACCTTTACGTTTATTTTTGCAGATAATAGGATTGGATCGTGACAGCCAAACTTGTGCACCAAAGAGTATAATAGTTCCTCACTCTCCGTGGGATTGACCGTAGCTTACCGCTAAGACTAACCAGTCCGGTTGTGGGCATAGGAGCGTGTAATGTCCGTTTGGGGCATGCACGAGTATTTTGATCGTACCACATGACGGGTACGTGTCAACGAGCTTAAAGACTTATAAAAGATCGGGGTATTACAATCACATCCAATAGAGATACCTCATAAAGACACTACCACTGCGGATAGTCTAATACATTTCAGCATTTATAAGGAGTCAAAAGTTATTTTGGAACTGCAATTATGAGTTATTTGGGTGTGTAACTTTGTCCGAAAATTGCAAATAATTCATAATTAAACTTTCAAATTAACTTTTGATAGGCTAGTGAGCTACGTATGTCCGAATTTTATTTTTAAGACACAATTGTTTGTTTGTATAGAAACTTGAGTGTTTACTCATCCATAGTTCGATATATATTGGTGAAAATAACAAATTGAGTATTAAATTGTAATTTATCCGTTTTTTTATTAAGGTTGTATATATAATGAGATTTTATAATAGCGAAAAGAGAAGAAAGAAAAACCTAACCAAGTAGGAAGATCATAGATCAATCAATTATTCTGACGATAGTATATAATCAACTTCATATTTGAATGTTGTATGGCTCAAATATAGGGTGTTTAGCTCAAATGGCAAAGAACACCACAAGTATTTGAAATATTTAAACTAACAATTTATACATATAAATTGTATCTATCAGTCTGAGAGGCCATCTTGCCCAAGAGAGAATTAATCAACTATTGTAAGTTGCAATTACAGGTTCTTGCTCATAGAGTTCGTCAACTGTATGAAACCTCCTAACTCGCACCCTTCCTAATCTAGTGTGAATTAATGATTGTTCAAGACACACTCAAACAACCTAAGCTTGAGTCACAATCCGGTGCTCACCTCTCTCTCAAGTATTTTTATATGAACAAACACTCTCAAGTACAATACGAAAAATACTCACTCACGCAAGTATACTAGCTATGAATATAACAAAATATAGTTAATGCAGTGGCGATCTCCAAATGATGTAGGTTTAGATATATATAGGTCTTGAGAATCCCTAGATTATATCTTCACTGATTTGCCCTAGTTTCCTTGTAGATAGAAACTTCCTATGGAGATATTCCTTGTGGAACAATAAAATATATTCGATAGATAAGATCTTCTCCGCGTGAGAAAAGAAGAAGGGAAAGATCTCCGCAATATCCACATAAATATGGAAAGAATCTTCCGAATCTGTTCCAACTTGTTCCACATCACTGTATCACAGACTGAAGAACAAACTTACCATTTTGTGCCAACACAACTTGTAACACTTCAATCTGACCAACTTCTACATAAATCTGCCAACTTGATTGAGTTGCATGCTCAATTCTAACAGTATTTCTTATCAAGATTATATTACGTTCTTAAGAGGATTTAAATAGTATGGGTTCAGTTTGTAAGTATTGAGGTTTCGGCTTGAAACCCACCCTCCCCTTCCTCAATATCAAAAATTAAAATAATCAAAATTTTATTTTATACCTATATTTAAAGAGAAGATATAGTCAAATAGCCAAAATGAGCAAACAAACCCAATATTTAACCCACCCTCTTTAAAAATACAAATTAGAATCATTCTTTTGAATTTGGGACCCAACTACCCCTTACCATTTTCTCTCCAAATCCATCATTGTTAGACCCATTTTTCCCTTTTTTTTTCAATTTCCAGATTTTTTGTTCTTTTCTTCTTCTGTTTTTTTTTATTTTGAGGTTTTTTTTTTTTTTTCTGTTTTTTGGTTTTCCAGTTTTTTTTTCTTTTTTTTTTATTTTCCAGATTTCTTTTCTTTTTTATCAATTTTTTTTTTCTTTTTCTGTTTTTTTTTTTTATTTTCCAGATTATTTTTCTTTTTTTCTGTTTTTTTTAGTTTTCCAATTTTTTTTTTATTTCCAAATTTTTTTTTGCTTCTTTTTTTTGTTTGCCTCTTCGTTTTTTTTGTTTGCCGCTTTCTGAGAGGCTAGATGGAAGAACAGGAGGAGGTGTGGACACTCCACTTCTACTAGCCTTCAACTGAGGTATTCTTTGCTGGAGAGTGGCATATTCTGTTGCTTCTTCGGAGCTCATGATTTTCTCTCTTCTATCTTTCTGTGCACTCACAAAAATCTCTCTTTTGTTGTCACATCCCGGATACAAGTGTGTAGGAATGACTAGAATCCATTGGACAGTGATGGTGAAACAACAGAATAAAACACAACACATCAAGGGAACATGCTCGGGAACAAGGGAATATAGTTTGAAAGCGATAACAAATAACATTATGCTTTCAAATCTTAACTCAAAAGCGAATTATCATAATATTAATCAAGTAGAAGTAGAGAGAGATAGAGATAGTATCGAGCACCAAGCTCATTGTATCAACACATCATCAGCGGAATATCAAACTCAAGTCCCAACAGTTACATGTGTGAAGACATATAACTGCAAGCTTAAACAAAAGACTCGACTCATTAACACACTGTCGAGCAAATCGGGCCATCCTCATCCAAGCTTACCTGCACGTTTAGAAAACACATGCAGGGCTGAGTACTTCATACTCAGTGAACACATGCCAAAAACAACTTAAAAGCTTGCTCGATAGAGCTATATAATTGAACTTGTCTTGTCACTGCCTCACAAGCGTTAGTACAATTAAAACATTTTACTTGTGAATGCAAAAACATTTTCTTTTCTGAAACGACTGCGCAGTCAACATATATATAAGTAGGTATGAATCAATCTATCACATTATCACTGTGTCGAGAAGTAGGCCTCCTTCTCAAACACTGTGACTGCCCTAACCGAAGCAAGGCTCATAGTCACCTCAAACAAATCAATTAACAACACGTTTGTTCCTGTCTCACACAGGATAATTACTCAAGTAGACGATTAAACATACCAAAACTACAAATAATTGGCAAGTCAATTAATTTAAAAACTCATGTAATAATAATCAATAAGTTATAGCATTCATTAGTTCTTAGTTTAAAAAGCCTACTGATGGTCCCGATACGAGTTCTGGTGTATGGAGGGGGGAATACACCAGTTAAGAATTTTAAAAACAACCCCCGAAAAATTATCACAACTGAGTAATACGACTCAGCTGGAATCACAACTGAGTAAGGATACTCAGCTGGAAGTGTAGTGCTGTGCGGAATGTGGTGGAAATAACAACTCGTATAAAATAACTCACGCTTTGATGCAAGGTCGGTTAATAACCAAAACTGTTAAGATGCAAAGATATGCAGTTTTGAGTGCTGGTTAGTTGGTCAGTTGGATATGCAATAAATAACTGAATAGAAAACACAAACATACAAAGATTTACATGGTTCGGAGAGAACTCCTACGTCCACGGGGAGTTGTGAGTCCACACAACTCAGTCCAAGTTCTTTAGGACTAATACCACAAAGCTTACGCGGGCTTTGCAACCGTTAAGATAAGTTTACGGGTACTTATCAACCTTACAGATAAGTTTACGGGTACTTATCAACCTATCTACTCAATTTCGGGAAGAGTAGGATCCTAACAACCTTTTAGAGGATGTGTGTGAGGTTGGGTTTTTCCAACTACTAGCTCGAACAAGAAGTGAGCTAGGATCTAAGCTTGAACAAATGGAGACTCAAACTAAGATCTAAAAACACCAACACAGAATCTAACACTCTAGGAACTCTCAACTAGTGATGTTCTTAGAGATTGATTTCAGTTTAGCTCGTTTGCGATATGAACTCTCAACTGGTGATGTTCGCTCGTCTATCTGCTCTTGCACTTGTCTTGTCTTCTCTTGGATCTTGGTGAATGAATGAAGGCCTCTATTTATAGGCGGAGAGAATCAACTAGCCGTTGGATGAACCGTTGATCTCTGTTCTATGAAAGCGATGGCTTGTCTCTCATCTCTGAGACTTTCCCGATTTGGCAACTGTGAACTTCTGCTTTCCATCTGAGACAGCCTTGTGTTGGGCCAAATGAGGTAATGACAGAACGTCAAACCTTCACGTGACTTCTTTTTTGAAATTTAAATCTTCAACCTTTGACTTTCAACCTTGTTTAGTCGGTTGAGAAGTTTTGGTCTTCATCCGAGTGGTCTTCAGCTGATGTTCCATCTGATCGATATCTTCATCTAACCTTCTGTCTGAATAGGAAGAGTTGAACCCTCAGCTGCCTTGAACTTCATGTTGTCGATCTTATCAGTTCGAGTCCTGCAACTGATGTTCTGTATCTTGAACGCTCGGTTGTCTTTCACATCTGATGTTCTATCCCTTGAACGCTCAGTTGTCTTTCTTGTAACTGATGTTCTATCTTTTGAACGCTCAGTTATATTTCTTACATCTTCTCCAATCAACGCTCAGTTGTCTTTCTTACAACTGATGTTCTATCCGAGTGTAGCCATGTTGCCATCTTCAACTGGAGACTTGTAAAGATAAAATCTCAACATTGCTCAAACAGCGAGCCTAAATACTAACATTAGGATCTGGCAACATCTACTCGGTTGGGGTCAGTTGGTTTTGGAATCAATCAAAACTTTAATAAATTTCCCAACACCTACGTGACAGAAGGGGCTTAGTCGGGGCAAGCTCTTCTTCCTTTCTCGCTACTTCTCGATCCCATACGTTCCTTCAAGAATAACATCTTATAAGGACAAGTCTACTTTCTCAAAAAATGAAACGAGTTCTAACATTCGGTTGAAGGACTTTTACTTGACTCGGGTTTCTTAACTTATCTCAGCTCGACTAAATCGATCTTTCTCGATTTCTCAACTCTATTCAAATACTAAACCAACAGACTTCGCAAATTCAAACACTTAATTAAATAACATCAGACAAATTAAAACTTACACAAATCACGGAAATTGAGAATTCACTATTCACTCCATAAACTTCGTATTTCTCGATTTCTCAAGTCAAACGAATAGAAAATTACGAGATTAATTCTCGACTACTTTGAACATAAATCATTCACATTCATATCATCACATTGAAAATTGGACATTCACAGAAAGGTAAATGACAGACTTCGATAAATAGACGGAAAAAGAAAAGTTTTCCAAATTTCTCAAAAATATTCCAGAAAATTTCTAAAAAGTCACATAAATGCACACGAACTCAAATATCAACTCAAAAACTCATTCAGGACTCATACACAGTCTCATGCTGACTCAATACTGCTCGACTTTTAACTTGAAAACTAAAAGTCAACGGATTTTAACGAAAATAGTTTCGTTATACTTAAAATAAATCAAGAAATTCAAATATGGAATCGGATTTGAAATCTGAAACCTTAATCAAAATATCTCAAAATAAAGTTTACGACGTTTTTCTCGTAAAATGTGCACATGCTCAGAAAATTTTCAAACATATCAAACTGACTCAAAATAATGTCAATCGATCAATTACTCGATCAATTTTATCAATTCCACTTTTAACTTACGAAATTCCAATGTTTTAATCTCAAACTTTAATTCTTAATAACTTTCGCATACGAACTCCAAATCGAGAAATTAAAAAGGCTATCATACTTAATGTCACTCCAATTTCAACATAAAATCATCACATACATCAAATAACGTCAAGAACTCAACATTTCATGCTGAAATTCTCAATCAAGTTTGACTTTTTCACTTATGGAATTATACATGATCGATTTCAGAAATTCAAAGCTCTAACATACTTAAAATAATTCCAATTTCATGAATATAACATCAATTGGCTGAAATAAACTCAAAATAAAAAATTCCCAATTCAAAATTTTGGTAAGTTTTGAATTTTTTTGAAACAGCGGCATAACTTGTCCAAATTCAAAAATTCGAGATCCTATTATACTTCGAAAAATTCCAATTGATCGATTTTCAATCAATTTCATCAAATAAGCTCAAATACTAAAAATCCTAATTTTAAGCTTATACACTTCGACATTTTTGGGGCTTTTAGCATAGAAATCTGATTTTAACGATTTCAAGCTCTATAATGCATCAAATAAATCGAATCTCAATATTCTAACATCAAATTATCATTTAGATCACAAGATCATCAAAATTTCATGCTTCTAAAGCTTAAAATAGTTCGAATTTTTCTTAAGCAAACAAACTTCTTTCTTCTATTGTTCTTAAACATAAGCTCAAAACATGCTCAATATGACAAATCAATCATCAATTTAATAATCTATACTCAAAATCATCGAAAATCACAAATTTCCTCACTTAATTTCTTCAAAAATTTTGGGGAAAAAAGAGAAGATGATCATGCTTTTCAATCACTCAACTTATCATGCTTCATACTACTTAAATCCATCAATAACTTCACCAATTCATACATCAAGAACATACAACAAAATTCCCTCATTTCTATACTCAAAACCTTCGAATTTCATGTGATTAACAAGCTCATGGATTCATTTCTTCAATTGATCACACACAACACCTTAGAATAAATCATAGAACTCAATTTCATCATTAAAATCAAGATTAAACTCAAGACATACAAACCCCTAAAATTAACTAAATTTTCGGCACTTATAGGGATTGAATGATCAAGAATTTCTTTTCGAAAATCATGCATGATATCATGCAAGGATAAAGATTTAAACTCAAGATCTGTCATAGCCCGAAATTCGGTGTGTAGGAACGACCAGACTCCATTGAATTGTGAAGGCGAGACCAACAAATAAAAACTCGACTCATCGCTGAATCGATCAAGGAAAGAATGGTAAGAAAGCGGTAGTGAGTATAAACATGCTTTCAATCAACTCAACAAGAAACGGTAATATTTATTTACAACAGTTTCTCAAAAATAGTTGTTGGGAAATTTATTAGTAAGAGTTTTGATGAATTCCAAAACCGACTGACCCCAACCGAGTACATGTTGCCAGAACCTAATGTTAGAATTTAGGCTCGCTGTTTGAGCAAAGTTAAGATTTTATCTTTACAGGTCTCCAGCTGAAGATGGCAACAAGGCATTACTCAGACAGAACATCAGTTATGATGAAAGACAACTGAGAGTTCATTCGTTCAGATGGAATGAGGGGAAAGTCTTCAGAACATCAGGCCAACTGAGGATTCGTCAGATGAGAAACAGTAGAGAAGAAGAGAACATCAGATGAAAAGGAAGTCATCTGAAGTTTCCAACTCAACTGACTAAATACAAGGAAGACAACTGAGGGTTCAGTTTCAGAACCTCAGTTGTAGAACTCAAACAATAAGATCAACAGCATGAAGTTCAGAGTCAGCTGAGAGTTCAACGGTTCAATCAGAACATCAGCTGAAGACCACTCAGATAAAGATCAAGATTTTCAACCAACTAATCGAGGTTGACTGTTAGAAAGGTTTAAGATTTGAATTTCAAAAGGAAGTCACATGAGGGTTTGACCGTTCAGTCATTACCCCATCTGGCCCAACACAAGGCTGCCTCAGAAGGAAAGCAGAAGAGCACAGATGCCATATCGGGAAAGTCTGCAGAGACGAGAGACAAGCCATCGCTTTCAACGATCAGAGATCAACAGCTCCTCCAATGGCTAGTTGATTCTCTCCGCCTATAAATAGAGGCATTCTCTCATTCGAGAGTTTTACGACATGCGAGACAAGAGATAGAGAAGTGCAATCACAAGAAAATCAAGCGCAAGAGAAATCTGCAAAATCTTATTCTAAGAATATCAGCAGCTAAGAGTTCAAGAGTGATAGAACATTAGTAGCTGAGGGTTCATAGAGTTATAATCTGTCTTAGATCTTAGTTTGAGTGTTTATTTGTTCAAGCCTTAGATCCAGCTCTCATTCGTGATCGAGCTGTAGTTGGAAAACCCACCCACACTCACACCCTAAAAAGTGTTTGTTAGGACCATACTCTTCCTGTAATTGAGTAGCTAGGTCGTCAAGTACCCGCAAACTTGACATAGGTTGTTAAGTACCCGCAAACTTAACTGTAAAGGTTGATAAGTACCCGTAAACTTATTGCAACGGTTGCACAGCCGGGGTAAGCTGTGTGGATTTGTCCAGAAGAACTTAGACTGAGGTGTGAGGATTCACATCTCCCCGTGGACATAGGAGGGTTATCTCCGAACCACGTTAAATCCCGTGTGTCTGTGTTTATTTTCTTTCAATTGCTTATTGCATTCTTATCTGATCAAACTAACCAGCATACAAACTGCACTTTTGCATATTCAACTGTTTTGGTTTTTGACCAACCCTGCACTAAAAAGCGTGAGTTGCTATAATGAGTTTTATTTCCCACCACATTCCGCACAACCTCACTCTTCCAGCTGAGGTTGCTTACTCAGCTGTGAGATTCCAACTGAGTCCGTTTTACTCGGTTGAAGTAGTTTTTAAGGGTTAAGTTTTAAAATCCTAATTGGTGTATTCCCCCCCCCCCTATACACCAGTAACTCGTTTCGGGACCATCAAGTGGTATCAGAGCAGTGGTTCGAAAGACTGCTGACTCTGTTTCACAAGGTGTGAATTATAGAAATTTTCTTCAGTGGTCAACTGAACAGATCTTTTCACGCTAGTGCATTTTTGCTCGCATTTTTTTTTTGTCCTGTTTTTTGTGCAGATGGACGTCAAGCACAAGATCGTCGTCATGTACTCAGTAGTCAATTATACATCATGGAGAACTCGAATGAAGAAGATCCTTCTATCAAAGCATCACATGATGCAACAAGTTCTCTCTTCTGGACCAATCGTCATTAAAGAAAGGATAGCTCGCACTCCCACAAATCCTAACGATGGAGATACAGTGGTGGAGTATGTGGAGAAACAGCCAGAAGACTACTCTCCAGAGGAGGCCAAGGTGAGCCAATTGGATATCTGGGCTCAGAGCACAATAATGTCCATAGTTGGACAAGATTATCTGCCCTAGATAGAGGAGTGTGAGACTGCAAAAGAGATGTGGGACGTCCTGGCATCGCTAAGTGAAGGAAGCGACGAGACGAAGGAAAACAAGTTCTCACATGCATGTCAAGATTTCGACAACTTCAGTCTGCGACCTGATGAGACTATCGATCAGCTAGAGCTCTGGTTTATGGACATCATCAGAAGAATCCAGTCCATCCGGAGAGGAAAATACACACTAAGAGAAATTAACCTCAAAGTGTTGCAAGCTCTACCGGCTGAGTGGGATACTTTCACCAATATCCACGAGAGCCGAGCTGACCTTGGTGAAATGGGAACTGAAAGATTGTTCTCAATCTTGAAAGGAAATGAGTATAAGGTCAACAGGAGGAGATCGCAACCCTCAGGTCAGACAAGTAGAATTGAGGATGTTGGCTCAGCCTCAAAGTCAGTTGCTCTCCGAGCTGATTACTCAAAATCGAGATCATCAAGGCCAACCAGATCAGCTGACACGACTGTAAAGGAAGCAAGCAGAGAAGAACTGCAACAGAACATTGCAGCTTTATCAAAGAAGCTAGCCGAAATGGACACTCGGTTCGGCAAATATAAACGTTTCTATAAATCAAACCGAACTCGAGACAGTTCTAAGCCAGTCACCAATGGTTGCTTCGAATGCGGAAAGGAAGGTCATTTCAAGGCTGACTGCCCAGATCTATCGAAGAAAGAGAGAGATGCTCTAAGGGCCAAACAAGCTGGAAAGAATAAGGCCATGGTTGCAGAAGAAGCAGCTGACGATATGGATATCTTCACTGACACCGAAGATGAAGATGAGCTGACTTCTACCAACAACGTCATCAGTCAGGATCAATGCCTCATGGCACTTGGAACCACCCAAGATGATATTGAGGTACAATCTAATCCTGCTCAGTTAAACTCTTCCAATACTTCTAACATGTAGGAATCTCTGAACGATGAGTTAGAACCCTCCTGCAGTGATTTTCAAGAACTCAGTGAGGAGCTGCATCACCAATCGGTTGAGTTTAAGAGTCTTCAAGCTCAGTTCGCCAAAATTGAAGATTCCTTAACCGAAAAGGACGATCTGATCAAAAGCCAAACCGAGGAGATTGAGAATCTCAAGAGTCAACTGAACGAGGCTAAGGCTCCAGCTGATGAGGAGTTGACAAAGCAGAACAAGGAACAACAAGATCAGTTGAAAAATCAAGATGCTCAGATCGAAAAGCTGATAAAGAAGTCAGATGGACAAACCGAGCAGATAGCTGTACTCGTCAAAGAGTTGCAAACTGAGAAGGACAATCTAATTAAGTTGTATCAGTCATCCAATATCATAGAGAATCTTATCAGTTATAGTAGACAGATGGATGACGTGTCAGGTCTCGGCTATGATGTTGTCAAGGATACTGGGATTCCACCAGCAACCTTCATCAAAGCTGTAGAAGTCACAACTGTCGAGCCAGACACAGCTGAGTCTCCTGAAGCTAATTCAACCTCTACCTCTCAACAAGTTCAAACGACCAATAAGATTACAACTGAGAAGGGAAAAAGAATAGCTGATGTTGGACAGAATGTTCCATCGGTTGAGGTATCAACCGAGGGGGAATGTTCCAAAAGTCAGAAGAGGAATCAGAGGCATCGAAGGCACAATCGCAACCGAACTCAGAATCAGAACCGACCTCTGCATCAACCTCAAAGTCAACATCGGAAGGAATGGAACCGACCTCAGAACAGACATGGGCTCAATCATCTGAATCAACGGCGGTTCCAACATCAGTTCGACCAAAGGTTCCAACCTAGTCAACCAATGAGGAACTGGTCAAACAAGTGGAGATATTCATGCCATAATATGAATCATCAACAGGGCATGAACAACTACAGACAACCCTCAGGAAGTTGGAATCATAATCAGCCACAAAGATTCCAACAGGGCGTCCGACCTCACAGACAAACTCAACAGGATAAGAATCACCATCAAAACAGGGGGAAAGCCTTACCTCCTAAAGCTCAACATGGGAGAAATCCAACTCCTCCCAAGAAACAGAACATCACTGTTAACAACAAGCCTAAGGATAACCAAGGTGTTGTTATAGTTGATGATGAAGGAAAAGTAATCTGGAATGATAAATCCATCCGAGTTTACAGGGAAAAGCGACGCACAGTTCCAGCGGGAACTGGTTCTAACCCTCCAGGACCCAACTGAAATTGGGGACCTAAGCGAGTTTCTCTTTGCAGGTGCAGGAGAAACAGCTGAGGAAGAAGAAGGCGTCTGCTACAATGTGGGTGATGGATAGTGGATGCTCGAAACACATGATGAATCTGAAGGATTTGCTTGGTTCGTGGAGAAAAAAGGTCCATCAGTTACTTTTGGAGATAACTCAAAAGGTTATACCAGAGGTTACGGTACCCTTGAAACCAATCATGTTTCAATTTCTAATGTCTCTTATGTTGATGGATTGAAGCATAACCTGCTCTCCATCAGCCAATTCTGTGATAATGGTTTCTCTGTCAAGTTTGATGTACAGGGTTGCAGAGTTAAAGATGTCGGATCAAAGCAGGTGATATTGTTGGGAAATCGATCTCCAACAGGGAATGTTTACTACGCTGACTGGAACAGCAGCCTCCCTGACACTTGCCTGTTATCAAAGAGCAGTTCGGATGTGAGCTGGCTGTGGCACAAAAGGCTCAACCATCTGAACTTCAAGACGATGAACCGACTCGCCAGACAAGAACAGGCAAGAGGCATACCAAATCGAGTGTTTTCAACAACACATATCTGCAGTGCATGCCAGCTGGGAAAGCTCGCTAGATCCTCTTTCCGGTTGAAGTCAACTCCCTCAACCGACCGAGTGTTACAGCTGATCCATATGGATCTCTTCGGGCCAGTTATACCAAAAAGCATAAATGGCAACGAATATACATTGGTTGTAACTGATGATTACTCGAGGTACACGTGGACCATTTTCATGCGTCACAAGAGTGAAACCCGAGATGAGCTGCCCAAGCTGATGGATCGGATTTCGAACCAACAAGAGATGAAGATCATATCCATCCGATCAGATCGTGGAACGGAGTTTCTAAATGAAACCATCATTGAGATATTGCGAGAAGAATGGAATAACTCATCAGACATCAGCCGCGCGTACTCCGCAATAGAATGGCGTAGCTGAGCGAAGAAACAGAACGCTGAAAGATGCTGCCACATCCATGTTAGCAAGCTCAGCTCTGCCAAAGAGATTTTGGGCTGAAGCGATCAACACATCATGCTACACTCAGAATCGATCTCTTCTCACCAAGCGGTTGGGAAAGACGCCCTACAAGCTGTGGAGACGCAGAAAGCCAGATATTTCTTATTTTTGCATTTTTGGGTCTAAGTGTTATATTCATAACAATGGGAAGACTCAATTGAAAACTTTTGATGCCAAAGCTTCGAAGGGCATATTTCTTGGATATGCAGCTCGGATCAAGGCATATAGAGTTTTCAACAACAGCTCTCGTGTTGTGGAAATAACACCTCATGTTAGTTTTGATGAATCTACCTTTGAGTGTAGGGAACAGGTTAAAGGACAACAAGCAGATCCAACTGTTCCACCAGTTCTCATCAGATCGCAAGCTCTAAGGGAAAAGAACCTAGCTGAACCACTGGTTTGGGCAACTGAGGATGAGGATCCATATTCCTCTGAAGATGAATGCGAAGACCCCAGCTCATCCCAAGGGGGAACTTCAGCTGATGCTCCTCCAACTGCCTCAGCATCCGAAGCCCAACCGAGTCCGGTTCAACCTAATACAAATGATGAGGATCCAGACTCTACAGCTGATCAATCACCAGCTCTAAAGACTCCAACTCAGACTTCAGAACAGCCACAGTTGGAAGAAGAAGGAAGACGCAACCGAAGATGGTATGAAGTTCATTCCACTGACAACATCATCGGCGATCCAACCGAGGGTGTGCGTACAAGGAGCCGAGTTGCAAATCCTGAATCAACCGAGGAAGACTCCAACTCCTATGCCCAATATGCTGAGGAATTGGCAGTTCTAGAAGAGTTCGAGCAAGCTGGAGATGTTGCCATGATTTCTTACTTTGTAGCTGATGTACCAGAACCGAAGAATGTTGGGGAAGCTCTCAACTGTGTCCACTGGATAACAGCCATGCAAGAAGAAATGAATGAGTTTCTACGCAACTGTGTATGGGAGTTGGTAGAAAGACCAAATGGTGTCAAGGTGATTGGATTGAAATGGATTTTCAAAAACAAGAGAGATGCCATTGGATTCATTGTGAGGAATAAAGCAAGGTTGGTAGCTCAAGGATACTGCCAACAAGAAGAAATTGACTTTGAAGATTCCTTCGCACCAGTTGCAAGGCTGGAAGCCATCCGGATCTTTCTAGCTTATACCGCACATCCAAGTTCAAAGTATATCAGATGGATGTGAAGTGTGCATTCCTAAATGGAGATATCAAAGAAGATGTATATGTTGAACAGCCTCCTGGTTTTGAGACTGGAGATGGAAGAGTGTACAAGCTGAAGAAAGCAATCTATGGTCTAAAGCAAGCGCCAAGAGCATGGTATGACACTCTTTGTGGATTTCTTCTGAACTCGGGGTTCAAACAAGGTTCAGTTGATAAAACTCTGTTCACCATCAAAGTTGGAGAAGATATACTTGTTGTGCAAATCTACGTGGATGACATCATTTTCGGCTCCAAGTCGGAGGAGCTGTGCAAGAAATTCTCAGATATCATGAAGGAGAAGTTCGAGATGTCAATGATGGGCGAGATGAATTATTTCCTTGGATTACAAGTGAAGCAGTCACCTGAAGGGATTTTCATCAACCAGTCCAAATATACAAAGGAGCTCATCACCAAGTTTGGATTGCAGACAAATAGGACAACAAGAATCCCTATGAATACAAACTGGAAGATCGAACCTGGAGCTGAGGGAAAGCTCATTGATGCCAGCCAGTATAGAGGGATCATCGGTTCACTGCTCTACCTAACTGCCAGCTGACTAGATATATCATACGCAGTTGGAGTGTGTGCTCGATTTCAAGTCCAACCAAGAGAAGCACACATGTTGGCAGCAAAGAACATCATTAAGTATCTGAAGGGAACTGTCAATGTTGGGTTGTGGTACCCAACTGATGACAATATCTAGCTAACTGGATACTCAGATGCAAACCTAGCAGGAGATCGGTTGGACAGGAAGTCTACCTCTGGACACTGTCAATTCATGGGAAGCAAGCTGGTTTCATGGTTCTCCAAGAAACAAGCATGTGTTGCTACTTCTACAACTGAGTCAGAATACATGGCTGCCGGAAGCTGTTGCATGCAAGTACTGTGGCTAAAGCAACAGCTGAGAGATTATGAAGTCACAACTGGACAGGTTCCCATTCATTGTGATAGCTCGAGTGCCATAGCTATTTCTCTAAACCCTGTTCACCGCTCTCGGACTAAGCATATCGACATTTGTCATCATTTCATCCGAGATCATATTGAGAAGAAGGATGTGTCCATGGAGAAGATCCCAAATGAGATTCAGAGAGCTGACATTTTCACCAAACCTCTTCCTGAAGCCCGGTTCAAGATGTTGTGTGATCTTCTAGGTCTATTGGATCCGAGCTGAAGAGTCATCCGAGCTGCAGAGGATCCATCCGAGCTGAAGAGTCAGATATCCATCTGAGGGGGAAGCTCAGATGAAGGGGGAATCTCAGATACGAATTGCCAACTGAAGACATCAAACATCAGCTGAACAGACGAACTCGAGTCAGCTGATGGTATGCGGCATCTGAGGAACTTGACTGAGGTATACAGCTGATCTCGACATCAGATGGCAAGTATCATTTATGACTGAAGGTGTTATGATATTAAATGAGAATGTTTGAAATAAATTCAAACATTCCTAAAACATGTCAGCTAAACTAAACAAGCCATCATATCGCATTTAATGCAAAGTCTGGCTGAACTCCTATAGCCTTACTTTATAGTGCGACTGGGCTGACACCTCAAACTATTCACCTTCTCACTCGCGCGCGTGGAGCATCAGTCAAAATTACCCAACAGTCGCGTAATCTCAGCCGTTGATGGATTCGCGCCATTTAACCCCAGCCGTTGATATTATCCGAGTCAAAGATTATATAATATGGCAAATCAGGAAGTGATCCTTACCTTCTTATTTCGTGCATATCTTTAATTACTATTCATCATCCTCTCCAAATCTGTTTTACCATTTTCAGTAAAGATTTTCCTTCTTCTTTGCATATATATCGATTTGAGATGGCGCCCAAATCTAAAGCTTCGAAGAAGATGGTCTCTGCAGAGCCTGCTACTTTCCAGGAATCTTTCGACATGGTGATGTCGAAGATTCATTTTGAACAGATTCTATCCACAGCAGCTCTCACTTCGCCGGAACTTGCCCCCGTCGCCGCCATTCTCTCCGACCACCGTCTCCTCGACTGGGCAACCCTCTCTCCGTCCCAGTTGCTCAGGAAGCAGGTCGTACACTTCTACCGGAATCTGCAGCGAGTTGCAGATGATGGGCTTGTCACGATCATTCCGTGCAAACAACGACACAGAACCTCCCGGACGATAGAAGACACCGCCGTAGAAATTAAAGTATCGAAGGAATTAGAGAAGATCATCCCCAGAAATCGCGAAGCCACAGATGTGCTGGGGAACTTCACTGACAAGGAAGCTGATGCCTTCCTTCAAACCATCCTTCTTGTTCCCGAGCCATTGAAGGGGAGCATGCAAAGGACGAAGCTGAAGCCGGCGCACCGACTTCTCTTTGACGTAATCTCCAAGTGCGCCTTCGCGTATGGTGGAGCGTTCGGTGACATTAGTCGACCTAAGCTCAAGCAGCAGATTGAACTGGAAGAGCTGCACCAGGTCGACTGGCTGGGCTATCTTGAAGGCCAGCTGTTGTTGGAGAAGCAGAAAATTTCCGAGACGACAGTTGAGTCTGGAGAACTGCTGTTGAGTGTCAAGGGGACACTCAACTTCGGGACAAAAATATCTGCCCTCATCCTCCAAGCCACACAGGGACTGCCGCTAACATGGGAAGGAAGTGAGGACACGCCGCTCAACAAGCTGACGCTGTTCCTCTCAGCCAAAAAGGCCAGGGACGTTGTGGAGGCCGTCTACACTCCCAAGGGTGCTCCCAAGCCAGCTGTGGAGTCAGCTGCTCGCCGCCCTTCGAGGTCCAAGCCAGCGAAGCGCCAGCTGGAGGAGGTGGCTGAGGAAGAGGAAGACGAAGAAGAAGAAGAGGAACCCCTCCAGAAGAGGCCAAGGATTAGGATCATCCAGCCGGCAGCTCAACCTTCAACAACCAATCCAGTGGTGGCAAAGCCAGCTGAAGAGAAGGAGTCAACCGAATCCAGCCAATCGGTTGACCTAGCTGGGTTCGTTCTTCAACCTCGTCAGGAGGAAGCAACTGAAGACGTGGAAATCCAAGTGGAGGATTCCAGGTCCTCCTCAGATGACTCTTCTTCATCTGAGGAGTCCCACGACAGTCAAACTGGAGCTGATGCCAGCCAGGTAATCCCACCTGTGTCTGAAGGAACCATTGAGCCAGCCGACTCACCATCCAAAGAGGATCCAGTTCTCTCAACTGGTCCTCAGTCAGATATTCCAAGCCTCTCGCTCGATGCCAACGTTGTGACCATTCTTTTGGCCATCGTTGATGAAACCATCGAACCCGTTACCTTCGATATCGACCCCCCTCCAATTGACGAAGAAGCCAACCGCCAGGCGATCCTGACTGAATATGAAGGAAGACTCAGCTACTGCTTCCGCAAGCTGATTGGTATGTTCCCCGAGGCAGCCTCGATGCCCATATTCACTGTTTTCGGGACGGAACTGCTCTACCAATTCAGCGTCATATTCAGCTATTGGTATGTAAAGGAGGAAACCCTCAGGATCCATGGTTGGGACAGGTTGAAGGTCGAAGAGTCCAACCTGAGGGAATACTTCGACTACCAAAACCTGGAGGTGGCTTACAACCAGAAGGTGGCTGTGCTACGACGACGTCTGGACAAGAGCATCCAAGAAGGGACAGACACCAGGGAACTGTGCAACAATCCTGGAGCTGTTCAGTTTCTTGACGAGATGCTGGCCAAGAATGCCTCATGCATGGAGGACGTCGACGCAGCTGATGAGGCGGCCAAGAGAGAAGAAGACAAGCTCAAGGCCTACCTCGCCAGCCGATCTGCCATGGTTGTCTCGGAGCCATCTGCCCAGCCACAACCACAACACCTGCCTGGACCCTCCGATCAGCCAGCTCTCTCATCCGATGCTATTTGTGAGCTGATTTCGGAGAGGGTCAACCAGCTAAGGCAGGAAGTGTTGTCCAAGATCCAGCACAGCAAGGAGGAGGAAGCTGACAGGATGCAGCAGCTGATGGCAGAGAATGCCAGCTTGAAGACTCAGCTGGAACACCTTTCCTCCTCTCTGCAGCAGAAGTTCGAAGATCTCTCCACTTCTTCCAGCTCGGAGATCTCAGCTCTAAGGAAGGCCGTTCAGGGCCTCAGCTCGGATTTCAACGTTTTCAAGACCGTTGCTGAATCTGACCTGGCAAAGTCCCAGCAGACCCAAGACCAGGAGTGGATGTCTCAGTTTGCCTCTTTCCGAGCTGAGTTCGTCTCCCTCCACAAAGAGGTCTCTGCAACCTTTGCCGTCTTGCAACGAGCTGAGCAGGAGTGCCAGGACCTGGAGTTAGCCAAGAAGGTGGAAGAGAAGGACGCTGTTGACGAACTCTTTTCCCGCGTTCAACAGGCTGAAACCAAGTTGACCTCCCTGGATGGCACCATTGCCACCCTTTTGGATGATGCCAAAAAGGGGGAAGACAAGGAGCCAGCAGCTGTTGCTGGAAAAGGGAAAGCTGTTCTCCAGCAAGCTGAAGGAGCTCAGCAGGAGAAAGGAGTGCCAGCTGAAGCTGAAGCTGAAGGATCGCAACCCGAACTGGAAGTCTCCCACGACCTCGTAGCCGAGCTTACGGCCGAGCTCGATGCAGAACTTGACGGGATATCTGTTGAAGACTGCATCGAAGCTGCCAAAGCTATGGGGGAGTCCAAGGAGAAATATTTGAATCCCTCCTGGATCAAGAAGTTCGCTGCCGATCAGGCCAAGAAGGTGGCCAAGTTCGAAAAGGAACTCGCCAAGGTGGAGAAGAACGTCGACAGAAATAAAGCCAGCCGGAGTGTGCGAAGAATCAACAAGCACCAGATGAAGGCTGAGGCTAGGAAGTCGATGCATCATTTGCAGAAGAATGCTCCGCTCCCGTCTCGGTATCCACATGTTGACAAATGGATGAATGCTAAGTGGAACGATGACTGGGAGCAGTTCAAACATGAATTCATCAATGACTTCTATTACAGGAAGGTCTACTCGACTGAAGACCCAAGGCAAGCCTTCAAGGAAGCCCTGTGGGAACTCAGATCTGGAGACCCTGGAATGTTTAGTCAGTTCAAGCGAGCCATGCTGAGTGCTCAGCTCGATCCCAACACCGTTCCAGTTCCGCAGATGTGCAGGTACCGCCCTCAGATAATCAAAGGCACGAGCACGCCAAACAGAAATGCGATCATGGCTGAGGCGAGACAAGTCTGCAAGGAACACGGCGTCAACACTGGGATTGAGTCGAATGCGAAGAAGGAGATCTTTGACCGTATCTTCAGCAAGTACGATCAACAGTATTTTTGAGCTGTCAAAGTTTTTGAGCTGATGAAGTTTTTTGGATGTTGTAGTTTTTGAAACAACTGTTGTATATTTATCTGTTTTGTGCTTAACCTTGTAACCTTCAGTTGTAACAAAAACTTCAAAGTATATAATACGATTCAACTTGACGCACAATATCTCATTGTCCAAGCTATGAATCGCAGTCTTTTAAATACCATGTTATAACTGTGCTAACCCTTTGATGTTTTATCTTATAGACTGTCTAGAATTTCAGCTGAGATTTTAGGTCAGTTAGTGAGGATTAGATCAATAGTGGTTTAAAGTTGTAAGTGGTTTTGGCATCATCAAAAAGGGGGAAATTGTTGGGAAATTTATTAGTAAAAGTTTTGATGAATTCCAAAACCGACTGACCCCAACCGAGTACATGTTGCCAGAACCTAATGTTAGAATTTAGGCTCGCTGTTTGAGCAAAGTTAAGATTTTATCTTTACAGGTCTCTAGCTGAAGATGGCAACAAGGCATTACTCAGACAGAACATCAGTTATGATGAAAGACAACTGAGAGTTCATTCGTTCAGATGGAATGAGGAAGAAGTCTTCAGAACATCAGGCCAACTGAGGATTCGTCAGATGAGAAACAGTAGAGAAGAAGAGAACATCAGATGAAAAGGAAGTCATCTGAAGTTTCCAACTCAACTGACTAAATACAAGGAAGACAACTGAGGGTTCAGTTTCAGAACCTCAGTTGTAGAACTTAAACAATAAGATCAACAACATGAAGTTCAGAGTCAGCTGAGAGTTCAACGGTTCAATCAGAACATCAGCTGAAGACCACTCAGATAAAGATCAAGATTTTCAACCAACTAATCGAGGTTGACTGTCAGAAAGGTTTAAGATTTGAATTTGAAAAGGAAGTCACATGAGGGTTTGACCGTTCAGTCATTACCCCATCTGGCCCAACACAAGGCTATCTCAGAAGGAAAGCAGAAGAGCACAGATGCCATATGAGAGACAAGCCATCGCATTCAACGATCAGAGATCAACAGCTCCTCCAACGGCTAGTTGATTCTCTCCGCCTATAAATAGAGGCATTCTCTCATTCGAGAGTTTTACGACATGCGAGACAAGAGATAGAGAAGTGCAATCACAAGAAAATCAAGCGTAAGAGAAATCTGCAAAAATCTTATTCTAAGAACATCAGCAGCTAAGAGTTCAAGAGTGATAGAACATTAGTAGCTGAGGGTTCATAGAGTGATAAGAGTTTGAGTGTTTATTTGTTCAGCCTTAGATCCAGCTCTCATTCGTGATCGAGATGTAGTTGGAAAACCCACCCACACTCACACCCTAAAAAGTGTTTGTTAGGTCCATACTCTTCCTGTAATTGAGTAGCTAGGTTGTCAAGTACCCACAAACTTGACATAGGTTGTTAAGTACCCGCAAACTTAACTGTAAAGGTTGATAAGTACCCGTAAACTTATTGCAACGGTTGCACAACCTGGGTAAGCTGTGTGGATCTATCCAGAAGAACTTGGACTGAGGTGTGAGGATTCACATCTCCCCGTGGACGTAGGAGGGTTATCTTCGAACCACGTTAAATCCCGTGTGTCTGTGTTTATTTTCTTTCAGTTGCTTATTGCATTCTTATCTGATCAAACTAACCAGCATACAAACTGCACTTTTGCATATTCAACTGTTTTGGTTTTTTACCAACCCTGCACTAAAAAGCATGAGTTGCTATAACGAGTTTTATTTCCCACCACATTCCGCACAACCTCACTCTTCCAGCTGAGGTTGCTTACTCAGCTGTGAGATTCCAACTGAGTCCGTTTTACTCGGTTGAAGTAGTTTTTAAGGGTTAAATTTTAAAATCCTAACTGGTGTATTCCCCCCCCCCCCCCATACACCAGTAACTCGTTTCGGGACCATCAATAGTGTTAAGTATTTTGACTTCATGTCATTCAGAATATAAAGCAAATGAAACCAAAAGCATTGTTTTGAGCAAACAGCTCATTGTATCAGAGTTATCAAAATAAAGACATTTCAAAACGTTGTTAAGCAGTGGAGACATCACTCGCTCACAACAATTACATGTATGAAGACATGTAACTGTCGACTCAAACTTCCAAAAGACTAACACACCACCAAGACCATCCTCTCCATCTTCATCCACAGCTAATCTGCACGTTTAAAAATACATGCAGGACTAGGTACGAAGTACTCAGTGAACACATTGCCAAAAAAAAGTTTAAAAGCTTGCTCTTAGAGCTATATAATTGAACTTGCCTTGCCACTGGATCACAAGCGTTAGAACATTTGAAAACATTTCACTTGTGAATGCGTAAAACATTTCATCATTTTTAAATTAACTACGCAATCAAAACATACATAATAAAGGTAGGAATCATCCATCACATCAACATTGTGATGAGAAGTAGGCCTTCTTCTCAGACACTGTGACCGAAGTCACCATCATCTCATGCATGCATTAGCCTGCCTTAAGCAGGTTTTTATCCCGTGCGTCCACGGAATTTAACAACATTTCATCACATCACTTCATTTTATCACATTACATCAAGTTGATGATTCCATATCAAAACATTTAAAACATAGGCAAGTCAATCAATTTTATTATAAAGCGTACATAATAAATAGTAGACGCATTTATCGTTGAGTTTTAGTTTAGAAAGCTCACCTTGCTTCGGGTATATTGAAGTCGAGGTTGCTTACTTTACGCTTTCCTGACTACTTCTCTGTCCCGCTCGGCCCTTCATTAATAACATCGAATAAAAATGAGATTACTATCTCGTAAAACGTAAGATAGACTTAGGGCTCGGCTGAAGGACTTCTACTTGTCTCGGGTCTTTCTTATCTCATTTTAACTTCATCTACTTCGACATCTTTCTTATTTTCTCTGCTTATCGTCTTTACTTGGTTTCTAATAATTCTCAAACTCAGATTCTCGTTGCTTCTTAAACTTCACGTAAATCGATACGTTACTAATCAAATCGTCTTATCTTCTCATGAATTTAAGTTATATGATTTCAGTGAATCATAACATCACATCTCACCTAATAACATCACACATCTTTCGTTCACAGTTGAGCACTTATCTCAATAATCAGACATTCACATCGACAATCAAACGTTCACTTCAACGTTCACATCACAAACATGTACTCACATCATAACTCAAACATCGTCACATTACTCAAGCATCAATATCAATATTCAAACACTTATGTTTAATAATTGATTAATCTTCCAAACCAATAGGTTAATAGCATCATACTTAATCACATATTAATTCATCATTGCTCGACTTTTCACTTTTGAAAACTTATAACTTCAAACTCTAACGAAAATCATTTCGTTAAACTCAAATAATAATAATTATTTTGAATTTAATATTCAAAATTCTACTTCGTATTTCTTAACTCAAAAATACGTATTCATATACGTTATTTTCCTCAAATACGTATTCTTATATCATTTTCTTCAAAATACGTACTCATATACGTATACAAACTCAACTAAAATACTTAAGATAAAATAATCATTATTTTTATCTTTTTCTTTATTTAAAACTAAATTTTTGTTTTTATTTAATAAAAACTCGGTTTTTCATTTAAAAACTTTACTGCTCGATAACTTCTAGGTTTTAACTCCTTTTTAAGTGATTCAAGAAGCAAACTTGCTTAATTCTACTCAATTAACATCAATTACTCATAAAAAAAATATTTTAAAACTTAACTTTATTCATTTTTTTCACATAATATAATTATTTTCTCGTTTTTCAACTTCTACTACTTTTCTTACTCGATTAACATCTCGTCACATCAATTAAGCACTCAAAGAAAATTTAAGATCACTTTAAATTCACATCATTCAAATATTTTCATTTTTAATGAAAATATTCCATTTAAATCAAATATTCTATTATTATTTCTATTATTTCTTTAATAGAAATTCTTTTCAACTTCTCGTTTGAAACAAACGATCTCAAATACGAACATCTTATCTCCTTATCTCATACTCATGACTTCTAACTTATTTCTTATAGAAATTTCATTTTCTATTATTTTATTCTCTTTTTATTCTCAAATATTACTATTAATATAAATACACATTTTCTCTTTTTAATCATTAACATCAAACTCATACTTATCTTCTTATCATCATTCTAACATCATCATCTAACAAGAAATATCTTTCTTGTATAATCACTCATATTTTCATTTATTTCAATTTCTCATAATATATATATATATATCGATTTTTATGAAATAAAATTCATAAAATTTCATTTTCTACTCAAATCACTCCAAATATACTCAATATCTCATTTATTTCTCTATTTCATTTTTATCTAATGAAATTCCTCAATATATATATAATATATATATTTTTTGAAATAATATATAAAATAAATATTTTCTATTTAATTTAATTCATCTTGAAATCTTCAAGTTTTTCTCATGAACTTGAATAACACATCTTCAAAAACTCATATTGACAATAAGAACATCATACTTATTTTTAAACCTATTTTTCTTCATTTCTTTCGATTTTTAGTCAAATAAATTCCATAAAAATACTAAAAATCATATTTCTCAATTTTCATACTCAAAATTTACTCAAAAATTTTCTAATACATCTTATCATCATAATCATCATCAATATCATCATATTTCATCAAAAATCACCAAAAATTATTTTTCCTCATAAATAAGCATAATTCGAATTTTTATGCAAAAATCATAAAAATTCATATTTCATATTAAAACACATCTAGATCATATTTTCATGTATCATCATGCTCATAAACATTATTAAACTCAGAAAATTCATAAATCATAATTTATTCATATTTTCTCTATTTTTCATCAATTAAATCCATTAAAAATTCAATAAATTCACCAAAAAATCTCATAAACACATATATGCATATAAATCACATGAAAAATAATAATAAGCATATATAATCATCATATCGTCAAATAAGCATCAAAACTCATCAAGAATTAATTTTCTCTATTTGTTTTCATTTTAGACGATTTAGGGATTTTTACCTATCTTAGGTTCTTTTATCTTTTAAACTCCTAATTCATGCTTATATCCTCATTTTGATCATCATCTCATCATCACAACCTTAAGGTTTGCCTAAGCATAAAGTAAACCATGCATGATTTTCTTATTTTCTTGGTTTACATATAGATATATACATCTTATAAATGAAATCATAGCTTAAAATAAATAGAACTTTATCTCTTCTTGGCTTGAAGGTTTGGATGGCTTGGAGGATGAAAGATGATGGATTTAGTAACTCCTTTCCTTGCATGAAACAATATACAAGGCATCAAGATCATGGATTTGAAAAACAAGATCAAAACCCTCACTTTTCCATCAAGAAAAATCGATGGATAAGGTTAAGCTTCTAAGCTTATTTCATGCTTTGAAATGAATGAAAAAAAATAGAACTTACTTTTTAGATGATCTTAGATATGAAGGAGATTATATACATCATAGAATCCTCAAGTATGAAGCATGATTTCATCAAAGAAGCTAGGTTTATGCATGGAATTTTCGAAACTGTGCTGCTGCTGTTTGGCGATGAAGTTCACAGCTTGTGCAGCTGGTTTCTTCGATTTTTAGGGCTATGGAAGATGATGTAGAGGTAGGGGATGATCTCTAGATGTTTTGGGTGAAGATATTGAAGTCATGGAGGTGATAACAAAAGAGAAAACTGCTGTAAATTGCAGCTTTGCTGTTGTTCTTCTTCTCGGCAATGAGAAGGTTTCGAAGGAGAGAGAGAGAGAGTTTGGTTGCTTGAGAGAGAAGAGAGAGATGATGATAAGAACTAAATGAAAGCATGGAATGAGGGGATAAATCTTCTTACATGATATATCTTGCAAGATATGCAAAGATATGAGAGAGAGAGAGAGGAGATCGAGAGATAGAGATTCGAGAGAGAAAAGAATCTATGTGTTGGCAAGTTGAGAGAGAGAGTTTCCTTCACTCTCTCTAGTGAGAGTGGTTTAGGATTTAGAGATAATATTATGGATAAGAATGCAGTTTTTAACCGTTATTTTCGCCCGGTTAATTTATTTTCCGGTAGAGAATATCTCCATTATTTTATTTTATTCCCTTAAACGTTTATTAACTTTTTTCGTCTCTTTCTCGATGTCAAAATTCTCTCTTAATATATTCTATATCTCTCAAAATAATTTAAGGAATCCAATGATCTAATTTTTATGTCAAGATTCCTTCTAACAAATAAGTTTGTAAAAATTACTCGACTAAACGAGTCGTCAAGCAATTTATTTTTAAACCTTACTCAAATGATCTTGGAAAATTCTCCGACTTATCTCAAAGGTCTTAAAATAAATTCTATATTCCAATGAAACTAATTAGACTAAATTCGAAGTCGGTCGATGAATAGGGATTTCTCGGTTTACGTTACTATTCATCTAAAATTCAAAGTATTCAGAAAAATTCTAAAATTCATACTCAAGCTCATATTCATATAAATAAGCTCAAATAATTCATCACATACTCGATTCGAATAATCGAAATGAGAAAAATCACATTATAGCACATAAGGGCATTTTAGTCATTTCACAGATAAATTTATTTTCGCGAAAATTTTTAGCACTCAAAACTCATCATTTAGGCATATTAAGTAAATTAATATGCACTTAAGAACTTAGAAAAGTTCGGGGTATTACAAGATCAAAACAACTTGATTCCCCCTTCACTTGACCATTTCGGTCGAAACAAGTAGAGAGGGTAATGAGGGTTTCTTGAGCTTAATATGAGCACAAAAGAGAGGGGATGGTCGAGCTTACGTGTCTTCGGGAAGGAGGACGATCGAAGCTCGATTCCATGCAACTCTAAAGCATGAAACCTTGTTATTCAATGGAGGAATTGTGTGTTTGTGTATGTGTGTATGTTGACGGTGAGAGAGGGGAGAGAAGATAGTGAGAACGTGAATGAGGGTGTTTGGAAATTTAGTAAAGTTTTGATTGATTCCAAAACCAACTGACCCCAACTGAGTAGATGTTGCCATATCCTAATGTTAGTATTTAGGCTCGCTGTTTGAGAAATGTTCAGATTTTATCTTTACAGGACTCCAGCTGAAGACGACAACATGGCTATACTCGAATAGAACTTCAGATGGAAACTCGGATGGAACATCAGATGTAAGAAAGACAACACAGCGTTTAAGCCAACTGATAGGATATAGATCATCGGATGAAAGAAAACATCTGAGTAATCAACTACTCGTCAGATGTGACAATCCACCTGATCAGATGGAACATCAGTTACACGACTCAATCTGATAAATCGACAACATGAAGTTCAAGGCAGCTAAGGGTTCAAATGTTCCTCTTTAGACAGAATGTCAGATGAAGGTAGCGATCAAATGGAACATCAGTTGAAGACCACTCGGATGAAGATCAAACGTCTCAACCGACTAGCCAATGTTGAAAGACAAAGGTTGAAATTTGAATTTCAAATAGGAAGTCATATGAAGGTTTGACGTTCTGTCATTACCTCATTTGGCCCACACAAGGTTGTCTCAGAAGGAAAGCAGAAGTTCACAGTTGCCAAATCGGGAAAATCTGCAGAGATGAGAGACAAGCCATCGTTTTCACAGAATAGAGATCAACGGCTCTTCCAACGGGTAGTTGATCCACACCGCCTATAAATAGAGGCATTCATTCATTCATAAAAAAAAAAGAGACAGAAGAGCGAAAGAACGACGATATACTGCGCACAAGCTAAACTGCAATTATTCTCTTACTAAGAACATCACTAGCTGAGAGTTCATAGAGAGTTAGAATCTGTCTTGGTGTTTTCGATCTTAGTTTGAGTCTTCCTTTGTTCAAGCTTAGATCTTAGCTCACTTCTTTGTTAGAGCTAGTAGTTGGAAAACCCACCCTTATACACATCCCCTAAAAAGGTTGTTAGGATCCTGCTCTTCCCGAAATTGAGTAGAAAGGTTGATAAGTACCCGCAAACTTATATGTACGGTTGCAAAGCCCGCGTAAGCTTTGTGGTAGCTGTCCTAAAGAATTTGGACTGAGTTGTGTGGTCTCACAACTCCCCGTGGACGTAGGAGTTCTCTCTGAACTACGTAATTCCTTTGTGCTTTTGTGTTTTCCGTTCAGTTATTTTCTGCATATCTAACTATCCAACTAACCAGCACTCAAAACTGCATCTTTACATTTCAACTGATTTGGTTGTTGACCGACCTTGCATCTGAGCGTGAGTTGTTTTATACGAGTTGTTTTTGTATCCACCACATTCCGCACAGCACCACTCTTCCAGCTGAGTTTTCTTACTCAGTTGTGATTCCAGCTGAGTCTTCTTACTCAGTTGTGGTATTTTCGGGGGGTTGTTTTTAAAATTCCTATCTGGTGTATTCCCCCCCCCCCCCACACAACAGAATTCGTATCGGGACCATCAAGTGGTATCAGAGAAGTGGTTCACAAGACCGCTGTCTCTATTTCAGGAGGTGTGAATCGAGGTGTTTTTCTTCAGTGGTCAACTGAATAGATCTTTTTCACGCTAGTGCATTTCTGCTTGCATTTGTCGTCTGTTCATTGTGTGCAGATGGATGTTAAAGACAAGATTGTTGTCATGTTCTCGGTTGTGAACTATACATCCTGGAAAACTAGGATGAAGAAGATTCTACTGTCCAAGCATCATCGAATGCAACAAGTAATTACATCCTGACCGATCACCATCATGGAAAAAGTCATTCGCACTCCTACAAATCCTAATGATGGGATGCAACTGAGGTGATAGTCGAGAAGAAGCCAGAAGATTTTACTCCTGAGGAAGCAAAAGTGAGCCAGCTGGATATCTGGGCTCAGAGCACTATCATGTCCACAGTTGGACAAGACTATCTTCCATGGATAGAAGAGTGCAACACAGCTAAGGAAATGTGGGACATTTGGCATCTCTTAGTGAAGGGAGTGACGAAACCAAAGAGAACAAGTTCTCCCATGCTTGTCAAGATTTTGACAATTTCTGTCTAAAAGTCGATGAAACCATTGATCAGTTGGAGCTTCGGTTCATGGATATCATCCGAAGGATTCAGTCTATCCAACGAGGAAAATATACTTTGAGAGAGATCAATCTCAAAGTATTACAAGCCCTACCAGCTGAGTGGGACACCTTCACCAACATTCATGAAAAGCCGAGCTGATCTTGGAGAGATGGGAACGGACAGACTGTTCTCAATTCTGAAAGGAAACGAGTACAAGTTGAACTGACGAAGATCAACTCAGTCCTCGGTGCAGACGAGTTGACAAGAGGATGTTGGTTCCGGAACAAAGACAGTAGCACTTCGAGCCGACTATTCCAAGCCGCGAACATCAAGGGCAATAAGATCTGCGGACACAGCTTCGAAGGAGCCGAGCAGAGAAGAGCTGCAACAGAGTATTACCGCCTTGTCAAAGAAGCTGCCTGACATGGATACTCGGTTCGGAAAATACAAGCGGTTCTATAAATCTAACCGAACTCGAGATAACTCAAAGCCTGTGAACAACGGTTGCTTTGAATGCGGCAAAGAGGGACACTTCAAAGTTGATTGTCTAGATCTTTCGAAGAAAGATAGAGATGCGTTGAGGGCCAAGCAAAATGCAAAGAACAAGGCCATGGTTGCAGAAGAAGCAGCTGATGACATGGACATCTTCACCGACACCGAAGATGAGGACAAGCTGACTTCCACCAACAACGCTATCGGACAGGATCAATGTCTCATGGCATTTGGAACCGACCAGGATGATGCTGAGGTACATTCTAGTCTAGTTAATTTAAATTCTTCCAATGCTACTAATATGCAGGAAACATTAGATGAAGAGTTGGAACCCTCTTTGGGTGACTTCCTAGAACTCAGTGAGGAATTGCATCAGCAATCGGTTGAGTTTAAGAATCTTCAGAACAGTTTGCCAGACTTGAAGAATCCTTAACCGAAAAGGATGATCTGATCAAAAATCAAATCGAAGAGATTGATGATCTCAAAAGTCAACTGAATGTGGCCAACCAAACAAAGGCTCCAACCGATGAGGATTTGAAGGAGCAGATCAAGGAGCAGCATGAGCAGTTGAACAAGCAAGAGGCACAGATCGACCAGCTGATGAAGATGTCAGACGCACAGACCGAGCATATAGCTGTTCTTCTCAAGGATCTACAAACTGAGAAGGACAACCTGATAAAGCTATATCAATCATCCAAAATCATCGAGAATCTCATTAGTTACCGACGACAAATGGATGACGTGTCTGGACTCGGCTACGACATGGTCAAGGACACTGAAATTCCACCCGCAACCTTTATCAAGGCTGTGGATGTCACGGTTGCCAAACCAAATACTGTTGAGTCTGCAACTCCCCAACTTAATCCAACCTTCACATCACAGCAAGTACCTACAACACAACCTGCTAAGGGAACTGCAGCTGAGAAAGAAAAAGGAGCTGTGGTTGGAGAGCTGAAGAATCCATCGGCTGGGATAACAACCGAGGGAGAATGTTCCAGGACTCAGAAGAGGAACCAGAGACATCGGAGATACAATCAGAACCGACCTCAGAACCGACCTCAGAAGGGATGGAATCAACGAAACCGACAGGGATTCAACCATCAGAATCAACATCGGTTCCATCATCAGAACAACCAGAGGTTCCATCAGAGTCAACCAATGTGGAACAGTTCCAACAGCTGCGGACATTCATGCCAGAACTTGAATCAACAACCGGGCTTGAATAGCTATCGTCGACAGCCAGGAAAATGGAATCAGACTCAGCCACAAAGATTCCGAAATGGCGTCCGACCTCATCAGCAAAACCAAAAGGGTCAGAAACGTTAACAAAACAGGGGGAACGCCTCTCCTCCTAAAGCCCACAATGGGATAAATCAATCTCCTTCCAAGAAACAGAACGTCAATAATAACAACAAGCCTAAGGATAACCGAGGTGTTGTTATAGTTGATGGAGAAGGAAAGATAATTTGGAATGACAAATCTATCCGAATCTACAGGGAAAAACGACCCACAGTTCAAGGGGGAACTGGTTCTAACCCTCCAAGACTCAACTAAAATTGGGGACCTAAGCGTGTTTCTCTGTGCAGGAGCAGGAGGAACAGCTGAGGAAGAATAAAACATCACATACCATGTGGGTGATGGACAGTGGATGCTCGAAACACATGACAAATCTGAGGGATTTTCTTGGGAGTTTCGTGGAGATGGAAGGACCATCTATTACCTTTGGTGACAACTCAAAAGGTCACACCAAAGGCTACGGTACCCTTGAAACCAATCACGTGTCTATTTCCAATGTTTCATATGTTGATGGATTGAAGCATAACTTGCTCTCCATCAGCCAATTCTGTGATAATGGTTTCTTTGTCAAGTTTGATGCGTAGGGCTGCAGGGTCAAAAATGTCAGAACAAAGCAAGTCATATTGTTGGGAAATCGATCCCCAACCGGGAATGTCTACTATGCAGATTGGAATAGTAGTCCTCATGAGACCTGTCTTTTATCGAAGAGCAGTTCAGATGTGAGTTGGCTGTGGCACAAAAGGCTCAACCATCTGAATTTCAAGACAATGAACCGCCTTGCGAGACAGGAACATGCAAAGGGTATTCCGAACCATGTGTTTTCACCAACACATATCTGCAATGCGTGTCAGCTGGGAAAGCTCGCTAGATCCTCCTTTTGGTTGAAAATGATTCCATCAACCGACCGAGTATTGCAGCTGATCTATATGGATCTCTTCGGGCCTGTTACCCCCAAAAGCATGAATGGTAACGAATATACACTTGTTGTTACTGATGATTTCTCTAGGTACACGTGGACCATTTTCATGCGTCACAAGAGTGAAACCCGAGATGAGCTACCCAAGCTGATGGATCGGATATCTAACCAACAAGAGATGAGAATCATTTCTATCCGATCAGACCGTGGAACCGAGTTCCTCAATGAAACCATCATCGAATACTGCGAGAAGCACAGAATCACTCATCAAACATCGGATGCTCGTACTCCACAACAGAATGGAGTAGCCGAGCGAAGAAACCGAACGTTGAAGGATGCTGCTACATCCATGTTGACAAGCTCAGCTCTGCCAAAGAGATTTTGGGCCGAGACAATCAACATAGCATGCTACACCCAGAACCGGTCTCTTGTGACCATGCGGTTGGGAAAGACTCCCTATGAAATATGGAGACGCATGAAGCCTGATATTTCATATTTTCGCATTTTTGGTTCTAAGTGTTATATTCACAACAATGGGAAGACTCAGTTAAAAACTTTTGACGCCAAGGCTTCGAAGGGCATATTTCTCGGATATGCCGCTCGGATCAAGGCTTATAGAGTTTTTAACAACAGTTCTCGTGTTGTGGAGATAACACCTCATGTTAGTTTTGATAAATCCACTTTTGAGTGCAGGGAACAGGCTAAAGGACAACAAGTAGATCCACATGTTCCACCAGCTCTCACCAGATCGCAGGTTCTAAGGCAGAAGAATCTGGCTGAACCATTGGTATGGGCAACCGAGGATGATGATCCTTGTTTCTCTGAAGATGAATGTGAGGACCTCAGCTCATCTTAAGGGGGAACTTCAGCTGATGTTACTCCAACTGCATCAGCATCCGAAGCCCAACTTAGTCCGGTTCGAGATATTATCCATGTTGAGGATCCAAACTCAACAGCAGATAAATCACCAGTTCTGAAGATCCCAGTATCTCCCACGGCTCAGGTTATCCCATCCTTTGAAATCACGGAACTGCCACTGTTGGAAGAAGAAGGAAGACGCAACAAGAGATGGTATGAAGATCATTCAAAGGACAACATCATCGGAGATCCAGCCAAAGGTGTGCGTACTAGGAGCAGAGTTGCAAATCCAGATTCAGCCGAGAAAGATTCCAGCACTTACGCCCAATATGCTGAGAAGTTGGCAGTTCTTGAAGAGTTCGAGCAAGCCAGAGATGTTGCCATGATTTCATGTTTCGTAGCTGATGTGCCAGAGCCGAAGCATGCTATGGAAGCTCTCAACTGTGTTCATTGGACAACAGCCATGCAAGAAGAGCTAAATGAATTTCTACGCAACTGTGTATGGGAGTTGGTAGAAAGACCAAATGGTGTTAAAGTCATTGGATTAAAGTGGATTTTCAAGAACAAGAGAGACGCCATGGGATTCATCGTGAGAAACAAGGCAAGGTTGGTAGCTCAGGGATATTGCCAACAAGAAGGAATTGATTTCGAGGATTCCTTCGCGCCTGTTGCAAGGTTGGAAGCCATCCGAATATTTCTAGCCTATGCTGCATTTCACAAATTCAAGGTTTATCAGATGGATGTGAAGTGTGCTTTCCTCAACGGTGATATTAAGGAAGATGTTTATGTTGAACAGCCTCCCGGTTTTGATACTGGTGATGGAAGAGTGTATAAGTTGAAGAAAGCAATCTATGGATTGAAGCAAGCACCTAGGGCTTGGTATGACACTCTCTGTGGTTTTCTTCTGAACTCGGGGTTCAAACGAGGGTCAGTTGATAAAACACTGTTCACCATAAAAGTTGGAGAAGACATACTTGTTGTGCAAATCTATGTCGACGACATCATATTCGGTTCCAAGTCGGAGGAGCTGTTCGAGAAATTCTCAACTCTCATGAAGGAGAAATTCGAGATGTCGATGATGGGTGAAATGAATTATTTTCTTGGGCTACAAGTGAAGTAGTCACCAAAAGGGATTTTTATTAATCAGTCCAAATATACAAAGGAGCTCATCGCAAAGTTCGGTTTACAGACAAGTAAAACTACAAGGATCCCGATGAATACTAACTGGAAGATTGAGCCCGGATCTGAGGGAAAACCCGTGGATGCCAGTAAGTATAGAGGGATTATTGGTTCTTTGCTATATCTAACCGCCAGTCGGCCAGATATATCTTACGCGGTTGGAGTGTGTGCTCGGTTCCAAGTTCAGCCGAGGGAAGCACACATGTTGGCAGCAAAGAACATCATTAAGTATCTGAAGGGTACTGTTAATGTTGGGTTGTGGTACCCAACTGACAACAATATCCAACTGTCCGGATACTCAGATGCGGATCTAGTTGGAGATCAATTGGACAGGAAGTCCACATCTGGACACTGTCAGTTCATGAGAAGCAAGCTAGTTTCATGGTTTTCCAAGAAACAAGCATGTGTTTCCACTTCTACAACCGAGTCAGAGTATAAGGTTGCCGATAGTTGTTGCATGCAAGTGTTGTGGCTCAAGCAACAGCTGAGAGATTATGAAGTAGCAACTGGACATGTTCCCATCCATTGTGATAGCTCAAGTGCCATTGCTATCTCTTTGAATCCTGTTCACCATTCTCAGACGAAGCACATTGACATTTGACATCATTTTATCCGAGATCATATTGAGAAGAAGGATGTATCTGTGAAGAAGATTCCAACTGAGATTCAGAGAGCCGATATCTTCACCAAACCTCTAGCCGAAGCACGATTCAAGATGTTATGTGATCTCCTTGGATTGTTGGATCCATCAGATGAGGAATCAGCCGAGGTGAAGAGATAGATATCCATCTGAGGGGGAAGCTCAGATGAAGGGGGAATCTCAGATGCGGATCGCCATCCGAAGACATTAGACGTCAGCTGAACAGATGAACTCGAGTCAGCTGATGGCATGCCGCAACATTGAAACACAGCTGATTCCGACATCAGCTGGCAGGTATCATTTATGGCTGCAGGTGTTTAGGTCTTAAATGTGAATGTTTGAAATAAATTCAAACATTCCTGACCATGTCAGATAGACTAAAATAGCCATCATAGCGCATTTAATGTAAAATACGGCTGAACATCAATAGCCTTACTTTATAGTGCGACGCGCATGTTGGAACTCGGAATGTGATGTCAAGTCAGAGTTAGTCAACAGTCGCGAGATCTCAGCCGTTGATGGATTCGCGCCATTCAATCTTGGCCATCTATTTCAAATGACCCACTAACCTATAAAAGGCGGAAAATCAGGAAGTGATTTCTTACCTTCTATACTTGTGTTTATCTGCGTAACTGTTCATCTTCGTCTCTGATTCTGTATCACCATTTTCGGCTAAGTTCTTCTTTTCTTCTCTCTATATATAAACTTCTCTGGAATACATAATGGCACCGAAAGCTTCATCACAAGGAAAGAAGATGGCATCATCAGGATCAACACTTGTCCCAACGACGTACGAGGAATCTTATGATATGATGATATCCAGAATCCACTTTGAGTAGATTCTATCAACAGAAGCACTGGACTCACCGGTGTTATCCCCTCTCGCCGATCTTCTCAGGGATAATCATCTTCTTGAGTGGGCAACGCTCTTTCCCACCCACTTGCTCAGGAGACAGGTCGGAGAATTTTACATGAACCTGCAACACGAACAGGGAGTAGGCCTCGTTTCAGAAATCTCATGTCAACAGCGCGACGTCCCTGCCAGAACTGTCCGCCGTGTCAACTTCTACCTACCGGTTTTCAAGATGCTAAGATCCATCATTCCACCGAATCTGACTGCCACGGACACCGTCGAGAACATCACAGATGCAGATGTAGATCTCTTTCTTGAGAATGCTCTTATTACCTCAGAAAGGTTGAGGAGCAACATGCAGCGAACAAAGTTGAAACCCGAGCATCGACTTCTGTTCGATGTTATATCCAAGGTTATCTTTGGATACAGCGGAGCTTTTGGAGATATCAACCGACCCAAGCTCAAGCAGCTGATAGCTTTGGAGCACAAGCACAACATCAACTAGTTCAAGTACTTCGAACACCAGTTGACGATGGAGAAGCAGAAGATTTCAGAAACTATAAATGATTTCGGGGAAAAATTGTTGAGTGTTAAGGGAACTCTCAATTTTGGAGTCAAAATCTCTACCCTGATACTTCTCGCCACGAATGATCAGAACATGGTGTGGGAAGACAGTGAGGAGACACCAGTTAAAAGGCAGATGTTGTTCCCAACAGCCAAGAAAGCTCTTGATGTGATTCGGAGTGTCTACACTCCAAAAGACAAAAGGGAAGCTGTGAAATCAGCTGTGGAGAAAGATACAGCTGAGGAGCAGATGGAATCTCAGCTACCTCCAGCTGTCGGCCACTCTTCAAAATCGACAGCTGCACGCCGACTTAGAGATGAGTCAGATAAGGATAAAGAGGAAGAGCCTCTTAAGAAGAAGTTGAAGGTTCGTATCAAAAAGTCAGTTGCAAAACCAGCTGACGAGGTACCATCTGAGTCGAGTCACTCAGTTGACGAGGCTGCTTTCGAAATTGTTCCTCGCGAAAGTGGAACAAGGAAGGAGAGGTCTGCAAATCAAGATGGGATAGAAGGGGTGGAAACCGATCCGGAAGATGAGCCGAACATGTCCTCGGATGCAGCTTCTTCATCTAAGGAATCCGAAGATGTTCTATCCTCCCCCACGGCAGGAGTTGATGCCGTACAGCACAAAGAGGTTCTAACAACTGATCATCAGCCAGAAATTCCGAGCTCCCCACTCGATGCCAACATTACGACCTCTTCTTTGGCCAATATTGAGGAAACTCTTGAACCTAATGTTGAGGAATCCCTTGAACCTATTCCCTATGAAAATCTCTCTCCTTCCCCCATTGACGAAGAAGCTGATCGTCGAGCTGTCGCGCTGGAACATGAAGGCAAGTTGGCATATTGCTTTCAGAAGCTGATTGGTATGTTCCCCGAGGCACGCGACATGCCCATCTTTGCCATGCTCGGAACTGAGCTGTTGTATCAATTCAACATCATTTTCAACCATTGGTATGTCAAGGAAGATACCGTCCGGATACACAGCTGGAACTAGCTCAAGGCAGATGAGTCCCGTCTGAGGGAATAATTCAATTATACCAGCCTCGAGGTTGCGTACAACAACAAGATCGCACTGCTGACTCGCCGTCTGGATATCAGCAAGGCAGAAGGAAGAGACACAAGGGAGTTGACAGCAGATCGAGAATGTGTCACCTTCCTTGACAACATACTGGCCAAGTCTGCAGAATTCGTGGATGATATTGACGCAGCTGCAGTAGCAGCAAAGCAGGAGGAAGAAGAACTTCAACAGTACGTGGCCAATTGCCAAGTCATGGTTGCTGTTGAACAGCCAGCACTATCTGATCAGCCAGCACCCTTCTCGGATGAAATATGCGAGCTGATCGCTGAGAGAGTCAATCAGCTGAGGAAGGAGATGATAGCCAACATCCAGCTCAACCGCGAAGAACAGCAGAGGATGATAGAAGCTCAGGATGAGAAACATAGGAAGCTGCTGGAAGAACATGCTGCGATAAAGATGAAGCTAGATGACTTCTCAACATCCACCAGCAAAGACATCAATGACCTGAAGACAACAGTTCTTGGAACCAGATCAGACCTGAACGTGTTCAAGTCCATCTCAGAATCCAATCTTGCAAAATCTCAACAAACGCAAGACAAAGAATGGGATTCTCGGTTCGAACAAAAATGGGCTGAGTTCATCGCTTTACAAACAGAAGTCACTGAAACCTTCGCTGCGATGAAGAAAGCTGATCAAGAGCGTCGTGATAAGGAACTAGCGAAGAAGGTTGATGTGGAATGTGTTGTAGATGAACTCTTCAACCGGATCCAGCAGGCTGAACAAAACCTCACTTCTCTGGATGGCTCAGTCGCAAGCCTTATTGCTGATGCCAAAAAGGGGGAAGATGAGACGCAAGCTGAAGAAGATATGCCAGCCGGAAAGGAATCTCAGCTGGAGAAGACCGAGCTGAAGAAGACAGCTCCAAAGAAGTCCGATCCGAAGAAGCCAACCGACAAGAAACAAGAACAGCTGAAATCTATTGTTGTCGGAGGAGAAGAAATGGCTAAGGACATGGAGCAGGCGAAGAAGTATGGAGTCTCCTACAACTCCATAGCCGAAATTGCAGCCGAGATCGTTGCTGAACTCGACGGTATTACAACTGAAGAGTGTATTGTTGCTGCTAAAGCTATGGATGTCCCGGAGAAAGATTACATGAATCCGGAATGGGTGAAGAGATTCGCGGCCAACCAAGCAACAAGAGTTAACAACTTCGAGGAAGAGCTTGCTAAGGTTACCAATAACTTGGATAGATATGTTGCCTCCCGAAGCCGACGACGCATTGAGAAACATCAAGTGAAGGCTGAAGCAAAAATGAAGCAGCAAAGACTGCCGGGAAAGATCAAGCTCCAGGGACGCTTCAAGCATGTTGATAAATGGATGCCGGAAGAATGGAATGATGATTGGGAATCATTTAAACAAGAATTTGTGAATTATTTCTACTACAGGAAGGTGTTCGCAACTGAGGATTCTAGAAGAGCATTCAAAGAAGCCCTAACCGAGCTTCACTATGGGGATCCGGGTATGTTCAACCAGTTCAGACGAGCTATGATTGATGCAAAGCTGGACATGAATACCGTCCCTGTCCCTCAGAAGGTTACATATCTTCCTCCATTCATTCCAGATATAAGAAATCCTAACAGGCAGAAGATCGCAGCTGAAGCCAGAAAAGTCTGTCACGAACATGGAGTAGATATCTCGAAGGAATCAGATGCCAAGAGAGAAATTTTTCTCAGGATTTTTGGCAAGTATGGGCTAAAGTATTAGCCGAGATAGAGTTTTTGAGCCACTGATGTAATTGATTTCTATGCATATCTGTGTAAACACATCAGTTATAATGAAAACTTTCATCATATATCCGATCTTGACGTATAATTTTCCAGTTTTCCAAGCTCTGAATCGCTAAGTTATTTCAATACCATGTTATAACTGTGCTAACCCTTTGATGTTTAATCTTATAGGCTGTCTAGAATTTCAGCTGAGATTATAGATAGGTCAGTAGGATTTAGATTAGTAGGGTTTTGGCATCATCAAAAAGGGGGAAATTGTTGGGAAATTTAGTAAAGTTTTGATTGATTCCAAAACCAACTGACCCCAACTGAGTAGATGTTGCCATATCCTAATGATAGTATTTAGGCTAGCTGTTTGAGAAATGTTCAGATTTTATCTTTACAGGATTCCAGCTGAAGACGGCAACATGGCTATACTCGAATAGAACTTCAGATGGAAACTCGGATGGAACATCAGATGTAAGAAAGACAACTGAGCATTCAAGCCAATTGATCGGATATAGATCATCGGATGAAAGAAAACATCTGAGTAATCAATTGCTCGTCAGATGTGACAATCCACCTGATCAGATGGAACATCAGTTGCAGGACTCAATCTGATAAATCGACAACATGAAGTTCAAGGCAGCTGAGGGTTCAAATGTTCCTCTTCAGACAGAATGTTAGATGAAGGTAGCGATCAGATGGAACATCAGCTGAAGACCACTCGGATGAAGATCAAACGTCTCAACCGACTAGCCAATGTTGAAAGACAAAGGTTGAAATTTGAATTTCAAATAGGAAGTCACATGAAGGTTTGACGTTCTGTCATTACCTCATTTGGCCCAACACAAGGTTGTCTCAGAAGGAAAGCAGAAGTTCACAGTTGCCAAATAGGGAAAATCTGCAGAGATGAGAGACAAGCCATCGCTTTCACAAAACAGAGATCAACGGCTCTTCCAATGGCTAGTTGATCCTCACCGCCTATAAATAGAGGCATTCATTTATTCATAAAAAAAAAAGAGACAGAAGAGCGAAAAAACGACGATATACTGCGCACAAGCTAAACTGCAATTATTCTCTTTCTAAGAACATCACCAGCTGAGAGTTCATAGAGAGTTAGAATCTGTCTTGGTATTTTCGATCTTAGTTTGAGTCTTCCTTTGTTCAAGCTTAGATCCTAGCTCACTTCTTTGTTAGAGCTAGTAGTTGGAAAACCCACCCTTATACACATCCCCTAAAAAGGTTGTTAGGATCCTGCTCTTCCCGAAATTGAGTAGAAAGGTTGATAAGTACCCGCAAACTTATATGTACGGTTGCAAAGCCCGCGTAAGCTTTGTGATAGCTGTCCTAAAGAATTTGGACTGAGTTGTGTGGTCTCACAACTCCCCGTGGATGTAGGAGTTCTCTCCGAACCACGTAATTCCTTTATGCTTTTGTGTTTTCCGTTCAGTTACTTTCTGCATATCTAACTGTCCAACTAACCAGCACTCAAAACTGCATCTTTACATTTCAACTGATTTGGTTGTTGACCGACCTTGCATTTGAGCGTGAGTTATTTTATACGAGTTGTTTTTGTATCCACCACATTCCCCACAGCACCACTCTTCCAGCTGAGTTTTCTTACTCAGTTGTGATTCCAGCTGAGTCTTCTTACTCAGTTGTGGTATTTTTCGGGGGTTATTTTTAAAATTCCTATCTGGTGTATTCCCCCCCCCCATACACCAGAACTCGTATCGGGACCATCAGAGGGAGTGATGAGGCTATCATTCGCTCTCTCAAAATGAATTTGTAGCCTATCCTCACAGCTATATAGTTAGCAAGTAAGTACAGGGTCGATCCACAAGGAGTTGATTGCCACTATCTCTTGAAACCTCCTCCACCTGTTCAGAATGGTCACTAGGGCTCTCTTGCCCAATTCGAGAACTTAAGTAAACACTGAAAAGTAAATAAATAACTTGATCAATAATAAAAATGACTTGATCTAGTCTAAGACATTGTTAAGTGAAAACCCTAGCTTGGTCATTGGTGCAAATATAGTCATTACATGCATACATCGTTAGATATAGGACTTGAATGCCGAGATCACTTTTTACTCGTCACGCTCTTAACAAGCCCTTCCCTTACCTATCTTTACTTAGTTGGCGACGCACCGCCGGCTCCCTACCTTGGGCAATACCTCTGTCAAAGTCATCGTTCAGTCTCTTGCCCAAGGAGCATTAATCACTAGAAAGTCCCAACAAGGAATCATCACGTCTAGCCCAATAGGGTAGACACCTTCCTCTAATATTAATCGATCTTAGTTGAGATAGTTATGGAGAACACTCCTACTTCCCAATTGATTAGTGATCTAATATGTCCTAAGTGATTAACGGCCTATTAATCTCTTAATCGTATTATCTCATATTGGAACAAGTTCATTAACATATCGAGAATACATGCATGCAATTATCTAGCACAAATTAGACCTCTCAAGCATAAATAATCACCGAACTATCTTGCCCAGATCAAGTATAAGAACTTAGCTAGACATAATAATAAAATTATGATTATAATAATTAAAGGAACTCATAAGAAGAACTATATTAAAACTTACGAAGTACGTGAAAAGTAAATACAGCCAAAAGTGCCGATGAACAAAACACAAATGAACTTTTCCCGTAGGACTTGTTTTTCTCCTCACAATCGCTCAAGTAAATACAGGGAATGAAAGCATAAAAAACTGCCTCCTCATCGTAGCAGATAGGCTTCAATATTTATAGGCGAGTACTTAGGGTTTGGGCCTCCGGTCCTTAACATGGAAGAAGTCCACGAGCTACCTTGGGATGCAAGTAATACTTGATAAGCACGAACCCAACATGGCAAGTCACATCTATCTCCAAGAGATTCCTTGCGGATCCTAAATCTAGATGGATAAGGAAAGATATTTAAGTTAGATCATCTTTTCCTTATTCTTCTAAACCTAGGAGAGAAACTCGTCAGCTAATCAAAGCACTCCGCCTATCTTTGTCTTGACCAATAAAGCTCTGCCTGACCTGCTTCCAGAAATGAAGCTTTCTTTCCCTGTATTGCCCAGTTTCTACCTGCAAGGCAGCAAACCACCTTCTGCCCAAAATATGTCCTCCAAGACACTAAAACTAAACAAAACATACACAAAGACTTAATCTAAACTACCTAAGGCAGACACTAAAAGGACACAAAATAAGGACATATCATGCGCACACACTTAACCCACACTTGTCCTCAAGTGTGTACAAACAACTTGCCCAAGACACAAACAAAAAGACTCCAAACATGATCAACACAGGAGAGTTAGTCAAAACAACACAACAATCTTCCAAAATAATCTACAAGTGAAGGGAAAAGAAAATGCAATGCCATCAAACAAGTCAAGCCAGAATTGTGAGCTTTTAGGATATCCTTTCCACACTCAACACTCTTGTGTTTAGGCTCTTCTTTACACTCATAGACCATCTTAACTTCGGTGTCACCATAGGCTTTCCTACCCTTTAAATCTAAAGCACTTATTCCAAATCTTAGAACTCATCATTAGGTCTTTTTAGGGTTTTCAGGCTCAAGGTAATAGGTAGAAAGTATTTAGATCTCGGCTAAGGACAATTTAAATACATGTTGGGCAACAAGGGTTCCCATCTCTTTCTTAATTCCTTGCCTTATCTTTTCCAGGCTTAAGATTTAACCTTTTTCTAGGGAACTTATAATTTTTCTTTTTGTGTTCCCCTAATTCTTTTTTCATCTTTTTCTCTTGGCATAACCCAACTATCAACACAAAACTTATTCCTACCCAGAATGTACCCCCATCATCTCCTTCCTGCCCCTTTTCTTCTTTATATTGCCCAGGTTCCCACAACCTGATAAACAACTTTTCAAAGGCAATATCTAAGTGATAGAAAGAATCAATTTGGCTCAAAAGGGGGTTATCAAAGGATAATGATATCAGGTATTCAATTCAAGTTCATTGGGCTAATGAAAGAATGGCCTAAATCATCTAAGTTCAGAGATTATAAACCAAAGTACAGCAAGTTCTAGTTCCTCCTAATCAAGATGTCTTCAATCACACATAAAGAATGAATTCAATTCAGCCCAAATCCTCACAAGGTATGCCCACATCTCAATCCATGCTCACAACTCAATCCATCGTTCAAGTCATCATCTAGCATGCATAAACTTAACACTGTTCAACAAGCAGCAATTAAGCACACAGATCATCATATCATCTTGCCCAACACTCCATGCTGATTGACTCAAATACTTAAAATAAAAACACACGGCACATACACCCCACGCACACACTTTGCTTATAGCAAAGTCCATCCATGGAGGCCTCAACCTTGGACTTAACAAACACTTTTACAAACAATTGGCCTCCCTAGGCACACACTTTGCTTATAGAAAAGTAGTGGACATAAAAAGGTCAAGACTCAAACACAAAATAGCACGAATTATTTGCCTACCTCACCACACATTTTGCAGGGCAAAATGTGGGTGAGGTATTCGATCACTCCACAGACACAAGACAAATAAAATAATAAGACACTAAACGAAAAAAATAAAGACACAAAAACACAAAAAAGAAACTACGACAAAAATAGGAGGACATAATTAAGCAGAAAGATCAGAAGCTGATACTATTTTCAAGTGGCGGGCAAGGCTGTTGAGAGTAGCATGCATGATAAGTTGCCCATTTCATAGCTCCTTGAGCAACTCCTCAATCTTGCCCAGTCTCTCCAAAACATCCTTCAACTGGGCAGAAGGAGACTCAACCTCCTCCTCATCATCTTCTTCCTTCTCATCAATCACTGACTTCTTGGCCAACCTGGTTGACTTCTTGGGCGGCAAGCGTGATGAGGCTGGTTGATCCTTCTCATGCGCCTCCAACAGACGCCATTCTTTTCCAAGCTTCACCACCTCCTTTATCCTACTCAACCTCTCCATGTTGAGCTCGTCAGCCGGTGTCACCTCAAAATCCTTCACCTCATCCTGAAGCTTCAACCCCTCGATGAAGGCTGTAATAAAGTGCCCACACGAGTACTTCTCCCCCGCCTTAGCCATCACTGCCTTCAGTTGCTCCATCAAGAAGGCTGCAAATCTTTCTCAGACAATCTCAAATGACTCTCAAATATATCTCAAAGGTTTTAAAAGAATTTTTATACTCAAAAGACACTAATTAAATAAAATTCGAAAAAACTTGATGACTAGTGAAAACTCGGGAAAAGTTACTATTCATCGGAAAACCCTAGCTTGGTCATTGGTGCAAATATATTCATTATATGCATGCATTGTCAGTTATAGGACTTGAATGTTGAGATCCCTTTTTACTCGTCACGCTCTCAACAAACCCTTCCCTTACCTATCCTTACTGAGTTGGCGATACTCCGCCGACTCCCTACCTTGGGCAATACCTCTATCGGAGTCATCATTTAGTCTCTTGCCCAAGGAGCATTAATCACTAGAAAGGCCCAACAAGGAATCATCACGACTGACCTAATTAGGTAGACACCTTCCTCTAATGTTAATCGATCTTAATTGAGAAAATAATGAAAAACACTCCTACTTCCGAATTGATTGGTGATCTAATATGTCCTAAGTGATTAATGGCCTATTAATCTCTTAATCGTTTTATCTCATATTTGAACAAGCTCATTAACATATCGGGAACACATGCATGCAATTATCTAGCATAATTTAGACCTCTCAAGCATAAGTAATTACCTAACTGTCTTGCCCAGATCAAGTATAAAAACTTAGCTAGACATAATAATAAAACAACGAACACAATAATGAAAGGAATTCATAAGAAGAACTATATTAAAACTTACTAAGTACGTGAAAAGCAAAGTTGGCCAAAAGTGCCGAGGAACAAACACAAATAAAAGTATGCCCGTAGGACTTGTTTTTCTCCTCACAATCTCTCAATGAAAATACAGGAATAGAAGCATAAAAGACGGCGTTCTTCGTAGCAGCACGGCTTCAATATTTATAGGTGAGTACTTAGGGTTTGGGCCCCCTAGTCCTTAACATGGAAGGAATCCACGAGCTATCTTGGGATGCAAGTAATACTTGATAAGCTCGACCCTAACATGGCAAGTCACGTCTATCTCCAAGAGTTCCCTTGCGGATCCTAAATCTAGTCGGATAAGGAAAGATATTTAAGTTAGATCATCTTTTCCTTATCCTTCTAAACCTAGGAGAGAAACTCGCCTGCTGACCAAAGCACTCCACCTATCTCTATCTTGACCAATATCGCTCTGCCTAGCCTGCTTCCAGAAATGACGCTTTCTATCCCTCTATTGCCCAGTTTCCTCCTGCAAGGCAGCAAACACCCTCCTGCCCAAAATATGTCCTCCAAGACACTAAAACTAAACAAAATACACATAAAGACTAGATCTGAACCACCTAAGATAGACATTAAAAAGACATAAAATATGGACTCATCATGCGCACACACTTAACCCACACTTGTCCTCAAGTGTGCACAAACAACTTGCCCAAAATAAAAGAACAAAAGACCCAAAACATGATCAACACAGAAGAGTTAGTCTAGGCAATATAACAATCTTCCAAAATAATTTGCAAGTGAAGGGGGAAAAGAAAATGTCATGCTATCAAACAAGTTAAGACAGAATTGTGAACTTTTAGAATCTCCTCTCCACACTCATCATTCTTGTGTTTAGGCTCTTCTTTACACTCATGGACCATCTTGACTTCGGTATCACCATAAGCTTGTCTGCCCTTTAAATCTAAAGCTCTTATTTTAAATCTCAGAACTCATCATTAGGTCTTTTTAGGCTTTAAGCTTAAGACAATAGGTAGAAAGTATTTAGATCTTGGCTAAGGGCAATTTAAACTCGTATTGGGCAACAGAGGTTCCCAACCTCTTCTTAATTCCTTGCCTTATCTTTTCCAGGCTTATGCTTTAACCTCTCTAGGAAACTTAAAATTTTTTCCTATTCTCCTTATTTCTTTCATTTTTTTTTTCTCTTTTCTTGGGCATAATCCAACTATCAACACAAAACATATTTCTGCCCAGAATGTACCCCATTATCTCCTTCTTACCCTTTTTTTCTTCTTTATACTGCCCTGGTTCCCACAACCAAATAAGAATCTTTTTAGAGGCAGCATCTAAGTGATAGAAAGAATCAATTCGGCTCAAAAGGGGCTATCAAAAGATAATGATATTAGGTAGTTAATTCAAACTCAATGGGCTAATGAAAGAATGGCCTAAATCATCTAAGTTTAGAGATTATAAACTAAAGTACATGCAAGTTCAAGTTCCTCCTAATCAAGATGTCTTTAATTACGCATAAAGAATGAATTCAATTTAAGCTCAAATCCTCACAAGGTATGTTCACAACTCAATACATCATACAAGTCATCTTCTAGCATGCAAAAACTTAGCACTATTCAACAAGCAGCAATTGAGCACACAAATCATCACACCATCTTGCCCAACAACTCCATGCTGATCAACTCAGTTACAAAAAAAAAAAAAAACACAGCACAGACACCCCACGCGCACACTTTGCTTATAGCAAAGTCCATTCATAGAGGCCTCAACCTTGGACTCAACATAATTTCTGACAAACAATTGGCCTCCCTACGCACACACTTACTTATAGCATAGTAGTGGACGTAGAAAGGTCAAGACACTAACACAACAACAAGAGTTATTTGCCTACCTCACCACACATTTTGCAAGGAAAAATGTAGGTGAGGTATTCGATTACTCCGCAGACATAAAATAAATAAAACACAAAGACACTACACCAAAAATAAAAACACAAAAAACTACTACAATAAACAACTAGGAGGACATAATTAAGCAGAAGGATCAGAAGTTGACCCTATTTTCAGATGGCAGGCAAGGCTGTTGAGAGTAGCCTGCATGACCAGTTTTTCATTCTATAGCTCCTTGAGCAACTCCTCAGTCTTGCCCAACCTTTCCAAGACTTCCTTCGACTGGGCAGAAGAAGATTCAACCTCCTTCTCATCATCTTCTTCCTCTTCTTCGATCATGGACTTCTTGGCCAACCTAGCTGACTTCTTGGGTGGCAAGCGTGCTGAAGCTGGTTGATCCTTCTCATGCGCCTCCAACAGGCGCCATCCTTTTCCATGCTTCACCACCTCCTTCTTCCTGCTCAACCTCTCCATGTTAAGCACGTCAACCAGTGTCACTTCAAAATCCTTCACCTTGTCATGAAGTTCTAACCCCTTGATGTAGGCTGTAACAAAGTGCCTACACGAGTACTTTTGGCTCGCCTTGGCCACCACTGCCCTCAGCTGCTCCATCAAGAAGGCTGCAAAGTTCAGTCTCTTCCTTGTCAACATACAATACAGTATGTAAACCTCCTTGTTAGCCAGTGAGTTTCCACTATCTCTCTTGCCAAACATGTTGTAAGCAAGAATCCTATGGGCAATTCGGAGGGCTGGCGTCTTCAAATCAGATGCCTTGTTGTCTCCCGACTTGAACTCCGTTCCCACGCTAACCTCCTTCCACATCCGGATCCACTCTTCCTTGGGCAAGTCCACTGGCACCTTCTTCCCTGCCCTTCTAAACTCCGGCTTCTGCAACTCCATCATTGTGGCGAACCCCAAAATCTGGTTCAAATCATTCAGCCTAACCACAAACGGCTGCCCATTTATCACAAACTCGATCGAGGCCGAGTTTCCTCCATCCAGCACGAACTCTACTGATTCGTACACTTCTCTCACCAACTCTTCGTAGATGTGGTAGGGTAGCGTCAAGAATCTTCCCCAGCCACATCCCTTGTACAGGGCCCTCACTTCTAATGCTATGCCCAAGAAGTCAAGGTTGCCAAAGTCAACCTCCCTGGGTACAAAAACCTTCTTGGCAGACAAGTCTTCTGCCTTCTTAAACTTCTTCTTCCCACGCGACTCGGACTCCTCCTTCTTGACCTTCCGAGCGGCGGACCTTGTTATCCTCTCCCCCACTATTTGGACATCTTAATCGTCTTTCGACTTCACCACTCTCTACCTCTTCCCTGGGTTCTTAGACGAAGGCGTAGTGGCCATCTTCTCTTCCGTGGACGATTCTCCACCTAATGACGAGGCGGCTTTAGACGTGACCACCTTCATCTTCTTCTTCTTCTTCTTAGTCTCCTTCCCCTTCTCTTTCCTCTTCATAGCATCCCGTTTCACTTCTTCGCAGAGCTTGTCAAAGGAATCACCAGATTCCTTCTTCTCTTCCTGCTCTCCCTCTTCTTCCTCAAGAGCCTCCATCTCCACATCGTCCTTCTCTGTCTTCTTTTTCTCTGGTTCCTCAAGAGCTTTCTCCGATGTTGGAGAAGTTCCTCCCACCGGAGCGGCTGAATCTACTTTTTCTCCCTCCGGTACAGCCATCGTCTCCGCGAGCGCACTGCTGATGATTTCTTCTGCTTCGGCTGTGAGATGGTACGGCACCACCCAAGATGTTGGGTATGTTGCTGCTAATGGGACCTCCGACGGTAGTGATTCTAGTTCACCGAGGTCGATGTGAGTGCCGTGAGGGATCTTGTTGAGTTTGTTTTTGGGACGTGTTGATACCATTGTAGATTTAGGGTTTAAATTTAGGGAAGAAATCTGCAAAAAATCCGAAATTGGAGGGGTTGAGGATGGAAAGTGGTGTATGGTAGTTTTTGAATTGATGGTTTACATGGGGAAGTGGAAAGGTTTAGAGGGATAGTTATGGTAGGGTGGCAGACAGTTATAGGGCTAGGGGTAGGTTTTGAGTACAATTGTCACATCCCACGTGATGTGGCAGTTACTGTCTCGGCAGCTATATTGCCCAATTCCATCGCTTAGCCCAGAGCGCCGCTCTTGCCCCTCCTATGCACACACTTTTCTCAAAGCAAAGTGTCAGATCCTCCTTCTTCTTCTCGCTCAATACCTATTCTCTGGAAGTCACAAACACACTACCATACACAAGGCAAAAGTTCTCTTATCCTATGGTTAGACATTTCTACCCATAATGGAATTAAAATACGCCTAAATTTGATGGAAAATATTAAAATTATGGCTATTTTAATCCCTATCTTCCCTTTTTTTTAAATAAACTAAATAAGACAGAACGTGAAATGTAAAAGAAAACATACCAAGTTGCCTCCTAGCCAGCACCCCAGTTATCGTCGTGGGCATGACGTCCTCCTTGCCCAAGTTAGGGCTCTATCTCACAGAGGATTTTTAAGTATTCCTCTGGCTTCTCCAAGACTTGGCCAAAGAAAGCCTTCAATCTTTCTCCATTGACTTTGAAAATCTTTCCCGTGCTAGTATTCATCACTTCCACAGCCCCATTTGGATATGTGGCTTGTACTTCGAATGGATCAACCCACTTAGTTGAAAGTTTCCCTGACATGAGTTTAAACTTGGACTGATATAGTAGCACTTGATGCCCAGGTTCAAACTTCTTGACCTTGATCAATGCATCGTGAGCCTTCTTCATCCTTTCTTTGTATAGCACGAAACTGTCGATCAGCCAGCTCTCTCAATCGACGCCATTTGGGAGCTGATCTCGGAGAGGGTCAACCAGCTGAGGACAGAGATGCTGTCAAAGATCCAGCTGGGCAAGGAGGAAGAAGCTGACAGGATGCAGCAGCTAATGGCAGAAAATGCCAGCCTGAAGAATCAGCTAGAACACCTCTCCTCTTCTCTGCAGCACAAGTTCGAAGATTTCTCCACGTCTTCCAGCTCAGAGGTCTCGGCTCTAAGGAAGGCTGTTCAGAGCCTCAGCTCGGATTTCAACGTGTTCAAGACCGTTGCTGAATCTGACCTCGCAAAGTCCCAGCAGACTCAGGACCAGGAGTGGATGGCTCAGTTCGCTTCTTTCCGAGCTGAGTTCGTCTCCCTCTACAAAGAGGTCTCTGCGACTTTTGCAGCTGTGCAGCGAGCTGAACAGGAGCGCCAAGACCTGGAATTGGCAAAGAAGGTGGAAGAGAAGGACGTTGTTGAAGAGCTATTTTCCCGCATTCAACAAGCTGAAGCCAAGTTGACCTCTCTGGATGGCACTGTTGCCACCCTTTTGGATGATGCCAAAAAGGGGGAAGATAAGGAGCCAGCAACTGGGGAAGACAAGGAGCTAGCAGCTGGGGATGGACGAGGGAAAGCTGCTCTCCAGCAAGGAGAAAGAGTGCCAGCTGAAGCTGAAGGGTCGCAGCCCGAACTGGAAGTCTCCCACGACCTCGTAGCCGAGCTCACAGCCGAGCTTGATGCAGAACTTGACGGGATATCTGTTGAAGACTGCATTGAAGCTGCCAAAGCTATGGGGGAGTCAAAGGAGAAGTACTTGACTCCCTCTTGGATCAAGAAGTTCGCTGCCGATCAGGCCAAAAAGGTGGCCAAGTTCGAGAAGGAGCTCGCCAAGGTAGAGAAGAACGTCGACAGAAACAAAGCCAGCCGGAGTGTGCGAAGAATCAACAAGCACCAGATGAAGGCTGAGGCTAGAAAGTCGACGCATCAGCTGCAGAAGAACGCTCCACTCCCGTCTCGGTACCCACATGTTGACAAGTGGATGAATGCTGAGTGGAACGATGACTGGGAACAGTTCAAGCATGAGTTCGTCAATGACTTCTATTACAGGAAAGTCTACTCGACTGAAGACCCAAGGCTAGCATTCAAGGAAGCCCTATGGGAACTCAGATCTGGAGACCCTGGAATGTTTAGTCAGTTCAAGCGAGCTATGCTGAATGCTCAGCTTGATCCCAACACTGTTCCAGTTCCAAAGAAGTGCATATACCGCCCTCCGATGATCAAAGGCACGAGCACGCCAAATAGAAATGCGATCTTGGCTGAGGCGAGGCAAGTCTGCAAGGAACACGGCGTCAACACTGGGATTGAGTCGGAAGAGAAGAAGGAGATCTTCAACCGTATCTTCAGCAAGTACGGTCAACAGTATTTCTGAGTTGTCAAAGTTTTTGAGCTGATAATGTTTTTGGATGTTGTAGTTTTTGGAGCAACTGCTGTATCTTTCTATGTTTTGCGCTTAACCTTGTAACCTTCAGTTGTAACAAAAACTTCAAAGTATATAATACGATTCACCTTGATGAACAATTCCTCATTGTCCAAGCTCTGAATCACAAAGTCTTTTAAATACCATGTTATAACTGTCCTAACCCGTTGATGCTTTATCTTATAGACTGTCTAGAATTTCAGCTGAGATTTTAGGTCAGTTAGAGAGGATTAGATCAATAGTGGTTTAAAGTTGTAAGAGGTTTTGGCATCATCAAAAAGGGGGAAATTGTTGGGAAATTTATTAGTATAAGTTTTGATGAATTCCAAAACCGGCTGACCCCAACCGAGTAGATGTTGCCAGAACCTAATGTTAGAATTTAGGCTCGCTGTTTGAGCAAAGTTAAGATTTTATCTTTACAGGTCTCCAGCTGAAGATGGCAACAAGGCGTCACTCAGACAGAACATCAGTTGTGAGGAGAGACAACTGAGAGTTCATTTGTTCAGATGCAAACAAGGGAAAGTCTTCAGAACAACAGCTGAGAAGGAAACCAACTGAGCATTTATCAGATGAAAAACAGTTGAAAGGAAAAGAACATCAGATGAAAAGGAAATCATCTGAGGGTTCAAACCCAACTAAGTAAATACAAGGAAGACAACTTAGTGTTCAGTTTCAGAACCTCAGTTATAGAATCCGAACAAGGAGTTCAACTGTTTAAAGTTCAAAGTCAGCTGAGAGCTCGACAGATCGGAACATCAGCTGAAGATCACTCAGACGAAGGTCAAGACTTTCAACCGACAAACCGAAGTTGACTGTCAAAGATTTGAATTTCAAAAGGAAGTCACATGAGGGTTTGACCGTTCAGTCACTACCCCATCTGGCCCAACACAAGGCTGTCTCAGATGGAAAGCAGAAGAGCACAGATGCCATATCGGGAAAGTCTGCAGAGATGAGAGACAAGCCATCGCTTTCAACCGATCATAGATCAACAGCTCCTCCAACGGCTAGTTGATTCTCTCCGCCTATAAATAGAGGCATTCTCTCATTCGAGAAAATATAGAAGAGATAGACGACGAAAATTCAAGAGCTTTCAAGAGAGAAATCAAAGCAAAAAGCAAATCTGCAAAATCATCATCTAAGAGCATCAGCAGCTGAGAGTTCCAATTTGAGAGAACATTAGTAGCTGAGGGTTCCTAGAGATCGAAACTGTTTTTTGATCTTAGGTTGAGTGTTTATTCGTTCAAACCTTAGATCCAGCTCTCATTCGTGATCGAGCTGTAGTTGGAAATCCTACCCTTTCTCACACCCTAAAAAGTGTGCTAGGACTTTACTCTTCCTGTAATTGAGTAATCAGGTCGTCAAGTACCCGCAAACTTGACTTAGGCTGTTTAGTGCCCGGAAACTAAACTGTAACGGTTGCTCAGCCCGCGTAAGCTGAGTGGAACTGTCCAGAAGAACTTGGACTGAGGTGTGTGGACTCACATCTCCCCGTGGACGTAGGAGTTCTCTCCGAACCACATAAATCTTGTGTGTCGTGTTTATTTGTGTTCTGTCTTTATTTGCAAATCTCAACTGACAAACTAACCGCATACAATCTGCATACTTTCACATCAACAGTTTTGGTTGTGGCCAACCGTGCATAAAAGCGTGAGTTTGTTTTTACGAGTACATTTTCCACCACATTCCGCACAGCACCACTCTTTCAGCTGTGGTTGCTTACTCAGCTGTGAGATCCCAACTGAGTCCTTTTACTCAGTTGAAGTAGATTTCAAGTGTTAAGTTTTTCAAAAGTTGAAAAATCCTAACTGGTGTATTCCCTCCCCCCCCATACACCAGTAACTCGTATCGGGACCATCAGTATGAATTAAGTCAAATTTCCTCGAGTTCTTGCAATTGAAACTTTCTAACTTGGCCAGCTTCATCCCAATCATAATTCATCTTCTGAACTGCCCAATATGCTCTATGTTCTATCTCCACACGCAAGTGGCACATCTTTCCAGAGACCATTCTATTGGGTGATATGCCAAATGGGGTTTTGAACATTGTCCTATATGCCCACAGTGCATCCTCAAGACGTAAACTCCAATCCTTCCCTATTGGACTTGAAAAATCTAAACCGAGCAATTTATGCATATAAATTGATTCTGTCACAACAAAACTCAGCACGGAATATAATGACTGAGCTAAGTAAATGACACATAGAATGGTAACCCAGTTTGGTTAACCAACCTACGTCTGGGGGGCCACGCCCAAGAGAGAATCAATCCACTATCGAAAGTTGCAGTTACAGGTTCTTGCTCATATAGTTAGTCAACTCTATGAAGCCCTTTCACTCACACCCTTCCCGATCTAACGTGAATCAATGATTGCTCGAGATGCACTCTTACAATCTAAGTTCGAGTCACAACCCGACACTCAACCCCCTTACAAAAGTGTTTGAATATGAAAAGAACACTCTCAAGAATATACTCTCACGAAATAGTATAAGTTATGAACAATAATAATAGCTGCGACGGCCACCTTCAATAAGTCTTGGTGTATATGTATATATAGGTCTTGAGAAACCCTAGATATGTTATCCACCACGATAAGGAAACTTCCTTTGAAGATATGCCTTGTGGAACAAGTAGATATATCTGCAATATAATATATTTTCCGCGTTGTAAATGGATAAGGAAAAGATCTCCGTAAAATCCGCATAAATTTGGAAAGAATCTTTCAGATCTGTTCCATTCTGTTCCACATCAAACTAGCTCAGACTGAAGTACATATACCAATTTCTGTTTTCGCACAACTCTAGACACTTCAGTCAATCTTGCTTCTACATAAATATTCCAACACCATTAGAGCCACCAGCTCGAATCCAACAATCTCCCCCTTTGGCATTTCTGTAGACAAAACTATCATCCAAGCTTTTAATAAAAATCAGAGTAATAAATATGTTCATACTTACTTCAATCATGGCAACACGTATGAAGATTATGATGAAGCTCCCCCTCAAACTGAAATAGGGAATAAACATCAACTCCTCCAACATAACTCTCCCTCGAACAATTGCTTGGATCTTAACTCCCCCTTAACCAAGCACTAGGAGAACTTCAAACTTTTATTCCATAGGAGACAACATTCCTTCGCAGTGGAATTACAAAACAATTGCAAATGATTGCAATTAACTTCAACTTTTTACTCCCCTTTTTTGTCTTATAGAAATGACAAAATACCGAGAGCATTACCATCGTCTTCATCCAAGTCCATGTCTTCCTCCTATTTTTCAGAATCTATTTCAGCAACACCAAGCTCAGATTCTGGCTCAACATCAATTGTCAATGGGCTTCAAGAACCTTTCCCAAGATGTTCCAAGAAATTATCTTATGAACGACACGAGGAACGACTTTTAGAACACTCACTAAAATACGTTCTTCAGGAACAACAGAAACAAATGCATGATCATTTCCAGTAGAAACTAGATCAACTGTTGACACAATAACTTCTGAAGAAGAAACATATGTTGAAGTAGGGGCACCATCATCTAACAACTGAGAAGCTTCATCAACATACTTGGAATCTGAAATACCTACAGAAGAAACACTTTTCTTTGTAGCATTTTGAACATTAGCAACAATGACATCATGCTGAGATGAGATTTCTGCATGTGTTCCAACATTATCAAGAATAGCTATAGGAACAGGTACATACTTGCGTACCCACTTCATTTGACTTCTTCTCTTCTCTCGTTTATCCTTATGATGGGATCTGCAATTTGGTCTAATATGACCTGATTTGTCACAATAGTGACCTATTGGACGCCATGTACTTGCAGATATTCCATGATATTTTCTGGCCATTAAATCTTCACGTCTGGGAACAGACTGTGTCTTCTGTGCCGCATACCGAGCTCTCACCTTATTAGAAAAATATTGATTTGTCTTTTCTCCAGAATTACCAGTGCCTTTCTTGCCACGTCTTCTAGTTATAAGAACTTTATTGGACCGATAAGTTCTTGTACTCATCATTTTTCTTCTATCCCCAAGATAAAATCTGCAATGAGGTCTGATATGTTCAGGACGTTCACAATAATGACAAATAGGAACAAATGAATTATTCCCTCGCTGAGAAGAATACTGAGCATGCTGCCTTAACTCAAAGTATGGATTCTGAGTTTGATTCTGAGTCTGCTGCTTGGTGTCAGAATGTCGATGTTTCTGACCTTGAGGTTTGGCTCCCTCTTGCTTGTCTTTCTCTTCCTTTTTGGTGAGAACAAAAATGCTTTTTGTATTGGAATCTACGGGTTTCCATTGATGATCTCGATAACCAAGACCAGCCTTGTTTGTAGAACTTTGACCTACCTCCAAAATTTGATCCAACCTTTCAGTCTTATTGTTCATCATTTTTACAACTTTGTTCAAGTGTTCAAGCTCTTTAGTCTTCTTCACAATCTCTTCTCGCATTTTACTAACTTCAAATAGAAGAGCATTATTTTGAGCTTTTAGACTATCTCGTTCTTGACACACTTCACAAATTTGACCCTTCATGATGTCTCTTTCTTTACCGATCTCTTCGATCTTCATGTTCAATTCGCCATTGATACCACCCACTTCTTCACACTTAATCTTAAGTGTTTCATAGCATTTGATCAAGAGATCTTTATCCACGTCATCATCATCATCATCATCATCATCAGTGCCGTCTGTTGGATCCTGATCCAACTTCTATCCTCCCATTATTGCAATATGAGCCACCAAATTTTCCTTTCCTTTACTTCTTTCTTGTGAATAAGTAGAAGGACTCTTTGAAGATTTTTCACAGATTTCTTTCTTCTCAAATCGATCAATGGTTGCTTCAGCGATTCTTGAAATCATAGCCAAGAATTTTACAAATAATTCAGGACTGTGTAGCACGGATTCTAGCACAGACTCTGGCTCCTGGTTCGCAGTATCTGCTGCAAAAGCAACACTTTTCCACTTTTCAGGCTTGTCACCCTTCAAACCCATTTCAAAAATTCTCAATGATCCAATCAATTCATCGAGCTTCATAGTTGACAAGTCTCTGGCTTCTTCAATAGCTGCAACTTTGTAGTCAAAGCTTTTAGGAAGTGATCTTAAAACCTTTCTCACCAATTTTTCTTCAGAAATCCTTTCCCCCAAAGCAAAGCTCTCATTAGAAATTTTGAGAAGCTCAGAATGGAACTCGCCAATCGTCTCATATTCTCCCATTTTTAACATCTCAAATCTATAAGTGAGTTGTTGAAGTCTATGAGCCTTCACACGATCATTACCTTCAAAAACATTTTGAAGAGTATCCCAAGCTTCTTTTGCATTCTCACATGTAGATATGAGAGAGAACATTTCCATATTAACAGCTGATTGAATAATGTTGATGGATTTTTGATTCATACTTGAAGTTGTCAATTCTCTTACAAGCCATTTATCTCTAGGTTTCTCATTCCCGTCAGCTTTTAAAGGAGCACTCCACGGCTGTCCATGCACTCTCATTGATGGACCTGATATATGATCTGATACGAACCTTCCAATAACAATAATTAGATCCATCCAAAAGTGAGAGTTTCTCAAAATAATCATCATTCGAAGCCAGCTCAGATGCTGCAACAGGTTTAAAAATCTGTCCCTGGATCAACACCTGTATAATAGGTGTACCGCTCTGATACCAATTGAAAAATCTACACCGAGCAATTTATACATATAAATTGATTCTGTCGCAATAAAACTTAGCACGGAATATAGCACAGAATATAATGACTGAGCTAAGTAAATGACACACAGAATGATAACCCAGTTCGGTTAATCAACCTACATTTGGGGGGCCACGCCCAAGAGAATCAATCCACTCTTGAAAGTTGCAGTTACAGGTTCTTGCTCATATAGTTAGTCAACTCTATGAAGCCCTTTCACTCACACCCTTCCCGATCTAACGTGAATCAACGATTGCTCGAGACGCACTCTTACAATCTAAGTTCGAGTCACAACTCGACACTCAACCTCCTTACAAAAGTGTTTGAATATGAAAAGAACACTCTCAAGAATATACTCTCACGAAATAGTATAAGCTATGAACAATAATAATAGCTGCGACAGCCACCTTCAATAAGTCTTGGTGTAGATGTATATATAGGTCTTGAGAAACCCTAGATATTTTATCCACCATGATAAGGAAACTTCCTTTGAAGATATGTCTTGTGGAACAAGTAGATATATTTGCAATATAATATATTTTCCGCGTTGTATATGGATAAGGAAAAGGTCTCCGCAAAATCCGCATAAATTTGGAAAGAATCTTTCAGATCTGTTCCATTCTGTTCCACATCAAACTAGCTCAGACTGAAGCACATAAACCAATTTCTGTTTTTGCACAACTCTAGACACTTCAATCAATCTTGTTTCTACATAAATATGCCAACTCCATTAGAGCCACCAGCTCGAATCCAACAGGACTAACTGTCTTTTTCAAAATAGCTTTCACAATGCGATTAGACAATTCAGCTTGACCATTTGCTTGAGGATGATAAGCATTCGAAATCCTATTTGTACTCCATATCTACTCATCAACCTCTTTACAGCTCCATTGCATATGTGCGTTCCTTGATCACTAATGATCACCCTGGGCACACCAAACCGGCTAAAAATATTGCTCTTGAGGAATTTCACAACTACCTTTGAGTCAGTGGTTGATGTTGCCTTAGCCTCCACCCATTTAGACACGTAGTCGACTGCCAACAAAATGCAGAGATTCCCTCTTGAGTTGGGTAATGGCCCCATAAAATCCATTCCCCATATATCAAATACTTCAACAGGCATGATTGGGGTCATGGGCATCTCATTTCTCTTGCCGATGTTGCCCTCCTTCTCGCATTGAACGCATCGTTTACACCACTCGAATCTGTCCTTGAATATATTGGGCCAATAAAATCCACAATCCAATATTTTCCTTGTAGTCCTTTTTGGTCCAAAATGTCCCCCACACAACTTGGAATGACAATGTGCGAGGATGCTTGCTTGTTCCTTCTCATCAACACATCTACGGATAACTTGGTCAGTACACATTTTCCCCAAATACGGCTCATCCCATATGTAATATCAACTTTCCACCTTCAACTTGTTCTTTTGATATAAGCTGAGGTTACTTGGAAGTCATCCCAAGACAATATAATTGCACAAGTAGGCATACCATGGATCTGGGTTGTCTTGGGCAAGAGCAAGATGTTCATCTGGGAAAGTCTCCTTGATTGGGTCGATCTCTTCTTGTTGGATTATACGACTCAGTGTGGAGTGATTAGTGCAGACTATGGTCTTGCCCCCGAGCAGATATGATCGAAAGTTTTCGACAGCGAACACTACAGTTAATAGTTCCTTCTCCGTAGTAAAATAATTGCATTGAGCAGGATTGAGCATTTGGGATGCATAGTATATGATATGATTCACTCTTCCTCTCTTCTGCCCAAGAACTGCTCCCACTGCGTAGTCACTCGCATCACACATCACCTCAAATGGCATCTTCCAATCTGGTGGTTGAATGATAGGTGTTGACACTAACATCTCCTTTAGAGAAGGCAGTCTTCATCAAAGTTCCACTCCACTTGTCCTTGTAATAGTTTGGTCATGGGCTATGTGATCCTAGCGAAATCCTTGACGAACCTCCTATAAAATCCTGCATGTCCAAGAATCCACGTAGCTGCTTCACGTTGCTCAGGTAGGGCAACTTGGCTATGATGTCGATCTTGGCCTTGTCAACCTCTATCCCTCGTTCTAATATGACATGCCCAAGGACTATGCCTTCCTTGACCATGAAATGACACTTCTCATAGTTTAGGACCAAACTCTTATCCACGCATCTTTTCAGCACCATCTCCAGGTTGTTTAGGCATTTGTCGAAGTCCAACCCATAGACAATAAAGTCATCCATGAACACCTCTATGCAAGTTTCGAGCAAATCTGAGAATATGCTCATCATACAACTTTAGAACGTGCCAGGAGCATTGCATAGACCAAAAGGCATCCTCCTATATGCGAATGTACCGAATGGGCAAGTGAAAGTGGTCTTGCCCTGGTCTTTCTCTGCGACCCAGATCTGCATGTAGCCCGAGTAACCATCGAGAAAACAAAAGTACTTGTTGCCCGCCAACCTTTCGAGCATCTCATCGATGAAAGGCAACAGAAAAGTGGTCCTTTTTGGTCTTCTGATTCAACTTCATGTAATCAATGCATACTCGCCATCCTGTTTGTAACCTTGTCGCCACCATTTCTCTCTGCTCGTTTTCCACCACTTGAGTTCCAAACTTTTTGGGTACGACATGCACTGGACTTACCCATCTACTATCAGAGACCGGGTAGATGATCCCCAGGTCTAACAGCTTCAAGATTTCTTTCATCACTACCTCCTTCATTGCTGGATTCAGTCTTCTTTGAGGATCTCTAATGGGCACGGCATCTTCCTCGAGCAAGATGTAGTGTCTGCACACAGTGGGGTTTATGCCCCTTATATCGGCCAATGTCCAGCCAATGGCCAGTTTGTACTCCACTAGGACTTCTTTGACACGTTTCTCTTCCTCGATAGACAATTCCGCACTTATGATTACTGGTAGTGTCTCTTCTTCTCCCAAGTAGATGTACTTCAAGAGGCTAGGTACACTTTCAATTCCAGCTTGGGTGCTTTCTCTATTGATGGCATCAACCTATCTTCTTGCTTCAGTGTAGGAATCCCCAATGGTTCTACTCTCCTTTCTGTTTCTGCATCTGATTTTAAGTAATGTACTGCTTTGGTTAGCTCAACAGACCCGTCTTGAGCAACAACCTCTGTTAGGCCAATTTGTAGGACTACATCTAGCCTATCTTCAATTGCTATTTCTGGCCAGAACTTATCCACCGTCTGGTCAATATGATTAATGCTATGCACTAACTCCATATCACTAGGCTGTTTCATGGTGTTGTAGATGTCAAATGACCCCACTTCTCTTCCGAACTCACATGTTAACTTCCCTGTATCGCAGTTGTTTCTTGTGCGAGCAGTCTTCAAGAACGGTCTTTCTGGCAACATCACTGGTGCCTTGTGCGACAATCTCCCCATATCCAGGATATAGAAATCCGCTGGAAAAATTAAGTCCCTTACCCTGACCAAGACGTCCTCTAGAATACCTTCAGGCCATGCAGTCGACCTATCTGCTAGTTGAATTGTCACCCTTGTAGGTTTAAGTGGCCCCATCCTTAGATCATCATACATTAACTTGGGCATGAAGTTAATCGATGCTCCCAGATCCAACATAGCCTTTTCAATCTTCATGTCTCCAATGATACAGGAAATATAGAACATCCTAGGATCAGTACACTTGGTCGGCATGGGGGTGTCTTGCAATACTGCAGATACATTCTCACTAACTTGGAACCTTACATCGTCTGTGTACTTGATCTTCCTTGTACATAATTCCTTCAAAAACATGGCACACTTAGGCATAGATTGTAAGGCAGTCAAGAGGGGTATGTTGACCTCGACCTTTTAAAACATTTTGGTCAGCTCTTTCATTTCCTGAGCTTCCTTATCCTTTGCGAACCGTCCTGGGTAAGGAGCTTTTGGCTCATAAGGTTTGGACTTAGTCACGTTTTCAGCCTCCTTCATTCCTTTAGCTCTGATTTCGGCAGCGTCGCGCTCAGTTTTCCTTCTTATGTCTGTCGCTTCTCTTTCAACCTGTGTTTTTTTCTCAACTGACAATTCTTACCATAGCTCCTCAACATCACCTGATCCCATGAGTGCCTCTTCATACTTTTCTGGTTCAGCCTCATCCTCTTGTTCGATATCAACATCTTGCCCATGAGACTGTTGTTGCCCAGGTGCAGCTTCTTGAGGTATATAATGGTAAAGCACTCTTACTTCAGGCAACTTGGCTCCACTTCGCAATGTAATAGCATTCACTTGAGCCTTTTTTATCTCAACTTGGGACGGTAGTTCTCCCTTTCCTCCATTCAACATTGACTTAATTTGGGAGATCGATTCTACCAGGTGGCTCAATGTTCCATTAATATCTCTCATGCCTCCCCTTGTCTCCATGCGAAAACTGTCTAACTCTTGATACCCCTTGCTTTGTTCGGCTGCTATTCTCTCCACTTCACTCCTCAGGGTATCTCTTGGTTGTTCTCTATTATGTGGGGGTACATAGGGTTGTTGTGGTAGTTGCCCTTATTGAGGTGCGTTTAGATAGTTATTATTCTCATATCTCAAATGTCATTGGGCCTCCAAGGTCCATTGTTGAAGTTCCTTCGCTGCCCAGCATCTCTTTGTTGGTACGGTTGCCCAACAACATTAACTTCTTTATCTTCATACAATGATGGATATTTATCAGTTGGGTGATTGTTGGCAGCACAAAGTTCACACTTCATAACCCTCTTCCTCAGGATCTGTCCAGGATTCTCGTTCCCAGTAGCATTGTTCTTGTTCTGGTTCATCATTTCTTTCATCATGGATACCAGGATATCAAATTTGGGGTCACTGCTGGTTGGCTCATGCGTCCTTGGCACGATGGTTTCATCTTGGTTTCTTATTCTGTCTGCCATCTCAGCGAATAACTTGAAGATTTCAATAGGTGGTTTGTTGATAACATTGCCTCCACAGGCTGCATCGACCCAGTCTCGCTCAGATTGCCTCAGCCCATTCATAAAAGCATTAATCAAATCCTTGTCACCCAAACCATACTGAGGACACCTTGCGATCAGCTTCTTATACCTAGAGTGGTAGTCATATATAGATTCTCCATTGCCCATCTTTATATTCTGAATTGTAGCTCTAGCATTCTGGATCCGAGCAAAAGGGTAATATTTCTCAAGAAACTTCTGATGCATTTGTTGCCAAGATGTTATGCTGCCCTGACGTAATTGGTACATCCATTCCTTCGCTCCATCTTGTAATGAAAATGGAAACGTCAGGAGTCGAATGTATTCTCTCAGTGTATTTTCTACAGCGGCAGTGTGCACGGTACGCATCACCATCTCAAAGTCCTGTTAGTGGCTCTGTGGATTCTCTCCGGGCAAGTCACTGAACTTGGGCAAGATCTATATCAGAGAGTGTTTCAGCTCCCAACTATTAGTGATGGCAGGCAAAGTGATGCCTGTTAGGTTCTAATTGACATCTGTTGGAAACATGATTTTCTTCAGAGTCTTCTCAGGATCAGCTTGTTGTCTTGCCATCTCCTCTTCTTCAGACTGTTCACAATCTGAAGTTTGTAGCGGTGACCTTTCCTTGTCACTCACTCGTTCCTCCTCTCGTACACGTTTTTCAGCTTCCCTCTTTAGTTTCTTTTGCTCCTTGAGGTACTTCTCCGATTCAGGATGATACTTCAATTCACCGTCGATCCAAATAGGGTCGGAGCCAAACATGCACAGGGTCTCTCCCTCAAGAGACAGTTACAAAATCAGCTCCCCGGAAACGACGCCAATTTTGACGAGGTTGTCGTTTGCTCTCTCAAAATGAATTTGTAGCTTATCCTCACAGCTATGTAGTTAGCAAGTAAGTACATGGTCGATCCACAAGGAATTGATTGTCACTATCTCTTGAAACCCTCTCCACCTATTTAGAAAGTTTGGTTTTGCTATCTTGGTCACTAGGGCTCTCTTGCCCAATTCGAGAACTTAAATAAACGCTGAAAAGTAAACAGATAACTTGTTCAATAATAAAGATGACTTGATCTGGACTAAGAGGTGTTAAGTGAAAACCCTAGCTTGGTCATTGGTGCAAATATATTCATTACATGCATGCATCGTCAGTTATAGGACTTGAATGCCGAGATCCCTTTTTACTCGTCACGCTCTCAACAAACTCTTCCCTTACCTATCCGTACTGAGTTGGCGACGCTCCGCCAGCTCCCTAGCTTGGGCAATACCTCTGTCGGAGTCATCGTTCAGTCTCTTGCCCAAGGAGCATTAATCACTAGAAAGGCCCAACAAGGAATCATCGCATCTAACCTAATTAGGTAGACACCTTCCTCTAATGTTAATCAATCTTAATTGAGATGATGATGGAAAACACTCCTACTTCCCAATTGACTGGTGATCTAATATGTCCTAACTGATTAACGGCCTATTAATCTCTTGATCGTATTATCTCATATTTGAACAAGCTCATTAACATATCGGGAACACATGCATGCAATTATCTAGCATAATTTAGACCTCTCAAGCATAAGTAATCACCTAACTGTCTTGCCCAGATCAAGTATAAAAACTTAGCTAGACATAATAATAAAACAACGAACACAATAATGAAAGAAACTCATAAGAAGAACTATATTAAAACTTACTAAGTACGTAAAAAGCAAAGTCGGCCAAAAGTTCCGATGAACAAACATAAATAAAAGTATGCTCGTAGGACTTGTTTTTCTCCTCACAATCTTTCAATGAAAATACAGGAATACAAGCATAAAAGACGACGTTCTTCGTAGCAGCACGGCTTCAATATTTATAGGTGAGTACTTAGGGTTTGGGCCCCCTAGACCTTAACATGGAAGGAATCCACGAGCTACCTTGGGATGCAAGTAATACTTGATAAGCTCGACCCCAACATGGCAAGTCACGTCTATCTCCAAGAGATCCCTTGCGGATCCTAAATCTAGTCGGATAAGAAAAGATATTTAAGTTAGATCATCTTTTCCTTATCCTTCTAGACCTAGGAGAGAAACTTGTCTGTTGACCAAAGCACTCCACCTATCTCTGTCTTGACCAATATCGCTCTGTCTAGCCTGCTTCCAGAAATGACGCTTTCTATCCCTGTATTGCCCAATTTCCTCCTGCAAGGCAGGAAACACCTTCCTGCCCAAAATATGTCCTCCAAGACACTAAAACTAAACAAAACACACACAAAGACTCGATCTAAACTACCTAAGATAGATACTAAAAAGATACATAATATGGACTCATCACACGGCTTCTTGGTCGGGTGGTTTCCACCACTCCACTTTCCTTTTCTTTTTGTGCTCGAGCCGTGCTGAGGGGGTTTTAGGGTCGCAGCTACCATCATCTGACCTTGAAATTGAGGGGTCGCTGAAGAATGAGATCCTCTTTCTAGCTGCATAGCCAACTCCATGTCTAAGGCTCGATTAAGAGCTTCAGCGTAAGTCAGACCACTCTGACTTGTAAAAACTACACGAATGTCTTGCCTCAGGCCTGCTCGAAATAACTCGCACATCTTCTGGTCCGTGTCCACCTTGTCGGGTGCGAAAACGGCTAACTCACAGTATTCATGGTCGTACTCAGCTAGTGTCTTCTTTTCTTGCCTCAAGTTCGCGAATTCATTCACCTTCTGCTTACGATAACTCCTGGGTACGTACTTCTCAAACAGAGCTTCCTTGAATTGCTCCCAAGTCAGATTCTCTCGTTCCTCTGGCAAATATGTTCTTTGTCGGGCTTCCCACCAGTAATCGGCAGATTCTTTGAGTTGGTACATCATACACTCGAGACGTTCTCGATCTCCACACCGAAGAAACCTGAAAATTCATTCGAGAGAATGAATCCAGTCCTCAGCTTCTGCCGGACTACCTTTTCCATCGAAGGTTGGCGGATTCTGGCGAACAAAGTATTCTTTGATTCGTCTTTCGTTTTGAAGAGACGAGGTCTGCTCCTATTGCTCTTCTTCTTCATTTCTTATTTTTTCTCCTCAGCGGCATTCTAAAAGAAATACTCGAAATTAGACAACTCGGAAAAACTTTCCGCAAAACGGACTAAGATCCACTCGAAAATTTTCTCGACTTTCAAAAATGTTTCTTCTTAAGAAGGATATGACTCTCAATTGATACTTATCAAGCACATAGGGAAAAAAAATTCTAGAACAAGGCATTTATTCATGAATCTTGCAAGTAAAACAATTCTCAACTGAAAATAAATTAAACAATTATTTACTTGCATGTTTTCTCAGTAATGTCATCAAAATCACACATCATCATGGAATATCATGTTCGATATTTTATCACAATTTCATACTCATACATTGTCACATACGACAAATATAATTACTCAAAAATTCATTCTCCAAATAACTCAGAAAATAACTCATTCGATAACTCGACTCTTTTATTTACTCACTCATCATTCAAGGCTAAATAAATCTCAAAATACTAAAAACAATTTAACCAATCAAGAGACTCAAAGCTAATTTTAATAGCCTAACAGTTTGTTTCCTGATATCATCGGGGTGATGGCCTCTTTTGAGGACTTATGCCAAAATAAGGGATAAATATTCACAAGGGAAAACTTCCCCATACATCGACACAACGTTCTATATCTCAAAATGCACTAGACACAAGCTACTACTTCACGTCCGGCTCTACTAATATTCTATGCATCGAGTCATATAATTTACATCACTGCAGATAAGATAAAAAGAGTTCAACTCTCAACAGAAATTAAAGATTGTTCGAAACTTCCACGACTTTCATGAACTACACCCAAAGCGTGGAAACCATCATCGCTTGGGTCGTCGTCACCTCTCGGCTCCTCCTTGGGGTCCTCTTCCTCTGAGTCCTCCTCGGGATCCTCCTCTGGATCCTTTTCTGGATCCTCCTCCTCACTGCCGTGACCCTTTGCTGCTGCTAGCGCCTCTAAGAAGTCGCCGTAGGTATTCACTGGAACATCCTAAGGGTCCGTCATGTCTCCGGTCAGCTCGTTCTCGAAGCGAGTGTTGATGTCTTCCAGCTCGGTATCGTTCTACGGGGGGTGTCTCGTGGCTATTCTCCTCGCGACGAAGGTACGCGGCTACATCGACTATGTCGTCGATCTCTCGCTCGAGCTCCTGATCAGGCCTTAAAATTGGAGTCTCGAAAGCTGGGTACGAAAAGGAGAGGGGTCGCTCAAGATCGTCTAACGGTGACATGTGCCCACTGTAGCATTTGCTGCGGGATTCTCGAAGGGCTCGTCATCGTCGTTGTCGTCTGTATGCGTTGGCCTAGAAGGCTCGGCTACTGGCTGCGCTAGAGAAAGAGTGCGGTTTTGGCGCATGAACTCCTTGAGCTGGTCGTGCGAAGGAGGCAGAACTCTGAAGAGATCATACGAACCGTCTGGTTGCATCGCAGCTGAGCTAGACGAGGCGAAGGGTCGAAGGAGCAAATAGGGAGCACATCTCCCGAGTAAGGGCTGAACTGGAATGCAGCTCTCGGCATGGGGTGAGGCGGAGAAGGGACAAGGAATGGAACACGGTCGTCCTGAGGCTGAGGCTCAAAACTAATCCCATTCGGCTCAACTCGTGGGACAGGGTCAAAGGATCTGGGAGGCAGAGCACCATGCCTGATGAACTGGTCGGAGATAGTGGCAATGAATCCGTTGCAGTCGCCGTGCAGATAAACACCTAAATACTGGCGTCCGATGTGGCTCGGCACAAGAGAGGCTGCCAATCACGCCATTCTCGAGGGAGGGCATGAATCAAGTGTACCATCCCTTCAAGAGCACTGACGTCGAGGTACTTAAATGTCTCTCACACCTTATGGAACCGTGCTAAGAATTCGGCGAGTGTCTCGTGATACGTCTTCTTCATATGCAGGTACTCCTGCATCATCGCTGGGTTGCTCTCATCGTCCATCCTATACGATTTTAAACGAATTAAGCACACCAAAACAGATATACAACACGTTGAAATTCCAACCACCAAATACTCGTTCTTGCTTCCCAAAGATGTTTTATTGCTCAAGGTACTTGGCAATTCCATTTCACGAAAACGTTTGCACAAACGTTCCATCCTTTCAATTTCCACACAAAAACACAGAATTAGGGAAGGCACTCTAAAGCAATCTTGTTATTCAAGCTACCTACCAAGCTTTTAACTCTAGACAAGCGCAAATAGCAAACTGAATAACTTGAAATTAAATTATAAACTGCAAGCTTAAACAAAAGACTTAACTCATTAACACACTGCCGAGCAATCCGCGCCATCCTCACCTGCACGTTTAGAAAATACATGCAGGGATGAGTACTTCGTACTCAGTAAACACATGCCAAAAACAACTTAAAAGCTTGCTCGATAGAGCTATATAATTGAATTTGCCTTGCCACTGCATCACAAGCGTTAGTACAGTTAAAACATTTTACTTGTGAATGCAAAAACATTTTCTTTTCTAAAACGACTGCGCAGTCAACATATAAAGGGGTTATTCAAGCAAACTCCATCTCAAACACTGTGACTAGCCTAACCGAAGCAATGCTCACAGTCACCTCAAACAAATCAATTAACAACAGGTGTGTTCCTGTCTCACACATAAGGGGGTTAGTCAAGCAAACTCTTCTTCCTTTCTCGCTACTTCTCGGTCCCGCTCCACTACTACATTTTCGCTCATGGATAACAATACATACATAACAGACATTTTGAAAAACCGTTATGTAGAAGCGCACTTTTGTCATAGATAAAGAACATTTGAAAACTCTGTTATGCCTAAACTGTTACCTAAATTCATACATAACGGAGACGAGCCATACGTTATGTATAAGCGTTATCTTTCAATTACATACATAACGGTCATACTAAACCGTTAAAAGATACGTTATGTATGAACTCATTTTAATAACGGTAGCCATAACCGTTATTCCATTCTGTTATGTACTAGGATCCTTTTTTTAAAAATATTTAATTAATGAAGAGAAACGGCGGGTATGAGAAAAAATGGGGCGGTTACCCCATTTTCGTCCAAATTCGATATTTTACTCAATTTCAATCCATTTTCTCCCAAATTTTATGTGATATTCTTCTTCCTATGGAAAAATCAATCAATCTAGCCTTTTGATTCGTCCAATTTCGTTCAATTTTGAGAGAATTTTGAAGTTAGGGTTCTTTCGCCGTCGCGGATAATTCTGCAAATTCCGACGACGGCGCTAGGAATTGTCTTCTGGCGTTCACATATTCTTCTTCCTGGAAATTTTTCGTCCGATTTAGCCTTTTGATTCGTCAATTATCATAGTGTTTTGAGGGAGTTTCATTCACGTCGCGTTTTAGGTTTTTTCCTGCCGCTGACGCGATTCCGGCGAGTTTTTCCTGCTTTGCCGGCGTCTTTGCCTTTGATTTTCATGGCTGGACTTCTAATGGCAGCCTCTTCGCCATTGGGACAGGTTATTTCGAGTTCAACAATGGCCACGCTTCTGCTCCCACCGCTTGCAGCAGCGGCTGTTGCTGCTGCTGTTTCTCCGGAGCCGGCCAAGTCTGATACTGTTATTATAGGTCTGAAATCCTCTTCTTCACGTCTGCATCTCCCTTTAGGACTGAGCAATGCTGACTTTCCGGAGTTGCAGTCTCCTTCGCCGGGTACGGTGCGCCGGCCTGCTGCTATTTTTTCGTCGGCCCAATCTGCGTTGGCTGCTGCTCCTTCACTGACAGCAGCTTCATCTTTGTCGGCCACGACTGAGGTATTGCCTAGGGTTCCATCTAGGGTTTCCTTCTCCATTAAGGATACTGCTACGAATCCTAATTTAGTTGGGGGAAGGTCTTTTGCCTCGACACTGTCTGCTGGTGGAATCCCCAATATTCCGATGCATAATATCACGTCCTTTTATCCTACAATGATGAAGGGCGAGTTTCTCTCTATTTCATTGTCGGAACATGTTTTTGAGAAAAGAGAGAAGCTCTTCTTCGCATCTGCTCTTCTTGGACGGATGACTCTTTGTAAGGGGGAGCATCCTCGTCTTCGTCCTATATTGATTATTTAGTTAACCCCTTGACTGTTATAAAGCTTTTTTCAATTACTAATTGAAGTTCGTCTTGTCAGAAAAGTATGGGATTCTTTGATCGAGGAGTAATTACTGATAAATGGTCCGCTAGGATCCTTTGGCTCTCTGTGATTGGAAGTGCAGTAGGTATGCAGCTCACTATGTCTTAATATTATGAATCTTATTGTTAATAGCAATATGCTAAGTCTGGTTCCTAGTTGGCTATTGAAAGTTGTCATGATTTGTATGTCTGTGGCTTAAACCTTATTCTTTGCGAAAGGATAAATCTATCTTGTTTTGTACATCATGTCATATCTTTTCTAAAATTAGTAGTAATTGCATTAAAGACATAGTATTTTCTTATCACCAAGATTGGATTTAGGATAAATGTTCCTTATATGTGGGATGTATTTCAGTTGTCATATCATCTTTAAGTAAAAGTCAATAGTCCTCCGCAATCAATGTTAGAGTCTGAAGTCTTAACTGCGCACATCTATGTTAGAGTCTGCATGTCAGGGGATCTTCACCTTTAAAAAACTTTAGCAAAATAGAGAAAGAATGATGGCGGAAGCGTTGAGGGCTGCTGAATCAGGTACACAAGATGGGAAATAAATGTGAACTTTAGACTAGTCTGATCCTTTCTAGGAGTTTCCCATAGTATTTGAATAAAGATCCTTCTCATTATATGCTTCATTTTGTTGGATGTCGTGATTCAGTTACGTAGTAATATCTATCGAGCTAATAAGTTTTGATGACTCTTGCCATTGTGTTTGGTTTTCGGGAATTGCAACTCCTGCTTGGAAAATTACAAATGTTATATGTTGGATTGTGGTTCTGATGTATTTGTTTGGGTTGGACGAGTTACTCAAGTGGATGAGAGGAAAGCTGCCATTCAAACTGCAGAGGTAGAAGACTGAAATCTCAACTTCACATGTTGGTGCTGCAACTAATAATTTTAATGATCAAATGCAAATGACTTTTCAGGATTTCCTGGCTAGCAAAAATAGGCCAAAGACAACCCATATAACTCGCTAATTCAAGGTTATGAGACTCATTTATTCAAGTCAAACTTTGATTCCTGGCCATCAGGATCTGCTGCTCCTGTTATGTATTAGCAGTTGCTCCGGTTAGCTCAGCTGTATTTTCTGATGTCAAAATTGGTTTAATTGTATTGTTTACAGGTTTGGTGCATCAATGGTAGTGCCAAAACTCCTGTGGCTACTGAAGAAATTGGTAAATTTTATAGTAGGGATTGCTATATTGTGCTCTACACATACCATTCTCATGTAAGAAAAGACGGCTACTATTTGTGTTGTTAGATTGGAAAAGATAGCATTGAGGTATTATAATTGCCAATTATAGTTTTGAAGCAATGCAAATTATTTTAGGGTAGCAAAAAGTTGCATGTTTTAATGCGGAAAACTTATAACTGAGGTATTGATCTATGGTGGAACAAATTCAGTGTGGTGTTTAGTCTTGAGTTTTGATAATTGTTACTGTTGGGACTTATGAGTGCTTGATGTGATGCATTGTGTAAACTTTACTTGCTTCTTGTCGTTTTTTCTTTTTCTTTTTTTCTCTCTCTTTGATAAATTAGCAATTAGAAGAAAAGAAAGATTTACCTATATGCAAAGAAACCTTATTTTAAAATCATTTTTCCCAACATTCTCAAATTATTTTTGTTAGGGTGTGATGAGTTCGGGCTATAAGAATTATATAGCTGACAAAGGATTAAATTCTGATGGTGTTGCTCTGATCCGCATATCTGGGACTTCTCCACATAACAACAAAGTTGTTCAAGTTGAAGTTGTAAGATTACTCGCTGATTTCTTGATAGCTGAGACTTGGATTATTCACTATTTTACAAAAATTTTATATGTCGAGTTATGCTGACTGCAAAGACTTGATGATTTGTCATGTGTGTTTATTTTGCTTGCCTGTACTGATTCAGCTTCTAATCAATTTCTCTTATTTTCTTAGGCGGCAACGTCGTTAAATCAAATGAATGTTTTCTGTTGCAATCTAGATCTTCAATTTTCAGTTGGATGGTTGTCACAGCCCCAAATCCCGAGGGACGGCAGAAGCCGGGGTGCGACTGGGGTTGGATTAAAGAAGCGGGGAAGAAGGGGGCTAACTGACTAAACATACATGAAAGGCATCAATAAACCATGAACAAGACTTGAATATAAATAAGAAAGAGTTAATCGCTACGGATTACTCGACAAAAGTACACAGTAGAAACTAAGTTCATATTTACAGACTTAAACTACAGTGTATTGTTCAAAAGGTACATATTCAAAAGGACTGAGAGTTCTGCAGCGGAAGAGTTCTAACTAATGCATCCTATCTTTCAACTCAACATCAACCGTCGCTTCAACCTGCACATTTAGAAAACAATGCAGGGCTAAGTACAAAAAGTACTTAGTGGGCACGATGCCGAAATCATAATCATAAGTATAGATAAATATGGCATTTCATAATTGTAGCACATTGGGGTTTTATTTAAAAGAGGCTCGTGTCTACTAAATATTTTCTGACTGATTTTCACAATTTACTCGGCCGACAATCTTGACCAATTCTCATTCACCGTGGCTGGTATCCCTCAACAGGATATCACATACACCACAGGTTACAAAGTGCACTAACTCTGGAAAGCACTTAGCAGCTAACTCAGAGCCGATCGTTAGTTAACCTAGTTAGATTAACTCTAAATCTGGAAAACACGAATGTTGACTCAGATGGGTACAAGAGAACTCACATAAAAACATAAAACAGTTCATGCCATAATATCACTTTGAAAACACAGATATCAAAGCGATAAAGAAAGATTTTTCGAGCATTGCTCGTTTTATTTTGTATATAAAAGCCCACCTTGTAATACAGAACTAAAAGCACTAGCTTCCAATCTTCGGATCTTCCGTCCTTTCTTTACAGTTGGCTTCCTCCTTCATCGTAAAATAATAATACTTAAAAACCGGTCGTAAAAGATAATCGATCAAAGAGAATCGAAATAAGTTTTAGTCGTTTCATTCTTTAGGCATTTGCACGCTTACTAGATTCATTTTACTTAAACGGGAATGAGACTCGTTCAAATCCCGTTTAGAACTCGGAAGGTCTCATACTCGACTCTTATGTCAGTAGAGAGGGTAGTCGGTAACTTAATACGACTTAAAAGATCATAAGGAACTAAGTTGGAAAGAATCAACTTAGGAAAATTTTACGTTTTAGATCATTAAACGACTTATGAAAATTCTCGCTTAACTACTTCTTTACTTGAATGGATAAGAGATGAGACCTCGACTGGTTTTATCACTCAAGGCCCTGTACTTGACTCTAAGGTCAGTAGGAAGATATTCGTTAGTTATTACGGCTTAAACGATCGAAAGAAACTAAGTTGTGAACGAAACAACTTAGGAGAATTGAAACTGAAATTTCACTGCGCAATACAGTGACTCTGGGGTCTGCCCAGAACAGAGGATCTGGAAACAGGGGATGAGCCCTGTACCGTTGGAAAGTTTGGGATGTCTAGTTTACGCTCCAATTTACGGATCACAAATCCGATAAACGAGCTAAAAGTTATTACAGTTTCCGGCGAGGGTCGCAAAACTGCCGCGATAACCCTAGTTGCTCGATAGATTCGACGTATAACGTCATAGGTTCGTTCTAAGCTCTCGAATTCGATTTATTTAGAAACTGGACCCACAAGGCAGTCATCACGTATTCCCGTACCTGACGAACTCCTTCTCAAAACTCGTCCAATAGCACGACGTTCTAAACGTCGGCTTCCAACTAACAATTACTAAACCAACAAGTTATGAAATTCGCGTTCTAGTTCTCGACTATAACTATAGCTCATATTATATTAGCTCGGAAGCTCATGACGTCAACTACAAAGTTGTTCTCAAGTCCATCATAGACAATAATATCAAATTAGAATTCTCATTCGACTTCTCGGTTATTAGTTACGTCTAATTGTTCGTCTCTTATGAAATTTTCAAAGTTGTCGGATTCCGTTCAAATTTTACGTCATTAAACTACATCTAACGAGAATCACTTTTATGCATACAATCATTTCATAACATCACTATATTTCAACTTATAACGTGTTCTTCGTCTCTTACATTCCAATAAATATTTTTAGAAAAATCTAATTAAATTCCTATTATCAATTAACATCAACTACAACATAATTCCATCATCAATTCATCAATTAAATCAAACACATGAAACCCCTAAAAGTCTAGTAATTTTCGGTATTTATATATATATTAAGACAGTGATTTTCTTCTCCAATTAACACCATTTATTCATTAATCATCCTATTATAACAACAATTAATCAATTGCAAATCCAATTTCATCTAACATGCATAAATCCCCAAATTCAAACTCAAACCCTAAATCGGTTTTTACAAAACATGGGGCTTTTGATTCCTCTTTGTTCTAATCACCAATTAAACACCTCTTAGGCATGAATCTATCATCAATTGAAGAAATCCAAAAATCCTACGAATATCCCTAAATTTTCGGTATAGACATAGAGATTAGGGTTCTTGTTTTTGTTCAATTTTAATCCCTAATTATCCTATCTAATACATCTAATTTCATTAATATAAGATCGAATCATCTATTTCATCACCCTAATTTTCGATCCAAAAGGGAAAATAAAAAGAAGAGGATGATGAATGGATAGAAGTATAGAGGAGAGGATTACATTGCTAATTAGTGAAAGAAGTATTAGGTTTGGATGGATGAATGAAGACTTGTATGATTTCTTCTTCTAGATCTTGAAGGTTTCTTCAATGGAGATGATGAAATGAAGATGAGAGAGTGAGATGATGAAGCTGCCGAAAATTTGATGTGTGGGAGGGAGAGAGATGGATTTAAATTATAACCTAAAGTTCTAACATATTAAGAGGTAACATGTGTGATGGTCCCGATACGAGTTACTGGTGTATGGGGGGGGGGGGAATACACCAGTTAGGATTTTTCAACTTTTGAAAACTTAACACTTGAAATCAACTTCAACTGAGTAAAAGGACTCAGTTGGGATCTCACAGCTGAGTAAGCAACCTCAGCTGGAAGAGTGGTGCTGTGCGGAATGTGGTGGAAAATGTACTCGTAAAAACAAACTCACGCTTTTATGCACGGTTGGTCACAACCAAAACTGTTGATGTGAAAGTATGCAGATTGTGTGCGGTTAGTTTGTCAGATGAGATATGCAAATAAAGACTGAACACAAATAAACACGACACACAAGATTTACGTAGTTCGGAGAGAACTCCTACGTCCACGGGGAGATGTGAGTCCACATACCTCAGTCCAAGTTCTTCTGGACAGTTCCACTCAGCTTACGCGGGCTGAGCAACCGTTACAGTTTAGTTTCCGGGCACTAAACAGCTGAAGTCAAGTTTGCGGGTACTTGACGACCTGACTACTCAATTACAGGAAGAGTAATGTCCTAGCACACTTTTTAGGGTGTGAGAAAGGGTAAGATTTCCAACTACAGCTCGATCACGAATGAGAGCTGGATCTAAGGTTTGAACGAATAAACACTCAACCTAAGATCAAAAACAGTTTTGATCTCTAGGAACCCTCAACTACTAATGTTCTCTCAAATTGGAACTCTCAGCTGCTGATGCTCTTAGATGATGATTTTGCAGGATTGCTTTTTGCTTTGATTTCTCTCGTGAAAGCTCTTGAATTTTCGTCGTCTCACTTCTTTCTTATTTTTTCTCGAATGAGAGAATGCCTCTATTTATAGGCGGAGAGAATCAACTAGCCGTTGGAGGAGCAGTTGATCTCTGATCGGTTGAAAGCGATGGCTTGTCTCTCATCTCTGCAAACTTTCCCGATATGGCATATGTGCTCTTATGTTTTCCATCTGAGACAGTCTTGTGTTGGGCCAGATGGGGTAATGACTGAACGGTCAAACCCTCATGTGACTTCCTTTTGAAATTCAAATCTTTGACAGTCAACTTCGGTTTGTCGGTTGAAAGTCTTGGCCTTCATCTGAGTGATCTTCAGCTGATGTTCCGACCTGTCGAGCTCTCAGCTGACTTTGAACTTCAAACAGTTAAACTCCTTGTTCGGTTTCTATAACTGAGGTTCTGAAACTGAACACTCAGTTGTCTTCCTTGTATTTACTCAGTTGGGTTTGAACCCTCTAATGATTTCATTTTCATCTGATGTTCTCTTCCTTTCAATTGTTTCTCATCTGATGAACGCTCAGTTGGTTTCCTTCTCAACTGATGTTCTGAAGATTTTCCCTTGTTTGCATCTGAACAAATGAACTCTCAGTTGTCTTTCTTCACAACTGATGTTCTGTCTGAGTGACGCCTTGTTGCCATCTTCAGCTGGAGACCTGTAAAGATAAAATCTTAACTTTGCTCAAACAGCGAGCCTAAATTCTAACAATAGGTTCTGGCAACATCTACTCGGTTGGAGTCAGCCGGTTTTGGAATTCATCAAAACTTATACTAATAAATTTCCCAACAATTTCCCCCTTTTTGATGATGCCAAAACCTCTTACAACTTTAGACCACTATTGATCTAATCCTCTCTAACTGACCTAAAATCTCAGCTGAAATTCTAGACAGTCTATAAGATAAAACATCAACGGGTTAGGACAGTTATAACATGGTATTTAAAAGACTTTGTGATTCAGAGCTTGGACAATGAGGAATTGTTCATCAAGGTGAATCGTATTATATACTTTGAAGTTTTTGTTACAACTGAAGGTTACAAGGTTAAGCGCAAAACATAGAAAGATACAACAGTTGCTCCAAAAACTACAACATCCAAAAACATTATCAGCTCAAAAACTTTGACAGCTCAGAAATACTGTTGACCGTACTTGCTGAAGATACGGTTGAAGATCTCCTTCTTCGCTTCCGACTCAATCCCAGTGTTGACGCCGTGTTCCTTGCAGACTTGCCTCGCCTCAGCCAAGATCGCATTTCTATTTGGCGTGCTCGTGCCTTTGATCATCGGAGGGCGGTATATGCACTTCTTTGGAACTGGAACAGTGTTGGGATCAAGCTGAGCATTATGGATAGCTCGCTTGAACTGACTAAACATTCCAGGGTCTCCAGATCTGAGTTCCCACAGGGCTTCCTTGAATGCTAGCCTTGGGTCTTCAGTCGAGTAGACTTTCCTGTAATAGAAGTCATTGACGAACTCATGCTTGAACTGTTCCCAGTCATCGTTCCACTCAGCATTCATCCACTTGTCAACATGTGGGTACCGAGACGGGAGTGGAGCGTTCTTCTGCAGCTGATGCGTCGACTTTCTAGCCTCAGCCTTCATCTGGTGCTTGTTGATTCTTCGCACACTCTGGCTGGCTTTGTTTCTGTCGACGTTCTTCTCTACCTTGGCGAGCTCCTTCTCAAACTTGGCCACCTTTTTGGCCTGATCGGCAGCGAACTTCTTGATCCAAGAGGGATTCAAGTACTTCTCCTTTGACTCCCCCATAGCTTTGGCAGCTTCAATGCAGTCTTCAACAGATATCCCGTCAAGTTCTGCATCAAGCTCGGCTGTGAGCTCGGCTACGAGGTTGTGGGAGACTTCCAGTTCGGGCTGCGACCCTTCAGCTTTAGCTGGCACTCCTTCTCCTTGCTGGAGAGCAGCTTTCCCTCGTCCATCCCCAGCTGCTGGCTCCTTGTCTTCCCCAGGTGCTGGCTCCTTATCTTCCCCCTTTTTGGCATCATCCAAAAGGGTGGCAACAGTGCCATCCAGAGAGGTCAACTTGGCTTCAGCTTGTTGTATGCGGGAAAACAGCTCTTCAACAGCGTCTTTCTCTTCCACCTTCTTCGCCAATTCCAGATCTTGGCGCTCCTGTTCAGCTCGCTGCACAACTGCAAAAGTCGCAGAGACCTCTTTGTGGAGGGAGACGAACTCAGCTCGGAAAGAGGCGAACTGAGCCATCCACTCCTAGTCCTGAGTCTGCTGGGACTTTGCGAGGTCAGATTCAGCAACGGTCTTGAACACGTTGAAATCCGAGCTGAGGCTCTGAACAGCCTTCCTTAGAGCCGAGACCTCTGAGCTGGAAGACGTGGAGAAATCTTCGAACTTGTGCTGCAGAGAAGAGGAGAGGTGTTCTAGCTGATTCTTCAGGCTGGCATTTTCTGCCATCAGCTGCTGCATCCTGTCAGCTTCTTCCTCCTTGCCCAGCTGGATCTTGGACAGCATCTCCGTCCTCAGCTGGTTGACCCTCTCCGAGATCAGCTCGCAGATGGCGTCGGTTGAGAGAGCTGGCTGATCGGAGGGTCCGAGCAGAAGCTGTGGTTGTGGCTGGGCAGCAGACTCCGCGACAACCATGGCAGATCGGCTAGCGAGGTAGGCCTTGAGTTTGTCTTCTTCTCTCTTGGCCGCCTCATCAGCTGCGTCGACGTCGTCCATGCAGGAGGCATTTTTGGCGAGCATGTCATCAAGAAAGTGAACAGCTTCAGGGTTGTTGCACAGCTCCCTGGTGTCTGTCCCTTCTTGGATGCTTTTGTCCAGACATCGTCGGAGCACAGCCACCTTTTGATTGTAAGCCACCTCCAGGTTCTGGTAGTCGAAGTACTCCCTCAGGTTGGACTCTTCGACCTTTAACTTGTCCCAACCATGAATCCTGAGGGTCTCCTCCTTTACGTACCAGTAGCTGAATATGACACTGAACTGGTATAGAAGTTCCGTCCCGAGAACAGAGAAAATGGGCATCGATGTTGCCTCGGGGAACATACCAATCAGCTTGCGGAAGCAGTAGCTGAGTCTTCTTTCATACTCAGCCAGGATCGCCTGGCGGTTGGCTTCTTCATCGATCTGAGGGGGGTCGATATCGAAGGTTAAGGGTTCGATGGTTTCATCAACGTTGGCCGAAGAAGTGGTCACAACGTTGGCATTGAGCGAGAGGCTCGGAATATCTGACTGAGGACCAGTTGAGAGAACCGGATCCTCTTTGGATGGAGAGTTGGCTGGCTGGAGGATTTCTTCAGTCACAGGTGGGTTAACCTGGCTGACATCAGCTCTAGACCGACTGTCGTGGGACTCCTCAGATGAAGAAGAGTCATCTGAAGAGGAGCTGGCATCCACCACTTGGATCTCCACGTCTCCACCTGCCTCCTCAGCCACGTCCTCCTAGCGAGGTTGAAGAATAAACCCAGCTGGGTCAACCGATTGACTGGATTCGGTTGACTCCTTCGCCTCAGCCGGCTTGACCACCACTGGACTTGTTGTGGATGGTTGAGCCGCTGGCTGGATGATCCTTATCCTTGGCCTCTTCTGCAGAGGTTCCTCCTCTTCCTCCTCTTCGTCTTCTTCCTCCTCAGCTACCTCTTCCAGTTGGCGCTTCGCCGGCTTGGTCCTTGAAGGGCGGCGAGCAGCTGGCTCCACAGCTGGCTTGGGGACACCCTTGGGGGTGTAGACAGCTTCTACAACATCCCTGGCCTTCTTGGCTGAGGGGAACAGCGACAGCTTGCTGACTGGAGTGTCCTCACTTCCTTCCCATGTCAGCGGCAGACCCTTTGTGGTTTGGAGGATGAGGGCTGATATCTTTGTCCCGAAGTTGAGAGTCCCCTTGACACTCAACAGAAGTTCTCCGGACTCAGCTGTCGTCTCGGATATCTTCTGCTTCTCCGACAACAGTTGGCTCTCTATATATCCTAACCAGTCGACCTGGTGCATCTCTTCCAGGGCCTTCTGCTGCTTGAGCTTAGGACGGCTTATGTCCCCGAAGGCTCCACCATATGCGAAGATGCATTTGGAAATTACATCGAAAAGAAGTCGGTGCTCCGGCTTCAACTTTGTCCTTTGCATGCTCCCCTTCAATGGTTCGGGAACAAGAAGAATGGTTTGAAGGAAGGCATCAGCTTCCTTGTCAGAAAAGTTCCCCATCACATCTGTGGCTTCACGGTTTCTGGGGATGAGCTTCTCCAGCTCCTTTGACACATTTATCTCCACAACGGAGTCTTCTACTGTCCGGGAGGTTCTGTGGCGTTGCTTGCACGGGATGATCGTGACAAGCCCGTCATTTGCAACTCGTTGCAGATTCCGGTAGAAATGTACTATCTGCTTCCTGAGCAACAGGGCCGGAGAGAGGGTGGCCCAATCAAGCAGATGGTGGTCGGAGAGGATGGCGGCGATTGGAGCGAGCTCAGGCGATGAGAGAGCCGCTCTGGATAATGTCTGTTCGAAATGAATCTTCGACATCACCATGTCGAACGATTCATGGAACGTTGCAGGCTCTGAGGAAACCATCTTCTTAGAAGTTTTTCACTTGGGCGCCATCTCGAGGAGATATATATGCAGAGAAAGAGCGAAAGACTTTACTGGAAATGGCGAAACAAGATTTGAGAAGATGATGAATAGTGAGTAAAGATATGCCCGAAAAGAGAAGGTAAGGATCACTTCCTGATTTGCCGTATTATATAATCTTTGACTCGGATAAAATCAACGGCTGGGGTTAAATCGCGCGTATTTATCAACGGCTGTGATTTCGCGACTGTTGAGTAATTTTGACTAATATGCCACGCGCGCGAGTGAGAAGGTGAATAGTTTGAGGTGTCAGCCCAGTCGCACTATAAAGTAAGGCTATAGATGTTCAGCCAGACTTTACATTAAATGCGATATGATGGCTTGTTTAGTCTAGCTGACATGTTCAGGAATGTTTGAATTTATTTCAAACATTCTCATTTAATATCATAACACCTTCAGTCATAAATGATACCTGCCAGCTGATGTCTGAATCAGCTGTGTTCATTAGTTGAATTCCTCAGTTGCCGCATACCATCAGCTGACTCGAGTTCGTCTGTTCAGCTGACGTCTGTTCCATTGTTGCAGCATACCATCAGCTGACTCAAGTTCATCTGTTCAGCTGACGTTTGATGTCTTCAGTTGGCAATTCGTATCTGAGATTCCCCCTTCATCTGAGTTTCCCCCTTAATTCGATATCCGATTCGTCAGCTCGGATGAATCCTTATCAGCTCGGATGACTCTTCTGCTCGGATGACTTTTTAGCTCGGATGAGTTTTTAGCTCGGATCCAAAAGTCCTAGAAGATCACACAGCATCTTGAACCGGGCTTCAGGAAGAGGTTTGGTGAAGATGTCAGCTCTCTGAATCTCAGTTGGGATCTTCTCCATGGACACATCCTTTTTCTCAATATGATCTCTGATGAAATGATGACGAATATCGATATGCTTAGTCCGAGAGTGGTGAACAGGGTTTAGAGAGATAGCTATGGCACTCGAGCTATCACAATGAATGGGAACCTGTCCAGTTGAGACTTCATAATCTCTCCGCTGCTGCTTCAGCCACAATACTTGCATGCAACAGCTTCCGGCAGCCATGTACTCTGACTCGGTTGTCGAAGTAGCAACACACGCTTGTTTCTTGGAGAACCATGAAACCAGCTTGCTTCCCATGAATTGACAGTGTCCAGAAGTAGACTTCCTATCCAACCGATCTCCTGCTAAGTCGGCATCTGAGTATCCAGTCAGCTGGATATTGTCATCAGTTGGGATACCACAACCCAACATTGACAGTTCCTTTCAGATACTTAATGATGTTCTTTGCTGCCACCATGTGTGCTTCTCTTGGTTGGACTTGAAAACGAGCACACACTCCAACTGCGTATGAAATGTCTGGTCGGCTGGCAGTCAGGTATAGCAGCGAACCGATGATCCCTCTATACTGGCTGGCATCAATGAGCTTTCCCTCAGCTCCTGGTTCGATCTTCCAGTTCGTGTTCATAGGGATCTTCGTTGTCTTACTTGTCTGCAATCCGAACTTGATGATGAGCTCCTTTGTATATTTGGACTGGTTGATGAAAATCCCTTCAGGTGACTGCTTCACTTGCAATCCAAGAAAATAGTTCATCTCGCCCATCATTGACATCTCGAACTTTTCCTTCATAAGATCGGAGAATTTCTTGCACAGCTCCTCCAACTTGGACCCGAAAAGATGTCATCGACATAAATTTGCACGACAAGTATATCTTCTCCAACTTTGATGGTGAACAGTGTTTTATCAACTGAACCTCGTTTGAACCCTGAGTCCAGAAGAAATCCACAAAGAGTGTCATACCATGCTCTTGGTGCTTGCTTTAGACCATAGATAGCTTTCTTCAGTTTGTACACTCTTCCATCTCCAGTCTCAAAACCAGGAGGCTGTTCGACATATACATCTTCTTTGATATCTCCATTGAGGAATGCACATTTCACATCCATCTGATATACTTTGAACTTGTGATGTGCGGCATAAGCTAGAAAGATCCGGATGGCTTCCAGCCTTGCAACTGGTGCAAAGGAATCTTCAAAGTCAATTCCTTCTTGTTGGCAGTATCCTTGAGCTACCAACCTTGCTTTATTCCTCACAATGAATCCAATGGCGTCTCTCTTGTTTTTGAAAATCCACTTTAATCCAATAACCTTGACACCATTTGGTCTTTCTACCAATTCCCATACACAGTTGCGTAGAAACTCATTCAATTCTTCTTGCATGGTTGTTGTCCAGTGGACACAGTTGAGAGCTTCTCCAACATTCTTTGGTTCTGGAACATCAGCTACAAAGCAGGAAATCATGGCAACATCTCCAGCTTGCTCGAACTCTTCTAGAACTGCCAATTCCTCAGCATATTGGGCATAAGTGTTGGATTCTTCCTCGGTTGATTCTGGATTTGCAACTCTGCTCCGTGTGCGCACACCCTTGGTTGGATCTCCAATGATGTCGTCAGTGGAATGAACTTCATACCATCTTCGGTTGTGTCTTCCTTCTTCTTCCAACTGTGGCTGTTCAGAAGTCTGAGTTGGAGTCTTCAGAGCTGGTGATTGATCAGCTGTTGAGTCTGGATCCTCAACGTTTACAATAGTTTGAACTGAGCTTGGTTGGGCATTGGATGCTGATGTAGTTGGAGGGGCATCAGCTGAAGTTCCCCCTTGGGACAAGTCGAGGTCATCGCATTCATCTTCAGAGGAGTATAGATCCTCATCCACAGTTGCCCATATTAGAGGTTCAGCTCAGTTCTTTCCCCGAAGTGCTTGCGATCTGGTGAGAACTGGTAGAACAGCTGGATCCGCGTGTTGTTCCTTTACCTGTTCCCTGCACTCAAAGGTAGATTCATCAAAACTAACATGAGGTGTTATTTCCACAACACGAGAGCTGTTGTTGAAAACTCTATATGCCTTGATCCGAGCTGCATATCCAAGAAAAATGCCCTTCGAAGCTTTGGCATCAAAAGTTTTCAACTGAGTCTTCCCATTGTTGTGAATATAACACTTAGATCCAAAAACACGAAAATAAGAAATATCTGGCTTTCTGCGTCTCCACAGCTCGTAGGGCGTCTTTCCCAACCGCTTGGTGAGAAGAGATCGATTCTGTGTGTAGCATGCTGTGTTGATCGCTTCAGCCCAAAATCTCTTAGGCAGTGCTGAGCTCGCTAATATGGATGTGGCTGCATCCTTCAGAGTTCTATTTCTTCGCTCAGCTATGCCATTCTGTTGTGGAGTACGTGCGGCTGATGTCTGATGGGTTATGCCATTCTTTTCGCAATACTCAATGATGGTTTCATTTAGAAACTCCGTTCCACGATTTGATCGAATAGATATGATCTTCATCTCTTGTTGGTTCGATATCCGATCCATCAGCTTGGGCAGCTCATCTCGGGTTTCACTCTTGTGGCGCATGAAGATGGTCCACGTATATCTTGAGTAGTCATCAGTTACAACCAAAGTATATTCATTTCCATTAATGCTTTTTGGTGTAACTGGCCCGAAGAGATCCATATGGATCAGCTACAACACTCGGTCGGTTGAGGGAGTTGACTTCAATCGGAAGGAGGTTCTAGCGAGCTTTCCCAGCTGGCATGCACTGCAGATGTGTGTTGTTGAAAATACTCGGTTAGGTATGCCTCTTGCATGTTCTTGTCTGGCGAGTCGGTTCATCGTCTTGAAATTCAGATGGTTGAGCCTTTTGTGCCACAGCCAGCTCACATCCGAACTGCTCTTTGACAACAGGCAAGTGTCAGGGAGGCTGCTGTTCCAGTCAGCGTAGTATACATTCCCTGTTGGAGATCGATTTCCCAACAATATCACCTGCTTTGATCCGACATCTTTAACTCTGCAACCCTGTGCATCAAACTTGACAGAGAACCCATTATCACAGAATTGGCTGATGGAGATCAGGTTATGCTTCAATCCATCAACATAAGAGACATTAGAAATTGAAACATGATGGGTTTCAAGGGTACCATAACCTTTGGTATAACCTTTTGAGTTATCACCAAAAGTAACTGATGGACCTTCTTTCTCCACGAAACTTCCAAGCAAATCCTTCAGATTTGTCATGTGTTTCGAGCATCCACTATCCATCACCCACATTGTTGTAGACGCCTTCTTCTTCCTCAGCTGTTTCTCCTGTACCTGCAAGGAGAAACTCGCTTAGGTCCCCAATTTCAGTTGGGTCCTGGTGGGTTAGAACCAGTTCCCCTTGGAACTGTGCGTCGCTTTTCTCTGTACACTCGGATGGATTTATCATTCCAAATTACTTTTCCTTCATCATCAACTATAACAACACCTCGGTTATCCTTAGGCTTGTTGTTAGTAGTGATGTTCTGTTTCTTGAGAGGAGTTGGATTTCTCCCATGTTGGGCTTTAGGAAGTGAGGCTTTCCCCCTGTTTTGATGGCGATTCTTATCCTGTTGAGTTTGTCTGTGAGGTCGGACGCCATTGTGGAATCTTCTTGGCTGATTCTGATTCCATTGCCTTGGCTGTTGATGATAGCTGTTCATGCCCGGATGTTGATTCATGTTGTGGCATGAGTAACCATAGCTGTCGTAACTGTTCCACATAGGTTGACTCTGTTGGAACCTCTGGTTGTTGTGGTGATGGAACCGTTGTTGATTATGTCGGTTGAAGCTCGGTCGGTTCTGTTGGTTCCATCTCTGCTGTGGTTGGTTTGTTGGTCGGTTATCACGTCGGTTCTGAGCTTGGTTATGTTGTCGATTTTGAGCTCGGTTCTGATTGCGACTCCAACGTCTCCGGTTCCTCTGTTTAGTCTTGGAACATTCCCCCTTGATTGTAGACTTAACCGACTGTTTCATTGGTGCTCCATCTGCAGTTCCTTTGCCTTTCTCAGCCGCAGTTGTCTTTGTCGGTTGTGAGGGTGTTTGTTCAGTTGCAGACTCAACTGTGTTAGGTTTGGCAACCATGACTTCCTCAGCCTTGGTGAAAGTAGCTGGTGGAATTCCAGTGTCCTTTGCCACGTCGTATCCGAGTCCAGACACATCATCCGTTTGCCGTCTGTATCTGATGAGATTCTCGATGATCTCGGATGACTGATATAGCTTTGTCAGGTTGTCCTTCTCAGTTTGAAGATCCTTGAGAAGACCGGCTATATGCTCTGTCTGGGCATCTGACGTCTTCATCAGCTGGTCGATCTGAGCCTCTTGTTTGTTCAACTGTTCGTTTTGTGCCTTGATCTGTTCCTTCAACTGTTCATCGGTTGAAGCCTCAGTTTGGTTGGCTGTACTCAGTTGACTTTTCAGCTGGTCAATTTCTTCAGCTTGTCTCTTGATCAGATCGTCCTTTTCGGTTAAGGAATCTTCAAGCTTGGCGAACTGGGCTTGAAGACTCTTAAACTCAACCGACTGTTGATGTAGTTCCTCACTGAGTTCTTGAAAATCATTCCATGAGGGTTCCAACTCATCGCTCAGAGATTCCTGCAGGTTAGAAGAATTGGAAGATTTTAAGCGAGCAGGATTAGATTGTACCTCAATATCATCTTGGTCGGTTCCAAGTGCCATGAGGCATTGATCCAGACTGATGACTTTGTTGGTAGAGGTCAGATCATCCTCATCTTCAGTGTCTGTGAAGATGTCCATATCGTCAGCTGCCTCTTCAGCTACCATGGCCTTATTCTTTGCAGTTTGCTTGGCCCTTAGTGCTTCTCTTTCCTTCTTTGAGAGGTCTGGGCAGTCAGCTTTGAAGTGTCCTTCCTTGCCGCATTCAAAGCAACCATTGGTGACTGGCTTCGAACTGTCTCGAGTTCGGTTTGATTTATAGAAACGTTTATATTTGCCGAACCGAGTATCCATATCGGCTAACTTCTTTGACAACGCTGCAATGTTCTGTTGCAGTTCCTCTCTGCTCGGCTCCTTTGCAGTCGTGTCAGCCGATCTGGTTGGCCTTGACGATCTCGACTTTGAGTAGTCAGCTCGGAGGGCCACTGACTTTGATGCTGAGCCGACATCCTCAATTCTATTTCTCTGACTTGAGGGTTGCGACCTCCTTCTGTTGACTTTATACTCATTCCCTTTCAAGATTGAGAACAATCTTTCAGTTCCCATTTCACCAAGGTCAGCTCGGCTCTCGTGGATATTTGTGAAAGTATCCCACTCGGTCGGTAGAGCTTGCAACACTTTGAGATTTATTTCTCTTAGAGTGTATTTTCCTTTCCGGATGGACTGGATTCTTCTGATGATGTCCATAAACCGGAGCTCTAGCTGATCGATAGTCTCATCAGGTCGCAGACTGAAATTGTCGAAATCTTGACATGCATGCGACAACTTGTTTTCCTTTGTCTCGTCGCTTCCTTCACTTAGAGAGACCAGGATGTCCCACATCTCTTTTGCAGTCTCACACTCCTCTATCCATGGCAGATAATCTTGTCTAACCGTGGACATTATTGTGCTCTGAGCCCAGATATCCAGCTGGCTCACTTTGGCCTCCTCCGGAGTGTAGTCTTCTGGTTGTTTCTCCACATACTCTACCACTGCATCTCCATCGTTGGGATTTGTGGGAGTGCGAAGTATTCTGTCTCGTATGACGATTGGTCCAGATGTGAGAACTTGTTGCATCCTATGATGCTTTGACAGAAGTATCTTCTTCATTCGAGTTCTCCATGATGTATAGTTGACAACAGAGAACATGACTACGATCTCCTTGACGTCCATCTGCACAAACAGGACAAAAAATGCGAGCAAGAATGCACTAGCGTGAAAAGATCTGTTCAGTTGACCACTGAAGAAAAATTCTCGAATTCACACCTCGTGAAACAGAGTCAGCAATCTTTTGAACCACTGCTCTGATACCACTTGATGGTCCCGATACGAGTTACTGGTGTATGGGGGGGGAGGAAATACACCAGTTAGGATTTTTCAACTTTTGAAAAACTTAACACTTGAAATCTACTTCAACTGAGTAAAAGGACTCAGTTGGGATCTCACAGCTGAGTAAGCAACCTCAGATGGAAGAGTGGTGCTGTGCGGAATGTGGTGGAAAATGTACTCGTAAAAACAAACTCACGCTTTTATGCACGGTTGGTCACAACCAAAACTGTTGATGTGAAAGTATGCAGATTGTGTGCGGTTAGTTTGTCAGATGAGATATGCAAATAAAGACTGAACACAAATAAACACGACACACAAGATTTACGTGGTTCGGAGAGAACTCCTACGTCCACGGAGAGATGTGAGTCCACACACCTCAGTCCAAGTTCTTCTGGACAGTTCCACTCAGCTTACGCGGGCTGAGCAACCGTTACAGTTTAGTTTCCGGGCACTAAACAGCCGAAGTCAAGTTTGCGGGTACTTGACGACCTGACTACTCAATTACAGGAAGAGTAATGTCTTAGCACACTTTTTAGGGTGTGAGAAAGGGTAAGATTTCCAACTACAACTCGATCACGAATGAGAGCTGGATCTAAGGTTTGAACGAATAAACACTCAACCTAAGATCAAAAACAGTTTTGATCTCTAGGAACCCTCAGCTACTAATGTTCTCTCAAATTGGAACTCTCAGCTGCTGATGCTCTTAGATGATGATTTTGCAGGATTGCTTTTTGCTTTGATTTCTCTCGTGAAAGCTCTTGAATTTTCGTCGTCTCACTTCTTTCTTATTTTTTCTCGAATGAGAGAATGCCTCTATTTATAGGCGGAGAGAATCAACTAGCCGTTGGAGGAGCAGTTGATCTCTGATCGGTTGAAAGCGATGGCTTGTCTCTCATCTCTGCAGACTTTCCCGATATGGCATATGTGCTCTTATGCTTTCCATCTGAGACAGTCTTGTGTTGGGCTAGATGGGGTAATGACTGAACGGTCAAACCCTCATGTGACTTCCTTTTGAAATTCAAATCTTTGACAGTCAACTTCGGTTTGTCGGTTGAAAGTCTTGGCCTTCATCTGAGTGATCTTCAGCTGATGTTCCGACCTGTCGAGCTCTCAGCTGACTTTGAACTTCAAACAGTTAAACTCCTTGTTCGGTTTCTATAACTGAGGTTCTGAAACTGAACACTCAGTTGTCTTCCTTGTATTTACTCAGTTGGGTTTGAACCCTCTGATGATTTCCTTTTCATCTGATGTTCTCTTTCTTTCAACTGTTTCTCATCTGATGAACGCTCAGTTGGTTTCCTTCTCAACTGATGTTCTGAAGATTTTCCCTTGTTTGCATCTGAACAAATGAACTCTCAGTTGTCTTTCTTCACAACTGATGTTCTGTCTGAGTGACGCCTTGTTGCCATCTTCAGCTGGAGACCTGTAAAGATAAAATCTTAACTTTGCTCAAACAGCGAGCCTAAATTCTAACAATAGGTTCTGGCAACATCTACTCGGTTGGAGTCAGCCGGTTTTAGAATTCATCAAAACTTATACTAATAAATTTCCCAACAATGTGTAAAGGTAAATAGTAAAAACAATTGGTGTCCCTTAATAACATTATAAAATGAAAAGATATCCTCTAAAGTGAGGGATGAAGTCGGTCAAGGTGAGGAAGAAAAGAAAAATACGCGCTTTTCCGGCGCGATCCGACGTTACGGAAATCGAACGACGAAAAACGTCGCTCGGCACAAAATCGTCGCGATCCGATTTGACCGAAAATTTTAACGTACGAAACTTAATCGGAAAATAAATTTATAAAATTTATTTTGACAAAAACTCAGGACGACACAGTCCGAGTTTCGTCCGGAAAAACATAAAAACGAACTTTCTCGGGCAAGTTCGTATCGCAATTTCGTGAATGTAAAAATCAGACGGTTTTCCGTTCTGAGTGCACGAACTAAAAACTTTTCGTACTCGCTAACCCTAAATACAGTAGTCACTGACTTCCGTAATTTATTTTCGGAAACGAATTCGACCGTTAGTCTTAGAATTCAAAATCATAAACTTAGGCGTGCAAAGCCATTATTTAATTAACTTTAAAATTTTAAGATCGTAAGAAATTTACGGGGCATTACAATGGTACTCAAGGCACCTTTGAACAGCGACAGTCGGTAGCCATAATTGCTGAATTTCCGAAGGTAAGTATTTTGTTTCAGTAATCTTCACGATCTCAGTTTTTTGTTCAAGAATGATTTCAATATTTGTGAAGAACCATATTCCGTTTGGTTTCTGAGACTGTGTGAAAGAAATAGCAATGGTCATTTTATTTATGCAATATTATAGGGTCCTATGTAACCTGATAACAAGCAATGTGGGTATTATGTGATTCGGTTCATAAGAGAAATCATCAAAGGGTTTGCAAATGATGACCCGACTTCTTTGTCTTCGCTGGTACTTAAATATATACTCAATTATAGTCTAACATTATTAGCAATGGTAGTTGATAAAAAAAAATACTTGAGACTTTGTTTGTGATTGTATTTTAAGGGTGCTAATACATATTCTCAAAAGGAGCTCGATAAAGTTCGTGAAGAATAAGCAACTTGTGTGATAAAACATGTCTTTGAGTGAGAGGTACTGTGTTCAATTTAATTATTTTTGCTTGAGACTGTTCTTCTGTTACATTATTGATGTTGAGTAGCGTGTTAATGATTTGCTATGTAATTACTTCTCTAACCATGACAGGAATTAAATATGAACCGTTGAGTTGAATTCATGGGTCCGATGCATATGGATGAGTTGAGCAAAATGAAACGTAGTTGTTGTTCTTTTTTTTTCAAAACATATTTTGGAATACTTATGTAAAATTTAGACTATATTCGGATGATTATTATATGAATGTTTTGGATGATATATGATAAATGTTATGGATGATTTTGATAATTTCATTGTTCAGAATTATTTTATTTGATGTAATATAAATAAAAGAAAAATTAAAATAGCAGGAATACATAATGGTTCTCAATTGGCACATACATAACGGTAATTGAAGAAAAGACCGTTGTCTATAAGGTCATTGCATAACGAAAAAAAAAAGATGGTTTATAATGGTAAAAAACGTTATGTATAATAAAATAGATAACGGAAATATAACCCTTATTAATACTAGTCAAACCGTTATGTATGACACAATAGAAAACGGAGAAAAATTATCTTTTATAATAGAAACAAGCGTTATGTATAAGACATATAGATAACGTATATTTTGCCGTTCTGTTTACTTAAAAACTGTTATGTATGAGCGCATCATACATATCACGATTATATATAACAGATTTTTTAATCACCACTTTTCAGTAACGACTGCGCAGTCAACATATATATATATATATATATATATATATATATATATATATATAAGTAGGTATAAATCAATCAACCACATCATTTATGTGTCGAGAAGTAGGCTTCTTTTTCAAACACTATGACTGGCCTAACCGAAGTAAGGCTCATAGTCACCTCAATAAAATTAATTAACAACACGTGTGTTCCTGTCTCACACAGAAGGAGGTTAGTCGGGACAAGCTCTTTTTCGTTTCTCGCTACTTTTCGATCCCGCTCGTTCCATCAGGAATAACATCTTATAACGACGAGTCTACTTTCTCGAAAAATGAAACGAGTTCTAACACTCGGCTGAAGGACTTCTACTTGACTCGGGTTTCTTAACTTATCTCGGCTCGACTAAATCGATCTTTCTCGATTTCTCAACTCTATTCAAGTACTAAACCAACAGACTTCTCAGATTCTAACAACACTTAATTAAATAACATCAGATAAATTAAAACTTACACAAATCACAAAAATCGAGAATTCACTATTCACTCCATAAACTTTGTATTTCTCGATTTCTCAAGTCAAACAAACTTAGAAAATTACGAGATTAATTCTCGACTACTTTAAACACAAATCATTCACATTCATATCATCACATCGAAAATCGAACATTCACAGATAGGTAAACGACTGACTTCGATAAATAGAAGGAAAAAGAAAAATTTTCTAAATTTCTCAAAATATTCCAGAAAATTTCCAGAAAATCATATAAATGAACACGAACTCAAACATCAACTCATAAACTCATTCAGGACTCATACACAGTCTAATGCTGACTCAAAATTACTCGACTTTTAACTAGAAAAATAAAAGTCATCGAATTTTATCGAAAACAGTTTCGTTATTCTTAAAATAAATCAAGGAATTTAAATATGGAATCGGATTTGAAATCCGAAACCTTAATCAAAATATCTCAGAATAAAGTTTACGACATTTTTCTCGTAAAACGTGCACATGCTTAGAAAATTTTCAAACTTATCAAACTGACTTAAAATAATGTCAATCGATCAATTTTATCTAATTTCACTTTTAAGTTACGAAATTCTATTTTTCAATCACATACAAACTCCAAATCAAGAAATTTAAAAGGATATCATACTTAATTTCACTCCAGTTTCAACATAAAATCATCACATACATCAAACAACGTCAAGAAATCAACATTTCATGCTCAAATTATCAATCAAGTTCGACTTTTTCACTTATGGAGTTATACATGCTCAATTTCAGAAATTCAAAGCTCTAGCATGCTTAGAATCATTCCAATTTCATGAATATAACATTAATTGGCTCAAATAAACTCGAAATCAAAAATTCCCAATTCAAAATTTTGGTAAGTTTCGAATTTTTTTGAAACTAGGGCATAACTTGTCTGAATTCAAAAATTCGAGATCCTATTATACTTCGAAAAATTCCAATTGATCGATTTTCCAATCAATTTCATCAAATAAGCTCAAATACTAAAAATCCTAATTTTAAGCTTATATACTTCGACATTTTTGGGGCTTTTAGCATATGAATCTGATTTTAATGATTTCAAGCTCTATAATACATCCAATAAATCTAATCTCAATATTCTAACATCAAATTATCATTTAGATCACAAGATCATCGAAATATCATGCTTCTCATGCTTAAAATAGTTCGAATTTTTCCACTTTTAAGCAAACAGACTTCTTTCTTCGATTCTTCTTAACATAAGCTCAAAAAAAACATGCTCAACTTGATAAATTAATCATCAATTTAACAATCTATACTCAAAATCATCGAAAATCACAAATTTCCTCACTTAATTTCTTTGAAAAATTGGGGGAAAAATTTTCTCACAAATTATCATGTTTTTCAATCAATCAAATTATCATGCTTCATACTACTCAAATCCATCAATAACATCACCAATTCATGCATCAATAACATACAACAAAAATCCCTCATTTCTATACTCAAAACCTTTGAATTTCATGTGATTAACAAGCTCATGGATTCATTTTCTTCAATTGATTACACACAACACCTTAGAATAAATCATAAAACTCAATTTCATCATAAAAATCAAGATCAAACTCAAGACATAGAAACCCCTAAAATTAACTAAATTTTCGGCACTTATAGGGATTGAATGATCAAGAATTTCTTTTCAAAAATCATGCATGATTTCATGCAAGGTTCAAAATTTAAACTCAAGATCAAAACAAATTGATTCCCCTTTCACTTGACCATTTCGGTCGAAACAAGTAGAGAGGGGAGGAAGGGTTTCTTGAGCTTAATATGAGCACAAAAGAGAGGGGATGGTCGAGCTTACGTGTCTTCGGGAAGGAGAACGATCAGAGCTCGATTCCACGCAACTCTAAAGCTTGAAACCTTGTTCTTCAATGGAGGAATTGTGTGTTTGTGTGTGTGTGTGTGTGTATGTCGACGGTATGTCGACGGTGAGAGAGGGGAAAGAAGAGAGAGAAAGAGTGTATGAATGAGGGAGAGAGAGAGAGAGTGTGACGAGAGAGAGAAGAGAGTGGGAGAGCATGAGAGATTTTTAGAGCAGGATAGAATTAAATAGAATAGGGGTTGCACCACTTAGACAAAAATGCAATATAAATTGCCGGAACGAAAAAGTTTTCTGGTGCAAAATATCCCCATATTTTTATTAAACTCTAAAACGATTTAAAACTCACCACGACTCTTTCTTGACATCGATTCCAGAAATCCAGTTTTCGAATCAAAATTTCGATTAACGAATAAACTCTCGGAAACTACTATTCATATTAGGGTTCTTGAAAATATAACTCAAATCTTTCTCAGACAATCTCAAATGACTCTCAAATATATCTCAAAGGTTTTAAAAGAATTTTTATACTTAAAAGACACTAATTAAACGAAATTCAGAAAAACTCGATGAATAGTGAAAATTCGGGAAAAGTTACTATTCATCGGAAAACGAAACTTCTCAGAATTTTCCGAAATTCAAACTCATACTCAAACTCATATAATCATGCTCAAACAATTCATCACATATTCGATTTAGATAACCGTAACGAGAAAAATCACGTAAAGGCACTCAAAGGGCATTTTAGTAATTTCATGAGAAAATTTCTTTTTTCGGAAAATTTTATCACACAAAGGCTTATTATTAAAGCATATAAACTCAATCAAGATGAACTTAAAGACTTATAAAAGATCGGGGCATTACATCTGCACTCTCTATGTCTTTAATTGTGGAGACCTCTATTTATAGAGGGATACCTAATTAGTCGTTGGAAAGAGTCATTTGATCTCTGCCAAAAGTATGGCACTCCACTTGCTTTACTGCAAACTTTCCTAAAATGGTAACTGGGACCTTCACTTTTTGTACGTCGCTGTTGTCGGTCCATTTATGGTAAGTTTTCCAACTGACTTGTGCTTCCAAATAGATTTAAATTTGGACTTCAACTCTTCTGCTTTCAATGTCTTTAAAGTCTTCTCTTCTTAGCTTTGCGACGTCTGACTTCGACACAAATTCTCTTCATGCTTTGAGCTGCAAGGGTCTGAGTTTGTGATCCAACTGAGGTTGAGGTTCAGCTGAGTTCCTGTTCAGTTGAGCTTAAGTCTCAACTGAGTTCTTCACGAACTGCCTTCTTCAGTCCGGCTGACTTCTTCTGCTTCAAACCTGTAAAGATAAAATCCCTACACTCAAATAGTGAGCTCTAGCTAAGTTCAGACTGATGGCTTTCATCTACTCGGTTGGGGTTAGTTGGGTTTTGAGATAAATCAAAACCTTTACTAATTTTTCCAACATTGCCCGACGATTATCCTTATATTAATAATTGGAGCGAAGGCGGAGCCACGAAATCGAAGCAGTATACCTTGTCATGTTCAAAAGTAGACATTATCGTGACGAAATGTAATGATTGTGAAAATTTGGTACTTTGGCACTAATAGGGTCACTAATGACCATATTAGTGCCAAAAGTACCAACAGAAAGAACAAAAAAAAATATACTAGTAATTTGGTACTTTGGCACTAATGACAATATTATTGCTAAAAGTGCCAATAGAAAGCACAAAGAAAAATAAGTAATTTGGTACTTTGGCACTAATGACCATATTAGTGCAAAAAGTGCCAACAGAAAGCACAAAGAAAAATACTAAGTAACTTGGTACTTTGGTACTAATGACCATATTAGTGCCAAAATGGCCAACAGAAAGCACAAAAAAAAGACTAAGTAATTTAGTACTTTGGCACTAATGACCATATTAGTGCCAAAAGTGCCCGACTCCTTGTACCCGAATCCGACCCAACCCACGCCTTGACCTGACTCGCACGTCCTTCATTAAGGGTATTTTTGTCTCAAATTAAAAAAAAATGGCTTCATTTTTCGGAAGAGGGTGGGCTAAATTTTGTGTTTCATTGTTCAATATGGCTATATCAAAAGTTGACTCATATTTAAGAATACATTATTATTATGGTTAACCATGGAATAGTTAGTTAGGCAAACCAATTTTTAGTTGAGTCAACTTTTGAAATAGCCATATTGAGCAATGAAGCACAATTTTAGCCAACCTTCTTCAATAACACAAATTTTAGTCATTTTTTTTTTTTGAATTTTGAACAAAAATACCCTTAATGAAGGGCGTGTGGGTCTAGTCAGGGTGATGGTTGGGTCGAATTCAGGTACGAGGAGTCACACACTTTTGGCACTAATATGGTCATTAGTATCAAATCACTTAATTTTTTTTGTGCTTTATGTTGACACTTTTGGTACTAATATGGTCATTAGTGCCAAAATACCAAATTACTTAGCATTTTTCTTTGTGTTTTCTGTTGGCACTTTTGGCACTTATATGGTCATTAGTGCCAAAGTACTAAATTACTTAGTATATTTTTCTTTGTGCTTTATGTTGACACTTTTGCCACTAATAGTCATTAGTGTCAAAATACCAAAAAAAACAATTATGCTTTACGCTGGCACTTTTGGCACTAATATGGTCATTAGTGCCAAAGTACCAAATTATTTATTTTTCTTCGTGCTTTCTGTTGACACTTTTGACATTAATATTGTCATTAGGTCCAAAGTACCAAATTACTAGTATTTTTTTGTGCTTTCTATTGGCACTTTTGGCACTAATATTGTCATTAGTGCCAAAGTACCAAATTTTCACAACCATTACATTTCGTCACGACAATGTCTACTTTTGAACATGTCAAGTTATACTGCTCCGATTTTGCGGTTCCACCTCCAGCTCTGATTTTGCGGCTCCGCCTTCGCTCCGATTATTAATATAAGGATAATAGTAGGGCAACAATTTGGAATTCTTTGGCTCGCTCCGAGGCATTCGCGCTCGAATTTTGACCAAAAAAGAAGCGACGAACAAAAGAACGAAGAGGCAAACAAAAAACGGAGTACCAAAATTTTTAGTATTTTTCTTTATACTTTCTGTTGGCACTTTTGACACTGATATTGTCATTAGTGCCACAACTTACTTGTTTTTTTTTTTTTTTTTTTACTTTCTATTGGTACTTTTGATACTAATAGTGCCAAAATACCAAATTACTTATGTTTCTAATTTTCTATCAATTTCAATCTTCCATGAAACTAGAAACAAATAGTTCCAATCTATCAATTCCAATCTTCCATTACATATGATAAACAAATAGTTCCAACAACCAATAAAACAACACCACTGGTTCAATGTAACATAAACAACCGGCAAATCGACTTCAACACCATCTCAATCAACGGATTAAAACTGTTCCACTCCATACACATGCATACATAAAAAAATAATATCCAAGCTCTCTATCATCAGTTCGAAGCTATAAACTATTGCAAATTAGTGAAAAGCGACATCACTAAACTGCACTCCAAAAAGAAGAAGCAGAAATTGAAAATTTTACCCATGATTCGGCAATTCAGAATTAGGAATTTCATGATTATGCTCCACAACGGCATCTCCAGGAGAAGAATTCTGTAGATTAATTCTCGTTGAGTGTTGTTGCCATGCGCAGATTCGGTTGGATATTTTGGGGATGTTTGGAGGAGAGAAAATGGAAAAATAAATGGAATATTTAAGCTAAAGGCCCTATTTCTGTCTGTACGACAAACATAAGTAGTTGGTATGGAAAATAGAGTTGTGGGAGTAAATCTGGTTGGTGGCGGCGGCGGAGGAGACGACGTTGGCGCTGATTTGGAGAAATCCATCGTCGTCTGAGACGAGCTCCCACTCATCCTCAACCTCCATCGGATCGAATTGTATGGAAGAGAAGATAAGAGAAACTAGAAAGAGAAATATGTCTGCAGAAAAAATAGAGCACGAGAAAAAGAGAGGAAGAATGATAAATTTAATTGGAGCCGGGTGTGGTGGGGTGTAAGGGATGGATCCGGATTAGAGGAGTTGGGTAAGAGTAATTAGGTCTCAAGTTCATAAAAAATGGCTATAATTTATGTTTTTGAAGAAAGAGGGCTATATATTGGGTTTTAATCCCCATTGTGGCTATTTCATTATATATTCTCTTTTTACTTTATACGTTATAACGATTTCTTATTTTTATTTATTACTGTATATTTTTTAACACTTAATTAATATTTTATCCTGCAAATAAGTCAACTGAATTGTAATTAGATCATACCAACAGATTAGTACTTTTATTATCTCAAATGGTCAACACGAGCATTCCTATTTATTACACTTTGTCATAAATATAAAATATCTTCCTCTTAATATACTAATCAGTTTCAAATATAATACAAAATATAATTAAATTTTGAGGTAAAATATAATCTTTTATAGAGAATACACAAAATATAGGCAAAAACGCTTATACACCGGTTGTACCTAGTACAACCGGGTTTTTTGATACGCTCGCGCTATCCATACTCATTTAGACTTTTTTTTATAGCGTCCTACGATAAGTAAATTTAAACTCTCCAGAATAAAATACAAATTGACCACTGGTCAAGCGATAGCTTTGTTGCATGAGAGTCTCTCTCTCTCCTATCTCCCCACTCGTGTTCGACCCCCACCCAGCCCCACCCTTCAATTTTCTGTTTCCTTATTTCTCCCTTTCTATTTTTAGTTTCTTTTCCATTCTTTCTTTTTTCCTTCAATTTTCTATTTCCATTTTTCTCCCTTTTGTTTTAAGTTTCTTTTCCATTTTTTTTTCTCTCTTTATATTTAGTTTCTTCTCCTTTCTTTCTTTTCTTTCTTTCTTTTCTTTTTTAAATTTATTTTCTTAATTACTTTCACTTATTTATAAATAAAAATTAATAAAATATTAATATAATAAATTATTTATAAACAAAATTAATATTTTTTTTAAGTTTCTTTTTCTTTCTTTCTTTTCTTTTTCCCTTTCTCTTTGTTTTTAATTTCTTTTCCTTTCATTCTTTTCTTTCTTTTTAATTTATTTTCTTAATTATTTTCACTTATTTATAAACAAATATTAATATAATAATTATTTATAAACAAAATTAACCCTATTATGGTTTATTAACCTCCAATTAAGAATTCAATTATTGATATGAAGAAAAATAATGTTTCAAAAGTATTACCTTTCTTAACGACAATGTTTATTGTTATTCACGACAAATTGTAGTTTCACTAATTTGGTCAAATAATTATTGTCGTGATAAAAAGTAATCATTGATATGCAGAAAAGTAATTTTTCGAAAATATTACTTTTCTTAACAATAATGTTTACTTCTATTCACGAAAACTTGTAGTTTTAGCTATTTGGTCAAGTGATTATTATCGTGATGAAAAGTAATTATTGATATAAAGAAAGGTAATGTTTCACAACTATTACTTTTCTTAACGACAATGTTTATTTTTATTTATGACAATTTGTACTTTTAGCTATTTGGTCAAGTAATTATTGTTGTGATAAAAATTAATTATTAATATACAGAAAGGTAATGTTTCACAACTATTACTTTTCTTAACGACAATGTTTACTTTTATTTACGATAACTTGTACTTTTTAGTTATTTGGTCAAGTAATTATTGTCTTGATGAAAAGTAATTATTGATATGACGAAAGATAATGTTTCACAATTATTATTTTTCTTAACGACAATGTTTGTTTTTATTCACAACAAATTGTACATTTACTTATTTGATCAAGTAACTATTGTCGTAAGAAAAGTAATTATTGATATAAAGAAAAAGTAATTGTTGATATGAATACATGTAATGTTTCAAAAATATAATTCTAAAAAATTGAAAATAAAATCTAATTGGGGATTAACAAATATTAATAGAATAAATAATTTATAAATAAAATATTTAAAAAAAGTGGAAAAAAGATTCAAACGGATAATAGGACACATATAAATGCCCTATGACATAGCTATTAGGACATTTCAATGTGTCTCGATAGGTATAATAATGCAAAAGCAGAATAAAGAAAAAGAAAACTAGAAATGAAGAAGAAAGAAAAAAAATATGAGAAATGAACCCACTAAGAATCTAACCATGGTGGGTACAATTATAGGCAAGGCAGCCTTCCGCTACGCCACCTTCTTTGTTGTGTTTCTAATTTATGCAATACATTTATTTATACAAACATGCAAAAATGAGAAATGAATGAATAAGAAAAAAATATGAGAAACGAAACTCATAAGACTATCTGCAACGCCGGGGCTCAAGACCCCTTCGAGACCCTCGCGAGTTGGAGACCATGCGATGCAAATGATGAAGTCTCGAGCCGGTCCCGAGCTCCTTTCTTTTTTTTGTTTTTATTTTTTTTCTTCTTTTTCTTTATATATATATATATATATTTAATCTTATTTATTATTATAAATACCACTATTTTCACCTCATTCTTCACATTATTATCCATTCTTCAAATTATTCATCCTCCACTTTTCAAATCTTTCAGTCTCATTTCTTCATCTCTTCTTTTCTTGTGAAAATGGATCCCAACAATCTCTTTTTGTCGCGCATGAATTTTCGACATGTCCGACGATATTTATGTCTACACACTGACGGGGCTTAATTAGCAAAACAATATGCCATCGACATGAAAATTATCCTAAAGGATACGAGAATGGGCGTAATTTTTTTATGTGATTTTGTAATTTTTATGAATTAGTTTTTTTTATGTAATTTCCTAATTTTTATTAATTAGTTTATTTTTTTTAATGAATGTAATTTTCCAATTTTCATTTAATTAATAGAAAATTCTAATTTTATAATATTAAAATTAGATACATCTTAGAGACAGTTGAGTTGCAGGGGTAAGTGTCTCTAAACTGTCTCTAGTGTTGAAAGTGGAGTTAGAGACACCTAAGTGTCTCCAAGGGTTGCAGATAGTCTAAGAATCGAACCCTGATGGCTTCACGTAAGCACACTTCCACTACGCTATCGCCTTTATTATGTTTATCTGTTACGCAATATACTTATTTACTCCCTCCGTTTACGAAATGGTTGCCACATTCTGACGACACGAATTTTAAGAAAATGGTAGCTAATAGTGAATTATAGTGAGTATTATTGTGAGTGGAGTAAGAGTCCCACAATAAATGTGAGTGGAGTAACAAAAGTGACAACTATTTCGTGGACAAATCTATATATTATTAAAACCAATGTTGATTCAAGCTCTCTCCTTAATTTCAGATCCCACGTAGCGCTCTCTCCATTCGGTATTCATATTTATTTTAAATCTTCATTTTAATTATTTTTACTCAAAATAAAAAAAAAAACAAGATTTGCCATATTGAAAAATAGACAAGATAAAGAATGAAATAATAACAATATTGCACAATTCAATTTACCAGAAATGTTAAAGAACTTGAATTTAATATACTAAAATTTTAATTTTCTCTAATTTTCTCAATTTATATTTGTCTAAAAATTTCATCCCACATTGCTTTTTAAAAGTTCACTCTTGAAGAACCTCTACAAATACTAAAAATCAATGTAAATTTTCGCTCAACATGCACCACCAATTTGACTAATTAATAAATCAGTTGGCCATAAAATACTTTGACAAAATCCCCAAAAATAGCACTTCTAGTATAGTTTTTTTAAAAACTAGCACCCCTTATAAAAATTTATATATTTAGCACTTTTTCTCTTTTTTGCCCTCTTATTCAATTTTTAATTCCATTCATATCCTCATCTTTTCATTTTCATCTCTTACTCTCTCTCTCTAATCCAGATTCCCATTTTTGTATTTCTTCTTGTGCTATTTCTCTCTCTAATTTGCTCCATTTCAAATCCGTCGAGCTCGTCTGCTTACAATTGTTTGTCGATCTTGACTTCTTATAATTCCGGTATCTTCTCCGTCTCTTCTACCTCTTTTGTTCCTGTTTCGATATGAAATCTGTTATGGCTACTCAAAATCGCCGTTCCTGTTTTGATTTTTTTCTGTTATGGCTACTCAAGATCGCTTTTCCTGTTTCGCTTTTTTTCTGTCCCGCTACTCATATTTCCCATTGCAATTCTCGATATATTGTACACTTTTCTCTCTGGATTTGATTTTTAGATTTCGATTCAATTTGAATTTTTTTGCCTGACTGTATATTGTTGTGGGTTATCATCCTTGAAAATGTACTTTCTCTGTATTTGTACAATCTTATTTTTTTTATCACTTCTTTGCTCCATTTTCCTTCGTATATGTTGTTTCTATTGTAGCTTCGACCTTGACTATTTATACGTTAACTAAATTCCCCTTAATTTGTTTGCAGTCTGATTGTGTTTAGCATATGTTTCTTTATGTATCCTTTTTTTCGGTTTGTTTTTGCTTCACCAATTCTTATTCATGTTCGCTGTGAATGAAATTTGTGCTCCAAAAGAATTTGTGCGGTAACAAATTTTAGCTATTTGTGCTTTAACAACATTTCTACTTTTTTAGGATCTAGGCTGATTGTACTAATCTTTGTATTTTTTATTTATATTTGTTTTCCCTGTTTTTTGTGTAGGCTGATTGCTGTAACAAATTATGTCCTTCAGATTGTTGTTTGTAAATTAGGTATAAATGAATATACTTTTATAGGCACATTTTTAAGTGTGCTTTTCTCATGGTTAATGTCTTATGTTTTCATTTTGGTTGATGTTTATGCTCCCGTTTTGATTCTTACCTTTACATGTTTACATTTTAATGGTATATTTTGCAGGAACCATGGTTGAAATGACATGTAAACATGGTTTGAAAGCCATGGTTAACACATCTTGGTCTGATGAAGATCTTGCTATGAGGTATTTAAGTTGTCCTAATATTGAGGTAGAAAATTCTCTATTTTTTTTTTCATAGTTTCTTTAAAACATGATGTCTTCTTGCAGTGTTTATTTGTCTGATGATAATTTTTTATTTAATATACAGAAGGATGTTTGTGACTTTTGTGATTGGATTGATCCTAATGTTACGAATATTCGACGTGATTACATCAAACAATTTCGTCGTGATCGTGATCTGTATAAGGAACAGCTTGGCCATCTCCAAGAATCATATAGGAAGATTGTTTTATCAGAAAATGTTTCATCTACAATTGCTGCTCAATATCGTAAGGAGAGGGATGATCTGCAACATAAACTTCGTGTCATAGAATTTGATTGTAATCAACTCCGTACTGCAAAGAATGAAGTTGAAGAATCAAATGGTCAGCTCACTTTGAATGATTTTGAATTGAGACAGGAAATATCTGGTTTGAAATTGAAGTGCCGGTGGAAGGATTATGCAATAGGTGCTTTGATAATCACACTTATTGTTGTAACTTTTTAGATGGTAGAATTCTGGATCTATTTTAGTGATGTTTTTTATTGTTAGTTTTTGAACTCCTACTTGTAATTCTAACATCGCTTATTAGGTTATGTAATTTCGTAATTATTTTTCTCAATTTGAGCCTGCTAAGTTGTATTCTCTGTTTATCTCAATTTTGTGCAGTAACAAATTTATAAGTGTAGACAATAATATACTTTTATTTCGGTTTAGTATCCACGTTTTTAATATACAAGCATACATGTTATTATGTCTTCCACCACGATTTTTAGTGGTTCCCAAAAAATAATGCATCTTACAGAATTATGAAAAAATTTAGAAATGTGAAATTAATTTATAGTAAATATGAGTAGGAAGTAATTCTAAAGTATTTGATTAGTAACAAAAAATGTGTCTATTCTTTGATCCCTGTTGCAAAATACTCTTTCGTGCAAGATTTTGTTCAGTAACAAAAAACTATTAAAATTTGCGTAATAACAAAAAACGACTTGCATTACTTGGTTACACCAAATTTACTCAGTGGTTCCCAAAAAATAATGCATCTTACAGAATTATCAAAAAATTGAGAAATGTGAAATTAATTTATAGTAAATATGAGTAGGAAGTAATTCTAAAGTATTTGATTAGTAACAAAAAATTTGTCTATTCTTTGATCCTTGTTGCAAAATATTCTTTCGTGCAAGATTTTGTGCAGTAACAAAAAACTATTAAAATTTGCGTAATAACAAAAAAACGACTTGCATTTCTTGGTTACATCAAATTTGCTCAGTAACAAAACATGTATATATATATATATATACCATGAAAACACGTTTTTTCTTTACTGTGTCGAGATCTCGACGATAGACGTATAATAGTTACCTGAAATTCATTATTCCCCAAAAATATATCAACCACCCCCAATTTCAAATTGAGGGTTCTCTTCACTTGTGAGAAAAGCCCTACTTGCCACATTCTTGATTCTAATTCCTTCTAATCTGCGTCGTCTATCCCCTATCTTTATCAGGTATGTTGTTTGATTAATTCTCGGAATATACTTAACTACATCGGTAACATTCTATTTTTAGAATTAGATTGTTGTTTTTGGGTCTTCGTATACAGCATTTGCGTGATATAAACTATTTGCTGTTGTGGGTGGATGTCATTCTTTTAATTCACAAATGGGGTTTATATTGTTGTTTCTTCCATTTTTTCTATTGATATACATTATGAAAACAGAATGGTTGGGTCCATTACGGGTTTCCATTGAAGGACTTTTTTTCTCTACCCATTATGTTTTGATATATATCAATTTTTAATTTAGTTTAATTCTGTTCAACTTTATCAGATGGATTTCACATCATTGGTAGTTCATTTTGGTGGTGTTTGGATTAATGACTTGTACCAAGGTGGTGACAAGTTATTGTTGCTATTATCCAATGTTGAGCGTTCATTTCCAGATTTCCTAAGCAAAATTCAGTCTAACATTGGCGGTGTTCAACACTTTTCGGGATTATGTTTAGTATCTTGCTTGGTGGGTTCTCCAATAGACAATGGTACTTGTATTCACTTTAATGTCACTAATGATGTTGAGCTCAACTTTGCATTAGAGAATGGTGTTAGAAAATTCTACGTTACTGTTGCATCACCTTTGAAAGAATGCACTAAAACAGATGGCACCAAACATAAAAGGAAACATGCGGCGAAGTCATCAATTGATGAGTCTTATGTTGGTGATCAACATGAATCTGGAGAGGACAACGATGATGATGATGATGACTTTGAACCCGATGATGATGCTGTTAGTAGTGACAGTTTGGATGAAGAGGATGGCTATGAATATGATTCATTTTATAATGACGTTGAGCCTGCTCCTCTTTTCCATCCATTCCTGCACAATACAAATTTTGTGCCTCCATTGACTACTCAATCACCCCCACGTAGTATTTACCACCCCCATAAAGAAACTGGGAAACAAGGATAGAAGAATCTATCTCCATTGTCTAAAGCAATTGTACCTGTTCCGGAAGGTAATGTTGAGGGTGAATTTGAAATGAAATTCAGTAGCGATGAGTTGGTTTTAGGTGCTATGTATGTTGATAAACAGACCTTGATGTATGCTGTTGGTGTTTATCATTTGACCAATAAGTATGAGTTTTCTGTTGAGCGTTCAAGTGGAACGAAATATTATGTGCATTGTAAGTACCCTGATAGATGTCAATTTCATATGCGGTCTGCTGCTCCTTGTGTCAAGGGTTTTTGGCGAATCACACATTGGCGAGCACCCCATACATGTGAGTTGGATTTGAGAGTCAATAAGAACATGACCATGTGCTCTACTGTTGTGGATGCTTTTTTTGCTCCGCGGCTAATGGTTCGCGGTGCTATCTTGCGGCCAAAAGAAATGATTCACTTTCTCCAATCGGAATTTGGTTTTAAGGTATGTTCTTTCTATTTCCAACGTGTTCAATATTACCACTGTCACAAAAATCTCATTCTTAAACTTCTGGCCATTTAAATTAATAAATCATCCGACTAAATAATTTTGCAGTAACAAATTTTTTGTATACATTTTTCTGCTTCCCCAAAAATCAGCTGTATCTTTTCTTTATTTTTTTAGATATCATATTCATTTGCATGGGTTGCCCGTAATCGTGCGATCCAACAGATTTACGGTGACGGTGATGACTCTTTTAGACGTTTGCCTGGCTTCTTACATATGACCGAAACTTGTAATCCGGGTTCTGTTGTGTCGTTGCAGATTGCTAATGATAATATATTTGAATTTGCATTCATGGCTCTCAGTGCTTCTATTTCTGGTTTTGCTTCATCATGTCGTCCTGTTATCTGTGTCGATGCAACGCACTTGAAGGGTAAGTATAAAGGAGTTATGTTTGTAGCTGCATCAAAGGATGCAAATGAGCAAATCTTTCCACTTGCCTTTGGTATTGGTGATAAGGAGAACGATAGATCTTGGATATGGTTTTTGTCCGAACTTAAGAAAGCTTTTGTTCAACCAAATGATTTGGTGATTGTTTCGGATCAACATGTTAGCATAAGCAAAGCTGTTCAAACAGTATATCCTGGAGTAATGCATGGTCTTTGTTGCTTCCATATTCAGAAAAATCTTACTCCATACGGCGTCAATGTTGTGAAGGCATTCCAGAAAGCAGCCTCATGTGCTAGGAAGGAAGACTTTTACCACCTAATGAATGTTATTCAAGACATGTGTCCCAAAGCTTACCTTAGATTGTTAGAGATAGATCCTACCCGTTGGGCAAATAGTTTTTCTCCTGTTCGACGTTACGGTGTAATGACGTCTAATGCATGTGAAAATATCAATTCTACACTACGTTGGGCTCGGACCTTACCTGTATGCACACTCCTTGATTGTGTTCGCTCAATGGTTTGTGGTTAGTTTGTTGAGAGGCGTCAGTTAGCTTTAAGCCGTACACATGAACTTTCTCCTAGGATTGCAGACGAACTAGCTGTTAGGATTGAACAAGGCTTTACAATGGTTGTGGAACCTATTAACGCTACACGGTATTGTGTAAAATTATGGGAAAACTTTTATGGTTGACCTCGAGATCCATTCTTGTTCATGCCGCGAATTTGATCTCAATATGTTCCCTTGTTCTCATGCAGCTGCTGCAATAAGGTTGTTACTCTAATTCAATCCCTTTATACTGTACTTTATATCTCTATAATATTTATGATCTTCTTTTTTATTGTTTTGTAGCTCTGCAAAGGAGCAGCCAATATCCTATGTCTCGCATATTTTCACTACTCGTAACTTGTGTGACATGTATGTTGGTGATGTCAACCTAAATCCAAGCCGTGATGACTGGAATCTGCCTCCACATGTACGAGATATGATCGTCCATCCTCCTGGCAATCCACGTCAAGCTGGGAGGCCCAAGACTAAACGCATTCCATCTTTGTGTGAGTCCTCACGCTCTTTATCTCGTTTTTGCTCTCGGTGCAAGCATCGTGGTCATTACAATTCCACGTGTACTGCATATGTTACTACTTCCAACCCAACTTCTTCAAAAGCAACAAGGAATACGCGGAAACCAAAGGCTTGCAGTATTTGCCGTGACATCAGTCATACACGTAGAAAATGTCCTCATCTCGTTGATTGAATTTTTTTTGGCTTTTTTGGTTGTGACTTTTATATTAGCTATCTTTTTCAAACATCTTAGTCTAACCTGTAATGCTTATACATTTTGTACAATTTTTTATTTTGTTGATGGAACCTTCTACACAACTTTTATATGATTTAAACAGAATATTTTTGTCATTCACAATAACAAAATATCACTTTGGTTTGTTCTAAAATTATTCCCTTCTTCTTGTTGAATCACAATAATTAAAAAATTAAATTATTCAACCTTTGAAGCAGTTACCGAAAACCAAAAATATGTAGTGGAGTTACACATTAAGAATTTTGTGGTTTCACAAAAACATATTAAAATTTTTGTTCAGTAACAAAAGTATTTCAAAATTTTTTCTTGCTCCACAAAAAAAATTTAACATTTTGGGCATTCACAAAAAAAATTACTAAGCAAAAATTTTTTTTGCGTATTAACCAAAAAATGTTTTGCGCATTAACCCAAAAAAATTGGTTTGCGCATTAACAAAAAAAAATGTTGCTGAAAAAAAATGTTTTGCGCATTAACAAAAAAATTACTAACAAAAAAAAAATGTTTTGCGCAGTTACAAAAAAATTGAACATATCTATTAAGTAACAAAAAAAATTTTACAGACATGACATTTTTTTTTACTTCACAACAAATTAAAAAACAATATAGATAAAAAATTTTAAGTGGAATTACACATTAAGAATTTTGTGGTTTCACAAAAACATATTAAAGTTTTTGTTCAGTAACAAAAGTTTTTCAAAAATTTTTCTTGCTAAAAAAAAATTGAACATTTTGGGCATTCACAAAAAAAATTACTAACCAAAATTTTTTTTTTGCGCATTAACAAAAAAAAGTTTTGCGCATTAAAAAAAAAATGTTGCTGAAAAAAAGTGTGTTGCGCATTAACAAAAAAATTACTGACAAAAAATTTTTTTTTGTGCTGTTACAAAAAAATTGAACATATCTATTAAGTAACAAAAAAAATTTTACAGACATAACATTTTTTTTGACTTCACAACAAATTAAAAAACAATATACTTAAAAAATTTTAAGTGGAGTTACACATTAAGAATTTTGTGGTTTCACAAAAAAATATTCATATTTTTGTTCAGTAACAAAAGTATTTCCAAATTTTTTGTTGCTAAAAAAAAATAGAACATTTTAGCGGAGTAGCAAAAACATTTTATGGAGTCACAAAAAAACCTAACACACAGATTACATATATTAACTGCTAAAAATAGTACTAAGTTCGACCTTCCAATTCCAAACATCAAAAAACGAACCCACAAATTACACACCAAACAAACAATTACTGAGTTAGTAATTCCATATTCCAAAACCATCACACAAATATCAGTCCTAGAAGATAAGTTACAACATAATCCAAGTTTTTTTAAACCACACCCAAACTAGGTTGACTTTTCAGTTTGCGTAGATCCGTCGGTACTGTACTTGAAGATACTTAGAGCAACAGCCTTCCTATGGTCCACCATGTCTTTCTTCACGAAGCTTGGTGGGAACGATCTTTCCATGATTGACTCCACGGTTCTCAATGCATAGCCCCCCTGTCATGAAAGTCTTAGTATTTCTGATAGTCATTGTGGCCTTGTCAATATGCGTGACGTTCCAGGTAGGCTTACTGCTCAAGTCCTCTCGTGCCTCATAGAAACCACTGTAGTCGAGGACCTGTGGCAGCCATCGTGATAGTGGCACCAAAATGTTGCACGATTCTTTCATGTCTCCGGAGTCATACTTGTGAGCTTTTGAGTCATATATGATCAAATTATGCGTGGGAAATTCGATCTCCAAAGCACACCAACCGTAAAGGCCATGATAAATGGTAACAAGCTGTTTAATCATATAACATATCTACTGTTAGAAGATGTTTTTAACACTGATTATGAACGCTACACAATGTTCATAATTCAGAAACAACATTTATAATCACATATTGCATTCCAAACAACCAAAATATTTGATGCTGTTTTTCACTCCTAACGTGTCTCAAAATTTTGAGCAGTCGCAAAAATGTCTAATTTTTTTTATAAATACTAGTTTTAATATTGACGTGAATACTCAGAACAATGCTATAAGACATACATAATTTAGTAAGCAGAAAAATATATTTATCCGATCGTACTTCCACCACTCTAGCTGATTTTTCCATCCAGGTATTTCAGCATGCACATACTGTGCTAGTTTGAATAAATGTGCCACAGAGATTGATTCATCCTCCTCAGGATTAAACTGTTTCAATGTCTCTTTGTTGTTATAATGTTGCCACATTTCATACAGCCCCTCTGTTATACAACAATCATAATCATCAACGTAAGCAAATTACATCAGAACAAACATATAACTCTAGAAAAAAATCAGTTGAAGATACTTACCATAAACATTGGTGATATGATGCCCATCTGTTGATCAATATTCTTAACCTTTGTATATTCTGGAAAGCTGTGCAAGCACGACAAGTAAGCTTCTATGTGCGCCAGTCGCAATTCTTTTGTGTCATCCTCTATCGCCTTGAACTAATTTGCATCAACAGGTGACGGGAGTCCTACATTTCTCCTACAAATATTGATGTAACCACTTATCATAGTGCAAGGCAGTAGAAATATGATAAATATTGAGTAACTGAGCCTATATTGTTAATAATTATTAATCTTACGTTCGAGTGCTGCTCTTGAAGTGCATATAGTCTACTCTCCGTTTCTCATTTTCCATGAATGGACTGTGCAACACCGCTGCTTTTCTCCGTGTCCTCACTAATGTCCAGTCTAGTTTCAACGGTCTTTGACTTTCATCATCCAAAGTGTTTGCTGCAGCGGTTTGCTTCCTCGTTCTCGGTGAAGAAGATGGACCTCCACTTCCAGAAATACTTTTGCCTTTTTTCTTCAGCTGTTCTTTCTTCTGCTCAGCTGCCCTTTGTGTCACAGCATGTGCACTATTGCACACTTCTTCCAAGAATTCAGCTGGCTCATCTCCAAAAGCAATTGTGCGCATTGGGCTCAAGAACGACAATGGATTATTCTGTAGTGTAGCCACATAAACAATAGAACTGTTACATAAGAACATTAAGAACAAAAATGTGGTTGCACCTACATAAATTACCTGAATAACAATTCCCCTTCGATTTTTTTGAAAACATTAACAAGAGAAGTTGTAAATAACTACACTAATGTGGTTGTAGTTACCTAAAAAAACTGAATACCAAATCCCATTCTTATTGATTTTAATCAGTAACAAAAAAAAACTAAACACAACAAACATTTAAGCAGTAACAAAAAATTTTAGATTGCCTATGTGCACTCACAAATTTTAATTATTCAATCACAAAATAACACCACACTTTTTACCCCTTCGCATTTTTTCAAAACAGTAACAACAGAAGTGGTAAATAACTACACACATGTGGTTGCACTTACATAAATAAACTGAATAAGAAATCTCATTCTTCTTTATTTTAATCATTAACGAAAAAAAACTAAACACAACAAACATTTAAGCAGTAACAAAAACAATTAGATTGACTTTGTGCACTCACAAATTTTTTCTACTATTTAAAATTTAAAGCAGTGACAGAAAAACAAAAATATGTAGTGGAGTTACACATTAAGAATTTTGTGTTTTCACAATAACATATCCACATTTTTGGTCAGTAGCAAATTTATCTCAAATTTTTTTTTGGCTCAAACAAAATGTTATGACATTAAATTTTTTGCTAAATCACAAAAAAAATTGAACAATTTTATTAAGTAACAAAAATAATTTTATACACATGACATTTTTGTGGATTATTAAAAAAATTATTATCTTTTTACAGAGATGTAAATATCCCAACATTATTTGTATTTCTCTCCTGTTTGATGTCCTCATTTTTGGTGTTCTCACCAAAAAAATGAAAAATAAATTAAAAAACACTAGACTAAAAAAATGTTAATTGGAATTTTGTGGATTCACAAAAACATGTATAAACTATTTTGTGCAGTCACAAAAATAAGAGCAAATTTTTTTCACTTCATAAAAATTCCAATAAATTTTTTTGGATTCAATACCAAATTTTACATTGTTGTTTATTAATAAAACTTTGTCATTTTTGTGAAGTCACAAAACTATTTAACCAGTGTCATTTATATTGTAAAGTGACAAACCTCAGTAGGTACTATCCCACACTCCGTCACAATGTTGTCAACCACTCCGGCTAGATCTGAATCATTGTATTCTCCACCGGTCAAATGTACAGGTGATTCACCCTTTTTTTGTTTTTTACCCTAAAACAAAAATAATATCAATCAAATATTATTAGTTATATATGGAATTCTAACCTATAATTTCAACATAAATAATACCTCTTCACTTATCACTCCTTTTGCCGGAACACTCGCACCCTTTTTGGAGGATACACTTGTCACAGGGCTTCCAAGATGCACATCTAGCTTCTGACTTGCAATCTGCAACATACCAACTTTCTGTGTTATATTGTTCTAATATACCAACTTATGATAGAAAACTGCAAACAATTTACCTCCTCTGTTATTTTGCTGAAAAAATTCGAAGGCGAATCTTCAACCACCCTGTTCTCCTTTGCTTTGCTTTTCTGTATAAGTATGGCTAGTGAATAATAATTCTTCACGATATTCTTATTAGTTATATATGCAATTCAAACCTATAATTTCAACATAAATAATACCTCTTTACTTCTCACTCCTTTTGCCGGAACACTTACACCCTTTATTGAGGATACACCTCTCACAGGGCTTCCAACATGCACATCTAGCTTCTGACTTGCAATCTGCAACATACCAGTTTTCTGGGTTATATAGTTCTAATACCAATTTTCATTCATTTAAGATAGAAAACTACAAACAATTTACCTCGTCTGTTATTTTGCTGAAAAGCTTCAAAGGCGAATCTTCAACCACCCTGTTGTCCTTTGCTTTGCTTTTCTGTGTTTCCATTGTAATACAAAATCAATATTATGTTCTTAATGGAAAAAATAGATAGCACAGATAAAAATCACCAAAGTTACCGTCTCTCTCTGTCGGTTCAGTCGTTCATCTTCCTCTGCATCTCCGTCTATCAAATTATTTGGACCATCCTTCATTCCACTCCCACTTGCCCTAGCTGTATCCAATATAACATTATGCCCTGGTAATACTTTTTCCTATAAAAAAACAACAATGACATGAGATATTTCATGTTTCAAATCTTAAAGATATTACTTTCCAATTCACTATCTTACCCTAAGCTTCTTCACAACAATATTTGCAGTTACATCGGCTAACTTATTAACCACATCATCACTCATCAATATTGATGTGATTAACTTTGTTGCCTCTTTCACACTTATGAAATCTCCGGAACCCATTCCCACCTCTTTACGTCTCTTTTTGACAGCCACACATCTATCATTCACTTCTGGTTCTTCATCATCGGACAATGACAAAGCTGGAACAGTGACATCGTACTTGGGAAAATGCATCTTGAAAGGCTCTCTTTCTGCTTCCAATGTTTCCCAATAAGTCGACTCTAGTTCATCCTCAGTTGGTATCAATGTCTCCTCAATCTTGTTGTGAAGAGCAAAACAAAATGAGAACAAATACATATTTATATTACTTCTTCAACAAGTAAGAAATACAGTTTTTGTCAACAAAATTTACCTCTTCAATAAGCTCTAGCAAATGTCCAAGGGCTGATGTGTAGTCATACATCAACATCCGGGGTATACAATTTTCATTCCTCAAACCAGATGCCTTGCCAATTTCAGGAAATGCACACATTATCCATGCCTTGTTGCCCAAAAACCCCAACAACAAAACACCAATAAACATACATCGAGTCAGACACAATTTATTACCTTACAAAATATTCATCTATAAGTAATTGATAACCGACCAAAAAATGACAATACATTGATAATAAAACACATACCAAGAATGCAGTGACAAATCCATTAACATGATATCCCGTGCTCTTCACATCGTCCTTCCTATCTTTCTTGATTGAATCCAGATTCTGTATGAGGTGTTGATATGCCAGACTACCCCAGGGAAAAGACTCCCACAATGCTTCATTCTCAACTAAAGCCCAGATCCAATCATCTATTGTCTTTGTCTTTTGGACTCCAAGAAGTACACTATACACAAACAAAATTTTGGAGGCCTTCAGATATTCTTTCCCACTCCTAAATTTCGAAGCTTTGTAGTCATCATACAACCTCCCGAAGTTTGTTCTGTTTGCCAAATACCAAGTAGCATACAATGAATCTGGACCAAAAAAATGTCTCTTTGTATGAGGGTTGAAGCCAGATCCTCCAAATCGAAGCCCGGTAACAAGCGCAAATTCATGCCGCCTAAACTTCACCATCTTGCCTTTCACAAAAAAACACAACTCTGTGGTTGTGTAAGGTTCATCCTTTTTCTGCACTATTTGGTAACTCATGACCTCGTGCACTGTGCTCATCGACTTCCCAAGTCTGCCGGGGAAATCATAAAATTTCCCAAAACATGAGTTCTCAAATTTGTTAAACATCTGGGCTCCCTGGTTGTTCAATGTAGTTCGGATCATAGTCAGGATCTCCTCCTTACAATGATGATTTACCCTTTGAATAACTCCTTGCATCTTAGGCCTCTTGTACCTCCAGCCACCCTATACACACCAATAAAATCTTATAAATTAACCAAATTATATAACATTATGCTAAGTAACAAGTCATGACTCAGTCACATATTAGTAAAATTCACAAACTTTTCATTCCAATTTCTGCTAATGAACAGAAACAATTTTTTACTAACTGACAAAATATTAATGAACCTTTAGTGACTTCACAAAACATACATTTTCAATTAAGCTGTGACAGATTACTAACAATTTTTGAGAAACCATCCTCAAGTACAAATATAACTCATGCATGCATCTCATTTTTTGTTAAGTAACAAACTTAACAAATATTCAGATATAAGCAACACATCCTCAAAAGCAACAAGTCTTCAAAAATTCACACTATGAGGCCAAGTATACCAATCTCTACAATTTCTACAATTTGTTCAGTAACAAAATAAAAATACAATCTCTACAATTTGTGTTTTAAAAAAAAAATAGTTGCCTCCTTCGGCTTCATTTAGAAGTCGTTTTCACAAACAAATACCTTTTCAATTAATTTAATCACACGTGCATCTAAGATACTAACAAAATGACAATCCCACCACATATATTTTTAAATTAAATACTTTTTTCCTTTTGAAGGACCACAGGTGTCGGCCTTTCAATTATATTTGGATTATAAACCATAGCAACACGACGAAAGTCAAATAGTTCATAAACTTCCATAGATGCAGCAAGTATCGACGCTCAATAACTACTTCAATATATAGATTAAATTACTTACTGGTAATGGAGCATCAACTTGTGTGTCATTCGTCGATAACAAGGTTCCTAGGATTTGCGTTCTATCGTCGCCGGAATCTGAAGCGTCGCCGGACATTTTTCTGAAATTTTAAACCCAGATCTGTTCTTATTTATGTAGAAAAAGCGAAGAAGAAATAACAAACAAATCGTAACATATACCGTGTATTGAAAACTCAGGACTTGAAGAATGTCGTCGACGGTGAAGAAGACGGCCGATTCTGGTAATGAAAAATGGAAGATAGAGAAGATGAAGGGACCGAGGGTTTTAAGAGAGAAGATGGCATACTGAAGTCTGAAATTGAAATTGAAAAAAACCGTGTTTCTTTTGTTACTCCCACTCAAATCCTTAGTAAGGGTAAAAATGTCAACATGTGCTATTTTTTCAAGGAATTATGAAGGGTGCTAGTTTTTTAAAAATCTATCTTAGAAGTGCTAGTCCTAAAATTCTCTCAAATACTTTTATTGTCAGTTAATTTGGCTAATATTAATTTGATCAATAATCAAATTTGTCAAATAAACAGTTTAATTTTTTTTATATCTATTATTGATAGAGTTGTTTATTCGAGTCATCTGTTTTGTGTATTATTAAATTCAAATATTCCAATTTTTGTTTATTTTTTATTTTGCAATTTAATTTTTATGTATCCAATATTTTAGACAACATTGTTATATTTCCATAAATTTAATTTTCTAAGTAGTTTGACCAAATAAACAATTTTTTTATAACTATTAGTATAACCATTATTATGGGATGAGATGATAAAAGTTAAACATGGTTAATAATATGTTACAATCTTATGTGTTGAACATTCTAGACAACACTTTTTATCCCTATATTTAATTATCTAATTAGCTTAACCAAATAAATATTTTTTCCATAACTATTACAACAATTAATGTGGAATGAGATGATCAAAGCTAAACATGGTTAATAATACGTTGCAAGTCATGAGTACATTAACAAAAAGAGATATCAAATTTTTAATTTCTAACGAGATGATCAGACGTAAACAACAATTAACATTTTAGATGAAATCTTTGATAAATTATGAGATAACTTCGAAGTTGTTTTTTTATATTTTAACGTTGTTTATTTTGTACGAAAAAAAATAGTTTGATTTCTATTGATCTTTTGCAAGCAAAGAAAGTGAAATAAAAATAAAGAAATATTCAAATTCATAACTATTAGTATAACAATTAATATGAGACAATATGATCAAAATTAAACATGGTTAATAATACGTTACAATCGTATGTATCGAATATTCTAGACGACACTTTTATATTTCCCTATATAAAATTATCTAATTATTTTGACCAAATAAATACTTTTCCCACAACTATTACAATAATTAATATTGATGGTCCCGATACGAGTTTTGGTGTATGGGGGGGGAATACACCAGATAAAAACTTTTTAAAACAACTCTTGAAAAATCAACAACCGAGTAATAAGACTCAGCTGGATTCACAACCGAGTAAGCAAGCTCAGTTGGAAGAGTGGTGCTGTGCGAAATGTGGTGGAAAATAACAACTCGTATAAATAAAACTCACGCTCAGATGCGATGGTCGGTCAAAAACCAAGACAGTTGATATGGAAAGATGTAGTTTGTGTGTTGGTTAGTTGGTTAGTTGAATATGCAATAAGTTAACTGAATAATAAATACAACACACAAAGATTTACGTGGTTCGGAGATAACTCCTACCTCCACGGGGAGTTGTAAGTCCACACAACTCAGTCCAAGTTCTTCTGGACAAAAACCACAAAGCTTACGCGGGCTTTGCAACCGTTGAGATAAGTTTACGGGTACTTATCAACCTTACAGATAAGTTTACGGGTACTTATCAACCTATCTACTCAATTCCGGGAAGAGTAGAGTCCTAACAATCCTTTTGAGAGGATGTGTGAAAAGGTGGGTTTCCAACTAATAGCTCGAACAAGAAGTGAGCTTGGATCTAACACTCTACGAACTCTCAACTAGTGATGTTCTCAAGGTTGGATCGAAAAACTTAAAGACAGAATCTAACACTCTAGAACTCTCAACTAGTGTTGTTCTTAAAGGATAACAGCAGTTTTGCTTGAGTGCAGTTTTTCATTCTTTATCTCGTTCTTTTATCTCTTCTTGCACTTGTCTGTCTCGTTCTCGTAGTCTTGGTGAATGAATGAAGGCCTCTATTTATAGGCGGAGAGAATCAACTAGCCGTTGGATGAGCCGTTGATCTCTGTTCTTTGAAAGCGATGGCTTGTCTCGCATCTCTGCAGACTTTCCGGATTTGACAACTGAGTGCTTCTGCTTTCCATCTGAGACAGCTTTGTGTTGGGCCAAATGAGGTAATGACAGAGAGTCAAACCTTCACGTGACTTTCTTATTTGAAATTCAAATCTTAACCTTTGACCTCCAACATTTGATAGTCGGTTGAGTCATTTGATCTTCATCTGATTGGTCTTCAGCTGATGTTCTATCTGAATGCTTTTGTCTGAGTAGGAACAGTTGAACTCTCAGCTGACTTTGAACTTCAAGTTGTCGATCTTCTCAGTTCGAGTCCTTCAACTGATGTTCTGAATCTTGAACGCTCAGTTGGCTCGAATGCTCAGATGACTTTCTTCCATCTGATGTTTTCTTACAACTTCTCCCTTTTTAATTCTCATCTGATGAACGCTCAGTTGTCTTTCTTACAACTGATGTTCTATCTCTTGAATGCTCAGTTGTCTTTCTTACAACTGATGTTCTCTTGCATCTTCCCCCTTTGAATACTCAACTGTTGTTCTGAATCTTGAACGCTCAGGTGTTTTTCTTACACCTGATGTTTTATTCAAGTGAAGCCTTGTTGCCATTTTTAGCTGGAGTCCTGTAAAGATAAAATCTTAACAATGCTCAAACAGCGAGCCTAACTACTAACATTAGGATCTGGCAATATCTACTCGGTTGGTGTCAATTGGTTTTGGAATCAATCAAAACTTTAATAAATTTCCCAACAATTTCCCCTTTTTGATGATGCCAAAACCCTTATAAAATCCTTACAAAACAAACTGATCTAAATCCTTCTGACCTATCTAAAATCTCAGCTGAAATTCTAGACAGTCTATAAGATTAAAACATCAAAGGGTTAGCACAGTTATAACATGGTATTCAAATAACTTTGCGATTCAGAGCTTGGACAATGAGAGATTGTACGTCAAGTTGAATCGTATAACTGAATAGTTTTCATTACAACTGATGGTTACAAAGTAAGCACAAAAGATCAAGGATTACATCAGTTGCTCAAAAACTAACTGAGCTAAAATTTAAGCCCATATTTACTAAACATTCTAACAAAAATTTCTCTTTTTGCTTCTGACTCCTTCGAGATGTCAACCCCGTGCTTTCGGCAAACTTGTCTTGCCTCAGCTGCTATTTTCTGTCAGTTGGGGTTTCGAGAGTCTGGAAGGAAGGGAGGCTGATATGTAACTTTCTGAGGGACCGGAACTGTGTTCATATCCAGTTTTGCATCTATCATGGCTCGCCTGAACTGGCTGAACATGCCCGGGTCCCCAGTGTGCAGCTCGGTCAGCGCTTCCTTGAACGCTCTCCTCGGATCGTCAGTTGAGAACACCTTCCTATAATAGAAATCGTTCACAAATTCCTGCTTGTACGATTCCCAGTCCTCGTTCCACTCGGCTGGCATCCACTTGTCTACGTGCCTGAACCGACTTTGCTACTTGACCTTCCCTGGCAGCCTCTGTTGCTTCAACCTTGCCTCAGCCTTTACTTGATATTTATCTATTCGGCGACGGCTGCGGGAGGCAATGTTCCTGTCCAGGTTCTTAGTCACTTTGTCAAGCTCCTCCTCGAACTGGTTGACTCTTTTAGCCTGGCTAGCTGCGAACTTCTTGATCCAGTCGGGATTCATGTAGTCTTTTTCGGCAACATCCATAGCCTTGGCAGCAGAAATACACTCTTCGGTTGTGATACCGTCGAGTTTCACATCAAGGTCGGCTGCGATCTCGGCTATGGAGTTGTAAGAAACTCCATACTGCTCCGCCTGCTCCAAGTCTTTTGCCATTTCAGCTCCGCCTACGTCGGTTGGCTTGGGAGTGGACTTCTTCTTCTGGGTCTTCTTCTTCAGCTGGGATTTTGCAACTGGAATCTCTTCCTCAGCCTGGGTCTCATCTTCCCCCTGCATCTCAACTTCCCCAGTCTTCTCTTCCCCCTTTTTGGCATCAGCAACAAGGCTTGTGACTGAGCCATCCAGAGAGGTGAGTTGTTGTTCAGCTTGTTGGATGCGGTTGAAGAGTTCATCGACCGTGCACTCTACTCCAACCTTCTTCGCCAGTTCAGAGTCATGGCGCTCTTGTTCGGCTTTCCTCAGTCCAGCGAATGTTTCATTGACCTCGGTCTGGAAAGCAACGAACTCAGCCCATCTTGGCTCGAACCGAGACTCCCATTCTTGGTCTTGAGTCTGTTGAGATTTGGCTAGGTTGGAATCAGAAATGGATTTGAAGACATTTAGATCGGACTTGATCCCAGAACGGTTGACTTCAGATCAGAGATGTCTTGGCTGGTGGAGGTTGAGAATTCGTCCAGCTTTATCTTCAGTGAAACATTCTCCTCCAGCAGCTGCTTGTTCTTCTCCTCCTGTGCTTCCAACATCCTCAGCTGATCTTCTTTGTTGTGCTGGAAGTTGGTAAGCATCTCCATCCTTAGCTAGTTCACCCTCTTAGCGATCAGCTCGCAAATGTCTTCAGTGGAGGGAGCTGGCTGATCAGCTGGAGCTTGGTGTTCAGATTGTGCTGGCTGGTCAACTATAACCATGGCTTGTCGGTTGGCCAGGTACAGTTGAAGCTCTTCTTCTTCCTTCTTGGCGGCTGCATCAAGATCAACAATAAAATCAGCAGATTTTGTAAGCATGTTGTCCAGGAAATTGATGCAATCCTGTTCAGCCTTTTCCCTCGTGTCTGTGCCTTCCGCCTTGCTGAGGTCCAGACGACGCGTCAGCAGCGCAACCTTATTGTTGTAGGCGACCTCCAGATTGGTGTAGTTGAAATAATCTCTGATGCGTGACTCGTCTGCCTTCAGCTGGTTCCAGCTGTGTACCCTTATAGTATCTTCCTTCACATACCAGTGACTGAAGATGAGGTTGAACTGGTACAGCAGCTCGGTCCCAAGTGTAGCAAAAATCGGCATGTTGCGCGCTTCAGGAAACATCCCGATCAGCTTCTGGAAGCAGTAGGCCACCTTGCCTTCATGCTCCAATGCGACGGCCTGACGATCAGCTTCGTCATCGATTGGGGAGGGAGATAGATTCTCGTATGGAATCGGTTCAAAAGTTTCATCAACGTTGGCCAAAGAGGTGGTCTCAACGTTGGCATCGAGCTGGGAGCTCAGAATTTCGGATTCTGTGGGGATGGGGGTATCAACAGGTTCATCAACATTGGCCAAAGAAATGGTCTCAATGTTGGCATCGAGCGATGAGCTCGGAATATCTGGTTGTGAGTCGGTTGTGAGAGCGAGAGGCTCTTTGGGCGGTATGGCATCAGCTCCTGCCGTGGGGGAGGTTGTTGGAATATCTTCAGTTTCCTCAGAGGAGGAATAAGATGCATCTGAGGTCAGATCCGTTTCCATCCCTTCAGCCTCATCAGTTCCATCGGCGCGAGGAACGATCTCGAAGGCAGCTGCCTCAGCTGAGTGGCTCGACTCGGATGGCTCCTTAGCTGGTGCCGTCTCAGCTAGTGCCTCCATAGCTGGTACCTCCTCCTCAGCTGGCGCATCCTCAGCTGGCACATCCTCAGCTGGCGCGTCCTCAGCTGGAACCTCCTCAGCTGGTACTGCAACCGTCTTCTTGATCCTCACCCTCAGCTTCTTCTTGGCTGGCTCTTCAGCTTTCTCCTTCTCCGACTCAGCTTGTTGTCGGCGAGCAGCTTTCGATTTTGAGGGGCGGCTGACAACTGGTACCTCCTCAGCTGTATCCTTTTCTTGAGCTGTCTTCACAACATCCTTCTTCTCCTTAGGAGTATAAACACTCCTAACCACATCCTGAGCTTTCTTTGCTGTTGGGAACAGCATCAGCTTCTTCACCGGGGTCTCCTCGCAGCCATCCCAGACCATGTTCTGATCCTTGGTTACGAACAGGATCAGAGCAGAAATTTTGCTACCGAAGTTGAGAGTCCCCTTGACACTCAACAACCTTTCCCCGGATTCGGTTGTGGTCTCGGAGATCTTCTGCTTCTCCAATGTCAACTGGTTTTCAAAATACTGGAACCAGTTGATCTCATGCTTGTGTTCCAAGGCTAGCAACTATTTGAGCTTCGGTCGGCTGATGTCGCCGAAGGCACCACTGTAGCCGAACACGACCTTGGATACAACATCGAATAGGAGTCGATGTTCTGGCTTCAACTTGGTCCTCTGCATATTGCTCTTCAATTTTTCTGGAGTGATCAGAGCACTTTCCAGAAATAAGGTCGGCTTCCACATCGGTTATATTTTCAACTGTGTCCGTGGCGGTCTGGTTCGGCGGAATGACTTGGCGAAGAAAGTCGGAAACTGCAATGGAGACGATGACACGGCAAATTGTTCTGGCCGGTACGTCGTGTTGTCGACAAGATACTTCTATGACGAGGTCATCTCGGCTATCGATGGGTAGTTGCAGATTTACGAAGAACTCTCCGACTTGATGCCTGAGAAGGTGGGACGGAAAGAGCGTCACCCAGTCCAGTAGGTCGTTCTCCCTGAGAGTATTGGCGAGGGGAGACAGAACCGGCGATTCTAGTTCATCCTCTGACAGGATCTGCTCGAAGTGTATTTTGGAGACCAGCAGGTCAAAGGATTCTTCGTATGATGTGGGGACTAGGGAAGGTCCGGAGGAGGCCATCTTCTTTCCTTTTGGTGCCATTTAATGATTCTGTGAAGATATATATAAAAAGGAAAGAAAAACTTGCAGAAAATGGTTAGACAGAATCTGAGAAGACGATGAACAGTTACTGCAGATAATCACAAATGTAGAAGGTAAGAGATCACTTCCTGATTTTCCGCCTTTTATAGGTTTTTGGCTCGGTTGAAATCGACGGCTAGGGTTGAATGGCGCGAATCCATCAACGGCTGAGATCTCACGACTGTTGACTAGCTTTGACTTGACGTCACGATCCGAGTTCCAACCAGCGCGTGAGAAGGTGAACTGTTTTTCATGTCAGCCCAGTCGCACTATAAAGTAGGCTATTGATGTTCAGCCGTACTTTACATTAAATGCGGTATGATGGCTATTTTAATGTAACTGACATGCTCAGGAATGTTTGAATTTATTTCAAACATTCTCATTATCATAACACCTTCAGCCATAAATGTTACCTGCCAGCTGATGTCGGAATCAGCTGTGTTCACCTGCCAGCTGATGTCGGAATCAGCTGAGTTCCAATATTGCGGCATACCATCAGCTGACTCGAGTTCGTCTGTTCAGCTGACGTCTGATGTCTTCGGTTGGCGATTCCAATGTTGCGGCATACCATCAGCTGACTCGAGTTCGTCTGTTCAGCTGACTTCTGATGTCTTCGGTTGGCGATCCGCATCTGAGATTCCCCCTTCATCTGAGCTTCCCCCCTCAGATGGATATCTATCTCTTTACCTCAGCTGGTTCCTCATCTGATGGATCCAACAATCCAAGTAGATCACACAACATCTTGAACCATGCTTCGGCTAGAGGTTTGGTGAAGATATCAGCTCGCTGAATCTCAGTTGGAATTTTCTCTATGGATACATCCTTTTTCTCAATATGATCTCGGATAAAATGATGTCGGATGTCAATATGCTTCGTCCGAGAATGGTGAACAGGATTCAAAGAGATAGCAATGGCACTTGAGCTATCACAACGAATAGGAACCTGTCCAGTTGCGACTTCATAATCTCTCAGCTATTGCTTGAGCCACAACACTTGCATGCAGCAGCTATCGGCAGCCATATACTCTGACTCGGTTGTAGAAGTGGCAGCACATGCTTGTTTCTTGGAGAACCATGAAACCAGCTTGCTTCCCATGAACTGACAGTGTCCAGATGTGGACTTCCTGTCCAACCGATCTCCGGCTAGATCCGCATCTGAGTATCCGGTTAGTTGGATATTGTCGTCGGTTGGATACCACAACCCAACATTAACTGTGCCCTTCAGATACTTGATGATGTTCTTTGCTGCCAATATGTGTGCTTCTCTCGGTTGAACTTGGAACCGAGCACACACTCCAACCGCGTAAGATATGTTTGGCCGACTGGCGGTTAGATACAGCAAAGAACCGATGATCCCTCTATACTTACTGGCATCTACGAGCTTTCCCTCAGTTCCAGGTTCAATCTTCCAGTTAGTATTCATCGGGATCCTTGTGGTTTTACTTGACTACAAACCGAACTTGGTGATGAGCTCCTTTGTATATTTGGACTGATTAATAAAAATTCCTTTTGATGACTGCTTCACCTGTAGTCCAAGAAAATAATTCATCTTGCCCATCATCAACATATCGAATTTCTCCTTCATGAGAGTTGAGAATTTCTCGCACAGCTCCTCCGACTTGGAACCGAATATGATGTCGTCAACATAGATTTGCACAACAAGTATATCTTCTCCAACTTTGATGGTGAACAGTGTTTTGTCAACTGACCCTCGTTTGAACCCCGAGTTCAGAAGAAAACCACAAAGAGTGTCATACCAAGCCCTGGGTGCTTGCTTCAATCCATAGATTGCTTTCTTCAACTTGTACACTCTTCCATCTCCAGTCTCAAAACCTGGAGGTTGTTCAACATATACATCTTCCTTGATATCACCGTTGAGGAAGGCACACTTCACATCCATCTGAAAGACCTTGAATTTGTGAAATGCGGCATAGGCTAGAAAGATTCGGTGGCTTCCAACCTTGCAACCGACGCGAAGAAGTCCTCGAAATTGATTCCTTCTTGTTGTCAATATCCCTGAGCTACTAACCTTGCCTTATTCCTCACGATGAATCCAATGGCGTCTCTCTTGTTCTTGAAAATCCATTTTAATCCAATGACTTTGACACCATTTGGTCTTTCTACCAACTCCCATACACAGTTGCGTAGAAATTCATTCAGCTCTTCTTGCATAGCAGTTGTCCAGTGAACACAGTTGAGAGCTTCCACAACATTCTTCGGTTCTGGCACATCAGCTACGAAACAGGAAATCATGGCAACATCTCCTGCTTGCTCGAACTCCTCAAGAACTGCCAACTCCTCAGCATATTGAGCGTAAGTGTTGGAATCTTCCTCAACTGAGTCTGGATTTGCAGCTCTGCTCCTAGTACGCACACCTTCGGTTGGATTTCCAATGATGTTATCCGTGGAATGATCTTCATACCATCTCTTGTTGCGTCTTCCTTCTTCTTTCAACCGTGGTTGTTCCAGGATTTCAACTGATGGTGAATCCTGAGCTGTGGGAGATGTTGAAATCTTCAGAACTGGTGATTGATCAGCTGTTGAGTCTGGATCCTCAACATTGACAATATTTTGAACCGGGCTCGGTTGGGCTTCGGATGCTGATGCAGTTGGAGTGACATCAGCTGGAGTTCCCCCTTGAGATGAGCTGGGGTTTTCGCATTCATCTTCAGAGGAGTAAGGATCATCATCCTCGGTTGCCCATATCAATGGTTCAGCTAGATTCTTTTCCCTTAGAGCCTGCGATCTGGTGAGAGCTGGTGGAACATGTGGATCAGCTTATTGTCCTTTAGCCTGTTCCATGCACTCAAAAGTAGATTCATCAAAACTAACATGAGGTGTTATCTCCACAACACGAGAGCTATTGTTGAAAACTCTATAAGCCTTGATCCGAGCGGCATATCCGAGAAATATGCCCTTCGAAGCCTAGGCATCAAAAGTTTTCAACTGAGTCTTCCCATTGTTGTGAATATAACACTTAGAACCAAAAACGCGAAAATATGAAATATCAGGCTTCCTGCGTCTCCATATCTCGTATGGCATCTTTCCCAACCGCTTGGTCAGAAGAGACCGGTTCTGGGTGTAGCAGGCTGTGTTGATTGCCTCAGCCTAAAATCTCTTTGGCAGAGCTGAGCTTGTCAACATGGATGTAGCTGCATCCTTCAGTGTTCGGTTCCTTCGCTCGGCTACTCCATTCTGTTGTGGAGTACGCGCAGCTGATGTTTGATGAGTAATTCCGTGCTTCTCGCAGTACTCGATGATGGTTTCATTTAGAAACTCGGTTCCACGGTCGGATTGGATGGAAATAATTTTCATCTCTTGTTGGTTCGATATCCGATCCATCAGCTTGGATAGCTCATCTCGGGTTTCACTCTTGTGATGCATGAAAATGGTCCACGTGTACCTAGAATAATCATCAGTAACAACAAGCGTATACTCGTTACCATTCATGCTTTTTGGTGTAACTGGCCCGAAGAGATCCATATGGATTAGCTGTAATACTCGGTCGGTTGAGGGAGTTGTTTTCAATCGGAAGGAGGATCTAGCGAGCTTTCCCAGCTGACATGCACTGCAGATATGTGTTGTTGAAAACACTCGGTTTGGTATGCCTTTTACATGTTCTTGTCTGGCAAGTCGGTTCATAGTCTTAAAATTCAGATGGTTGAGCCTTTTGTGCCACAGCCAGCTCATATCTGAACTGCTCTTTGATAACAGACAAGTGTCAGGTGGACTACTATTCCAGTCAGCATAGTAGACATTCCCGGTTGGGGATCGATTTCCCAACAATATGACCTGCTTTGTTCCGACATTTTTAACTATGCAACCCTGTGCATCAAACTTGACAGAGAAACCATTATCACAGAATTGGCTGATGGAGAGCAAGTTATGCTTCAATCCATCAACATATGAAACATTAGAAATCGACACGTGATTGGTTTCAAGGGTACCGTAGCCTTTGGTGTGACCTTTTGAGTTGTCACCAAAGGTAACTGATGGTCCTTCTTTCTCCACGAAACTCCCAAGCAAATCCTTCAGATTTGTCATGTGTTTCGAACATCCACTATCCATCACCCACATGGTTCGTGATGCCTTATTCTTCCTCAGCTGTTTCTCCTGTTCCTGCACAGAAAAACTCGCTTAGGTCCCCAATTTTAGTTGGGTCCTGGAGGGTTAGAATCAGTTCCCCCTTGAACTGTGATTCGTTTTTCCCTGTATACTCGGATAGATTTATCATTCCAGATCACTTTTGCTTCATCATCAACTATAACAACACCTCGGTTATCCTTAGGCTTGTTGTTAGTAGTGATGTTCTGTTTCTTGGGAGGAGATAGATTTCTCCCATTGTGAGCTTTAGCAGGAGAGGCTTTCCCCCTGTTTTGATGGCGATTCTTATCCTGTTGGTTTTGTCAATGAGGTTGGACGCCATGTTGGAATCTGTGTGACTGAGTCTGATTCCATCTTCCTGACTGTCGATGATAGCTGTTCATGCCCTGTTGTTGGTTCATGTTGTGGCATGAATATCTCCAGCTGTTCGAACTGTTCCTCATCGGTTGACTTGGTTGGAACTTCTGGTTGAAATGATGATAGAACCGCTGTTGATTTAGATGGTTGGATCCTTGTCGGTTCTGCTGTCGGTTCCATTCTTTCTGATGTTGGCTCTGAGGTCGGATCAGAGGTCGGTTCTGAATTCGGTTTTGATTGTATCTCCGACGCCTCTAATTCCTCTTCTGAGACTTGGAACATTCCCCCTCGGTTGATGTCCCAACAGATAGAATGTTCTGTTCTCCATCTACCGCTCCTTTTCCTTTCTCAGTTGAGGTTCCCTTGGTCGGTTGTGCTTGCTGAGAAGTGGAGGTTGGATTAATTTGTGGAGATTCAGACTCAACTGTGTTAGGTTCGACAACCTTGACCTCCACAGCTTTGATGAAGGTTGCTGGAGGAATTCCAGTATCCTTGATCACGTCATAACCGAGTCCAGACACGTCATCCATTTGTCTTTGATAACTGATAAGATTTTCGATGATTTTGGATGATTGATATAGCTTTATCAGGTTGTCCTTCTCAGTTTGCAACTCTTTGAGAAGAACAGCTATATGCTCGGTCTGTGCGTCTGACTTCTTTATCAGCTGGTCGATCTGAGCCTCTTGCTTTTTTAACTGGTCATGCTGCTCCTGGATCTGCTCCTTCAACTCCTCATCGATTGGAGCATTAGTTCGGTTGGCCTCATTCAGTTGACTTTTGAGATTATCAATCTCTTCGGTTTGACTTTTAATCAGATCATCCTTTTTGGTTAAGGATTCTTCAAGTCTGGCAAACTGATCTTGAAGACTCTTAAACTCAACCGATTGTTGATGTAGTTCCTCACTAAGTTCTTGAAAGTCACCCCAGGAGGGTTCCAACTCTTCATCCAGTGTTTCCTGCATGTTAGAAATATTGGAAGAATTTAAATTAGCAAGACTAGAGTGTACCTCAGCGTCATCCTGGTCGGTTCCAAATGCCATGAGGCATTGATCCTGACCGATAGCGTTGTTGGTGGAAGTCAGCTCATCCTCATCTTCAGTGTCGGTGAAGGTGTCCATGTCATCAGCTGCTTCTTCTGCAACCATGGCCTTGTTCTTTTCAGTTTGTTTGGCCCTCAACGCTTCTCTTTCTTTCTTCGAAAGGTCTGGACAATCAGCTTTGAAATGTCCCTCCTTGCCGCATTCAAAGCAACCGTTGTTCACAGGCTTTGAGTTATCTCGAGTTCGGTTGGATTTGTAGAACCTCTTGTATTTTCCGAACCGAGTATCCATGTCAGCTAGCTTCTTTGACAGGGCGGCTATATTCTGTTGCAGCTCTTCTCTGCTTGGCTCCTTCATAGCTGTGTTCGCAGATCGTGTTGGCCTTGATGTTCGCGGCTTGGAGTAGTCAGCTCGGAGTGCTACTGTCTTTGTGGCTGAACCAACATCCTCATGTCGACTCGTCTGAACCGAGGACTGAGATCTTCGTCGGTTCACCTTATACTCATTTCCTTTTAAAATTGAGAACAATCTTTCAGTTCCCATCTCTCCAAGATCACCTCGGCTCTCATGGATATTGGTGAAGGTATCCCACTCAGCTGGTAGAGCTTGTAATACTTTGAGGTTGATTTCTCTCAAAGTATATTTTCCTCTTCGGATAGACTGGATCCTTCGGATGATGTCCATGAACCGGAGCTCTAACTGATCAATGGTTTCATCAGTTTTCAGATAGAAGTTGTCAAAGTCTTGACAGGCATGGGAAAATTTGTTCTCCTTTGTTTCGTCACTCCCTTTGCTAAGAGATACCAAAATATCCTACATCTCCTTAGCGGTGTCGCACTCTTCTATCCACGGGAGATAGTCTTGTCCAACTATGGACATGATAGTGCTTTGAGCCCAGATATCCAACTGGTTCACTTTGGCTTCCTCTGGAGTGAAGTCTTCTGGCTTCTTCTCCACTAACTCCTCAGTTGCTTCCCCATCATTGGGATTTGTAGGAGTGCGAGTGACCTTTTCTCTGATGATGATCGGTCCGGATGTGAGTACTTGTTGCATTCGATGATGCTTTGACAGTAGGATCTTCTTCATCCGAGTTCTCCAGGATGTATAGTTCACAACCGAGAACATGACCACGATCTTGTCTTTAACATCCATCTGCACACAACAACAGAAGAAAAATGCAAGCAGATATGCACTAGCGTGATAAAGAGATCTGTTCAGTTGACCACTCAAGAAAACACCTCGAATTCACACCTCGTGAAACAGAGTCGGCAGTCTTTTGAACCACTGCTCTGATACCACTTGATGGCCCCGATACGAGTTTTGGTGTATGAGGGGGGGAATACACCAGATAAAAACTTTTTAAAACAACTCTTGAAAAATCAACAACCGAGTAATAAGACTCAGCTGGATTCACAACCGAGTAAGCAAGCTCAGTTGGAAGAGTGGTGTTGTGCGGAATGTGGTGGAAAATAACAACTCGTATAAATAAAACTCACGCTCAGATGCAATGATCGGTCAAAAACCAAGACAGTTGATATGGAAAGATGCAGTTTGTGTGCTGGTTAGTCAGTCAGTTGAATATGCAATAAGTTAACAGAATAATAAACACAACACACAAAGATTTACGTGGTTCAGAGATAACTCCTACGTCCACGGGGAGTTGTGAGTCCACACAACTCAGTCCAAGTTCTTCTGGACAAAAACCACAAAGCTTACGCGGGCTTTGCAACCGTTGAGATAAGTTTACGGGTACTTATCAACCTTACAGATAAGTTTACGGGTACTTATCAACCTATCTACTCAATTCCGGGAAGAGTAGGGTCCTAACAATCCTTTTGAGAGAATGTGTGAAAAGGTGGGTTTCCAACTAATAGCTCGAACAAGAAGTGAGCTTGGATCTAACACTCTACGAACTCTCAACTAGTGATGTTCTCAAGGTTGGATCGAAAAACACAAAGACAGAATCTAACACTCTAGAACTCTCAACTAGTGATGTTCTTAGAGGATAACAACAGTTTTGCTTGAGTGCAGTTTTTCGTTCTTTATCTCGTTCTTTTATCTCTTCTTGCACTTGTCTGTCTCGTTCTCGTAGTCTTGGTGAATGAATGAAGGCCTCTATTTATAGGCGGAGAGAATGAACTAGCCGTTGGATGAGCTATTGATCTCTGTTCTTTGAAAGCGATGGTTTGTCTCTCATCTCTGCAGACTTTCCGGATTTGGCAACTGAGTGCTTCTGCTTTCCATCTGAGACAGCTTTGTGTTGGGCCAAATGAGGTAATGACAGAGAGTCAAACCTTCACGTGACTTCCTTATTTGAAATTCAAATCTTAACCTTTGACCTCCAACATTTGATAGTCGGTTGAGTCGTTTGATCTTCATCTGATTGGTCTTCAGCTGATGTTCTATCTGAATGCTTCTGTCTGAGTAGGAACAGTTGAACTCTCAGCTGACTTTGAACTTCAAGTTGTCGATCTTCTCAGTTCGAGTCCTTCAACTGATGTTCTGAATCTTGAACGCTCAGTTGGCTCGAACGCTCAGATGACTTTCTTCCATCTGATGTTTTCTTACAACTTCTCCCTTTTTAATTCTCATCTGATGAACGCTCAGTTGTCTTCCTTACAACTGATGTTCTATCTCTTGAATGCTCAGTTGTCTTTCTTACAACAGATGTTCTCTTGCATCTTCCCCCTTTGAATACTCAACCGTTGTTCTGAATCTTGAACGCTCAGGTGTTTTTCTTACACTTGATGTTTTATTCGAGTGAAGCCTTGTTGCCGTCTTCAGCTGGAGTCCTGTAAAGATAAAATCTTAACAATGCTCAAACAGCGAGCCTAACTACTAACATTAGGATCTGACAACATCTACTCGGTTGGGATCGGTTGGTTTTGGAATCAATCAAAACTTTAATAATTTTCCCAACAAATATGGAACGAGATGATCAAAATTAAACATGGTCAATAATACATTGCAACTCATGAGTACATTAGCAAAAGAGATATCAAAATTTTAATTTCTACAAGATAATCAGACGTACACAACAATTAACATTGTATACGATGGAATCTTTGACAAATAATAAGATAACTACAAGTCTACAAAGTTATTTTTTTATATTTTAACATTGTTTACTTTGTACGGAAAAAAAATATAGTTTGATTTCTATTAATCTTTTGCAGCTAAAAAAAGTAGAATAAAATCAATTTAAACATTCTTTTTGATCAATTGTTGAAATATTATTACTTCAAAATTATATTAAATTATTTTTATTGTCCATGCTTATATATTGCAAAAGAAGATGATAAAAATAAAAATATTTATTGGAGGAGTTGTTATGAGAGGAGAAACTAACAATGAAATTTGAAATTTATGAAAAAGGTATACAAAATAGTAATTTATGAAATTAGTTTTGTGTTTTAAATTTAGCCTACTCAAATTTACTTTCTATATATTGATTTTTCTTACATTTACATACTTATAAATTACAACATATCGTAGTTCTCCGTCGATTTTTTGTGGGTAACACATTAGTTTAAATAACAAAAATGACAACCATATGCGCACCCGGTTCAATTTTTTTTTTATAATTTCAGCATGAAGGTCAAACCAACCGATTTGGTCCGATTGTACTAGGTACAAACAATAGAATGTATCTAGAAAATATTAAGCGGAAAATAAAATCCTTTTTTTTTTTAATTTCAGCATGCGGGTCAAACCGACCGATTTGATCCGATTGTAGTAGGTACAACAGAATGTGTCTAGAAAATATTAAGCGGAAAATAAAATCCTCCCCCGTTATCTCACCGACTTATCCGAGTCCGAGTCCGAGTCCGGGTTAAATAATACTCCGCACTAGTCTCTCTCTCTCTCTCTATATCCAATAATCCATTCTCTCTCTACAAATCTTCATCCATTCCCCTCTCTCTCTCTAAACTCGATTATATCTTCTGATGGCCCTGTCGCGAATTCTCTCCCAATCCCCCCGATCCTCCCTCGCCTCCCCGGCAGTCCTATTCAGCATCCACCGCCACCGCTCCAGCAAAATCCACCGCGCTCAGCTCGTCGAAATCGACGCCGACCAGCCCGATTCGCCGGAGGCCGCCGCCGAGGTCATCTCCTTCGGCATCAAGAAGCTCGAGGAGGCCATCCACAGCATTATCGTGCGCCGCGCCGCGCCCGATTGGCTCCCTTTCCTTCCCGGCCACTCGTACTGGGTCCCACCCCGCACCTCCGCCTCAACCCCCTTCAACACCGACCAACCCGCCGGCAGCATGATCGAGGTCTTCGGAAGATTAGCTTCTTCGGATATGGTTAGGAATCGGTTTTCCGCTGTCGATTTGTTGTCGGAAGATGAACAAAAGGCCTTCAATTCCTCCAAGGGCTGGCCTTCCTCCGCTTTTTTCCTCGAAGGTAATCAATCGTGATGATGGCTCTGCAATTGCGTGTGTGTGTGTGTGTGTGTGTGTGTGATTGAAGTGTAAAATTTGTTGAGATCCTAAGTGAATTTGATCTCTAGAGGTTTTTCAGATCTAATATGGCGGATAACTGCTTCTCAAATATTGTTGGGAAAAAAAAAAGCTAAATTTTGATTTCTCCACTTGATTAAAATTTGCTGGTTCATCTTTTGAGAATTTTGATTTGGTGGTAGTTGTAAAATTGGATTAACATGAACGTATTCTTCAGTTAAATGGAATAGACATGATTCACAATTCATTGAATTGTATAGTGGCGGAGTTATCAATTAAAGTATCAATCTGTTTGCAATTATTACTTAGTTTGCACCCGATGGCGCATTGGGAGAAGTTTTGATTTGCTGAAAATGACATTGATATCAGATGTACCCCATGAGATGCTGGAATGTATTTTTTTTCTGGTGAATTTTACACTGCAAGATTTTTGAAATGGTAGAGGGGAGAATGGGCGAGACTTCCTCATTTATAGCGATGGTGTCGGACCTGTGACTTGTGATTTATTGAATTTATTGGATTTAGTAAAAGAGATAAGTATGGTTCCATTAGAAATAATGGGGGGGATAAAAAAAAAAAAAAAGCTCATTGATTCGCGACGACTATGGTTAGTTGGTTACCTTTGCAACCGAAGAAGGGGCTAGGGACTATGATCATATATTAAACAAAGATTTTGAAGGTGCTGAATTAATATCTTGAAATAGTACTCACTCTGATAGAGGACAGTATGGTAGTTTGTGGTTTTCGTCAAGTGACATGTTTGTGGTTCCCTTCATTGTATTGTCAACAATTGGATGATAAGTGATCTTCCTTTTAGCTATTATGAATTATGATGACTGAGTTTTTGGGGATGTTTGATATTTGGAAAGGTCGTGATTTACTTAGTTTTGGGGATGTTTGAATTATGTGGTATTGTAGTAGGGTTTTTGGAAAATATTTCCCTTGTGACTTTTACTTCTGCAAATTTGTAGAATGGTAGACAGGAGACTGGAATTGACTTTTGTCATTCACAGTGTAGGTTCAAATCCTGTAAACTCATGATTAATATTTATAGTAGTATGCGCTTTAAATTAACTTGAATAACTTCGAGTCAGTGGAGAAGGTAATGAATAATAGCCTTCATTTTAAAATGGAGAATGTTGAATGACATCCATTTTCAGTGCGCGCCCCTCGGGTGCTGGCTAATTACTTTGCACTGAAGTTTTGATTCTGAAAATGTTTAGCAAAAGAGCGAGCAGTGATGAGGCTTGATTACAAAATGTTATGTATAGCGTATACGATACTATGTTGAATGAATACCTCATCCAAAAGCTTAAGTTACTAGTTGGGAGTGCAACTTACGTCAATTCTAGCTTATGGTTCCTTCCCTGGTTGCTACCATGTCTATCAAAATTGTCTCCCGTCTTTCTACTAAGACCATATGTTGGTTTTCACTTTGCTGAAAGCTACACATTTGTCTTATGGGGGCTAGATATTGACAATGGATATATGCTTATCAAGGGCAACCTCTATATATACCTTTATTTCCCCCTTCCACTGGGGCTGTGTGTGTGTGTGGACCTCTTTTCTTTAGATTTATCGGAAAATTCATCCTTTAAGCAGTTAAATAATATACATATACTTTATCTACGATCTTCTATGATGCAGGGACTTCACCAGTACATCCTCTTCCTCTGGTAAAATTAGAGATGAAGAAGATCCAAGATAATGAAGAACAAGTGGACAGCCGATCCGACTCTGAGGATGAGGAAGGATAAGCAGTAAACTCATCAGATCAATCACTGGGGTGAGTGAATCTTCGGAATACATTTTTACTCATCATATATATGCCAATATAACTTGTAGATCATATCTTGTTCTTGCTGATTTTTTAATGATTCAAAGTTCTGAAATTATTACTTATTCAGGCACCCAATTTGGGACTAAGATGTAAGGTGGGGCTTGAAGTGAATCCTTTTTCCCCTAATTATATTTATTATACAGGGATTTTAACCAATATTTATTTGAGGCACGAGAAAGAAAGGACGGGCAGAAAACTGTGTATAGATGGATCCTTACTAGAGTTGGTTACTTCTTCATGAGATGAAGGGGTTCACTTTATCGAGCGGCCTGTTGGGTCGTGCCTCAGTGAAGACTGTATATTACCGAACATGCATTATTTTAGTCGATTTTATTCTGTCTGCTCTGTAATAACTAATAATTAAAAGCTAAGGGATCAAGGTAAATGCATTTCTCTAGCCATTACAGAACGCTGTTGTTGTTTGCCCAGTTTAGCTGTATATGTGCATAGTTTGATTGGGGTTTTACCTGGTATGAAGGTTTAATAGTGCCGTGTTGGCTCGTGTCTTTTTTTGTTTTCTTTTGTTTTTTTTGAAGCATTGGTTTCATTAAGTGGTATGATATTGCAATGTTGATTGTAAATATTTATGCAGGTCGAAGGAATATTGATTTACCTGAGAAGTCAGGCTGTTAGGTGTGACGGAGCAAATGGGATCCTCTATTGCTTATTGATGTTGCATTTTCTATTGCCTTCATGAATGAATGACATGTGGCAATCTTGATATTAAAAGTTAATGGTGTTAACTAATAGTGTTAGATAATATACTAGGAAAGTCTTAGACTACCTAATTAAATTATTGTTGAGATGGAAAGATATATTGTAGTAACAGAAAATTTTCACTTCTAAATTATTTCAATTAGGATTCTTGTCTTGACAATATCTTTCAAACAGAATCGGAGGTTTTGATTGAATCTCATATAATTTCATAATGAACTTTAATAATTTTATTGTTATGTTTTACACAGGTATTTTTGCATAAATAAGGGATAGGATCTGCAGAAGTTTATTTATCTTATTAAAGCTAAGGTTCATTATTTCTGAATTCTGAATTAAGAAATTAAATTTTTTAACGGTACAACATGTGAAAAGAATAGATCTATTACATTATTTTTATTATTGTATATATTACCCAATAATTAAGAATCGTATATGGGTTCGTAATTTTAGAAACAAATAAGATTAAAATTTATTCAGAAATTTATGAATCAATGAGGAAGGATAGTCTCTAAGCATGAAACCCGTTGAGCTCAACGGCGAACATCGGCAATTTTTCGCCGCTTTGGAAGACAATAGATCTTCGCCCTTCATCTCTTTTAACAGTTGCTATTGATCTTCTGTCCCAAACTCCCAGTAACAAAATGAATTTCTGCAGATTTATTATAACTGCATGAAGTCAACGCAAGAATACTCATGTAATACATATCATAAATTAATTTAAAAATTACTCTAAATGAAAACCGTAAATTGTTAGCTAATTTCCATCTCAACAATAATTTAATTAGGTAGTCTAAGACTTTTCTAATATATTATCTAACAGCTTTAGTTAACACCATTAACTTTTAATTTCAAGATTGCCACATATCATTCATTCATGAAGGCAATAGAAGATGCAACATCAATAGGCAATAGAGGATTTCACTTGATGACGGAGAGCGTATATTTTAGGCTCTGAAATTATAAACATTTTGGGGCCTAAAATTAAGTATGACATGAGATTTGGCTTTTATGTTACGATTACGTTTCTCAAAGAATTATAAAAATGGCTTGAATTTAATATCATTGACCACTGTATGACATTAGAGCTAAATCCTAATTGCTAAAAGCTTGCTAAAATTGTCAGAGATGGATTTTTTTCCGCCAAATGTTGCTGCCTAGTCAGCCATATAGATTTTTAAAAAATTAATATTTGTTTTTAATTATAGTACTTTTTAAAATAGCACTTCTCCTCACTTTTAAATTATAGTGTTCGAGGAATGACCGAAGTCTTTTGAACTGTGACTTCGACTGAGTTCACTTGAACTTGAGGTGCCTCAGTTGGTGATTGACTTGTCGTGACGAACTGCCCTGATTGAGCTCCTGTGTCCGTCTCCGAGTTATATCCAAGACCTTCTACGCATTTGGGAGGTCGTTGGTTGCTTAACATGCTCTGTAGAGCTGTGCTTGAGGCATGAAGGGATACGATCTTCTCATGTGCATGCTTCAGCTCCAATTGCAACTGAGAGATGTATTTCGCCTCAGTCCTGGTCATATTGATCAAGTTGATGACCTGACTGTTGGTTGACGGAGCAACTTCTTCATGGAGTCTCTTGTTCTCCTCCAAGAGATCCTCTATGTCTTGATCCTTCATGATCAGCTCGTTGCTCATGATGTTACATTCATATTTGAGGGCTTTGCACTGGTTAACTTGAGCGTTGCACTATTTGCTCAAGTTTTCTACATCATCCCAAGACGACTCAACTTCATCGGCTATATCTCCTGCACATGGGTTAGCTGAAGGAATATTATGAAAGGGATGGAAAGAAGAGTTTACCTCGCCAGTTGACTCTTCCGGTAGTGCCATGAAGCATTGGTCTTTTCCTCCTGAGCTGGATTGAGAATCAGCTTCCTCTCCTTCTGACTCTGTGAACACGTCATCAACGCCATCCTCAACGATCATGACCTTGGTCTTCTCCTTGGTCTTTCCTCGGAGGGTATCTTTCTCCTTTTTGGAGAGATCAGGACAGTCGACCTTCAAATGTCTTGGCTTCCCGCATTCAAAGTATCCTTCGCTTTGATTCCTTGAGGAGGTTTCAGTTGAGCTCCGCCTACTCCTGTTAATCCTCATGTACTTCTCGATCTTGGAGTTCATCTCCTCGAGCTGTTTGGTCATTTTCTCGACTTTTTTCTGAAATTCGGACCTACTTGGCCGATCCCTAGCTGAGGAGTCAGCGGATCGAGAGGGTCTAGCGAACTTTGATCTTCCTAAGTCAGCTCGAAGTGCCACTGGCTTGGTCGCTGAGCTTTGCTCGGTCTATTCTGGCTTCTGAAGCTTGGTGTGCTTCAGTCGGAGGATGTCATACTCATTCGCCTTGAGCATGGAGAACAACTTCTCAGTTTTCATTGAACTGAGGTCACTCCGATTTTGATGGACAACTCTGTAAATCGCCCAGTCTTTACCTAGTGCGGAGAGAACTTTCAAGTTCATCTCATGCTCAGAGTATTTGTCCTTTCTGATACTCTCGATATCTATTATAACCTCTGTAAATCTCAGCTCCTGTCGATGGGCTCGTTCGGAGAGCTGAGAGAAGTTCTCAAATTTCTGACAAGCTAAGGTGAATTTATTCTCCTTGATCTCGTCAGATCCTTCACAGAGTGCAGCTAACGCTTCCTACATCGCTTTCGAAATCTTTTCACTGAGTTTAGGTTAGTTTGCTCTACAACTGAGAAAGTCAGTTGGAGCTGATCACACAGTCAGACGTATAGCTGACTTCTTTGGCTGAGGGTCAGCTGTGTAATCTAACTGAGGTTTCAAAGAGTTAAGCTATGCGGAAGTTGGTGGAAATTAAAGCTAGTTACTTAAACTGAAACCTTTATGAAAATGGGGAAGGTCAAGTTCCTCAAACTTAGTGTAGTTTGTAAATATGTAGTTTGTATGCAGAGTCACTTGGTTAGGTAAATAAAATGTAAATAGAGAATATAAATACTGGAAATAAACGACACAATATTTTTACGTGGTTAAGAGATTGACCTTCTACATCCACGACTTCATTTTCGGGGAAGTAATCTACTAGATAAGCTTACGCGTGCTTATCAAACATTCCACTTGGTTTGCAGGTACCAAGCAACCTAACCAGTTCGATTACGGGTTCGAACTAAACCTTATAACACTTTTGCGGGCAAGTGTACAGCCTGGTCTTAGATTACGGGTTCTAAGGGACCTAGTCTTAGATTGCGGGTTCTAAGGGACCTAGTGTCTTTGATTGCATGTTTAAAGACATGCCTTGGATTTGGGGGTTGGGAGTTTCCAACTATGAAGCCTTCTACACTGAGAGAAGTGGAGGCTTCTTCCTAAAGCTTAGAGATTCGATCTTTTGGGAGAGAGTCTGCTCAGAAATGCAAGAACCTATATTCTAGACTCGATCAAAGAAAGGACTTTTTGAGAGGCTAGATGAAAGAACATGAGGTTAGACCGAGTCAGCTCAGTGAAATCGATGAAGTAAGGCTCAAGTTCTTCATAGCCTTCATGGTGGCCCGTTTTGGAAGAGAGAACTCCATTAAAATGAGCCAAGCCCGTAATGATTGCACCGAATGAAGCATGTGAACTAGGGTGAGTCTGTGTCTGATGCATAGTCGAAAAAATAAAGCTTGAAATACGAACTTCAATGCCATTCTTGGCACAAGACAACAGATATAGCTCAGTGGAATTCACCTTGTTTGCCTCCACCTTCCCAGAAATATTGTAGGCAATAAAATTGTGCACAACTATCAAAGTCGGGTCATCAAAATACCCATTGGACGTACCGGCTGGATTCCAATTATCATATCCAGTCAATTCTTTCCATGCTAAATTGGGATTAAAACCTCTAGGTTTCTCAACTTCACCATTAGTTGAAAAACCAAATACAGTTTTCATACTCTATTCACTAATCATATACTTCGTATTGTTCATTCTAACATAAATCTTGCTTTTATCTGGAGTGATCTTCAGTGAAGTTAGAAACTCAATACATAATTTATCATAAGCAGAAGCATTCACTGGATCTCTAGCAAAAGTTTCCAAACCTAAAACCTTCAAATATTGCACTACTTTTGCTGTAATCCGAAGGTCTCTAAGCAAAATCCAATCAATATATCTCGGCCGGCTAACATGATTCTCACAGAACTTAATGTAATATTGACCCTCCAAATCAGTATTCAAGAGAAATGGACATTCATACCTCTCTGTGTAGTCTATAGGGGGTCCGATGGAGCCTCACTGCCGCCGGGCATCTTGGTTCGAGGAGGCATTTCCAGCGAGAAAAAGAGCTCGCGACCGCGTGAAACTCAAGTTCCCAGCGACAGCGGGTAACATGCGACCACGGGCATCGAACTGGAAAATGGAGGCAGAGCTGTGGCGCCGATGGAGGAGGCAAAGGTGGAGGGGCGGCGGTTGAGGGGAGGCAGGGGTGTGATGAATGTGGGATGAATGTGGGAATTAGGGTTGGGGTACGGATTTTAAACTGCCGATCCCCAAATTGATACACGCGACCGTGGATAACCCACGATCGTGGGAATGCGATGACTTTCCACGCCCATGCACCTTCCACGATCGCGTGAATGATAGGTCCATGGAATTCCACCTAACTCTCACAGACTCTCTCTAACTCCATGGAATTCAACTCTTTAAAAATCTGTCAAACTCCACATCCAATACACCCCCTTAATCTCTTATGACAACATACTTTCAAGACATCATGATAATTAGGAATCCAAACAGGTCTTAATCATGCTCGTCTAAATTATCAAACACAATTGCATCATGTTATCATAACAACATGGAGCAATCACACTCACTTCAATCATGCATATTTTCGATTCTCATAGGGCTTAGAACTCGGGTTTCTCAATCTCATGCAAACCACTTCCAATCATGCTCAAATACATCATAAAGAAATCATATATCCTCATAATCAATAAGCCCTAATCTTTACTTCACACATAATTTTCGGCACTTTCAATATTTTTCATGCGAAAATTCTCAAAAATTCTACATAAGCTCCAAATTTACCTAAGAGAACAAAGTTCTATGCTCAATTCATGCATATAAAATCATCATTATTAAAATCTCATTTCCTTCTACACCTTAACTTTCGAAAATTAAGCATAAATGAGTAAGGGTGTTTCAAATCATGAAATTCACACATGGATAGAAACATCTAACTCCCTAAACCTCAAATCTTACTTCAATTCCATCATAAATAGCATGAATCAAAAACCCCTAATTTGAGCCCTAAAAATCGACCAAGATGAGAAATGCAAGGGTTTGAAGATTTCATGCAACTTTAATCCATGAAAGAGGTTCATTTGGGGCTAGAAACATCATACCTAAAGAGTAGGAGGATTCAAGAACTCATCCTTGGATTCTTGGTATGACAGAAAATTTGCCTAGAGAAAGAGAGACGAGATTTCAAGAAATTTTCACCATAGAAATGAAGAAAAACTAGTAGAGTAGGTTAGATTATCACCTTTCCTAAAGATTCTATGGAAATTCTCTTGGATCAAGAGCTAAAAGTTTGATTCTTGGAAGAAGAAAATATAAGTGTGTGTGTCTGTGTGGAGGTGGCCGGAAATGAGGAAAAGAGGGGGAAGAAAATGTCTTGACCATCTTATATAGGGAGTATTCAGATTTAAAATAGAAGGCTAGATTTCAATCCTAATATGGAAGGTTAGGATTGAAACTTGCAACCAAAGTTTGATGGGTGAAATGTGGAGGTGACATGTGTCCATGGCTGGACTTGATGAAATGGTGACAAGTGTCACATTCTAGAAGGCTGGGGTGCCCACATTAAATGTTGTCTAACTACACAGTGTACTTATACTGAAAATCTGCTAATACACACATTCTTCTTTCAAAAGGAATGGTTTTAAACTCAAAACTTACGCCAAAGTTCATGAAATTTTGTCACGAACAACATACTAAAATTTGGTGAAAAACGGACAACTTTCGATTTTTCACTCAAAGACGAAAAACTGCATTTTTTACTCGAAAACCAGAAATTCGACTTTTCATGCAAATCATTGCAACGATTCTCATTCTCATGCACACATAAGTCATTTAAGAACATATAAACATGCACTTCACAAACTCTTGCTTTCATTCACCGAATTTATCAAATTCGGAAAACCTTTTATTTTGGGAAACTTTCCTTTTGTGGAAACTTTCTATTTTAGGAAACTTTGAGAGACAGGGTGTTACAAAGTATGCCTTTGTCCATATCGATTTTGAGAAAAAAAAAGAGCTTTGAAAATTATCGATTGAAATAGAGGGTTGCAATCCCATATCGATTTTGTAAGAAAGAGAGCTTTGAAATAATATATAAAAATGCATTATTAAATAGGATTAATTATCAAAAAAATCCTCACCTTTTTCAAAATTCTGGTTTTAATCTCCACTTTTTAAATCTGTCTCTAAATTCACAACCTTTTAATTTTATCTGATTTTTCCCACAACGATAATTTTCCCCCAAATTAGTGATGAGCTGGAAGTCGGAAATGCCGACGTGGCAAATCGTCTGAACACATGCAACGACGTTGTTTAATAAACATCATACGTCGTCGTTTAATGGTAAATAAAGACTTGGGTTAACTGCCAAATAATTCCCGACCTTTTTATAAATTTCGATTTCAATCCAACCTTTTTAATCTGCCTCCAAATTCTCCACCGTGGGTTAATGCCATACGTCGTCATTTTGTTCTTTCCACGTAACAAGTGCCACAGGTAATATATTAGGCTACGTCTGCAAATAATATTAACACGTCAGCAATAGCCTTATCAGAATATGTCACCGTGGGAAAAATCAGATAAAATTAAAAGGTTGAGAATTTAGAGGCAGATTTAGAAAGTGGTGATTAGAACAAGAATTTTAAAAAATGTGGGGAATTTTTTGGCAATTAACCCTATTAAATATAAATAAAATTACTTAAAAAACTTGATGGTCCTGGTAATGAGTAACTGGTGTATGGAGGAGTGGGGGAATACACCAGTAGCAATTTTTGTTTTACTTAACGTCTTTTCACTGAGATATACTACTCAGGTAAGTTTACTCACAACTGGAAGAGACAGTTGGAGTAGCTCTACAACTGAGTTTCCCAGTTGGAGCCAATCATACAATCGGTAGCTCAGCTGACTCCTATGTCTAAAGATCAGCTGCTTGCACCAACTGAGGTTTTAAATAGTTATGCATGCGGAAGATGGTGAGATAAGCTCGTTACATAAACTGAAACCTTAGTGAAAGGGGAGGGTTAAACTCCCAAGTTAGTGTAGTGCAAGTAAGGGGTTAGCTGGTTAGGTACTGAATTTAAAATATTGGATGTAAAATACAAAATGTAAAGCACACAGTATTTTAACGTGGTTCGGAGATCGACCTCCTACGTCAACGACTTCCTTTTTGAGGAAGCAATCCACTAGGTAAGCTTAAGCGTACTTCACCAAACGCCAACTTGGATTTCGGGTTCCAAGCAAACCTAACCAATTCGATTTCGGGTTCGAACAAGACCCCTTAACATTTTTCCGGGAAAATGTTCAGCCTGTCTTAGATTTATGGTTCTAAGAGACCACTCCTTGGATTCCTGGTTCCAAGGGATCTAGTGACTTTGATTACGGATTCAAAGTCGAACCTAAGGTTTGGATTTGGGGGGAAGAAATCCAACAAAGAAGTTTACTACACTTTAGGGGAGTGAAGACTTCAACCTAAGACAGTAAACTCGATCTCGTGTGAAAGAGTTTGCTGGGACACAAACCAAGCAGGAACTTGCACTCAAAACTCTGTTAAGGAAAGACTTCTTGATAGGAGGAGGTCTCCTTGCTTGAGAAGAAAGGTAGTCTGCTGCTGCTGCGACTACTCTTCTTTTTCTCTCTCTACTCTTCTATTGTGAAAATTTGTGTTACCGAGCTTAGATGTGGAGGCCTCTATTTATAGAGGGAAAGTTAAATTAGTTGTTGGAAAAAGCTATTGACTTTCTGCCAAAAACATGACACTCCACGTGCTTTACTGTCATATTTTTCAGAAAACGGTACCTTCAACCATGTTTTTTGCACGTTGCTGTTGTCGGTCTATTTATGGTAAGTTTTTCAGCTGATTTGTGCTTCCATGTAGGCTTGATTTAAACTGCAACTTCTCAGTTTTCAGCATTTTCAAGATCTTCTCTTTTCGGCTTCGTGACGACTGACCACTTCTTTACACAAGAACTGAACGTCTTTAGTTGTGATCAGTTGGAGAGACAACTGAGTTGCTGTTCAACTGAGTCCATGTTTCAGTTGAGGTTAACATCTCAACTGACTACTAGATCTCAACTGAGTTTGGACCTCAGCTGAGTTCTTCCACGAACCCCTATCTTTAGTCTGGCTGACTTCTCGAGAATGCCATTGAAGAGATAGATTGACTTTTGACAAGCTTCAGAGATAGGCACTTTGATTTAAAATTACAGAAGAAGGTTTGGAGATTCTGGGAGTGGCGGTGAGAAAGGAAAAAAAGGTTTAGAAGAATCCTTATATGTGGTGATGAAGAAATGATCTACGGTGAAAAATCATTGGCGCTCACTAAGAATCTTTGGTTGAGATGAAGCGTCATTTCGCATGATCTCTAACGTGGAGTCATGGGGTTGATCATGGGTTGGGCGGTTAGGGACACTCGCGCGTGAAGCATGAAGGAGTGATCATGTCATCCCACTCGCAGTCTCAAAGATGTAGCCCATTAAAGATGATATACTTTCGCATTAAATGATCTCGATGGGTACTTTTATTTCTTTTGGATCACCTGCTTTAACCACAAGAGACATATATGAAGTTTTCTCATTAGGTCAGGATCACAACAGCATCGGCATACACTCAACTGACTCAAAGTCGTCTGTTCAATTGAGGTTTGATCTTCAGTTCCTCAGTTGGGCTGTGTCCATGATGACTGTCTCAGTTCCCCCTCAAGTTGAGATTCCCCCTCAACTTGTGATCTCCCGTCTTCAAAACTTCGAGATCAGTATGAATTTTCCCAACAATGCATAGTGACCCTGTAGGATAGTCTGCTCTTAGTTCATCCTGTCCTTGCAGCCCGCAGGATGAACTCCATGTCCAACTCAGTTGGACTGAGGGTTGGAAGCTACTGGAGCTTCCTGGTAAACTCGAACTGAGTCATCAGTTCGGATCACCTTTCCTTCGGTATCCATGTAAACTGCTGATTGAAATTCTTTTGGTGTACGTGCAGTCCAGTTGAGTGGTGGATATCCTTGTCTCTGTGGAGCTTGGTTTCGACTCGGCTGAGCGGGTCGATTCTTCCTTGGTGAGAACTGTCTAGGTGAAGACCCAAACCATCTTGCTCCTTGAGCATACTCAAACTGAGGATGATTGGGATCATTTAACTGATCACCGAAGTTTCCTCGTTGTTGGTATGCTTGCTGGTAGTGAGGAGGTACTGGGTACGTCTAATCGTAGAAGTGTGGATTATCATAGTTTGGATGCCTTTGTTGTTGATGTAGAGCTGAGTGATTGTCTCTTCGTGGTGGCTGATTCTGCCTTTGCTCGGAAGGTCCTTTTTGTCTGTCACCCCTTGATTGGCGACCTCGGGGTCTTGATTTCCTTGAAGATCTTTCAGCATCTTTCGATGTACCAGCTTCATTCACCAGAGGTTCTTCAGTTGGGACCTCCTTCCCTTTATTTGTCACATAAGTCTCAACAGTCTGAGGAATGACTGAAGTCTTTGGATCTGTGACCTCGACTGAGTTAGATTCAGCTTGAGGTGCCTCAGTCGGTAATCCAGTTGCCATGACAAACTGAGCTGATGGTGCTCCAGTGTCAGTGACCGGATCATATCCAATGCCTTCAACACATTTGGAAGGTCTTTGTCGGCTGATCATGCTCTCCAGAGTTGCACTTGAGGCATAAAGAGATATTATCTTATCATTTGCAAACCTCAGTTCAGTTCGCAACTGAGAGATATATTCAGCCGATATGTCAAGTGAATGACTTGACTGTTGGTGGACTGAGCAACTTCTTCACGAAGTGATGATTTTCCTCCATGAGCTTTTCAACGTCGTGATCCCTCATGATCAGCTCGTTCCTTAGGTTGTCACACTCAACTCGCTGTTCCTTGCACTGCGCCGTTTGCTTGGTGCACAGTCTACTAAGGAGTTCGACCTCATCCCATGACGGTGTAATTTCTTCATCAAGTTCTTCTGTACTTTGAAGCACAATAGAGACATTCTGGTTGGGATGGACAAAAGAGTTCATTTCCTCAGTTGACTCTTCTGACAATCCCATGAGGCACATGTCTTTCTCAGCTGAGCCGGATGGCAAGTCAGAACCTTCTCCTTCTGACTCAGTGAATACGTCGGTATCATCAACATCTTCCTCGACGCTCATAGCCTTGGATTTCTCCTTGGCTTTTCCTCCGATGGCTTCCTTCTCCTTCAAGGAGAGGTTAGGACAGTTAGATCTATAGTGTCCTAACTTTCCGCACTCAAAGCATCCTTCGCTTTGATTCTTCGAGGATGGATCTGTTGAGCTCCGCCTACTCCGATTGATCCTCCTGTACTTCTCGATCCTGGAGTTTATCTCCTCGAGTTGATTAGTCAACTCTTTGACCTTCTTCTTGAGTTCTGACCGGCTCTGTCGATCCTTAGCTGAGGAGTCAGTGGACAGTGAGGGTCGGACAAACTTGGATCTGCCCGATTCAGCTCGAAGCGCCATGGATTTGGCAGCTGAGCCTTGCTTGGCCTGTTCTATCTTCTGAAGCTTGCAAGGCTTCAATCGGATGATGTCATACTCATTTGCTTTGAGCATGGAGAACAGTTTCTCAGTTGTCATCAAACTGAGGTCACTCCGATTTTGCTGGACGACTTTATAGACTGTCCAGTCTTCGCCTAGCGTGGAGAGAACCTCGAGGTTCATCTCACGCTGAGAGTATTTGCCTTTCCTAATACTCTCAATGTCCAAAAGGACCTCTGTGAATCTCAACTCCAATTTGTTGATGGATTTCCCAGAAAGCTGAGAGAAGTTCTCGAACTTCTGACAAGCTAAGGTGAACTTGTTCTCCTTAATCTCGTTAGAGCCCTCACCGAGTGCAGCTAAGGACTCCCACATATCTTTTGTCGTGAAGCTATTGATAATCTTCGGCAAGTAGGCTTTGCTGACTGTGGAAGAGATGATGCTATTGGCGATGTCATCTAGTTGCATGATGTCTCTTTCTTCCTTGGTGTACTGGTGGATGCCTTTAGGTTCCTCCTTCATCATCTCTCCTTCCCCTGGAGCGATGGGAGTCACCAGCACTAACTGAGTCACCGGAATGGGACCGTTTTCAATGGTTTCCCACATCCTGTGATGCCATTTTAAGGCAAAAATTTCCACATGAGATAATCATCCACGGAGAACTCCGGCAAGTTCCCTAACATTGTCGGGTTCATCTTTCCTGCACACCACAAGAGACAAACAAAAAGATATGCAGCAAAATGCACTACAAGATTTCCAAAAAGATAAAGATCTATCCAGTTGACTACTAACAGAAATACTCGACTCACACCTTGTGAATCAGAAACAACAGTCTTTTGAAACTACTAACAGAAAATTGTTACTGGTATGGGGGGGAGGAGGAATACACCAGTAGCAATTTTTGTTTTGCTTAACATTTTTTCACTGAGATATACTGCTCAGGTCAATTTACTCACAACTGAAAGAGACAGATGGAGTAGCTCTACAACTGAGTTGCTTAGTTGGAGCCAATCACACAGTCGGTAACTGAGCTGACTCCTATGCCTGAAGATCAGCTACTTGCACCAACTGAGGTTTTAAACAGTTATGCAATGCAAAAGATGGTGAGAGATAAGCTCGTTACATAAACTGAAACCTTAGTAAAAGGGGAGGGTTAAACTCCCAAGTTAGTGTAGTGCAAGTAAGAGATTAGTTGGTTAGGTACTGAATTTAAAATACTGGATGTAAACTACAGAATGTTAAGCACACAGTATTTTAACGTGGTTCGGATCGACCTCCTACATCCACGACTTCCTTTTTGGGGAAGCAATCCACTAGCTAAGCTTAAGCATGCTTCACCAAATGCCCACTTGGATTTCGGGTTCCAAGCAAATCTAACCAGTTTGATTCCGGGTTCGAACAAGACCTCTTAACACTTTTTCGAGTTAGTGTTCAGCCTATCTTAGATTCCTGGTTCTAAGAGACCACTCCTTGAATTACTGGTTCCAAGGGACCTAGTGACTTTGATTACGGGTTCAAAGTCGAACCTAAGGTTTGGAGTTGGGGGGAAGAAATCCAACAAAGAAGTCTACTACACTTTAGGGGAGTGGAGACTTCAACCTAAGACAGCAAACTCGATCTCGTGTCAAAGAGTTTGCTGGGACACAAACCAAGCAGAAACCTGCACTAAAAACTCTATAAAGGAAAGACTTCTTGATAGGAGGAGGCCTCTTTGCTTGAGAAGAGAGGTAGTCCGCTGTTACTGCGACTACTCTTCTTTTTCTCTCTCTACTCTTCTATTATGAAAATTTGTGCCACCGAGCTTAGATGCGGAGGCCTCTATTTATATAAGGAAAGTCAAATTAGCTGTTGGAAAAAGCTATTAACTTTTTTCCAAAAGCATGGCACTCCACGTGCTTTACTATCAACTTTTCCAAAAACAGTACCTTCAACCATACTTTTTGCACGTTGCTGTTGTCGGTCTATTTATGGTAAGTTTTTCAGCTCACTTGTGCTCCCAAGTAGGCTCGATTCAAAACTGCAACTTCTCAGTCTTCAACGTCTTCAAGATCTTCTCTTTTCGGCTTCGTGACGATTGACCACTTCTTTACACGTGAACTGAACGTCTTTAGTTGTGTAGATCAGTTGGAGAGACAACTGAGTTGCTGTTCAACTGAGTCCGTGTTTCAGTTGAGGTTGACATCTAAATTGACTTCCAGTCACAACTGAGTCTAAACCCTCAGCTGACTTCTGGGTCTTAACTGAGTTTGGACCTCAGCTGAGTACTTCCAAGAACTCCCATCTTCAGTCCGACTGACTTCTATTGCTCGAACTCTATAAAGATAAAATCTTATCCTCAAACAGTGAGCTCTAGCAAAGACCAAACTAAAGGGTACTCATCTACTCAGTTGAGGTCAGTTGGGGTTTTGGTATCTGAAGATACCAGATTCACATCCAGAGTGGTGACCAAAGTGATGACTAAAGTTCTCACCACTTCGGACTGAAGGCAGCAGAAATAAAATGAACACAATAGATAAATTTTCACAAGATTTATCAATTAATAATCTTGTGAAATGTTTCAGGGCAAAATATTCACTATAAGAATGTGAACAACGAAAATACTTCGAGTAAACAATGGTCACTAAAAAGAAGACTATTCAACACTCCCTTCACAGAAGGTGGTGACTGAAGTAGCCTCAACTATCACTCGAAGAAATAAAGAAATAAAGATGAACACTGTACTACAAGAATTATTTCTAATCTCTACATATAGTCTACATCTTGGAGATCTCAATATTCTTGTTTCATTTGATCTCTATTTATAGAGGATCACAAAACTTAGGTTGCACTCCTCAAAATCAGCATGATCCACGTTTGAAGCCCACTAACTCTAACTGCCGTGCTCACTGCAGCGTGGACCACCTTCCTGATATTTCTCAACAAACTTCAACGCTCCAACAGCTTTCAAGCACATTTGTTGACAGTTTCTTCCACTCTTTTAGCAGCTGCAAACTAACTCAACAATCTCATAGACCAAGTCTCCAAATTTATCTCTTTACCCCATAATCCACTATTTTAACACTAAGTAAATAGAAGAAAGACAAAACAAAATACATAATAATTAACTAATTAATTATTAAAAAATATTGGATAAAAAATAACATCAACAAACTCCCCCTTTTTGTCTTTCTTCTAAAAATATGTGCAAGCATATCAACTGCTCCCCCTAAAACACACAAATGCAAAATCATAAAGACTTCACAAATAAAAACAGTAGCTCCCCCTATCAAAGTAAACTTCCCCTGACTGAGTTTCTCCCCTGTCTCAAACACCAAATCACAAAAACCAGAATAAATCACCAAAGCCATCACCAACGTGGACACCGCTGTGATCAGCACCTCCTGCACATATGATCAATGTCTTGATGACAATAGGCAGAACTTCAAGACTAACAGTTTGAAGAACTTCGTGAATCTCAAAATCAAAATCAAAGTTCTCACCATGTTATCAGAAACAGTGATAGTGTGATGGGTTAGGCTAGGAATATGGTACATGAATATGGACGGGAACTTCAGATAGGGAAAAATCAAAGGTAAAAATAGGGTAAAGAGGACACTTGAAATATGTGGAAGATTAAGCAGATATCAACTCTTTGATATTGTGTCTAGTGGAGAAATAGACATCTTCACTTCAAGGGCTATGTCTGATAATATCCATTGTAACAAACACTTGTGAACAACAGGATCGATGCCACTTAGTACGTCAAGTGTATGGCTCTGATACCAATTGAAGGTACCAGATTCACACCCAGAGTGGTGACCAAAGTGATGACTAAAGTGTTCGCCACTTCGGACTGAAGGCAGCGGAAATAAAATGAACACAATGGATAAATTTTCACAAGATTTATCAATTAATAATCTTGTGAAATGCATCAGGGCAAAATATTCACTATAAGAATGTGAGCAACAAAAATACTTCGAGTAAACAATGGTCACTAAAAAGAAGACTATTCAACACTCCCTTTACAGAAGGTGGTGACTGAAGTTGCCTCAACTATCACTCGAAGAAATAAAGAAATAAAGATGAAAACTATACTACAAGAATTATTTCTAATCTATACATGTAGTCTACATCTTGGAGGCCTCAATATTCTTGTTAATTTGATCTCTATTTATAGAGGATCACAAAACTTAGGTTGCACTCCTCAAAATCAGCACGATCCACGTTTGAAGCCCACTAACTCTAATTGTCGTGCTCACTGCAGCGTGGACCACCTTCCTGATATTTCTCAACAAACTTCAACCGCTCCAACAGCTTTCAAGCACGTTTGTTGACAGCTTCTTCCACTCTTTTAGCAGCTGCAAACTAACTCAACAATCTCATAGACCAAGTCTCAAAATTTATCTCTTTACTCCATAATCCACTATTTTAACACAAAGTAAATAGAAGAAAGACAAAACAAAATACATAATAATTAACTAATTAATTATTAAAAAATGTTGGGTAAAAAATAACACCAACAGTATCTTTCGAAAACCTTAGCTCATTTTTCCAACAAAACTGCGTAAATAATTTTTTTTTCAAAAAACAGATGAAAAATTAATTAACAATAATTTTTTTATAATTTTATTTAATAATGATTTTTCGTCGATTTTCGACTTGTTACATACTCTCTGTGTCCACGAAATTGTTGCCACTTTTGCTACTTAAGTTTGTCCACAAAATAATTGTCACTTTTGCTACTCCACTCACATTTATCGTGGGACTCTTACTCCATTCATAATAATACTCACTATAATTAACTACTACTTACTATTTTCTTAAAACTCGTATCGTCCATAATGTGACGACCATTTCGTAGACGGAGGGAGTAGTAGTTAGTACTCCCTCCGTAATTGTATAAAAGTCCCAGTTTGACTGGGCACGGAAATTAAGAAAATCTGATAAAGTGTGTTTGAGTAGGGTAAAAGTTAGAGAGTAGGGGTATTGTTAATGGAATTGTTAGTTTGTTAATAAAGTAGGTGTGGTTGTAGCAATTATAAGAAGAGTGTGGATATATCAAAACTAATGAGTTAGTTTCATTTTTTTATTAAGGCATGCTATATTAATTCATTTTATATTTAATTAAATAATTTGCCTAAGTTTAAATTAATTTCCAATATGCATGTCCTAATTCTAAGTCACATTCACTGCCAAGATATATTTAAGGCAATATGCTCGACTATATTTACTGTTAAATATGCTCGACTATATTTACTATTAAATATGCTCGACTATATTTACTGTTAATTATGCTCGACTATATTCACTGCCAGATTCTTAATTACTGTTAAATATGCTCAACTATATTTACTGTTAAAAATAAAAATGAAGCAAAATCAACCGAGAAAAAAAAATAGAGAAACAAAGGCAGATCATTTGCCAAGCTATTAACATCAAAATACAGAGGGAAATTGCATTCATTAATTTTAGTTTGGAGAGAATACAAGCCAAAAGTGAATGGAGGGAAATTTGAACCTCAACTAAGTCAGTTCACTGACTGCTATAAATACTCTCTGCATTCACTGGAATTGCATCCATTACAGTTCTGCTCATTTAGAAAATTCTCCACCATAAATTCAATTTCATTCAGAAAAAAAAGGCTTGAACCCAACAAGCATAAGCATAATCTGACAGAGATAGAAAGGAATAATCTAGCATCCTATCTTCTCCAAAACAGCAGCAACGGTAAGCTAAAATATAGAGCCAAAAAAGAGGCAGCAAAGATGTTTGGAGTTGATGTCAAAACAGTTTGGAAAATCTGGAATGCAACTCTCCTGCAGCAACAACTAGGATAGCCCATGCATATAAAATCAATGAAGAAAGGATCAGTGAAAGGCACAAAGAAAGTTCTTGATGAAGAAATGGTGAAAAACTTATCAGTTTTGCAGAGATCAAGCATTAGGAAGTTTGCATTAAATACTGGAGTCAGTACCTATGTTGTTCAGAGGCTGCTTAAAAATAAAAAGGTAAAAGCTCATACCAATGCTATAAAAAGCTTTCTAATCCCTGCAAATAAGCTTGCTAGGCTCAAATGGAGCCTAAGCATGCTTAGTTGCATCAACAACAACGGTAGAATTTCTTTCCAGCCAATGTACAATGTAATTCATGTTGATGAGAAGTGGTTCAACATGACACAAACTAAACAAAGATACTATGTAGTGAATGGTGAGAAACCAGCATATAGAACATGCAAAAGCAAGCAGCACATACTCAAGGTGATGTTCTTATGTGGTGTTGGAAGGCCAATCAAAGATTATGATGGCAATGAGATTTTTGATGGCAAAATTGGTATTTGGGCATTCACATATGAGAAACCAGCAGCAAGAAATAGCAAGAACAGGCCCAAAGGAACAATGATCACAAAACCTATCACTGCTATCATAAAACCTGTCATGAAGAATGCATTCTTGAATTGGGTAAGTGATCAGTGGCAATATGCTATCAGATTTTTATGCATGATCATCATTTAGCCTATGCTATCAGATTTTTATGCATGATCATCATTTAGCAAGCAATTTCACCCATCATATATCAATGCAGCTTGTTCCAACAATAATAGCAAAATGGCCAGAAGGCATAAGCAAGAATATATTCATATAGCAGGATAATGCAAGGCCTCACATCAGCAATGATGATCCAGAATTTCAAGCACTAGCACACTCACATGGATTCAACATCACATTGATCAATCAACCACCAAATTCACCAGACTGTAATGTAAATGACTTGGGATTTTTCAGAGCTATTCAAACTCTAAAGGATGAGAAGAATGCTACTACTGTGGAAGGTTTGGTCAACAATGTTAAGGAAGCATTTGAAGCTTTTCCAAGTGAAAAGCTCAATGATGTTTTCCTAACTCTACAAGGCTGTCACAAAGAGATCATCAAATTAAGAGGCTGCAATGACTACAACACACCACATATAGGAAAGGAAGCATTGAAGATGCAAGGAAAACTACCAGATTCACTTGACATTGAGGTTGATGCAGTAAAAGAAGCATTTGAGTATCTATCACTTCATGAGGTTGAACATCAGACTTTCCACAGCATGGATAACATAATAGAAGGAATTGGGGAGGTGGCATTGGAGGAAACAGAGAACTGAATACAATTTGGAGTAGTGAATGCAGACTTTTTTGGTAGGGGTTTACAGGGACAAACAACAGGTATAAACCTAGTCTTTTTTGTTGTTTGGAATGTAAATTGTCTCATGTATTCAAGCTGTAGTCTCAGCACTTTGATTTAACAAAGTTTTTTGCATCATGGACTAGTTACTTATTCATTTCTGCCTCCAAAACTAGGTTTCTAAGAACCTAGTGGTTGCATCAATGACAGTAGTGTGTAGTATCATATATATCAGTTTATACTCATCAGGAATTCATCATATAATGCATCTCATAAGTGCAATACATCAAAAGGAGCAAATTGTTGAGATGCAGAAGGCAACAAAAGCAACATGTAGGATCAAAATTCATGTGAATTCATCATTTCAGCAGCATAAGCAGTTTATACTCATCATGAATTCATCATAAAATGCATCATATAAGTGCAATTAATCACCCATCGAGCAAACTGATGAGATGCAGAAGGCAACAAAGGCAACATCTAGGGTCAGAATTCATGTGAATTCAACATTTCAGCAGCATAGGCAACATATACCCATCATGAATTCATGCATAAAATGCATCATATAAGTGCAATTAATCACAGAATTCATAATTCATCACACAGAGGCATCACAACCAACCAAAGGCATCACCAGCCACCCTCACAGCAAGAAGCATAAATTAAAGAAGGCATCACCAGCCACCCCCACAACATTAACATAAAATTAAGAACAGAATCACCTAGTTTAGGATTTCAGAAGCCCGAGCCAGGAGTTCTTCCGTTAGAAAATGCATCATTAACTCTTCCGTAGTCAGATAAACCGATGGCGTCTCAGAATATTCCGGCACCGAGCCCCTTTCATCTGCAGACAAGGGCGGTGTCGCTGAAATTTCCGGCACCGAGAGAGATGGTGAAGTTGAATACTCTCCGTCCGTCGGAATGGATTCAGAAGCGAGAAATTTCCGGCACCGAGAGAGATGGTTTACAGAAGCGACATACTGATGTTCTGGCACCAAACACGACCGTGTGGCATCGCAGAAATAGCAAGAACAGGCCCTCTTCTCCGACACGGAGCACTGGAAATCTGCAGATCTCTGCAGCCTCGCAAAATGTCGCACGCGGGTAGCACCAGATCTAGGGTTCTCATTCTCATCGGACCATTCATCATTGGTCGATTCGAACACAGCTGAAGGAGAATCATCATGATTCATGATGAAATAGAGGTGTGGATCGACAGAGAAATGGATGGAGAGATGGATCTAGAGATGGATCGCGAGAGAGAGAGAGAGAGAGAGAGAGAGAGAGAGAGAGAGAGAGAGAGAGAGAGAGAGAGAGTATAACACTTGGGCTTGGATCGAGTGAATTGGATTTGGGTTGCCAAATGGTGCCCAAATCCAATTAATTAGCAGTAGGTTAATTAATTTGGTTAGTATAATTGTGGGTTTTTTATTGTTAGAATGTGGGACCCAAATGACAAAGGGTAGTTATTTGGTAGAGAAATAAGGGTATAATTGTCCGAAAGTCAAAACAGGGGTTTTATAAAATTACGGTGGGAAAACGTGAAATAGGGCTTTTAGACTATCTGCAACCGGTCTCGAGCAAGGGTGGTCGAGCCGGCATCGAGCAGGGGATGGCTCGAGACGTTTGCGTGGCGGAGGGGAAGAGCTCGAGCACAGCTCGAGTACGGCGCGTGTTTTCACGCGCGGGACAATTTAAAAAAAAAAAAAAAACGTTGGGCGCGTGTGATACACGCGCCAACGTTAAAAAATTTAAATGCAACGGGCATTTTTCGCCGGCAACGGTAATGTTGCTTTTTTCTTTTTTATTTTATTTTATTTATTTTACCTATAAATACCCATTTCATCTCCCTCATTTTCACACCTCTCATTCCTTTCATCTCTCAATTTTTTTTCATCTCCTTCATTTCTCCAACAAATTCATTCCAAAAAAAATTATGGATCCCAACAACTCATTTTCATCGGCGTGGTATCCCGACATGGCCGACGACATGAACTATTTCACGGGGGTGGGGATTGATTCAATCAACCTCAACACTCCGGCCTCCGCCGAATCCTACCCGTCGTTCTCCCCCGACGCCGACAGTCCAGCGACAAACACCGAGGATCGCCTCATTGTGGCACCGCCGCCGTCCCAGCTCGCTGCCGGAGGAAGAAAAAAGAAGAGGAAAGGCAAAGCCATCACTACCTCTGCCGCCGCTGCCGCCGAAGATAACTCGGAACCCGTCCGGGCGAAGCGGCACAACTACACCGATGAACAAGCCAGCTACATGGCACAGATTTGGGTGGATGAAACCTGCAACTCCATCGTCGGATACGACCAGTCCGGCGAGAGATATTGGGGCGCTATCCAAGAGCGTTTCAACAAGAAGTTCAACTTGGAGCTCAACAAGAAAGCTGTTAGGAGCTTCTTCGGCTACATCCAGACTGCCGTTAAAGCCTGGATTAGCGCTTTCCAGAAAGCCCAATCTCGCCGGCCAAGCGACGCCGATGACGGGTATGTGATTGCCTAGGCCCAAGCCATTTACCAGGCTAATACCCAGGTACCTTCTTTCCGCTATTTCAGGCTATCTGCAACCCTTAGAGCACCCTTAGAGCACTCTACCCCTACATCCCAAGGGTGCTCTAAGGGTGCTCTATTTTTAATATTAAACAATTTCTCATTTTCATTTATTAAATTAATTCATCTATTTGTAAATAAATTAAAATACACTAATTAATAAATAATACGAATTTTCCATTAATATTTGAAAATTGGAAAATTTTAAATAAATTAAAATACACTAATTAATGAAAAAAACATTACATGCTGGAATAAAACTAAAAAATCTGAAAAAAAAACTACGCCCACCCCCGACTTTGCTTCACCTCCTCCACCATTTTCCTGTGAACAACCTGCTGCTCCGGCGTCATAAATCTCGTGTCCTTGGAGACAACTTCCAAGTCGGTGGCATCACGTCTCTACTGAACAAATTCGGCCCGGATGCGTGCATTTTCCAGCTTCGCTCGAGCTGATTCACGCAACGCCACCGCGATCTCATGCTTGGCCTCGGCGAACTGGGTAAGTCGGTCGCCATATCGATCCATGACGGATTCGAACTGGGACGAGCCCTCTACCGGCTTCTTTTCTTTGGACCTTGCCCTGGCCCTTGCCGCATCTCGACCCTCCGGTCGGGGAGGCGCGCTTTCTCCTTCGGTGGACTGGGCCTCCTCCGCAGACGGCTGGGACTGAGAAGAAGTGTAGTTGTCCTCCGCCGTAGTCTTCGTCCTCTTCATGGACGGTACGTCTGGGAAATTGGCGAGGACGAACTTGGGGTTGTCTTTGAGAATGTCCCAAGCTGTGAGACTATCTGCAACTGGTCTCGAGCAATGGTGCACGAGCCGGCATCGAGCAGGGGGTGGCTCGAGACATTTGCGTGGCGGAGGGGAAGAGCTCGAGCACAGCTTGAGCACGACGCGTGTTTTCACGCGCGGGACAATTATTAAAAAATAAAAATAAAAAACGTTGGGCGCGTGTGATACACGCGCCAACGTTTAAAAATTTAAATGCAACGGGCATTTTTCGCCGGCAACGGTAATGTTGCTTTTTTCTTTTTTTTTTATTTATTTTACCTATAAATACCCATTTCATCTCCCTCATTTTCACACCTCTCATTCCTTTCATCTCTCAATTTTTTTTCATCTCCTTCATTTCTCCAACAAATTCATCCCCAAAAAAAATTATGGATCCCAACAATCCATTTTCGTCGGCGTGGTATCCCGACATGGCCAACGACATTAACTATTTCACGGGGGCGGGGCTTGATTCAATCAACCTCAACACTCCGGCCTCCGCCGAATCCTACTCGTCGTTCTCCCCCGACGCCGACAGTTCGGCGACAAACACCGAGAATCGCTTCATTGTGGCACCGCCGCCGTCCCAACCCGCTGCCGGAGGAAGAAAAAAGAAGGAGAAGGGCAAAGCCATCGCCACCTCTGCCGCCGCTGCCGTCGAAGATGACTCGGAACCCGTCTGGGCGAAGCGGCACAACTGCACCGACGAACAAGCCAGCTACATGGCACATATTTGGGTGGAGGAGACCTGCAACTCCAACGTCGGATGCGACCAGTCCGGCGAGAGATATTGAGGCACTATCCAAGAGCGCTTCAACAAGAAGTTCAACTTGGAGCTCAACAAGAAAGCCGTTAGGAGCTTCTTCGGCCGCATCCAGACTGCCATTAAAGCCTGGATTAGCGCTTTCCAGAAAGCCCAATCTCGCCGGCCAAGCGGCGCCGATGACGGGTATGTGATTGCCTAGGCCCAAGCCATTTACCAGGCTAATACCCAGGCACCTTCTTTCCGCTATTTCACAGCTTGGGACATTCTCAAAGACAACCCCAAGTTCGTCCTCGCCAATTTCCCAGACGTACCATCCATGAAGAGGACGAAGACTACGACGGAGGGCAACTACACTTCTTCTCAGTCACAGTCGTCTGCGGAGGAGGCCCAATCCACCAAAGGAGAAAGCGCGCCTCCCCGACCGGAGGGCCAGGGCAAGGTCCAAAGGAAAGAAGCCGGTAGAGGGTTCGTCCCAGTTCGAATCCATCATGGATCGATATGGCGACCGACTTACCCAGTTCTCCGAGGCCAAGCATGAGATCGCGGTGACGTTGCGTGAATCAGCTCGAGCGAAGCTGAAAAATGCACGCATCGGGGCCGAATATGTTCAGCAGAGACGTGATGCCACCGATTGGAAGTTGTCTCCAGGGACACGAGATTTATGATGCCGGAGCAGCAGGAAGTTCACAGAAAGATGGTGGAGGAGGTGAAGCAACGTCGGGGGTGGGCGTAGTTTTTTTTCGTATTTTTTACTTTTATTCCAGTATTTTTTTTATTAATTAGTGTATTTTAATTTATTTAAAATTTTCCAATTTTCAAATATTAATGAAAAATTCGTATTATTTATTAATTAGTGTATTTTAATTTATTTACAAATAAATGAATTAATTTAATAAATAAAAATATTATTTAATATTAAAGATAGAGTACTTTTAAAGCACCCTTGAAATGCAGGAATAAAATGCTCTAAGAGTGCTTTAGTGCTAGAGCACCCTTAAAATACCCTAAGGGTGTTTTAAGGGTTGCAGATAGACTTGTACAATTCCGGAGGGAGTAATTCTTAATTTTCAGTTACAGTCATACATTTTTGTGTCTCGACATTCGTCAGCGGTGCTGCCCATGTCAATGCACACGTGTCGCAATATCATTGGAAAATATTTCGGATGACACGCAATTTTATAAATGTGTCTCTCTCTTAAGAGAGAGAAAGAAAAGATTGGGATTACAGAAGCGAAAGGCGAAGAATCATACCATATAGTTGTAATTAGGGATTCAATTGAAACGTAGTATTTAATTAGAATCACCTGTTTGGATCTCTTCGGTATTGTTTCGATGGCGGATACTTCTACTTCCACGTCCGATCAATCTTACTCTCAGGACTCCCGCGATAAGCAATCCCAGGTTATAAATATTCTTATTCTAATCTCTAATTGAATGTCATTGATCATAAATTCATTTTACGCCTCAATTATCGATGTTTTATTTTCATTAGATTTTTGCTGTGGGCAAATCATCTTGCTGGTGGATTTGGCGAGATATGTGGTTTTTTGGCTGGCTTGATTTTGCTCATTTAATTTTTTTTTTCGTTTCAATTTTTAATTTTTATATTCTTTTCCTTCTTTGTGATTGTGGGTGAGTGATGATTATTAGGTATTTCGTCCTTTTTCTCTAAAAATTGATGAAATTTTCGTTTTGCTTATTAATGTCTATTTTATAGGTCTTTTTTTTATGTGTCGAACTGCCCAAACAAGAATTCATGAACAGAGAATAATCAGTAACATGATTTTTGTAAATATTCAGTAGCTTGCAGCTGAAAATATACTTAAAAAAGTTAGGATTTTTTTTTTAATTATTATTATTTTTTTGTTTTAATTTTGGGTATTTTTTGTATATGAATCAACGGTAGTGCAAGTTTTTTCATGGAGGTTGAATATTGAGTGGAGTTGCAAGTTTCCTTTATGTGGTTGAACTCATTTACTGGATGAGCAGAGAGACGAGGGAGGTTTACCACGAAAAGGTTTAACAGGGAGGAAATGAAAAGATTGGCATTATATTTTGTGCTATAAAATGTTGCCAGAAAATAAAAAGATGAATATTTTTCCCACTTATATTGTGCAGTGGTTGATGGATCGAGAGGATGTTGGTGTGTGAGTACCAGATGATTAAACATAATTATCTGAGTATTGCGTTGACACATAAGATTTGTTAAATGGTGGAGAAATCATGTAGCCTATATAGATAGAATACACTGTTGTCTACTTCTCAGATAGCTTGTATGGTCATGTATAAATAAACATAGAAAATCTATAATCAATATCCCCAATATACTTTCATTAATATTTATATAAAATATAAAACTAAAAGCGATTAGACATGAGAAACTTTTTTTGGACCTGTTTGCCCATCTTAGATTAGTTGATTACAAATATTCCTCTTGACTGATCGGATTTAATATTGTGCATTCTATTAATAAATATAAGGCCGCTTACCACAACAAACACATACCAATCCGACACCATTCCCTCTTTAATTTTCTTAGGAGTTGAGCGTGTATATTAAAATGTTTAAATGTTATCAATAATTATTGTCATTTCTCCATTAAATTCCATCACGTCTGTAGACATTTTTAGGATCTCGTAATATGAAGCAGAAAGTTATAAGAAATTATCAAAGTAAAGATGCACATATTATATCTTTTTAGATAACAATAGTCAAATCATAAAATGCTTTTTACACACAGTTATATACAAAGTGACTGTAATTTCTATAATTTATTCACTAGCTATATAACGTGCAAGCACATTGAAATAGTAACTATAACTATAAGCTCATTTTATTGTAAATTATAGCTCGTGTTTGTGTTATCCATCCAGTACATGAAAAGCTTTGCATGAATTAGTAAAAGAAAAACTGGCAGTAATTATTATCGGCTCATTAATGTACCGAGCTGTATCAGTGATCTTGCATAGTACTGTACTGTTCAAATAAAATGTGCAATTGGTGAAACCTTGCATAGGGAAAGTGTAGTTCTATATGACTTACTGTTGCGATCACTGCTGGACAGAATATGTTTATGTACAACTGTTACGGTATTAGGGCTACCGACTTATTCAGAGAAAAGAGGAGTGAATTTAAACTCAGTAACTTAGGACAGCAGAAAACTATGCAAAATCACCTTAAACCAAATGGATGTTTTCTGTGTTTTAAAAAGCGCGCCCGGGCGCGCCTAGGCGCAGCGCCCAGGCGAGGCGCAGCCCTTGGGCTCTTTTTCCTACCAGGCGCATGTACCTACAGTAGGCGCGGCGAGGCGCACCGAGGCGCGCCTAGGCGCTGTTTCTCCCGGGCGCGCGCCTTCGGTTTAGGGTTTTTTATTTGAAAATTAAAAATTGAAAATTGAAAAATATAAATACAAGAATTAGAGGTAAGTAGCGATAGTGTGGCTACGAGTTTTCTCCCGTACAGCTAAACCGAACGGTAGATTCAAGGCATAACAACAAATTGCATAGTTGATTTGATCGTACTTTAACTATTTGTGTGTTTTAAGACTTAAGTATTTGGCTATGTGCATTCTAAGTATTTGTGTGTTTTAACTTTAAGTATTTGTGTTTTGAGTAGAAAATATATTATAGGAAATATATTAGATATTTTATATTTTAGGTGCGCCTCGCCTACGAAAAGCCCGCGCCTGCGCCTCAGGCTCTGCCCTAGGCTCCAGGGCAGTTTGCGCCTCGGTGCGCCTTGCGCCTTTTAAAACCAAGGATGTTTTAACAATCAGGATGAAAAAAATTGGTAAATAAATAAATCTAAGTATGGAACTGTCGACCAGTATTCTCTTATATCTATATTAATAAAATTAAGCATCCTAAGAAACAATTAAAGCAATCAGTAAATGTTATTATTATCATATGTATATAGGGAGTAAATGAACATCAATTTTTTTTTCTTTTTTCAAACTAAATTAATGCTCCAGATCATGCTGAACTTTCTTATCTGCTAATTGAACATGCTTGTTGCACACACTTTTTCAAGAAACTTGATATGTATTTCTCATGTGGGCTTTTAGCTGTTCAGTTGTTTTGCATATCCATATCATGGATCTCCTTATCAGTAAAGATATTTTTGCTGAAATGTTTTAAGCAGTCTTTGGCCATGTGCATATAACTATTTAGTCTTATGACAACAAAATATAATGTTAATCTCATAAACATGTTCCTTCTGTCTGTATTCTGATCTAATCATTTGGGGCACAGGTTCCGGTATCTGATGGGTTAAAATCACAAAATGGAGATAGTCCGGTGTTTCCGGTAATGTATCCTGTGCTTGTTCCTGGCTTATTACCTTCCCATCAGCACCAGGAACAGATTAATCGTGGCCCAGGTCTATATGCTGTTCCAGTTCATCCGTATATGCAACCTTTTGCTGGTTTTCCATCCAATAATACTCTTATCCCTTTTACCTACAACTTACCTACGTAAGCATTCCCAAAGTCTGGCACACTGATAGGATTCTTTTTATGTTGAGTGGGAGCTTGTTATCATCTTATTACGTTATGAAACTGACTTGTGAATTTTAGGAACATACAATTAGCATTCTTGTTTACACTTGTTCTTGTGCTTCATTTTGACATTTGGGTTATTGTGAAGATGATTGTATTTATGTTATTTGGCCAAGGAAAGCTCTGCTGCTTCTTTTTTGCTTCTTTTTTCTCATAAAAAATTGAAACATGTGCTTGTACACGCGCATGCTTGATATTAGACATGTCTTTCCACGCAATGCCTTGCAAAGTGATAAATTTGCTTAAACATAAAATTTTCAGCTCTGGCTGCATCCTGCAGTTATGTGTGTTTTTATTATAATTAAATACTGTATAGTATCTAGCAGTTACTCACAGTTTCAGCTCTGATTTGCATTGATAATCTTTGTACTGCTATCAAAGAACAAAGTTCAATTTATTTTAAGTTTTTAACTAGCTTCTTTAGCTATGGGCGCATCCTGCAGTTATGCATTTTGTTATCATAATTAAATACTGTTTAGTATCTGGCAGTAAAATATGAAGTTACTCACAATTTCAGCTCTGATTCGCATTGATGATCTCTGTACTGTAATCAGAGAACAAAGTTGAATTATGTAAAAATTTTAACTAGCTTCTTCAGCTACGGGTGCATCCTGCAGTTATGCTAGTTTAGTATAACTGAGTACTGTTTGTAGTATCTGTCAGTAAAATATGTAGCATCTCACAGTTTCTATTTGTTTTGATATTTCTGTGCTGTTATCAGAGAACGAAGTTCTCCTGAGGCCAGAGAGGCCAGTGGTGAGCAGGGACAACAAGGGGAGCAACCGCAACAGCAGCAACAGGCTGGACCCCAAAGACAAGTTGTTGTTCGGAGATTTCAAATTGCTATCCAGCTTGATATACTGCTCATCTTAAAACTGGCAGCAGTTATTTTCTTGTTCAACCAAGATGGATCTAGACAGAGGCTAACTCTCCTTGTGTTTTTTGCGTCACTCGTTTACTTGTAAGTAACTGAATTGAGTTTATAGTCTTTTGCAGTTGCTTTTGAAGTTTGAGAAACAACATTACTTCATATGCCTTTTCTATATGTGCTTATGTTGATATTGCGTTTTTCCGGTGCCCGTTCGGCTGTATCTACATGTTGTAATCCAGTAATCCTGTTACCTTGCTTATTCCTGTTGAGTGCTGCAGATATCAAACTGGAGCTCTTGCACCTGTAATTCAATGGCTTTCTCAAGGCATGCGTAGGGCAGCTGCACCACCAGCCAGGCCTGCTGCTAGGCCAGACAATATACCTGCCGCTGGGGAAGCAGGAAATGAAAACGCTGGCTTAGCAGGTAACCTCTCAAGTGTTTGTTTGAACTGGCATATACAACACCTATGTGTAGCTTTATGATCTGTGTCGGCAGCACTGGAAATGCGCAAAATATTAAAAATGACGTGTTGAAATATGCATCTGCTCACACCCATGTTCTTTTCCCTCAATTCTCGATAAATAAATATGTTTAAATACACAGGTACTTGGGCATGCCGGGCATGCCAAAAGGGGATGACTCTCATCTATGAGGTTCATAGAGAGAAGGGGGAGTCGGGAGGGAGTGTCTTAAGGGATTTTAAGATAATTTATGTTGCAAGTGTCTTTGCCTTTCCTAGATCAGAATCTTTTTCTATGAGATTCTTCATTCGCGATTCGGCTGGGCAATTGGCCAGAATATAAGGCTAGTGTCATAGCGGCTTAGATCTCAAATCATGTTGGTTGTTAGTACCAAAGTAAGCGACAGTCCGCTCCCGGAATAAATAGAACGAATAAAATCTGATGATAAAAAGGAGAGTTTTTAATCATTATCTCTCAAAAGATGCTTTTTTGTCTTGTTTATACTTCAAACTTAGTTAGTTGTCAGAATATGCTTCTTTAATATGGGCAGAATATGATTACAAGGGATTCATACATTTAATAGGTCTACACGACACGGGAATATCTGTATGTATATATGCATGCTTGCAGGTTCACCTTGTAAACCTCTTGTATTATTTTTGTAATGTCATGTGACGTAATTATGTGCTACGTATCCTAAGATGTCTTATACAGTAGTAATCGATCAGTATATTGGTTGAACGATATATACACATATATAATCTTGATGTGGCAGATGGTGAGCGTATAGGTGAGAACGAGAATGATCAAGTGAATGATGGGAATAGGGGCATCATTGAGAATGAGAATGGAGGCGAAGCCGGGCAAGTCGAGGGTGGCAACCGCTTGTGGGTAATTGTAAAAGAGATCCAAATGATCGTCTTTGGTTTCATTACTTCACTTCTCCCAGGCTTTCATAACGTAGATTAGGCTGTACATAACAATTGAATCGGCTCGGCTCGTATTGGAAGAGACGTATTTATATTTTTCCTTTTTGATAATTTTGTTTTAGGGTAAGGAATGAAATCACTCATTCTTCTATGCTGAATACAAGAATTAAGATGTGTATTATACAATTAATTATTAGCTGGTGAAAAGGTGATTCTAGCCTGTTTTTACAGGCATATGGATATCATTATTATTCATTGTGCTTACATTCATAGGTGAAAAGGTGGGTATTTTGTATGTTTTTGTTTATGAAACAGATGTGAGAAATGCAGATGTATAAACTGTGACGAATCCAAATTAGAGCATAATTTATTTATTTTTCTCTTTTCAAAATAAAATAAAATTACTTCTATTGAAGTTTGTGTATGGAGTCTACTATTTAACTGATTAAACTGTTATTTCGACTTGCAGTCAGCCCTGAAACCGAAAAAACGGTAAATGGCAAAAAATAAATGGTAAAAATGTTTTAAAAAGTAGTCAATTTATCCTCTGAAAAAAAAAAGGTAGCCAATTTGGTTAACACAATGTTTTCTTTGCCATCATCATAGAAAAGTCTGTATTTCAAGTGACAAATACTTTTACCAAACTAAAGTTTTCACTAAGCAAAATGGTCTTTTAAGTTTGTCTATTCTCTTATCCCCTACTATTCCTCAAAGTCTTCTAGTTGGAACAATCTAGAACACATCCACAAGTCTCAGCTAAAGTATTTCTTTCTCACTCAGAGTAACAAATAAAAAATTGTATTTCTTTATTTGATTGAATCTGTATTTACATAAGGTGCGTCTATAGATATACATGTCACAATCAGGATACGTACAAGAAAAATAATAAGCCAGAGCAGAGCAACAATTACTTTTGCTACCCAACAAACAAATAGTTACCAGAATACCAATTAGCAAATCACATCTCAGACAGAATTCTGCTGATTCTCCGAAGCTCTTTGAGCGCGGACATGGCTGTGACTTGTTGTCCTTCGCCAACGAAGCCACTTGATAAATTTTCCGGTGCTCCGAATTGATCATCATCATCCTGCTCCAACACAGATTCAATCACCTGCAAGGCCAACAACAATGTAAATCGAACTTCAATAAGTCGAGATAAACCTCAAAAATCGTATCTCAAATGTTAGAACTGATCACTTTGTTACTGCATCAAAGAAATATTTATTATCAGCTAAATTGGATCAACATCTCAATTTCCTCATTGAGGACAAAATTTCAAAATGAGGGACGGTATTCTCTCGTTTGTAAGGGTCAGAAAACAAGGTAAGAATCCCAATCCTCCATCCCCTAATTAAAAAAAAAAAAAAAAAAAAAAAAAAAGGTGACCACGGCTTTTTTTTTTCTAATTTTCATGCAACTTCATTAATTCTTAATCAAGCAAGTCAGTAGCAAAAAATGTTCCTTAGAGTAGAGATTGGTTCACCATTTTTTGGGAGCACGACCTCCTTTAATTCATGCATCAGATTTCAAGATTAAACCATATCTAATTCAATTGGTCTTATAAAATATCATGAAGCTAAAAAATGAGAATAAATATCAAACAAATTTTGGTGCTATAATTACCTGAATGTTGTCAAGCATTGATTGACCAAGATTCCTGAGGCTAGCCATCATATTCTGGTCTACTGTTTCACCTTTGCTAGTACTGGAGGAAGAGACATCACGCCCATCCGCCACGGAACAGCCAACAACACTGTTTTGACCAATTTCAGCATTGGAATCTTTGGCTCCTTCGGATGTACTCGGTCTCTCAGAGGTTCCCTCGTTAGCGTTACGTCCCAACTTCAACAACCAATTAAATTTACCTGAAAGGGTTCTTGTGTACTGCATAAGTTTTGGAGATTTTCCCATTGAATCATCATTTTGAGTACATCTCGAAGAGACGTCAGGAGAGATGCAAGAGACGAGAAGAGGGGAGCATTTTGGGTTAGTTCTGAATGATTCAGCATCAGTTACATCAATGGACGAGTTTGATGCAACACTACTTCTTTCTGACACAGTCTCATGATCGGTGTTCCTATTATTAGGACTGGTTAGATTTGAAAGATGGAGACAATTTTCTGAACTTCCAGCACCACTCAACAGACCGCTTGGAGTCTTGTTAGTCGCATCCTGTTCATTAACCTCAACCGGATCCTGGTGCTCTACATCTTCACTGCACACTGCATTTTCTACATTATCATCTTCTCCGAGTTGCCGAGCCAGATCATTCAACAAACTTCTCCTAACAGTTGGATCAGGAAGATTGGTTCTTTCAACTTTTGTTGGTGAGGATGAATCAGACTCGGTTCTAGACGGGTGAAGATTTACTCTATCTGACCAGCCCTTTCTGATGTGGGGAAATTTTTCTTCGACACCAGCTTGCTTGTATTGTTCTTCCTGGTGGTGCAGCACTCTCCACTTCTCTTCCCAGTAGCTCTTCGGTGCGTCCTTGAGAGGAGTTCTTGGAGAAGTGGCATCTAGAGAGTGGTTATAACCCCTAGTAACCCCTGGCTTCGCTTCGTCATAAAATCCAGGTTGAACAAGCAGCTGGCTGGTGTGGTTCACATCTACTGCCAGAGTCTGCAACGATTTTGCCTTTTCCACTAGCTTCGAAAGACTTGCATCATCTGGAAAGTTCAACAATCTCTGAAGACAGGCAGTGGCATTCTCAGTGGCAAGCAATGAAGACCTTATCATAAGTATCATAGAAACTGCAAAAGCAGAAATGAATGCTCCCCTAGGTGAATCAAGGACCCCAAAGCTTGATTCTGCATCACTGTCATCTGCTATCACAAATCGTGCATTGTCACAAGCAAAAATTTCATCCCAGATTAACAAAAGCTCTTCCAGAGAGAATTCACGGCCAAATAATACCCTTAACCAGCGCAGTGAAAAGTATTGGGGTTCAACCCCTAGTTCAACAAGGTGACTATGAACAGATGAATCAACTATAGAAAGCAAATGATGCATTGCAGCAGAAGCTTCAATTACAGGGGTGAACATAGAATGTGAATTACGATAAGGAGACGGTGAGAAAAACTCTGCCATCGCAACAGCACCACCAGCACCACTCATCAAAGCATCAAACATCGAGTATGCATCATGTTCCATAAATTTCTCCGATAAGACAATACCAAGTTCACCTTCAGCTCCATAGGCATCACTAAGTAAGATAATGGTTTGTATCGCTGGATCAAGTTCAGTGAGACTAGCTATCTTAGGACTTTTTTCACATTTGCTCCCATCTTCCACAGATTCCGAGAATTTCTTAAACTCAAACTTATATGTCAAGTCATTTTCATGAAATGAGAAGCCATCGAATTTGTCAACAAAATGGTCTTCGTAAGCTTTTCTCACTTCTGAAAGGCGTTCAAGGTCAACATGAAGAACATACAACAGTGGAGCTAGGACTTCGTGCATCCCTGTAGAAAAAAAGGAAACAATAACTACAAGGACTTGAGAAATACATATCTATTGTTTAACTCAGAAATAGTATCACGTTTAAGAGGGCTTTTTAGAGGAAACAACCTTCACTATTTAAGGAATTGAGTATGCCATATAATAAGGAGGTAGTCCTAGATTTTCAAAATTTGAACTTCCATTTATGCCAAATGACAAAGCAGGAAAACAGCCAACGAATTTCAAGAGACTTCAGGGATTTTCAAAATTTGTACTTCCATTTAATCCTGACTCTTTTACATTAACAATTGCAACCCTCAAAAGAATAAATTCCAACAATGTGGTTTGAACTAATCACATATTTCAGTCCACATATCTCACAGATAGCTTCAAACCGAACTGATGCTTTAGAAAATCAAAAACCTCCTTATCACTGCACCAGAAGATTGCTTCGCACACACAAAAGCATAAGATTATATAACTAATAGTTGAAGTACCACACATACTAATAGATCTATTGCACCTTGTCGGTAACAATTCAAATTAGAAAACATTTTCTACCTTGTCTGTAGCCATACTCTGGGTGACTAAGACACCAAAGCAATAAAATCCTCAGTAAGATGCCTTGGCATCCACTTGTTTGGAAGTAGCTGCCTCTTTCAGGGTACAAACGTGTTAAATCTTGATCAACCATTCTCTCCAGTTCAGCATTTCTAAAGAAGCGACCCCACATGCTATCTACAAGATGAAAGCGAAAAAATAATGACTTTAAAGATGAAAATGCCCAATAGTTAACAAGGCAACATTAAGGCCTGCAGGCTAGAGAATAGTACATTGGGACAAATATAACAAGAAAACAAAATCTACCAGGATTTTGCGACAGTGGATTGTCTATGACGGGATCAGGAGAACTACTTCCATCTTTTGGCACATGAGGATCAACCAGAAGTTGTCTCCTCAATGCAGCATACCTGTTAACTCACATTACAACAGTTACAGAAGATAAGGAAACTTGGAGATAGTATAGTATAGTTCTGTCAAGAAACTTAAGAAGTCATGATTCACCTATTCAATATAGTTGACTTTATTTATTTTAGCTCCTCGTAAATTAAAGGCGATAAACAATTTCAGTTTTCTTGCCAGCACCATTACCATGAGGCAGTCACCAACATATCTTGACAAATATTGAATCATGATAAACAAGTGACATACGACATCTAATGCTCCAAGGCAAAACAAAATTCCATTATTTTGTTCCCTAAACATGAATATCAATAGACAAAACAAATCATGCATGAAATTGACAAACAGAGTTACCAAAACTACCTAAGACATACATTTAGGTACAATGCGAGAAACTACATCAAGAAATTCATCAGTGTTGGTCAACAATAAAATATTAGATGCTTATCCTACAGAAAGCGTGGAAAGCATTACTTTCTGCGAGAATCGGCGGTGACGCGGCGAAGATCGTCGGTGGTTGCAGAAGGAGAAGATGGTAAAATCCCCAAATCCACGCGCCATTTGACCCCTCTAAGGCCACCAAAACGACGTGAACCTGACGCCGTTTCCGGCATTGCAGTTTCCATAATATCTCGGATATATTTCTCCTTAATTCCTATCCTTTCTTCTTCCCTGGAACGGCTTATCTTCCCTTCCACTTTTTTTTTTTTTTTTTTTCCTCCAATCCAGCTAAATTACCGAGAGATTCATGATCCCGAAGGCCTTAATGATAATTTTCATATGCTAAAGTTTCTGATTTCTAAATAGCATCACCAATTCACGGTCAGAATGTAGATTTTCACCGGTTGCCGCTGCAATCGGCGGCGAACCACTGCCCTAAATTTCAACAACATTTTCTCTTAATTTGCAGAAGAATCGGATTCCCGCTCAAGCGGTTAGCGTGAAGATTCAGAGAGCTTTGTGGAGATTAGCTAAAGAATATAAATTATGGCGAGTGCATGACATTAAGAAAAGATGAAAAGCAAGAGACTTAGAGAAAATCCAGGCACAAAGGTTTTTGGGTGGAGAAATAGAGAAAATTTTGCAACAGACGAGCCGAAATCTAGAGAGAGAAACGGAAGGTGGAGAGATAAAGGAAGAGAAAGGTGAATTGTAATTGTAATTGTAACTGTAATTGTAATCACAATAAAAGGATAAAGATACTATAAAATAAAATAACTACTCGATCTAGCTTGCCAACCAATTACTAATACGCGCGCTCTCTCTTTCTAAACTCAACAATCAAAACTAGTTTAAAAAAAAAAAAAAAAAACAATAAAAACTAGTTTAATTTCTTGTCTTTCCATTTGCTATTTGTTGCACTGACATAATAATTAATAATTTGATTTTAGTATACGAGGAAAAAGTTAAGCGTGGGATGTAGGGGAGCGTTTGGTTTGGCCGCTTCCATGATTCCATTTTTGTCCCACCAAATCATTGCTCACATTTTCTAAATTTATTACATCTAGGGGGTCTATTGGACTTGGAGTCTTGTTGAAATTTTAAAGAGTTTGAAAATACAATGGACTTTGGAAATTTATAGACTCTGTGTTAAGTTTGGAGAATTTTATTATTGACTTTGAGTAGATTTTGATCGATTTCGATGGAGTTCAAATCATTGAATTCAGCAATCGCTGGCGTACAGCGCGCGCTAAAGATAAAGCCAGTGCTCGTTGGAGTCCAACCAACGCTGAAGTAAACGCCAGCGGTCGCTGGCTTCACGCACTCGTTGGGTTTCATACGCAGATATAGCTCCCCCTTGATGATATTGCATCTTTTGGTTTCCTGCATATTCTTCATCTCCATAATCTAATTGTTCGTCGGTCACTGGATCCATGAATGCGAGCTATTCTTACCAATATGTCTCCCTGCCTGATTATAGGAACAAGTAGAAGAGAAAACCCAACATATTTACAACTCTATCAGCAAACATACAAATCATAAATCTTTTTAATTTCAGTTATCCCTATAATATTTATTACGCGTTCTTAAAACTACCTATTAGGAGAAATAGATAATCCGATTAAGAAAATATAGCATTACAATGAAGTAATCCACAAAAATAAATCCCCGCTACAAAAAATAAGTTCGATTATAGCAAGCATTTCTCCGTTCTAAAAAAATTAAAGGACTACAATAAAAATATGTACACGTAGTGAAATAATGCCTCGAGTTTGAAACGGCAGTGTAACGATCGGTGATGACAGCTTTTTGGTGGCTGTGGACAAGAATTGAAGCAGCTGGAATGGACCCCAACAGTCGCTGGGAACACGCCGGCGCTGGTAAACGTGAATCCATCAAAATCTCGTGGTCGAAGCTCGAATTTCGTCCAATACAATTTTTTGGTTAAAATCCACCAAAGTCGATGGAGATAGAAATTCCATGGAGTGTTGAATACCACTAGATTTTAAAGGAGTTTCCAAAGTCATGATTGAATACCACTAGATTTTAAAGGAGTTTGAAAAGTTTGGATTGAATACACCCAAACTTTCAAGCTCCTTAAAAAAGAAGTGAGATTATACCATTTTCCTTAAGATTATACCATTTTCCTTAAGATTAACTAGTTTTCAATAATTACTTAGACTATCTGCATCCCTTAGAGACCATTAGGGTGCTCTAAGGGGTGCTCTAGCACTAGAGCACCCTTAGAGACCTCTACCGCTGCATCCTAAGGGTGCTCTAAGGGTGCTCAAGTACAATATTAAACAATTCTCCATTTTCATTTATTAAATTAATTCATTTATTTGTAAATAAATTAAAATACATTAATTAATAAATAATACGAATTTTCCATTAATATTTAAAAATTGAAAAATTACATGCCGCACACAATAAAAAAAAAATACTACATAATTAAAAAAAAGTACATAAAACTAAAATTACGAACTAAAACTACGCCCACCCCCGACGTTGCTTCACCTCCTCCACCATCATCTTGTGAACATGGAGCTGCTCCGGAGTCATAAATCTCGTAACCCTGGAGACAACTTCCAAGTCGGTGGCATCACGTCTCTGCTGAACATATTCGGCCCGGATGCGTGCATTTTCCAGCTTCGCGCGCGCTGATTCCCGTAGCGCCTGGGCGATCTCATGCTTGGCCTCGGCGAACTGGCTAAGTCGGGCACCATATCGATCCATGACAGATTCGAACTGGGACGACTCCTCTACCGGCTTCTTTCCTTTGGACCTTGCCCTGGCCCTTGCCGCATCTCGACCCTCCGGTCGGGGAGGTGCGCTTTCTCCTTCAGTGGACTGGGCCTCCTCCGCTGACGGCTGAGACTGAGTAGATGTGTAGTTGCCCTCCGCCGTAGTCTTCATCCTCTTCATGGAGGTTACGTCTGAGAAATTGGCGAGGTGGAACTTGGGGTTGTCTTTGAGAATCTCCCAAGCTGTGAAATAGTGGAAAGAAGGTGCCTGGCCATTTTTCTTGTAGATCTCTTGGGCCTGGGCATGCACATACCCGTCATCGACGCCGCTTGGCCGATGAGCTTGGGCTTTCTGGAAAGCGCTCATCCAGTGTTTAACGGCAGTCTGAATGCGGCCGAAGAAGCTCTTCACGACTTTCTTGTTGAGATTCAAGTTGAACTTCTTGTTGAAGCGCTCTTGGATAGCGCCCCAATATCTCTCGCCGGACTGGTCGCATCCGACGATGGAGTTGCAGGTCTCCTCCACCCAAAATCTGTGCCATGTAGCTGGCTTGTTCGTCAGTGTAGTTGTGCCGCTTGGCCCGGACGGGTTCCGAGTTATCTTCCTCGGTAGCGGCGGCGGCGATGGCTTTGCCCTTGCCCTTCTTTTTTCTTCCTCCGGCAGCGGGCTGAGACGGCGGCGGTGCCAAAATGAGGTGATCCTCGGTATGGGTCCCGGACTTTCGGTGTCAGGGGAGAACGACGGGTAGGATTCGGCGGAGGCCGCAGTGTTGAGGTTGATTGAATCAATCCATGCCCCCGTGAAATAGTTCCCTTCGTCGGACATGTCGGGATACCACGCCGACGAATATGGGTTGTTGGGATCCATAATCTTTTTTTAGGATAAATTTGTTGAAGAAATGAAGGAGATGAAAAAATGTTGAGGGACGAAAAGAATGAGAGGTGTGAAAATGAGGGAGATGAATATGGGTATTTATAGGTAAAAATAATTAAATAAAAAAATAAAATAAAAATGCATTCTTACCGTTCTGCTGCTAAAAATCCACCTGTTGCCATTTAATTTTTTTAACGTTGGGCCGCCATTTTTTATTTTTATTTTTAATTTTCGGCCCGCGCGTGCAACCACGCGCTGTCTCGAGTTGTGCTCGAGCTCTTCCCCCCGCCATGCAGCCAGCTCGAGCTACCCCGTGCTCGATCCCGGCTCGAGCACCCCCGTTCAAGCCCCGTTGCAGATAGTCTTAGGGGTGACTGGTATGAAGGAATGAGCTGGGAATAGAATGACCATTCATAGAGTCATACCCAGTCTCATGACTTGTATCATTTTATTGTTAAGAATGGTCATTCCCGAATGAATAACTTATCCCATGAGTTTGGGTTTAGTCATTCCTCCACTACCCCTTGGTATTAGCTAATTCTTATCTTCAGAAAAGATGATGATGATGATTATTATAATTATTATTATTATTATTATTATTATTATTATTATTATTATTATTATTATTAAACAATTATATAATGAGTAATATTTAAATAATACTAATAAATAATAATAATTATTATTATAAATATTACTATAACATAATTATAATAAAAAACATAAATATTAGCAATCATTATTACATTATTATTAAGTTAATTATATTAATTATAAAATAATAATAATAATAATAATAATATTATTATTATTATTATTATTATTATTATTATTATTATAAAAGGTAATCCATCCATATAGCCACTTTGACTAGGTTGACTACAATAGTTGTCAAGGAACTTAATATGGTTAAATTCTAGCCAAAATGTGTTTTTTGGACCAAAATACCCTTACATATCATTTTTTCTCTTTTTCTCCTCATCTCTTTTCCTCTTTCTCTTTCTTCTCTTTCTTCTTCTCTCTCCCCATCGTGTTTCTTCCGCTGCTACTTTCTTCTTCATTTTTTTTCTTCTCTTCTTCCTCCCGTCGCCGCCGCCCCCCCTCCCGTCGCCGCCGCCATCGTCCCGTCGTCACCGCTCTCTCTCTCTTCTTCCCGTCGCCGTCGCTCTCTCTCTCTAGATCTGTTATCGCTGCCTCCACTCTACGACTTTCTCTCCCCGCCTCTCTCCTCTACCTCATCTCCTCCGCATGGCTTCCGAAAGTGGTCGCGATGAGCAGCCCGACGGAGAAAAAGAACCAGTTCCCTCCGATTCCGGTGACTACAGAGAAGAAGAAGAAGAAGATGGAAGAAAAGAGAAAAAGGTAGAAAAAGGTAGAAGAAGAAGATCTGCAGATCTAGTTTCGAAACTGAAAATTTTAAGTGTATGTTGTTGCGAATTTTGAAATTCGCAACATAATATACAAATTTCGTATATAGTGTTACGAATTGTGAAATTCGTAACAAACTGTGCATTTTGATTCGTTTATTTGAAGTTACGAAAGTAGAATTTCGTAACATGTTTGTGATAATTGGAAATTTTCAAAATGAAGCATTTTATGTTATGAAATTAGCATTCGTATTGAATAATATGTTGCTAATTCATATTTTCGTATCACGTTTTTGGAATTTCGATTATAACAATTTCGTAACATGTTTGTGGCTATGTGAAGGTTTCGAAACTGAAATTGTTAAGTATTTGATGTTGCGAATTTTGAAATTCGCAACATAATATACGAATTTCGTAACATGGAACTGATACGAAATGATAAAATCTTAACAGAAAGTCAAGGCATAGTGATACGAAATGACAAAATCGTAACATGGAATCAAGGTATACAGAAACGAAATGCCAAAATCTTAATAGTAAGTCAAGGCATAGTGATACGAAATGCCAAAATCGTAATCTGTTATGTTACGAATTTATTAATTTCGTAATACGAAATCAACGATTGATGATATTGTTGTTACGAATTGTATGAATTCGTAATGTCTTATGTTACGAATGTATGAAATTCGTAACACAAATTAAAGATTGTTTTTGTGTTACGATTTGTTATTTTCGTAACTGATTTATTACTATTTGTTGATTTCGTAACGATACGATTTGTTACGATTTTGTTTTGGTGTTACGACTTATTTGTTTTCGTAATTGCTTTATCATGTAGTGTGGTGTTACGAAATCATAAATTGGTAATAGAGAAACAAGACACATTTGATTCGAAATATTGAATTCGTAACATGGAATCATGACAAACTGATACGAATTCATAAGATCGTAACATGGAATTATGACAAAGTGATACGAAATCATAAATTCGTAACAGAGAAACAAGGCATATTGATACGAAATGTAAACTTCATAACAGAGAAACAAGATACGAAATGTAAAATTCCTGACATAGAACTGATACGAAATGATAAAATCTTAACAGAAAGTCAAGGCAGAGTGATACGGAATGACAAAATCGTAACAGAATATTCAATACAAATGCTAATTTCGTAACATAACATGATCCGGTGGTGTTTGGCGGCAAGATTCTTCTGCTTGAATATCCATTCTATCTGTAATAAGCAAACAATTAAACCAATTCAGTATTTCAGAACATGTAACACATGTTACGAAATTATAATTTCGTAACTTCAAATAAACATATGAAAATACAAAGTTAGTTACGAATTTCAAAATTCGCAACATTATATACCTAAAAATTTCAGATTCGAAACCTTCAAAAATCCTCAAACATGTTGCGAAATTGTAATTTCGCAACATTTGATGACCGAAATTCCAAAAACATGTTACGAAAATATGAATTAGCAACAGATTATTCAATATGAAATTCGTATATTTTGTTGCGAATTGTGAAATTCGTAACATTATATGCTTAAAAATTAGTTTCGGAACCTTCAAATAGTCCCAAACGTGTTGCGAAATCGTAATTTCGTAACGTCAAATAAACGAATGAAAATGCACACGTAGTTACGAATTTCGTGACATTATATACGAAATTCGTATATTTTGTTGCGAATTGTGAAATTCGCAACATTATATGCCTAAAAATTTCAGATTCCAAACCTTAAAAAATCCTCAAACATGTTGCGAAATTGTAATTTCGCAACATTTTATGACCGAAATTCGAAAAACGTGTTACAAAAATATGAATTAGAAACAGATTATTCAATACGAAATTTGTATATTTTGTTGCAAATTGTGAAATTTGCAACATTATATGCTTAAAAATTTTAGTTTTGGAACCTTCAAATAGTTCCAAACGTGTTGCGAAATCGTAATTTCGTAACGTCAAATAAACGAATGAAAATGCACACGTAGTTACGAATTTCACAATTCGCAACACTATATACGAATTGTATTACGAATTGTGAAATTCGTAACATTATATACCTAAAAATTTCAGATTCGAAACATTCAAAAAGCCTCAAACATGTTGCGAAATTGTAATTTCGGAACTTTAAATTAACGAACCAAAATGCACAGTTAGTTACGAATTTCACAATTCGTAACACTATTATACGAACTGTGTTACGAATTGTGAATTTCGCAACATTATATACCTAAAAATTTCAAATTCGAAACATTCAAAAAGACTCCAACATGTTGCGAAATTGTAATTTCACAACGTCAAATAAACGAATGAATATGCACAATTAGTTATGAATTTCACAATTCACTACACTATTATACGAATTGTGTTACGAATTGTGAATTTCACAACATTTAAAAGGACTCTAATATGTTGCAAAATTATAATTTCGTAACGTCAAATAAACAAATGAAAATGCACAAGAAGTTACGAATTTCACAATTCGCTACACTAATATACGAATTGTGTTACGAATTGTGAATTTCGCAACATTATACACCTAAAAATTTCAGATTCGAAACCTTCAAAAAGCCTCAGACATGTTGCGAAATTATAATTTCGTAACTCAAATAAACGAATAAAAATGCACAGGAAGTTACGAATTTTACCATTCGCTACACTATCATACGAATTGTGTTACGAATTGTGAATTTCGCAACATGTCTGAGAAAACAGGTATGAGAAAAAAAAAAGCAGATCTACTTTCAGAAGAAGAAAAAAACGCAGATCTACATGTCTGAAAAAAAACTAGATCTGAAGAAAAACGACGGAGCGGCGGAGCACGGCGGATGGTAGACGATGGAGCAGCGGACGGAAAAAGGCTGGGAAGGAGAAGAAAAGAAAAAGTGAGAGAGAGGTAGAGAAGAAGAAGAGGCAAGTGGGGGGGGGGGGAGAGAGAGAACAACAGCAGAGAGAAAACTTATTGGCGAAGAGGCAGCGGCGGACGGCGGATGGTGGAGCAGCGGACTGCGAAAGGTTGGGAAGGAGAAGATGAGGCGGAGGAGACGAGGCGGGGAAGAAGAATCATGGAGAATGGAGGTGGCGGAAGTTTTGAGGTAGAAAACTTGGGTTTTCTGGTTTTCTGGTGTGGGAGAGTTTTTTTAGAGAGAGAAAAAAGTTAGATGGGAAATGAAATGGGGGATGACACGGTTTCTTTGTTTGAAAAATGAAAATAACTTGTACAATGTAGTAAGGGTATAATTGTCTCAAAATCACATTTTTGGCTATATTTTTACCATATTATGTTCCTTGACAACTATTGGTATCTAAGGGGGGTTTTTGCTATATGGGTCTTTCACTCTTATTATAAAATTATTAAGCTAACTATAATAAAAAATATTATTATTGTTATTAAGCTAATTATACTAATGACAATAAAATAATAATATTAAAATAATAGTAATTATTTAAATAATAATAACTTTTATGAGTATTATAGTATTAATATTATTATATTTATTATTAATATACTAAGTATAAAAAAAAAATATTTAGAAAATAATTATAATAATAATTATTATTATTATTATGATTAAACTAGTTAATAATTATATTTAAAGTAATTATAAAAAATGATCATTCCATTCCTTGTGTAGTACCAGTCATAAGAATGTCATTCATTAATTCATTCATTTCCCAACTCCATTCGATTACAATGGTCATTCCATTCCTACTAAAATTCATTCATGTCTACCAATCGCCCCCTTAGAGTTACCCCGCGTTGCATTGCACAACGCGAGTATAATTCACTTTTTGACATTTCTAAATATCAAATAGAACATTATTTAGTTATTATTATTTATATTATAATTAAATATTTCAAAGTAATTATTTTTTTTTAAAACAATTAACCTAAAATAATACATTCTACAAACAAAAAATATTAACTAAACGTGACTAGGGGTTTGGGGGTAATTGGACCCCTGAGATTTGTGAAAAAAATAGGGATATATTAGTCATTATCTGTATAATTTAGGAAATTAAGATATGTTTAATAATGTTAAATATGAACCCTAATGTTATGCTTGTTATTTGGTGCAGTTGATTTAATGATTTCCTTTTTTCTTTGAGTTCCTTTGTTCGATTCTCATTGCACACAATTGTGTTTGTCTATTTTTTTGCCTTTCTAATTTTTTATTTTATTTTTTCCTTCATCTATGTTTCCCTCATTTTTTAATTTCTTCTTCCTTTTTTCATTGTGCTTGTTTATTTCTATTTTTTTAACTCATTCGTTTGTGCTTGCATATTTATTTTTGTTTTCCTTCATTTGTGTTTGCCTCCAAATGAGATATATTTAACCTCTTTTCATGTATGACCTCCAAATATTCTTGATGTTCTAAAAAAGTTCTTGATGTGTAACATATTTTGTTTTAACAATAACGATATTTTTATACCTTGGTTCAATTTTAAAAGTTTATATTACTATTTTGTTGAGATCGAGTCTTAGTAATATTTTGCTCATTAAGTCATCATCTTATATCATGAAATTTATCTAATTTATATTTGAAATATTCTTTTCATTGAGTTGATTTTTTTATTTTTAAAAATATTATGTTCATATTAAAAAGTGTTATATATTTTTTGCATGTAAAAAAAAACACTATTATAAGTTGAATCCCCCTGAATCAAATTTCTGGCTTCGTCACAGAACGTGACAAACAATAAAATAACAAACTACTACTTTCTATGTCCCGCTCATTTTGTCTCACTTCCATTAAATAGATGTCTCACTCAATTAGTCACATACCAAATAAGGAAATAATTTACTCTTCAAAATACTTCAAAAGTGGTGGGACCTACTCACTTCCTATCTTTTTATCTTTATTCTTAATCTTGTGCCCAACAGTAAGGGGACAAAATGAGCGGGACGGGGGGAGTATTAGTATAATAATGTGTTGGAAAAATTAGTAAAGTTTTGATTAATACCAAAACTCAATTGACCCCAACCGAGTAGATGTGCTTTGAAGTCTGTTAGATAGACTCATTGTTTGAGCATAAAGATTTTATCTTTACATGATTCGAGCTGAGAGAATTATTGAAGATGAAGTCCAACTGATCAAGAGTTTATCCCACAATTGACTCCGGAACTTGAGCTACACAGTTGGCTCATCAACTATGCTCAGGACTGTGGCAGTCATACGTGATAAAAAGATCGAAGCAAAGAATTGGATCAGAATTCAAATTTAAAAAGCCCAAGGTCGCGTGAAAGTTTGAGAGACTGTTATTTCCTAATTTGGGCCTACACAAAAGATGTGCAGTTCGAAAGCAAGTTTCACAGTTGCCATTTTAGAAAAGTCAGTGGACTTGTAAGAAGAGTCTATCACTTTCCATGACAGAGGTCAAATGGCTCTTTCCAATGGCTAGTTCGACATCACCGCCTATAAATAGAGTCTCACTCTTGATGTGAAGACCACGAAATACTGAAACGCTAGAAAGATCGAAGCTTACAAGTGCTAGAGTTCTCCCCTCTCCTTGTGTTCTTTTACATTTCTTAGCTCTTCTAGAATTCTTTCTTAGATTGAGCCTTAGAAGTTTCATTACTCGATTCCTAAGCCTTAACACTCATTCCAGAGTTTAGCCTTAGAAGTGGGAATCAACACTGTTATAAGTTGATTTTCATAATTGGAAACCACAAAAAAAAATTCCTTTTCACACCTTAACCAGGTTTAAAGGTTCTAGGTTTTTCTGTACCCGCGAATAGAAAGGTTAGGTCTTGTTGAACCCGTAGTCAACTGTAAAAGGTTGCTTGGTACCCGAAAACCAAGTGGAAATGCTTTAGTAGTGCGCGTAAACTACTAAGTGTTTACAAACAGGAAAGTTGGTAATGGACGTAGGAGTTCAACTCTGAACCACGTAAAACTCTCTTGTAATCACTTTCTTTAAGTTATTGATTTTCACTAACTAAGAACTAACTCTCAAGCATATTTACAAAATGCACTAAACGTTTTGCGAACTTGACCTTCGCTTTGGATTCTCTCTAAAAACGAATTAACACAATTCCACCAAACTTCCGCATCGTACTTAATACCTCAGTCGGTTGATATACAGTTGACCCTTAATCAAAGAAGTCAATTGTATTCCTAACTAAGTGTATACTCCAACTGAATTTCATAGTTGTCGAGTAAACAAAATTGTGTTTTAATTAAAAATTTGTACTAGTGTATTTCTCCCATACACTAGTTGACTCGTATTGGGACCATGAAGTGGTATCAGAGCAGTGGTTCAAAAGACTGCAATTTCTATTAAACTGGGTTGTGAAATAAGATTTTTCAATGGTCAACTGAACAAATCTTTTGAAAATCCTTAGTGCGTTCTGTTGCATATCTCTTTTGCTTGTATTTCGTATTTCAAGATAATGAACCCCACGCTTGTTGGAAGTCTGCCTGAGATTACAGTGGATGAGTACTGCACATAGAAATTCACATTGAAGATACAACTAACGACCAAACATCCAAGGATGTGGGAAACTATTTCCCTTGGACCAATTCAGATAACCGAGAACATCACGGTTCCCTCCGCTACACTTGGTTTGAGAGAAGTTATAACCAGAGTGGAACTGAAGGATCCTGCAATGCCTCCACAAGTGGAATATTGATATATATCTTTCGAAATATCTCAAGGATCTTGGAGAATTGTTCCTTCATGCTCTCCTTCTTGTGGCGTTGGGAAAACAGCATAGGAGGACGATAAGGAGGTGGTTTTTGTGTTACCTCTTCCTTTTGGCTTTGATTCTCCTCTTTCACCACTTGAATATCCTTAGAGCTTTCATTCTTAGCTTCTTCAATTGGAATCTCCGGCTCTTCATATGAAGTCTCACTCCTAAGCGTGATGGCCATGCATTGCTCCTCTGGATTGATCACCGTATTGCTAAAAAATATCCCTTGTTGATGTTGGTGTAGAACCCTAAAAATTTGAGCCTAAAAATTTCGTTTTAAGTATATAAAATAATTAGAATAAAATTTAATAATAGGACGGTCACTTATTCCCGATCAATTTAAAATTCCTAAATTATATAAAATTTAGATGATTCATGCATTGCATAAACACGAGCATTCATATTATGTGATTTGAGTGAATTACTTTTATATAATTGTTTTTTATACAATATTGTGATTAATTAGAAATAATAATCAAAAGATGAATTATAATATATATATATATATATATATATATATATATATGAAATACTTGTCTATTTAATTATTAAGAGAAATATTTTTATGGAATAATATCGATATTGGTCTCGTTAGGTTCGAAATAATTAACTCTATTCGTATGCTCAATCGAAACTTCGATCCGTTAAATAAATAACGTATAATGGAAGAATAATCAAAATACTATATAAAAGAAAATTATATAATATAATAATATAAACATTATATATATAAGTGAATGTGTGTGCGGGCGGGAGAGTTGTGTGTGCGCGCCGTAAGTGTAGGTGTGTGCGTGTGTATAAGTATGTGTTAGGAATTTTTTTTATTTATTTCCTTAACTAATAGAATCATTAGTATCTAGTAATAGATAAAAAGAAAAAGAAAATAGATTAAGAGGAGAGAGAGTGAAGACGGCAGAAGAGAGAAAGAGGGAGAAAAGATTTGCAACATATGAAATTTAAATACAATCATTATATTTTTCCCTTCTCCCAAAATCACCATCCGTAATCCCCAATCAGAATGAAATAGAGGTAATAATATTCCTAGTTGCCTACAGATTCCCCCTCCCCTTCATTCACGTTAAGAATTTGCAGATGAAACACACCACTCTCACCATTTTCTACAACTCATCTTCTCCATCAAACCTTATTTTCTATTTTCTTCTACCACCATCCATTCCCACCGAAACCACCACCACCACCTAGGAAAGCCGGAGAAACGGTAAAAAATGAGGAGAAGGAGGAGCAGCCGTGAGGGAGGAAGGAGAAGGAGCGAGAACTGAGAGTAAGAAAGAAAGGAGAAGAAGAAGGCTAGGTATAAAGACTAAACCCTCGTTTCTCTTATTTCTTCCTTCTTTTCAATATCTTAGAAGCATGTTTAGGGAAAGAAAATGGTGGAACCTTTGGTCTTGGTGTGAAGAAGATAATGTTTATGCGATTTTCATAGTGTAGTGGAAACAAAGATGATTTTGAGTGGTCTTGATACTTGTTGTGAAGTTATACTCGATTATATGCATTCTAGGAAGAGCATGACTTAGGAAGGTGTATTCTTCATAATTATATGGTTACTATAGATGACATGTGAGTGTGTTTAAGGCTGAAAACCGAGTATATACTGTTGTGTTGGTGTTTTGGGTTTGAATAAATTAAGCTTGGAATGAATTGTGTGCAACATATGAAACTTCACTGATCTGATTTGTCCATTTGAATATGATAGGTTTCGAATTTGACTCTCAAATTTTTATATGTTGTAGATAACCATGTTAGGAAAGTCGTGTGAATTTTTCAGAATTTTTCGTTGAAGCATGTAATTTTGGTGGATTTAATATACTACTACTCTTGTTTGAAAATGTTAATCTGCACAGAAAAATGTATAAGTATTTTTCTCCTTTGATTCATAACTTTTGAAGGCTTAGCCTTTTAGAAATTGAAACTAGACATCCTAAGGATTCTAAGTTGATACTCATCCCTTGTGGCCAAATGAACGATTTTATATTGAATTTTCAAGTAAACTGTTGTGCAGTAAAACTTCAACTTTTGACAGATTCACTGATCTGCAAACGAGTCCCCGTTTGGACAAGTAAAACTTTATATTTTTGAAGTGTAGTAACTTCTGAAAACTCTCTTATGTGTTAAGAGCATCCTATAAAAAATTCAAGCTATTTTGAGCTCGTTTACTATTTTAATCGGAATTTATGGTGATGATCGTCTTGAAGAAAACTCTGCAGAAAATGATTAGTGTGATATTTTATGTTAATTTCGGTTTTTCGGTAAAAATATGACTAAATTGCATATCAAGACATGTTATAACATTCTTACAAGTTAAAGTGATGATTTATGAATTATTTGATGACTAGAAGAATTTATTTTGTGTGCTAAATGATTATTTATTAAAATTGAGCTAAGTTGTTTGGGCCAAAAATAAATATAATGGACTTAGGGCAGTGGGCCAAATTTTCAAATTTGTATGTACTTGGGCAAAATTAATAAATTGTGTGCGTGGGCTATATCGTTTGGGCTTGAATTAAAATATTGTGGGCTTTTGAATTAATTTCGGTTGAGCCCGAATTTGTTTTAAAGATGGGCTATATCCTATAAAATCGAATGTACCTAGTAAAATAAAATTGGACCTATGTTGTTATAAAAGAAAATCCCCCAAACTAGCACTTTTCTTATAGTTTTTTTTTTTTAATTTTAGCACCCCTTATAATTCTTTAAAAATTTAGCACTTCCTCTCTTTTTTACCCTCACTTTATTTTTTTATTTCCCATCTTATCCCATCTTCTTCTTTTCTCTCTTCCCTTCCTCTTTATTTTCTGTCTTTCTTCCTCTTTCTCTTTGTAACCTCATCGTCGCCGCCATCGCCGCTGCTGCCTTACCTTCATCGTCACCGCCGTCTTACCGCCGCCTTCCCGCCGCCTTCCTCATCTTCTTTTCTCTCTCTTCCATTCCTCTTTATTTTCTCTTCATAAGTTTGACTTATTTTCTGATTTGTTGAGTAATACAGTTTTATGTGTACTTTTCGTCGAAGAGATTGTATAGTTGGTTTATGTATGCAATGGCTTACGATGTCAATCCAATTACAATACTTCTGATTGGTAGACTATTTTGTGGGTAGATATCATCTCTCTCTCTCAGATCTGTAAAATCTGGTAGATTCGGCCCTCATCACCACCACATACGGGTGGGAAACGATGAGGCGAAGCTAATGGTCTTGGTCACAATCCTCGATTCAAAGTATCGTGGCCGAAATTCACGAAAAAACTAGACGGCCGGAATTCGTGAAAAAAAAAAACAGATCTGGAATGTTGAAAATTTTTCCATGGTTTTGGTGAGATCACAATTTTTTTTCCATTTTTTTTGTGACTTCACAAATTTTTTTAAGTGACTTTACAAATTTTTTTTGATGACTACACAAATTTTTCCTTTTTTTTTCTGACTTCACAAAAAATTTGTGGCCGGCAACAGTGGTGGCACGGCGGCGGTGGCGGTGGATAAGTGGTGGTGATTCTTTTTTTGTTGAGTCTCAAATTTTTTTGTGGCCGCCGGCGACAGTGGCGGCGACGGCGGTGGTGGCAGCGGCGGGGTTGTGGTGGTGGAATGTTTTTTTTTGTTCAGTCACAATTTTTTTTTGTTACTGGATAGATAATGGAAGGGCAAAAATATTAAAAAGTGCTAAAATTTAAAGAATTTATAAGGAGTGCTAAAATTTAAAAAAAACTATCTAAGAAGTGCTAGTTTGCAAATCTTCTCTTGTTATAATGACTATTATGTTGTTGGGTTGGACTATCCTAAGTTAATAAAAAGAAATATGAAATGGATTAGTCTTATATGATTAATGAAAATATGATAGTCCAACATGACTTGTTTATGTGTGATGTGAACACTTAGTCCATATCTATATACAATTAAATGTGAAGTTGTATATTATATGATTAATGTTATTATTATTTATGCATGATTAAGGGCAAACTCTTTATAAATACCTTTTGATAAAAGGTAGAAGTTTTTTTACACTCTTTTATAAGAGTATAAGTTTTCTATACCAAAATTACTTAAAAGACTAAAATATCCTTACTTGTGATAAACAAATAAAAAAAGACAAAAAATTGACTTGTTTGGTTTTTCTTGTTTTTTTATTTTCACATGTTTCTCTCTCTCTTTCTCTTTCTCTTTCTTCTTCTTCTTCTAATAATCCCTAAATCAAAATAATATCACCAACCAACTTTGATGACATTAAATTTTGAACAATGTTCATTTATGTTTTGGAAGAGAGGTTGTTTACTCTCATTAAACACACAACAACTAATGTAATTGTGTAGTGCAAAATTCTCAAACACACGAATTTGAAACTAACGACATAGAGAAGAAGAGAGAAGTGGGTCTCTAAGAAAAAAAATCACGATAGTTAAAAAGAAGAAGGAGGTAAAGCTCAAACGGAAGGCTTTCGTGTTTCTGGGGTAGAAAGAAGGTATGCAACTATATTCACCACGTAAAATATAATTTTTTTCGACGAATTTTTATACCTACGATGGACTCATTTTTGCACACGATGGTAGAAAATTTTCATGTACATGAATTATATGTTGATATTTAGTCATAAGAGAGTAATTTGCATGTTTAGGAACGTTTTTAGAAGTAAAATAGCCGTAAAAATATATCCATGTCGTGTGCATGAGAATTTTGCATTTTCTGGGCCCATTTTTCGCCACCCATGATGGCCATCGTAGGTTTCCACCATGTGTTGCCACCGTGGACACCCACGATGGCTATACACGATGGCAACCCACGATGGACCATCGTGGGTTGCGAAAAGGTGCCCGCGGTGGCAACTGTAATATCCTGAATTTTTCTAAGTCTTTAAAAAATATACTAAATGAGTTTACATGTCTTAATGATGTGCTTTGAGTGATAAACATTTTCAAGAAAATAAATTTTCTTGCAAAATTACTAAAATGCCCTTACGTGCCCTAATGTGATTTTTCTCGTTTCAATTATTCGAATCGAGTATGTGATGCATCGATTGAGCCTTATTATATGAGATTAAGCATGAGTATGAATTTCGGAAAATTCTGAGAACTTTTACTTTTTAGTGAATAGTAATGAAAACCGAGAAATCACTATTCACCGACAGACTCTGAATTTAGTCTAATTAGTGTCTTTTGAATCTAGAATTTATTCTAAGACCCTTGAGATATATTAGAAATTTTTCAGAGATAATTTGAGAGAAGTTTTAAAAATAATTGCTTAACGACATAATTAGCCGAGCAGTTTTTAAGATTTTCTTCGTTACTTGGAATTTTGATCTGAAAATTTGGTATTTAGATTCTTTGATTTATTTAGTAAAGAATGAGACGAGTTAGAGTGAAATTGGACGTCGAGAAAGAGTCGAGGAGAGTTTTAAGTCATTTGAGAGATAAACGAAATGATACGGATATATTCCACCGGAAAACTTTTTCTTCCGGAGAAAATTATATCAGTTAAAGTGAGATATTTATTTATTTTTCTCTCCCTCCCTATCTCTTGGCCGACATCAACACCCTTTCTCTCTTTAATGTAATACCCCAGATTTTCCTCTGTCGCTAAAAATAAAATTTTATAAGAAATTAAGGCTTTGCACGCATCCATTCTAAGACCAACGGTGAAATCCGTTTCAGAAAATAAATTACAGAAGTCGGAGGAACGACTACTGTATTAGGGTTTTCGCTGACGATAAAATTTAAATTCTAGAACTCAGATCGGGAAACCGTCTGATTTTTACATTCACAAAATTGCGATACGAGTTCGCCCGAAAAAGTTCGTTTTTATGATTTTTCCGGACGAAACTCGGACTGTGACGTCCTGAGGTTTTGTCGGAATTTAGGTTTTAAATATTAATTTTCGGGTAAGAAAAATATTTCGGATTTAATGGTCAAATCGGAATTTGACGAAAACGAGCCGAAATACGTTTTTATTTACGCAATTTGTTATAACGTCGTAAAGAGCCGGTAAACGCGGTATTTTGAGGATAAATTCTTCCCCTAGCCGACACCACACACACACATGTATAGGATATTTCATTTTTTATCTTTTCCACTTTATGACTCATCTTCTATTATATGTTCTAATATTATTATATTAGACACCTCATTGTTTAAGTATAATATCACAAACATTAGTCATCTCTCTCAACTCTCTCTCAATCTTCACGTGACACACAAATTCATATCTCTCTCAAATTTCTTCATCTCCTCCATTGAAGATCATCCAAGGTTTCTTAAGAATTTCTTCATCAATTGATCAATCATCCACCAATTTCAATTCTAACTCCAATAATCTTGAAGGTAATGATCAAATCCCTTTATCTATCCATTTGGAATTTCTTTCTTCTATTTTATGTCTTGACCGATTTTTAGTAATATGGAATTAGGATGAATTAAGCTTTAATTCATGATATAAGATGGTTAGTAATTAATATCTATGGTTGAATTGAAGAAAGAAAATCAAGAACCCCAATTTTTTTAAGTGGACCGATTTTTAGGGATTGTGGTTAGGATGGTTTAATTCTTAATTGCTTGGATAATTAAGCTTAGGAAAGGCTTAATTGATGATTTATGTAAAGAAGAGATGAAATCCCCTATCAATTTTGTATGTACCGATTTTTAGGGCTAGGGTTTCACTATTGAAATTCAATTAATGGTGTAGTAATTCAAGTCTTTGGTTAATAATGGTTGTAGTAAGTTTAGAAATGAGTTTATGAATGAAATTAATGAAGAAAATCACTTCCCTAATTATTATGCTAAAACCGAAATTATGAAGGAAATTAAGGGTTCATGAGGTTTGATCCTAATGATGTTATAATGATGGATTAGTATTATAATTGATGTTAGTTGATGATAGGAATTAATTGGAATTATTCTAAAAATATATTGAAAATCATAAGAGGCAAAAGTTCATAAATACGTCGAGCTTGGTAATTGAATTGTCACAGCCCCAAATCCCGAGGGACGGCAGAAGCTAGGGTGCGACTGGGATTGGCTTAAAGAAACGGGGAAGAAGGGGGCTAACTGAACTAAACATACATAAGAGACATCATGCATACTATGAACAAGACTTTATTTACATAAAGGAAGAGTTAATCTCAAAAGATTACTCGACAGAAGTACACCGAAAGAAAACTAAGTTAAGACAGATCTTAATCTACAGTGATAACATATCTGTATTTCAAAAACACTAGAGTTCTGCAGCGGAATTTGTGGTTCACACTAACTACAGTCTTCCTAAGACAACTTTATTCAATCTTCGCCGCTCCCATCGCTTCAACCTGCACATTTAGAAAACATATGCAGGGCTAAGTACAAAAGTACTTAGTGGGCACGTTGCCGAAAACATAATTCATAAGTATAAATAATCTGGCATTTTATAATCGTAGCGCATTGGGGTTTTGTTGAAAAGGCCCGTGCCTACTAAACATTTTCTGACTGATTTGTATACAGCAGCTTGCGCAAGCATTTTTAGAGTATGTTATGTTCAATCTTGACCAAAGCTAATTCACCGTGGTTGGTTACCTCTCAACAGGATACCACATACACCACAGGTTACAAAGTGCACTAACTCTGGAAAGCGCTTAATAGCTAACTCAGAGCCGATCGAAAGTTAACATCCTAGCGGTTAACTTAAAAGTCTGGAAAACCCGAAGGTTAACTCAGAATTCTAGTAAAACCCGAAGGTTAACTCAGATAGGTACAAGAGAACTCACATAAAATAGTTGAAACAGTTTATGCCAAGATTATCACTTTGAAAACACAATTATCAAAGCGATAAATAATACTTTCGAGTTGTGGAAAAACCCACATTTTATTTGATATAGATAAAAGCCCACCTTAGCGTTTACAGAACTAAGTACTAGTTTCCGATCTCCTGATCTTCCATCCTTTCCTTACTGTTGGCTTCCTTATTCAACGTAAAATAATAACACTTTAAATTCGGTCGTAAGGATAATCGAATATGGAAATTCGAAATAGGTTTTAGTCGTTACATTCTTTAGGCATTTGCACGCTACTAGTTTCATTTTAATTAAACGGGAACGAGACTCGAACAAATCTCGTTTAGAACTCGAAAGGTCTCATACTCGACTCTTAGGTCAGTAGAGAGGATAGTCGATAGCTCATTACGACTTAAAAGATCAAAGGAACTAAGTTGGAAAGGAAATCAACTTAGGAAATTAAGTTTTAATTCTTTAGACGATTTTGGCATTTTCACGCTTAACTAAATTTCTTTACTTAAAAACGGATACGAGATACGAACTTGTCTCGTTTAGCACTCAAGGCTCCTTACTTGACACTGAGGTTAGTAGGATGAAGGCAATCGTTAACTCATTACGGCTTGAACGATCGAAAGAAACTAAGTTGCGAAGAAAACAACTTAGGAAAACAAATCCTGGAATTTCACTGCGCATTACAGTAGTTCTGGGGACTGCCCAGAACAGAGGAACTGGAAACAGGGGATGAGCCCTATACCGTTGGAAAGCTTGGGAAGTCTAGTTTACGCTCCAATTTACGGATCGCAAATCTGATAAACGAGCTAAGAGATATTACAGTTTCCGGGAAGGGTCGCAAAACTGCCGCGGCTAACCCTAGTTGCTCGATGGAAACGACGTATAACTTCCTAAGCTCGTTCTAAGTTCTCGTACTCAATTTCTCATGAAATTTCCCTCATAAGCCAGTCAACACGTACTCCCGTACGTGAAGAACTCCTTTTCAAAACTCGTTTATAACTACGACGATCACACCTCATCGTTTCAACTATCATTTACTAAACCAAAATCAAGTTACAAAATCTCGTTTCTAGTTCTCGACTATAACTACAACTCGTATTATAATAACTCGAAAGCTCACGTCGTCAACTACAAAGTCGTGCCTTAGTCCGTTATAAACAATATTATCAAGTTAGAGTTCTTATTCGACTCTCGGTTATTAATTACAACTACATGTTCGTCTCTTACGAGATTTGAAACGTTATCGGATTTCGCTCAAGTTTTACGTCATCAAACATCATCTAACGAGACTCACTGTCATGCATATCATTACTTCATAACATTACTAATTCTCAACTTAAATCGAGTTCTTTGTCTCTTACGACTCACAATTTATTTTTAGAAAATTCCAATTAAATTCATAACAACATCTATTATCATTAACAACCCTATTTCATCAACTAATCCTTAACTAGATCAACTACATGCAAATCCCTAATTTTCCTACAAATTTCGGTATTATCACATAATTAAAGAGGGTGTTTTTCTTCATCAATCAACATCATTTATCTCTTAATCATACTATTATATCATCAATTGATCAATTCAAGTCTAATTGCAACATGAAATTGAAAATCCCCAAATCAAAACCCTAGCCCTAAATCGGTTTTCATCAATTCATAGGGCTTTCGATTTCTTTTTGTCTTAATCCCTAATCGAACACTTCCTAAGCAATCTCATGACATCAATTGAAGAATTCCATCATCTAACCTAAAAGCCCTAATTTTCGGTAATGACCAAGACTTAGGGTTCTTGGATTTTCTTCAATTTTAATCCTAGAATTCATATCCAAACGCATCTAATTACACTAATCGAAGATAAAACATCTAATTCATCTACTCCTAAATTTCGATCCAAAAGAGAAGTAAAAAGAAATGGATTTTGGATGGATAGAATTAGAGAGGAGAGGATTACCTTGACAATTAATGAAGGAAGAATTAAAGTTCGATGGATGAATGAAGACTTGTGTGATTTTTCTTGTCCAAGAGCTTGATGTCTTCAACAATGGTGAAAAATGAAAGATGGGAGAGAGGGAGAGAGTGAGCAGCCGAGATTTTGGGGAGGGAGGGAGGAGATGACTTAATTGTTATGTTATAAGGTGTATTAACCTAATAGGTGTAAAGTAGGAATAGTAATAGCATTAGGTGTCACATATTAATACTATATAAGATGAAAAATATCTAAACTTATGTGTGTGTGACCATGTCGGTCAAGAAAGGGGAGGGAAAGAAGTTGCGCGCTTTTTCCGACGCGATACGACTTTACGGAAATCGAACGACGAAAAACGTAGCTCGGCACAAAATCGTCACAATCTGATTCGTCCAAAAATTCCAACGTATAAAACTTAATCGGAAAATAATATTCAAAAATTTAATTCCAACAAAAGCTCGGGACGACACAGTCCGAGTTTCATCCGAAAAATCATAAAAATGAACTTTCTCGGGTGAGTTCGTATCGCGATTTCGTGAATGTAAAAATCAGACGGTTTTCCGTTCTGAGTTCAAGAACTAAAAAGTTTTCGTACGCGATAACCCTAAATACAGTAGTCATCTAACTGACTTCCGTAATTTATTTTCGAAAACGGATTTCACCGTTGGTCTTAGAATTCAGAATCGTAAGCTTAGGCGTGCAAAGCCATTTTTATTAATAACTTTAAATTTTTAAGATCGTACGGAAATTCTGGGGTATTACAAAAATGAATCCCTATACCACCTCGGTTGACAAAAAGGCACAGACTGATCAAGTCAGGAGACGTGTTGTCTCAGGAAGCTATCTTCAACCAGTATGGCACCTTCATCAAAAGCAAGACAGTTTATAAGGAGGCCATAAATGCTGCGAGAGCCTCCCAAGTTGTTCTCTCCTCCAGCTCCTCCTGTGCGTCCGAAAAGTTTGATAAGGATTTGGTACAGACTTCTGAACGGAGTCCATAGTCGACTTTCGACAAAATAACTCTGTCGATTGTGCTCTCCCCCAAGTCATTGTCTATCTTGATACGATCAGGTGAAGTTACCAAGGCCACTGATGAAATAGTGTTGCCGGTGACTGACGAAGTTGAGATTGTTGAGAGTGATGCACAGTTGGATATTGTGGCCCCCAATACTTCAACCAGGAATGGAAAGGAGATTGTTGAGGGGGTTGCACGGTTGGATATTGCACCCTCAGACATGGTTGTTGATGATCAGCTAGTTTTCGTTGAAGATGAGCAGCCAGAACACGAAGGAGCCAAGGTGGTAGCACTCTAGACGATATAGACGAGGAAGACTGCCCTCTGACTGCTGCAGTCCACTCATGATTCAGGACACAGTTCTGGGCTTTCAAGCTAAACAGTCCATTGTTGAGCTAGCTGCTAAACAGAGATCACCTCTACTTGGAGATGATGATGATAATGATGATGATGATGGTGGTGGTGGTGGTGGTGGTGGTGGTGGTGGTGGTGGTGGTGGTGGTGGTGGTGGTGATGATGATGATGATGATGATGATGATGATGATGATGATGATGATGATGATGATGATGATGATGATGATGATGATGAAGGCGAGCTCGGACAGACATTGACTAACGCAAAGCTCGAGCACAAGGCTCTAGTGCAGACGTTCAGAAAAGTGCAGCTGGATTCTTACCGTGAAGCTTTCAACTGTATCCTGAGCTGCGTGAACACCCCAATTCTCTATTCATGGTTTCTGACCTCCTATTGTATATCACAGTTAGTCTCGGAGATTATTTTTTTCTTGCAGACTTCATGAAACTGCATTCAATGGAAAAGCTGCAGATGACTGAGGGAGTTCTGAAGGACACCTTCAACTTCTCCACCAAGTTGGAGATGATTGAGAAGAAAGATGAATTGATCGCTGCCTTCATGATCCGATCAAATCCAACGAACATCAGATGATAGTTATTGCCAAGTCATTTACTGATTACAGAGAAGCTTTTATCAAAAATAAGTATTCGAAGTCCTATCTGACAAGGTCTTCGAAAACAAGAAGACAATAGATGAGAGAGAGCCCAGAATTCAGCTGACCGAGGGTCAAATCGCCATGCTACAAAAGAAAGTCAAGGCGCTCAAAGCTTAAAATTCATCTTTCTAGACTGCGCAGGAGTCATCCTAGCTGCTCATTCAAGATCTGGCTTCCCACAACTCCAGACTTGACACTGAAGTGTCCAACCTGAAGGATGTAGTTGCCTCCCTCCTTCATGCTGCCAAAAAGAAAGAAGAGGAGAAACTGACATGGGAAGTTGAGGCTGAGGTGGAAAAGATAGAGCAAGCAACCAGAGCTGAGGAGATTGCCTTAAGGACCAAGACTCTCAAAGAGAAGGTCTTGAAGTAGTTACATGAGATAGAAGAGCAGTTGGTAGATCAAAGAGTTGAGCTCTTCACGCAAGAATTGGTTGCTGAAGAAGAAGAAGAAGAAGAAGAAGAAGAAGAAGAAGAAGAAGAAGAAGAAGAAGAAGAAGAAAAAGAAGAAGAAGAAGCTCAAGCCATTGCTAAAAAAGACGCTCCTCCCACAAGTGAGGAAATGATTGAGCTTTCCAGACTGACTAGCGCAACTAAGAAGTAATTGGTTAATACCAGGTGGCTGAAGAAGTTCGAGCAGTCTAAAAAAGATGAACTTAAAAAGTTCAAGGAAGAGATGCAGAATAGCTTGGAAGTCAGCTATCTTGAAGGATAGAAGCGGACTGTCTACCAATGTAGACTGAATCAGGTTGATGCCAGAAGACAGCCCAGGCAAGTACTGACTGAGAGAAGGAGAGACACAAGAAGGCAGAAGAGATTCTCAACACTCTATCTACATGTTGACAAGTGGATGCCGAAAGAGCTGAGCGATCACTGGGAACTTCTTAAATCATAATTAACTCGAGAGTTCTTCTATGAGTTCGAGTTTCAAAATATGGAAGCAGATGAGGCATGGATGATTCACCTTCAGATGTTTGCAATTGAAGACGTTGTTGGAAGACAACTGCTGGATGTACTGAAGGGGACTGACCATTATACACCAGCTGCCCCTCCAAAAAGAACTTTTCCTGCTCCTACAGTCCAAGGATCAAGTCAAATCAACTATCGAATGATCGACAAGGAAGTGGAAAAGCTCGCGATAAAGCTCAACATCAACATCGTTCAGAGGCCGGATAAATTTCAAAGGATCAGAAAACTCATTTATGAGAAGTACGGTCTAACTCCACCGGCAGAGAAAAAGAAGTGAAGAATCAAAGAGAAGACAAGGCAACTGATGGATTTTGTATCTGTGCTTTTGAACTCTTAAAATTAAGTTGTAATGTACTCTCCCCAACTTATTATCAATAATAATGAGTTGATGGTTTTTGAAATTCAGTGACTCATTAACTCGACATGATGACTACCATCTCGTGGTCCAAGTTCAGAGTTAACTTATTATTTTCTTGTGCTAACCCTCTGATTCTTATAGACTAGAACTTAGTTCGTCTTTGAGTCTAGATGGTGTTAGTTTAGGTTTTGGAATCATCAAAAGGGGAAAATTAGTAAAGGTTTTGATTTATTCCAAAACCCAACTGACCCCAACTGAGTAAATGAGCCATCAGTCTGATATTTGACAGAGCTTACTGTTTGAGCGTAGGATTTTTGTCTTTATAGGGTTAAACTGAAGAAGACAGCCAGACTGAATAGGCAGTTCAAAGTTCGAGTTGCACACTTAGATCATAACTCAGCTCACTCCGGGACTCATCCATGCAGTTCATGCATGTCGAGCAGTTCTGTTGAAGTCAGACGTCCAGAAGTCAAGGAAAGAAGACTTAGAAGACAAAGGAAGAAGAAGAACTTGAATTTGAAATTCAAATCTACTCAAAGTACAAAACAGGTTGGAAATTTCCTTAAATGGACTAACTGCAGAGACATGCCAAAAACAAAGCTCGTAGGTGCCATTTCGGGAAAGTTTACAGAAGAGTAGGTGAAGTGCCATGCTTTTTGGCAGAGGTCAAATGGCTCTTTCCAATGGCTCTATGACATTCCTCTCTATAAATAGAGATCTTCACCATTGCGAGAAGATAACTAAAACACCTTACACGAACAAGCATTCAAGCAATTCAAGTAATCTCTTTTGAAAAGCAAGAACAAGTTTCAGTCGAAGAACAAGTAGCAGTAGAGTATCCATATCTCTTCTTGTTCTTCTTTCCTCTGAGAATCCCCTTTCTTAATTGAGTCTAGAATCTTAGTTTCTTGCATAATATCTAAGCAGATTATCTGTAAATGATCGAGTCTGTAAGCCTTAGAAGAAACCTCCACTCTTCTTAAGTGTTGAAGGTTTCATAGTTGGAAAAACACCTCAACCCCTTTCTCTAGGTCGTTTTTGAACCCGTATTCAAAGAAACTAGGTCTCTTAGAACCTGCAATCTAAGATAGGCTTTACACTTGCCTGCAAAAGTGTTAAAAAGTTTTGTTCGAACCCGTAATCGAATTGGTTAGGTTGTTTGGTGCCCGCAAACCAAATTCAACGTTTGATAAGTATGTGTAAACTTATCTAGTGGATTACTGCCCCAAAAAGGTAGTCGTAGACGTAGGAGTTCATCTCTAAACCACGTAATAATATTGTGTTCCTTTATTTCCAATATTTATATTTTAGTTTCCTAACCAACTGACCAAGTATAAAATTGTGTTTACAAAATCTGCCCTAAATGTTTGAGATTTTGACATTCTCAGTAAAAGATTTTCAGTTAAGTAACGAGTTAACCACCATATTCCGCACAACAACTCTTTCTAAAATCTCAGTTCGGATTACACAGTTGACCCTCAGTCCAAGAAGATCAACTGTGCATCGAACCGTGTGATAGCTCGAACTGACTTTCTCAGTTTTTGAGCCACACAAACTGAGCAAGTTCGAACTGTTAGAAAAAGTTTTATTAAAACCACTATTGGTGTATTCTCCTCCCCCCACATACACCAGTTCACTCGTTACCGGGACCATCAAAGACTTTTATTTGTTTTTGTCTTAAAAGAACAGAAAAGAAAAAGAGAACAAAAAAGAAAAAAAAATGTTCTTTTGATGCAGGTATAAAAATTTGGATTTGAGGACAAATCCCTTTCACGAGGAGGGGAATGATGCAATCCAAGTTGGAATGAAAATTTTTATTTGCTTTTATTTTAATTTTTGTTTTTTACTATTGTAGGCCAAAATAAGGCTTTGTTTAGGTTATTTTGGTAATTTTATATTCGATTAGGATAAGGATTAGTTTTCTTTTTAGATTAGGATTTGTTTTCTTATTTGTTTCCTTATTAGATTTGTTTTTCTTATTAAATTGTTTTCTTACTAGGTTTCTTTTTATTCAATGAATTGTGTTTCCTTATTAGATTAAGACTCTATTGTGTTTCACCCATATATATAGGTCTAGAAGGACATGGATTCAATATTTTTGATTTTATCTCTTGTTGGGAAAATTATTAAAGTTTTGATTGATTCCAAAACCAACTGACCCCAACCGAGTAGATGTTGCCAGATCCTAATGTTAGTAGTTAGGATTGCTGTTTGAGCGTTGTTAAGATTTTATCTTTACAGGACTCCAGCTGAAGAAGGCAACAAGGCTTCACTCGGATAGAACATTAGGTGTAAGAAAAACACCTGAGCGTTCAAGCTTCAGAACAACAGTTGAGCATTCAAAAAGGGAAGATGCATAAGTCAACTAAGTATTCAAAGGGGGAAGATGCAAGAGAACATCAGTTGTAAGAAAGACAACTGAGCGTTCAAGAGATAGAACATCAGTTGTAAGGAAGACAACTGAGCGTTCGAAGCCAACTGATCAGAGTCAGATACAAGAAAGACAACTGAGTGTTCAAGATGGAACATCAGTTGTAGGACTCAACCAGTTAGATCAACAACTTGAAGTTTAAAGTCAGCTGAGAGTTTAACTGTTCCTACTCAGACAGAAGCATTCAGATAGAACATCAGCTGAAGACCAATCAAATGAAGATCAAACGACTCAACCGACTATCAAATGTTGGAGGTCAAAGGTTAAGATTTGAATTTCAAATAAGGAAGTCACGTGAAGGTTTGACTCTCTGTCATTACCTCATTTGGCCCAACACAAGGCTGTCTCAGATGGAAAGCAGAAGCACTCAGTTGCCAAATCCAGAAAGTCTGCAGAGATGAGAGACAAGCTATCGCTTTCAAAGAACAGAGATCAACGGCTCCTCCAACGGCTAGTTGATTCTCTCCGCCTATAAATAGAGGCCTTCATTCATTCATCAAGAGATAGAGAACGAGACTGACAGGTGCGAGAAGAGATAAAAGAACGATATAAAGAACGAAAAACTGCACTCAAGCAAAACTGCTATTATCCTCTAAGAACATCACTAGTTGAGAGTTCTAGAGTGTTAGATTCTGTCTCTGTGTTTTTCGATCCAACCTTGAGAACATCACTAGTTGAGAGTTCGTAGAGTGTTAGATCATAGCTCACTTCTTGTTCGAGCTATTAGTTGGAAACCCACCTTTCACACATCTTCTCAAAAGGATTGTTAAGACCCTACTCTTCCCGGAATTAAGTAGATAGGTTGATAAGTACCCGTAAACTTATCTGTAAGGTTGATAAGTACCCGTAAACTTATCTTAACGGTTGCAAAGCCCGCGTAAGCTTTGTGGTTTGTCCAGAAGAACTTGGACTGAGTTGTGTGGACTCACAACTCCCCGTGGACGTAGGAGTTTTCTCCGAACCACGTAAATCCATGTGTGTTTGTGTTTATTATTCAGTTACTTATTGATTTTTCAACTGACTAACTAACCAGCATACAAACTACTTCTTTGCATATCAACTGACTTGGTTATTGACCAACCTTGCATAAAAGCGTGAGTTATATTTTTACGAGTTGTTATTTTCCACCACATTCCGCACAGCACTTCACTTCCAGCTGAGTGTTTCTTACTCAGTTGTGATTCCAACTGAGTTGCATTACTCGGTTGTGATATTTTCAGGGGGTTGTTTTTAAAAGTCTTTACTGGTGTATCCCCCTCCATACACCAGAACTCGTATCGGGACCATCAAGTGGTATCAGAGCAGTGGTTTAAAAGACTGCTGACTCTGTTTCACAAGGTGTGAATTCGATGTGTTTTCTTCAGTGGTCAACTGAACAGATCTCTTTATCACGCTAGTGCATATCTGCTTGCATTTTTCTTCTGTTGTTGTGTGCAGATAGATGTTAAAGACAAGATCGTGGTCATGTTCTCGGTTGTGAACTATACATCCTGGATAACTCGGATGAAGAAGATCCTACTGTCAAAGCATCATCGAATACAACAAGTACTCACATCCGGACCGATCATCATCAGAGAGAGAGTCACTTGCACTCCTACAAATCCCAATGATGGGGATGCAACTGAGGAGTTAGTGGAGAAGAAGCCAGAAGACTTCACTCCAGAGGAAGCCAAAGTGAGCCAGTTGGATATCTGGGCTCAGAGCACGATCATGTCCACAGTTGGACAGGACTATCTTCCTTGGATAGAAGAGTGCGACACCGCTAAAGAGATGTGGGATATCTTGGCATCTCTGAGTGAAGGAAGCGATGAAACAAATGAGAACAAGTTCTCACATGCCTGTCAAGACTTCGACAACTTCTGTCTGAGAACTGATGAAACAATTGATCAGTTAGAGCTCCGGTTCATGGACATCATCAGAAGGATCCAGTCCATCCGAAGAGGAAAATATACTTTGAGAGAAATCAACCTCAAAGTATTACAAACTCTACCAGCTGAGTGGGATACCTTCACCAACATCCATGAGAGCCGAGCTGATCTTGGTGAGATGGGAACTGAAAGATTGTTCTCAATTCTGAAGGGAAATAAGTACAAGGTGAACCGACGAAGGTCAACTCAGTCCTCGGTTCAGACGAGTCGACATGAGGATGTTGGTTCAGCCACAAAGTCAGTAGCACTCCGAGCTGACTATTCAAAGCCGCGAACATCAAGGCCAACACGATCTGCAGACACAGCTACGAAGGAGCCAAGCAGAGAAGAGCTGCAACAGAATATAGCCGCCCTGTCAAAGAAGCTAGCTGACATGGACACTCGGTTCGGAAAATACAAGAGGTTCTACAAATCTAACCGAACTCGAGATAACTGAAAGCCTGTGAACAACGGTTGCTTTGAATGCGGCAAGGAGGGACATTTCAAAGCTGATTGTCCAGACCTTTCTAAGAAAGAAAGAGAAGCGTTGAGGGCCAAGCAAACTGGAAAGAACAAGGCTATGGTTGCAGAAGAAGCAGCTGACGACATGGACATCTTCACCGACACTGAAGATAAGGATGAGCTGACTTCCACCAACAACGCTATCAGTCAGGATCAATGCCTCATGGCACTTGGAACCGACCAGGATGATACTGAGGTACACTCTAGTCCTGCTAATTTAAATTCTTCCAATATTTCTAACATGCAGGAAACACTGGATGAGGAGTTGGAACCCTCCTGGAGTGACTTTCAAGAACTCAGTGAGGAACTACATCAGCAATCGGTTGAGTTTAAGAGTCTTCAAGAACAGTTCACCAAACTTAAAGAATCCTTAACCGAAAAGGACGATCTGATTAATAGTCAAACTGAAGAGATTGATAATCTCAAAAATCAACTGAATGCGGCCAACCGAACTAATGCTCCAACCGATGAGGAATTGAAGAAGCAAATCCAGGAGCAGCATGATCAGTTGAAAAAGCAAGAGGCTCAGATCGACCAGCTGATAATGAAGTCAGACGGACAGACCGAGCGTATAGCTGTTCTCCTCAAAGAGTTGCAAACTGAGAAGGACAACTTGATAAAGCAATATCAGTCATCCAAGATCACCGAGAATCTCATCAGTTACAGCCGACAGATGGATGACGTGTCATGACTCGGTTATGATGTGATCAAGGATACTGGAATTCCTCTAGCAACCTTCATCAAAGCTGTGGAAGTCAAGGTTGTCGAACCTAACACAGTTGAGTTTGAATCTCCCCAAATTAATCCAACCTCCACCTCTCAGCAAGCTCAACCGACCAAGGGAACCACAACTGAGAAAGGAAAAGGAGCAGTGGATGGAGAACAGAACATTCCATCGGTTGGGACATCAACCAAGGGGGAATGTTCCAAGAGTCAGAAGAGGAACCAGAGGCGTCGGAGATACAATCGAAACCGAACTCAGAACCGACCTCTGAATCGACCTCAGAGCCAACCTCAAAAAGAATGGAACCGACCGCAGAACTGACAAGCATCCAACCATCTGAATCAACAGCGGTCCCATCATCAGTTCTACCAAAGGTTCCAACCGAGTCAACCGATGAAGAACAGTTCGAACAGCTGAAGATATTCATGCCACAACATGAACCAACAACAGGGCATGAACAGCTATCATCGACAGTCAGGAAGATGGAATCAGACTCAGTCACAGGGATTCCAACATGGCGTCCGACCTCATAAACAAATCCAACAGGATAAAAGCGCCATCAAAACAGGGGGAAAGCCTCTCCTCCGAAAGCTCACAATGGGAGAAATCCATCTCCTCCCAAGAAACAGAACATCACTACTAACAACAAGCCTAAGGATAACCGAGGTGTTGTTATAGTTGATGATGAAGGAAAAGTGATCTGGAATGATAAATCTATCCGAGTATACAGGGAAAAACGAATCACAGTACAAGGGGGAACTGGTTCTAACCCTCCAGGACCCAACTAAAATTGGGGACCTAAGCGAGTTTCTCTGTGCAGGAACATGAGAAACAGCTGAGGAAGAATAAGGCATCATGAACCATGTGAGTGATGGATAGTGGATGCTCGAAACACATGACAAATCTGAAGGATTTGCTTGGGAGTTTCGTGAAGAAAGAAGGACCATCAGTTACCTTTGGTGACAACTTAAAAGGTCACACCAAAGGCTACGGTACCCTTGAAACCAATCACGTGTCAATTTCTAATGTTTTATATGTTGATGGATTGAAGCATAACTTGCTCTCCATCAGCCAATTTTGTGATAATGGTTTCTCTGTCAAGTTTGATGCACAGGGTTGCAGGGTTAAAAATGTCGGATCAAAGCAGGTCATATTGTTGGGAAATCGATTCCCAACCGGGAATGTCTACTATGCTGACTGGAATAGTAGTCCTCCTGACACATGTCTGTTATCAAAGAGCAGTTCAGATGTGAGCTGGCTGTGGCACAAAAGGCTCAACCATCTAAACTTCAAGACTATGAACCGACTTGCCAGACAAGAACATGCAAAAGGTATACCGAACCGAGTGTTTTCAACAACACATATCTGCAGTGCATGTCAGTTGGGAAAGCTCGCTAGATCCTCCTTCCGGTTGAAAACAACTCCATCAACCGACCGAGTATTATAGCTGATCCACATGGATCTCTTCGGGCCAGTTACACCAAAAAGCATGAATGGTAACGAGTATACCCCTGTTGTTACTGATGATTATTCTAGGTACACGTGGACCATTTTCATGTGACACAAGAGTGAAACCCGAGATGAACTACCCAAGCTGATGGATCGAATATCGAACCAACAAGAGATGAAAATTATTTCCATCCGATCAGATCGTGGAACCGAGTTTCTAAATGAAACCATCATCGAGTACTGCGAGAAGCACGGAATTACTCATCAAACATCAGCTGCGCGTACTCCACAACAGAATGGAGTAGCTGAGCGAAGGAACCGAACGCTAAAGGATGCAGCTACATCCATGTTGACAAGCTCAGCTCTGCCAAAGAGATTTTGGGCTGAGGCCATCAACACAGCCTGCTACACCCATAACCGGTCTCTTCTGACCAAGCGGTTGGAAAAGACACCATACGAGCTATGGAGACGCAGGAAGCCTGATATTTCATATTTTCGCGTTTTTGGTTCTAAGTGTTATATTCACAACAATGGGAAGACTCAGTTGAAAACTTTTGACGCCAAGGCTTCGAAGGGCATATTTCTCGGATATGCCGCTCGGATCAAGGCTTATAGAGTTTTCAACAACAGTTCTCGTGTTGTGGAGATAACACCTCATGTTAGTTTTGATGAATCTACTTTTGAGTGCAGGGAACAGGCTAAAGGACAATAAGCTGATCCACATGTTCCACCAGCTCTCATCAGATCACAGATTCTAAGGCAGAAAAATCTAGCAGAACCATTGGTATGGGCAACCGAGGATGATGATCCCTATTCCTCTGAAGATGAATGCGAGGACCCCAGCTCATCTCAAGGGGGAACTTCAACTGATGCCACTCCAACTGCATCAGCATCCGAAGCCCAACCGAGCTCGGTTCAAAATATTGTCAATGTTGAGGATCCAGACTCAACAGCTGATCAATCACCAGTTCTGAAGATTCAAGCATCTCCCGCAGCTCAGGATTCACCATCAGTTGAAGTCACGGAACAGCCAATGTTGGAAGAAGAAGGAAGACGCAACAAAAGATAGTATGAAGATCATTCCTCTGACAACATCATCGGGGATCCAACTGAAGGTGTGCGTACAAGGAGCAGAGTTGCAAATCCAGATTCAACCAAGGAAGATTACAACACTTATGCCCAATATGCTGAGGAGTTGGCAGTTCTTGAGGAGTTCGAGCAAGCAGGAGATGTTGCCATGATTTCATGTTTCGTAGCTGATGTGCCAGAACCGAAGAATGTTGTGGAAGCTCTCAACTGTGTTCATTGGACAACAGCCATGCAAGAAGAATGAATGAATTTCTACGCAACTGTGTATGGGAGTTGGTAGAAAGACCAAATGGTGTCAAAGTCATTGGATTAAAATCGATTTACAAGAACAAGAGAGACGCCATTGGATTCATTGTGAGGAATAAGGCAAGGTTGGTAGCTCAGGGATATTGCCAACAAGAAGGAATCGATTTCGAGGACTCCTTCACGCCGGTTGCAAGGCTGGAAGCCATCCGAATCTTTCTAGCCTATGCCGCATTTCACAAGTTCAAGGTCTATCAGATGGATGTGAAGTGTGCCTTCCTCAACGGAGATATTAAGGAAGATGTATATGTTGAACAGCCGGTTTTGAGACTGGAGATGGAAGAGTGTATAAGTTGAAGAAAGCTATCTATGGCTTGAAGCAAGCACCTAGGGCTTGGTATGACACTCTCTGTGGTTTTCTTCTGAACTCGGGGTTCAAACGAGGGTCAGTTGACAAAACACTGTTCACCATCAAAGTTGGAGAAGATATACTTGTTGTGCAAATCTATGTTGACGACATCATATTCGGTTCCAAGTCAGAGGAGCTGTGTGAAAAATTCTCAAATCTCATGAAGGAGAAATTCGAGATGTCGATGATGGGCGAGATGAATTATTTTCTTGGATTACAAGTGAAGCAGTCGCCAGAAGGGATTTTCATCAATCAATCCAAGTATACAAAGGAGCTCATCACCAAGTTCGGATTGCAGACAAGTAAGACCACAAGGATCCCGATGAATACTAACTGGAAGATTGAACCTGGAACTGAGGGAAAGCTCGTGGATGCCAGTAAGTATAGAGGGATTATCGGTTCTTTGCTATATCTAACCGCCAGTCGGCCAGACATATCTTACGCGGTTGGAGTGTGTGCTTGGTTCCAAGTTCAACCGAGGGAAGCACATATGTTGGCAGCAAAGAACATCATCAAGTATCTGAAGGGCACAGTTAATGTTGGGTTATGGTATCCAACCAACGACAATATACAACTGACCGGATACTCAAATGCGGATCTAGCCGGAGATCGGTTGGACAGGAAGTCCACATCTGGACACTGTCAGTTCATGGGAAGCAAGCTAGTTTCATGGTTCTCCAAGAAACAAGCATGTGTTGCCACTTCTACAACCGAGTCAGAGTATATGGCTACCGGAAGTTGTTGCATGCAAGTGTTGTGGCTCAAGCAACAACTGAGAGATTATGAAGTCGCAACTGGACAGGTTCCTATTCATTGTGATAGCTCGAGTGCCATTGCTATCTCTTTGAATCCTGGTCACCATTCTCGGACGAAGCACATCGACATCCGACATCATTTTATCCGAGATCATATTGAGAAGAAGGACGTATCCATGGAGAAGATTCCAACTGAGATTCAGAGAGCTGATATCTTCACCAAACCTCTAGCCGAAGCGCGGTTCAAGATGCTATGTGATCTACTTGGATTGTTGAATCCATCTGATGAGGAACCAGCTGAGGTGAAGAGATAGAAATCTATCTGAGGGGGAAGCTCAGATGAAGGGGGAATCTCGGATACGGATCGCCAACAGAAGACATCAGATGTCAGCTGAACAGACGAACTCGAGTCGGCTGATGGTATGCCGCAACATTGGAACACAGCTGATTCCAACATCAGCTGACAGGTGAACACAGCTGATTCCGACATCAGCTGGCAGGTATCATTTATGGCTGAAGGTGTTATGATCTTAAATGAGAATGTTTGAAATAAATTCAAACATTCCCGAGCATGTCAGTTACATTAAAATAGCCATCATGCCGCATTTAATGTAAAGTACGGCTAAACATCAATAGCCTACTTTATAGTGCGACTGGGCTGACATACAAAACAGTTCACCTTCTCACGCGCTGGTTGGAACTCGGTTCGTGACGTCAAGTCAAAGCTAGTCAACAGTCGCGTGATCTCAGCCGTTGATGGATTCGCGCCATTCAACCCTAGCCATCGATTTCAGCTGAGCCTAAAACCTATAAAAGGCGAAAAATCAGGAAGTGATCTCTTACCTTCTACATTTGTGATTATCTGCAGTAACTGTTCATCATCTTCTCAAATTTGTCTTACCATTTTCTGTAAGTTTCTCTCTATATAGATATCTTCTCAGACGTATTAAATGGCACCCAAAGGAAAGAAAATGGCTTCCTCCGGACCTTCTCTAGTCCCCACATCATATGAAGAATCATTCGACTTGCTGGTCTCCAAAATACACTTCGAACAGATCCTGTCAGAGGATGATCTGGAGTCGCCGGTGTTATCTCCCCTTGCCAATACTCTCAGGGAGAACGGCCTACTGGACTGGGCGACGCTCTTCCCGTCCCATCTTCTCAGACACCAGGTCGGAGAGTTCTACGTGAATATGCAATCACCCATCGACAGCAGGGATGGAGTAGTTACAGAAGTTTCTTGCCGTCAACGTGACGTTCCGGCCAGGACAATTCGCCGTGTCTCCGTCCCCATTGCAATTTCCGACTTTCTTCGTCAAATCATTCCTCCAAATCATACCGCCACAGACACCATCGATAACATCACCGATGGGGAAGCCCTATAAGTTTCTGGAAAGTGCTCTGATCATTCCAGAAAAACTGAGGAGCAATATGCAGAGGACCAAATTGAAGCCGGAGCATCAACTTTTGTTCGATGTTGTCTCCAAGGTCGTGTTCGGTTACAGCGGTGCTTTCGGCGACATCAGCCGATCGAAGCTCAAGCAATTGATTGCTTTGGAGCACAAACACAAGCACAACGTCGACTGGTTCAAGTATTTTGAACACCAGCTGACTGTGGAGAGGCAGAAGATCTCCGAGACCAAAACTAAATCCGGAGAGAAGTTGTTGAGTGTCAAGGGAACTCTCAACTTCGGTTGTAAAATCTCCGCTCTGATCCTGCTCGCAACCAAGGGTCAGAACATGGTCTGGGATGACTGCGAGGAGACCCCTGTGAAGAAGCTTATGCTGTTCCCAACAGCAAAGAAGGCTCAAGATGTGGTTAGGAGTGTGTATACTCCTAAGGAGAAGAAGGATGTTGTGAAGACAGCTGAGGAAAAGGATACAGCTGAGGAGGTACCAGCTGTCAGCCGCCCCTCAAAATCGAAAGCTGGACGCCGACTAAGGGATGAGTCGGAGAAGGAGAAAGAGGCAGAACCAGCCAAGAAGAAGCTGAGGGTAAGGATCAAGAAGACTGCTGAGGAGCCAGCTGCTGATGTGCCAGCTGAGGATGTTCCAGCTGAGGAGCTAGCTGCTGATGTGCCAGCTGAGGATGTGCCAGCTGAGGATACGCCAGCTGAGGAGGAGGTACCAGCTGTGGAGGCACCAGCTGAGACGGCACCAGCTGAGGAGCCATCTGAGTCGAGCCACTCAGCTGAGGCAGCTGCCTTCGAGATCGTTCCTCGCGCTGCTGGAACTGATAAGGTTGAAGGGCTTGAAACAGATCTGACCTCGGATGCTTCTTCTTCCTCTGAGGAAACTGAAGACATTCCAACCTCCCCCACGGCAGGAGCTGATGTCGTACCGCCCAAAGAGCCTCTTGCTCTCACAACCGACTCACAGCCAAAAATTCCGAGCTCATCGCTCGATACCAACATTGAGACCATTTCTTCGGCCAATGTTGAGGAACTTGTTGATACCCCTCTCCCTACAGAATCCGAAATTCCGAGCTCCCAGCTCGATGCCAAAGTTGAGACCACTTCTTTGGTCAACATTGATGAAACTTTTGAACCGATTCCATATGAGAATCTATCTCCCTCCCCAATCGATGACGAAGTTGATCGTCAGGCCGTCGCGATGGAGCATGAAGGCAAAGTGGCCTATTGCTTCCAAAAGCTGATCGGGATGTTCCCTGAAGCGCGCGACATGCTGATTTTTGCTACGCTTGGGACCGAGCTGTTGTACCAGTTCAACCTCATCTTCAGTCACTGGTATGTGAAGGAAGATACTGTAAGGGTACACAGCTGGAACCAGCTGAAGGCAGACGAGTCACGCATCCGAGATTATTTTAACTACACCAATCTGGAGGTCGCCTACAACAATAAGGTTGCGCTGCTGACGCGTAGTCTGGACCTCAGCAAGGCGGAAGGCACAGACACGAGGGAAACGGCTGAACAAGATTGCATCAAGTTCCTGGACAACATGCTTGCAAAATCTGCTGACTTTATTGTTGATCTTGATGCAGCCGCCGCAGCCGCCAAGAAGGAAGAAGAAGAGCTTCAATTGTACCTGGCAAACCGTCAAGACATGGTTATAGTTGACCAGCCAGCTCTGATTGAACACCAAGCTCCAGCTAATCAGCCAGCACCCTCAACTGAAGAAATTTGTGAGCTGATAGCTGAGAGGGTAAACCAACTGAGGACGGAGATGCTTGCCAACTTCCAGCAAAACAAAGAAGATCAGCTGAGGATGTTGGAAGCACAGGAGGAGAAGAACAAGCAGCTGCTGGAGGAGAATGTTTCACTGAAGATAAAGCTGGACGAACTCTCATCCTCCACCAGCCAAGACATTTCTGACGTGAAATCAACTGTTCTGGGGATCAAGTCTGAGCTGAATGTCTACAAATCTATCTCTGATTCCAACCTCACCAAATCCCAACAGACTCAAGACCAAGAATGGGAGTCTCGGTTCGAGTCAAGATGGGCTGAGTTCGTTGCTTTCCAGACTGAGTTAAATGAAACATTCGCTGGATTGAGGAAAGCCGAACAAGAGCGCCATGACTCTGAACTGGCGAAGAAGGTTGGAGTAGAATGCGCGGTCGATGAACTCTTCAACCGCATCCAACAAGCCGAACAACAACTCACCTCTCTGGATGGATCAGTAGCAAGCCTTGTTGCTGATGCCAAAAAGAGGGAAGATAAAAAGGGGGAAGAGGAGTTGCAGGGGGATGTTGAGATGCAGGGGGAAGATGAGACCCAGGCTGAGGAAGAGATTCCAGCTGCTGCAAAATCTCAGCCGAAGAGGAAGACAGCCTAGAAGAAGAAGTCCGCTCCCAAGCTAACCGACATAGGTGGAGCTGAAATGGCAAAAGACTTGGAACAGGCGGAGCAGTTTGGAGTTTTCTACAACTCCATAGCCGAGATCGCAGCTGAGCTTGATTCAAAACTCGACGGTATCACAACCGAAGAGTGTATTGCTGCTGCCAAGGCTATGGATGTTGCTGAGAAGGATTACATGAATCCCGACTGGATTAAGAAGTTCACAGCTAGCCAAGCTAAGCGAGTCAACCAGTTCGAGGAGGAGCTTGACAAGGTCACCAAGAACTTGGACCGGAACATTGCCTCCCGCAGCCGTCGCCGAATAGACAAACATCAGGTTAAAGCTGAAGCTCGGCTGAAGCAACAGAGGCTGCCAAGGAAGGTCAAGCAACAAAGTCAGTTCAGGCATGTAGATAAGTGGATGTCGGCCGAGTGGAACGAGGACTGGGAGTCGTTCAAGCAGGAATTTGTGAACGATTTCTATTATAGGAAGGTGTTCTCAACCGACGATCCGAGAAGAGCGTTCAAGGAAGCGCTGACCGAGCTGCACACTGGGGACCCGGGCATGTTCAGTCAGTTCAGGCGAGCCATGATAGATGCAAAACTGGACATGAACACAGTTCCGGTCCCTCAGAAGGTCACATATTAGCCTCTCTTCCTCCCAGACTCTCGAAACCCCAACCGAACAAAGATAGCAGCTGAGGCAAGACAAGTTTGCCGAGAGCACGGGGTTGACATCTCAAAGGAGTCAGAAGCAAAAAGAGAGATTTTTGTTAGAATGTTTAGTAAATATGGGCTTAAGTTTTAGCTCAGTTAGTTTTTGAGCAACTGATGTAATTGTTGATTTTGTGCTTATCTTTGTAACCATCAGTTGTAATAAAAACTATTCAGTTATACGATTCAACTTGACGTACAATCTCTCATTGTCCAAGCTCTGAATCGCAAAGTTATTTCAATATCATGTTATAACTGTGCTAACCCTTTGATGTTTTAATCTTATAGACTGTCTAGAATTTCAGCTGAGATTTTGGATAGGTCAGTAGGATTTAGATCAGTTTGATATGTAAGGATTTTATAAGGGTTTTGGCATCATCAAAAAGGGGGAAATTGTTGGGAAAATTATTAAAGTTTTGATTGATTCCAAAACCAACTGACCCCAACCGAGTAGATGTTGTCAGATCCTAATGTTAGTAGTTAGGATCGCTGTTTGAGCATTGTTAAGATTTTATCTTTACAGGACTCCAGCTGAAGAAGGCAACAAGGCTTCACTCGGATAGAACATCAGGTGTAAGAAAAACACCTGAGCGTTCAAGCTTCAGAACAACAGTTGAGTATTCAAAAAGGGAAGATGCATAAGTCAACTAAGTATTCAAAGGGGGAAGATGCAAGAGAACATTAGTTGTAAAAAAGACAACTGAGCGTTCAAGAGATAGAACATCAGTTGTAAGGAAGACAACTGAGCGTTCGAAGCCAACTGATCAGAGTCAGATACAAGAAAGACAATTGAGCGTTCAAGATGGAACATCAGTTGTAGGACTCAACCAGTTAGATCAACAACTTGAAGTTCAAAGTCAGCTGAGAGTTTAACTGTTCCTACTCAGACAGAAGCATTCAGATAGAACATCAGCTGAAGACCAATCAGATGAAGATCAAACGACTCAACCGACTATCAAATGTTGGAGGTCAAAGGTTAAGATTTGAATTTCAAATAAGAAAGTCACGTGAAGGCTTGACTCTCTGTCATTACCTCATTTGGCCCAACACAAGGCTGTCTCAGATGGAAAGAAGAAGCACTCAGTTGCCAAATCCGGAAAGTCTGCAGAGATGAGAGACAAGCCATCGCTTTCAAAGAACAGAGATCGACGGCTCCTCCAACGGCTAGTTGATTCTCTCCGGCTATAAATAGAGGCCTTCATTCATTCATCAAGAGATAGAGAACGAGACAGACAAGTGCGAGAAGAGATAAAAGAACGAGATAAAGAACGAAAAACTGCACTCAAGCAAAACTGCTGTTATCCTCTAAGAACATCACTAGTTGAGAGTTCTAGAGTGTTAGATTCTGTCTCTGTGTTTTTTGATCCAACCTTGAGAACATCACTAGTTGAGAGTTCGTAGAGTGTTAGATCATAGCTCACTTCTTGTTCGAGCTATTAGTTGGAAACCCACCTTTCACACATCCTCTCAAAAGGATTGTTAGGACCCTACTCTTCTCGGAATTGAGTAGATAGGTTGAGAAGTACCCGTAAACTTATCTGTAAGGTTGATAAGTACCCGTAAACTTATCTTAACGGTTGCAAAGCCTGCGTAATATTTTTGGTTTGTCCAGAAGAACTTGGACTGAGTTGTGTGGACTCACAACTCCCCGTGGACGTAGGAGTTTTCTCCGAACCACGTAAATCCTTGTGTGTTTGTGTTTATTATTCAGTTACTTATTGATTATTCAACTGACTAACTAACCAGCATACAAACTGCTTCTTTGCATATCAACTGACTTGGTTATTGACCAACCTTGCATAAAAGCATGAGTTATATTTTTACGAGTTGTTATTTTCCACCACATTCCGCACAGCACTTCACTTCCAGCTGAGTGTTTCTTACTCAGTTGTTATTCCAACTGAGTTGCATTACTCGGTTGTGATATTTTCAGGGGGTTGTTTTTAAAAGTCTTTAATGGTGTATCCCCCTCCCCATACACCAGAACTCTTATCGGGACCATTATCTCTTTTTCAATTTGTCACTGAACTTAGCGGAATGGCGGATTGCCACTATGACATTCTTATCGACTTATCCAACAGTTCTCCATGCCCATTTGTGGCATCTTCTACCATAGTCTATCATTATTGAACGACTTGTACTTTGGGTCGAAGGGGTTAGATCTTGCCTACGGTTCTTTCCAATGGCTACTTCGACATTTTCACCTATAAATAGAGGCTCACTCTTGACGTGAAGACCACAAAATACTGAAACTACTAATTCCACAAGCGATTACTAGTTTACAACATGTAAAAGATTGAAGCTTACAAGTGCTAGAGTTCTCCCCTCCCCTTGTGCTCTCTTACATTTCTTAGCTCTCCTAGAACTCTTTCTTAAATTGAGCCTTAGAAGTTTCATTACTCGATTCCTTAACACTCATTCCAAAGTTTAGCCTTAGAAGTGGGAATCAACAGTGTTGTAAGTTGATTTTCATAGTTGGAAACCACAAAAAAAAACCCCTTTTGACACCTAACGGCGTCCATAACTCCGCTGCCGTTTGATTTTTTTAAAATGGAATATTATAATCATTTTATAAATCCACCTCATCTTCTAAAAGAAAAAATACAAAAAAATAAAAGATTCACCAACCTCTCTCCTTCTCTACTCTCTTTACTTGTCTCGTTTTCTGCAAGTTAATACCTCCACGACTCCACCTTCATCTTCAAAAATCACGCCACAACATTTTTCAACAGGACAACATCTAAACTAATCTCATAACCACACTCAAAATCAAAGGTACGGTAATGATGAACATGAACACGAGCATATCATCGAACCAGATAATCACGATGTGATTGATGCACGAAGAAGGGTATGCAAAAGAACTTAAATCAGCATATCGTTACCGCCTCCGGTGGCACAATCGAGTTCCTCACAAAACACACTTCACTAATCATTGAATTAATGATCCTGATGTTCCCGGTAACGAGTTAACTGGTGTATGGTGGGGGAATTACACTAGTATAGGTTTACAGTTAACTTCTTTGACCGAGGGTAAACTGTATCAACCTAACTGAGGTTTTTTAGAGTGTGAGCGGAATGTGGTGGAAATTGGTTTTCACTCGTTTCTTAAATGAAAATCCTTTTTGGTGAAGGTCAGTTCGCAAGACTTAGGGCATGTTTTATTAAACTCTTGTTTATGCAGTTAGTCGGTTAGTAAATAACTCATACTCAAACTGAAACGTAAAGATACAAGTGATTTTACGTGGTTTGGAGAAGACCTCTTACGTCCACGATCAACTTTCGGGTTGGTAATCCACTAAAGAAGTTTACACGTACTTCCCAAATGTTGAGTTTGGTTTACGAGCACCAAATAACCTGAACAGTTCATTTGAGGATACGAACAACACCTATAGTTCTATTGCGGGCTAGAACAAAGTCTATCCTTAGTTTGCAAGTACTAAGAAACCTAGTTTCTCCGAATACGGGTTCGAAGGGACCTAGAGAGGGGTTAGGGTTTTTCTTTCCAACAAGTGAAACCTTTTACACTTTGACAGTGGAGATTTCTTTTTAAGACCTAGAGACTCAAACTTTTACAAGGAGTCTGCTTAGGAAAACAAGTCTAGATTTGATCAAGAACAAGGTTCTGAGAACCCATGTAGTTTCTTGCGTGGAGTGTGCTCGTGAATCTTGTGTGTGGTTTCGTCAGAGTTTGCGCATAAATGAGAACCTCTATTTATAGGCAGAGGTGGAAACTTGTTGTTAGAAAGAGTCGTTTGACCTCTGCCATGAAAGGGATGGACTCCTCACCTACTCTGCAAAATATCTTAAAATGGTAACTATGAGCTTGCTTTTTAGCATGTCTTTACTATCGGTCCAAATAAGGAAAGTTTCAGCTTGTACATGATCTTGTACAACTTGAATTCAAATTCAAATTCAAGTCTTCTCTTCAAACTTCCAAGTCCGACTTCTTTACACTCATGACTATCACAGTTTTGAACACAGTTTTAAGGCTAACTGTATGGTTCAGTTTTGGAGTCGACTGAGTGAGCTTCAGACTTGATTCAGTCCACCTTTGTCTTCAGCTGACTTCTTCAGTTTGATCCTATAAAGATAAAATCCTTACGCTCAAACATTGAGCTCTAACTAGAAAGACACTAAGGCATATCTACACAATTGGGGTCAGTTGAGTTTGGAATAAATCAAAACCTTACTAATTTTCCTGACAAACCTAATAGCAAAACGTTCAAATAAGTGTTTGTTTAACATCATTTATCAAAATAAACCTTGGACAAGAGAAGATACTTAAATAAGTTTCAATCAAAATTTCCCAAATTAGTTCAACATGCTTAATTTCTATTCGGTTATCACAAATTTTCCATACTTCAATTATTACAGTGGCATCAGCTTTCGATATCAAGCAAATTACAGCAAAAACAAATTAAAAAGAAAGAGTGTCATGGTTTCACCGCCAAGGTCTCCAACCCCACCGTGGGCAACGCCGGCGTGATGATCAGAATTTTGTAAAAAGGAAGTGATGATGTGGAAAATAAAAATAGCAAAATTATAAAAAGAAAATTTGTAAATGGCAATCTAAAATCTGTTAGGAATGAGGTGTTATTTGCACAATTTATAATAGCTTAAGGTGTTGACAACCCGTCAATATTTGTTAGGAAGGTAAAATATGATAGGGGCTATACGTTAGAGGGCAATATGCTACTTTTCCAATTAGAGAAAAAAGAGAGGGAAGAATCTGACAAGAAGACACAATTTTTTTCGCCGGTTGTTGGTGTTGCTGCTGTGAAGCTTGTGGTGGCTGGTGGGCGAGGTGGCATGGACCGTTAGGGTGCTGGCAGCCCCTAACTTTAGGAATGAATCTGTATTTAGGTGTCTACATTAGGTTTGTACTTGCTCCTTAACCCAATTTAATGTGTATGACACTTTTTTTTTAAGAGAAAGTGTACGACATTGTTAATGTTACGACTTCAGTTATCAAGACCTATGATCATGTATACTCCCTCCGACTATTAATATTGTCATGTTACTGTTGGGTACGAAAATTAAGAATAAGGGTAAAAAGATAAAAAGTGAATATATCTCATCACTTTTAAAGGATTTTAAAGGGTTAAAACTTTACTTATTTAAAAGTTGACAATATGAATGGGACATCTAAATAAGGGAAAATTGACAATATGAGTGGATCGGAGGGAGTATTCTTTTTCATAATCTTGTTTACCACTTCAGTTCATTTTGTATTTTTGTTTTTTTGCCACACATTAGTTAACCAAGACCTACGGTTATGTAGTATCCTTTCTTATAGCGTAGTTGGCAAGGCTTTGGTATGTAATATTTCATCTGTGATCACAAATTTCCTACTTATACCAAGAAAAAAAAAATTGCTTGCTTCAGAATAAATTTATTTTTACTATTGAAGTTAAAATTTTGAAATCTTTATCAATAAAATAATTCATAAACAGAGATAAGCATTTAAAAGCTTCAACTTAAAATAGAATTATTCTAATGTGCCACAAAAATTATCAACGCCGATATTAAAAGTGATCTCTTTTCTTTCTTTTTTTCAATATTTTTTGAGTCGGGGATGAGGGAATTGGATCATACTGTGATCTCGTCTCTGAGAAATACCACTAAACTACAAAGTTTGTTGTGCATCCAGTGATATCTCAAACGAGACAAGTATCATATATTCCTATTCCGCTATATAATGCGTCGATCAACACAAGATCATCTGATACCAATTATAGACCCGAAGTTCTTGACTCGATGGACAGTTAGGCATCACGTGACATATGATTCATTCTTTTAGGTGTGTTTACTTTGATAGAAAATAACGTAATACAATTTTTATTATCATTTTCGCGCGTTTACTACGGTTGTTAATTTCCCCCCGGCAGAATGAATAATCTTCCCGACAACTTCTTTTCCATCATTTTCACTCCAATTGTGGAAAATACAAGGGTGCACGTGATAACATTTTCCCATGGACAAAAGGCATAAAAAGAGAGAAAGGGAACCATGTGATAATTTTTTTTTCATCCTAGTAAATATGTAATTAAAAAAAAGATGAAAATGATAATATTTTCATATTTTTTCCTTTCTCTCATTTTCCAAAGATGAATTTACAACCGAAGTAAACGCACTCTTAGAGAACGAGAGAGAGATCACCATCAATGCACTTGGGTCCCACGGCGCTTCAAAAACTGTAGACACTGCTGGCATCAGTTGAACTGGCAAATAGGAACCATAAGATTAGTTTAGACAACTATCTCATATATCTACTTCTTTTATCATAGACTCATAGCAGACGGAAGATAGGTAGGTATCAAAATATTTGGCTAAACTATGCAAACCCAGTTTCACACACAGATTACAGCAAATGACCTTGAAATTAAACCGGGACAATACTAAGAGTACTAGTTTTTTTGGTCTTTTTTTTTTTGGATTCAAGAATACTAGTATTAGAACAACATAAATTTATACGAATTGTTGCAATAAATTAGGAGGTCAACCTGTTATATGGTCGGATCACAAGTCGAGTATTACTTCACCATTTATCTAAATTAGCATTTACATGACCAATAATTAGTCTGGTCATCCTATTGGAGCAAGGAAAGAACGTCTTGAATGCTGAAATAGTATGCATTATAGGTATGCAAACATCGGCATGACAGACAATTAAAAATACTACGGGTGCAACTTTCACGGAGTATTTTGAGATATTTGGATCAATAAGCTTTACTTCATTAGCTGCCTGCCTGCATAATGATACCAGTAGCTCATTACATTCAAAGACAATAGTGCACGTACAAAGGAACGACATTATATGTAAATCCTGTAGGAAACTACTTTTCTAGATTGACTTCTAGTTAAAATGCTATCACGGAGCAGAAGCTTCTGCAAACTATGTTTGACAAATTCATATCCTAAAATTGGGGTGAAAAGTAGCAAAACAGAGATGGGCATATAAAAAATCTCAATTCCTCGCGAATAAGCTCAGCAATAGCTCGTGTTGGTATATAATCATTCCAAGATGTTCCTTTAGTAAAAACTAAAGAAATGATACAATATGGGAAACAAATAATTGCAATGCACTTGCCTGTTCTGGGCATGAACAATTTCTGTAAAGGGATATTCCATCTTCTGGCGAGTAATGCAGAATTCAGGATACTTCGAGCACTCAACCTAAGAAGCCAACAGAAAAATATAGATAACTAAGGGATCACATTGGTATCTAAGAGATACTCAGTAAGCTGATTTCGCAATGGAATTTTTACGTGAATGACACGAGTGCACTAACAGACAACTCTTGAGCAATGACATACTATGGAAAATCTAAGAGAGAGTTGATACATAAAGATAATTATTTCATACAGTTTAATTGTCTATATGTAACACATTGACCAAAGAACGGAAAAACCATTACAAACAGCTTATTTTATATTAAGAAGGTGGTCCTCTTTCAGATAAGGGTTAGAAGACGTAGTTATGCAGTGGTTACTTACACACATAAATATAACATGAGGATCACAACTCTACCGCAGCTTCTTACAGTATCTCATTAAGACATTTGACGAGGTTACGCCTGGATAAGTCAAAAACTTTATGCAAGTCAAAATCAGTACATCATTTCCGTAATCAATATGAAGAGAGAAAATTTACAAATTACTTTACCATAAATTCGACAACTACAGCATGACCTTGGTGAAGGAGCTGTACAACTCACACTCCGACGTTAAATGAACTACTACTCCTGATGGTCCTAGAACCTTACATAAAGGTTTTACAGCAATGTAGTACCTTAAAGGTTTTACAGCAATGCGTAAGAACCATAGTTATTAATAGCGCGCTATGTGCGCTATCGCGACTCAGCACACAAGGAAATCGAGCCGCACCGCTATTCTCTGTACACATTCCGATAGCGCGCTGTTAGGGCGCTATTTGCGCGATTTCCAGCATGTGTATAGCGCGCGTTAGGTATATCTGCATGGGCTAACGGGCTTGGGCTTAATATTATAATTAATTAGGGTTTAATTAGGTTTAGGCTTTAGATTTATACAAGTATAGTATTTAAAAATGACGGTCTGCATGCGTGAGAAACACAAGAGACTCACGAGCACGACAGATTCTTCACGGATCTGCTTCGGTTCTTCACAGTATAGTATTTTTAGACTTCATCTTTTTTATTACCTAGATTTATTATGCATATTTCTCTTATAATTATAATATATATGGTTTTATATGCTTCTGCGCGATTTATTCAAATAGCGCGCTATTCGCGATGCGCGATGGCTCTAGGACAGGTTTGCGCGATGGTGCGCGATGCGCGATTAATAACTATGGTAAGAACTAAGAACATTAACGTGGATGATCAACCAACAAAGCAACATGTATAAGAATAATAAATTTTAGAAGTGATCCATCAGTTGCATTTGTTGCACTATGCAAGAATCACCAAACCCCCCCCCCCCCCCCAAAACAAGTAATGTAACGGAAATATCCCAGATATCCATGTAAGCGCTTGAAAGCGAGAGTTGCTGAGTACCAAATACCGAGACGCATAGTGAGAGTTTTAGGTAACTAGCCACTACTAATAAAGGCAAGGATAATTAAATTTAAGAAATTAGAGACAGCAGTATCATATATGCTACAGACAGCAGTTAACGTATATTGCAATAGTGGTTTTCATTTCATAACAAAAGCCAACTAAATAGAAAATTGTAAGGTTAGTCAAATTCTATATCAAGGACCCATAGGAGGTATAAAGTGTGTATTGAATGTCTAGCAGATATGTTTAAGTAGTAATCTTAATCACTCAGACAAACAGGGTACTAAGATTGTGTGTGGGGCCATGAATCAAATTCTACAGATAGTCCAAGTAGGTGAGAGTTCCATGGGAACATACACAAAATCTGTGAATGTTTGATGAAAAAAAGGAAGGAATCCAATACTGATAGAGTGAAGGGTTTATTGAAAGAGAAATTTATAGAAGCAAATGGAAGTAAATTAAACATAACAAAATGAAAGGAAGCCCAGCAATTCGCCCAAATTCAGGCTGAAGCCTGATGCCCTGACCAAGCATGAAATGCCAAACACGAAGAAATCTTCCAGTCCAAGCAGAAATCTGCCAATCCAACTAAGATAACTTTTCTAATGCAGAATCCAATCCAACAACTAATACTCCCTCCGTCCCGTTCAACTTGTCGGCACGGAAATTAAGAACAAAGGAATTAGATGTAAAGGGTGTGTTTAGTGTATTTTGTATAGATTATTTAATTGTTGATAAAAAGTGGTTGTAAGTGCATTTTCACTATTCAATAAAGCAAACTACTATACACAAAGTACTTAAACACTAAAATATTGTCTAATCTTTGCCAAAAAAGGAAAACGAGCCAAGTTGAGTGGGACGCCGAGAAAGGAAAGCGAGCCAAGTTGAACGGGACGGAAGGTGTATATAATGTAAAGCAAGATTCAAGACATAGGGCTACGAAACAACAAAAGCCTAATTCATCCTTGTAGTCTAAACCTACGCAACTTTATAAATTAACGGAGTACATAAATAATTAAGAAAATATAATAGGCAAAGATATCAGGAATTGATCTGTAACAATACAATAAAACTACCAGCTGATATTTACATTAGCGCATTGGATCAATTTTCATAATCTATCATAAGTGTGAAGAATCTAGCCAAGAAACACAAGTTTTTCATCTTAAAGATTTGTTTCACAAATTTACACAAGATAAGAGTATCAGGAGAAAAAATGTTTATACCTGCAGATGCTTCTTTCACAGACATCACGTGACAGAAGAGAAACCCATATACTGTCTAAACAGGAGGTACGCATTTTGTGCAGCAGACAGCTCACAGTTTCATAAGCAACTTAGTCAACTTATTTGCTTTAACCAGCTCGCCCTTCAAACACAGAGAATGAATAAGGGAATAAAAAGAATCAAAATCTTTCAACTGCTGCATTTTGCCAGGATCAACAGAACAAATATTTAGCATGTCTTCCATTTTATTGTCATCAGATGACAGGGAAAGAAAATCAACTCCAGCATGGTTTAAAGGCACAACTTCATTACTTAATTCCAGTTCTTGTTGATCCAATACGTGCCAAGAAGACATACTCCTAGCAGAGAAAAGCAGGGACCCAACTTCTTCAAGCAAGGAAAGAGCATCATGAATACGTCCTTGCTCACAAAGACACGCAAGTAGATTATCCACCGAGTCAGACTCAACTTCAGTATCAACCCTTCGTAAGAGATCAATGACTGACTGGGTCTGAAGCATCTCTCTTAAAATGCTCCGAGACTCTTCCATCCTTCCTTTGGCACACAAACCCCGAAGAAGATACATGAAGCCCAGGAAATCTGGTAAAAAACCCATGGTTTTAAACTCAGAGAAAAACTTAAGAGCTCCTTCCATGTCACCTTTCTGGCAGTAACCGTTGATCAGTGCACCAACTGTAAATCCATCTGGCTTAAGACTTCGTAACTCCAAATCTCGGAAAATCTCTATAGCATCCTCAAGTAGACTTGCCTTGCAGTAACCATCAATCAACGAGTTATATATATGAGTATTCGGTCTAAGATCCTTGAGAAACATCCTCTCAAAGAGAACCCTGGCATCCTGTAGAAGCCCTTCTTTAACTAAAGCATCAATAAGTGTACCATATGTAAGCTCTGTAGGATGAACATCTATTTTCTCAAGTGAATCAAACAATCTAAAAGCTTCAACAAGGGAACCTTGGCTGCAAAGCCCATGTATAACAGAATTATAGATGACTATGTTGAGAGTTAATCCCTTCTTATTAGCTAAAGTGCAAATATCTAACGCCTTGCCGATATGCATTGCTTTACAAAGGGCATCAATCATAATGGAGTAGTTGATAACATTCATATCGGGAAGGTTACTTTCTGCTCCCATCATGAGCTCATATGCATCCATAATTCGCCCATCCTTTGTTAGGGTCATTAAAGCGGAAACAGGAACAGTCACACTCCACTTTTTCTCGTTCATTTGTGCGAGAAATACTAGGGCTGTTTTCACATTTTTCAGACACAGGTAATTTACTATGATCTTACAAACATTAAGATCCGACAAGCCATATGACTTAATAAAGCAACTCAGAATAAGCTGAGCCCATGATGTCTTACCTTTAAACAGAAGTGCTCTTAAAATTGCATAATAACTTATGCTTGGCCATGCTATTTGTTTGCTTCTCATTACCATTAATAAATAGTATGATTCCTCAGGGTAACCCATTTTGCAGAGGAAAGAAATGGCATCATTACAGACAATTTGTAATTCTTGAATCCCTATGTCTTCCAAACTTAAAATAATTTTTAGAACATCAGCTGCACCTTTGCTGTTCAATGTTGCTTCAATCAACATCATATACATTGTTTTATCCAAAGCCATGCCTTTCCTCATGTATTCAATGAACACATCAACTGCCATGTCCACCATACCCTCGTCACACAGCCCTAAAACAATATGTTTGTAAGAAGTAGCTGAAGGATTTGAGGTTCTCCGGAAATCATCAAATATTTCGAGCGCCGCGTTGATCCTGCCTACTTTACAAAAACCATCAATCATAGTACTATATGAAACTGAGTTCGGTGACAAGTCCATTTGTGGTAGTCCCTTATAAATTGCAAGTGCATCCTCAAACAATCCAACCATAAGCAGGGCTTTCATTAGTATGTTACACATGACCACATCCATCTGAATACTGTCTGCTTCCAGTCTCCTTTTTGTTTCTAATATTCCAGAGATATTTTGTTCTTCTACATATCCCTGTAACAGTGTACTATATGTGATGAGATCTCCAACTATGCCCTTTGAGAAATCATCTGCCTCAGATGTCCTCCCAACTTTGCATAATCCATTAATGACAGTATTGTGAGTGACAACACCAGGACATATACCTTTCTTCTCCATTTCATCAAGCAGACGGAATACAAGATCAAAATCACCCTTTCTACAAACTCCATCAATCAAAATAGCATATGTAAACTCATCAGCTTTGATTCCCAGCCTGTCAAGCATGCTAAAAACAGCAAATGCCTCATCTAATTTCCCTTTCTTACAAAACCCCAAAATAATTGCAGTGTAAGTAACTAAATTTGGTGCAAGTCCATCCTTTCTCATCTTGCACAGAAATCCTACAGCCTTTTCCACATATCCATTCTTCGAAAATCCATCTATTAGTATAGTGTAAGCAATGGTATCCAACTCAACTTTTGTATCCACCATTGCTCTATACTTCTGAAATGCCTCATAAACCAATCCTTCCATTAAACATCCATACATCCAAGTACTATAAAACACAACATCCAAGCCCAACTTATTATTTTGCATCCAAGTAACCAAATGTGAAACATTATCAACATCTCTTAATTTATAATAAGCACTCAAAACTGTTGTACAAGTAACGGTATTAGGAGTCAGGGAACCAGACTTCATAGCAGTCTCATAAAACCCAACCGCAAGTTCAGGCTCCCCAATCCTCATAAAACCAAGAATAACAGAACTACAAACATAATTATCAAAAGGGCACTTGATTTTATTATCAGACATAATTTCCAACAAATCGATCACCCTGTCCATTTTCCCCATTCTGCTAAAACAGCAAATCAACAAACAGAAAGTGCGAGAAGATGGAACAACGGCATCCATTTTCAAGAAATCCTTGAACAAAGAAAGCCCCCTCTCAGGATCTCGATTATAACAGCAAATGCCCTGAATTAGGGAATCAAAGATTCGATCGTTATGCAAAATCTTGGATTTTCCCATGAGAATTTTCAAGAAATCAGCTGCTTCCTCATATTTGTGTTGTTTTAGCAGAGCTTCAGTAAAAATTGTGCTTGTTTGGGCATCAGCTTCGATATTGTTGGAGCCGAGTTGGGAGAAAAGGTGAGTGATGGATTGGAACCTTTGATTCCGGGAGAGCAGATAAAAGAAATTATTGAAATCTTTCAGTGTGAGAGTAAAACCGCTTTTCAGCAGTGTAGAGGGCAGAAGCATTTTGGAATGATTTCAAGGCACAAATTAGAAGTTAGAACATACTTGCAAGCTGCAGTAATTATAGCATTATCTTGTTTGGCAACCATGACTCATCCATTCCGCAGAACTTCTAAGGAAAAAAATATAGAAATAAATTAGCAAACCCTATGAAAATCAAAATATTATCATTAAAGAAAAAGAACAGCATAATTTGGCACTTATACAACTGTTGGCAATTAATGAGGGAGTTTCTAAACACGTTCTCTCTGAACAGTTTCTGTATCCAGCATGTTGAATTAATCAGGCTATAACTAGTTGTTTATTATTAAAAATTTAATACTACTATATAAAAGCAATAGTTCTCACACACATCAATTATGTGTTTGTTACATAGTTCGATTTTTGGTTCTGATTTTTGTAATTTCTTTTTTTTTTTTTTTTTTTTAATGACGGGGATATCGAATTGCTGGGATTTATTAGTAATTACAAAAACCATCTAATGACAAAATAATCAACGAAATGAACGGAAGAAGACGAAGAAACTGAAATAACTAAAATTACAAAAATTTGCTCTATAGTAACATTGAATGAACAAAATAGAACGAAGAAAATCAATGGTGCCGACAGAAAACATGATTGCAAAAGGAGAACAACATCAAACGTTTTGAGAAGAAAGAGACTCGAACAGAATTATACATCAGCTAAAAATTATGCAATATATAAAAAAATCGTTTAAGAAATAGAAATCGTAAACCTTACCTGTTACACGCTTGCTTTGCTTCAAATAATCGGGAAATACTTTAAAAATGTGGGAAATCGGACTTAAGAGTTAGGGGTGAAGAGAAGACGAAGACCGTGAACGGGGATGAATGAAGGATGATTCAGTTCGCGGAGAGGAAGATTTTGGGCTTGTTCTCTAACAAAAATCAAATTAAATTTCTTTGGGTTATGTCATGTGGGCCTTATATTGTAATTGTGACTTTAATGCTATAGGCCCAATCCATCATTAAATTATTGTAAAGGTAATTTTAAATAGGATAATGACATTCGGCTACACTGTGGCCAGCCGCACGAGTAAAAAATGCAAGTTGACTGTAAAAATAGAAATAATCATATTTTCCCCTTAGAGTTTATGCTTTCCAATTAGAATATATTTTCATTTTCAAAATCTATATTACCATTTTTAGCTTGTGTGGTCGGCCACAGTATGGCCGAATATCATTACCTTTTTAAATATAGCCCCTAAATCTTTTTCATAGCCCCTATTTAAAATAATAATAATAATAATAATAATAATAATAATAATAATAACTACTGTACAATTTTAACCTTGTAGTCCCAAATACTTTTTTTAAATAAAAATATTTTTTTTAGACTTTAAGTCCATAGCCCCAACTTCAAAATCTAACAGAAAAACATGTTTATTCCATATCCTCAACATAGTTGTCTGAAACCTGCAACACCGATCTCTCTATCTTATGTTGAATTGTAATTAAATCTGCAAATTTTTGTGCTTTAAAATAAAAGATGGTACAAGTTTATATTTCTCCAATTTCATCACAGTTCGTAAACTTTACTGAAAAAGAATAATGAATATTTTGTTGGTTTTTTACATGGCAACGTCATGGATGGTTATTGCAATCTTTGCGGCATCAGACATGTTCTCCATGTCGACTAAATTTTATCTCCATATTGTGAATTTGGGTGCTTCCGTAATTGAGGTTGCAACTGATGCCATGGTGGCAGAGGTTAGAGATTGCGTAACAACCCACTTCTTCTAAAAAAAAATATTCTCTTCATTAAGTTGTCAACGGTCTGCCATAGTGGAATTCTTGTTGGCGGTATCGCTAATGATCGATTTACTAATTGATGATGTTTTTAGTCTAATTCGATGGAAAGAGATTGAGAGATCGGTGTTTTGGGTTTCACGTTGAGTCTATGGAATAAATTTGGTTTTTGTTAGAATTTTTAAATTGAGGGCTATGGACTAAATACTTTTTTGTTAAAAATATATATTGGAGACATAAGGGTATAATTGTATATTTATAATTTATATTATTATTATTTTAAATAAGGGATTATAAAGAAAAATTTGGGGGCTACGTTTAAAATTACCTCTATTTGTCCAAATTTCTGTTCTCGTGATTCTATTTTCATACAATTTATTATATTTATTTCCGTTCAAATATTGAATTATTATTGTTAGGTAAGGATCTTGGATCAAATAAAGAGGATTAGACAAGGTACAACTTCACTTACATGAGAGAACTTCAAAGATGAGCTCCGATCTTCTATTGTCTAACAATGTTACACTTTTTTATTGTCTCTTTAGATTAATAATATATATAGATTTGATGATATTTATATACCTTAATTAATTGGTTGGAATAAATCTGAATTTTTTTTTATATTTAAATTTGTAAATTGTCACAAGTCAATCATCCAGCAGATGCAATAGAAAGTCATAGAATTAACAATAGAGAATCCGATTTGTTCAGGAGAGATGGAAGCTATCATCAAATGTTGTGGTCTTGTATATTAATCTGTTTTTAAAATAAGTCGCAATTAAAAACAATGTTTTCAAAACCGGACCTATCATTGAACCGGTCACTTCATTGGGTGGTGGGTCGCCGATTCAACCTATTGAACCGTTTAAAGAAAACCGGATGATCCGTTCATTTCTAGTTTTTTCATATATATTATATGTACATAAGTTAAAATATATAAATAATCAAATCATCATTATACAAATAATAAAAATAAATCAAATTGTCATTTAATTCATTATCAATCAAAAGGAAATAAAATTGTTCATCAAATTTCATTTAACACATCAATAAATCAAAGTATATGATTGATAAATTTATGTTAGTTAATGATTTCACGATATATTTATAATATCATATTTCTATTGTATGCACATTTAGTAAATATTTTCATCTCATGATAATGTGGTTAATTTAAATAAATTTTGATGACGTAACACTTTTTATGTCCTTATTTCCTTGTTGAAATACTAGAGTGTACTCTATTAAATTAATATTCATATTAGAAAAAAAAAAAACTAGAGCAAAAAATAATTACTACTATAATTCTATGATCATCTTCGACTAACAAGGTAAATTGATAAATTCTAAGGACAAATAACTCTTGTTGGTAAGATGGTTTTTGCAAAAGTCCAACAACAAGGAGGTCTTGGGTTCATATCTTATTCAATTTATTTAGATAAAAAAAATTGAATTTCAAAAATACAAACCGGTTCATTGGGTCGCTCGTATCACTGAATTGACCAAATTTTACCGGGTTTAACCGGTTCGTTTTGGGACAATTGGAAAAACCGAATTGAACAAAATCGAACCGAATAACTAACCGGTTCACCAATTTTCCGGTCGGACCGGACGGTCCAGTCCAGTTTTCAAAACGATGTTTAATAATGTGAAGCATGAGCTAATATAGTGGTTTATAAATGTGTTAGAATTTCATGAGATTTTTCTGAATTCGCATATTTAGTATAAACCTCTAATTATTATCATTTTCATTGTGTGATTCTTCACTTCTTTGCTTCTATTCTCTTTTTTTTTTAATAATTAAATATCTCCTGTGACAAAAAAAAAAAAAGAAAAAAGAAAAAAGGAACAAATTGACATCATTCTGGGCGGTGCGGTTATCAAAGTCTTGGACATAATGAGATGCAGTTTGTACGACCCAGTTAGTTACATGTATGAAAATTATTCATAAACAAAACCTATCATCTTCTTTTTTATTCTCTCTTTTCTTTCTGGAGTAATTTCCCCCCAACCCTTCGCGTAGTTTTCTATTTCAAATGAGAGTTAATTAAGAAAAAAAAAAAAAGGTTCCAATGTTTTCAATGTTAATTATACCCTAATCTTCGGACCAATTTTATCAAATGTAATGCAATTATAATACAAATAAAAACATCAATAATTCTATTCGGATATACTATGTCTAAACATACACGTTTGAAACAGAAAAAAAAAATTGTCCAATTGCTTTCAAAAAAAATTCCTACTTAGACCCTCTTCCGAAATATCGATCTCATGCACACTCGCTCTCAAATTTTACTCTCATCCACACCCAACTACTAAACTTGTGAATTTAAATTGGAATAAAACTTTATAATTAAAATTTAAAAAGTGTATGTTAAAAAATTCCGTCAAATCCCATTTTTACCAGCGTATGACTGAACATAGCATGTCCAAATAGTAGTACCCTAAAAATATATACTCATTTTTAAGACAAATGGGTCCTAATGAATACAAAATTAAAATTTCAAGAACACGATTATGCATACTTTTACAAAAAAGGTAAACAAATCTTGGATTGATCTAATAATACTACTTTTATGGTGGAAACTAAATAGTATACTGCAAGTTTCTTAGGGTAAAATTTGATAAAGGGAAATGAAAGTTTGAGATTGTGAGGCCTAAATTATAGGAATGCAGACTGAGATGAGGATGTGGTTTGGCAAAAAGAGAAGGAAAAGGTCAATTTGTTTTTTGTATTTCACCAATTATACTTGTGATGATTTGATGGGTGCTTTGACTTTCCAACAGGGTAGCCAACAATGAGGGTCCAAATAAATATAATTCCGACGACTTGTATATGTTAAGAGTAGTTCGGCTGGCCAATTAGATATAATTTGTGATGGATTAAGATTTGAGACATATTTTGAAATAGTCATAATGATCATTAAAATATAAATTTTGGCTCACCTTCTTCAAAAATATAAATTTTGGCCATTTTTTTTAATTTGGAACGAAAATACCCTTAATAAGACGCGGAACGGGTCGGGTCAGACGCGGGCGGGCGCGGGTCGGGTCGGGCAGATATAAGGCGTTTGGTACTTTTGGTACAAATTTAGTTATATTAGTACCAATAGTTCTAGTACTTCTGGTACGAATTTAGCTTTATTAGTGCCAATAGTTCCAGATTTGGTACAATTGGGACGAATTGTCGAATTAGTTCCAGATGTTCCAAGTTATGATATGGTACTCTTGGGACGAAAATTCCAATTATTTCAAGTTATACCGCTCCGATTTTGCGGCTCCGCCTTCGGCTCCGATTATACGGCTCCGTCTTCGCTTCGATTACTAATATAAGGATAATCGTCGGGCAACAATTTAGATTTCTTCGGCTCGCTCCGAGGCCTTCGGCTCCCCTCACTCGAATCTTGACCAAAGAAGAAGCAGCCAACAAAAAAAATGAATAGGCAAACAAAAAATAATGAGGCAAACAAAAATTTGGCAATTAAAAAGAAATAGAAAAAAAAACAGAAAAAAAGAAAAAATCTGGAAAAAAAAAAGAAATAACAAGGAAAAAATTGGAAAATAAAAAAAAAGAAATCTAAAAAAAAACAGAAAAAAAGAAAAAAAATCTGGAAAATAAGAAAAAAACAGAAAAAAGAAGAAAAAAGCTGGAAAATAAAAAAAACAGGAAAAAAAAAAGAAAAAAATACTTGGAAAGGAAAACAAGTGTCAATAAAATGGATCAAGGATTGATGGATCAAAAATAGAAGAGGGAAAGAGGTATTTAAGTCCTAAGTTCAAAAAAATGGCCATAATTTATATTTATGAAGAATGTGGGCCATAATACTAGGTTAATTCTGTGGTGCTTCTCTCTCTCTATTTATCATCCTAGGTTAATTAAAATGATAATCAATCTAACCAAATGTATGATAAATAATCCAAATACTATAATACTATCTTATTTATCAATCTTATCTATCCTATCTTTGAAACCAAACATATCCTAGGAGTATCAATCAATCAACTCATAATTACCATGTTTTTTTGGAGCAATTTCATTGATTCTCTTCCCTAGGTGGACTTTTCTAAATTTTTGTATTTATCTAAAATCTAAATTTGAAATTACGTATTAAGAAAAGTTTTTGGCTGTTACAATTGTTTAGTACTCTCTTCGTCCCGCTCATTTTGTCTCCTTACTATTGGGCACGGAGATTAAGGAAAGTTATTTATTTAATAAACTAGTGGATGAGATTGGAAGGGGATGAGAGAGAATCTCTTACACCCGCTCATTATGTCTATATTTGAATGTAGACAAAATGAGTGGAACGTCTATTTAAGGAAAGGGGGACAAAATGAGCGGGAGAGAGGGAGTAGTATAAAGTCTCAATTGTTTTTGGCGGTTACAATTGTTATCCAATTAGTAATTGCATAATTTTTATCTTTAGTAATTGTTTAGTATAAAATTGGAAGTAGCGATTATTTATGTTGATTTTGGAATATCCACAATTGAACTATAACATCCTCTTTCCAGACTTTTGATGGAAATTATTTTAATATTAATTTTTATCCAATGTTTTTCATATATCCCACCAACTTGAACAACATACTGAAAATCTTCAAAATATGTTTATATTCTTATTTTTATCAATATATAATAGCAATATTTATTCAAGTCACTGTATTCATCCACATATCTAAGTGATAGGCAAAAACTTGGGTGTAACCGTTGTATGGGATACAACCGGTTACACTCGCTTACCCTACCCGGATTCAAACCCGGTCGCTTAGAAAATATATAAGATTTTTTTATTAAAAAAAATCATTCTCTCTCTCTCTCTCACCTTCTGCTCTCTCTCGATTCCTCCGAAGTCTCCTTCTCTCTTCTTCTCGATTCGCCGTTCCGCTTCTTCGCCCTTGTTTTGCTGTCTTCTCGCGTCGTTTGGCCGTTGCTACTGGTCACGGAGGTCCTTGCCGTCGTCGGAGGTGTTTGGGAAAGGTCGTTTTGCTCGATTCCTCGATTCGTTTGCAAACCCTAGGTTCGTTCGTATTTCTGGTTTCTCGCTTTTGCGATCTATATGATTTCTAGATTTTCTTCTTTTTATGTGTTTCTTTGATAGTTTATTATCGTTTTCCTTTTGGTTTTGCATATCTGGATATTGTCGTAGATCTGGGCTTTGAATGATAGATCTGGCCTTTGAATCTTTCTTCCTCAACTATTCTACTTCCTTTACTGCTGTTGTAATACCCAAACTTCTATAACTTTAGAGAGCGTATTAATTAACCGAATAAGTTTAAAATGACGAGATTTGAAGAATAAATTTTTTTTATAATTAGAAATGAGTAAAATAACTAAAATGCCCTTATGTGTTTTTACGTGAGATTATCTGTGTCTATTTCTTGAAATGATAATGTGATACATATATTGAGCTTTGTTGGGAAATTTATTAGTATAAGTTTTGATGAATTCCAAAACCGGCTGACCCCAACCGAGTAGATGTTGCCAGAACCTAATGTTAGAATTTAGGCTCGCTGTTTGAGCAAAGTTAAGATTTTATCTTTACAGGTCTCCAGCTGAAGATGGCAACGAGGCGTCACTCAGACAGAACATCAGTTGTGAAGAAAGACAACTTAGAGTTCATTTGTTCAGATGCAAACAAGGGGAAGTCTTCAGAACATCAGTTGAGAAGGAAACCAACTGAGCGTTCATCAGATGAGAAACAGTTGAAAGGAAGAGAACATCAGATGAAAAGGAAATCATCTGAGGGTTCAAACCCAACTGAGTAAATACAAGGAAGACAACTGAGTGTTCAGTTTCAGAACCTCAGTTATAGAATCCGAACAAAGAGTTCAACTGTTTGAAGTTCAAAGTCAGCTGAGAGCTCGACAGATCGGAACATCAACTGAAGATCACTCAGATGAAGGTCAAGACTTTCAACCGACAAACCGAAGTTGACTGTCAAAGATTTGAATTTCAAAAGAAAGTCACATGAGGGTTTGACCGTTTAGTCATTACCCCATCTGGCCCAACACAAGGCTGTCTCAGATGGAAAGCAGAAGAGCACAGATGCCATATCGGGAAAGTCAGCAGAGATGAGAGACAAGCCATCGCTTTCAACCGATCAGAGATCAACTGCTCCTCCAACGGCTAGTTGATTCTCTCTGCCTATAAATAGAGGCATTCTCTCATTCGAGAAATAGATAGACACATAGACGACGAAAAATTCAAGAGCTTTCTCGAGAGAAATCAAAGCAAAAAGCAAATCTGCAAAATCATCATCTAAGAGCATCAGCAGTTGAGAGTTCTAATTTGAGAGAACATTAGCAGCTGAGGGTTCATAGAGATCGAAACTGTTTTTGATCTTAGGTTGAGTGTTTATTCGTTCAAGCCTTAGATCCAGCTCCCATTCGTGATCGAGCTGTAGTTGGAAATCCTACCCATTCTCACACCCTAAAAAGTGTGCTAGGACCTTACTCTTCCTGTAATTTAGTAGTCAGGTCGTCAAGTACCCACAAACTTGACTTAGGCTGTTTAGTGCCCGGAAACTAAACTGTAACGGTTGCTCAGCCCGCGTAAGCTGAGTGGAACTGTCCAGAAGAACTTGGACTGAGGTGTGTGGACTCACATCTCCCCGTGGACGTAGGAGTTCTCTCCGAACCACGTAAATCTTGTGTGTGGTGTTTATTTGTGTTCTGTCATTATTTGCATATCTCAACTGACAAACTAACCGCATACAAACTGCATATTTTCACATCAACAGTTTTGGTTTTGACCAACCGTGCATAAAAGCGTGAGTTTGATTTTACGAGTTCTTTTTCCACCACATTCCGCACAGCACCACTCTTCCAGCTGAGGTTGCTTACTCAGCTGTGAGATCGCAACTGAGTCCTTTTACTCAGTTGAAGTTGATTTCAAGTGTTAAGTTTTTCTAAAGTTGAAAAATCCTAACTGGTGTATTCCCTCCCCCCCCCAATACACCAGTAACTCGTATCGGGACCATCAAGTGGTATTAGAGCAGTGGTTCAAAAGACTGCTGACTCTGTTTCACGAGGTGTGAATTCGAGAATTTTCTTCAGTGGTCAAATGAACAGATCTTTTCATGCTAGTGTATACTTGCTCGCTTTTTTGTCCTGTTTTTGTTTGTGCAGATGGACGTCAAGGACAAGATCGTAGTCATGTTCTCTGTTGTCAATTATACATCATGGAGAACTTGAATGAAGAAGATCCTTCTGTCAAAGCATCATAGGATGCAACAAGTTCTCACTTCTGGACCAATCGTCATACGAGACAGAATACTTCGCACTCCCACAAATCCCAACGATGGAGATGCAGTGGTGGAGTATGTGGAGAAACAGCCAGAAGACTACACTCCGGAGGAGGCCAAAGTGAGCCAGCTGGATATCTGGGCTCAGAGCACAATAATGTCCACGGTTGGACAAGATTATCTGCCCTGGATAGAGGAGTGTGAGACTACAAAAGAGATGTGGGACATCCTGGCTTCGCTAAGTGAAGGAAGCGACGAGACGAAGGAAAATAAGTTCTCGCATGCATGTCAAGATTTCGACAATTTCAGTCTGCGACCTGATGAGACTATCGATCAGCTAGAGCTCCGGTTTATGGACATCATCAGAAGAATCCAGTCCATCCGGAAAGGAAAATACACTCTAAGAGAAATAAACCTCAAAGTGTTGCAAGCTCTACCGGCTGAGTGGGATACTTTCACAAATATCCACGAGAGCCGAGCTGACCTTGGTGAAATGGGAACTGAAAGATTGTTCTCAATCTTGAAAGGAAATGAGTATAAGATCAACAGAAGGAGGTCGCAGCCCTCAAGTCAGACAAATAGAATTGAGGATGTCGGCTCAGCATCAAAGTCAGTTGCCCTCCGAGCTGACTACTCAAAATCAAGATTGTCAAGGCCAACCAGATCGGCTGACACGACTGCAAAGGAGCCGAGCAGAGAGGAACTGCAACAGAACATTGCAGCGCTGTCAAAGAAACTAGCCGACATGGACACTCGGTTCGGCAAATATAAATGTTTCTATAAATCAAACCGAACTCGAGACAGTTCGAAGCCAATCACCAATGGATGCTTCGAATGTAGCAAGGAAGGACACTTCAAAGCTGACTGCCCAGACCTTTCAAAGAAGGAAAGAGAAGCACTAAGGGCCAAGCAAACTGCAAAGAATAAGGCCATGGTAGCTGAAGAGGCAGCTGACGATATGGACATCTTCACAGACACTGAAGATGAGGATGATCTGACCTCTACCAACAAAGTCATCAGTTCGGATCAATGCCTCATGGCACTTGGAACCGACCAAGATGATATTGAGGTACAATCTAATCCTGCTCGCTTAAATTCTTCCAATACTTCTAACATGCAGGAATTTCTGAGCGATGAGTTAGAACCCTCCTGGAATGATTTTCAAGAACTCAGTGAGGAACTGCATCAGCAGTCGGTTGAGTTTAAGAGTCTTCAAGCCCAGTTCACCAAGCTTGAAGATTCCTTAACCGAAAAAGACGATCTGATCAAGAGACAAGCTGAAGAAATTGACCAGCTGAAAAGTCAACTGAGTACAGCCAACCAAACTGAGGCTTCAACCGATGAACAGTTGAAGGAACAGATCAAGGCACAAAACGAACAGTTGAACAAGCAAGAGGCTCAGATCGACCAGCTGATGAAGACATCAGATGCCCAGACCGAGCATATAGCCGTTCTTCTCAAGGATCTTCAAACTGAGAAGGACAACCTGACAAAGCTATATCAGTCATCCGAGATCATCGAGAATCTCATCAGATACAGACGGCAAACGGATGATGTGTCTGGACTCGGATACGACGTGGCAAAGGACACTGGAATTCCACCAGCTACCTTCACCAAAGCTGAGGAAGTCATGGTTGCCAAACCTAACACAGTTGAGTCTGCAACTGAACAAACACCATCACAACCGACAAAGGCAACTGTGGCTGAGAAAGGCAAAGGAGCTGCAGATGGAGCACCAACAAAATAGTCGGTGGAGTCTACATCCGAGGAGGAATGTTCCAAGACTCAACGGAGGAACCGGAGACGTCGGAGTCGCAATCAGAACCGAGCTCAAAATCGACAACATAACCAAGCTCAGAACCGACGTGATAATCGACCAACAAACCAACCACAGCAGAGATGGAACCAACAGAACCGACCAAGCTTCAATCGACAGAATCAACAATGGTTCCATCACCACAACAACCAGAGGTTCCAACAGAGTCAACCTATGTGGAACAGTTACGACAGCTATGGTTACTCATGCCACAACATGAATCAACATCCGGGCATGAACAACTATCGTCAACAGCCAAGGCAATGAAATCAGAATTAGCCAAGAATATTCCACAATGGCGTCCGACCTCACAGACAAACTCAACAGGATAAGAATCGCCATCAAAACAGGGGGAAAGCCTCACCTCCTAAAGCCCAACATGGGAGAAATCCAACTCCTCCCAAGAAACAGAACATCACTACTAACAACAAGCCTAAGGATAACCGAGGTGTTGTTATAGTTGATGATGAAGGAAAAGTAATTTGGAATGATAAATCCATCCGAGTTTACAGGGAAAAGCGACGCACGGTTCCAGCGGGAACTGGTTCTAACCCTCCAGGACCCAACTGAAATTGGGGACCTAAGCGAGTTTCTCCTTGCAGGTACAGGAGAAACAGCTGAGGAAGAAGAAGGCGTCTACAACAATGTGGGTGATGGATAGTGGATGCTCGAAACACATGACAAATCTGAAGGATTTGCTTGGAAGTTTCGTGGAGAAAGAAGGTCCATCAGTTACTTTTGGTGATAACTCAAAAGGTTATACCAGAGGTTACGGTACCCTTGAAACCAATCATGTTTCAATTTCTAATGTCTCTTATGTTGATGGATTGAAGCATAACTTGCTCTCCATCAGCCAATTCTGTGATAATGGTTTCTCTGTCAAGTTTAATGTACAGGGTTGCAGGGTGAAAGATGTTGGATCAAAGCAGGTGATATTGTTGGGAAATCGATCCCCAACCGGGAATGTGTACTACGCTGACTGGAACAGCAGCCTCCCTGACACTTGCCTGTTATCAAAGAGCAGTTCGGATGTGAGCTGGCTGTGGCACAAAAGGCTCAACCATCTGAACTTCAAGACGATGAACCGACTCGCCAGACAAGAACATGCAAGAGGCATACCTAACCGGGTGTTTTCAACAACACACATCTGCAGTGCATGCCAGCTGGGAAAGCTCGCTAGGTCCTCCTTCCGGTTGAAGACAACTCCTTCAACTGACCGAGTGTTACAGCTGATCCACATGGATCTCTTCGGGCCAGTTACACCAGAAAGCATTAATGGAAACGAATATACTTTGGTTGTAACTGATGACTACTCAAGATATACGTGGATCATCTTCATGCGCCACAAAAGTGAGACCCGAGATGAGCTGCCCAAGCTGATGGATCGGATATCGAACCAACAAGAGATGAAAATCATATCTATCCGATCAGATCATGGAACGGAGTTTCTAAATGAAACCATCATTGAGTATTGCGAAAAGAATGGCATAACCCATCAGACATCAGCCGCGCGTACTCCACAACAGAATGGCGTAGCTGAGTGAAAAAATAGAACTCTGAAGGATGCAACCACATCCATGTTAGCGAGCTCAGCACTGTCTAAGAGATTTTGGGCTGAAGCGATCAACACAACATGCTACACTCAGAATCTATCTCTTCTCACCAAGCGGTTGGGAAATACGCCCTACGAGCTGTGGAGACGCAGAAAGCCAGATATTTCTTATTTTCGTGTTTTTGGATCTAAGTGTTATATTCACAACAATGGGAAGACTCAGTTGAAAACTTTTGATGCCAAAGCTTCGAAGGGCATATTTCTTGGATATGCAGCTCGGATCAAGGCATATAGAGTTTTCAACAACAGCTCTCGTGTTGTGGAAATAACACCTCATGTTAGTTTTGATGAATCTACCTTTGAGTACAGAGAACAGGTAAAGGAACAACACACGGATCCAGCTGTTCTACCAGTTCTCACCAGATCGCAAGCACTTCGGGAAAAGAACAGAGCTGAACCTCTAATATGGGCAACTGAGGATGAGGATCCATATTCCTCTGAAGATGAATGCGAAGACCTCAGCACATCTCAAGGGGGAACTTCAGCTGATGCCCCTCCAACTACATCAACATCCGATGCCCAACCGAGCTCAGTTCAAACTATTGTAAATGTTGAAGATCCAGACTCAACAGCTGATCAATCACCAGCTCTGAAGACTCCAACTCAGATTTCTGAACAGCCACAGTTGGAAGAAGAAGGAAGGCGCAACCGAAGATGGTATGAAGTTCATTCCACTGACGACATCATCGGAGATCCAACCAAGGGTGTGCGCACATGGAGCAGAGTTGCAAATCCAGAATCAACCGAGGAAGAATCCAACACTTATGCCCAATATGCTGAGGAATTGGCAGTTCTAGAAGAGTTCGAGCAAGCTGGAGATGTTGCCATGATTTCTTGCTTTGTAGCTGATGTTCCAGAACCGAAGAATATTGGGGAAGCTCTCAACTGTGTCCACTGGACAACAGCCATGCAAGAAGAATTGAATGAGTTTCTACGCAACTGTGTATGGGAGTTGGTAGAAAGACCAAATGGTGTCAAGGTGATTGGATTAAAGTGGATTTTCAAAAACAAGAGAGACGCCATTGGATTCATTGTGAGGAATAAAGCAAGGTTGGTAGCTCAAGGATACTGCCAACAAGAAGGAATTGACTTTGAAGATTCCTTTGCACCAGTTGCAAGGCTGGAAGCCATCCGGATCTTTCTAGCTTATGCCGCACATCACAAGTTCAAAGTATATCAGATGGATGTGAAATGTGCATTCCTCAATGGAGATATCAAAGAAGATGTATATGTTGAACAGCCTCCTGGTTTTGAGACTGGAGATGGAAGAGTGTACAAGCTGAAGAAAGCTATCTATGGTCTAAAGCAAGCACCAAGAGCATGGTATGACACTCTTTGTGGATTTCTTCTGGACTCGGGGTTCAAACGAGATTCAGTTGATAAAACTCTGTTCACCATCAAAGTTGGAGAAGATATACATGTCGTGCAAATTTATGTCGATGACATCATTTTTGGGTCCAAGTCGGAGGAGCTGTGCAAGAAATTCTCCGATCTTATCAAAAGTTCGAGATGCCAATGATGGGTGAGATGAATTATTTCCTTAGATTACAAGTGAAGCAGTCACCTGAAGGGATTTTCATCAACCAGTCCAAATATACAAAGGAGCTTATCACCAAGTTTGGATTGCAGACAAGTAAGACAACCAAGATCCCTATGAACACGAACTGGAAGATCGAACCAGGAGCTGAGGGAAAGCTCGTTGATGCCAGCCAGTATAGAGGGATCATTGGTTCGCTGCTATACCTAACTGCCAGTCGACCAGACATTTTATACGCAGTTGGAGTGTGTGCTCGTTTTCAAGTCCAACCAAGAGAAGCACACATGTTGGCAGCAAAGAACATCATTAAGTATCTGAAAGGAACTGTCAATGTTGGGTTGTGGTACCCAACTGATGACAATATCTAGCTGACTGGATACTCAGATGCCGACCTAGCAGGAGATCGGTTGGATAGGAAGTCTACTTCTGGACACTGTCAGTTCATGGGAAGCAAGCTGGTTTCATGGTTCTCCAAGAAACAAGCGTGTGTTGCTACTTCGACAACCGAGTCAGAGTACATGGCTGCCGGAAGCTGTTGCATGCAAGTATTGTGGCTGAAGCAACAGCTGAGAGATTATGAAGTCTCAACTAGACAGGTTCCCATTCATTGTGATAGCTCGAGTGCCATAGCTATCTCTCTAAACCCTGTTCACCACTCTCGGACTAAGCATATCGATATTCGTCATCATTTCATCCGAGACCATATTGAGAAGAAGGATGTGTCCATGGAGAAGATCCCAACTGAGATTCAGAGAGCTGACATCTTCACCAAACCTCTTCCTGAAGCCCGGTTCAAGATGTTGTGTGATCTTCTAGGACTTTTGGATCCGAGCTAAAAACTCATCCGAGCTAAAGAGTCATCCGAGCAGAAGAGTCATCCGAGCTGATAAGGATTCATCCGAGCTGACGAATCGGATATCAAATTAAGGGGGAAGCTCAGATGAAGGGGGAATCTCAGATACAAATTGCCAACTGAAGACATCAAACGTTAGCTGAACATATGAACTTGAGTCAGCTGATGGTATGCTGCAACAATGGAACAGACGTCAGCTGAACAGACGAACTCAAGTCAGCTGATGGTATGCGGCAACTGAGGAGCACAACTGTGGTATACAGCTGATATCGACATCAGCTGATAGGTATCATTTATGACTGAAGGTGTTATGATAATAAATAAGAATGTTTGAAATAAATTCAAACATTCCTGAACATGTCAGCTAGACTAAACAAGCCATCATATCGCATTTAATGTAAAGTCTGGCTGAACATCTATAGCCTTACTTTATAGTGCGACTGGGCTGACACCCTAAACTATTCTCCTTCTCACTCGCGCGCGTGGTATATCAGTCAAAATTAACCAACAGTCGCGTAATCTCAGCCGTTAATAGATTCGCGCCATTTAACCCCAGCCGTTGATTTTATCCGAGTCAAAGATTATATAATACGACAAATCAAGAAGTGATCCTTACCTTCTCTTTTCGTGCATATCTTACTCTCTATTCATCATCTTCTCAAATCTTGTTTCGCCATTTCCAGTAAAGTGTTTCGCTCTTTCTTTGCATATATATCTCCTCGAGATGGCGCCCAAGTCAAAAGCTTCTAAGAAGATGGTTTCCTCAGAGCCTGCAACGTTTCAGGAATCGTTCGACATGGTGATGTCGAAGATTCATTTCGAACAGATATTATCCAGAGCGGCTCTCTCCTCGCCTGAGCTCGCTCCAATCGCCGCCATCCTCTCCGACCACCATCTGCTTGACTGGGCAACCCTCTCTCCGGCCCTGTTGCTGAGGAAGCAGATCGTACATTTCTACCGGAATCTGCAACGAGTTGCAAAAGACGGGCTTGTCACGATCATCCCGTGCAAGCAACGCCACAGAACCTCCCGGACAGTAGAAGACTCCGTTGTGGAGATAAAGGTGTCAAAGGAGCTGGAGAAGCTCATCCCCAGAAACCGTGAAGCCACAGATGTGGTGGGGAAGTTTTCTGACAAGGAAGCTGATGCCTTCCTTCAAACCATCCTTCTTGTTCCCGAACCATTGAAGGGGAGCATCCAAAGGACAAAGTTGAAGCCGGAGCACCGACTTCTTTTCGATGTAATTTCCAAATGCATCTTCGCATATGGTGGAGCCTTCGGGGACATAAGCCGTCCTAAGCTCAAGCAGCAGAAGGCCCTGGAAGAGATGCACCAGGTCGACTGGTTGGGATTTATAGAGAGCCAGCTGCTGATGGAGAAACAGAAAATCTCCGAGATAACAGCTGAGTCTGGAGAACTGCTATTGAGTGTCAAGGGGACACTCAACTTCAGGACAAAGATATCAACCCTCATCCTCCAAGCCACACAGGGTCTGCCGCTGACATGGGAAGGAAGTGAGGACACTCCAGTCAGCAAGCTGTCGCTGTTCCCCTCAGCCAAGAAGGCCAGGGATGTTGTAGAAGCTGTCTACACCCCCAAGGGTGTCCCCAAGCCAGCTGTGGAGCCAGCTGCTCGCCGCCCTTCAAGGTCCAAGCCAGCGAAGCGCCAGCTGGAGGAGGTGGCTGAGGAAGAGGAAGAAGAAGAAGAAGAAGAAGAAGAAGAAGAGGAGGAACCCCTCCAGAAGAGGCCAAGGATCAGGATCGTCCAGCTCGTAGCTCGTCCTTCAACCAGTCCAATGGTGACAAAGCCAGCTGAGGAAAAAGAGTCAACCGAATCCAGCCAATCGGTTGACCCAGCTGGGTTTATTCTTCAACCTCGCCAGGAGGACGTGGCTGAGGAGGCAGGTGAAGACGTGGAGGTCCAAGTGGTGGATGCCAGCTCCTCCTCAGATGACTCTTCTTCATCTGAGGAGTCCCACGACAGTCGATCTAGAGCTGATGCCAGCCAGGTTAACCCACCTGTGACTGAAGAAATCCTCCAGCCAGCCAACTCTCCATCCAAAGAGGATCCAGTTCTCTCAACTGGTCCTCAGTCAGATATTCCGAGCCTCTCGCTCGATGCCAACGTTGTGACCACTTCTTCGGCCAACGTTGATGAAACCATCGAACCCATAACCTTCGATATCGACCCCTTTCAGATCGATGAAGAAGCCAACCGCCAGGCGATCCTGGCTGAGTATGAAGGAAGACTCAGCTACTGCTTCCGCAAGCTGATTGGTATGTTCCCCGAGGCAACATCGATGCCCATTTTCTCTGTTCTCGGGACGGAACTTCTATACCAGTTCAGTGTAATATTCAGCTACTGGTACGTAAAGGAGGAGACCCTCAGGATTCATGGTTGGGACAGGTTAAAGGTCGAAGAGTCCAACCTGAGGGAGTACTTCGACTACCAGAGCCTGGAGGTGGCTTACAACCAAAAGGTGGCTGTGCTCCGACGACGTCTGGACAAAAGCATCCAAGAAGGGACAGACACCAGGGAGCTGTGCAACAACCCTGAAGCTGTTCACTTTCTTGATGACATGCTCACCAAAAATGCCTCCTGCATGGATGACGTCGACGCAGCTGATGAGACGGCCAAGAGAGAAGAAGACAAGCTCAAGGCCTACCTCGCCAGCCGATCTGCCATGGTTGTCTCGGAGCCTGCTGCCCAGCCACAACCACAGCTTCTGTCCTGACCCTCCGATCAGCCAGCTCTCTCAACCGACGCCATCTGCGAGCTGATCTCGGAGAGGGTCAACCAGCTGAGGACGGAGATGCTGTCCAAGATCCAGCTGGGCAAGGAGGAAGAAGCTGACAGGATGCAGCAGCTGATGGCCGACAATGCCAGCTTGAAGAATCAGTTGGAAATGCTCTCCTCGTCTCTTCAGCACAAGCTTGATGACCTCTCTACTTCTTCCAGCTCGGAGGTCTCAGCTCTAAGGAAGGCCATTCAGAGCCTCAGCTCGGATTTCAACGTGTTCAAGACAGTTGCTGAATCTGACCTCGCAAAGTCCCAACAGACTCAGGACCAGGAGTGGATGTCTCAGTTTGGCTCCTTCCGAGCTGAGTTCGCCTCTCTCCACAAAGAGGTCTATGCGACCTTTGCAGCTGTGCAGCGAGCTGAGCAGGAGCGCCAAGACTTGGAGTTGGCCAAGAAGGTAGCTGAGAAGGATGTTGTTGACGAACTATTTTCCAGAGTTCAACAAGCTGAAGCCAAGTTGAACTCCCTGGATGGCACTGTTGCCACCCTTTTGGATGATGCCAAAAAGGGGGAAGACAAGGAGCCAGCAGCTGTTGCTGAATGAGGGAAAGCTGTTCTCCAGCAAGTCGAAGGAGCTGAGCAAGGAGAAGGAGTGCCAGCTGAAGCTGAAGCCGAAGGATCGCAGCCCGAACTGGAAATCTCCCACGACCTCGTAGCCGAGCTCACGGCCGAGCTCGATGCAGAACTTGACGGGATATCTGTTGAAGACTGCATTGAAGCTGCCAAAGCTATGGGGGAGTCAAAGGAGAAGTACTTGAATCCCTCTTGGATCAAGAAGTTCGTTGCCGATCAGGCCAAAAAGGTGGCCAAGTTCGAGAAAGAACTGGCCAAGGTGGAAAAGAGAGTCGATAGGAATAAAGCCAGCCGGAGTGTGCGAAGAATCAACAAGCACCAGATGAAGGTTGAGGCTAGAAAGTCGACGCACCAACTGCATAAGGACGCTCCGCTCCCGTCTCGATACCCACATGTTGACAAGTGGATGAATGCGGAGTGGAACGATGACTGGGAACAGTTCAAGCATGAGTTCGTCAATGACTTCTATTACAGGAAAGTCTACTCGACTGAAGACCCAAGGCTAGCCTTCAAGGAAGCCCTGTGGGAACTCAGATCTGGAGACCCTGGAATGTTTAGTCAGTTCAAGCAAGCTATGCTGAATGCTCAGCTTGATCCCAACACTAATCCAGTTCCGAAGATGTGCAGGTACCGCCCTCCGATGATCAAAGGCACGAGCACGCCAAATAGAAATACGATCATGGCTGAGGCGAGGCAAGTCTGCAAGGAATATGGCGTCAACACTGGGATCGAGTCGGAAGCGAAGAAGGAGATCTTCAACCGTATCTTCAGCAAGTACGGTCAACAGTATTTCTGAGCTGCCAAAGTTTTTGAGCTGATAATGTTTTTGGATGTTGTAGTTTTTGAAGCAACTGTTGTATCTTTATCTGTTTTGTGCTTAATCTTGTAACCTTCAGTTGTAACAAAAACTTCAAAGTATATAATACGATTCACCTTGATGAACAATTCATCACTGTCCAAGCTCTGAATCACAAAGTCTTTCAATTTCATGTTATAACTGTCCTAACCCTTTGATGTTTTATCTTATAGACTGTCTAGAATTTCAGCTGAGATTTTAGGTCAGTTAGAGAGGATTAGATCAATAGAGGTTTAAAGTTGTAAGTGGTTTTGGCATCATCAAAAAGGGGGAAATTGTTGGGAAATTTATTAGTATAAGTTTTGATGAATTCCAAAACCGGCTGACCCCAACCGAGTAGATGTTGCCAGAACCTAATGTTAGAATTTAGGCTCGCTGTTTGAGCAAAGTTAAGATTTTATCTTTACAGGTCTCCAGCTGAAGATGGCAACGAGGCGTCACTCAGACAGAACATCAGTTGTGAAGAAAGACAACTGAGAGTTCATTTGTTCAGATGCAAACAAGGGGAAGTCTTCAGAACATCAGTTGAGAAGGAAACCAACTGAGCGTTCATCAGATAAGAAACAGTTGAAAGGAAGAGAACATCAAATGAAAAGGAAATCATCTGAGGGTTCAAACCCAACTGAGTAAATACAAGGAAGACAACTGAGTGTTCAGTTTCAGAACCTCAGTTATAAAATCCGAACAAGGAGTTCAACTGTTTGAAGTTCAAAGTCAGCTGAGAGCTCGACAGATCGGAACATCAACTGAAGATCACTCAGATGAAGGTCAAGACTTTCAACCGACAAACCGAAGTTGACTGTCAAAGATTTGAATTTCAAAAGGAAGTCAGATGAGGGTTTGACCGTTCAGTCATTACCCCATCTGGCCCAACACAAGGCTGTCTCAGATGGAAAGCAGAAGAGCACAGATGCCATATCGGGAAAGTCTGCAGAGATGAGAGACAAGCCATCGCTTTCAACCGATCAGAGATCAACTACTCCTCCAACGGCTAGTTGATTCTCTCCGCCTATAAATAGAGGCATTCTCTCATTCGAGAAATAGATAGACACTAGACGACGAAAAATTCAAGAGCTTTCTCGAGAGAAATCAAAGCAAAAAGCAAATCTGCAAAATCATCATCTAAGAGCATCAGTAGCTGAGAGTTCCAATTTGAGAGAACATTAGCAGTTGAGGGTTCCTAGAGATCGAAACTGTTTTTGATCTTAGGTTGAGTGTTTATTCGTTCAAGCCTTAGATCCAGCTCTCATTCGTGATCGAGCTGTAGTTGGAAATCCTACCCATTCTCACACCCTAAAAAGTGTGCTAGGACCTTACTCTTCCTGTAATTGAGTAGTCAGGTTGTCAAGTACCCGCAAACTTGACTTAGGCTGTTTAGTGCCCGGAAACTAAACTGTAACGGTTGCTCAGCCCGCGTAAGCTGAGTGGAACTGTCCAGAAGAACTTGGACTGAGGTGTGTGGACTCACATCTCCCCGTAGACGTAGAAGTTCTCTCCGAACCACGTAAATCTTGTGTGTGGTGTTTATTTGTGTTCTGTCATTATTTGCATATCTCAACTGACAAACTAACCGCATACAAACTGCATATTTTCACATCAACAGTTTTGGTTTTGACCAACCGTGCATAAAAGCGTGAGTTTGATTTTACGAGTTCTTTTTCCACCACATTCCGCACAGCACCACTCTTCCAGCTGAGGTTACTTACTCAGCTGTGAGATCGCAACTGAGTCCTTTTACTCAGTTGAAGTTGATTTCAAGTGTTAAGTTTTTCTAAAGTTGAAAAATCCTAACTGGTGTATTCCCCCCCCCATACACCAGTAACTCGTATCGGGACCATCAAGCTTGCTTATATGAGAATGAGTACGAGTATGATTTTCAGAAAAACTCCGAAGATTTTTGATTGGAAGTGAATAATGTTGATAACCGAGAAATCGCTATACGCCGATGAACTTAGAATAGATTTTAATGAAAATCTTTGAACCTAGAATTAATTCTAAGATCATTGAGATAAGATAGAAGCTTATCCGAAATTATTTTTGAGAAGGTTACAAGAATTGAATTATTAAAGGATTAATAAGCCGACTAATTCTTAAGTTTTTTTCGTTATATGGAATTTAGACTTAAAAATTAGATAATCGGAATCCTTAATTTATTTAATGAGATGTGAATTAGGTTTGAGATGTTTTTAGTGTCGGAAACGAGATGAGGAGAGATTAGACCCGTTTTTAGCATAAATGGAATAATACGGACCTTTTTATCCGGAAAACTTTTTACGACCGGGTAATTAATATACGTAATAAAATAATGAGACAAATTCCACTCATCTCTTTCCCTCTCTACCGCCATCTCTCTATCTCTCTCCCTAATCTCTCTCTCTCTCCACACCTATCTACAAGACTACACTTAGATTAATCATTAATATTCTTTAGCAAATCTTAGTAAATTGTGTAATCAAGATTGCATGCAAGATCCCATCACATCAATCCTTTATCAAACCAAGTTCCAACACCAAACACCATCATTTTTATTCTAATGTGTTGGAAAGGAAAACTAATCAAGTGCATGCAAATTTTATACAAGTCCATCCTATCTCTCTCTTTTTCGATCTCTCTCTCTATTCAAAAGGAAAGAAATTTCATTCTATCTCTATCACACTCTCTAAACTCTCCAACAACAAAGAAGAAAAAAAAACTCTCTCCCCTCTCTCTCTCTATACCGTAACATACACACACACACACTCATACTTGGAATTTCTTCCATTAAAGCCTTGTATTCAAGCTCCAATCTCATGAAAATCAAGAGAAGGTCATCATCATCATCTTAGTTCTTCCAAACCCTAAGTTGAAAGGTAATAATTCTCCAAGTTCTTGAGTTTGAAATCCAATAATCATCCTTATTTCTTCACAATTTTCGGCTCTTAAGCCCTAAAATGGATGATTAATTGTTGTTTCGTATTTTTCTTGAGGATTCAAGATAAGTTCTTCCAAGAGACATCCAAGCTAGAAGTTGAGCCCCATTTCCCCCCCCATCATTTCGATTTCAAGAAGATCAAGAGGAGGAAATCCAATTTATTTTCTAAAGTATGATAATTCATTTGATTTCTTGTATATATGTATCTCTTTAAGCTCTAAAAGAAAGAAAACATGCATGCATGGTATTTAATTTATGTTTAGGCAAACCTAGGTTATCGATGTGAGGATTAAGGAGGAGAAATTGATAGGAGAATCGAACTCTAGGAGTTAATCGATGAATTAAGAGGAGAAAAAGAAATTAAAAACCCTAAAACATTGCTAATACCGAAAAATAGGAAGAAAAATAAGAAAAAATGATTTTCTTGAGTTTTTGTTACTTTGATGCTTGATTTATGTTTTTGAACATGTTTTGAATGGGTATATGTGCATGAAAAATTGAGAAATTAATTACCCTAAATTTTGTGAAATTGCCGTGAGTTTTTGAGAAAAAAGAAGAAATTATTTTGTTAATTTTGTTGATGATTTAAGAGATGTTTTGAGCATTAGATTATTATGAAATGTGATGATTTAATCTTTTATGTTGTTAAGCATGAGAAAAATCGACACATGCATGTGATTTTTGAAGAAAATAATTATACGATGATTTAGTGATTTTGATGTAAAATAATGTTAATGTGTATTAAAGTGTTAATTTGAATCCTAGATGAAAATAGGATTTAATGTGATAAAAGAATGAAGTTTTAAAGCTTTAAAAATGTTAAGAATTGAAAAATACATAGAAAAATGAGGAATTCCCCAAAAATAACACCTCTTCTTTATCATTTTTAAATTATGTCACCTTTTATAATCTTTTATAATTATATCACTTTTGGTCCTTTTTACCCCTCTTTCTCCTTTTCACTTTTTTTTGGTCAAGACTCTCTTTACTTCTTTTTTGTTATTATGTGCTTTCTACTTTAATCTCTTTTGCTTTCTTTCACCTAACCCATCGTCTTTATTCTCTTCTTTATCTCTCTCATCCACAGTTATCATTTGCCTGAAAAACCTCTACACCTTAGCGGTGGCGGCGTGGGAAATGAGTGCTTGAATGAGTAGCGTCTTGACCTCCCAGGCGGCTAGGGATACCCTTTTTTGGCGTAGGAGTTGAGCAGCGCAGCCATCGACTCCTTGAGCAGCCGCACGAAGGCATCGTCGCCGTCGTCGTTGCTCGCCGCCGCCTCCAGCAGGGTGAGGTCGGCCCGGAACCACTCGGAGGCCCACGACCCGAACACGTTGGACACCGTCGAAGCGTGTGAGACCATCTACGGCCATGACTCGCTCTATCTCTTCTCTCTCTCGAAACCTGTAGCCGACGTCCGACACCGCCGCCGTCTCTCATTCATCTTCACAGCGCCGCCATCACTTCGTCATCTTATTCTACACCTCTGCCGTGCGCTTGCCGATCGGATCCCCGCCGCTGGCACCTACGACGCGACAGCGGGCCGACTAAAAGGCTCACCAGCGATAACAAATTTCCAGATTCCGACGATACTGCTGACGCGGTCGAGCACTTCCGATCAACCGAGGTAGATGATTAGGGGGAAGAGTAAAGGGAATTTCTCACTTTCGTAAGTTCTTCCCTTCTTCACAACTCTCTGCGAGGGCTCTAAATTGTTCACAAATAGTGACTTTTTACTGTAATTTTGTCTCTTAAGATCGATTGCTTCTTAGATTGATCTATGTAATTTTTTTGTTTTTGTTTTTAAACATCGATTGCTTCTTAGAACTGTTTTTAAAAATCGATTGCATACATATCGTTGCGGTACAACTGTTCTTTGGAGGGGAGGAGCGGTGGGAGACGGAGGCGAGGCCGGCGGAGGCGCGGCTTCTGACACCGGACGGCGCTGATGATGAAAATCCCGTAGTTGCAGATGAATAATTACCAAAAAAAAATGGTTACTAACTAGTTAAAAAATGTTACTAATCTATATTTAATGCTAAGATTGCGTTTAAGAATAACTTAAGCAAATTTGATATTAACTAATACGAATTTGTTACAACTCTATATTTTATTTTAACGTATTGATTGCTTGTTTATCTAACCAAAAAACATATGATATTAACTGTTAGGAAAGTGTTACTAAATCAAAAATTTTGGGAACTAAAATTGATCAGACAACGACCTAATCTACACAATCCTTTCTTTTTTTCCCATAACTCTTGCATCATTTTCTACTTTATTTCGGCACGCAATATTTTCAAAATCATTATTCCCATTCCATACTAATTCTTTCCATTCCATTCCATTGTTCCCATTGGATTGTACAAGGTATGTGTAGATATCGAAAATTTACAGAAATATTTTATTAATTTTAATATTTTATTTTATCATGGAATCTTATGATATCTATATTAAATAAGTTATTTAATTGATAAATATATTTTTATATGGTGATAAATATCTATTTCTTTGGGAACAAGTAAAGGATATACATCAATATTTAAGAGCCAATGAGATCGCGCCACCTCATCCCTCAAGCCCATGATGGAGCCTAAAAGCCCACCAAGTCCACCATATTTTTCCCTATAAATAGAGGTCTCCACACAACTTTAAATCACACCTAAAACTCATCTTCAAGAGCTCAAGAATTGAAGAGAGAAATTATCTAAGATTTCTCTTTCAATATTCAAGGTGTCCCGGCGAGATTCAAGGCGTTCTTCGTGGGAAGCAACACGTTCTTCGGCGAAAATATCTCAAGTGGCGTTTGATCCGGAAACAAGGTGAGAGTCCTCCAAGTCAACGTTATAAAGTTCGACGCTCAACGTTACTTCGGAAACAAGACAAAAGTCCACCGCATCAACACCACCAATCACAAAGCTCAAGTCAACGTCATCAAGTCAAAGATCAAGTCAAAGCTCAACGTTTACTTAGGAAGCAAGGCGAAAGTCATCTACGTCAACGTTATAAAGCTTGAAGATAAAGTCCAAAGAGATCAAGGAGGCATACTTCTTATCAAATCTCAAAGGCTATCAAGTCTAAGGAGGTCAAGGAGGCATACTTCTCCATCAAATCTCAAGGGCTGCTTGAAGACCGTTCGAGGATCAACTTGAAGAGAAGAATCGGAGGATCAAATAGAGATTGAGCCCGCGCATATTCGATATTCTTATAATTGTATTCAAACTTATATTTATTTGAATAAATACATATTTTGTGTTTACAGTATGCAGATCTGATTGTTTTGTTCGTCTTTTTTTATGTCGCTTTTGAATGTACAATTTAATCATTTTAACGTGACTAGTTTATTAAGCAATTCCTCAAGGAATAGAATCAGTTATGCTGGTGTTGCAATCTACGTTAACGAAATGAAGATTTTCGATAAATCCACTTCGTTTCTGTTTCCTCATCGTATTTTCAAAAGTTGTCTGCATCTTTTACAATTGACACAATTTGTTGCATGCACGATTCTGTTATTGTTAATTAACAATTTTTATTTTGGTATTAATATCAATGTTATTTGTTTCCTTCCTTAGATGGGTGTTTTATCTGTTGTTGTTCATTTCGGAGGCAAGTGGATGAACGACACATATCAAGGGGGAGAGAAGTTGTTGTTATTATTGTCAACGGTTGGAATTTCTTACAACAATTTCTTAACCAAGATCCAATCCAACTTTGGTGGTATTGACGGCAACTCAATATCATATTTAATAACTTGTTTAGTTGGTTCACCCGTTGATGACTACGGTCATATTCGATTTAATGTCACTAATGATGTTGAGTTGCAATTTGCCTTAGATAACAGTGTACGTACCTTTTACGTAACCGTCACTCTTGTATTGTCACCTTCTCCACACCCAATTCCCAATGTTGCAGCCTGCTCTATAAACCATCAACCAAATACGAATTCTTACACCGACATTCATGTTAATTCTAATGAAGATGATGAAGAGTATTTCCCTGATGATGCTAGTGCGATAGTCTTGATGATGATCACTCTTATGAATTTGATCCCTTTTATGATGATACTAGTGAGCCCCCCTTATTCCATCCTTTGCTTCAAAAAAAATTTTTTGTGCCACCTATCCCTCAAACTTCCCCTCCACGTAATATCTACGTGGAAGACTTGTCATCAAGTAAAGCATATCTAAAAAAATATATCGTTCCAAGTAGTACATCTGGGGCTATTTTACCACCTCCTGAAGTAGATTTTGAGATCAATTATAGTCGGGAAGCCCTTTCTGTTGGTGGCACATTCGAGTCCAAAGACAATTTAATGTATGCTATTGGTTTGTATCATTTGACTAATAAATGTGAATTCCATGTTGAGAGGTCTAGCCCAGAAAAATATTATGTTGTTTGCAAATATTACAAGCGTTGCCAGTTTCATATGCGTGCTTCTACTCCCTCTCCTAATTCTTTCTGGAGGATTACACATCGGGTTGCTCCGCACAACTGTGAAATTGATTTGCGTGTCAATAACCCACGAACAATGTGTTCTAAGGTTGTTGGTACATTCTTTGCCCCCCGACTATATGATCATAAAGCTGTTCTACGTCCCAAAGAGATGGCTGCTCAGTTACGAAGAGAATTTGGATTCAAGGTTATTACTCATCTACTTACATTACTTTTCACAATATTATTTATGTGACTGTAAAATTATTTATTTGTTAGCCAATTAATTTGATTGCATTCCATTATTCAGATAAGCTACTCTGTTGCTTGGTCTGCTCGGAATCGTGCTATACAAATGATACATGGTGACTCCAATGACTCTTTTCATTTGTTACCATCTTTCTTGCATGTGATTAAACAGTCCAATCCTGGTTCAATTGTGTCTCTTAAATTGGATGCTGCAAACGTTTTTCAGTATGCCTACATGGCTCTTGCTGCTTGTGTTTCTGGTTTTCATTCATCATGTCGACCAGTTATCGTTGTTGATGCTACTCACTTGAAAAAAATTTACAAAGGAGTCATGTTTGTCGCTGCATCTAAGGATGCTAACGAACAAATTTTCCCTTTAGCCTTTGGCATTGGTGATAAGGAGAGTGATCGTTCTTGGACATGGTTTCTTTCAGAAATTAAGAAAACCTTTGGCTTTCCTAGAGATTTGTTAATTGTCAGTGATCAACATCTTAGCATTAGCAAGGGTGTCGAGGTTGTTTATCCAGGTGCTATGCATGGTTTATGTGCATTTCACATTCAAAAAAATCTTTCTAAGCATGGAAAGAATGTTGTAGAAGTTTTCGAAAGAGCTGCCACTTGTTATAGGAGGGAGGAGTTTCAGAAGCACATGCTTGTATTAAAAGAAATTGCACCTCCTTCTGCCTTTAACCATTTAACCGAGATAGACCCTGCTAGATGGGCAAATAGTTATTGCCGTGTTAGACGTTATGGTGTGATGACCTCAAATTCTTGCAAAAATATCAACTCTACTTTATGTTGGGCCAGGACATTACCTATTTGTACATTATTAGATTATGTCCGTCATCTGATTTGCTCTTGGTTTGTTGATAGACGTAGCAATGCAAATTTAAGGGATTCTGAATTGTCTCCGAAGGCTGCTGGAAAACTAGACAAAGCAGTTGAATTGGGTAGTACAATGGTTGTTGAACCCATTAATGCTTCAAACTTTACAGTCAAGCATGCTGGGAAACAATATCATGTCGATCTTTCTAAGAATTCATGTTCATGTAGAGCGTTTGATTTAAATTTGATTCCTTGTGCTCATGCGGCTCCTGCAATCAGGTTTCATATACTTTCACTTTTCAATTCTTTCAACTTCTTATTGCATCTTTTCTAAATTTGTTTTTTTTTGTGTAGTAACGCGAAAGAGCAATTAATTGCATACGTCTCTCCGCTATTCACTACATCTTCTTTGCGAGCAATGTATGCTGGTGATGTTAATCCTCCACCTGATAAGGATGAATGGATTATTCCACAAGAAGTCAAGGACATAACTGTTGGTGTCCCTTGTAATCCAAGACAAGATGGCCGCCCTAGTAGTAACAAAAGGATTCCTTCCCAGGGAGAGTCGTCATCTAAAAAATCATCTCGTACTTGCTCTCGCTGCAAACACAGAGGCCACTACACTTCAACTTGTACTGTTGATGTTTCGATTGCTTCAAATGCATCTGTTGAAGGAAATAAACCAACACGTAAAAGGAAACCCAAGTGCTGCAGTGTTTGCCGTTCTCCAAATCATACTAAGACGAAATGTCCTTTTAATGTTAAACTATCAAGTTGATAGAAATTTGGATCCCGTTATTTGAATATTTTATTATGTTCTAGGATTTTGTTAAGTAGTACAGTTCGTATCACTGAGTGTTTTGTTTTACATAATCTGAACTTATGTTTCTGTTTGTTGGTACTGTTTGGATTATAAACAAGTGATGGGTATAATTCTGATCTTTTTGCATTTTTATTTCTAATCAAAACACTAACTGAACGTATTTTTAGTATCAAATATACTACTTTCACATATTAAATATTGTTCACTTACAAATTAGTTTTCGTTACTTTTCTTAATTTCTGGTCTTGACACAACTTGCAGGTAAAGTTATAAAAAAACTTTTTAATGATTCACATTTCTCATAATGTGAGTACCGAAAAATAGATTATACCTGCTCAATCACTATACAGTACTATGTTATCAACAAAAATTTGATCGCTTCTTCACTCCCAAGTCATAGTCTACAATTCTACAAAAAAAAAATCAGTGACTGTAACCAACAAAAAAAGAAAAAAAAAAACTATCCTACACACAAAAAGATCACAGTGATAAACTCTTGGAAAAAATTCTCATTGATAACTCAATGAAAACGACAAAAAAATATGTCAATAAAATACCCCAAATTGGCAGTTGATTGCATATAAAATTCAACATCAAAGCTCGACCATATGTCGGCCAAGTTTTACAAAAGTCAAATATCAAATTCTATGAAAGTGTTATTGTTTTCTTCCAACATCATAAATTTGACACCAAATATGTCACTTATTTCATGCAAGACTCTAAAAACAATTCCCTTCAAAACTCCATCCCATTCTCCGGTTGCGTAGACCCATCGGTGCTGAACTTGAAAATGGATTTGGCTATGTCCTTCCTATAAGTCGCCATGTCTTTCTTTGTAAAACTTTTGGGATATTTCTGCTCTATGATGCACTCCACATATTTCAATGCATAGCCGCCTGTCATGTGATTCCGATTCTTGATTGGTAGACACTTCTTTGGAATATGAGTAATGTGCCACTGATTGATTTGCTCCAATTCATCCCGAGCATCATAAAAACCACTATAAAGAAGGACCTGTGGCAAGAGACGAGCAAGCAGAATCAACATATCTCTTTGGTCATCAAAATCTCCTTGTTCGTAGCTCCCTGATTTGGCGTCGTACACATTTATTGTATTACTTCTTAAATCCAATTCATAAGTTGCCCATCCACCAATCACTCTGAATGTACTCACCACCTGTTTTAGGAGACATTTCACACTTAATGAAATGTTACTAAATCTGTACAATAATGCATAAAAAAAAACTTCAATTAGTCAGTCACATTGTCATATTCCCACCAGGGATGTGCATTCCTCCATCTTGGTTTCTTGCCAATCACAAACCTAGCAAGTTTATACAATTGTGCAAGAGAGATGAATTCCGGTTCGTTCGGGTTGATTTGACACATCCATCAACAATCACAAAAACCAAATTGTACAGACACCAAATTTTTTCAAAGCATATATACTTGTTACTATCAGCAATCTGAAGTCTGTATTTCTTGGACTCATTTTTTTAAAACACGTGTTTCTCCCAAGATATTTTTTTTAAAAATAGGCCCAAAATAAAATTAAATGCATCAACAACTTCTTTAGCATTTTAGGATAATTTTGTATATCACAAAAATATTTATATTATTTACCAAAAACTCCATGCTAGTGACTGCGATCTTTGCTTGTTTCTGCTCCGATCTTTGCTTTATTTCCCAACTCCCGAAGGACGGCCAAGCCGGGGTGCGACTAGGGGTTGGAATAAAGAATCGGAAAAGAAGGGAAATAAATGAATAAAAACACATTAACTTAACACTATGAACTTGAATAAAAGAGAGTCGATCTTGAAGGATCGCTCGTCAAACTGTATTCAGAGAAAACTAGGTTTAAAGTAATAACAACTTAAACCGAAAGGATTTACATTAATAAGAGAACCTATTTTATTTAATGAAAGAAAGAGTAAATCACGGAGGATCACTCGACATAGCTATTCTTAAAAGTGACTAAGTTCAAAGGATAAAACTTAGTTCTAAGTTATACTTTAACTGAAACTAGTTTACAGAATTGGCAGCGGAAAACGTAGAAAAGATATCACATATTGAATGTGAAATCGAGGCTCAACTAAACTTCTTTCCTGAGAAAAGACCTTTACTCAACCTCCTCCACCTTTGTCACTCAACCTGCACATTCAAAGAAAACAAACATGCAGGGCTAAGTACAAAAGTACTTAGTGGGCACAATGCCGAAAACAACTCACAAGAGTTTTTATTATAAAATAATCATGCATCTTTTCATAAACACTTGTATAAAACTTTTACTGCTGAACACTTAATTTCTAAATGACACACTGTAGTTTTTAAACTCACATCCGATCGTCTGGAAAGCACCTGAGGGCTAACTCAGAAACTGTCCCTCTGGATAGCACCTGTGGCCTATCTCAGAATCTGATCGTTTAGTTGGAATTATCTGGATAGCAGCCTGAGGGCTATCTCAGAATCCAATACTCTGGTTAGCACCTGAGGGCTAACGCAGAGAGACATAATAGAATTCACATAAACAATTCATTAAAGCACTGATAGAACTTTAATACTCACTTATTAAAACAATACATAATCACTTTCGAGCAACGCTCGCATATAAATACTTTAATACTCATTTATTAAAGCAAAATGTAAACACCTTCGAGCAACGCTCGCATATAAATAAGGCAGTAATTGATACACTTTCGAAAAGCCCACCTCGTTCGTTTACAGAACTATTACTCGTGCTTCTGTCTCTGATCTTCCGTCCTGTCTTCTAACCTCAACGTCCTTCTTTGAACGCAAATAATAAAACAACGATAAGTTATCGAGTCGACAGGAGAAAAAATGGAATTCGAAACTGAAATCGAATTAATCTTTTAAGTTCTTAAGCTTTAGGCATTTGCACGCTTAACTAGATTCTTTTAGTTAATCTAGAACGAGACTTGAACACTTCTCGTTTAAAACTCGCTCGGGTTCTTACTCGACACTGAGGTCAGCCATTAATGATAGTCGATAGCTTATAATGACTTAGAAGATCAAAAGAAATCAAGTTGAGAAGAATTCAACTTAGGAAACTAGATTCTTAACATTACTGTACAGATCAGTAAGTTCACCCAGAACAGGAGATTTCGAAACAGGGGATGTTCCCTATACCAAAAGAAAGCCACGGATGTCTAGTTTACTCTCCAATTCGCGGATCTCGATTTCGTTAAGCGAGCTAGGAGATATTGCAGTTTCCGTGAAATATCGCAGAAATGCCCGAACTAGCCCTAGAGCTCGTATATTTCGACGTATGACTTCCTCGGTTCGTTTTATGCTATCACACTTAAAATCTTACGAAATTTATACCTCAAGGCAGTTAACACTTAACCTCATACGCGACGAACTCCTTCTCATTTCTCGGTTACTAATACGACGATTAAAACCTCGTCTTTCAAAACTAATCAATTACTATACCAAATCAATTTCACTTCTCGTCTCTACTCCTCGTTTACAACTATCACTTAACATTTAATAACTCGAATGCGAATATCCTCAACTACAAAGTTGTTCATTTATCACCAACGATCATTAATATCAAAATATTTCCTTGGTTCGATTTTTCTATCAATACTTATGCTCGTGTCTTCGTCTCTTATGAAAATTCCAACGTCATTAGAACTTGATCAAATTTTACACTATCGTTCATTATCTATCGAGAATCATTATTACGCAAATCATAACCTCATATCATCATTTATTCCCGACTTATCGACCGTCGTTCGTCTCTTACGTAAAATTCTACATTCTCCGTTTTCATTCAAATTTTACGACAACGATTATCATCTAACGAGCATTACTAATATATAAATCATATTATCAAAATTTTATCGAGCCTCAACTTATCACCACATCTTCGTCTCTTACACTTTTCGTTTTATTTTTAGAAAATTCTCAAATTAATATATATTCGTCCTCATGCATCATATAACTCATTTCCATTAAACAATCGAGCATATCTTAACATTTACTAACCTAAATCGAGCCTTGTTCGTCTCTTAGGTTTCACATTTTATTTTTAGAAAAATCTAAAACAATTCATAGAGTTAATTAACAACATACGGAACACTAATCTATCATTAATTCGACAAAGAAATCGAACACGAATCAAAGCCCCAAATTCTACAAATTTTTGGTAATACCCTAGAACATGTAGGTGTGATTTTCTTCATGATTTGATCCGTAGAACTCGATTCTAAACGTCGTGGAACATGATTCGATCAAAGGACAACATGCCATTTAAATCCTCAAATTTTCGAACCAAAATAAAAATGAAGGAAAAGAGATTTGTTCGGTTCAAATGATAGACAAAGTTCTTACCTTTCGTATTATGGATTCGGAAATGAAAAAGATCGGTAGGTGCAAGAGTTGTATGCTTGAGAAAAGCTTGAAGTTGAAGCTCCAATGGAAGAAGTTGAGAGAAAAATGAGAGTGAATGGAGCATGGAGGGTGGTGGTTTTGAGGGAGATGTGAGGGAGGTGGATGACTCACTATAGTGAGTCATGAAGTAAGAGAAAATATCCTACAAGTATAGTGACTCATTAAGGTTGCGTTTGGCGAGGGATTATTAGACGATAAATTCCAGCTCTTAAACGCCGTTTTAAAAGTCGAGAAATACTTTTCTAGTTAGTTACAGAATTTACGAAATCTAATTCGTCCGTTAGATTGGAAATAATTCACGTACTCGGAAAACTTAAGTCGTTTTTCAAAATCCGAGAAAAAGTCGGGACGTCACAGTCCAAAATTCGTCCGGAAAATCACAAAAATTAACTTTCTCCGGTGAACTCGTCTCGAAGAAAAAGTGAATGTAAATTCTGACGGAATTCGATTCCGAGTTTCCGGGCAAAAAACTTAACGGACGCGAAAAACCCTAATACATTAGTCGTTCGTCCGATTTCTGGAAATTATTTTTGGAAACGGATTTCACCGTTAGTCTTAGAATTGAAAATCGGGAGCTTAGGCGTGCAAAGCCATAATTTTAATTAACTTTAAATTTTTAAGACAGAAGAATTTTTCCGGGGTATTACATTTTGACTTCTTAGGATCCAGCCCACCATCAAACTCATTCACCATAACCTCCTTACCTTTCTTCCTTTTCAATTTCTCCATTTGGGTTACAGCGTGTGTTGAATTCTCTGCCGCCTCTAAAAAAGTTGGGTCATTATCTTCAAACTCTTCATTCCGTGGTGGTGTTCTATAAATATTTTCTTCTTCCTACAGTAAATAAAGATAGTTAAGATCAAAATATTACAAAGATTAAAAAATTCTAGAAATACATTGTGCTATAAGTATAAGTATACATTTCCGTATTAGAATTGGTTCAATACATTGTGCTAACAGTTTAACTTTATAAATTTCAAATATTAGAATTGGCACACTACCATTTTTATTAATGTTACTTACCTTACCTTGTGCTACAAGTATAAGTCACATTTCCAAATAAATTTTTGAAACTTTTCACATACCTATTCTTTCACAAATAAATTATGTTTCATTCACCTGAAATAAATAATTATTATCTTGTACTTCATCAATTAAATATTTTCACATCCTATAATTTGATCGGTCACATATTAATATTCATGAAATAACATTTTGTTTTCTCTATGTAAGTTTACATTACCAAATACATTTTTGTCACTAATCGCAAAGCTATTCATTCTCTACTTTATGCTTTGGTTGTTATTAACCGCATTATTTGTTAGATACAAAACTTTCACATTTAATATTTTGTACACCAAGCTATTATGTTTAGATAATTCCCTTATTTTGATTTCATCTTACAATTTATCAATTCTACATATTTTTTTGAGACTACTTACTAACCTTATTCATATGTATTCTACCAAGCTTTGTTGCAGCAACAACCACTTTTGTTATTGATTCAGGGTTCTCAATCGGGTCTGGTGCGTCAACAATATTATCTGTTGAATCTCCTCCAACGTATTTCATCTCTTCGAAATTCTGCATCTTTTCATACATATATTGCAGGTCAAGAAATAATAAGAATTTCGATCCATTTAATATTGCAACAACAAAAATACCTGCTCTCCAACAACACCTTCAACTAATTCATCCACTTGTTCACAGTTTACTTTCTCTGCTTCCGCATCTTTCTGTCCTCGAACTGGTCCGAATGTTGGCTGATCAAACCTTACCTCTTCATTTCCCTTCCAAATAAAATACAAATATATGAAACAGATGATAAACAAAGCTAAGCTCTAACAAATAAAATTTTCCCTTAAAATTAATATAACCAACATACCAATACAAATGTATGTCCCATCTCATTCAATAAGATAGATGCCACATTTTTAGCAAATTTCTAGAAAAACTCTTTATTCAGTAGCACGTTCTCCAATAATTGTGCTGCCTCAAGACCACTTCCCGTACTTGTTGTAGGACGAGCTTCAATGTTTTCTACATCATCACCACCGATTTGATTACCATCATTTTCCTCCTCTTCATTTCCTTCATCTTCAATATCAGCCACTTCTACTTTTGGTACAACTACACTGTATTTGGGGAATTTGACCAGGAAAGGATTGTCACAATTCTCTGCAGTCATCCAAAACAATGTCTCTTTCTCTTCTTCAGTTGGCTCTAATGTAGTTTCAACCTATTTTAAAATTTAATTATATCATTTAATATAACTCAATGAACCACAAAATAAAAAACCTGGCAATAAATCAGTAACTAAGTTTACATTTATACTTACATTGAAAATCAAATCCGCCACATTTCCAAGGCCAGAAGAATAGTCAAATCTCAACATTCTGGGAATAGTCATCTCATTGACTAATCCAGACTCCACCCTAACTTCAGGGAAAGCACAAAAAATCCACGTCTATTTCAGCAAAATATTATACATTTAGTACAGTCTCATCAACAAATAAATCAATAAAATTAAACACACAATAACAATTCAATTAATATGTAATAACTGAAAAACTTACAAGAAATCCAGTTATGAATCCATTGAGATGATATGCTTGATTTTTGCCTTCTCCTTCTCTATTTGTCTTAATACCATTCAAATTGTAGATTAAGTACTGGTATGAAAAACTACCCCATGGGAATTCTTCCCATGCATCTTGATCCTCCGCCAATAACCAAATCCAATCAAGTATCTGCTTGGTTTTTGGTTGTCCAAGCAACACATTGTACACAAATAGAATTTTTGCTGCCTTCAAGTATTCGCCTTCACTTTCAAATCTGTTGTTCTTGAAATCATAACACAGTCTTCCATGGTTAATCCTATGATTCAAGTACCAAACAGTGAACATGGAATCAGCAGGAAAAACTATTGGTCTTTTATTGGGATCAAATATAGAACTACCAAAGTTTAGACCAGTAACCAATGCAAATTCTCTTCGTGTAAACTTAACAATTTGTTTCTTCATGTAGAAGCATAATTCAATAGCTTCATAATCCTCGTTCACTCTCTTCTCCACTTGGTACGACATGACTTCATGCACAGTGCTCATAGATTTCCCCAACTTCCCATGGAAATTGTAAAACTTTCCAAAACACGAGTTTTGAAATCTACTAAAACATTCCTCCCCCTGGTTGGTCAAAGTAGTTCTTATTGTTGTAAGAATATCTTATTTGCAGTAATGAGTAGGCTTTTTAAAACTCCACCCCTCCTGCGTATCACAAAGACAATAATGTTACTGACTTCGAAATTTCGTGTGAAAAAATAGTAACCAATCACAAACATTTATAATGTTGATCAGTTGATCATTAGAAACTGAAAAAAAACAATCAACTCAGTTTTTTCCTTTTTTCTTTCCTACAAACTGTTATAATATTTTTTGCTGTTGTGTGCATTATCATTTACAATAATTCAGAATTTTCCCAACATATATATAAAATAAAATTTGAACCACATAAACAAAATGGTTAATCACAATTGAAAAGAACTAACATTCCCCACTTACGTAGCACCAAACATCTTTTCCCTTTTTTCAGTAACGGACAAAATTAGGTGCAATAATCATTCACAAAAACCAAATGGATACTAACACAATTTTTTCCGATATCCCTCTACAATAATCACGAAAAATATCTCGTTAGTTCACACAAAAGCACATATTCTGCTTCACAAAAAAATATTTACTACGTCACCAAAAGAACCTCGTTCATTAAAATTTAATGCTATGAGCATGGACGACTCTAACTTCAAAGGATTCACTTTTTTGAAAATTTGACTAACAAAAAATTAATAGTTACTCACAATAAAAAATATGGATAATTTTTCAGTTACCTAGCATCAAACATATTTTCCCTTTTTAAGTAACGAAAAAAAAAATAGGTGCAATAAGCAATCACAAAACACAAATGGATACAAACCCATTTTTTCCCCGTTCACCCCCATACAATAATCACGAAAAATATTACGTTAATTCACACAAAAGCACATATTCAGCTTCAAAAAAAATATTCACTACCTCACTAAAAAAACCTCGTTCTTTAAACATATAATGCAATGAACATGGAGGACTCTAACTTCATAGGATTCACTTTTTTTAAAATTTGACTAACAAATGGTTACTCACAAAAAAAAATAACTAATATTTTTCAGTAACCTATCATCAACTATAAATTTCGTTTTGTGAATAACGGAAAAAATTAGGTGCAACAAGCATTCACAAAAATCAAATGAATACCTACACAATTTATTTCTGTTACCCCTATATAATAATCACAAAATAAATCTGGTTATCTCACAAAAAACCAACCATAACATTGACACGCCCTCGTAATCAACCCTGACCACGTAATCAACCAAACCAAATTGTTGACAAACAATAAAATAAACTTTTACATCTAATTGCATATTATTTAACAAACGATAGAAACCTGAACAAAAAAATTACTACAACAATCAGAACCACAAATAAAAATGGTACCGGCGGTTCGTCTTCTACTTCCGTTTCCGACGCAATAACCAATTTATGCCCCACCTGCAAATCGACGACGTCTACAGCCATTATGTTATCCTCTGCTTCTGGAATAACATTTTCTTCTCTATAAGCGTAATCTACTGTCGAACTAGGATTGTTAGTCGCCATGTTTCTTGAATTGTGTTCGCCGTTTTCTGCAAGTCGGCGGAAAAGTTAAACAAAACAATTAATAAATAACAATAAAATACGACAAAAGAATTTGATGGATACAATTGTGTTCTTACCCTGGTATTTCAAATCAAAATTATCAAACCCAAAATTCGAGAAAGCAACAGAAAAATAATCCAGTATTCATTGGAGGTACGGTGGGACTGTAAAGAGAAGATGAAAACAGATGACGGTAGAAGATGAAAAAACCTAGACGGTAAATAAGAAGGGTGAAGAGGGATGAAATCAATTCAAACAAATCTTTTACATATTCCTCGGGATTTAGTATCAAGCAATTTAATGTGAATGATCTAGTTTAGTAGTTTATTGGTTAATTAAAGGGCAAGAATGTACAAAAGTGACATATTTATAACAAATTATAAAAGGTGACATAATTTAAATTCCACTCTTAAAGAGTGACATTCTAACTATCCCCTCTAGAAAAATATACCTAATAAATATTTTAAGTGTTCTAAATGTTCATAAGATAAATCTTGAAGATTTGAGTTTTGATTAAATTAAATCAAAAAGAAATTTTGTAATCAAATTAATAAAATAATCTAGATTTTTATTGAAATAAAAATTAATTGAAGAATAAAGAAAAATATATTAATTAAGAAATTAGTCTTAATTTAATAAATAAAAGAGGAAAAGAAATTTATTAATTAAATAAATAAGAGTCGAGAAAATCGAGTTAAAATAAAGAGAATAAAATGATAAGAAAGTAAAGAGAAGTTTTAATCGAGTCAAAGAAAAGTGTTAGACGAGTTAAGTTTACGTACTCGTATAGTTTAACCAAGAAAATAACGGAATAAGATATCGAGTAATGATTTTGAAAGTAATTAATTAAAATTAATTAAATAAGTTATTTTTCAAACCGTGTGGATTAAGAATAAACCGAGAAGAATTGCCAAGATAATAATTAGAAAAGTAATAGTTGAGTTAGGAATGAGAATCGAGTTAGAAATAGAAATGAAATTCCTATTTCATAAGAATTTAATAAAAATTAAAAAGAATTTTTGTTAATTGAGTAAAGAATTATAATATGTTTCATAAGACAACGAGTTTGGAAAAGTGTTGTTTATAAGTCTAGAAAGATAAATTATATTGTTTGAGTTTTATAAAAAAAGAATTCTTATTTGAATTAAGTTCTAAAATAAAAATTGGGTAAATGTTAATGTGTCTTGAAATGTGATTGAATTTGAAGCAATGTGTTTGATTTATTTGAAATTATTATGCAATTGAATTAATATGTTTGAGTGAATGATAATATTTGGTGATAACATGAAGAATTATTGAGTTTGTTTGTATGCAAAATAATTAAGCTATTGAGTTGTTAATTAAATTAAGAATTGATTAAGTTTATAAAAGAAAGCTCGAGTAATGGAATTTAGATAGACGTCGTTTCATAATTAAAGCGAGAAGTGCTAAGACATTGGTTAGTAGTATTAACCAATTATCGAGTAGAGTCAATGGCTTAAAGACAAGAATGCGAGATTGTCTTAGAAAAGAATAGCTTTGAGAGAAACGACTCAAGTAGAAGTTCTTCAGTCGAGACCAACGTCTTTTATCCGTCTTTGTGTAGTATCTTATTTTCGTTATCGATGTCGAACTATGAAGGATCAAGCCGGACGGAAAGATAAGCGAGGACAGATAGCCCTTAAACCACCTAGCTAGAACGTCGGAAGTCAGGTGGGCTTTTCTGAACCAAAACTATCGATGAATGTTATTATACTATTGAGTATTATTATGTGATTTTTAAAATGCGATTGACTTGCCGTTTTTATTGAGTTTGGTATGTGTTATCATCTGTTTGTTTGAGTTATTATCATCCTTTGAAAGGCATGAAACCCACGTGTGGTATGTTAAATGTTGAGGTGACTGTGAGCCTTGCTTCGGTTAGGCCGGTCACAGTGTTCGAGGAGGAGGCCTACTTTTCGGCACAGTGAGTGAATTTATGACAGATGATGCATACTGTTGAATATATATATTATGTTTTGACTGCGCAGTCTATTTAAAAGAAAATGTTTTAGCATGCACAAGTAAAACCGTTTTAAATCGTATAGATACTTGTGATGCTTCGGCAAGGCAAGTTCAATTGATATAGCCTTTAAGAGCTTCTTTTCCAAATATTTTCGGCATATGTTCACTGAGTACGAAGTACTCAGCCCTGCGTGTATTTCTAAACGTGCAGGTTGACAGGATGGCGATGGCAGGAAAGGCTTGGTGGTGTGGTCTGTTTGGTTTTGTTGAGTTGAATGTCAGACTGGCATTTGCACGTCTTCATACGTGTGAGTGTTGGGTTTTGAGTCGAGTTTCCGCTGCAATCCCTTTTGAAATGGAATTCTGTTAATATACACTTTGATACTTATTTTTTATTCCGAGCAATGTGCTCGATGGTTTTAATGTTTGTTGAATCTTATTCTCGTTAACCTAAAATACTTATCCTATCTCGTCTTAATGTAAATTATAATGCTCGGTTGTTGCTTCAATATGTCTTTGATAGTCTTATTCGAGTACTGTTGCTTTTAATTGATATTTCCCCGAGCATGTTCCCAGTGTTGGAGTTGTTTGTTAGTTGGTTAAGTTGTGTTGTTGTTCGTGAGTCGCACCTCAGGAGTCGGGGTGTGACAGCTGTTGGGTTGGTTAGTTTTTTTATTTTAGTTTGTTTTTATCTGTTTAGGTTTTTCTATTAGGGTTTTCTTCATTTGTGAATGTCCAGTCTCTGTTTTTGTTCTTGTTCTTCTCTTCTTGTTGTTTCTTCTTCTTTGATATGTATGTTTTTTGGGGAGTTTTCATGATCTGATATTGATAGGCAAAAGTAAACTTTCCTGTAAGGAAAAGTATACTTGTTCTGTTACTTTGCTGTTGTGTCATCTATATACTTGTTCTTGTTCACTATTAGTAAACCTTTCTGTAGTTAAAAGTACAGTTGTTCTGTAATATTTCTATGTTCTATATTGGATTTCAGTGAATGTTTACTATGAAGAATAATACTTATACATAATAAAAGTGAACTTTTGTATGAAGTCAAGTATAGGTCTGTTAGAAGGAAGTGAAACTTTGGAGTAATGATCATGTGGTTTGCATCATGTTCTCTGATTGCTTTTATTACAAACTAATGTTCATGTGTTGAAAAGTATAGTTTGAACAACGTATTTATTATTCATTTTGTTACTATTTTAGAATTCAAACAATGGTGAAGAGCAAGTCATCGAAGGGGAAACAAATTGTGATATCTTCTCCTGATGTAACTGAAAAGAAGATGAAAAGAAGCCCTGGTGATGTTATCAGGAGAAAGAAAGAAGTACAAGTTGTTTTGAAGAAAGTGAGGTAGTTATGTTTTTCTTCATTGATTTGAATTTTCTGATTACTATGTGGTGTTATATTTATTTCATATTTCTGATTACTGTCATTCTTCATTTTACAGATACAAGGTGAAGTGTAATCCTTCTAGATTTAGTGAGTTAATCTCTAGATTAAATGATTCTCAGAAGGAGTGCATTAGAAGTATAGGTTTTGGGGGTTTGTTGCATATCTCGGAATGGTCGTATGTGAAATGGGGTGACACTATGAGGTTTATTGATAATTTTAACTCATTATCGTGTGTGTTGAGTTTCAATAGTGGTCATAATTTGGTTGTGAAATCTACCGATTGAAGACCTTTTTCTCTTACCTAGAGGTAGTGGTGATACTTGTAATGTGGCTTATTATGGTAAACGTGATGAATCTGGTAGTGATAATATAAATGCGTTTAAGGAGAAAGATGGGTTGGTTAGTGATAGTAATAAGGCTGTTTTTGATCTTCTGACTGATAGCAAGAATGATATGTTCAACAATGGAGGAGATGAGTTTGTTATTTTGTTTGTTTTGTTTGCTATGTGCACGTTTCTTGCACCTACTGCAAACACTGGGGTTGAGTTTAGTCTTTTGAGATCTTTACTTGATGTTCGTAACATTTCCAATTTGTACTGGTGTACTTTTGTGTTAGAGAAATTGTGTGGTGCCTTGGAGAGGTTTGGAAGGGATAACTGGTTGTGTACTTGTTCTTCCCCTTCTCTACTTTCATCACTTTAAGTGGCAAGGTGTTGTTAAGCCTTACACCTTGCCCCTTGTTAAGCATTAGTGTAATGAATCATTTAAGAAGCGGTTGAATGCTAAGAAAAATAGTAAGAGTGATTTTGGTACTGGGGAGTGGCTGTTAAGGGTATTCCCAGTTAGTGATCATGTCAAAGATCGGGTAGATGAGGTTATCGCTGATAGAAGGGAAGTTCACGGTGAGAAGAAAGATGAGGAAGAAGCTGGTATTCAAGAACCTGCTAGTGCTCGAGAACCTGCTGGTGCTCGACCAGCTGTTGCTGAGGAAGGAGGTTCCGATTACATCATGTATCAGATTCCTCCTGGTGAGAAAACCAATGATGAGATCACATTAGTTTGTTAGAATGTGAGTTTATTTTATTAACATTCTGTAGTTTTCTTGTTATTTGTATACTTTGCATTTTTAGTTGGACTAATTTTTTCTCTCGTGTAGGAATTTTAACGATCTTTTATGATCTTGCACTGCGATCTTAATGTGGTTGTTTGCAGCCACAAAGATCGCGTTGAGGCTGTTAATCGAAAGTCTTGCAACCTGTTGAATGATTCTGCATGTCAGTTTCCAGTTACTGCTGAGAATGATCCTTTTTGGGACAATGAAGAAGTTCTGAAGATGTTGGATGACTTAGTTGCTCGTTATCAGTCTTCGAAGAAAAAGAATCCAAATATACCTGAACAACCAAATACTGAAGCTGAACTGTTGGAAAGTAAGTTTCTGTTGTGATTTATTTATTTATTTTTTATTCTGTGCTTATTATGTATTAATTCCAGTTTTCATCTTGTTGAACAGGAGAGCTTGAGAAAGAGCAGAAGAATGATACTGTCGATGCAGCAGCTGAGAAACAACAAACTCATGATATTCTTGATGAGCATTCCCATGAAGATGGAGAGCCAGAAAAGCCAAAGAAGAAGAAGAGTAGACCAAGTTTCAGTGCTATCATGAGATCGGTTGATGAGACTATTCCGTCTAGCCAGGATTCAGAGCTGTATGCAGAATCTACCATAGGTATTATCATGAAAATTAAGACTTTTCGCATGCTTAGTTTCAGTAATTATTATCAGTGCATGAGTTAACTCTTTTCAATACCAGTTATCTTCATTTTTGAAAAGTGTACATGAGTTGTTATAAATTTTAGTTATCTTCGAGTAGCTAATTATTTGAAAAGACTGCATTTCTATTGTATCTTATCTATAATTCTTATGTAATATGTTTGGATTCAGATGTCCAGAATATTGTGAATGACGAAACCGAGGAGAATAAAAAGACAGATGAAGGTTATTTCTTCTTGTTTTTATATTTTAAATATAGGAATTCATAGAAGTAATGTTTGCATTCATGATTTCTTTAATTTCATTCTGTATTTGCTTCTAACATATATTCCTCTTCATTCTTCATTGTAGTGGTTCAATCAGTTGGAAGTGATTTTGAGGATGAAAATGAGGATCCAATTGATGAGAATATGATTGTTGGCAAGGAAGACCACAAAGAGAATGTGCCAATTCATGAGGATAAGAGTGTTGTGAATGAGAAAGTTCAAAGGAAGAAAGATTCTGATATTGAAGTCATTGAACCTGCCAGAGTACATTATAAGCATAACAAGACTGATGAAGGTAAATTTCCAGAAAGTATCTCAATATTTTGCATTCGTTTTAATATTTATAGTTTTTAAATCTGAAAACTAAGATTAGGAATGTATTTTTTTGTTTGATACTTTGTCTTTTAATCGTTACAGTGCCAAATCTCTCTTACGTTGATCCCATGAACTTGTATAATGGTGATTGGCTTCTTGGAACTCCTGTTTTGAAGTCAATTTTCATGAAAAGAAATGTTAGATACTTGACTGAAATTCCAAGGATTAAGAAAGATATTGCTGACTATTGCTTTCATCAGTTCCGTAAACTGAAATTGTATGTTATTTCTTACTTTTCCTTTATTCATATGCAACTGGTTATCTATCTTATTAACTTTTATTAATTACTTCCAGGAACAATGTGTTTAGTATTCAGCTTTATGGTTGGAATTTATGTTTGAACTATCGAGCAATCAAAAAGTGAATTTCTTGATTCTACTGTTGTGGATGTTTGGTCTATGATTCTGATTTAATTATTATTTGTTTGTTCATTGTTTTTTCCTTTTTTTTTAGTCTTTTCTTCAGAAGCTTGTTTGTGGCATGGATCCCATCTTGAGTGAAGAAACTGCTTATTCTTTGAGAAGTTGTTTCCATTTTTCGATTAAACAGATGGTGCAACTAAATGATCTCAAATCAGTATCATTTGTAAGTTCACATTTCATATTTTGTGTAATTATTGTTGATAGTGCATTTATTTTGTTTGTTAATTGGTTCTTCTTGGTTTCATAATAGTTTATGATCCCAGTTTGCTTTAAGAAGCATTTTGATGTTGTTGTTGTGAATTTTGATGAATTGAAGATTCAATATCTTGATAATGTTGCTGATCATTGTATGGAGAATAGTTTGTATCGGAAGATGGTTCAGATTTTGGTGTGTTTTTCATATTGAAATCTCTTTTTTTTTGTACTTTATATATGAATTACAGTTTTTTAACTTGTCTTTGTAATATAGGTCGAACAGTTTTCCATATTCTTAAATGATATGGAACATCTACTAGCTTCAGAGGTAGAATCGTTTCCTATTGAGGAAGTTCCTTTTGCTTGGAAAAGTTCGATCACGAACATCGATTGTGGCGTGTTCATTCTGCACCATATGGAGCATTTTCGTGGAGATGTTTACATGAAAGAAAATCTGGCTGTGGCATGACTTTAAATAATCTGTTTACATGTCTTAAGCTTTTCTGTTTTTAGCATTTATCATGCAAACCATACTAATATTTTGAATTTGTTTGTTTGAAGGAAATTGAAAGGAGAAAGCTTAGAGTTGATTATTGTTCAAGGATTATATTGAGTGATATCAATGAATTAATGCAGGGAAGAGGTGATTGATGATATCATGAAATTTGCAAAATGGGTCAAATGATGTACTTGGAGTTGATATGCTTAGTTAGTGTTATATTTTTTTGATGGATGATTTTTATGTTGCACTAGATGTTTACATTCGATACATTGTTTTTGATACTTTCTGCATGTAATATGTATATTTCTGGATGGTTTTGAATTGAATGGATATAATTTCATGGTGCAGTTTATGCTATACATTAATGTTTTAGTAGTTAAAGTTATTTTTCTGAAATGTAAACATTGTCATAGAGATAGGTAATGTTCACAAACATTACATTTCTGTGTGCCAATATTTACATATGTTAACAAAAATATTTACTTTGTTAACAACACTTTCACATCTATTCAACAAGTATTGCATATACACACATAGTAAGAAATACTCATGTAATCAACAAACATCACCTCTTCAAATTGCAGTTTCGTCGTTGCCATTGCCAAAACTGATACCTTAAATCGAGCCTCCCATGCTTTTGGCAAGCCAATTGATTCGACATGTACGGACAATGAGACTCATTGTATAAAGGATATGACACATTATCCAAAATCCATTTCCCAGAAAAGAAATCACAGCCTTCCACATCAAACGCCGCCCTCTAACCACTGGATTACTCCCGGTGAACGGCTAAAATAACTTAATAAATTATTAATTTGGGGTTCACCGATTAGGGTATAGATTTGGCAACCGTAAATGTGAATTCACTGTCCTTTCTTACTTTACGATGAGAATAATTAACGTTTTCATTTGGGGTTCACCGATTAAGGTATAGATTTGGCAACCGTAAATGTAAATTCACCGTCCTTCCTTGCTTCACGATGAGAATAATTAATGTTTTCATTTAGACTTCACCGATTAGGGTATAGATTTGGCAACCGTAAATGTGAATTCACCGTCCTTCCTTGCTTCACGATGAGAATAATCAATGTTTTCATTTAGGGTTCACCGATTAGGGTATAGATTTGGCAACCGTAAATGTGAATTTACCGTCTTTCCTTGCTTCACGATGAGAATAATCAATGTTTCCATTTAGGGATCACCGATTAGGGTATAGATTTGGCAACCATAAATGTGAATTCACCGTTCTTTCTTGCTTCACGATGAGAATAATCAACGTTTCCATTAAGGGTTTAACAATTAGGGTATAGATTTGGCAACCGTAAATATTAATTCACCGTCCTTCCTTGCTTCACGATGAGAATAATTAACGTTTCCAAAAGTAGAACTTGTTATGCACTAAAGTAAACATTATCATGCTGAAAAGTAATGTTTTTGAAACATTACATTTCTCAGCGCCAATGTTTACTTTTTCAATGTCAATTATTACTTTACCGTTTGACCAAAAGTAGAACTTGTTGTGCACTAAAGTAAACATTGTCCTGCTGAAAAGTAATGTTTTTGAAACATTACGTTTCTCAACAACAATATTTACTTTTTCAACGTCAATTATTACTTTACCGTTTGACTGAAAGTAGAACTTGTTGTGCTCTAAAGTAAACATTGTCATCCTGAAAAGTAATGTTTTTGAAACCTTACGTTTCTTAATGACAATGTTTACTTTTTCAACATCATTAATTACTTTACCGTTTGACCGAAAGTAGAACTTGTCGTGCAACAAACTTAACGTTGTCATGATTATCATTATTGGGGTATAGTAATACCTCGCTATTAGGGTTCATAATTAGGGTATAATACCTCCCAATTAGGTCTATATTACTTCACGATGAGAATAATTAACGTTTCCATTTAGGGTTCACCGATTAGGGTATAGATTTGGCAACCGTAAATATGAATTCACCGTCCTTCCTTGCTTCACAATGAGAATAATCAACGTTTTCATTTAGGATTCACAGATTAGGGTATAGATTTGGCAACCGTAAATGTGAATTCACCGTCCTTCCTTGCTTCACGATGAGAATAATCAACGTTTCCATTTAGGGTTTACCGATTAGGGTATAGATTTGGCATTCGTAAATGTGAATTCACCGTCCTTCCTGGCTTCACGATGAGAATAATTAACGTTTCCAAAAGTAGAACTTGTTATGCACTACAACAAACATTATCATGCTGAAAAGTAATATTTTTGAAACATTACGTTTCTTGACGACAATGTTTACTTTTTCATCGTCAATTATTACTTTACCGTTTGACCAAAAGTAGAACTTGTAGTGCACTAAAGTAAATATTATCATGCTGAAAAGTAATGTTTTTGAAACATTACGTCTCTCAACGACAATGTTTACTTTTTCAAAGTCAATTATTACTTTACAGTTTGACCAAAAGTAGAACTTGTTGTGCTCTAAAGTAAATATTGTCATGATGAAAAGTAATGTTTTTGAAACCTTACGTCTCTCAACGACAATGTTTACTTTTTCACTGTCAATTATTACTTTACTGTTTGAGCGAAAGTAGATCGTTCATAATTAGGGTATAATACCTCCTCATGTTTTGTTTTAAACTGAGTGCATGTGAATTCACCGACTAGGGTATAGATTTGACAACCGTAAATGTGAATTCATCATCCTTCCTTGCTTCACCATCTTTTGATTTGTTGATTTTAGTTATATTGTACAGTTTATAATGTAAAAAAGTATATCTTTCTGTTAATAAAAGTAATGTTTATTAACATTACTTTTCTGTATACCGAACTTCACTTTTCATCTTCAGCATGATTACTTCTATAACTATTTTGCCAATGATTACTTTTCAAAACAATAGATGAACCATTTCAACAATGCAATAATTCTGTAATCATGATGATTTTATAATTATCATCTATAAATGATGAACATAATCAAAATGCAATAATGTATCAACCACAATCAAAATGCAATAATGTATCAACCATAATCAAAATGCAACAATGTATCAACCACAATTAAAATCAAAATGCAACAATGTATGAAGCACAATCAAAATGCAACAATGTATCAACCATAATCAAAATGCAACAATGTATCAACCATAATCAAAATGTAATAACAAATGAGTTCTTCTTCCGACTTGAAGCATGATCAGGTAAACAATCAATGAAAGTATCATAAAAATGAATTGAAGTCTTGATGAGTTCAACAGAGTGAATGTGGAAGAGCCTGAATTCCTGAAACCTGCTTTGAAAATCTGTTCCTACAGATTTTAATTAAGTGAAATTAGGCAATGATATGAACAAGTTAGAAATTATACAACTTGTTGCAAGAAAACAGTAATTTACAATTTACTGAAGTTAGGAATTCTAGAATATCACCTGTGGATCTTCTAAAACAATCTCGGATTAGGAGTTTTAGTTCCAAAGTCCTTTAATATAATTGCATTCGATGCTGCAGAACTCTTCATTCTCTTACTTCTTTGAATATTGGATTTCAGTCTTTGCTGTTTTCGACCCTTTGTAATTGTATGCTGAGGATTCTTGACAGTGATTGATGATACTGAAACAGACGATTCAGCATTTTTTTAGGTTCGTTTCTTTTCTCTGTTGCAGTCATGAAATCTTGAAGAGCCAACGTTACATTATTCAGTGCGTCTTCAACAATATTTCTTCCTTGTTCAGTTTCTTGGGCATTTATAATCAGAGCATAGCTTTTTCTTGCCATTTGATGTCTCCAAGGTGTATGGTTGACAACATAGACTGTTTATCCCACACGCTTTGTTTGGCGCTTTTTGTCCATCTTTTCAATATATATCGGTCTGGTATTCGATCAATTGATTGAACAAAAAGTACCCTTAAGCAATGACTGCACAATATTCCACGCTCCTCAAATCTTTTGCACGTGCAACTAACCAAAGACTCAATAAGACATAAGGTAACTCTATTAACCCAATCACGTTCAGTTACAATATCACTAATATGTCAACTTCTTGATATGGTGGATTAGAAACTGAGCTTGAAAGGGATATCAAGAATTGCTTTTCGAATTTCTTAAAAACCGTCAAAGTATAAACATCAGAAGCATGCCTCATAATGCCAACCATTGATAATCTGAAGTTTGGTCTTGCTTTTGAGCACTCAAATTCATCATTTGCTTCATTACTTCTCCAACGGTCTATTGTTGTTTGAAATATAGCATAGAAACCCATCAAGCTTGTCGTCTTTTTTGATTTGAATCCCAATGTATTATTCGTGCTTTCACTTCTTTGTGATGATAAGATTCCTGCAGAAAAGTAATCTTTGTTATATGCAGTGAACCACTTCTCCCTTAGGTTATACAATCTCTGTAACCATTAATGTTCTTCCAGTCCAAAATCGGATATCAATGACTGCCAACAGTTCTCAAAGTCAGTTGCATATGTGCAACCAATTAAACATTTCTGAAATTCATCCATGAAAGTCTCATCAGATTTCAATTTCCCTAGATGAGTCTGTGCATTTAGGTTGAGATGCCATATGCATAGTCTATGTCTAGCTGTAGGGAATACCTTTTGAATTGCATTCGATATTGCCTTATCCTGATCAGTAAACATTGTTACAGGACACACACCCTCCATCGATTTTTTGAATGTTTCAAACAGCCACTCAAATGTTCCTGCCTGCTCATTTGAGAGGAATGCACATCCAAACATCACATTCTTCCAATGATTATTTATCCCAACAAATGATGCACAGATCAAGTTATATTTATTAGTTCTGTATGTTGTGTCGAATATGACAACATCATGATATATCAGATAGTCCTCCTTCATTATCGAGTCTCTCCAAAATATGTTGCTCAGTCTCCCACTATCATCTAGCTGAACTCTAAAGAAGAACTCTCTATCTTTAGCCCCCTGCTCGTCTAAGATGTCTATTAGTGTCTGAGCATCTCCTGATTCTATTGCTTCAATTTTCAGCTGGTGAACAAAATTCATGTGGTCCTTCAATGTATGACCTATAGCATGTTCACCACCAGCTTCAAATGCCATCAATCTAAATGAATCTGTTGCTCCCATTCCAGAAACCAACATATCTTGAATTGCAACAGCTTTATCTACTGTTATTTTTTGTTGAGACCGGTGCATATAGCTCAATTCTCTTCTTGTAAGTTCATGATTGTGCTCTAAGTTATGCTCCACTACCTCAACTAAAGAATCAGCATTCAGTTTTGCTCTCAATGATGCTTTACACTTTGTCCTTGTTATGTTGACCGACTTTCTTTTTGTTTCTTGAATCTTTTCCTTTCTAGTTTCCTCACATGAGCACAATAAACACCAAATAGTAGCTGTACCAACAACGTTATATCTAACATTTCCTTTTCTAACACTAAACCTAACTTCAAGAGCATGTTTCCCATAAAGATCATATATCTCTTGAAAATTCTTTCCCTTTACACCAATCAAGGAACCAGACCAAACAACTTATATCACCTATAATTATTGCAGATTCATACAGAATTAAGTATTGAAAACTGCTTCTTTTTATTCAACTCATTGAATCATGTAAATAACTATCATAGAGTAATAATAATTTGTATTAAATTATAGTACCTTCATGATGAGATATCATTCTTTGTTCTTTATCAGCATTTTTGTCAGCTTCCATATCATGAGCATCACAGATTTCCATTGTTTCAATTTCTAGAAAAAAATATCAACTTATAATCAAAAAATTACATTTCATAATATGGATGATTACTTGTATCATAAGAATCAATACTATCAACATTACCTTTATCAACATTTGTCTGATATTCCAACTCCCCAAATTCAGTAATTCTATTCCTTTGAAGCCCTGGAATAAAATGTGAAGTAATTATTAAATGCAGTAATTACCAGAACATCATCTTTGATCATAACAATTATTAGTTTTTATCTTATCAATTATTACTTTTTCTAATTCATAATGTTTTCTTTGTTTCAGCAGCTGCATCTTTAATCTCAAAGCTCAAGCACTCTTCCATGTCAATTAGAATGTTGATAAATTAACAGAAGATGGAAATTCGAATAGAAATTTCATGAATTGAAAACTGAATAAATTGAAAATCGAAGAGGAATTTCATGAATTTAAAGCTGAGTAAATTGCATGTGAAAACTAACCTTCAGGACGGTGTAGGTAATTCTGGTTCAATTATAATCGACGGTGGAGTGATTTTGTCAATTTGGTGTTGATTGGAGCTCGAATGCTGTGTTGAAATTTCAGACTCCATTGATGATTACGTAGCTGATTGGAGTTGCAATTTTTTTGTAATAATGTCCTTCTCCGGCGCCGGCAACGTCGCTGGTGTTGATTCAGTGGCTAGTTGTTGAGCTTGGACGAGATTGTTGTTGAGCTTGAAGGTTTTTTTCGTCTGCTGAAAGAGAAGAAAGAGGGAAAATGAAGCAGGAGAATCAGATCTTTCACTAATTAAATGAGTCGGGTGAAACCGATTGTATCCTATACAATGGTTTCACCCAAGACAGCCCCTGCTAAGTGATATCTTCTAGAATTTTTCTTTGTATTTATTTAAAATCTCAATTTCTGTAGCAAAATTTGGCGGTTACAATCTTACAGCCTATTTATGAGTTTATTTATATTTATAACAACTGCCTATATAGCACCAAGAAACAAAAAATAATACTATTAATTTATTTATTTTCTTTTAGAAATTAATCTTCAATTATGTAATTATTACACTAACTTGCCATTTCCTTCTCTTAAGCAAGAAAAAACAATAAAAGGTTGAAAGACATTTATCGCCAAAATTAAATTGTAAGAGATTTTCCTTAAATTTTAATGAATTAATAGCCACTTAATTTATATAGTAATTATATTATTCCAATTTATATAAATAATAGAAGTTTCGAATTAACTTTTCACAAACTCCTATTTCCCTTCATTTCAAATTGATGAATTTGGATTATTTTTAACAGAATTGTTCATATGTATATAATTGATATAACTAAAATCTTAAATGTCAATTTAAAATTTATTTTAATAAAAAAAAATGAAAAACCACACATCCGTTATTTGCTTAGTTATATAATTATATTAAATCCACAATATATCTTAATTAAGTGATTGCATCAATTCCGCCCATAATCATATGTAATTTGTATTTATCATTGAATCCTCTTCGATTATAAGTATGTACCATATCTCGATGCCTTGAGCTCAAAATATTGAACATGTGAGAATTGCTTAGTGTGGCCTCAACTACTGAAATTTACGCCCAAGGGTAACTAAGGTGAGGAATATAGCTCAAGCAATGGAATTCGTACATTATCAATTATTTTAACTGTCTAGATAATAGTTTTGGGGGTTTGGAATTATTAACATGTAAATGTAAAATTTGCCAAATCTTGAGATGTTGGTTTACATGTGTAAAGATTTTTTTTTGTTCGATTCATCTATATATCAATAGTTGTGTACGCATTTTGATTGTCCCGGTAACGAGTAACTGGTGTATGGGGGAGGGGAATACATCAGTAGCAATTTTTGATTTCCTTTTGAAATCTTTTCACTGAGTTAAACTGCTCAGGTCAGTTAGTTTGACAACTGGAAAAGTCAGTTGGAACGGCTCTACAACTGAGTTGCTCAGTTGGAGCTGATCACACAGTTGGGTGCACAGCTGGCTCCTATGACTGAAGGTCAAATGTGTGGATCAACTGAGGTTTTTAACAGTTTTACGTTGCGGAAGTTAGTGGAGTTTAAACTCGTTACAAAAACTTAAACCTTTGTGAAAATGGGAAAGGTCAAGTTCTCAAATTAGTGCAGTTCTGTGCTTGTGCAGTTTGTATGCTGGGTCAGTTGATTAGGAAACTGAATGTAAAATACTGAAAGTAAATACAGAAAGTAAAGTACACAGTATTTTAACGTGATTCAGAGATTGACCTCCTACGTCCACGACTTCCTTTTCAGGGAAGTAATCCACTAGATAAGCTTAAACGTGCTTACCAAACGCCCCACTTGATTTCCGGGTACCAAGCAAACCTAACCAGTTCTATTACAGGTTCGAACAAGACCTTACAACACTTTTATGAGCAAGTGCACAACCTGAGCTTAGATTACAGGTTCTAAATGGACCTAGTCTTGGATTCCGGGTTCCAAGGGACCTAGTATTGGATTACGGGTTCCAAGGGACCTAGTCTTGGATTGCGGGATCCAAGGGACCTGGTGACTTTTATAACGGGTCAAACCTGAGGCTTGGGGGTTGGGGGATTTCCAACTATGAAGCCTTCAACATAGAGAGAAGTGGAGGCTTCTTCGTCCTAAGGCTTAGAAACTTGATCTTTTGGGAGAGAGTCTGCTTGGACACAATTTGTGCAAGAACATATACTTTAGACTCGATCAAAGAAGAGGGCTTTTTGAGAAACTAGATGGAAGAACAGGAGGAGGGATGAACACTCAACTTCGACTGGTCTTCAACTCAAGTCTTCTTGTTGGAGAATGAGAGATTCTGCTGCTTCTTTTGCGCTGGTGAAATTCTCTCTTCTATCTTTCTGCGCACTCTCAAAACTCTATTTCTTCAATTCTGGAGACCTCTACTTATAGAAGAAGATCTAACTAGCCGTTGGAAAGAGCCGGTTTATCTCTGCCAAAAGCATGACACTCCACCTGCTTTTCTGAAAACTTTCCTTAAATGGTAACTACGACCTTCGCTTTATGCACATCGCTGTTGTCGGCCCATTTATAGTAACATCTCCAGCTGACTTGTGCTTCCGAGTAGATTGGAATCTGCACTGCAACTCTTCTGCCTTCTACGTCTTCAAAGTCTTCTCTTCTCCACTTTGCAACATCTGACTTAAACACAACTTTTCTTCACGCTTCAGCTGCATGGTTTCGTTGAGGAGTCAACTGAGCTGCTGTCCAACCGAGTTCGTGCTTCAGCTGAGATTGAGGTCTCAACTGAGTTTGGGTCAGCTGAGTTTGGGTCCAGCTGAGTTCTTCACGAACTGTCTTCTTCAATCCGATTGAAACCTGTAAAGATAAAATCCCTACGCTCAAACAGTGAGCTCTTGCTAAGTTCAGACTGAGGGCATTTATCTACTCAGTTGGGGTTAATTAGGGTTTTGATATCATTCGAAACCTTTCACTAATTTTCCCAACACATTTTATGTAGTGTGGTACATGTTGGTGTTTAATTCCTCATTTTGATAATCATTCTGCAAGTGACCAAACTATCGTGAGTGATCTAAAATTAGTATTTTCTGTTTTCTACCTCTTTACAATTTTGGCAGTAGAAATAACTCTATGTACTAAATAAAATTCAGTTTTTTTGCAAATATTTTCCAATCAATTATTAATATATGACGCAAAAAGTATGATTTGTGGTTATTATAACACAACACCATCCATATATTGATTTCCATTCTTTACGTTTAATTATTGTGTATTTTCATTTTATCATCCAATCAATTATAAGCCAACTTATATATAACATAAATTTATCGTCAATGTCTTAATTTCAGCAATATAATTCCATCGCATTATTAATGTAATGTAATTTTGTTAATAACACAATAAAATAATGCGATTGACACCCGAAGTTTTTGACAAGAAAATGTTAAAAAAAAAGTTCACCGTTGATGGTCCCGATAACGAGTAACTGGTATATAGGAGGGGGAGGAATACATCAGTAGTTATTTTTAATGAATCAAAAATCGAGTTTGCGATTCTTCAAAAACTGGAGAATTTAATTGGCTCAAAAAATGTAAACGACAGTTGGGTGGACAAATGACTTCTTTGCCTGGGGGTCAGTTGTGTAACACCAACTGAGGTTTTATCAGAGTTATTACTTTGCGGAATTCGGTGGTTTAAACTCGTTACAAAATTGAAAACCTTTTAGAGGGAAGGTCAAGTTCCCTAAAACCGTTTTAGTGCAAGTTAATGGTTTGTATGCAAGTTAGTTGGTTAGATAACTGAAAGTAAATGACATAGTTTTTAACGTGGTTCGTAGATCAACCTCCTACGTCCATGACTTCCTTTTTGGGAAAACAATCCATTAGATAAGCTTACGAATGATTATCAAACATACCACTTGGTTTACGGGTGCCAAACAACCTAACCCATTTGATTATGGGTTCGAACCAAACCTTACAACACTTTTCCGGGTAAGTGCACAGCCTACAGTTCTTTTGCGGGCAAGAACAAAGCTTACAGCTCTTTTACGGGCAAGAGCAATGCCTGGGTCTTAGATTATGGGTTCTAAGGGACCTAGGTTCTTTGATTACGGGTTCAAAGAAAGACCTGGGGTTTGGGGGTTTCCAACTATGAAGCCTTCCATACTGAGAACAGTGGAGGCTTCTTCCTAAGGCTTAGAGACTTAATCTGCAAGAGAGAGTCTGCTTAGAAACTATTCAAGAACCTATTACAAATCTAGACTCGATCAAAGAATGGGCTTATTGAGAGGCTAGATGGGAAGAACAGGAGGAGGACATGACATTCTACTTCTACTATTTCTTCAGCTCGGCGGGTTTTTGCACGAGAGAGAAAATTTGCTTCTACTTCTTTGCGTGTGTGCTTTCTTGTCTGCTCTCTCTCTTTCTCTTGAAATGAGGAGACCTCTATTTATTCAGAGGGAGGTAAACTAGCTGTTGGAAGTAGCCGTTTGACCTCTGCCAAAAGAATGACACTCTACCTACTCTTCGGCAACATTTCCTAAAATGTAACTGTGACCCGTGCTTTATGCACGTCCTCTTGGTCGGTCAATTTATGGAAAGTTTTCTAACTGACTTGAGCTTCTGAGTAGATTTGAATTTCGAACTTCAACTCATATACTTTTTCTGTCTTCAAGGTCTTCTCTTCTTGACCTTGCGACGTCTGACTTCAACACACCTTCTCAACATGCTTAAGCTGCATGGATCAACTGTGGAGTCAACTGAGCTTCAGTTCGACTAGCTAACTTGTCTCATCGGTCTTACTGACTTCTTCTGCTTGAAACCTGTAAAGATGAAAATCTCTACGCTCAAACAGTGAGCTCTATCTAAGTTCGGACTGATGGCTTTATCTACTCAGTTGGGGTCAGTTGGGTTTTAGGATGAATCAAAACCTTTATTAATTTTCCCAACAATTTCCTCCTTTTTGATAATGCTAAAACCCTAAACTAACATCACCTATTTTACAAACGAACTTAGTTCTAGTCTATAAGAAACAGAGGGTTAGCTTAAGAAAAAATATATAAATTAACTTCAAACTTGGATAACGAGATAGTAGTCATCAAGTGAAGTTAATGATTCCATATGCAACACAACAGGCTAGAAGCTTTCTCATTGAACAATTGAAGAGTACATTACAATTGTTTTTAAGAATTTAACACATCGAAAACACGATACATCAGTTGCATTATCTTCTTTTCGTAGCATCATTTGTCCTAATCTTCTTGGAGAGTCAGTTCATACTTCTCGTAGAAGTGCTTCCTTAGCTTCAACAGTTTTTCTAGATTTATGAATTGTGTCGATCCTTAGTTTGACAGCTAATCTCTCAGCTTCATTGTCAATCACCCTGTGAGCAATCCGGTTGGTTCCAGGAACTCTGGGAGGGGGAAAAGTTTTCTTTGCAGGGGCAGTTGGCGGATGATGAGTTGAGCTCTCCAGAACTGCCAAGAGACGTCTGCCCACTACATCCTCATTGCAAAGGTCTTATCGGCTTTGTCATCTATTTTCAGATTAAAAATTTGCTCATCCTTAAAGAGAACAACTTCTGTCTCTTCAAGTTGGTCAACTTCTATTTCTTGAACAACTTTCAAGAGCTGAGAGTTGGAAATCGTCCCTATTTTCCACACCGAATCTTCAGCAGTTGACTTCAAGTTGTCATTCTCCAGTGCCTCTTCAGCTTCTTTCTCAACCTGTATCAGTTTTTCATCTTCCCTCTTTTTGGCACCAACAATAAGGGAGGTAACTGTGTTCTTCAGGTCGAAGAGTTCTGAATCCAGTTTTGAGTTAGTTGAAGAGATTTCCTGGATGCGCTGAAGTGATGACCCACGCTCAGTCAAAAGGGAGGTATTATGGGCTTTGAGTGCCTGCAACTCATTCTTCCATTCAGCAAACTATTGGTCCATTCGCTGCAACTTGGACTCGTGGTCATCAACAATTTCTCTTATGTCTTGTTAGACATGCTCTGGAAGTCCTTTTTGGTCAGGAGCGTGTTGTGAATGGAGTTGATTCCTGTGTTGATCAAGGCCATCTGATCTGCATTCTTCCCATTGATCTTTGCAATGAGATGGTGACCAGCTTTGTCCATATCATCAGCCAACTTCTTGAAATGGGTTTCGAGTTGAGCCTTGGCCTGATCAAGCAGCTTAGTTGTTCTCTGCAGAGTTGCCAACTTATCTTCAAGATCCTTTCTGAACCTCAATTTGAAAGGATCAAAATTCAGTTTTAAGTTAATGGAACCGCATGTTAGCTCCTCTACCGTCTTCCTGAGTTGAGATAGCTCCTCAGTTGGATTCTGAAAAACCTGATCTCGATCGGCAATGGCAACAGTAGAGGTGATCACTAATTCTTGGCTTGGAGCGAGTTCTTCTTGACCACTTGGTTTAGAAACCTTATGATCAACCAGTTCATGCTCATCCTTGACTGTGGCGACAATTGAGGGTTCCTCTGGTTGGCTTTCAGTTGGAGGAAGTTGATCTTGTGTAGGTATCCAGCCACACAGTTCAATCCTTTCACGGTGATAATTGGCTTCGTTAGGGGAAACATCTTCACATTGTGGAACTGCAGCTCTTAGGATAGAGCGATGTTTAAGAAATACGTTGATGAGGCTGTCCTGATTCTAGAACAGCTCCAGCTTAGTGTCGAACTTGAAAGCTTCCATCAGCATTTCTTCGGTATTTTGAAGCTTTACAATATCATGTATTTTCAGGAAGTCTGCCAAAATGTAATAGTCGCCCAGACTCACCGATATATACATGTATAGCTCGACAAGGAGATTGAGCATGTTGAGATGATTTCTCAGTTTGGGATGCAACGTTAAAGCTTTCTTATAAGCCCCTAAGTTCACTCTGTCGAAGCTTTGAGCCAAAGCCTTATGCGCAATCTGAACAGGAGTAAGTGAAGGACCACCGTCTTCTTCATTATTAAAGAATAATGAAACTAGTCTTTCTTTTGATTCAGTCCTTGCCTGGTTGGACTAAGAAACATTGTTCTGCTGTGATTCTTTGGAGGGCTCCTTATTGTGAAGATCCAACACAGTATCCTTTTTCTCCTGAGCTGGTTGATCTTTCTCAGGAATTGCGTCTGACTCCTTGAAATCCTTTATGAATGTTGTATCCAAATCAGCACCATGAGAGATAGGCTCATCATGGGCGGGCATAAACACCTTCTCAGTGTTTTATGCATAATTGTTCGTATTTGAGTCAAGTTCGGGGGTAATGTTAATCTATCTGCTGACTTAATTGGTGAGTTTTGATAATATGTGGAAGTAGTTTTGCAGATATTGATGAGAATAATAAAAGCGGGAGAAAATAGGAGAATAAATCAAAAGAAGCTCGAAAGAATGCCGTGAAATGGTTGAGGCGGTGCTCAACGTGTTGAGCCACCGCTCAACATCAAAAGCAGAGTGACGTAGGCCGCCAAAGGGTTGAGCCGGCGCGCAACATGGAGAGTCGCCGCTCAACCCTTCAAAAAACTCTTCACCATCGCTCAATTCATGCGCCGCCGCTTAATTTTCTTTTTTTTAGTTGTTACGTGTTTTTGATGAGCGGTCGCTCATTCTTGAGCGGTCGCTCATTCGTTTTTAGTTCGACTTATTTTAGTTGCGTGTTTTATTTGCGCGGTGGTTCTCAGTTTGAGCGAGGGCGCACTTACTCATATAAAACATTGTTCGCAACTCTGTTTAGGGTATCCTTTTTTTTTCTATTTTTCGGGAGACAGCGATTGTTCCTGGTTTTGGTGGATCTTTTTCACTTCTCTTCTGTCAATTGTTCTACTGGATTTTTGTAGGACTTATTTACAATTCCGTTTAATCTAGTAATTGCTTTTCGAGTTTTCAGTTTTCATTGCTTATTTCTATACGATCAAAATGCTTGTTCTTCTTGGCTATTTTAATTCGGCTTGATTAACATAATTTACTATTGTTATATCTTAGATGTTAGAGTTGTTGCTTATTTATTTATTTATAATTGTTAGTTAAGAATTTCTAGAGTGAGGGTTTATAATCTGGATATTCATTTATTTGCTCTTGTTTATGTTTATTAAGTTGGTAATCAGAATTAATTTCAGTCTAGATAATGAGAAGTGAGATGTCAGACCCAACTTATTGATTAGAGTGTTTAGGATTTCTTGTTTTTCTGTGCATAGCATGATTAATTGCCCTGCTTAGCCTTCCTTGAGATACGACTTGGGTTAGCTTATCACACTAGAGTGACCTCGTGCGATTACGAGTCAATTCATAGGTGTCTTGAGTTGAGTCAAATTTTGGCGCTGTTGCCAGGGAAGGCTTAGGCATTTGGTTGTGTTATTTGTTTTCTATGTTTATTTTGTTTTATTTTTATTTTGGCTTGGATATTTTTCTTCCTCCGGTGCGTTTGATCTGTTTGTTAAGTGTTGTGTATGCAAGGTCACCGAAGCTTGAAAATTCAGCTAGCACCTTACTTCGACAACATCAATCGACCTCGAGAGATTCTATTTATCTTAGGGGAAGAGTCTGAGCCGAGTTCTACCATTTGTGTGGGATCTGAGCTTCAGGGAAGAATAGTCTCTTATTCAAACCTGGAGGACTTTGTGGACAATAATTCTGTTGAGTCCAACAATTCGTTGGTAAACGGAAGTGATCGTGAAGAAGAAGTGCATTCTAACCACGACCAAGAAGATATGGCTGGAGAGGAAGCGCAGCTTATGGGAACCTATTCTAGGCCTATTATTGAGGCCACAACGTTAGCCATTGTGCTTCCAACAGCCGTAAAGAATTATGATTTGAAGCATAATTACTCCAGCATGCTTCCATCTTTCTACGGCATGCCCAATGAAGACGCACTCAAATTTGTGCGTGAGTTTTGTTCGGTGGTGCAATCTTTCCCGCTGTTAGATCTCACAGAAGACCAGCTAAAGCTTAAGTGTCTTCCGTACACTTTGAAGGATCGGGCTAGGACATGGCTCTTATCATTGCCGTCAAATTCCATAAACACGTGGACGGACGCTTGTGAGAAGTTTATGCTGAAATTTTATCCCAACCACAAGACGCAGGAGATCAGAAATCAGATTATGAATTTTACGCAAGGTGCGGATGAGCCGTTCCACGAGGCATGGGAAAGATTTCAAGAGCTGCTTAATGCCCACAACATCAGCTGGGACCGATTATGGTGAGCTAGTTCTTCTATGATGGGTTGCTTCAAACAGCCCAATTTATGGTGGACAGCACTGCAGGGGGTAATATTGCCAGGAAGATCGCTACTGAGCTCAATGAGATTTTTCAGACTCTGGCTGAGAGCTCCCAACAGAAGTCGACCCGAGGAAGAAGGGTTGAGGCTAGTGCAGTGACACCTAACTATGAGCTGCAGAAGCAGGTAGCAGGAATGATGAGAGAGCTGCAGCAGCTCAAGATGAGCTAGGTGGAAAATCCAACTCCTCCACCTCGTGAACCAAATACTGAGAATTGTGGTATTTGTGGAGATTATGGGCATGGAGCTAATGAGTGTCATAGAATGGAGGAGTACACACTAGAAGGGAAAGCTGAAGTTTATTCTGCTCAGGGATACTCCGGGAGACCCCAGTTTGAACAAAGACCTATGTACAATCAAGGTTCGAATTCTGGTTGGAGAGGTCAGCAGAACTCAGGGCCCTAATCAAGGGGCTGGATCGAGTCAAGGGAATCCGTTTCGCCGACCTCCACAACAGATGGGTTATTCTAACCAACAACAGTTTTACCCATCTCAGCAGCAATTTCCATTCTCCCAGCAGCAGAGTTTCAATCAGCAGTATCCACAGCAGTTTCAGCAGAACTCCCAGCAGTTTCAGCAATACCCGCAGAATCCAATACAACAAGGGAATTTTCAGCAGCAACAGTATCCGAATGGACCACAGCAGTACCAGAAGAAAACTCCCCCGAAGCCATCATTTGAAGAGACAATGCAATCTTTTATGGAGATGAGCAAGCAGAATATGGACTCTCAGACAGCTACCATTAAGCGCCTTGAGACTACTGTTGGGCAACTTTCTGGTACATTGAATCAGATGCAACAGCAGCAGCAGCCAGGAAAACTTCATGGGCAAGGGTTACAGCCGTACCAAGCTCAAGCTGTTACCGTTCTTCGCAGTGGAAGGGTGGTTGATAACAAGGTAGAAATGCCTGTTGTAGAGCAACCCAAGGAAGTTAGTGGGGAGAAGCCAGTTAAGGAGAAGCTTGCATCACAGGAACACGAGCAATCACAGATTGAGGAATCGGAGATGAAGCTTCACAAGGCTACTAAGCCATATAGACCACCGGTTCCATATCCTAGCCGGTTGAGGAACGAGAAGCAAGATCAGCAGTTCACGGATTTTTACAATTTGCTGGCCAAGGTTAATGTGAACTTGCCCCTGTTAGATGTAATCCGGAATGTTCCGGCTTATGTGAAATTTTTCAAGGAGTTGGCCTCCAAGAAACGGAGGTTTGAGGATAATGAGAAGATCCTTGTATCCGAGGTTGCGAAAGAGCTGTCACGCTAGCTTGATCTCTTTCTGAGCTCCTGGCTCCCACTACTTCTGAGGTGGCGTAGAACTCAAAGTGATGTCAAAACTTCTTTTCGTAAAGTCTTGTCGTACTACGTGAGTCCTCTCAAACGCCGAGGGCTTAGTACTTTACTTTTTTTTTTAGTAGAATATGATTTGAAGTATATTGTATAATAATAATATAAGCGGGAACCATAGCTTTGATTAATAACAACGTAAGAAATAGGATAGCATATAAAGCCATTAGCTACTCCTTATAAAGCCAAAGTAGCGGCTCCAACTCACCTACTGTGTTCCCTGACCAGTGTTTAGCTGGCAGTTTCCTGACACGTGGGGTCCACCCCACACCCGGCAACCAGGCAACAGGGGTTAGCTGCAGTTGAGATTAGCCTTCGGGGAATAGCGCTCTTTCTTGCTTATACCACAAGCAATCATATTCTTGGCTTCCAACCAACTTTTTATTTTATATGGGTATGGAGACATCGTCGCAGTATAGGTTCCTCAAATGCGTTAACACTGCTGAAAGGTGACATAATCGAAGAGTACTGAATATGAACTTCAAATGGCTGGAGAGGAACTCACATGGGATGGAAGGAGTGAATCAACTGATGTAACCAACCACAATACACACACACTACTAACGGAGGCAGGGAGCGAGTGTTCTAGTTTATTCTGCTTCTCCTAAAGAACAAGGCTAAAAGCCGAAACACAAGGCTTTCATTCATGTAGACAAACCACTATGAAGATCTAGAAAAAAGCTTTACTCGCACGAGATTCTTGAATCAGATTGGACTCCTCTTTTTGGCTTCGATACTGACAGGGTAAGGGACATTGAACGAGATTCCCGCCATGAGTAGGACTCCGTCCATAACATAATCGACAGATCCAAGATCATGCAACAACCTTTACCGCCTAAGCAACGTGATCCAGGTAGGTTTGTTATTAATATTGCTTTGGGAAATGGGAAGGACGCCTCGGGTATGTTAGATTTGGGGGCCGGGATTAATTTGATGCCTTACTTAATTTTTAAACAATTAGAGTTAGGTAATTTGAAACCCACTCGTATGTGTTTACAGCTGGCGGACATATCTGTTAGGTATCCTCATGGGGTAGTTGAGGATATTTTGGTTAAAGTGGGGGGTTTGATTGTTCCGGTTGATTTTGTCGTGTTAGAAATAGGTGAAGTGTATGAAAATGGGAAAGAGCATACTTTGTTGTTAGGAAGACCATTTATGGCTACGACTAATACGTCAATTGATGTGAAAAATGGAAATATAAAAATGATTGTATTATGAGAGTCTGTGTCTTTTTCTGTGCATCCTAGTCGTGCTATGCCTTCATCGGATCTTACTAATGAATGTTCGTATATAGATGTTATTGACGGCTTGGTTGAGATGATTTTTGTACAGGAACAAGAATGTGTTGAAGTTTTTGCAGGGTCGGCGATATGGAAGAGTTTGCTAGGGAAGCCAAGAGTGGAGAAAGGGAATTCACAGCTAAATTCCCTATTGATGAGCCCATGGTGCCGGAAGATTGCATGAAGAACGAGAAACCGAAGCTGGAACTTAAGGAGCTTTCCAAAAACCTTAAGTATGTGTTCTTGGAAGATGATGAGGGGAAGCCAGTGATCATATCCAGCGAGCTCACCATTGAGCAAGAGGCGGTGTTGATGATCGTTTTGAGGAGAAACAAGTTGGCTTTTGGATGGAGTTTAGCTGACATTTGGGGAATAAGCCCAGCGATGCATGCATATGATTCATTTGGAAGAGGGGGCGAGACCCAAGAGAGATGGTCAAAGGAGACTCAATCCAGTTCTGATGGTGGTGGTTCGCAAAGAATTACTTAAGCTATTAGCAGAGGGAATTATTTTTCCTATTGTTGATAGTGAGTGGGTGAGCCCAGTACACGTGGTACCTAAAAAGGGGGGGATCACAGTCATCCTTAATGACCGGAATGAGTTGGTGCCGACCTGTCCTGTTACAGGATGGCGTATGTGTATTGATTTCAGGAAACTGAATGCCGCTACGAAAAAGGATCATTTTCCTCTTCCTTTTATTGATCAAATGTTAGATAGATTGGCTGGGCATGAATTTTATTGTTTTCTTGATGGTTTGTCAGGTTATTACCAGATTGCTATTGCGCCAGAAGACCAAGACAAGACGGCTTTTACCACTCCGTTTGGCACGTTTGGTTGCAAGAGGATGCCATTTGGGTTGTGCAATGCGCCAGGAACCTTCCAACGGTGCATGATGGCAATTTTCTCGGAGATGATAGGTAATTTTGTTGAAATTTTTATGGATGATTTCTCCGTGTTTGGTAATTCGTTCAATGATTGTTTACTCAAGATTGATTTAGTGTTAAACAGGTGCATTGAAAGTGGTTTCACATTGAGTTGGGAGAAGAGTCACTTTATGGTGACAAGTGGCATTGTGTTGGGGCATGTAGTTTCTAAGAATGGTATAGAGGTTGATAGGGCTAAAGTGGGGGTTATTGAAAAGTTACCTCCTCCTGTAGATGTAAAAGGTGTTAGGAGTTTCTTGGGTCATGCTGGTTTTTACCGGCGTTTCATTAAGGAATTCTCTAAGATTAGCCAACCTTTGTGTCGATTGCTTGCTCAAAATGTGCCTTTTCATTTTGATGACTCTTGCTTGCATGCTTTTAACTTGTTAAAGTTAAAGTTGAGTACTGCGCTTGTTGTGGTAGCACCTGATTGGTCTATGCCGTTTGAGATAATGTGTGATGCTTCTAATTCTGCAGTAGGAGCAGTGCTTGGTCAACGTGTGGATAAAATGTTGCGTGTGATTTATTATGCGAGTTTGACATTAAATAATGCTCAAATAAATTACACTACAACTGAAAAAGAGTTGCTTGCTGTGGTATTTGCTTTAGATAAATTTCGTGCTTATATCATTGGTTCTAAAGTGATTGTTCATAGTGATCATGCAACTTTGAGATATTTGTTGACAAAAAAGGATCAGGCTAAACCACGTCTTATTCGTTGGATTTTATTATTACAAGAATTTGATGTGGAAATTAAGAATAGAAAAGGGAGTGAAAACTCGGTGGCTGATCACTTATCTAGATTGGAACATAATGTGGTTGAATCTAGTTATACTGTGATTCCTGATTCTTTTCCTTTTGAGCATGCACATGAACTTACCGCCGTGCCTTGGTATGCTGATATCGTGAATTATTTGGCATGTGGAGAGTTGAGACCTGATCTAACGTCTCAGGAGAGGAAAAGATTTCTTGCTATGTGCAGGCATTATTACTGAGAAGATCCATATCTTTTTAAGTTGGGAAAAGATGAGGTCATTAGAAGATGTGTACCTGCAGAGGAGCAACAGCGAGTTCTAAGTCTGTGCCATGAGGCGCATTGTGGTGGACATTTTGGTGGGCAGAAGACGGCCCATAAAGTTCTCCAGTCGGGTTTATTCTGGCCTTCTCTGTTTAAAGATGCACATACTTTTTATCTTACATGTGATAGGTGTCAAAGAGTATGAACGATTGGACGTAAGAATGAGATGCCCCTCACCAATATCTTAGTAGTAGAAATTTTTGATGCGTGGGGCATAGATTTTATGGGACCTTTTCCTGTTTCTTATGGTTATGAGTATATTTTACTGGCTATTGATTATGTGTCTAAGTGGGTTGAGGCAATCCCCACAAGGACAAGTGATGCTAATGTGGTCTTGAAGTTTGTGCAGGAAAACATTCTTTGCAGGTTTGGTTTTCCAAAAGCCATTATTAGTGATGGTGGCAAGCATTTTTGTAATAAGTTGTTTGCTAAGCTTATGGCAAAGAATGGTATCACACATAAGGTAGCAACACCTTATCATCCTCAGACTTCCGGCCAAGCTGAGACAAGCATTAGACAAATTAAGGGAATCTTGGAAACAACGGTTCAACCGTCGCGTAAGGATTGGTCCTTTAAGCTGAATGACGCGTTATGGGCATATAGAACGGCTTTTAAATGAGTGTTCGGGATGAGTCCGTACCGCCTCATTTATGGCAAGGCGTGCCATTTACCTGTGGAGATTGAGCATCGAGCATATTGGGCCATTAAAGCTACAAATTTCAACCTCGACACTGCAGTGAAGCAACATATGTTGCAAATGGAGGAATTGGATGTGTTACGCAATGAGGCGTATGAAAATGCCCGAATTTACAAGGATAAGGTGAAATGACTTCATGATCGCCGTATTTCTTATAAAGAGCTTCGTCCAGGCATGAAGGTTCTTTTATTCAACTCCAGGTTGAAGTTATTTCCGGGCAAGCTAAAGTCTCGATGGAGTGGTCCGTATATTCTCAAAGAAGTATTAAATCATGGAGCAATGGTTTTGGGTAAAGAAGATTCCGAAGAAAGTTTTACGGTGAATGGTCATAGGGTGAAGCCGTATTTAGAGTCTAGCGTTGCGCCTATTGTGGTGGAGTCTCAAAAACTCCACAATCCGCATCTTAAGAGTTCCTTATTGTCAAGCTCTTGACCTTAACTAAAGCGCTTTATGGGAGGCAACCCATATTTTTCTTTTCTCTTCTATTTCAATTCTTTTCGTTTTGTATTTTTCTTCTTTTTGTGCTTGTTGGTACTCTAATTTATTTTATTACTGATTTTATTTTTGTTATTTTTGATAGTACCGCAGATGATAAGAGCGCTGGCTCAAAGAATAGCGGCCGCTTAAAGTCTTTGGGAAAGAATTGCCGCAATAGCAGTGAGCGCTCGCTCATAATTGTGCGGCCGCGCAAGATTTTTTTGTCGAGAATGCCGCAGACGCAATGCGCCCCGGCTCAACTATGAGCGCTCGCTCATTTTTATTGTGGCCTGATGGCCGAGAAAGAATAGCGCGGCCGCTCATCCATCTTCGCCACCGCTCATTAGCCAAAAAAAAAAAAGAAAAAAAATTGTAACCCTAAGTGGTTTAATAGCCGCCGCTTTTGCTCTTTTGTGTATTTTTCTTCAAGTTTTCATTCTTCAGCTCCGCTCCTCACCACCACTCCTCACCACCGCCATTCATCGCCGCTCATCCTCACACTTCGCCGTCGCTCAATCGCCATTCGCTGCCGCTCAGTCCATTTTCGCTGGCGCGCATTCGCTGTTCGAGCCGGCGCTCAGTTTCGCTTCGCCGGCGCGCATTCGTTGTTTGAACCGGCGCTCAGTTCCGTTTCGCCAGCGCTCGTTTCCTGTTTGCGCCGCCGCTCATCCTCCAGCTTTGCCATCGCTTAGTTCGTGTTTGAGCCGCCGCTCTTTGCTGTGTCGCAGCCGTTCATTTTTCATCTTCGTCGTCGCTCAGCTGTCCTTCGCCAGCGGGCATTTGCTGTTGAGCCACCGCTCACTTCCACTTCGCCACCGCTCACTTGCTGTTGCTCATATAACCTTCACCGCCGTGCAAGCTCTGTCTCCAGTCCACAACAGATATGCCTCGCACCAAACAGATTGATCCGGCTGCCCGACAATAGGAAAATGAACGCCAAGCTCGGACTAGACTCTATAGTGCACCATTTCAACTATATTCCGACGTGGAAGGTATCATTTATGAGCGTTTATCTCGCAAGAATTTTATAGTTCCTCGCACCATTGGGTGGATTCAAGTCGAAGCTTTGGGCTTAACTGATCAGGTGAAACACTATTTGACGTTGATGGGCTTAGATAAATTTGCTACTATGTATATTCATGGTTATTGTCCATTGGCTTATGAATTTTGGGAGAGTTTGGAATTTACTCATGACTGGAGTTCTATGACGTGTCAGTTGATGAATGAATCATTTGAGGTTAAACCACAAATTATGAGTACAGTTTTTAAATTCAGTTTGGCTGGAGTCACAGAGCGACCAGATGATTTTGATTTAAAAGGTGCATTGTTGGAATTGTCTGGTTTTGATAATTGGACTAGGAAAGGAGTTCCTGCAGCCCTTATAGTTGATCCTGCGTTGGCTATTTGTCATTAATTTTTGGCTTACAGTATTTTGGGAAAAAAGCAGGCTAACAAAGTGAATGCGGACGAACTCTTTATGTTGTGGTCCGCATATAAGGGGCATCAAGTTTGTCCTCTTTGGTTTCTCTGGCGACATCTATTCCGCCTTCAAAATCACTCAAAGGCTCGTCCTTCCTTGTCTCAGTATGCTACCGGCTTAGCCCAACACTTCAACATGACAGATGAACATGGAGATCCACCATGATATACTCGCTTATTGCAATTTTTCTGAGTATCAAGCTTTTAGCCTCCATAATGGTCGTCTAATTGAGCATTCTCAACGCCGAATTGTTAAGAAATGCTGTCAAGAGGCTAGTTCCTCTAATGCCATGGATATTGATGATAGTGGTGATAGACCGGCCAACGAACCTCCTCCAGCTTCTCGGCCTGTTGCTTCTACTTCGCAGCCAGTTCTTCCTCATCCTCCGCCGGTTGATTTTCAGCGGCTCAGTGATCAATTGACGGGTTTTCAGACTCATTTTGACACTTCTTTTGGCGAGTTTCGCCAAGATGTCTACGGTCGACTCGATCGACTTGGTGGGGACATGACATATATGCATGGGCAAATTGATAAGATGTATGGCCAGATGAGTGAAATGACGGGGCGTATGGGAACTTTATAAGGTCATGTCACACCTCTTTCCAGTCATCTTCATGATACGTATAACTATCTCACCACGGTGCATGAAACAGTTGATGATTTGAGAGAGTATACTTCCACTTGGGATGGCCGTATGGATTCTTTCCACACTCAGATACGAGACACCGATGCCCATGTCCTTGCCTTGAAAGCACAATGGAATGCTTGGTCACTCAATGCTCTGCAGCCTTGGAATCCGCCATCACAGCATCAGTCACCACAGGATCCGCCAGCTAATACATGATAACGGTTTGTTGGTATCTCTATCTTTACCTTTGTAGTTATCATTGTATCTTTTATGCTTGGTTCGATAGCTCGTTAGTTTGTTTTTGTTAATATTTGTCGCCTTGAGGACAAGGCAATCTTGTTGTGTGGGGGGGGGGGGGGGGGTAGCAAGTTGATTTGAGTGTTGTTTATGATTCCCTTGCACGTGGCTAACGCTTGAACTTGAAATCTTTTGTATGGTTCTCTTGAAGATGTGATTCAAAGTGTGATGTTTGGGTCGTGTAAGTTGGTGGTTATTTCTTGCTCTATCATTTATGCGTGTTTCTTGTGGGGTAGAATTACTCGAAGTTGTATTTGTAACTTGTTGTTAAGCTTTTGAGTCGTGATTTGTCCGATAGAAGCTAAAGGGAGTGTTGCCATTGTGATTGCCTATGATCTTAATTTTAATTTATTATGGGAAGTGATCGTTATTTAAATGTTGATAGCTCTGAGTTTCTACTCCTCTGGTTTTTTAACTATGAGTATGGAAAACCACGTGGGAATACTTTGGAATACCTCCAAAAGTTTAAATCCCATGAAAATTGACTCATCTGTTAAAAAAAAAAAATGAGTTCTCATTAAGATTTATAAAGGCAGTCACATTAAGGAATTCATCTTTAGTAGAGAATTGGGTCTGATCGAATCATTATGCTGTATGATTATGTTACTTCTTTAACTTTGAGTGCTATTTACCCTCGAGAGATATGTGTGTTTGTAGAGCTTGATTTGGATGGATGTATGTTTGGTTGGAATTGAACACTCATTAATCGATTCCTTCAGGAATTCATACAAGTTTGCTTGAGGACAAGCAAAAGGCTAAGTGTGGGGGAGTTGTTTTATGCATAATTGTTCGTATTTGAGTCAATTTTGGGGGTAATGTTAATCTATCTGCTGACTTAATTGGTGAGTTTTGATAATATGTGGAAGTAGTTTTGCAGATATTGATGAGAATAAAAATAGCAGGAGAAAATAGGAGAATGGATCAAAAGAAGCCCGAAAGAATGCCGTGAAATGGTTGAGTCGGCGCTCAACGTGTTGAGCCACCGCTCAACATCAAAAGCAGAGTGATGTAGGCCGCCAAAGGGTTGAGCCGGCGCGTAATATGGTGAGCCGCTGCTCAACCCTTCAAAAACCTCTTCGCCGTCGCTCAATTCTCATGCGCCGCCGTTTAATTTTCCTTTTATTAGTTGTTACGTGTTTTTGATGAGCGGTCGCTCATTCGTTTTTAGTTCAACTTATTTTAGTTGCGTGTTTTATTTGTGCGGTGGTTCTCAGTTTGAGCGAGGGCGCACTTACTCATATAAAACATTGTTCGCAACTCTGTTTAGGGTATCCTTTTTTTTTCTATTTTTCGGGAGACAGCGATTGTTCCTGGTTTTGGTGGATCTTTTTCACTTCTCTTCTATCAATTGTTCTACTGGATTTTTGTAAGACTTATTTACAATTCCATTTAATCTAGTAATTGCTTTTCGAGTTTTCAGTTTTCATTGTTTATTTCTATACGATCAAAATGCTTGTTCTTCTTGGCTATTTTAATTCGGCTTGATTAACATAATTTACTATTGTTATATCTTAGATGTTAGAATTGTTGCTTATTTATTTATTTATAATTGTTAGTTAAGAATTTCTAGAGTGAAGGTTTATAATCTGGTTATTTATTTATTTGCTCTTGTTTATGTTTATTAAGTTAGTAATCAGAATTAATTTCAGTCTAGATAATGAGGAGTGAGATGTCAGACCCAACTTATTTATTAGAGTGTTTAGGATTTCTTGTTTTTCTGTGCATAGCATGATTAATTTCCCTGCTTAGCCTTCCTTGAGATACGACTTGGGTTAGCTTATCACACTAGAGTGACCTCGTGCGATTACGAGTCAATTCATAGGTGTCTTGAGTTGAGTCACTCAGCTTCCATCGTAATGTTTGTGCATTCTTCTTCTACTGCATCCTTGAAAGGTTTCTCAGTTGATAAGAGTGTTGGAGATGGCTGAGTTAACTGTATCTTAACTGCAACTTTGACAGCTTCGGTCTCTAGCGGGAGCATTTCACCTGATCTAGCAACTCTCTGCTTCTTAGACATGAGAGGATGGACCTCATTCTCTTGTGGATCATCTACCTTCTCCTTGGATTTAGAGGGAGAGGGACTTCTCCTTGAAGATGGAGAGGGAAATCTACTCGACCTCTTGGACTTCTTGTGTTTCTTCTTCTTTTTCTCTGGCTGAGGGGTTGGATTCCTTTCTGTGTCCGAGTCAGTCTTAGCCTGAGACTAAGTTGGCTTCTGACTGTGTCCTGACTTAGTAAGGTTTAACTTAGCACTCTGACTTCTTTTCTGACCTCAATTTGAGGAAGAAGCACCTTTGAAGGTCATGGTGAGAACTTCGTTGATTCGTCATTTTGAGCTAAATAATCGCTCTTTATCAGTCAGAGACTCTTTGTCCGTGCGACTCCAATCTACTTTCATCTTCTGTTAGATAAACTGAATGCAGAATGATTGAGAGATGTTCCGAAAAGAAATTTTCCCGAACACTTGAGAGATGATCCCTCTATTTTAATCTTGGTAACTTCTGCCCAAAGTTGATTCTTTACGTGATTTAACCAATCAATCTCCATGCTTGTGAGAATAGCCATAGTATGCTTCATATTTGGAAGACCGATATCTACCATTGAGCTGGATAGAAGATAAGCACAATTAGCAATTATATCGAACAATATCTTGGGTTTCGGCTTCAACTTTGTTCGTTGCATTCCTCCCTTGAATTCTTCATTGTTGATTGAGATTGATTTGATGATCTTTTTCTCTTGAGAATCACTTAGAGGTGAAAGATCATCTCCTACATAGGGTAGACGAAACAATTCCTTTAGACATTCGTCGATGTTAATACTCAGACATTTAGGCTGATAGCTCTCATCATCACTGGTGGCAACAGAAAGATTCACAAAAGATAGAAAGGTTCTAGCTGTGTCCTTGTACAAGTGAACAAAGAATTCTGCAACGACGGAGGGCAGAATATATAGGGGTTCATGACACACCCAATACATCAGTCCAAAAAGATTGATGAGATTGATATTTTTCTCCATACCATTTATACTTCGGTGATTAAGAGATAGAACCAGCTCAAACATCACCAAGATATGATCTCCTCTAAATCTGCTTTAATCGGCATTGTAGAGGACGACAACTTCTTGGCCACGCGGGGACCCATGAATCCAGATAAATTCTGAAATATTGAGGAATTGGTTTGAATGAACGGAATCTCCTTCTCGAACAAGAGAAAGATATAGAGGGAATTTCTAGATGAGGAGATTTGAGTATTCAGAGCATGAACTAACGACTAAGGGTTTTTGGAATCCCTTATCGAGAATGATGATGCATGGAATCAATCGACAAAGTTGATTCCCGTCTCTTCGTGATCAATGACTGAGATTGGAGACGGTTCACCTTAGGGAACGTAGCCCAGGACGTAGGTCCGACGGTGTTGGGAACGCGTGCATGAAGAGTGTTGAAGTGACTTTGTCAGCCCACTCTTGGTCTCAAAAGCATAGTCTATCGATTAGAACTATATTTGCATTAAATGCAACCACAAGCTATCTTATTTGGTGATCATTACATTAGAGGATGTTTAAATTAATTTTAAAACACCTGCCTTAATGACTAAGGGATGTATTGATACACAAAGTCCTCACAGTTTGTGTTGAACTCAACTGTCTTCCTAGATCAGCTTACACTCAACGACTCAAATTTGTCAATTCAGTTGAGGTTTGAACTTGTCTAATTCAGCTGGTTGATGACTGACTCCTTTACTCAGTTCCCCCTCAACTTGTGATTTCCATCTTTGTCCTCATCGAGAAGTTGACATGAATTTTCCCAACAATAGGGTTCATATCAACTTTGCAGGTCTTCTACTTCATTTGTTCACTTTGTTCCTGCAAAATACAGAATAAATTTTTGGTATCCAACCTTAGTTGGATCCAATGGGGTTAGTATCAGGAGTTTCTTTAAAAACTCGAACTGTGTCATCAGTTCGAATCACCTTCCCTTCTCTATCCACGTAGACAGCTGACTGAGTTGGTTTTGGTGCACGAGCTATCCAATTCTTCGGAGGATATATTTGTCTCTGAGGAGCTTGGTGTCGATCTGGCGGAGTTGGTCGGTTTCTTCTTAGTGAGAACGGTCTGGGAGGGAATCCAAACTATCTAGCTCCTTACGTATATCCGTATTGTGGATAACTTGGTCTAGGATTCTGGTCTCCGAAGTTTCGATGTCCTTGATATGCTTCCTGGTAGTGATGAGGCACTGGGTACGTCTGATGGTAGAAATTAGGATTGTCCCAGTTAGGATGCCTTTGACGTTGATGTTGAACTGTGCGGTTGGACCTGCATCTGGGCTGACTTTGCCTTGACTGTGGAGCCTCCATTTGTACCTTTCCCCCCAATTTGTGACCTCGGGTTTTGGTTTGTCTTCGTGGCTTCATAGCATCTCTTGAAGTACCAGCTTGATTTTCTTCAAGTTGTTCAAGTTGAAACTTCTTTCCTTTATCCTTCACAGGAGTTTCAACAGTCTTATGAGTGATTAGAGTCTCTTGAACTGTGACTTCGACTAAGTTCGGTTGAACTTGAAGTGTCTCAATCGGTGGTCGACTTACCTTGATGAATTGTCCTGGTTGGGATCCAGTGTCCGTCTCTGGGTTGTAGCCAAGACCTTCTACGCAGTTGGGAGGTCTCTGATTGTTTATCATGCTCTCTAGAGCTGAGCTCGAGGCATGAAGGGACACTATCTTCTTATGTGCATATTTGAGCTCAAACTACAACTTAGAGATGTATCCAGCCTGTGTCCTCGTCATATTGGTAAAGTTGATGACCTGGTTGTTCGTAGAATGAACAACTTCTTCATGGATTTTTCGGTTTTCCTATATGAGCTTTTCTATATCTGGATCCTTCATGATCAGCTTGTTTCTCATATTATCAAACTTTGCTTGAAGAGCTTTGCAACTTGAGCAATGCACAACCTGCTCAGTTGTTCTACCTTATAGTAGGACGGTTGAGTATCTTTGTCCAGTTCACTTGCACGGGGGTTAGCAGCAGGAAAAATATGAGAGGGATGGAGGGAAGAGTTTACCTCATCAGTTGACTCTTTCGACAGTGCCATCAGACACATATCTTTTCCACTGAAGCTTGATGGAGAGTCCACCTCTTCTCCTTCAGTGTCTGTGTAGACATCGGTGTCTTCAACTTCTTCCTCAACGATCATGGCCTTGGACTTTTTCTTAGCCTTTCCTCGGAGGTCACCTCAATCCTTTTTAGAGAGGTCAGGACAGTCGACTTTGAAGTGTCTTGGTTTGCCACACTCAAAGCATCCATCGCCTTGAGATTTGAGGGAGTTTCTGAAGAGCACCGCCTGCTCTTGTTGTTCCTCTTATATTTGTCCAGCTTGGCATTCATATCATCAAGCTGTCTTGACATCTCATCGATCTTCTTCTGTAGTTCGGATTGGCTCGGTCGATCTCTGGCTGATGAGTCAGCTGATCTGGATGGAATGGCGAACTTGGATCGACCCGATTCAGCTCGAAGCGCCACTAGCTTGGTCGTTGAGCCTTGCTCCATTGAATCAGCTTTCTGAAGCTTGACTTGCTTCAGTCGGAGGATGTCGTAATCACTCGCCTTAAGCATGGAAAATAACTTCTCAGCCTTCATCAAAATGAGGTCGCTCCGATTCTAGTGGACAACTCGATAGACTGCCCAATCTTCACTGAGTGCAGAGAGAGCTTTCAAGTTCATCTTCCATTTAGAATACTTCTCCTTCCTTATACTCTTAATGTTCATGATAATCTCTGTGAATCATATCTCCATCTTGTCTATAGACTCACTGTTGAGCTAAGCGAAGTTCTCGTACTTCTGACAAGCCAGGGTGAACTTGCTCTCGTCAGTTGCTTCACAGAGTGAAGCTAGAACTTCCTACATCTCCTTGGGAGTCTCACAGGAGATGATCTTCAGGAGGTAGGCTTTCTCAACAGTAGATGAGATGATACTTTTGGCAGTATCATCCAGCTGGGCTATATCTCTTCCTTCTTGGAATATTGCTCTGGATCCTTGATCGCGAGCTTGGCGGTATGAGTCCCATCTACTGGAGCAGTAGAGGGAACTGTGACTGACTGAGTCAATCGGATAGGTCCTTCAGTGATGGTTTCCCACATCTGATGATGTTTGGCGGTCAACGCCATCTTCTGTCTGAACTTCCATGTGGAGTAATTGTCCACAATGAACTCTGGTAAGCTTCCAAGCAACGTCGGGTTCATCGTTCCTGCACACACAAAGGAAAGACACAAGCAAATATGCAGGAGAAAGCACTAAGGGGCTTTCAAAAGATCTGTTCAATTGACCACTAAAAAATCTCGACTCACACCTCGTGAACCAAAGTCAGAAGTCTTTTGAACCACTGCTCTAATACAACTTAATGGTCCTGATAACGAGTAACTGGTGTATGGGGGGGAGGAATACACCAGTAGTGATTTAATGGATTAAAAATCGAGTTTGCGATTCTTCAAGAACTGGGGAGTTCAATTGACTCAACCACTGTAAACGAGAGTTGGAGGATTCACACAGTTGGGTGGACAACTAACTTCTTTGACTGAGGGTCAGCTGTGTAACACCAACTAAGGTTTTATCGGAGTTATTACTTTTGCGGAATTCGGTGGTTTAAACTCGTTACAAATGGTAACTGCGACCCGTGCTTTATGTATGTCCTCTTGGTCGGTCCATTTATGAAAAGTATCCTAGCTAACTTGAGCTTCTAAGTAGGTTTGAATTTAAACTTCAACTCATCTACTTTCTCCGTCTTCAAGGTCTTCTCTTCTGTACTTTGCGATGTCTGACTTCATCACACTTTCTCGACATGCTTGAGTTGCATGGATAAACTATGGAGTTAATTGAGCTTTAGTTCGACTAGTCAACTTGCCTCTTCAGTCCGACTGACTTCTTCTGCTTGAAACCTGTAAAGATGAAAATCCATACGCTCAAATAGTGAGCTCTATCTAAATTCAAACTGATGGCTTCATCTATTCAGTTGGAGTCAGTTGGATTTTGGGATGAATCAAAACCTTTATTAATTTTGCCAACAACCCTATATACTATATAGATGTGCAACACAATATATACATACTAACTCCAAATTATAGAAAATTATTTAGTAACATATAAAAATTATGGATTTTCGGAATTAAGTAACTTCAGTTTTCGCGTCCATATGTACCTCTTCATTTTGGAGTAATAAGTTATTAATAATTAAATTATTATATAGATTAAATTACTAAAACTTATGGTAAATTACTAAAATTATGCTCTACTTGATTGAATTATTGTAGCTCAATATTATTGGAAATGAATTTTTCCAAGTTGTAACTGATGACTGAAGTCGTCGTTAGGAATTTAACTCTGAGCCTTCTGAAATTGTAGTTAATGTGTTTTGTAGTGTGTGGATGACAAATCATGTTTCAATTAAATTTGAGATGAGTACCCATGAAGAAATTCTCATCCATAGTGGAAAATGTTTAATGGAGGGTAGTCGACCTGTTATGATTCCTAAATGAGCCCTATAGGTATGAAAGCATATTTAGCCATGAAACACATGGTTAGCCCAAATTGATCGAGTTAGAATGGAAAATTTCTAACTCAATGAATGTCCCGGTGAATTGATAATTAATTAAGATATATTACCCACCGAATTTGAGAGGAGTGATGATAGTGTAAAACTTATTCGAGGCCGATAGGTAGGGATGACAATTTTAATTTGAATTGAGATAGGTACGAGTAAGAAAATTTTTATTTGGGTTGAAAAATATTTAATGGGTGAGTATAACTTTAAATTTTTTCATTCATAATCCAGCCCGATAGGTAGAATGACAATTTAGCCAAGCCGATCTGAATAGACCGAAAGAAAATAGATAGGGCCGAAAATTACATCTACCTTTTTTTAGATTATTATCTTCTTAATTGTTGTAAAAAAATCAACATACACAATGCTCTGCATTTTTTCTATTGATTTATTTAATTTCAGATTTAGTGAGACTGCAAATTAGTACCATGAAAAAAATGAAAGTTAAATTTAAAGCAATCTTAAGGACAATAGTCAATACACCATCATGCACCCTGCTGGGTACTGGCGCACTAAAATTATTATACATATCAATTATTAAAATAATAAATAAATAATTAAATAATAATTTATTAGTATTATTTAATTACAATTAAAATTATTCTTAAACTAAATATATTAATTATGAAAAACAATCGAGTTCAATCCTGTTATATACCAGCCATAATAATATCATTCTTCATTTTATTTCTTTCCAACTTCATTCTATTACCAAAATCATTCCATTTCCATTTCATTTCATTCATGCATACCAATCATATTTAACAGTTTGGTAAAAACACGCCATGCCAGCCATTACATTAACCTGCCAAAGAAACCACAAAAATGATTCCCACAAAACTTTTCTGGAATATACTACTTCCATTTAGCTAGATCAGTGGCAACCCTCAATAACAAGAGTGGATTGACGTCACATGATCCATAATAGGTGTGAAACAAAATTATTTACATATACCTTCCAAAATTTAAAATTATATGCATAGGTATTACAGATTTTATTGTCCGGTAATAGTAATTAAATTACATATGTAGCCTTACGTATTTTAGAATTTTTTTTGTTCATAATAAGTTGTGTTTTAATTCCATATTGGAATATAAATTCCTCATTTGGGCCATAATTTATGAATTATCCAATAATTGATTGTTAATTCATATATATGCATATATAATTCGAGAAGATTTTACCAAAAAAAATTAAAATTGCACTATATGTTCTATTTTCATATACTCCGTAGCCGATTTACAGTCATCTCTCACATCTCACCGATCAATTGGGAAATTAGATTGTTTTGTACCATTTATTGGAACATTGCTGATTTGTTTTATACAAAGCATTTTCGAAAATTAGATTGTTTTTCGAAAATTAGATAGTTTTATACACTTTTTGGATGTCTCAAAAGGGGGACATTCAAGTAGTGCGGATTCAATGTGTAAGTAGTGAAATTTAGAGTTTAAATCCCACCACTCTCTCTTTCCCTAAATAAAATAATAATTATATACTTATTGCGTTCAACAAAAACATTCCACGTTGGTTGGACATATATTTTAAATATTTAAATTTCTTTGTAATATTGTTCATAAAAAAAAAAAAAATTCCACGTTGGTTGGACATAGATTTTAAGAATTATGGTGGGTGTATTATGAGTAGAGAGCTCTCATATAAAGAATAGTGTTGAAATATTATATTTGTTACAGTAGAGTATATTGCAAGTTAAGAAAAGATAGTTGTGTCCATCTCAAGGTATAATGCATATATAAATTGTCAATTCGCATCGACTAATTAATGTATACTTGCTCAAAATTAATGTTTGTGTGTGTATTTGTACGTACTTATTTATATCGACTAGCTATGTCAATTTACAAAGTGATTAATTGCTATGAATGAATCTAAAATTAAAACACGTTCCTAATATATATATTCTACATGTGTGATCAATTTTTCTTTATCTCATGCATAATTTTTATTGTGACGTTTAACTAATGTGAATAATTGATCAATTATTTCGTAATTTTGCATATTTATGAATCACCGAATGAAACAAAACGTAATTTTGTATGAGAATTCATACATCCAAACAATGTAGCGAACCGGATCCTCTATTGCCACGTGCACGTGTCATCTCCTTATTAAAGTAATAGGAGATGTCACATGAAAAGACAAATTTATAATCCAATCTGATAATGCAGTACGAAAGGAAATGTATTTGCAAGGATTTAGTTTTTGAAAATGTAAATTGTAAATATATAGTATATTATAGTTTGTTTTTTTTTTTTTTTATTTGTTTGAAATCCAAAATATGATATTTTTTGAGAAAATAAAAAAGATTGATGCATGCATCTCTCAATTGGTCTTACCACACAACTTTCTTATTGCAAGTTTGATTATTGAAATTTAATCTATTTTATTGAATACATTTATTGTGATAGAAGAATTATTAAAAATGATAAATTATGAAAACAAAAAAGATTTTCTTAACGAAAAAAACCTTGAAACTTAAATAATTATGAAACAAATAACTCTAAATTCATACCCGTCAAACTCGTACTAAATCAAAATTTTAAAATTAAACAAATGATTCAATGGATAATAAATATTGAGGAAACTAACAAAAAAATACCAAAATATAAAAAACACTTCTTTTATAGCCTATCTTTAAAACACACTTTTTTGTATACCAAAATCCTGTAAAAGTACTAAAATACCCTTAGTTTTCAAAGTCAACCGTGTCATACTTTTGACTGCGCACGTGGTCACGATGGAAATGTCACGATGGGTTGTTCACGATGGAAATCCCATCGTGAGGTCACGGTGCAGTCCCATCGTGTGGTCACGATGGCACTTCCATCGTGACCACGACTGATGCATGCGAAACTCATTAATGTATCTGCACATTCGATTTGGTGAATATTTTCGGGTGTACTAGGTAATAAATGAAGCCACTGAGGTTGGTGGTGGTAGTAATGGGGAAGAATAATCCTCATTCAAACTCATAACCTCACATTCAAAACACAATCAACAAACATACACCCAAAAAACAAAAAAAAACCAAGCATCCAAGATCTCGCCCAAGAAGAACGAAAGCATCAACGGGGGCTCCGTGGCGTTCCTTACTTCATACAAAGGTAAGCATAATATGTATAATGTTTGTTCATTTGATATAAGTTGCTGCTGAAATTAGGGTTATTGTTAGGGTGAAATTAGGGTTTTTGAAAGTATAATACAAGATATGTTTCATCTTATGTCATGAAATATGTTATTTTGTTCATATAATGGTGTCTTAAATTAAAAACTTCATGGTATCGTGGGGTTAAAAGAAGTTGAAATACCTAGTTCTAAGCTAAGCACACGAATTCTGCTATGGTCACGATGGACAAGTTCACCGTGTTCACGATGGTGATCACCATCGTGAGGTCACGATTCGTGAGGTCACAGTGACAACTGCCATCGTGAGATCACGATCGTGAGGTCACGTTGACAATTGCCACCGTGAGCTCACGAATCGTGACCTCACGATGGTGATCACCATCGTGACCAGCACAGATGTGTGCTAAACAAGTGTTTTCATTGATTGTTTACACTTCATTTTTGTATATTTTCTTAATTTCAGATGTCTTTACGCCGTATTATTATATATCACGGCGGTCATTGGGAGCGATCGACATATATGGACGGGGATTTATTTGTTGTCTACATCGACCCCGGCACGATTAATCGTGCTAACCTTGTGGAACTCATTAGAGAGGGTTTGAATGGTGGGAAGGAGACCGAATATGTGTTATGGTACCTCACAACCATTAACGGCATGAAAGCAAAAGTGCTATTGCGGGGCGATTTAGAATTACTTCGATGGTTAGCGGACCCTAAAGAAGATCCTGAAGTTTATGTGATTGAAAACCGCGGGAACTCCGCCCCCGAAGTTAATGTGAGAGGTAGCACCTCGGGTGCACAAGATGATAGTGACGATGGTGATGATGATGAATATGATGAAGATTATGAGGAGGATGAAGCGGTGTCTACATCTGAAGATGAAGAGGAAGATCGTCGTAAAGATTTGCTTGAATCATTGAAAGAAGAGTTTTATGCTTGGATTGGACAGCCGGCACAAATGGATAGGCTCATGGGGCAGCGACACTTTTCATCGGACCATCAATCAGAAAATGAGGTTGAGCATGAGCGTACACAGCGCAATTGGATCATTCCACATCCTGACATTGAAAGCGCAATACCGTTGGCTTGGGTTGAGCAGCCTATCGTCATCAATGGTAGTCTCGAGGTAGGATCGATATTTCGATCAGTGCAAGAGTTGAGGATAGCTGTAGGAATGTATCATTTGGAGCACTTTGTGGAGTGTAAAACCGATCGCTCCGCTTCGAACCGTGCAGTGTACCTATGTAGGAGTGGTAGAAAGAATTGCACGTTTAGGTTGTGTGCTACGGAATGTGCAACTCTTTTTCGGATTACTAAGTTGACATTGGAGCACAGTTGCCGATCAGATTTGAACCGTGATGCACGTGCAAGGTCGGTGAGTAGCGAGGTGGCCGCATTTTATTTTTCTAAGAAATTGATAGATGAGAAGGTCGTTCTGAGGCCTAAAGAGATGATGGTAGAGATGCGCATGCGATACGGCGTTCAAATGTTATACAACTTTGCCGTCCGAACAAGGCAACTAGCGATAGAGAGAATGTACGGTGACTTCCCCTCGTCATATCAGAAGATTCCGTCGTATTTGTATTTGTTGAAACAACGTAATCCTAGGACTGTATACGACTTGCAAACGACTAGTGAAGGAATGTTTTGTCACATGTTCCTTGCCCTTGGACAGTGTATTAGAGCATTTGAGCAGTGTCTTCGCCCTGTGCTCATAGTAGACGGGACTAATCTTAAGGGTAGAAACAAAGGAACCTTATTTGTTGCCTGCACGAAGGATGGGAACGAGCAAGTGTTTCCGCTTGCAATTGGCCTTGGTCCGATAGAGAACGATGAGTCGTGGACTTATTTTTTCTATAACCTACGCAAATGCTTCAATCCACCCGAAGATTTGTTGATAGTGAGCGACCAACATAAGAGCATTAGGAATGCAGTTCGAACCGTCTATCCAAATGCGTTCCACGGATTGTGCTATCACCATCTGCAGAAAAATTTGACCCCATACGGCAAAACTGTGGCCACACTCTTTTATGAAGCAGCATTTAGTTATCGCCACGAAGTGTTTGAAAACTTTTTTGAATTGTTGTACACTGTAAGTCCTAATGGTGCTCACAGAAGACTTTCTCAAATTGGACCAGAGAGGTGGGCTAGGCCAAAGTGTCCTGTGCGGCGCTATGGATTACTGACATCCAATGCTGTAGAATCCGTGAACAGTGTTTTGTGGTGGGGAAAGCGTTTACCAGTGTGCTCATTACTTGAAACATTTCGCCACACATTGGAGGATTGGTTTGACGAGCGGCGTACTGATGCTGAATCGAGAGATCATGTGTTGACTTTCACTACATTCAACAAGCTTTCTCTATCTGTGCAAGCGAGTCTCCATCTTCCTGTTCGAGCAATCACCGACCATGTTTATAAAGTAGACGAAGATAATCAACAATATGAAGTGGATCTTCAAAATTGGACGTGTGATTGTCGTGTCTTCGATGAGGATAGGATTCCATGTAAGCATGCTGCTGCCGCTATAAGGTAAAATCTATATTATTTGTAATAATTTTCTAGTATTTTTATATTCATTTTGTATGTAAGTAATTCTATTTTTCCTATTTTAACAGGCGGGCCGGCATTGGTTTGAACGTGTACGATTTCGTACATAGATATTTCAAACAAGACGGCCTAAGACAGACTTATGCTGAGCATATCAATCAAATACCACACCCCGATGAGTGGAATGTGCCGCCGGAGATCAAATCAATTAAGGTTTATCCTCCAGAAGATGTACGTCAGGCCGGTCGTCCAAGAACGAGTCGTGCTCGGTCAGCAGTTGAAGGCACGAGAGCACGCCGTCCTCAAGTTTGCTCAAGGTGTGGTGGATCTGGGCACAACAGAAAAAAATGCACGACATCTATTCCCCCTGGTGGAGTCGATTTGAATATCCCTCTCCAACAAACAGAGGATGAACAAAATTTTCATGATTTTGGGGGTGTAGAATCAAGTCAACGACGCCGGAGGAAAAAAAGATGTAGCAATTGTCGTCGTGAGGGTCATGATATTAGAGCATGTCCTAACCCAATTGAAGATAAAATATAGGAGTAACAGAACTTGTTGAGTTTATGGCATTGTATTGACCTTTTTAAACCTTTAATATCTGTTATTATGTTCAGAATTTTTGAGACAGGTATTATTTGCATACATGGATGATTTTTGGTGTGTCTCTGTCTTGATCACGATGACAAAACCATCGTGACCTCACGATGGTATCTGCAACGTGAGGTCACGACGAGCCATCGTGAAGTCACGATGAAGGAACAGCCGTGACCTCACGATGGTCACTCCTATCGTGACCTCACGATGGTGATCCCATCGTGATGAATCCAGATTTCCTTATAAAGTACTACAGAATCTCAAACTTTTTATTTCAACCATACGTACATTACCTTCTTTTTCACCAATATCCAACATATATCATTATTATCTCATTCCTATCTCCCTCTTCCCTCTTTTCAATACCTCCGCTTCTCTTGTCCACCGCCGCCGCCGCCGCCCCCACCGCTCGTTTCCGATTAAAGGTACGTTTCTTCGAAGTTATGAAATTATCTTTTGTTTTATGTCCGATATATGTTGTTTTTTAATTCGGTTTGCTATGTTGAATTTCGAAGATGTTGTTTTATGTGTCAATTGTTGAAGTTGGTTGGAGATGTTGATGTCGATAATGATGTTCGATTTATGTAAAATGTGGCAAATTATTGAATTTAATTGGTTGATGTTGATGTTGATGTTTGTCTTCACTTTATGTTTTGTCGCATTTGGATGGTTGTAGATGTCGACCAACCCATCCGATTCAAACTTGAACTGCCTATCAGGAGACAAGCCCTTTTTTGATGTTATCCTAGCCAAGTCACATGTTTCGGCCCCTTGGCATTTGGTAAGAATTTGTACCACTAAACAAACAATTAATTTGTTTGGTATGACTTTTAATCAATGCTTTGTGTGCAATATAGCATATACCAGCACATATTGTCGGTAAACTTCCTCCTGCGGATGTGCCACTGGTTGCCAATCATAATGGAACCGAATGTCAGTTAATGTACCTTGGATCTTTGAAGAAACCGAAGTTTGAGTATGCAGGGTGGAAACAATTCACACGCACTTTCGACCTCAAAGTAGATGATGCCGTGATCTTTGAGGTGATGGAGTCGACACGGGAAATTATTAGATGCCGAGTGCTGATCCTAAGGGACACTGCTTGGTTGCCGCCAGAACTTGAGGCCCGAAATAAAGTAGCGGACGATGGTGCGTCACCCTCCACGGCTCTAGATGTCGACTAGCGTGTTGGTTATAGTTTAGATTTGTTTTAAAGTTATGTTTGAACTACTAGACCTATTTGGTGACTTTATTTGGTGATTTGGTTCTGTATGAATTTGTACTAAAATTTGTGTTGAATTTGATGTTTCGTTGCGATGGTAACTTGAATTTGAATGTTAATTGTTTTCGAGTTTCTGGACAGGTCACGATGACCACGCCAAAGTGACCACACGATGGCATTATCATCATGACCTCACGATGGCATTATCATCGTGAGCTCACGATGACGATTCCATCGTGAGGTCACGATGTTAATGCCATCGTGTGGTCACGTTGATGAGTACATCATGATCACGATGACATTCTCACGACCAGGTTCACGATGATATTTTTATCTTGTCGTGAACTAATAAACAGGAACAATTACGTCTAAAATAATGATTAATTAGTGTTGTAATGTTTATATTATGTCTTAACAAACATTTGCACATCATATTTTGCGGTTTTATATCAAAGAAACACTAAATGAGTTATTGTTAGAGGTGTATTGTTTATCAAATGCAAGAGTCATTGTATATGTAACATATAGGAATGTATTCATTATTGTGTCACACACCTCACCAACACTATAAGTGTGTGTTTAAATGTGAAATTTTTCATTTGTTGATGTATTTCAATGTTAAGTAGAACATATTTAACACGTACCAAAATAATATAATAGGTTAAAACACAATAATTAGTCAAAAATACTAACATCACGACGGGGTTTAGCGTCCTCATCGTGAGCTCACGGTTGTATTAATCGTGACCTCACGACTGCCCTGGCATCGTGACCTCACGATGACAACACCATCGTGAGCTCACGATGGTGTTGTCATCGTGAGGTCACGATGGCATTATCATCGTGACCAGACCCGAGAGTTTAGGGGTTTACCTGCTCAAAACTACTGTTTCATTCATGTAGTCAATAAACTAGGAACTACCATAAAAATAAGATCCAAATACATGTTTCAAACATCATAAACTCAATAAACTAATAAAACTAGACGTTGTCAAGTACAGCAAGCCAATAAATCCTAGTCGCTACGAGCCACCGATATCTTTGAATGTAGCGTTCGGTGATGTTCCCCCAGTGTCTCGGCTTACTACTAATCAAACGATCCAAATACATGCATGCAAAGGGGCCGCAACTGTGACTGTCTGTCTGGGCAAACTGGTCTTTGATCGGCATCTTCAAAAGCTTCATTTCACTATCTCGTTTCGTCATTGTTGCATTGTTAGTCCAATAGCCTGAGAGAGCTAGTAGACGAGGAACGAGACGAGTAATGGGCTTGAGCTCATAATCAATAGGCGCGACCCTTTCCTGATCATATTCGTGTGACATTGAGTCGTACAACTCAACCGTCCAATCAGCAATACTTATCCGAATCGTGACCCAATGATTCTTAAAGACATTACACACAGCGCAGATCTGTTTCAATACAAAAATAGAATAATTTAAATCAATAATGAATGGTTAGAAACTTGAAATATATATCACCATAAACACTTACATGTTTGCAATTCGACCATGGAACGGCATTTGGATAGTCTAACCCGTGCACAATGTCATGTAATCCCGGATGCATCTCCCAACCCTTATATGTGGGCTTCCCCTTAATATGCTTGAATTCTGTATCCTTCGGATGTAGGAGTTGCAGCTCGGCACGCAAAACTTGCTATCAAATTGACAACATACAAGATTAATATCATTTTTAAATATTTATAGTAGAATATAAAGAATATATATTAAAAACTTACAAGTAACTGAGTGCCGATAATGATCGTGTTAGTTGGCCCAATATTTGGAGCAGTCCGGTTATGCACTCGGATCCTCGTGCGAACCGAAAGCACGTAGAGGTCCATTACATCTTGATGGAAGTCCTCCTTCGGATCCTCCACCCGATCAAAGAATTGGTTTGTTAGACGATAACCCGTCTCAAGCACAGGCACATAACACTCATATCCCTGCCGCCTAAAGTCACTATACATCATCCTCAACCTCTCCATTCTACTTTGTCTTGCACCCTGAAAAGGGGTGCGGAGAGCAGCAGACGGTCTACGTTCCCGAGGACCCAATGCAACATCACCTACCACCTCACCACCACCCTCCTGATCCGGCTCCTCATATTGAGCATCATCCTCATTAACCGGATCATCTACAACGCACTGCTGGGGAGTGTGTGAGCTGGAACCTTGATGCTCACTCAGACCATAGGTCAACTGCAAAGGTGTATGGTAAGGGAGCAGCTGTGTCGTCTGGTGAATAGGCTGCTGCGGTGTCTCTAGAATGGGCTGTTGCACTGTCTCGTAAGGGGTCGACATCGGCATCGGGTGAAAGAGCTGGGCAAACAAGTCCTGACCAATCTGCTGTGAGGACTGCGCCTCCTGATCGGCTTGGAACGGCCCAAACTGCTGAAACGGCTCATCACGGACTGTAACACCGATTTGAGGTTGCCGAGAAGGAGCCGTAAAGTCGTGAAGAGGGACCGGCGCAGAGTGGTCGAAAGTCTGCCGGCGAGAGTAATGGGAAGGCACCGGCTCAGAGTGTTGGGATGTCTGCCGGTGAGAGTACTGGAAAGGCACCGGCTCAGAGCGGCGGGAAGTCTGCCTCTCGTCGTGGTGGGACCCAACTGCAGAATGGTGTGACCGCATTGGAGAGTGCTGGGGCTGAACTGGAGGTTGCTGGGGCCGAACTGGAGAGGTCTGCATGTGACCAAAACCTGCAGCACTAGAGTGACGGGCCGGATCCCAGTCCTGGTCGATCTTACCAGTCAGCATCTGAGCGTCAAATGCCGAGGTAGAGTGACGGGCCGCGTCCAATGCCGTCCTACGACTCCTATTGGACTATTGTAGAGGACTGTCTGGGCGCATCATAACAAAAAACTGACTCATTTTTCGAGTCAGTTTAGCAAGGAAGCCATTGTCAGATTCGTCGTCCAGAACACTCCTCAACCGGCGCTCAATCTCGTCCCCCCTGCTGCTCGTGCCCTCATCATGGAGGGGGCATGGTCGTTCGTGCAAACAACAAACCCTGTCTGGCTCTCCCGAGGGCCCCCACTGTGAAGTAGGAGGTGGTGAACTGCGAGGTGGTGAACTAGGAGGTGGTGAACTAGGAGGTGGTGGTGAACTGCGAGGTGGTGGGGTACCCTCCCGACGACGCTTCGACATCTGTCGTGCCGGGTCACCACGGACCACCCGTGCTGCTAACTGCTTCAACTTTCCCATAGTCTTCTGTTTGGCATTCTTTGTAGTCAGGTTATTTCTGGAAGCAATTTGTTTGGGAGGTATATATCGAACATCAAAAGGGTCTCCATTTTCGAAGCTCAGCATGTAATACTCATAACGCTCTGCTTCCGTAGCTTCAAAATTTTCCAATACCTGAAGCTGCAAAGGTAATGAAAAGGTAATATTAGAATTTTAGAAACTAATATAGAGTGCATCATTGAATGAATGAAAAACATTATAAGATTATAAATGTACCCGTATATTATCGAAGAATTGACTGAAATCAACTTTCATCACTCTTGTGGCCCACATCAAGCACCGGGGCACTCTCTCGATGTGATCTTTGATTCCACATCGACCTCCCAACACCGGAATCATCTCATAAGTCCAAATCTGTAGAGCCCAAACCGGACCATAGAGGTGGTAGTCCTTGGGAACTGTCTGGGCGTTGTACACATAGTGACATAGTGCTCCCCAGGTGTACGAGCCCCATGGGAAGGCATCCCAAGCCTCGAAGTCTTCAACTAAAGTCCATGCCCAATCCTCTATGGTGGGTTTATCCCGACATAGGAGGAAATAATAGTAAATAAGCAAGTTGGCCGCCTTCAAATAGTCATCGATGTCTCTCCCAAGTTGTTTTCTGTTGAAGGCGTCGCGCAACTCATTTGTCTTTATCTCTCGGCCGTTGAAAAATCTGTAGTGAATGCCAGTTCTAGGAGGTACATGAATTGCATAAGGATTAAATGTAGAGTTTCCAAAGTGAAGGCCGGTGATGAGAGCATATTCCACTGCCGTCATACGAAGGGTCGTATGACCAAGATAAAACCAAAGCTCATTCTCTGGTACCCGATTAGCACCAACCCCTTGCAACTGTCGGGCTATTGTTAGATTTAGCGCATTACTTGCACTCTGATTTCTTCTAGCATCAATCAACCGCCCAACAACACCGGTTCTTAGAAAATTCTCGGCTTGATGATCACCGGATATTTCAAATAGAACTCGTCTAATCTCATCAAACACGTCTACCCTCATGTAAAGATTTACTTTAGGAGACGAGTACAACATGGCGGGTCTAATAAATTCATAATGTTCCTACAAAATCAATAAAACCAAGTATAAATGCATGGTAACGTGTTATAATTCAACAAACCAACATAAACACAAGAAGATGAAGGATAAGGGAAAGAGCTCTCGGGTGACCTCACGATGGCCTTCCCATCGTGAGGTCACGCTGAGGTTTCCATCGTGAGCTCACGATAGAGTGTCATCGTGATCGGGCGATGGAAACCTCAACGTGACCTCACGATGGGAAGCCCATCGTGAGCACGCCAGAGCTCTTTCGCCGTCGTCTTCCCCACCTCCATCGACCCCGTAAGAACACCAAAACCAACACAGCAAATGTCGAACTACCCAACACGAACAAATTCAAAAATCTCCAACTCTATTACACCAAAAACATTGTCGAAAACTAACTCTAACATATAACAATTTTTAACATGTAAAAACTAAAATACATGCATTCTCAATCGAAGACTTAAGCATGAATTTCGAAAAAAGAAAGGGCACTAACCGGTGGAATTGGGACTCGAAAATTCGAATTTTCCTCCTCTTCGCCGGAGGACGTCGACGGCGACTCATTGCGGCGGCGGTTTTGGCGGCGGTTGCTCATGTTCTTCCGTTCACAACGAAGATGTCACGATGTCACGACGAGGAGGATGAGGAGATGTCACGATGAAGATGGAGAGAGAGAGAGGTCGGCGGTGGGGGGACCGATTTGGGGGAGAGAGAGGGAGATTGCTGGGTGGGGGGACCGATATGGGGAGAGAGAGGGATGGGGACGGCGGGTGGGTGGGGGTAGGGTTTATTTTGTTTTTTTGTTGTTTTTTTATTTAACTTTTATTTTATTATTTTGTAAGTTTGAGGGTATATTAGTCTTTTAAAGATTTTTGGTATGTAAAAGAGTGTGAATTATAAATAGGCTATAGAAGATTACTCTTTTATGTTTTGGCATTTAAAAAGTTAGACCTCATAAATATTTTACATATAAACGATTAGGCAGGAGCTCAAGAATAATAAAATATTTTACATTGTAATTTCACAGTTCCACAAAATTATTCCATTTACATTTTATTCCTATTAATAATATTCTGAAAATATATCCTTCAGTTATATGAAAGTGTTAATTTAATTGATTAAAATACATTAATGTTTATTTAATTGATTGACAAAATCTATTTTATTCTATGTTTCCTAAAAAATTGTTTATGATTGAAAATCCAGATGTAAATGAAATCGCGTGTGTTCCTTGAGAGGAATTATCATGGATATAAGGCTACCCATAGTGGTTGTCTCGATGGAAGGCTCGAGATATCCCACTGCAGAAACGGAGGGCTCAAGACTGGCCTTATATCTCGAGATGCGCTCGATACAGGCGTCTGCATTGCATGCGCTTAATTAAAAAAAAATTGTGGCGAACTTATGCGCCACACCAACGGGCAGAAAAATCACGGCAACATAGTCGTTGCCGACAATGGCTATTCACATTTTAATTTTTTTATTTTTAATTTTCTCTATAAATACTACTGCATATCATCTCTAAATTTCACACCTTTTGTACTTCTACTCCTGTCACAGCCCCAAATCCCGAGGGACGGCAGAAGCCGGGGTGCGACTGAGGTTGGATTAAAGAAGCGGGGAAGAAGGGGGCTAACTGACTAAACTTACATAAAAGACATCAAATACTCAATGAACAAGACTTGAATAATAATAAGAAAGAGTTAATCACAGGTGATTACTCGACAAGAGTACACAAAAGTAACTAAGTTTAAATTTACAGACTTAAACTACAGTGTATCGTTCAAAAGTACATATCCTCAAGACTTAGAGTTCTGTAGCGGAAGAATCTTAACTAAGGCATCCTATCCTCTCAACTCAACTTCAACCGTTGCCGCTCCCGTCGCCTCAACCTGCACATTTAGAAAACAATGCAAGGCTAAGTACAAACGTACTTAGTGGGCACGATGCCGAAATCCTAATCATAAGTATAGATAAATATGGCATTTCATAATTGTAGCACATCGGGGTTTTATTGAAAGAAACCTTGTCTACTAAACATTTTCCTTTCTCATAAGTCACTCGCGCAAGCATTTTCTGACTAATGTTACGTTCAATCTTTACCAATTCTCATTCACTATGGCTGGTACCCCTCAACAGGATATCACATACACCACAGGTTACAAAGTGCACTAACTCTGGAGAGCACTTAGCAGCTAACTCAGAGCCGATCGTTAGTTAACCTAGTTAGATTAACTCTAAATCTGGAAAACACGAATGTTGACTCAGATAGGTACAAGAGAACTCACATAAAACATAAAACAGTTCATGCCATAATATCACTTTGAAAACACATATATCAAAGCGATAAAGAAAGATTTTCCGAGCATTGCTCGTTTTATTTTGTATATAAAAGCCCACCTCGTAATACAGAACTAAAAGCACTAGCTTCCAATCTTCGGATCGTCCGTCCCTTCTTTACAGCTGGCTTCCTCCTTTATCGTAGAATAATAATACTTAAAAATGGGTCGTAAAAGATAATCGATCAAAGAAACTCGAAAAAGTTTTAGTCGTTTCATTTTTTTAGGCATTTACACGCTTACTAGATTCATTTTACTTAAACGGGAACGAGACTCAAACAAATCCCGTTTAGAACTCGAAAGGTCTCATACTCGACTCCTAGGTCAGTAGAGAGGGTAGTCGATAGCTCATTACGACTTAAAAGATCATAAGGAACTAAGTTGGAAAGAATCAACTTAGGAAAATTACATTTTAGTTCATTAAACGACTTATGCAATTTCTCGCTTAACTAAACTTCTTTACTTGAACGGATACGAGATGAGATCTATCTCGTTTAGCACTCAAGGCTTCTTTCTTGACTCTAGGATCAGTAGGAAGATATTCGTTAGTTATTACGGCTTAAAACGATCGAAAGAAACTAAGTTGCGAACGAAACAACTTAGAAGAAATGAAACTGAAATTTCACTGCACATTACAGTGACTCTGGTGACTGCCCAGAACAGAGGATTTGGAAACAGGGGGTGAGCCCTGTACCGTTGGAAATTTTTGGATGTCCAGTTTACGCTCCAATTTACGGATTGCAAATCCGATAAACGAGCCAAAAGTTATTACAGTTTCCGGCGAGGGTCGCAAAACTGCCGCGATAACTCTAGTTGCTCGATAAATTCGACGTATAACGTCTTAGGTTCGTTCTAAGCTCTTGAATTTGATTTCTTTAGAAACTGGACCCTCAAGGCAGTCATCACGTACTCCCGTACGTGATGAACTCCTTCTCAAAACTCGTCCAATAGCACGACGTTCTAAACGTCGGCTTTCAACTAACATGTACTAAACCAACAAGTTATTCACTTCGCGTTCTAGTTCTCGACTATCACTATAGCTCATATTATATTAGCTCGAAAGCTCATGAAATCAACTACAAAGTTGTTCTCAAGTCCATCATAGACAATAATATCAAATTAGAATTCTCATTCGACTTCTCGGTTATTAATTACGACTAATTGTTCGTCTCTTACGCGATTTTCAAAGTTGTCGGATTCCGTTCAAATTTTACGTCATTAAACTACATCTAACAAGAATCACTTTCATGCATATAATCATGTCATATCAATACTATATTTCAACTTATGACGTGTTCTTCGTCTCTTACATTACATAAAATATTTTTAGAAAATTCTCAATTAAAACCTATTATCAACTAACACCATTTGCAACTATATTCCATCATCAATTCATCAATTAAAACAAACACATGAAATCCCCTAATTATCCAATAATTTTCGGTATTGTCACAAAGGATAAGAGGGTGATTTTCTTCTCCAATTAACACCATTTATTCATTAATCATCCTAGTATAACAACAATTAATCAATTGCAATCCAATTGCAAACTAACATGCAAAAATCCCTAATTCTATACTCAAACCCTAAATCGGTTTTCACAAAACATGGGGCTTTCGATTCCTCTTTGTTCTAATCACCAATTAAGCACCTCTTAAGCATGAATCTATCATCAATTGAAGGAATCCAAAAATCCTACCATTTTCCCTAAATTTTCAGTAATAAAAGGGTATTAGGTTCTTAAATTTCAATCAATTTCAAACCTAGAATTCACATCCTAACACTTCTAATTTCATTAATTCAAGATCGAATCATCTAATTCATCACTCAAATTTTCGATCAAGAAGAAAAATAAAAAGATGGGGAATCCAATTGGATAGGAGTATGGAGGAGATGAATACCTTGATAATTAATGAAGGAGTTAAGAGGTTTTGATGGATGAATGAAGACTTGTGTGTTTCTCCTTCAAGTTCTTGAAGCTTCAACAATGGAGATGGAAGAAATGAAGATGGGAGATGGTAAGAGGGAGGCTGCCGAAATTTTGTGTGTGAGGGAGAGAGAGATGGATTTAATTTGTTAACTTATGTTATAAGATATAAGAGGTGTAATGTAGGAATAGTAATACATTAGGTGTCCCTTATTTAACTAATAAAAATGAAATATCTACTAAAGTGAGGGAGACGAAGTCGGTTGGGGGAGAGAGGGAAAAAGAAAATACGCGTTTTTCCGGCGCGATCCGACGTTACGGAAAACGTTCGACGAAAAACATAGCTCGGCACAAAATCGTCGCGATCTGATTCGACCGAAAATTTTAACGTATGAAACTTAATCGGAAAATAAATTTATAAAATTTATTTTGACAAAAACTCGGGACGACACAGTCCGAGTTTCGTCCGGAAAATCATAAAAACGAACTTTCTCGGGCGAGTTCGTATCGCGATTTCGTGAATGTAAAAATCAGACGGTTTTCCATTCTGAGTTCACGAACTAAAAACTTTTCGTACGCGCTAACCCTAAATACAGTAGTCGTATAGCTGACTTCCGTAATTTATTTTCGGAAATGGATTCGACCGTTAGTCTTAGAATTCAAAATCGTAAACTTAGGCGTGCAAAGCCATTTATTTAATTAACTTTAAAATTTTAAGATCGTAAGGAATTTACGGGGCATTACTACTCCCATCCCTACTTTAATTCTTTTATTCTTCTTCAACCCCTCACAAATTTCTTCCATTTTTCATCTCTAAAATTCATCTTCAACCTCTCACAATGTCTCGCCACTATGCATACTTCGGGGTCGAAACCAAGATTCTTGCTCGAGCTTGGGTCGAAATAAAGCGTGCACGATCACGAGGTCAATTTTGGCAACAAATTACTGATCAGTATAACTTGAATCAACCCGAAGCAACGGTTGTCAGAAATGCGAATCAGTTGCTCCATCACTGGCAACAGACGATGACTTTGGTTTCCATGTTCTACCAAATGCACCGGGCAGCCGCACAACGACTTTATCCGAATATGAAGCCATTCACGGGAAGCTCTAGGACACTTGGAGGACCATCAAGGACGAGCTTGATTTTTAATTTTTAAACTAGGATTTATGATTTCAATTATGTATTTTTTTAATTTAATTAATGTAATTTTTCTTATTTGGTTTAAATTAATATAATTTTCGCATTCAATTAAAATTAATGAAAATCGAATTTCAGAAACTAATTCTATTGAGACAGTTTAGAGACAACACCACTGCAGGTAGCTATCTCTAAGTGGTGGATAGTCTAAACTATATATATAATTGGTTATATATTTTCTCAAAAAGAATAATTTGTTATATATATGACTCTTTTTGAATTTTCAGTGGTTAATATAATAAAAAAAATTCATCAATATGTATTAAATATATATATTGCAAATTCCAATTTACACTTATATAGAATTTTTTTATTTTATTATCTAACGTTAATTTTATAGTATTCATATATTAGCGGATAATTAACCGGTCTTACCCAATGAGTTTGAAACGTGTTTGAGGTTGTTCAGTTAGTGAAGTCAACTTTTCATCGGATTTAAGACGAGTATGGATAAAGAAAATCCAAATTGCTTCAAGTTTGAGAAATGTTTGATCAATGAATTTCCAATCCAATTGCATTCTTTGATTTGGGAACGGGTACACAGATTAAAATTATTATTTGAGTTTCGGACAAATATGAATTTAGTGGTTTTAAATTTTTAAATTGGAACAATCACTTAAATATGTTATCTCTTTGTAATTATTAAATTTGTAGAGATTTCTATATGAACTGAACAGTGACACCCAAGTCCATCACTGGCTGACCAAAAAGGAGTTGGAGCCGATCCATGCAAATTACTTAATGAAAAAAAAAAAAAAAATCAAAGAAGACATAAGAAAATTTGATTTAGTGTAAGTTTAATCTTTTATACGAACGACACCAAAATGTCAATTAACGGAATGACATATTTACTATGAGACAAAAACTTTATTTGGCCAATTGCAGAATAATGGGTGTCATTTTCAGTGATTTTATCTAATATGATTTTGTCTCATTTTCCCTCGCGCACATGGGATTATTATGCGCAACACCCTACAAATTTCTAAATCTGTAAAGACCCATTTAGGCACTAACTATTGTTACTTCCTCTATCTCGTTGAACTTGTTTTATTTGAAATCGACACGGAAATTAAGAATAAAAGTATTAGTGCTAGTTTGGTAGCATAAATAGAATATGTAGATATAAATTATCTCAAGATAAATTGTGTGGATCATTGAGATAAATAATCTAAGACGGATGTTTGGTAGCTCAGAAATAAATTCGAGATAAGAAATATTCGTGTTTGGTACGTAAGATTAAATCCAAGATAAACTTATCTGTTTTCCACACTTACCCCTAACCTAATTAGGTAATTACAAATTTCTCATCATATATATCCAAGGGTAGAAGTCACTCGCCATTGTGTACACTAACCTCGGCTAGCGACCTTTGTCTAGCTCGAGATCCGATCGTTTTTCATAAGTTGGCAAGCCAACGCAGATAGGTATATAAGAATCCACATAAAATATTTTATGCATGATAATCATTTTAAACATAGCATTTTCAAAGCATTTCAAAATAACGAGTACGAGCTCGTTTCATTTTCGTTAGAAAGCCCACCTGTATTGCAAAAGAAATCAAGGAGATAACGTCCTGCGACTCCTTCTTAAGCTTCACTTCCTTGCTCCACCTTACATCGTAAATAACTAAGCTTTAGAGGTTGATCGAGCCTAACGAAGTCTAACGACGAACAACGGACTCGATAAACAACAACTTTAGACTCTAGGGCTTTGCATTCAATCTAAGTCTTTTAAAGAAACTAAGAAATTAACTTAAGAATTAATCTTCACCATACAAGACATTAAGACATTACTCAAGTATCAAAAGATAACTAGACTTCACTTTACATGCTCCTTGGTTCGGAAAAAAACAAACAATTTACACTTAGCATTTTCACAAACAAAAATCTGTGCACAAGCTCTGTACACAGACGAAATTCTGGATCAGTATTAGGGGGCATAATTCATACCATTAGAAAGCTACGGATGTCTATTTTCCAACCCAACTTGCGGATCTCAAAAATTCTAAACGAGCAAGAAGTTATGACTGTTTTCCTAAAACATGGCAGAGCTGCCAGATTTTCTGCGAAAATGAAGAACTATACAACTTGGCTTTCAACACAATCATGTAATTCCACATCATGCAAATCTTATACAAGTATTTCTTGCCTATACTCAAGTATACATACTATCATGCTTCATTCCACTCTTATTTAAATTATCCTCTCAACCACAATATCACTTAATTTCTCATTTAAAACAACATCATCACGCATGAATCAACAAATAAATGACATAGTCCACACTTCTTAAAACTTTCAAGTTTACTTACTTCATGAACAAATTCTAATTAAAACATATCATGCCTTCTTATTATACTAAAAGAGTTAATGATTAGCACATAATATAACTAGGAGATATAACTTTGTGGCTTTTCGATCCTGTCTCCAAATTTTGACAAATATAACTCATATTTCATAATGCATTACATATATAAAGTCAAAACTCTTGTAATATATATCAAGACTTGATATCTACATTTAATCAAGAGAACATCAATTTTCCATAGTGGTGAATGGAGCCCATTTTATTAGAGTATATAATGATTGCTGCCTCTTTCTTGAAAATCTAGGGCCGAACCACAAACACCAAAAAAAGAAGAAAACAAAATCAAGCTCTGACATATACATTTTGCATTTTATAAGGTTAAAACTGCACTCACTATCAATTCGATTACACCCATTTTATTTTAATCCCTCAAAAGAAACAAGTAAATACCCAATAAAAATCGTGCAAGAAGCTTAAACACCTAGCCCCAACTTTATCAAATTTTCGAATTAAGAAGGGGATGGTCCAAACTAAATTTCATTCGGATGGAAAAGAAGAGGGGAAACTCACCTTCTTGAAAACGAGCTTGAAGTGAAAATCCAATAAGAAAGAAACTTGGACTTTGAGCTCTAATGGAAGGAGAATGGAAGAACAATGGAAGAAGCCCTCTCTCTGTTTGAGTTTTCCTTTCCTTTCGACAGGGTGAAGAAGTGGGGAATGAGTTTTTTTTTTTTGTTTTCCTGCTGCCCCTTTTGTTAATTAACAAACAAAAAGAAAAAATAGAGGGATGGGGTGGGTAGAGTAGAATAGGTGTGTTGTCTAATGGTGAGTGGTTTGGGGTGGTTAATTAACTTTTACTTTTTTTTTAATGAAAGAAAAATACATGGGATTCTTTTTCACAAAGATATAAACATCCGGGTATTGTAGGAAAGTCGTATAGTTATTTTCTCGAGTCGCAACTTAAATTTATTAGTCGAGCAAAAATATTACGCGATTTATGGAATGAGAATTATTGAGAAAAATGACTCGACTAGTAATCAAATAATAAATTTAGAAATTCTAATTCCGAGACTTTAACACGAGAATATAATTAGACTCGTCACTTTGACTCGATTTTAATTTCTTAAGAATGCAAGAGCCCTATTTACGACCTAAAGTTTTAATTAATTCCGGATTAAAAGACCGGGACGTTACATCCTACCCCTCTAAAAAGAAATTTTATTCCGAAATTTACATACCTCTCCAAAGAATTCGGGGTATTTCTCTCTCATCTTGCTTTCGAGCTCCCACATGACTTCTTCTTGTCCGTGGTGACTCCATAGAACTTTTACTAAGAAAATCGATTTATTCCTCAGCTCTTGCACCTTTTTATCTAATATCGCTTGTGGTCTCTTTTCATAGCTTAAATCGGGGCTAAGGACTATGTCGTGCTGATGGATCACATGTTTGGGGTCAAAGACATACTTTCTCAATTGAGAAACGTGAAAAACATTGTGAACACTTCCGAGACTCGGTGGCAAAGTCAATCTATAAGCGACTGGACCAATTCTCTCTAAGATTTCATATGGACCTATAAAACGAGGTCTAAGCTTTCCTTTGAAGCCAAATCTAACTATCCCTCTAGAAGGGAAAACTTTGAGAAAAACTTTATCTCCACTTTGGAATTCAAGTTCAGTTCGACGCGTATCTGCATATGACTTCTGTCGAGTCTGAGCCTCTAGTATCCTTTGTCGTATCTTATGGATGATCTCGATCATATCATTGACTGCATCTGGCCCTAGAACCTTTCTCTCACATACTTCATCCCAATAAAGTGGTGATTTACACTTTTTCCCGTATAGTGCTTCATAAGGGGCCATACTTATCGTTGCTTGGTAGTTGTTGTTGTACGCAAACTCGATCAATGGTAAAATATGCTCCAAATTTTCACTATGATCTAACACCACGGTTCTCAACATGTCTTCTAGAGTTTGAATCGTCCTCTCAGACTGTCTGTCCGTTTGTGGGTGGAAAGCTGTGCTGAAATCCAATTGCGTGCCTAATTCCTTTTGAAAGCTAGTCCAAAACCTAGAGGTGAATTTCGCATCTCTATCTGATATAATTGACTCTAGCACTCCATGCAAATGCACAATCTCACGCACGTATAATTATGATAGCTTCTCAGCTCCATAGGTAGTCGGAATTGGCAAAAAGTGAGCTGATTTGGTAAGTCTATCTACTATAACCCATATAGCTGTGTTCCCTCATTTTGACTTTGGCAAACCTGTCACAAAATCCATCGTGATGCCTTTCCATTTCCATTTTGGGATCGTCAACCGTTGTAACGTTCCTTACGGCCGTTGATGCAAAGCTTTTACTTGTTGACATGACAAGCATCGCTCAACAAATATAGCTACATCTCGTTTCATTCCTTCCCACCAGCACATTTTCTTTAGATCCTGATACATCTTGGTACTTCCTAGGTGGGCAGTATAGGGGGTATCATGAGCTTCACTCATGATCTCATTCTTCAACTCTTCATCATTTGGGACACATAGCCTTCCTTCAAATATGATTGCGTTATCGGCTGCTTCCTGATGGCTTCCAGGATTATCAGATCTAATTTTCAAACGCAGTTTCTCAAAAGTTTCATCTTTTCTTTGCGCACTAATTATCCTTTCCCTCAAGTCTGGAGTTGCTACGAGCGCTGCAACACGACTTGTTATCATTTCTGGTGGTTGAATAATCTCCAAACTCATTCTTTCTAAATCTTGGATAAGTTCCTCTTCTTGAGTTATGAGATATCCCAATTGTGGTTGAGCCTTACGACTCAAGGCATCGGCTACTACATTAGCCTTGTCGGGATGATAGTTGATGCTACAATCATAATCTTTCACTAGCTCAAGCCATCTTCTCTGTCTCATGTTCAACTCTTTATGTTCGAAAAAATATTTCAGACTCTTGTGATCGGTGAAGATCTCACACTTTACACCATAAAGATGGTGTCTCCGGATCTTCAGTACATGCACCACTGCAGCTAGTTCTAGACATGTGTGGGGTAATTCTCCTCGTGTGGCCTTAGTTGTCTTGACCCGTACACTATCACCTTCCCATCTTTCATCAAAAAGCAACCTAGTCCATTTTTGGATGCATCAGTATAAACTACATACCCTTTGTTCGCTTCTGGCACTGCTAATATCGGCGCTATAGTCAACCTTTTCTTAAGTTCTTGAAAACTTGCTTCACACTCATCCGTCCACATATACTTGACTGTCTTCTTGAGCAGTTGTGTCATAGGATTAGCAATTTTAGAAAATCCCTCGATGAACCTCCGGTAATATCCAGCTAGTCCTAAGAAACTCCTAATCTCATTAGGGTTGGTTGGTGACTTCAAAATCTCGTACTGCTTCCATTTTTGCGGGGTCCACTTTAATTCCGTCTGCTGACACAATATGCCCAAGAAACATTACTTCATTTAGCTAAAATTCACATTTACTGAATTTAGCATAAAGCTTTTCAGTCCTGAGAGTCTCCAACACTATTCTCAAGTGTTCTTCATGCTCCTTCTCATTCTTAGAATAAATGAGAATATCGTCTATAAACACTAAGACAAACTTGTCCAAGTAAGGATGGAAAACTCTATTCATGAGGTCCATAAATACGGCGGGGGTGTTGGTCAATCCGAATGGCATACTACAAACTCATAGTGGCCATGTCTCGTTCTAAAAGCTGTTTTGGGTATATCTTCTTGGCGGATCTTCAGTTGGTGATACCCAGATCTGAGGTCTATCTTAGAAAACACACTGGCTCCCTTGAGTTGGTCGAACAAGTCATCTATTCTTGGCAAAGGATATTTGTTCTTGAGTAAGAGCTTGTTCAGCTCTCTATAAGTCGATACACATTCTCATCGTGCCATCTTTCTTTTTCACGAAAATGACAGGGGCTCTCCAGGGGGAAACACTTGGCCGAATGAAACCTAGATCCAAAAGCTCTTGCAGCTGAATCTTGAGTTCTTGCAGCTCCTTTGGTGCCATTCTGTATGGTGCCTTGGACACAGGGGCTGATCCTGGTTCTAAGTCAATGTTGAAATCTACTTGTCGATCTGGTGGCAATCCTGGTAACACCTCTGGAAACACATCTTTAAACTCTCGCACGATCGACACATCTCCTACCGTCTTCTCAATTCTAGCTTCTGCATTCAAGTAAACGAGAAAAGCTTGGCAATTCTTCTTTCTCATCATTTTCTTGGCTTGCAAGGCAGAAATAACAGGAATTTTTCTACCCATTCTAATACCATGGAAGTTTGTAGGTTCCCATCCCGGTGGTTGGAAAGAATTTTTTCTCTCGTTACAAAGGATTGTGGCATAGTTCACAGCTAACCAATCCATGCCTAGGATTATATCCACATCCCACATTACCATAACGTTCAAGTTGTTCGCTACTAACTTAAGATTTCCGAATTCTAGTTCTAGGTTCGAGCAACCATGCGTGGTAGTCGTAATTTCTCCTGATGGTGTAGCTACTTTCATAGCATGATTAGCATGTTCAGGTCTAATATCTAGATTATCCACACAAGAACGAGCAATAAAAGAATGCGAAGCTCTGGTATTAAACAAAATAATCACAGGTTGGTCAAGAAGTTTGCCCATACCTGCCAAGTTGCCCTTGTTCTTCTCGGGCTGCTTTGGGTTGAGGCAAAAAGCTCTAGCACCTTGATTTTGTTGATTAGGTGGTAATGCCGGTCGTGGCTGTCCTTGCAGAGCTCTCAGAGGATGGATTTGACCTTGCTGATTCGGCCTCGCTCCTTGCTGTCTAGGGCAATTTCTCATGATATGGTCCTTTTGACCACATGTGTAACAATTTCCAGTGTCTACCAGGCAAGCGCCGGGATGTTGTTTGTTACATTTAGGACATACGGGATTTGCAGAACGTCCCTGGTTATTGCCTCATTGAGCTTGAGCCATTGGTCGTTCTTGACCTTGCCTTTGAGCTTGGTGCTGTCCTTGGTGTGCATTTCCTTGCCACGACTTTCTATTAGCTTGGTTATTGCCGTGGTGGTTGCTATTGCCACCATTGTTTCCTCCCTCCCACTTACGTTTCCCTTTGTAGCCTTGAGAGTGAGTTTGAGTGGGTGGTGGTGGTACAACTACGGGTGCTTGTTTCTCCTTCGGCATTGCTGCCTCAATATCTAGAGCTCTTTTTAGCGATTCTGTATAGCTTAGTCCTCCATGACTAGCCAATGTCATGCCAATTTCGTACCTCAGTCCAGATCTAAACTTTATTGTCATCTTTTCATTGGTATCAACTTGGTCTGGAGCATACCTTGATAATTCACAAAACATTTTGTCATAATCAGTCACAGACATCCTCCATTGCTTAAGGTTGTAGAATTCAGCCTCCTTCTTGATCTTGAAGGTCCTCGGAATATACTTATCGTACAACACTTCCTTAAATTCTTCCCAAGTGTAGTTCTCTAGACGTTCAGCTGGTATAATCTTCCGACGTGCCTCCCACCAGAAATCTGCAGGTCCAGTGAGTTGGAACATCACACAAGAAAGACGCTCCTGGTCAGTACACCTTAGGAAGTTGAAAATACGTTCCATAGCTCTAACCCAGAGTTCAGCATCTGCTGGGTTTTCTGATCCATTGAAAGTAGGTGGGTTTTGTTTGAGGAAGAGTTCCTCAATTGCTCGTTGTGGTGGAGGCGGTGGGGGTGGAGTGTGCTCACGCTAACGTTCTTCTTCTCTTTCGTTTCCATGTCGTCCACCACGACCTCTTCCACCTCCTCGTCCTGGTCTTCGTCCTCTCCTTCCTCCATTGACATCGGGTTCTCTTCTAGGCGGCATTCTGAGGTTACACAGTCATCGTTAGCACAATCTTAACATTTTGCAAAACAACGATCAACTTAAACATGAAAACATTAACGCTGACATAGACTTAATGTAATCTTGCACATCTTTACTAGAACTACACTCATATCATAATCGTAAAATAAATAAAACAATAAATTTGTACGCGTCGAATCACAAAAAGCCCAGCAAGGGTCTAGATATATATATAAGCATCATAATCATACAATTGCCTTCAACGAGGTCTGAACTGGCTATCTAGCTAAGCTAGCTGATCTAGGCTACCTGCCTACACATATACCAAAATATGGGATGCTCTAACAGATAGCATTGCCGTCTACCACAAAAAAGTGCTAAACCTGGGACGGTACAATATAAGCATGAAAAACAATGTCCTGCCTACTACATACAAAAAAGACACGGCTAGCACTGTCCTAGACTGATTCACTTAGCCCTCGACTCAGCGGTCGAGCCACCTCCCTCTGAGTCCTCCTCCGGATCCTCCTCGCACTCGTCTCCAAAGACTTCGGCAACTCTGTCATGAACTCCTGTAGTCGCTGGCACTGGTGGGACCACAGCTTGGTTCGACTCTACTTGAGGTAAGCCCCTAACTAACACCCTAAGGTCCTCCATAGCAGCACACTTCTTTGGGAGAAGCGGGTAGTCAGTCTCGGTAGTCAGACGTAGGTGCACCGGCTCGGCGATAGTCAAAGGTCGCAGACGTGCAGCTATCCGCACAAGGTAGGGAGAGTTGGTCACGACACCCTCATGACGAACTCCTGAAGGTCCTGTCTCAGAGTCAAACCTACCCGTAACACGGGGTAGAGTAGTAGGAACCGTCTGGCTCGGTGCAGGTAAAGTTGGCTCCTCCACAACAACACGCTCCCTAGTGTAAGGTCTCTACTGGTACGGTCCTAGGGGAGCGGTACGGTGCTGGTAGAACTGAGCCGTGATCCTCGTTACAAAGGCGGGGAAGTCTCTAGTCAGCGTAAAAGTGGGGCAAGGGAGGTAGACAAAGTGCCAAGAGAGCTCGATCACCCACCCCTGCTACTCGGTCGACAGGCGGTCGATGAGACGGATGATGCCCTCGAAGTCTGAGACGCCATGTGGAGCAGCTAGGTGCCAGCTCGCCTCAAAGTCAACCACAAACTGGCCTACAGTAGAACCTGGTGCTCGGTAAGTCGCATAGCGAAAAGCCGCAACAAGCTCAGCAGGTGTCCGACGCCTAAACTCCGCCTTCCGCGCTGTCTTCCTAGTCGCAGCCATCCTAAAAAGAGGTTTACAAAAAAAACATCAGCATCTCATCATAATAAAACAACTTAATCTTAAAGGGATTCTTAAAGCACTAGAAGTAAAAGAGCTCAAATAAACACAAAACTCAACTTAAGTTCTCAAACTCGAATCTTAGACTCCAACAAACAACCATCACAATCTTATATACTACTCAACTAGTGTAACTAACTTGATGCATCAAGTAAGTCATTCGAGTTTCTATAAGGGAAAGCAAAGTTAATTCGGTATTCCGACGAGAATGAACATCCGATTGATGATAACTATGCTCATGTCACTTACTCGCAAGCGACATCCGTTTTAAGACATCATGGCATCTTTGGTACTTGTTGTTTCACCATTATTGTTCATCTTTCGTGTTCGTGCAGTTGCGCCATTCTAATTGGAGCAATTTAAGTTCTTGTTCACAAAGGGAGGAATCCTGATTAGGGCATCTAAATTCTCTTCCTTTAAGCATGTTCATAACATAATAACCATGTGTCTTTATAAAAAGAAATTCATATATTTCATGCTTATTTGCATACATTATCTCATGCTTTCTCATAAATATCATATTGTAATTATGCAAAATACATATTTCATGCCACAATAAAACTTGAATAAATAAATCTTTTGAAATATTTACCCTTTTATTCGGTTGAGCGCGACGCGACGAGGTGTTGAGCTATTAAGTGACTCTTATGGAGTTTAGTGATTCAAACAAAACTCTACATAAAAGAGCATAGGCTCAGAGCAAACGAACTGCTCTGATACCATTCTATCACAGCCTCAAATACCTAAGGACGGCACAACTGAGGCGTGAATTGGGGTGGGGATTAAGAAGCGGGGAAGAAAGGGGTGAGAACTTTCTAATGAAAAGATAATAAGGAATTTCATAAATAACATTACATAATATAGACAAGGGAATTAATTTCGAAGAAATGATTTAGCATTTAAGTGACTTACATATCATAAATAGTCGGGAAATACTTAGAATAGATTCCAAATATTTAGATAATAAGTCTTAACAAAAGGACTAGACGAAACAGAGTGTTTGCAGCGGAAAGACATAGTTTGGTTACATATGTGGAGATATATAACCGGGGCTTGATATTATTTCTTAAGACAAAAGCTTCCACTCAACACCCGCCATCACGTCATCAGATCAGCCTGCACAATTTTAAAAGATATGCAGAGCTGAGTACGAGGTACTCAGTGAACACGTGCCAAAATATAAAAACATGCTTTCATATTTATTATCATGGATATAAGGCAGTAACACACAGGGATTTTAGGAAAATCATGTGCTTACTAAATCATATTATCTCTTAGGATAATGATATTCGGCCACACTGTGGCTGGCCACACGAGCTAAAAATGATAATATAGGTTTTTAAAATGGAAATATACCCTAATTGGGAAGCATAAACCCTAAAGAGGAAATGTGATTATTTCCATTTTTATAGTCAACTTTCCTTTTTTTATGCGTGTGGCTGGCCACAGTGTGGCCGACTATCTTTATTCTATCTCTTATTACACAATGTCATCATCATATAACCATATCCAAATACGCCGGGGAAGGTGGCCACCTTCCGCAAACGCTACTCCCTGAGATCGGCCACTCCAAAGAGACAGCTCACAATCTCGAGTACTGTGTACACTAACCTCGGCTAGCGACCTTTGTCTAGCTCGAGATCCGATCATTTTTTATAAGTTGGCAAGCCAACGCAGATAGGTATATAAGAATCCACATAAAACATTTTATGCATGATAATCATTTTAAACATAGCATTTTCAAAGCATTTCAAAATAACGAGTACGAGCTCGTTTCATTTTCGTTAGAAAGTCCACCTATATTGCAAAAGAAATCAAGCCGATAACGTCCTCCGACTCCTTCTTAAGCTTCACTTCCTTGCTCCACCTTACATCGTAAACAACTAAGCTTTAGAGGTCGATCGAGCCTAACTAAGTCTAACGACGAACAACGGACTCGATAAACAACGACTTTAGATTTTAGGGCTTTGCATTCAATCTAAGTCTTAGAAACTAGGAAATTAACTTAAGAATTCATCTTCACCATAAAAGACATTAAGACATTACTCAAGTATCAAAAGATAACTAGACTTCACTTTACATGCTCCTTGGTTAAAAAAAAAAACAAACAATTTACACTTAGCATTTTTACAAACAAAAATCTGTGCAAGCTCTGTACACAGACGAAATTCTGGATCAGTACAAACTGAGTTAGGGGGCATAATTCATACCATTAGAAAGCTACGGATGTCTATTTTCCAACCAAACTTGCGGATCTCAAAAATTCTAAACGAGCAAGGAGTTATGACTGTTTTCCTTAAACATGGAAGAGCTGCCAGATTTTCTGCGAAAATGAAGAACTATACAACTTGGCTTTCAACATAATAATGTAATTCCACATCATACAAATCTTATACAAGTATTTCTTGTCTATACTCAAGTATACATACTATCATGCTTCATTCTACTCTTATTTAAATTATCCTCTCAACCACAATATCACTTAATTTCTCATTTAAAGCAACATCATCACGCATGAATCAACAAATAAATGACATAGTCCACACTTCTTAAAACTTTCAAGTTTACTTACTTCATGAACAAATTCTAATTAAAACATATCATGCCTTCTTATTATACTAAAAGAGTTAATGATTAGCACATAATGTAACTAGGAGATATAATTTTGTGGCTTTTCGATCCTGTCTCCAAATTTTGACAAATATAGCTCATATTTCATAATGCATTACATATATAAAGTCAAAACTCCTGTAATATATATCAAGACTTGATATCTACATTTAATCAAGAGAACATCAATTTTATCCATAGTGGTGAATCGAGCCCATTTTATTAGAAAAGCCAAACATTTATAAGAGTGTATTTAAATAATAACATGCTTCTGTCATACACAAAATAAAATAAAAACTATACATATTAAGAGGTATTTCTTCCAACCAAAAACTATAGGCTAGTCCCCAAAACAAAACAATTCATTATGTGTCTAGAGTATATAATGATTGTTGCCTCTTTCTTGAAAATCTAGGGCCGAACCTCAAACACCAGAAAAAAAAGAAAACAAAATCAAGCTCTGACATATACAGTTTGCATTTTATAAGGTTAAAACTGCACTCACTATCAATTCGATTACATCCATTTTATTTTAATCCCTCAAAAGAAACAAGTAAACACCCAATAAAAATCGTGCAAGAAGCTTAAACACCCAGCCCCAACTTTATCAAATTTTCGAATTAAGAAGGGAATGGTCCAAAATGAATTTCATTTGGATGGAAAAGAAGAGGGGAAACTCACCTTCTTGAAAACGAGCTTGAAGTGAAAATCGAACAAGAAAGAAACTTGGACTTTGAGCTCTAATGGAAGGAGAATGGAAGAACAATGGAAGAAGCTCTCTCTCTTTTTGAGTTTTCCTTTCCTTTCGACAGGGTGAAGAAGTGGGGAATGAGTTTTTTTTCATTTTCCTGCTGCCCCTTTTGTTAATTAACAAACAAGAAAAAATAGAGGGATGGGGTGGGTAGAGTAGAATAGGTGTGTTGTCTAATGGTGAGTGGTTTGGGGTGGTTAATTAACTTTTACTTTTTTTTAATGAAAGAAAAATACATGGGATTCTTTTTCACACAGATATAAACATCCGGGTATCGTAGGAAAGTCGTATAGTTATTTTCTCGAGTCGCAACTTAAATTTATTAGTCTAGCAAAAGTATTACGCGATTTATAGAACGAGAATTATTAACAAAAATGACTCGACTAGTAATCAAATAATAAATTTAGAAATTCTAATTTCGAGACTTTAACACGAGAATATAATTAGACTCATCACTTTAACTCGATTTTAATTTCTTAAGAATGCAAGAGCCCTATTGTTGGGAAATTTATTAGTAAGAGTTTTGATGAATTCCAAAATCAACTGACCCCAACCGAGTAGATGTTGCCAGAACCTAATGTTAGTAGGTAGGCTCGCTGTTTGAGCATTGTTAAGATTCTATCTTTACAGGTCTCCAGCTGAAGATGGCAACATGGCATCACTCGTACAGAACATCAGTTGTTAGGAAAACAACTGAGCGTTCATCAGATGAGAAGCAGTAAACGTGAGGGTTTGACCGTTCAGTCATTACCCCATTTTGCCCAACACAAGGCTATCTTAGATGGAAAGCAGATGAGCACAGATGCCATATCGGGAAAGTCTGCAGAGATGAGAGACAAGCCATCGCTTTCAAAGATCAGAGATCAACAGCTCCTCCAACAGCTAGTTGATACTCTCCGCCTTTAAATAGAGGCATTCATTCATTCGAAAGATAGAGAATACACACACACGAGAAGACACACACGCGAGAAGAAACCAGAGAGCGAAAGAAAGAGCAATATTCTTCACGAGTTGAACTGAATTTAATCTCTTAGAACATCACTTGTTGAGAGTTCTAGAGTTAGTTAGTTTTTGTGTCTTTAGATCGAACCTTGAGAACATCACTTAGTGAGAGTTGGTAGAGAGTTAGATCATAGCTCACTTCACGTTCGAGCTTTTAGTTGGAACCCCATTTTCTTTCACCTGAAAATGTTTAGGATCCTACTCTTCCCGCAACTGAGTAAATAGGTTGTTTAGTACCCGGAAACTAAACTGTATGGTTGATAAGTACCCGCAAACTTATCCTTAACGGTTGCTCAGCCCGCGTAAGCAGAGTGGTTTGTCCAGAAGAACTTGGACAGAGTTGTGTGGACTCACAACTCCCCGTGGACGTAGGAGTGTTATCTCCGAACCACGTTAATTCTCTGTGTGCTTGTGTTTTTCTTTATTCAGTTATTTCTTGCATTCTCAACTGACTGACTAACCAGCATACAAATCGCATCTGTGCATTCTCAACTGTTTTGGTTTTTGACCAACCGTGCATAAAACCGTGAGTTGTTTTACGAGTTTTATTTCCACCACATTCCGCACAGCACTACACTTCCAACTGAGTGTTCTTTACTCAGTTGCGATTCCAACTGAGCTGCTTTACTCAGTTGAAGTTATTTTTTGGGGGTCAAGTATGAAAATCGTAACTGGTGTATTCCCCCCCCCCCCTCCATACACCAGTAACTCGTATCGGGACCATCAAGTGGTATCAGAGCAGTGGTTCAAAAGACTACTGACTCTGTTTCATAAGGTGTGAATTCGAGAAAGTTTCTTCAGTGGTCAACTGAACAGATTTCTTTCACGCTAGTGCATATTTGCTTGCATATTTGTTCTGTTGTTGTGTGCAGATGGACGTCAAAGACAAGATAGTTGTCATGTTCTCGGTAGTAAATTATACATCCTGGAGGACACGGATGAAGAAGATCTTACTGTCGAAGCATCATAGGATGCAACAAGTACTCTCTTCCGGACCGATCATCATCAAAGAAAGAATAGCTCGCACTCATACAAATCCCAACGATGGGGATACAGTTGTGGAGTTTGTGGAGAAGCAGCCGGAAGAATACACTCCAGAGGAAGCCAAGGTGAGCCAGTTGGATATCTGGGCTCAAAGCATGATTGTGTCCACTGTTGGACAAGATTATCTCCCTTGGATTGAAGAGTGTGAGACTGCCAAAGAAATGTGGGATATCCTGGCATCGCTGAGTGAAGGAAGCGATGAGACGAAGGAGAACAAGTTCTCACATGCTTGCCAAGACTTCGACAACTTTTGTCTGAAGACAGATGAAACAATTAATCAGCTAGAGCTCCGGTTTATGGACATCCTCAGAAGAATCCAGTCCATCCGAAGAGGAAAATACACACTAAGAGAAATCAATCTCAAAGTGTTGCAAGCTCTACCGGCTGAGTGGGATACTTTCACCAATATCCACGAGAGCCGAGCTGACCTTGGTGAAATGGGAACTGAAAGATTGTTCTCAATCTTAAAGGGAAATGAGTATAAGGTGAACCGAAGAAGATCTCAGTCCTCGATTCAGACGAGTCGACTTGAGGATGTTGGTTTAGCCTCAAAGTCAGTTGCTCTTCGAGCTGACTACTCCAAATTGAGAACATCGAGGCCGACCGGATCAGCTGACACAACTACAAAGGAGCTAAGCAGAGAGGAACTGCAACAGAACATTGCAGCCATGTCAAAGAAACTAGCCGACATGGACACTCGGTTCGGGAAATACAAAAGATTCTACAAATCCAACCGAACTCGAGATAGTTCAAAGCCTGTGACCAACGGCTGCTTTGAATGCGGCAAGGAAGGTCATTTCAAGGCTGACTGCCCAGATCTATCGAAGAAAGAGAGAGAAGCGTTGAGGCCAAACAAGCTGGAAAGAACAAGGCCATGGTAGCAGAAGAAGCAGCTGACGACATGGACACCTTCACTGACACTGAAGATGAGGATGAGCTGACTTCTACCAACAACGCCATCAGTCAGGATCAATGCCTCATGGCACTTGGAACCGACCAAGAGGATACTGAGGTACACTCTAATCCTGCTAAGTTAAATTCTTTCAATACCTCTAACATGCAGGAATCTCTGGACGAAGAGTTGGAACTCTCCTTGAGTGACTTTCAAGAACTCAGTGAGGAACTGCATCACCAATCGGTTGAGTTTAAGAGTCTTCAAGCTTAGTTTGCCAAACTTGAAGATTCCTTAACCGAAAAGGACGATCTGATCAAGAGCCAAACTGAGGAGATTGAGAATCTCAAGAGTAAACTGAACGAGGCTAAGGCTCCAACTGATGAGGAGTTGACGAAGCAGATCAAGGAGCAGCAAGATCAGTTGAAAAATCAAGAGGCTCAGATCGACCAGCTGATAAAGAAGTCAGATGGACAAACCGAGCAGATAATTGTCCTCCTCAAGGAGTTGCAAACTGAGAAGGATAATCTAATCAAGCTGTATCAGTCATCCAAGATCATAGAGAATCTTATCAGTTACAGCAGACAGATGGATGACGTGTCAGGACTCGGTTATGATGTGATTAAAGATCGTGGAATTCCTCCAGCAACCTTCATCAAAGTTGTTAAGGTCAAGGTTGTCGAACCTAACACAGTGGAACCTGAGTCACCACAAAGTAATTCAACCTCGACCTCTCAGCAAGCTCAACCGAACTGAGAAGGGAAAAGGAACAGTAGATGAAGGACAGAATGTTCCATCGGTTGGGGTATCAACTGAGGGGGAATGTTCCAAAAGTCAGAAGAGGAATCAGAGGCGTCGAAGGCATAATCACAACCGAACTCAGAATCAGAACCGACCTCTGCATCAACCTCAGAGTCAACATCCAAAAGAATGGAACCGACCACAGAACCGACAAGGGTTCAATCATCTGACTCAACAGCGGTTTCAACATCAGTTCAACCAAAGGTTCCAACCGAGTCAACCGATGAGGAACAGGTCGAACAACTGGAGATATTCATGCCATAATATGAATCACCAACAGGGCATGAACAACTACAGACAACACTCAGGGAGTTGGAATCAGAATCAGCCACAAAGATTCCAACATGGCGTCCGACCTCACAGACAAATTCAACAGGATAAGAATCGCCATCAAAACAGGAGGAAAGCCTCTCCTCCGAAAGATCAAAATGGAAGAAATTCAACTCCTCCCAAGAAACAGAACATCACTACTAACAACAAGCCTAAGGATAACCGAGGTGTTGTTATAGTTGATGATGAAGGAAAAGTGATCTGGAGTGATAAATCCATCCGACTATACAGGGAAAAGCGACGCACAGTTCCAGGGGGAACTGGTTCTAACCCTCCAGGACCCAACTGAAATTGGGGACCTAAGCGAGTTTCTCTTTGCAGGTACAGGAGAAACAGCTGAGGAAGAATAAAGCGTCTGCTACAATGTGGGTGATGGACAGTGGATGCTCGAAACACATGACGAATCTGAAGGATTTGCTTGGAAGTTTCGGGGAGAAAGAAGGTCCATCAGTTACCTTTGGTGACAACTCAAAAGGTTACACCAGAGGTTACGGTACACTTGAAACCAATTATGTTTCAATCTCTAATGTTTCTTATGTTGATGGATTGAAGCATAACTTGCTCTCCATCAGCCAATTCTGTGATAATGGTTTCTCTGTCAAGTTTGATGCACAGGGTTGCAGGGTTAAAAATGTCGGATCAAAGCAGGTCATATTGTTGGGAAATCGATCGCCAACCGGGAACGTCTACTATGCTGACTGGAACAGCAGCCTCCCTGACACCTGCCTGTTATCAAAGAGCAGTTCAGATGTGAGCTGGCTGTGGCACAAAAGGCTCAACCATCTGAACTTCAAGACTATGAACCGACTTGCCAGACAAGAACATGCAAGAGGCATTCCAAACCGAGTGTTTTCAACATCACATATCTGCAGTGCATGCCAGTTGGGAAAGCTCGCTAGATCCTCCTTCCGGTTGAAGTCGACTCCCTCAACCGACCGAGTGTTACAGCTAATCCATATGGATCTCTTCGGGCCAGTTACACCAAAGAGCATGAACGGGAACGAGTACACCCTGGTTGTAACTGATGACTACGCAAGATATACGTGGACCATCTTCATGCGCTACAAGAGTGAAACCCTAGATGAGCTACCCAAGCTGATGGATCGGATATCAAACCAACAAGAGATGAAGATCATTTTAATCCGATCAGATCGAGGAACTGAGTTTCTAAATGAAACCATCATCGAGTACTGCGAGAAGCATGGAATTACCCATCAAACATCAGCCGCGCGTACTCCGCAACAGAATGGAGTAGCTGAGCGAAGGAACAGAATGCTAAAGGATGCAGCTACATCGATGTTAACTAGCTCAGCTCTGCCAAAGAGATTTTGGGCTGAGGCCATCAACATTGCATGCTACACTCAGAACCGGTCTCTTCTGACCAAGCGGTTAGGAAAGACACCATACGAGCTATGGAGATGCAGGAAGCCAGATATTTCTTATTTTCGCGTATTTGGTTCTAAGTGTTATATTCACAACAATGGGAAGACTCAGTTGAAAACTTTCGATGCCAAAGCTTCGAAAGGCATATTTCTCGGATATGCCGCTCGGATCAAGGCTTATAGAGTTTTCAACAATAGCTCTCGTGTTGTGGAGATAACACCTCATGTTAGTTTTGATGAATCTACTTTTGAGTGCAGGGAACAGGCTAAAGGACAACAGGGCAATCCACAAGTTCCACCTATTCTCACCAGATCACAAGCTCTAAGGGAAAAGAATCTAGCTGAACCACTGGTATGGGCAACCGAGGATGAGGATCCATACTCCTTTGAAGATGAATGCGAGGACCCCAGCTCATCTCAAGGGGGAACTCCAGCTGATGCCCCTCCAACTGCATCAGCATCCTAAGCTCAACCAAGTCCGGTTCAAAATAATGTCAATGTTGAGGATCCAGACTTAACGGGCTGATCAATCACCAGCTCTGAAGACTCCAACTCAGATCACGGAACAGCCACAGTTGGAAGAAGAAGGAAGACGCAACCGAAGATGGTATGAAGTTCATTCCACTGACAACATCATCGGAGATCCAACCGAAGGTGTTCGTACAAGAAGCAGAGTTGCGACTCAGGATTCAACCGAGGAAGATTCCAACACTTATGCCCAATATGCTGAGGAGTTGGCAGTTCTAGAGGAGTTTGAGCAAGCTGGAGATGTTGCCATGATTTCTTGCTTTGTAGCTGATGTGCCAGAACCGAAGAACGTTGTGGAAGCTCTCAACTGTATTCACTGGACAACAGCCATGCAAGAAGAACTGAATGAGTTTCTACGCAACTGTATATGGGAGTTGGTAGAAAGACCAAATGGTGTCAAGGTGATTGGATTGAAGTGGATTTTCAAAAACAAGAGAGACGCCATTGGATTCATAGTGAGGAATAAGGCAAGGTTGGTAGCTCAAGGATATTGCCAACAAGAAGGAATCGATTTCGAAGACTCCTTCGCGCCAGTTGCAAGGCTGGAAGCCATCCGAATCTTTCTAGCTTATGCCGCACATCACAAGTTCAAGGTGTATCAGATGGATGTGAAGTGTGCATTCTTCAACGGAGATATCAAGGAAGATGTATATGTTGAACAGCCTCCTGGTTTTGAGACTGGATATGGAAGAGTGTACAAGTTGAAGAAAGCTATCTATGGACTAAAGCAAGCGCCAAGGGCTTGGTATGACACTCTTTGTGGTTTTCTTCTGAACTCGGGTTTCAAACGAGGGTCAGTTGACAAAACCCTGTTCACCATCAAAGTTGGAGATGACATTCTTGTTGTGCAAATCTATGTTGACGACATCATATTCGGATCTAAGTCGGAGGAATTGTGTGAAAAATTTTCAAACCTCATGAAGGAGAAGTTCGAGATGTCAATGATGGGCGAGATGAATTATTTCCTTGGATTACAAGTGAAGCAGTCGCCAGAAGGGATTTTCATCAATCAATCCAAGTATACAAAGGAGCTCATCACCAAGTTTGAATTGCAGACAAGTAAGACCACAAGGATCCCAATGAATACTAACTGGAAGATTGAACCTGGAACTGAAGGAAAGCTCGTGGATGCCAGTAAGTATAGAGGGATCATTGGTTCTTTGCTATATCTGACTGCCTGCAGGCCAGACATATCATACGCAGTTGGAGTGTGTGCCCGGTTCCAAGTTCAACCGAGGGAAGCACACATGTTGGCAGCAAAGAACATCATCAAGTATCTGAAGGGAACTGTTAATGTTGGACTGTGGTATCCAATTGACGACAATATCCAACTGACCGGATACTCAGATGCAGATCTAGCTGGAGATAGGTTGGACAGGAAGTCCCCATCTGGACACTACCAGTTCATGGGAAGCAAGCTGGTTTCATGGTTCTCCAATAAACAAGCATGTGTTGCCACTTCTACGACCGAATCAGAGTATATAGCTGCCGGAAGCTGTTGCATGCAAGTGTTATGGCTAAAGCAACAGCTGAGAGATTATGAAGTCGTAACAGGACAGGTTCCCATTCATTGTGATAGCTCGAGTGCCATAGCTATCTCTTTGAATCCTGTTCACCACTCTCGGACAAAGCATATCGACATCCGTCATCATTTTATCCGAGATCATATTGAGAAGAAGGATGTATCCATGGAGAAGATTCCAACTGAGATTCAGAGAGCTGATATCTTCACCAAACCTCTAGCTGAAGCACGGTTCAAGATGCTATGTGATCTCCTTGGACTGTTGGATCCATCAGATGAGGAGTCAACTGGGGAACAGAGATAGATATCCATCTGAGGGGGAAGCTCAGATGAAAGGAGAATCTCAGATGCGGATCGCCAACTGATGACATCAAACGTCAGCTGAACAGACGAACTCGAGTCAGCTGATGGTATGCCGATCAGATGCAGATTGCCAACCGAAGGAATCAGACGTCAGCTGAACAGACGAACTCGAGTCAGCTGATGGTATGCTGCAACATGGGAACTCAGCTGATTTCGACATCAGCTGGCAGGTAACATTTATGGCTGAAGGTGATATGTTCTTAAATGAGAATGTTTGAAATAAATTCAAACATTCCTGAACTAGTCAGTTACATTAAAAATAGCCATCATGTCGCATTAATTGTAAAGTACGGCTGAACATCCATAGCCTACTTTATAGTGCGACTGGGCTGACAACATAAACTGTGCACCTTCTCACGCGCTGGTTGGAACTCGGATCAAAACGTCAAGTCAAAGATAGTCAACAATCGCGTAATCTCAGCCGTTGATGGATTCGCGCCATTTAACCCCAGCAGTCGATATCATCCGAGTCGAAGACCTATATAAGGCAAAAAATCAGGAAGAAATCTCCTACTTTCCTCATTCGTGCATATCTGATTTACCTATTCATCGTCTTCACAGTTTTTGCCTAACCCTTTTCTGCAAAAGACTTTCTTTCCTTTCTTCTATATATTCCCTTTGCAGTGATCACATATGGCACCAAAAAGTAAAAGAATGGCTTCTTCCGGACCATCCCTAGTCCCTACCACTTATGAAGAATCGTTCGAAATGCTAGTATCGAAGATACACTTCGAGCAAATCCTCTCCGACGAGGATCTGGAGTCGCCGATCTTGGCCCCGCTCGCCAACACACTCAGAGAGAATGGCCTTCTCGAATGGGTCAAGCTTTGCCCCTCCCACTTGCTCAGGCGACAAGTCTGGGAATTCTACGTCAACCTCAACCGCCCCACTTGACAGTACAGAGGAAGTATCTACGGAGGTGTCCTGCCGACAAAGAGATGTTCCGGCCAGGACCATACGTCGTGTCTCCTTCCCCATCGATGTTTCCGATGTCCTCCGGTACATCATTCCCATCAACCACACCGCCACCGAGTTCCTGGAGAATATTACCGACGAGCAGGTGGATGAGTTTCTGCAGGATGCTCTGATCGAGCCGGAGAGGTTAAGGAGCAACATGCAACGGACGAAACTGAAGCCAGAACATCGCCTGCTGTTCGATGCTGTGTCAAAGGTGGTGTTCGATTACAGTGGCGTATTCGACGACATCAGCCGACCCAAATTGAAGCAGTTGGTGGCCTTGGAGCACCAACACCAGATCAACTGGTTCCAATATTTCTTGAACCAGTTGATGGTGGAGAAGTCGAAGATCGCCGAGACAACAACTGACTCGGGAGAGAAGCTGCTGAGTGTAAAGGGGACACTCAACTTCGGCTACAAGATCTCTGCACTCATCTTGCTCGCAACCAAGGACCGCAACATGGTCTGGGCAGACTGCGAGGAGACGCCGCTGAAGAAGTTGTTGTTATTCCCGACAACCAAGAAAGCACAGGAGGTGCTCAGGAGTGTCTACAGTCCTAAGGAAAAGAGGGAGTCTGGAAAGACAGCTGAGTCAACAGCTGAGGGGGAACCAGCCGCTGCTCGCCCCGCCAAGTCCAAAGCTGCACGCCGACGAGCTGAGTCGGAGAAGGAGTCAGCTGAGGAACCAACCCAGAAAAAGCTAAGGGTACGGTTCAAGAAATCGACCAAGAAGACAGCTGAGGTGCCAGCTGATGAGCCAACTAAGGTGCCAGCTGACGAGTCAGCTGAGGAGCCAGTTGAGGTACCAGCTGAGGAGCAAGCTCCAGCTGAGGAGGAGGCATCGGTTAAGTCGACACCTGCTGAGGAGCCTTCTGAATCCAGCCGCTCAGCTGAGGCTGCCTCGTTCGAGATCGTCCCTCGAGCCTCCGGAGCTGATGATGTTGAGGGAATGGAGAAAGACGAGACGTCGGATGCATCATCCTCATCTGAGGACGTTGAAGATGTTACCACCTCCCCCACGGCAGGAGATAATGCCGTACCGCCCCCAGAGCCTCTTGCTCTTTCTACCCTTCCTCAACCAGATATTCCGAGCACTCTGCTCGATGCCAACATCGTGACCGCTCCTTCGACCGATGTTGAGGAAACCATTGAAACCACTCTCCCAACCGAATCCCAAATTTCGAGCTCTCAGCTCGATGCCGATGTTGCGACCGACTCTTTGGCCAACATCGATGAACCTCTTGAACCTCAGCCATATAATCTTACCCCTTCCCCAATAAATGAAGCGGAGGACCTTCAGGCAGTTGCGCAGGAGCACGAAGGAAGGGTGGCCTACTGCTTTCAAAAGCTGCTAGGCTTGTTCCCTGAGGCTCGCAACATGCCCATCTTCGCCACTCTGGGAACCGAGCTCTTGTACCAGTTCCACCTGATCTTCAGCCATTGGTATGTTAAAGAGGATACGATCAGGGTGCAGAGCTGGGTCAGGCTGAAGTCTGATGAGTCCCGCATCCGAGCCTACTTCAACTATTCTAACTTGGAGGTGGCTTACAACAATCGGATTGCGCTGCTCACTCGTCGGATGGACCAGAGTCGAGCTAAAGGGACGGACACCAGGGAAACAGCTGGAAAGGAGTGCGTCGACTTCCTCGACAGCATGTTGGCTAAATCAGCTGATTTCCTTGAGGATGTCGATGCAGCTGCCGTAGCAGCAAAAGAAGAAGAAGAAGCACTGAAGCTGTACCTGGCCAACAGACAAGCCATGGTCACAGCTGAGCCTCTAGCTCTGACCGCTCAAGCCCCTCCAGCTGATCAGCATGCTCCATCAACTGAAGAAATCTGCGAGCTGGTAGCTGAGAGGGTCAACCAGCTAAGGAGTGAATTGCTTGCCAACCTCCAGCACCAAAAAGATGACCAGCTGAGGGCGTTGGAAGCACAAGAACTCAAGAACCAACAACTGGTGGAGGAGAATGTTGTGCTCTCAAGACCAAGCTAAATGAATTCTCCTCCTCCACCAGTCAAGAAGTGTCGGAGTTGAAGACAACTCTGTTGGGATTGAAGTCGGAGCTCAACATCTTCAAATCCTTGGCCGACTCAAATCTTGCCAAGTCCCAACAGACACAGGATGCAGAATGGGAGTCCAGGTTCGAGTCGCGTTGGGCTGAGTTCGCTGCCTTTCAGACAGAGGTCATAGACAACCTCTCTGTCTTGAAGAAGGCCGAACAAGAGTGCCAGGACTCCGAACTGGCGAAGAAGATCGAGCTGGAGTGTGCGGTCGATGAACTCTTCAACCGTGTTCAACTAACCGAGGATAAACTCAACTCTCTGGACGGTTCAGTAGCAAGCCTTGTTGCTGATGCCAAAAAGGGAAAAGAGAAGGAGACGGAGGTTGAGGCGCAGGAAGAAGAAGAGACCCAAGAACAAGGAGTGCCAGCTGCTCAATCATCCAAATCTCAGCTGAGGAAGAGGAAGTCTGCTGCTCCCAAGTCAACCGAAGTTGGTGGAGCTGAGATGTCTAAAGACTTGGAGCAGGCAGAGAAGTTTGGAGTTTCTACAGCTCCATAGCCGAGATCGCAGCCGAGCTGGATTCTGAACTCGACAGGATAACAACCGAAGAGTGCATTGCAGCTGCCAAGGCTATGGATGTAGAGGAGAAGGATTATATGAACCCGAGCTGGATCAGGAAGTTTGCCGCCAGTCAGGTGAGGAGGGTGAACCAGTTCGAGGATGAGCTGAAGAAGTTGTCCCAGAACCTGGACCACAACGTTGCCTCCCGCAATCGACGCCGCATCAACAAGCATCAATCAAAGGCGGAAGCTCGGTTGAAGCAACAAAGGTTTCCAGCAAAGTCCAAGGTCGAGAGTCGGTTCAGGCATGTTGACAAGTGGATGCCGACCGAGTGGAATGAAGAGTGGGAGTTGTTCAAGCAGGAGTTCGTGAACGACTTCTACTACAAGAAGGTTTATGCAACTGATGACCCGAGGAAAGCGTTCAAGGAAGCGCTGACCGAGTTGCACTCAGGCGATCCTGGCATGTTCAGTCAATTCAGGTGGGCTATGATTGACGCCAACCTGGACTTGAACACAGTTCCAGTTCCCAAGAGGGTTACTTATCGGCCTCCTCTTCTCCCAGACTCAAGCAACCCGAGCCGCACGAAGATTGCAGCTGAGACGAGGCAGGTTTGCAAGGAGCATGGAGTGGATATTTCAAAGGAGTCACCTGCCAAGAGAGAGATTTTTTTTAGGATCTTTAGTAAGTATGGGCTACAATTTTAGCTCAGTTAGTTTTCAAGCAACTGTTGTAATTTCTGGCTTTTGCGCTTATCTTTGTAACAATCAGTTGTAATGAAAACTACTCAGTTATATTCGATTCACCTTGATGAACAATCCCTCATTGTCCAAGCTCTGAATTGCAAAGTCTTTTGAATACCATGTTATAACTGTGCTAACCCTTTGATGTTTTATCTTATAGACTGTCTAGAATTTCAGCTGAGATTTTAGATAAGTTAGTGAGGTTTAGATCAGTAGTGGTTTAAAGTTGTAAGTGGTTTTGGCATCATCAAAAAGGGAGAAATTGTTGGGAAATTTATTAGTAAGAGTTTTGATGAATTCCAAAACCAACTGACCCCAACCGAGTAGATGTTGCCAGTACCTAATGTTAGTAGGTAGGCTCGCTGTTTGAGCATTGTTAAGATTCTATCTTTACAGGTCTCCAGCTGAAGATGGCAACATGGCATCACTCGGACAGAACATCAGTTGTTAGGAAAACAACTGAGCGTTCATCAGATGAGAAGCAGTAAATGGGAAGAGAACATCAGATGAAAGAAAGCCATCTGAGCGTTCGAACCCAACTGATCAGATACAAGGAAGACAACTGAGTGTTCAGTTTCAGAACATCAGTTGTAGAACTCAACCGAGAAGATCAACAGCTTTGAAGATGAAGTCAGCTGAGAGTTCAACTGTTAGTTGTGAGATAAGAACATCGGCTGAAGAACAAGTTAGTTGAAGATCGAAAGTCTTAACTGACCACTCCTTGTTGGAAGTCTGTTGTTAAGATTTGAATTTCAAAGAGGAAGTCACGTGAGGGTTTGACCATTCAGTCATTACCCCATTTGGCCCAACACAAGGCTATCTCAGATGGAAAGCAGATGAACACAGATGCTATATCGGGAAAGTCTGCAGAGATGAGAGACAAGCCATCGCTTTCAAAGATCAGAGATCAACAGCTCCTCCAACGGCTAGTTGATACTCTCCGCCTTTAAATAGAGGCATTCATTCATTCGAAAGATAGAGAAGACACACACACAAGAAGACACACACGCGAGAAGAAACCAGAGAGCGAAAGAAAGAGCAATATTCTTCATGAGCTGAACTGAATTTAATCTCTTAGAACATCACTTGTTGAGAGTTCTAGAGTTAGTTAGTTTTTGTGTCTTTAGATCGAACCTTGAGAACATCACTTAGTGAGAGTTCGTAGAGAGTTAGATCATAGCTCACTTCACGTTCGAGCTTTTAGTTGGAACCCCATTTTCTTTCACCTGAAAAGGTTTAGGATCCTACTCTTCCCGCAACTGAGTAGATAGGTTGTTTAGTACCCGGAAACTAAACTGTAAGGTTGATAAGTACCCGCAAACTTATCCTTAACGGTTGCTCAGCCCGCGTAAGCAGAGTGGTTTGTCCAGAAGAACTTGGACAGAGTTGTGTGGACTCACAACTCCCCGTGGACGTAGGAGTGTTATCTCCGAACCACGTTAATTCTCTGTGTGCTTGTGTTTTTCTTTATTCAGTTATTTCTTGCATTCTCAACTGACTGACTAACCAGCATACAAATCGCATCTGTGCATTCTCAACTGTTTTGGTTTTTGACCAACCGTGCATAAAAGCGTGAGTTGTTTTACGAGTTTTATTTCCACCACATTCCGCACAGCACTACACTTCCAACTGAGTGTTCTTTACTCAGTTGCGATTCCAACTGAGCTACTTTACTCAGTTGAAGTTATTTTTTGGGGGTTAAGTTTGAAAATCGTAACTGGTGTATTCCCCCCCCCATACACCAGTAACTCGTATCGGGACCATCACCTATTTACGACCTTAAGTTTTAATTAATTCCGAATTAAAACACCGGGACGTTACATTCACGGAGTGGCGACTAGCAGTGAAAGAATTGCAAAATCTACTGTAGAGAGAAATGAGTGGCGTTTCGAGAAAAAGAAAGGATGAAAATGAGCTGTAAGGGCAGTCCATGGAAAATTATATGTCAGTGTTTCACTTCAAAAAGATATCTCACCAACTTGGCCGGATTGGTTACCTTGGCGTAACAGTGTTTTTCTCTTGTTTTTCTCTTGGGCTTTATCTTTCTCTCGGGCCTATCAGTTTATTTATATAAACTACCAAACAACTGATAAATTAAGATAACTTAACTTATCTTCATATATGTAACCTACCAAACTAGCACTTATATGATAAAGAGCGTATTTAGTATAGTGAATAAAGTGATATAAAGTATATTTTTAATTGATAAAGTGATATAAAGTGTTCTTGAAGTGACATAAAGTGATATAAATAGTTTTGAAATAATATAAAATGAATAAAGTGATTTCTTAATTATTTCCTTAAAAGAAATGAGACAAGTTGAATGGGACACCCAAAATAGCAAAATGAGACAAGTTGAACAGGACGGAGGGAGTACTATTTTAATGGTACAATATTTAAGGGGAAAGGTGGAAATACCCCCTTGAAGTTATCACTGAAGAGCAAATAACCCCTTGAACTTTGTTTTGGTGCAAAGAACCCCTTTCCTTATGTTTTCTGGTGCAGAAAACCCCTGGCTATGATGAAAATGCAACTCTTTTAAATTTTGTTTGCCAAAACCCTTTAATACCCTTTTATAATCTGTATTTCCATTTCTGTATTTTGCTACAAAGATCCATGCTTTCAAAATGGTATTAGAGCCCTAGATTTATTTAGGAATTATACTCTATTTATTATTAAACATAAGGATTATTTCCTAACGAATGAGACATCAAGAAAATATGGATCCGAACGAATGTTCGAGATGCGAGTGTTACTGGTTCTATCTCAATTATTTTGAGATGGAAAAATAGGACCAATAGAGGTATTTGGCCTACTGGGAAGAACGCTTCAACCGAAGCATTGCAGAAGGAGATTCCGAAAATATTATCCGGAATTATCAAATGAAGGATTCAGAAAACACTAGTTTTCTGGAAGCTTCTTGTTCATATCTCTCATCAAAAGGCGCTATTCGGTAATGTCTATCTAGCAAACCCCCCGCTAACCCGAGCGAACATTCAAATATCTGGGGAAGCATTCAACTTGGGGCTGACAGGGTACGAACATTTCCTTCTTTTTGATTATTCCACTCTCCAATCCGATTTAGTGCGTTCGCTTTAATGATGGGGTTCCTAATCCTTTTCGATGGTAGATCCATCGGTCACTACGAAAGTATTCGTTAGTGACCTCCGGATCAGTTTCAGCCTGTGATTTATAAATTGCTTCGGCACAAAAAAACAACGACTCCTCGTAGTTAATGCTTTCCTCGAAAAACCATTAACACTAAAGATGATCGAAGACCATCAAAATTATCATAATTGATGGATCAAAGATACCAGAAGGACAAGGGAATAGCCAATGTTCCCGATTTCCGAGATATTATCCCAAACACCTCTAAAATATCAGAGGATCTAAGTGAAATACAAAAGACGGTACAATATTATGGCAATGGCCTGTATGGAGTACCACGAGATCTGTATAAGATATCCAAGGTACAAGAGGCAGCAAACTCACGAAGAGCATATGAGATATGCTCGTGACTATCATGCTGGAGCAAGGTTTGATGCAGTTGTACCGGATGATGCCCACATGATGGTCAGAAGAACAAGAATGAGACAACCCAAACTACAGTATACACCTGTAGGAAAAGCCACCTTGGACCCTATTCATCCATATGGAGTAATGCTCGATATCGATGAAGTTAACATCATAGATCGAGAAACAGTAATAGATGAATGGGCTTCAGCAATGAGGATCACAACTGCAACGCTTGATCTTGATAAAGATAGATTTATTAAAATCCTTGAAACAAGCCTCGTAGGAGTGGTGAAGATAGCATGGAAAGGCATTCCAAGGGAAACCAAAAGTCTATGCTTCGCCAATATCGATTCCTTCACCGAAATGATTAAGAAGATGACAATGCTCATCAAAAATCATTTCCTTGGAGAAAGATATTTCGAGGGGTTTGACGAGGAGAAGAGGAAGAAATATTTGATGGCATTGTATAATTTAAGACTTGCGGTCTTAGATCAAAAAACGCTCAACAAATTCTTACAGTTTTTCACCATTTATCAGCATTAATCAAAAGTTGATGATCGGATCACAATGAAAATTTTCTTTATGAAATTTTCAAGTCCATGGAAGAAGATGCTTATTTTTTAGATTACAAACCAGGAGATCTCGATAACGTGGCAAAGAGGATGTCATGCGTGAATCCAAAGCTCTCAGAGTGGTGCCAACAAGCGACAGCCCTGAGAAATATGAAGAAGTTGAGGAGAATCAACAAAGCAGCTCCTCTAAGATGTGATGACAATGATCTACCAATGATCATTGGAGGAGAACCACCAAGAAGGCTGAAAAGAAGTAAGAAGAACAGATTTCAGCCCTATTACAAAGGTGGTAATCCAAAAAGGAGTTCTTGGAAACCAAGAACTATGTGGTCGCGACAGAAGGCTAGATCTTATAAAACGGGCCAGAGAAGCAGTCCAAATAGGTTTTCATCCCAAGGATCTAGTTCAAACAGATCTCAGAGATGAACACCAACCAAGAAGACTTTCAGACGAACTCACAAAAGTCAATGAAAGTTTTAAAGATTGCAACTGCTGGACTTGCAGTGCTAAGGGACATATCTCAATGAATTGTCCCAATAATGAAATGAGAGGTATCCAAAAATTTGAGTCAACTCCGGACATGGAACATGCCATCTACTTTCAAGAACTGAAACAAGTATATCAGTTAGAAGATATACCCTTAGATGAGAGTATATACGAGCAAGAAGCAATCTTCAGTGAAGAAGAATTTGATTGGTCGGATGGATCTTCACAATCTGAATCCGACCAACGCCGAAGTTGTTCATCAAGAAAGCGAACATAGAACCAGCTCTTCAAGCCAGACACTTATCTCGTGAGAAATGATGGATGAAATTATGAAGAGAAGCATGAATATACAAAGTATCAAGGCTTCACAGTAGGAGCTTTAGACCAAGTTCTTAGGAACTTCAGTCTAAGAAGTAGGAGACAACACACCGTTTATGGCATTACTAGACGAGAAATGTCCCTTCCAATCGAGCTGACTGGAAATCAAGTTTAAATGCAGTTGATGACATTAGAGCAGATTTGGCTAAAATGAAGCAAAAAATTGTTGAGAAGATGAACTGGATTCACATCGGAGCAATCCAGTTGGTACTCGTAGATGCACCAATTGATATCGCAATATGGGATAGTCGAGTCAGAAGTCTAAAAGATTCTGTTATGGAAACAATTGCAGGGAATCTTTGTACTGGGCACATTGTGTATCACAAGATTGCCTTTAATCTTAATGACGTCAGTTTCAGCAAGGCCCTGACTCTGTATCAAGATTTCAAGCGTAAGGATCTAATGGATGAAAGAAATAGACTTTACTCTATTACATATCAGGTGTCATAGGCGCTTTCCAACTCACATCATACTGAGTTATTTTTGGGATAACAGTTCATCGATATACCAGATATATTCAAGAAGGTGACGGGGGCAGTTTGTCCCGATAGAATGGAGATCCCTCGATTAAGAGAGCTTGACATTCAAATAAAAGATAAGTAAGTTATAAGACACGACCAAAGTCTCAGACTAAATGCAGGAATATTATCTTTCCAAGGTGACAGAATTATGTCATAGCCATTTGGAAGGAATCTAATCAAAGATTCTTATCCTCAAACATCCCGGAGCAGAAAGGTGGTAGTAAATCTACAATGTCCTGAAGGATAGAGAGGAGTTACAGTTAGATTCGACACTACAAGATGGAAAACCAACTTACCTTGTAATGTCTTATACTATCTTCAGCAGCCAGAGATCAACCATTATAGAGGAACCCTTGAAATTCGGAGAATCATGTTGGAAATCAAAGGAAGAGTTGGATGAGAACCGGACACCCTAGTATTGGGACTTGATTTTCTCGAAAAATACAAGCCCTGGAGAAAGAATGAGGAAGGAATGAAAATTACTGTTAATAATACATTATTATTATTCGAATGACAAGTACATTCTCCATATACATCTCTATTGGGATGTTATACGAAAAATATAAAGCAGAATATTTTGCTGCTTATATTGATTCAGGAGCGAGAATCTGCATAGCAAAGCGAGGAGTCTTTCCCAAAGAAGTCGAAGATGATCTACCCCGTATTGCAGGAAGAGATTTCTCAAAAAAGATTTTACTCTTATCAAAAGGAGTAAAAGAAACGGAAATCTTGATTGGAGGAGCCAGAAATATGCCATGATATAAGGTGAAACTCCACGAATCTATTTCCATGATACAGGCGCAGACATTCTGTTAGTGATATGTATGTTTTGGTTGTTCATATTATTAGTTTTCTCTATTGTTTATTGGATATAATTTGCACTTTTAGTTGTGTTTTTGTATAGAAATTGACGAGTTCGTGAGCATAGGGATTTGGACGAGAGAAATCAAGAAGGAAGAATTTCTATGCAATTTTAGGAGAATTCGAAGATAAAGAGATTTGGATGGACCAAATTTAATTTCCTTAAGACATTATTTTATGGGATGTGTTAATATTTAGAATTCTATTATTATTAAGTTGAGTCTAGATTATTAATTAGGAATTTTGGATTATTTTAAAGGCCTCTAAGCCCGTAATCATGGGGTGGCGGCTGATTTGGGAAGGAATTCTAACTCCTTATTAATTAGGTTAGTCATTAGATTAGGAATTGATTAGTTTTCCCTTTTTCTAAGTCGTCGCCGTAGAAAACATCGGGGAACAAATTATTTTTAGAGTCTTTATTAGTTTAGCTTTTGAAGATCAATTTCCTAGTGACTAAGTTATATTTTTATTGAATTCCTATTTTATTTATCATGTCTTCTTTATTTCACTGATTGTATTTAATATTGTTATGCTTAGCTAGTTTTTCTAATTCGGTGAGAATATTGTTATGCTTAGCTAGTTATATGACCCTAACATTGTTATTCCAACACCTTTTCCTCGAAGATTAGCAAAGAAGAAGTCGGAGGAAGATTCCATGGACTTCATGTCGATATTTGGAAAATTGGAGATTAATCTTCCATTTCTTCAAGCAATCAAGCTTCCTCCGTTATGCAAATTCATGAAGGATTTCATTGCTGGAAAGAAGAAGAATGTTGGAAAGATTTTGATAAGTGGGAGCGTATCAACCGTGATGCAAAGGAAATTACCACCCAAATGCAAGGATCCAGGTGTGTTCTTTTTGCCTTGTTCCATTGGAGGTACAAAGCTTAAGCATGCCATGTGTGATTTAGGAGCATGTGTTAACATCATGCCATTATCTATTTATAATAGCTTATATGGTGTGGAGTTGGTAAATACTAATGTTAAGATACAATTGGCTAATGGAGCATGCATTTATCCTGAGGGTGTTTTAGAGAATGTTCTTGTGAAAGTGCATGATTTTGTTTATCCTGCCGATTTCTATGTGGTAAAAATAAGTGATATGCAGTCAAAGAGTTTTTCTGGAGTTCTGTTAGGTCGTCCTTTCTTAAGGACTGCTAAGTCGGTCATTGATTTCTTTAATGGTACTATTTGCTTAGATTATCATGGAGAAAAGTTCATTTTTAGCATTGATGATGCCATGAATAAACCCATGGATGTTAAACATGCATATGCTATTAAAGTGATTGACCCCCTTGTCTAAGAATCTCTTGAGGCTGAACTAATGCAGGAAAAACAAGATCTAATTTCGATGAAAGGGGTTACTGGTCTTGATGCTCAAAGTTCTGGAAATAGGTCTCGTTTGCCTAAACAGGACGTCTGCAACAAATCCATACCATTGATGAGAAGCTATCCAAGTTGAAGCTTAAGCCACCTAAATTCTAAAGAAAAATGCTCGGGTGATTTCTTTCCCTTTCTTTATTTTTGTTTATTATTTTTGTTTTTTTTATTTCTTTTGTTATTATTTTTGAGTCTGTGTTTGTTCTCCTTGTTTATGTTTATTCTTTGTTTGCTTGAGGGCAAACAAAGCTTAAGTGTGAGGAGGTTGTCTATGTGTGCTTAAGTTCGTTTATTAAGTCGAGTTTTTGTGTCAAGTAAGCCAAGTATTATCGAATTTGTTGATGTTTGTGAATATACTCTGCCCGTATGAGTCTTGTAATTAACTTGGTGGTTCAATATGCTTTCAAATGGTGAGATGCGATTTATAGTTTGAGTATTTATTGAATGATACCTGGAATGATGAAAGAGGGCAGTAGTTGAGTATCTTTACCCACACTTAGATATGATTTGAGCCTTAATAGTAGAGCACTCTCTACTTTATTTCTTTCTGAGAGAATTTTTGTTCACAAGGTTGCGATATCATGTGTGTCATGTGTAATAAATGATAGAAGGCACTAGGATGAACCAATTTTGGTCTGCTTTTCATTGCCTAACCCTTACATTAATCCCTAGTGAGCCACTTTGAAGCCTTGACCATGTTCTTTCATTTAAGTCACTAAATATTTAGCCAAGGCCTATTTTGACTTTCTTTTGGCCCTATTGTGCATGTTTCAATTTAAAAAATTCATCCATGTGTTATTTTTAGAGGAAGAAAAAAGTATTGTATATGTCCAGTTTGCCCAGACGGACGATGTGCTGAAGTTTATATCCTGAACAAAAAAGTTGAGCTTTGGTTTTGTTTGACCAAACGACAGTTATTGTCACTCAAATTTTGTGATGATTATCATTGGGTTGTATGAAGAAGTTGTGAAGTGTATGCTTGTTCAAAATTGAAAAGAAAGCTCCTGAAAAAAAAAGGAAAAAGAAAGAAAAAAAATAACATGAAAAAAAAGGGTTGCGCCTAATTTGAGTTGAGCATCTATAGATTTGTTGTGGATAGTTCTTTAGCTGAGGATAAGTTAGTTGATTTTCTCATGATGCCTATTGCTTATGGATGATGATTCGGTTTGGACATGCATGATATTTTGTTCTTATTTTTGAAGCATAGGAACCTATTAGATCCTACCAACGTTTTGAATGGTCCCTAGCCCCATTACGTCAAATGAAGAAAAGGCCTTCTTTTTACTTGTTGGCCACTATATGTCGCAACTGCGTGAACCTTGTCCTTCGTGTGGCCGTCCTGGATACTATAGAGAGTGAATGAGTGAATTCGTGAGTTATACTCAATTGTTGTCTGATTTTGACTAAGTTGATAATAATGATGCATTCTTGAGATTTTATTTTGTTATTTGATAGTTGAGAATTGCTTTGTGAATTGCATGATCCTTACTTGGCAGAGAAAGGTTTGTGGACATTAACAGTATTGTATTACTTGGCTAGTGTGTGTGTGGAGTCAATTCATGTCTCATTTCTTCATCTTCTATTTTCTTTTCTATTTATTGAGTCGTCTTTTTTGAGTCTTAGAAAATTGATTATATTAACAACCATGTTTGATGATTGAATTTTATCTTCACTTCATACTTGAGGGCAAGCATGATTCAAGTGTGAGTATGTTTGATGTGTGTGTTTTGGTTGTTCATATTATTAGTTTTCTCTATTGTTTATTGGATATAATTTGCACTTTTAGTTGTTTTTTTGTGTACGAATTGACGAGTTCGTGACCATAGGGATTTGGATGAGAGAAATCAACAAGAAAAAATTTCTATGCAATTTTAGGAGAAGTCGAAGATAAAGAGATTTGGATGGATCGGATTTAATTTCCTTAGACATTATTTTATGGGATGTGTTAATATTTAGAATTTTATTATTATTAAGTTGAGTCTAGATTATTAATTAGGAATTTTGGATCATTTTAAAGGCTTCTAAGCCCATAATCATGGGGGTGGCGGCAGATTTGGGAAGGAATTCTAATTCCTTATTAATTAGGTTAGTCATTAGATTGGGAATTGATTAGTTTTCCCTTTTTCTAAGCCGTCTTCGTAGAAAACATCGGGGAATAAATTATTTTTGGAGTCTTTATTAGTTTAGCTTTTGAAGATCAATTTCCTGGTGACTAAGTTCTATTTTTATTTATCATGTCTTCTTTATTTCATTCGATTGTTTTTAATATTGTTATGCTTAGCTAGTTTGTCTAATTCGGCGAGAATATTGAAGCACTACTCTAATAGTCTGTGAGACTTAATTTTTTTTGTATAATTAATTTGCTAAGATTTCGATATAATCCTTGTGTTCATAGTTAATTCCGATTTTATTTAAGCCTGATTAACTTAGATTAAATTGGATTACAGTCAATTAGTTCCCCTTATCCGTAATTGTTGGAATAGGGCTAATTAGTGATAAAGCTACCATTTTTATAGTAGGAATAAATTGGTAAATGGATTATTACTTACGTTCTTGGGTAATTCATTTAAATTGGGTTCCTTCAAAGCTAAAAGCTATTATAGCATTAAATCTAGGTCTGGCGTTCCCAAGTAGGGAACACCTTATTAACTGCATTAGAAATGCTAAGATTTTCTCTAAGTTTGATAACAAGTCAGGTTTCTACCAAATTCACATGGAGAAAAGTAGTAAGAAGCTTACAGCCTTTTCTACTCCACAAGGGCATTATGTTTGGATCGTGATGCCAATGGGGTTAGTTAACGTACCTCAGATATTCCAGAGAAAGATGGATAATCTTTTTAAAGATTATTTTTCTTTTATGTTCATCTATATTGATGATATTTTAATAGCATCAAAAAATATAGAAGAACATGTCAAACATCTAGATATCTTTGCAGATGTCTATTATAAGGAAGGTCTTGTATTGTCCGTAAAAAATGCAGTCATTGCAACCAGAAAAATAGAATTTCTGGGCATTGAGATCGATGAATCAGGAATTGTGTTGCAGGATGATATTGTACAAAAGATCCAAATTTGTCCTGAAGATCTAAAAGAGAAGAAACAACTTCAAAGTTTCTTGGGAGTTGTTAATTTTGCAGGTGCATTTATCAAGAACCTTGCAAAATACAGGAAAGTTTTCAGTTCATTACAGAAAAAGAATATCCCATTCATCTGGACGGATGAACATAAAAAATGAATGAGGGAGTTAAAAGAGGTTTGCATAAATCTCCCAAAACTCTCGATACCACAGGACGAAGATGACTTAGTTCTGTATACGGATGCGAGTGATTATTGGTGGGCAGCAATCTTAACCAAGTACACTCCTAACGGAGAAGAACCCTACAAATATTGTAGTGGTTTATTCTCAGAAAGTGAGGTTGTGCGGTGGCACATCAACAAGAAGGAATTCTTTGCAGTACAGAAGGCGTTTAAAAAATGACCTTTATTTTTATTAGCAAAAAAATTTACTTTGAAAGTTGACAACACACATGTCAAAGCTTTCTTAAGGAACAAGACGGAATCTAAGCCTGAAAAGGCTAGATTAATTAGATGGCAGGCAAAATGTCAATATTATATTTTTGATATTGTCATATTATAAAATCTCATGAAAATATTCTTGCAGATTTTTTGACGAGAGATTGAGCCAGCTGAAGCAAGATCCAACTTGATTGCCCAAAGGCATTTCAGAGAAAATCTGGAATGCTATCTGGGGAAAAGGATGAGTGTGTTCTTCATGCTGAACAAGTAGGAAGATTGCAAACTGTCGATAGGATAAAAGTCACCGGCAGAATACGAGCATGCTTGTTGACTCAGAATCAACTCTGGAAAGCAATGCAACCGTCCCTCCTTCGGGCTGCCAAAGACCCTTTGGCAAAAGAAGAGTTTTGAGTACAGAGCTCTAAACCTGTAGCAGGGGATTACAATACCCTTTGATCAAGTCCTAAGTTGGTGGTTTCTTCGAAACCATTGGCCCAAGGAAAAGATGAACTTCATGAGTCACACCTTGAAGTTTCATGTCAACCCAGCGCCTCTGGGGTAAAAGAGGGAGAGATTAGTCTTAGGCCAATGACTGGAACCTCTAAGATTAATACTGACAAAATCAAAGTTTTTTTTGCATGGTAGGTTTAGCAAGCCAACTGGGAGAAACTCAACACCACGAGAAATATCAACCCAGAAAAAATAAAGGTTGATGTTTCAGGGAAATACCCGCGCGTGTGGGCAATGCCAAGCGTTGATTCACACGAAGTTAAGAGATGGTATGAATTCGGGGCATTAGCCTCAGTTTATACTACATCTCCATCATTCACAGAGAATAAAGGTCTACCAAAATAGATCCAAGAAGTTTTGTATTATGCATGGGCTAACAACCCATTGCTTAGCCGAGGAGATATACTGGAGTTATACTTTATTAGTGCAGCTCCAGAACCAGCAGGATTGGGTAACCATGAAGCCTTCCATTACATAAGGCTCAGGAGACCCGACGCCAGTACCTTAGGAAGAATCAAGGCACCGATGGAGGAAGGGACTACACTAGTCTCAACTATGCCAGAGGATCTCATCTCAACCAAAAGAGCATGTGGTCTATGGGTCTATCTCACGGAGATGGACAAAGTCAAGTTTCCATTCAAGTTCTTCTAGAACTCAATGAATGGATCATTCCTGTTAAACACAATGATAGGAAAATCAACCAAATTTGCAGAAGAAGCTTTCGAAAGAAAGAGGACTTTGCTTTGGGAAAATAGGATTGCAGGAAGCAAGGAGACTCATCGCAAATACTGCAACATAGCTTATTTCGGGCATTAGTCTGAACGCATATGGTCATGCCGGCTGGTACGGAGCAGCTTCTATGTGTTTGGACTTCCGCCCTCGGTATCTCTAGCTGCGAGCAAAGCTCCTTGACCATTGCATCATATCAAAGTGCTCACTTTCACGCACAAATCTACTCCAAATACCCAAGTTTCTGTCCTTCCCTGCCTACTACCAAACGTGTCCTCCCAGACACTAAAACAGACTAAAAAGACACAAAACTAGACTAGATCTACACCTAAAAACACATGATGAGCATATAAGATATGGTCTCATCATACCCACACACTTAAAGTCATACTTCTCCTCAAGTATGCAGTATGAATTGCCACAAAGACTCAACAAAAACAAAGACAAAGGTCAGCTTGCCCAAATCAACAGACCAGAGTAAGCATAATTAATTCATATGAGCACAAGCAAGTAGAAATAGTCAACACAATAATCAATTAGGTCAAAAATTAACAATTAAAGAGAAGTTATTCCTCACCACACTCTCACTCTTGTGTATAGGCTCATGTTTACGCTTAGGACATGTCATCTTAGCCACACCATAGGCTTGCCTGCCTTCTAACTTCTCCACCCCTTAGACTAGATTAATCAGCAACTATCATTAGATCTTTATTAGGTTGTAATTGGGCTTAAGGCATATGTTAGAGGTATTTAGATCTGGGTTTTGGTCATTCGGACTTAGGTTGGCCAAGCGGAGCGGCCAACCATATCTTCTTCCCTTCACCTTCTCTTTCGGGCCGTAGCACAATACACCTTAGGGATTTATGCTTTTCTTTTTATATATATATTTTTTCTTTTCTTTTTTCTCTCTTTTTGTCTTTCTTTTTTTATATTTCTTTCTAGCCCTTTACTCTCTCTTGCCCATTCTAGGCTTTCTCATGCCCTACTGCTCTCCTCCCCCCTTTCATTTTTAGCCTAGTCCTCATTTCCAGGTAGGATATATTATTCCAAGGCTAATTTTTGTGGATCAAAGAAATTATTAAGCTCAAAGGAGCTAACAAATGGGATTTACAACATGGTATGCTTATTAGGCTCATTTGGGCTAAAAGAATGAAAATCTCGTAAATGCTCTAAGTACTTCTTATCCTATGTCAATGGGGACTCAAAATAGAAAATAGGCAAGTTCTAGGTGGCTTTTGAATAATCATGTCAATACTCACAAGAAATAAAAACTGCATTGGGCAAGGTATATTGCAGTTAGGCTCAAATCCTCACATGGTCATACTCAAATTGTTCTTTCGTCATCCCTAACCACATACTATCATGCTTGACTGCTCTAACATACTTGTATTTAATTTAAAGCTCAAATAATCATGCTCATACTCAATCTATCAACCTAGCATGCCAACTTATTTACAAACAAAGACAGACGCTCTTCCCACCCACACACTTGGCCTTCGGCCCAGTGTGGGTAAGAAGCACACAAAAATAACTTTTAAAAACCTTTAAAAACAAATGCTATAGGTCGGCCCCCCATACCCACACACTTTGACTTAGGCAAATTAAGTAATAATGACGGGCAAACAAACACACAGACTCAAAACTAAACTTTTAAAAAAACTTTTAAACAAAAATTTAAAACAAAACATGGGAGGACAAATTAAGTAGCAGGGCAGCATAAGATCATAACCTGGATTTGACTTTGATCGACAATTCTTTGAAGGCAGCGAGGACTTCAAGCTGAGTTACTGATGGCCAAAATGACTTGCTCCATAAGGGCAATGGCTTCCTCTAACGTGACTAAGCGATAAAGGATTCTTACTTGCTCTGCCTCCAGAATAATAATCATTCTCCCTTCTTCAGTTATTGTTATGGCCAGGAGAGTTCTCAAAAGGTATCTTGTCCATCTTCCTCTTGGCCAAGGCGATTCTTCGTTCTGCCTCACTTAATGTTCATTCATCTAGCCTGCACACTTAAATAAAATGCCTCCTCCTAAACAATAACTACTATCCTAAGGTTAAAAATAAAATACTAAAATTGAAATTACTAAAAATAAATAAAAGAAAACATACCAGGTTGCCTCCCGGCCAGCGCCCCAGTTTGCATCGTGGGCACGAAGTTGTGCCTCATTTTCTAATTAACTTCCTGACTAGCGAGATCAAATGGATCCCCTAGATCATCTGCATGGTGCCCATAGTAGGCCTTCAAACGCTTGTCGCTCACCTTGAAAAGTCACTCACCTTGAGAAGCTTCCCGCTAATCAAACTCTTGATTTCCCACTATCCCATTGGGTAACTGGGTGAGGACTTCATATGGATCGACCCACTTAGTTTTCATTGTGCACAGTAATAACTTGAGCCGTGCCCAAGCGAGAAGTACCTTCTGACCATTTTCAAACTTCGTAACTCTTAACTGTTGGTCATGTGATCTTGTCAACCATCTCAAATTTTGTCCATGAATGGCAACTTGAAAGGGTGTTTGCGAGCTATCTTCTTCAGCTTTTGGTGGTCAATACAAACTCTTCATCCACTCTGCAATCTTATGCCCACGATCTCCTCATTCTCATTCTCGATCACTTCAACACTTATCCTCTTTGGCACAACGAGCTCCTGTCTCCTCCACTCGCTGTCAGGCTCAGAGTATATAATGCCCAACTCTTGTAACTTTAAAATATCCTCTGAAACTTCTTCTTTCATGATTAGATCATGTTTGGTTCGAGGATTTCGAACAAAATTAGCTTCATTCTAGGTCATCATGCAAACTATAGTGGTAATAATTTCCTTATCGGTCGAGATCAAGCCGATAACTTCCTTGTCTTGACCTAAACTATTGCGCACCATATGCTCTTCTTCAACACTTAGCTCATAATTGACTATCATGGGCATGGTATTGTTCTCCCCAAGGTAAATGTACTTCCAATGCCTTGGCAAAGGCTTGAGCCCCATCTCCAATACTTGTTTATTTAACCTTTCTCCTAGCCTAGATGTGGGCAAACTTGAAAGTGATGATTGTTATTTCCCGTCAAATTCAACCTTTGAGTTTATCTTGCCTTTGATTGTCTTCTTCCCTTTATCTTGGGCAACATGTTCGATGGTTCCCTCTTTGTTGGCTTCATTCGAAAGGTCTTGCATTTCATTCTGAGGCAACACGTTATGCTTTGACTGCTTGACATGGTCAATGTGCTTAACCATATTAGTGTTTTGAGAAGGCTCCTTTGCTTTGAAGATGTTGAACGTTACTGACTCCCTATTAAACTCACATGTCAATTGCCAAGAGTTGCATTCAATCCGGGTCTTAGCAGTCTTCATAAATGGTCTTCCCAGCAGCATGCCCGATGATTCATCTCTTGCTTTGCCCATGTCAAGGACATAAAAATCCGCTGGGAAAATCAAACCCTCCACCTTCACTAGGACATCTTCCAGAATGCCCTCTGGATGCATTTGGGACTTATCCGCCAATTGTATAGTCATCCTAATGGGTCGAAGTGATCCCATTATATCTTCATCGTGAATGGATAAAGACATGACATTGATTGATGCGCCCAAATCCAACATGGCCTTCTCAATCTTGATGTTTCCTCCTATTTGGCATGGGATAGCAAACATGCCTGGATCTCGACACTTCTTGGGCAATCTCTTCTTAATGTCCGCAGACACATTCTCTCCCACAAGCACCTTATCTTGGTTATGGCGGTTCACCTTCTTCCTTGAGCAAATATCTTTAATAAATTTCGCACATTTGGGCATGTTGCTAAGTGCACCAATGAGAGGTAGGTTTATCTCAACCTTTTTGAAAACATTGAGCATCTCGGACATCTCCTCGTCCATCTTATTCCTCTTCAACCTGCCTGGAAATGGGGCTCGAATGATAGGTTTAGGTTTAACATATATAGGCTCAAGAATTACCTCTTCATCTTCTTCATTTTTAGCTTGATTGACCTCCAATCCCTTCTCCTTGGGCAGTTGTGAGTCTGATTCCGGCATCTGAGAGCCTTCTTGGGAAACGCAATTTCTTCTCTTAGGGTAATTGCATTCACTTGTGCCTTGTGTATCTCCACTTGGGCTGGAAGTTCGCCTTGCTTCTTCTCTATCCTGTCCAAAGCGTTGGCAAGCTGTGCCAATTGGGCAGTGATGGTCCCGAAACGAGTTACTGGTGTATGGGGGGGGGGAATACACCAGTTAGGATTTTAAAACTTAACCCTGAAAAATACTTCAACTGAGTAAAAGGCTCAGTTGGAATCTCACAGCTGAGTAAGAAACCTCAGCTGGAAGAGTGAGGCTGTGCGGAATGTGGTGGAAATTAAACTCGTAAAACAACTCACGCTTTTATGCTCGGTTGGTCAAAAACCAAAACAGTTGAGAATGTGCAAAAGAGGTTTGTATGCTGGTTAGTCAGACAGTTAAGAATGCAATAAATAAAGAAAAACACTAGCACACAGAGATTTAACGTGGTTCGGAGATAACCCTCCTACGTCCACGGGGAGTTGTGAATCCACACAACTCTGTCCAAGTTCTTCTGGACAAACCACTCAGCTTACGCGGGCTGAGCAACCGTTAAGGATAAGTTTGCGGGTACTTATCAACCTTACAGTTTAGTTTCCGGGTACTAAACGACCTAACTACTCAGTTGCAGGAAGAGTAGGATCCTAAACCTTTTCAGGTGAAAGAAAATGTGTTTCCAACTAAAAGATCTAACTCTCTACGAACTCTCACTAAGTGATGTTCTCAAGGTTTAATCTAAAGACACAAAAACTATCTAACTCTAGAACTCTCAACAAGTGATGTTCTAAGAGATTCAGTTCAGCTTGTGAAGAATATTGTTCTTTTCTTTTTGCTCTTTGGTTTCTTCTCGCGTGAGTGTCTTGTGTCTACTTCGAATGAATGAAGGCCTCTATTTATAGGCGGAGAGTATCAACTAGCCGTTGGAGGAGCCGTTGATCTCTGATCGTTGAAAGCGATGGCTTGTCTCTCATCTCTGCAGACTTTCCCGATATGGCATCTGTACTCTTCTGCTTTCCATCTGAGACAGCCTTGTGTTGGGTCAAATGGGGTAATGACTGAACGGTCAAACCCTCATGTGACTTCCTTTTGAAATTCAAATTCAAACCTTTCTGACAGTCAACCTTGGTTAGTCAGTTGAAAATCTTGATCTTCATCTGAGTGGTCTTCAGCTGATGTTCTGACTGAACCGTTGAACTCTCAGCTAACTTTGAACTTCATGTTGAGACTTCTTTATAACTTCCCCCTTCTTGAAACGTTCTCTTTATCGGATGGCATTCTATAGCTGATGTTCCAACTGAACAGTTGGCTTGAACTCTCAGCTGTCAAAATGCATTCCCCTTTTTGGTATAGCTCTCTCATCAGGCAGAGTCTTGTAACTGATGTTCCTTATCCGATCTTTCATCCGGGGTTGTATCCGAGTGTTGTTATGTTGCCGTCTTCAGCTGGAGATCTGTAAAGATAAAATCTAAACAGTGCTCAAACAGCGAGCCTAACAACTAACATTAGGAACTGGCAACATCTACTCGGTTGGGGTCAGTTGGTTTTGGAATTCATCAAAACTCATACTAATAAATTTCCCAACAGGCAGTGATGTGTTAAATTGCACCTCGTGTCTCCGTTCGAAACTGATTATTCTCTTGTTATGCCTTGTTGTGATCTCGAATCAGGCTATTCATCACCTCTTTCATTGATGGCTCGATTGGGTCACGTGTTGGATACTACTGTTGTGGCTGTTGAGGCTGTTGCATAAACTGCTGGTAGTTGTTATTATCATACCTCAAATTCTCATTATTCATCCATCCTTGGTTATGAACTTGGGAATTAGGATCATATTGCCTCCTTTGATTGGTATTGAAACCTATAGCATTCACATCCTCTTCTTCATAAAGTGTTGGGCATTGATCTGTTGGGTGTGTGACCGTTGTGCATATCCCACATGCACTCACCGCTTTCTTGTTTTTGTTAGCCTTTATAGTAATGAGAGACTCCATATGTGCGGCTAGCTTATTGATCTTCTCATCAGTTCACGATGGGCTTCCTGCTGTTTCCTTGGGCAATTCGCCGACCTCATCCATCCTAGACTCCTCCGCCATCTCTCCAATGATCTGAAAAACCTTGCTCGGAGGCTTGTTCATGACTGTTCCTTAGCAAGCTGCATTCACCAAGGCTTTCTCTCCAATTCGAAGTCCTCCCACAAAGCACTAGACCAAATCGTACTCAGGAATCTGATGTTGTGGGCATTTTGCAAGCATAAGTTTGAATCTATTCCAAGAGTCATAAAAAGTCTTGTTAATGCCCATCTTGATGCTAGTAATCATCTTCCTCATTGCATAAATACGTGCAGCTGGAAAATATTTCTCCAAGAATTTTTGCTGCATCTCGTTCCATGTTTTCACACTCCCCGTAGGCAAAGTGTAATGCCATTTCCTTACCCCGTCTTGTAGAGAGAACGGGAAAGCGATTAGCCTCACATATTCTTCAAGGTTCCCCTCAGTAGGAACAGTTCCCCAGGTCATCTCAAAATCTTGCAAGTGCCTTTGTGGGTCCTCCCCTGGATGATCGCAGAACTTGGGCAGGATTTGGATGAAATAAGATTTTAGCTCCCAGGCTTCGTCAGCTCGGGCAAAGTGATGCTCGATGGCCTCATGTTCAGTGTGCTAGAAAAAACTATCTCCCTCATAGTCTTTTCTTCTTCTCCGGCCATTACTTCTTCTTGTAGACTTCCCTTCTTCACTATCTGAGGAGTACTGCTCCTTAATTGGTGTATCGCCTAGCTCTTCCAAAGAGTTCCGCTCTTTCTCCGAAATTACCAAACGTTGTGCCTCTTCTTCCGCTTTCTTCCTTGCCTCCGCCTTGACCTGCCTTAGTGTTCGGTTGATATTATCATCATACCAAGGTTGTGAACTCTCTGCAGGGTTAGGGTTAAGCATAAAAGAAAATCAAAAGAACAAACACGAAAGAGAATACCATAAAATCAATTGCCCGGCAACAATGCCAATTTTAACGCGACCGTCATTTAGCCGCAGCAAAATACAATTTGTATTTTCCTTGCCCACTTCCTAGGATCAGCTAGTCGGTAAGTAAGGGTCGATCCCACGAGAAATTTCTGCAATATTATCTTGAAAATATCCTATCACAGTGTTGGTTTGGTCTATTTCTACTATCGCCTTGGGCAAAACAAAGAAAAGTAAAGCTGAAAGTAAAACAAGCAAACAATCAGTAATAAAAGGCAATCTGGATTTAAATTCAATTCAAAATGAATAAATGTAACTTGATTATAGGTGCATAGATATTCGCTACATATGTGTGTCAATGGTTATAGGCAAATCGCGTCGTGGTCCTACTGTCACGTTGTCACGCCCGCAGTCACGATCTGTCCAGCTCATCCTTACTTCTGAGAATTGAGTGGAATCCTTAAACAATCCTCCTTACCTGCCCAACCCACCCCCTGAGGATCCTACAATATGGGTGTAGTATGGACAAGTAGCTTTGGCCACTGGACAAACCCGTTCCGACCCTATGAGATACGAGGATCCCGCTCTGACTTTTCACCAGCGTCAGCGTACTTCGTTCGGCTCTGCCCAAGTTCAACCTGTGATTTGCCGATCTCAAGAAGTGCGAGGCAAACCTCTCCCGGTCCCTGTTGGTCAAAGCTACCTCCCTTTTGAGGAATCTACTGCCCTCCAATTGCCCATCTGCAATATGGTCTCTTGGCACAAACAGATTGCTTTGAAATCATTGCCTAATACGTCGGGAACACACATATACATAGCTATCTTACCCAATTAGACCTCATGAGTTATAAAAACACTTATATCACACATCCTCTACCTAAACCCAGATCTAAAGGTTTAGCTAGACATAAAGTAAATAACAATAATAAAAGAGAGAAAAGAAAACATACTTGAATTAAACTGTCAGTTTGCCCAAACCGGGACTTAACAGAGAAGTAAAATGTATCAAAGTAAAGATTTACGAAATTATGTCTAAAAGTTGTGTCCTTGAGGCTGTTCGCACGAACATATTTATAAAGTACAACGATCATGGGCTTAAACCCTAAAAACCCATAGACGAGCCTTCAAGCAACAGCTGACAGCTTTCTTCCTTGGCCGAGTAGGATCAGGAAAAATTTGTTTCCTTATCGGTAACAATCTATCCTTATCCCTTTGTCTCCTAATCAAGGTAGGACTTGTCTTCTCAATTGCTTCTCCTCCAAGGCATAAATTCCTTCCTTGTTGGTCCTCTGGATGATGTAATGCCAGCTGCAACGCCTAGAACCTTCGTAACCTTCACCTTGCCCAGAGTCCTCCTACCATCTTGACCTGTTTGGAAAGACTGCGCACGGTCTGAATTGGTCATGCCGACTGGTATGGAGCAGCTTCTATGTGTTTGGACTTCCGCCCTCGGTATCTCTAGCTGCAAGCAAAGCTCCTTGACCATTGCAACGTATCGAAGTGCTCACTTTCACCCACAAATCCACTCCCAATGCCCAAGTTCCCGTCCTTCCCTGCCTACTTCCAAACGTATCCTCCCAAACACTAAAACAGACTAAAAAGACACAAAACTAAACTCGATCTACACCAAAAAATGCATGATGAGCATATAAAAACTGCAACCATTGCTTTCGGCGTGTCTCCATGGTCGGTCCATTTTTGGAAAGTTACACGTTGTCTTGTACTTCTGAGTAGATTTGAATTCAAAATTCAACTATTCCTTCTTCAATGTCTTCTAATTCTTCTCTTCTGACTTTACTACATCTGACTTCGACACAACTTCTTCGACATGCACCAACTATATGGTTTAGTCATGGAGTAAGTTGAGTTATGGTTTGACTGACCAACTACCTTCCCAGTCTCGCTGCTTGATCCTGTAAAGACAAAATCTCTACACTCAAACAGTAAGCTCCAGCTAAGTTCAGACTTATAGCTTCATCTACTCGGTTGGGGTCAGTTGGATTTTAGGATAAATCAAAATCTTTACTAATTTTTTCAATAATTTCCCCCTTTTTGATGATGCCAAAACCCTAAATTGACGACACCTATCTTACAAACAAACTGAGTTCTAGTCTATAAGAAACAGAGGGTTAGCACAAGACAAATATATAAAGTTAACTTTGAACTTGGACCACGAGATGGTAGTCATCAAGCAAAGTTAATGATTCAAATTTTTTAAAGACCACAACTTATTATTATTGATAACAAGTACGGAGAGTACAATTACAACTGAGTTGAAAGAAAACACAGTACAACTGAATACTCTACACTAGGTCTTTATCTTCATCTTCGTCTTGATCTTCATTTTCAGCTCCTTTTCAAGGCTGGTCTTCATCAAGGCTGGCGGCTGACGGTCAATTAGAGGCATTCACCTCGGCTCAACTGAATACCTACCTCAGAAATAGGGCGAGGCAACTGACTTTGCATTAGCCTTTTCTTCTTCAGCCTTTATTTTTTCATTCCTGCTTTGAGGTCAGCTGAGGTCGCATCAAACTGGAGTAATTTGTGCAACTAACCTCTGAAGTTGTCTGTTTCCATATTTTTCCCTCTTTTTGGCATCAACAAAAAGGAAGATGAAGGACAAGCTTCATAGGAGGCATTCTGGGTTTGATTTGCAAGAAAATAGAAATCGTACCCATCTTCATCACCAGGTCAAGTCACAAGAAAAACTTTGTGACTTCTAGTTCTTCTGCTTCTGCAGTTGCAGTTGTGGCAGCTCTGGTGGAAGGAAGCTCGACTGAGATGAACATGTGAACAAGGAAGGCCTTGCACAAAGATGTCTCAGGAGGGAATGCCTGGGTCCAAAAAGGACTCCTAATATACAGGTTACACTTGACCTGTCCACATGACATAGGGTTGCTGACTTTCCTCTAGCGATACTCCAAGAGGTTAAGACGAAGGCAACCTCTGGAAACCTTATCTAGAACGAGGGATGAATCTGGAGGTCTCCCATGTTTGATCTGCAACTAGGTGGAGATCTCATAGATATGTATTAGGTGGTTGAATGCACGAATCATCTACTTCATCAGTCGTGCTTTGATGCGTCTGCATCTCATGTAGCCATGAACATAACATTCTTGTTGAACTAATTGATGCACTGATTAAGGGCTGGCGGGTGAAGAGGACCGCTTTGCAAAGTGTGGAGGCATGTTCTCGATCTGGGTAGGACTTTCTGAAGAGAGTGAGAAACCCTAATAAGAGAGAATAACCACAAGGCAAATTTTTCATGAGATAAAGCAAGATATCTTGTCTTAGAACAAGATGTGAAGTCCCTTATTTATAGGAGAAAAACAAGTCCCTATCGACGGATAAGAATAAATCCCAGAAATCTTGAGATTGACGATCGAAATGAATGAACAATTTCAAAATTATGTGCTAGGAATGACGGTGATTTGACATTTCATTAGTGGTGAACGACACTTACGCGCGTGAGGAGAATAGATGTTTCTATGTCAGCCCAGTCGCGGTCTAAAAAGCATAGTCTATGGGAAGAGACCAGCTTTGCAAATGCAACCATAGGGCGAATTGATGTCTGAATAATTTGTTAGTGGATATTTGAATTTCTTTCAAAACACTTGCCTTAAAGAAATAAGGAACGAGTTGATACAGAAGTACCTCAGAATGTCTGGTGTGAGCTCGAGTTGATACAGAAATAAGGAACGAGTTGATACAGAATTTATTTCAAAACACTTGCCGTAAATACGACTGTCTCCTTAGCCTGTATGCACTCGAGTGACTCAAGCTGACTTTTCAGTAGAGGTTTGATACAACTTCGTCTTCGAACTGAATGTCTGGTGTGAGCTTGCACAGTTTCCCCTCAAGTTGAGATTCCTTCTCAACTTAAGATTTCCATCTTCATGGCTTCTTCTTCGGTTGGGATGAGTAATCCAAGGAGTTGACACAACATCTTGAATCGTGTTTCCACCAAAGTCTTTGTGAACATGTCAACTCATTGAATGTCGGTATGAATTTTCTCAATAATGACATCCTTCTTTTCGACATGATCAGGTATGAAGTGATGCCTGATGTCGATGTGCTTCGTCCTGGAGTGGTGAACTGGGTTCACAGTGAGTGCTATAGCACTCGAGCTGTCGCAATAGATAGAAACTTGTCCAGTCTCCATGAATGCATACACGCATACAAGAACAATCTCATACAAGAAAAAAAAACGCAGAGGTACCGCGCCGGTGCCGGCAAAAAAGTACCTCGTCGGAATCCTGGTTTGGCGGCGTCAATGGGATGTCTATGTAAGCAGATCTGTGCCTGCGGCGGACGTGGTGGGCGGTGGCTGTGATGTACGACGTCGGCAGAGATGGAAGGGATGGAGGGGCGGAGGAGATGGAGTTGCGCCGTAAAATGCCAACCGACGGCAACGGAGAAGCTAACTAGCGGAGGAAATGGAGGCCGGAGGAGATGGAGCAGCGCCAGAAGAAAACGACCGACGGCGGCGGAGAAGATGACCGCCGGAGGAGATGGAGCAGCTGACCGGCGGCGGAGGAGAAACTGGAGGTGTAGAGGTGAGAGTTTGGGAGAGGGAAGAGAATTGAGGTAAAGTAAAGGGTATATAAAGTTATGAAATAACTCAAAGGGACATTCTAACATTTTTTTTTCCAAAATGACATAATTCATCTTTTGACTTTCAAAAGTGCTATTTTATGTTTTGCCTCTATTTTGAAAGTGAAATTTTTAATTTCTAATTAAATTCAAAAAATTGTGATGCGATTCTTCCATCTTTATTTACTATTTTTCTTCATCTTTTAGTCTACTTTTAATCCAAATACTTCATTAAGAATATTTAAAATATTAGCCACAATTTACTTGCTAGTTATAAAAAATTATTTTCAAAGTGAGAATCTTTATATATTACATAAAAAAAAAGAAATATTCCGTGATTCTCCCGTTTTTATTTACTATTTTTGATCATTTTTAGTTCAATTTTAATCCACATATTATTTAAATATTAGATGTAGTTTGTTTGATAGTTATAAAAATTTATTTTGAAAGTGAACATCTTTATTATCTAATTAAATTCAAGAAAATCATTATGTACTTCTCCCGTCTTCATTTACTATTTTTGATCCTTTTAGTTCAATTTAATCTCTATGCATTTCAGTAATATTCAAAAAAAGTTGTTATATGATTCTCTCGTCTTCATTTACTAATTTTTATCTGTTTTAGTTCAATTTTAATCCACATATTTCATTAAGATTATTAAAACTATTAGCCAAAATTTGTTTGGTAGTTAGTTCGATGTGGGAGACTTCTCTTTGCCCATGTTATTCGACACATGTTGTCATCAATAAATCATTTAAATTCTATATACTCTTATTAGTTAATTTTGGTTTTATTTAAATTAATGTAATTTATATACCATTTATGTTAACAAAATTAATTCAGGTAATCAATATGCAACCCATATAGACTATACATCTAAAAGAAATTGTAACAGCCCGCTACCCGGCCTATGTGAATAATCAGACTGTTACTTGGGACCGTACAATGAATCGTTGACTTTTACAAAAAGATAACATACAATGGCTTGGCTTTAAGGAGATCAAGGAAACTTCATCAACTTGTCTTCATTACCCTAGCTTGCTCGTCTTGGGGTCAAAGTATGAGGACTTTAACCCTGCACTGCGAAAGTGTTGATTGAGACTAACCGCGATTGATTTAGTCGAAGCGTGAAGAAAGATAGACGTCGATGAGTTTGTACTAGGATTAAACATACAAACATAGAGATGAAAGGGGAGATGACGATCCGAATGATCGTCATCTAAAACATTTTCCGATGCCAACACACCTCCATCTCGTCCGTCACTCAACCTATTTTGAAAAGAAAATATTTGTGTTGAGTACTTTTGGTACTCAGTGAGGTCTTACCTCTTTTTGAAAATATTTTGTAAAACAATTGAAAGATATAGCATGCTCACATTCATATACAAGATAGGTACTTGAAAAGAAAACATTTTATCCCATGCATATACGAAAATATTTTATCTTATCTTTTGTCGGCACTTAACTCACCTACCGTGTTACCTTCCCTGGTTCTTCGAGTGGGGAGCCACTCTCACTCTATGAACCGTCATAAGAACCTTGTGCGCACTACCTTGGGGTGATCGGGTTCCAAGACCGATCGTAATAATATAAGCATAAAGCTCATTCATAATGGTAAACATGAGTAGAGAGCATAAAATATTTTAGCATGCATATCACTTTTTCATAGAAAGTAGTTAGGGCTTATTAACCCGAAATGTTACCTCCGTGGGGCTTATAACCCACAGTTTGAAAATAGGAACCCACCTCTTGTCTTTGTCGTATGTGGAGTAACCTCTTTCATCCCTAATACTTGGTGTCTCCTACAAGACAGTCTATACACTTAGGCATCACACTAATCAAGGTTAATTATCCTATTAACCTAAAGGTCAACCTATTCCTGGTGTTTATCATTTGGAGTTGAGAATCCATCAAGGCATCGCCTTGAGGTTTTTAACTTAGAGAAATTAGATCAATGATCCTTTATTGAAAACATGCATATTAGATCGTTGTTCAAAACTTGATTTTGAAAACCATGTCGTGTCATGATATGCCATATCATGCTTCACCGTGATTCATATAAGTATGCATGTCACATTATTCATCATGTAAATCATTCATACTATACTTATGTAATTAACACATGCATATGTGTCATATCTTTAATCATGTCATGTTTTAACATATATACTTAAGCAATTAAGCATATATAGCATCATATAACTTAGTTAGTTAATTTTAATTATTTAACAATCATCATTATCTAAGTCATAAATAATTGATCATATAATAGCACGTCATTAAGCTTGGGTAATTAATCTAATCATGATTAATTAATCACAGAATTTATACTCTAATTAATTAATTAATTAATTAATAATTAATTAGCATACGTTAATTAACATGCTTAACCAAATCATACTTAATCAAATCATTCACATAAATACATGTTAATTATCATGTCAAATAGTCATACTTATACATACACATTGATCATATAACATGCATCATATAAGTATCACATTATCAATTACTTAGGTATTTAACTTTAACTAATTAAATTAATTATCATTAGTTGGTCAAGGACAGTTGACTAATTTAACTTAGTCAAATTAATTAAACACATAAGTTATATACGGCCCGTAGGCCCACTTAACAAGCCCAAACATTTTAATAGATCTCAATTGGACAAATAAGATCACACATTACCAAACAAGACATATGAGCCTAGACTTAACACATTTAATAAATTAATAAATTGGGACCAACACTTTAAATCCTACTGGCTCAATCCAACAAGTAATTCTAGTTGGACAAAAGATAAAATGACCCAAGTCCAATTACTTAGAAGATAGATAATTAATTTAGAAAAACTCTTTTTATAAATTATTAACTTATAAATAATTTATAAATTGACTTTTGAAGAGTAAATAATTATATACTAGAATTTTAAGAAAAATGTTTTTATAAAATAGTAACAATAAGGAAATTCTTTGGAAATTATTTTAGTGCATCGAAAATATAATCGGGCTTTGTAAAAATAGCAAATGACCTTTGGTCGGTTTGCCTTTTTAAACTAACATCCTAAACTAATCAAAATATTACTTTCAAGTGGTAAAAATCATTTTGGAGATACTTAAATTAAGCAAAACACGTTTTTTGGGTAGATTGCAAAATGCATGTTTTTCTGGAAAATTTTCGAAATTTCTGCACAAGGACTTCACAAGAAAATTCATATAGGTTGCATCACTTAATAAATAATATACTTCTTTATGTATTTTGAAACCTTGAGATGTATACTTTATGATCATAAAAAGAAAAACATGAATATCAAGAAGAATCAATGAGATAATAGCTGATGAAATGAAACTGTCCAAATTTACAAGGGCAGTGGATAGTTAAGCATGTAGAGGGAGTTTGGCTCCATGAAAAGTTCTGATCTTTGGCTATGTTATACTAGACATCAAAAGCTACAACATGTTAAAATTTCAAGTCAATCAGACTTCATTTGATATGGGTTTTGCCTTCTACCCTAATTCGATTTTACAAGGGACATGCTGAAAATTTGTAGCACTTATAGATCTAACATTTTTGAACATCAAGCTTCATAAATCAAACACATAAGCTCTAGATATAAACATGGATCATTCTTATGAGATAAACTTCTCAAATTGAAGGCAAAACTCAACATGCAATTTATCTAAAACACACATAGAGCATAAATAAACATAGATCTAAAATATTCAAGCAAGAATCATCTAATAGCTTGAAGAATCAAAAGCTAAACCTCTCTCTTGGCCTTTATCATGCTTCATTCTTAACATGAAAACATATATACACCACCTAAGATGAAAATCCTAAGAGAAAATTGAAGAAAAAACACAAAAGATGAGTTTTTTAGGCATTTATACCTAGCTTTCCTTCTTCTCTCCCTACTTTCGGTCTCTTTCCTTTGTACCCTTCTAAATCCTTGATGGAGCTCTTATTCCTCACCTTTATCTCTCCTTTGTGGTGTAGAAGTGGTGGTAGTGGTGGTAAGAGGTGGAAGGAAGGTGAAGATCGTGGTGGAGATGGTGGCTTGACTTGAGAGAGAAAATGAAGATAGTGAAGATGAAAAATTGGAGCGAATGTGGTAAGGGAATGGCTGCTAAGGGGGAGTGATAAGGGAGGGGAATGGATGGTTGCTTGTATGGAGAAGAATGTGTGTAAGAAAAAGAGAGACATATATTGGTGGTTTAAAAAGAACTTTGAAAATGGGGTTAAGGGTAATGATTATGAACATTGGGGTTAAAAATGGATGAATAAGTTCTCTCCCTCTTGTTCTCGTTACCCTCTCTCTTTCTCTCTCACATTCTATTCTCTTTTAATTTTATTCATCCACTTGCAAGTATCAACGTGTATTATTTTATCTAGCATTTGTCTTATTCTAGTAAACTCACTTGCAAGTAATTACTTACACATAGATAATGCACACTCATGATCACATGTTATCAGTGGCGTAGCTAGAAAAATTTGTAATCGGGGGCTAATTTTTCTATATTTTCTGAATTTCAAAACTTTTATGTGATTTGATTTGGGACCGGGGGCTTTAACACAAAAATACACCAAAAATATTGATAATTTGAGGATTTTATAGAATGAAAAAATAATTTATTTATTTATTTGTGGGACTGCCTTCGCCCCTGCGTGTTAATCTCTTTAAATTATCCGGGTTAGATTCCTTTGATCGATGCGTAGTCTAATTAATCGAGCTAATGAATTAATTAGCAAATAAATGCTTATGCTTGAATGAAATATATCATGCAAATAAATCATGTAAATTATGTAACGTGTCATGCCTATGCTTATGCTTGTGTGCAAAATTTAAATATTCGAGACGAGTAAATTTCTCGTGCCTTGTTTCAAATAATTCTTTCTTAAAACTTTTTTTTCTTTTTTTTTTAGAGAGAGACTTTTTCTTTAAAACATCGGAGAATAAGGACCTTTTCAAAGAGTTTTTAATTTATTCGGGTTTTTTCTAGACCTGTTTTGCGGTGTGTTACAGAAATTATGTTTGTCAAATATGGTATCACAATATTCTCATTTCATAGTAGTTGTATAAAATGAGGATATATGATAAATAGAAATACCGAATAGTGGTTGCGCCACGTAGGACCTAAATTCAAGGGAAGATGTTGAATCCGCATCGGTATTAATAATATATAGATAGATTAATAATCAATTAAACAATTAAATATAAATATTAAAAATAAGGGAAAAGTAGTGAATACCCCCTTGACGTTCACCCCCTACAATACTTACCTCCTTAACAAACGTTTACGGGCTGCTAGCACCCCAATGTATTGTAAGTTGAGCAAATAACACCTCTGCCGATCTTAACACCATTAGTCCTTTTCTTTTTCTTTAATTTTTTTTATCATATTTCATTGAGAAGTTTTATCAAACATTTGGAGTGTATCTCCAAAAATAGTAACAATATAATGAACAAAAGAGAGGAAATGCATTGTGGAATATTTCTATTACCCTCTCCACCCTACTGCGACTCTCGTACATTATTTCTTATCCTCACACTATGAATTCGATGTTGGAAATGGTTTATTATTAACTATTAATTTGAGGATAAATATTTTTAATTAAATATTTATTATTTAATTGAAATATTTATTGGATATTAATCTACGTCGTGAGTAGATGAACGTGGTATATTTAATATCTCTAAACTAATTTTTGGTGAGTGAGATATTGTATGCTAAAGGTTGAATGTTGAAGTTGTAACTAACATGTTATTAATTATAATAAATGTTAGTTGTCCCACATGAGTTATATGTGGGTGTTTTGACTAGCATTTAAGGCGATGTCTGTATGGGCTTAATAACTTGTTGGGTTGGTGTGTATGGGTGCCCTCGCGTGCAAACACATACGCGCGCCGCCGTCGTCCAGGCGGGCGGCTCAGGCTCGGGCCTAGGACTTGGATCTTAGTGCTTTGGGCTTATCTTTTTGGACCAAATTCCATAAGCCCAATTCGTCTAATTGTTCGGCCCTTTAACGAAGCCCACGGTAAGGCCCATGGCCTTTTGGTTGCTGTAACAACAGTGGTTGTTCACTTTCTGGCCACCTCTTCAACTCTGAAACCGCCGGCCTTCATGATAGAATTGATGGCGATGAGTCCCTCCACTTGTCTGACCTGCCTATATAAGGAGGATCTTCATTTGCATTCCTGACTTAATCGAATCATTCTCTTCTCTCTGAAGCATAAGCAAAGCATAGCATATCATTCTAGTTCAGTCTTCGTTCTTGTCCAGTCCGCCGATGATCGGTCTAGTTTTCGGTGCTACTACTACCATGACATTAAGATTGTTTTAACCTTTGGAGACGAGTCGCCTTTCCGTGAGCACTACAGGAGCGTATTCTTGTCTTGCGGGCAGAAGTTTACTTCGGACAATCTCTGGTTTTCTAAATTTTGTTCTTCAGTTTCTGTAAATATATCAATAAAGTACGCATTGTTCATTGTTAATTCACACGAGCAAGTACCCGATTCCTAACAATCGCAAGACGAGAATATCCGAAAGTTACTTGTTCGTGTATTGTTCAAAATTGAAGTTCATTCAGAAATTCTGCTGAAATGATGTCTACCATTCCGAGTACCGGTATTGCCACTCTTTCCTCCACCACTTCTGGAATCATTGGCTCCTCGAGCTCAACTATGGCTCCAGTCTAACCTGCTGCTCGGCTCATGCCTATCGCCGAGAAACCTCCCGTTTTCTCGGAATCTGATTTCAAAAGATGGTCCCAAAAGATGATGTTTTACATCACCATAATAGGGCTTGCTAGCTTCCTGCATGAAGAAAGACCTCCTGTCCCAGCTGAGAACGAGGCAAATGTGCAAGTTCATATTGACTACGATACTTGGGTGCATTCCGACTATCTGTGTCGGAATATGTTGTTGAATGGGCTTGATGATGGTATGTTCAATGTGTTCAACATCAAGGAGACTGCCAAAGAAATTTGGGATGCTCTTGAGTTGAAGTACCGTATTAATCCTGCTAGCATGAAGAAGTTTGTAATGACGAGGCTCACTGAATTCCAAATGGTGGAAAGTCGTCCTATGATGCCCCAAGTACAAGAGTTCCAAACTCTTGTACATGATGTTCATTCCGAAGGTAAGTACTTATTAAAGATGTTTACATGTGATTATGTGTGAAGTTATGCGATAAAAAAATTTTGAGAAATAATTTTCCATGTGAAATTACCAAAATGCCCCTGAAGGGCAAAAACATAATTTCCTCATTTCGATGAATCAAAACAAAGATGTGATGAGTTATATGAGCATGAGAATATGAAATAAAGTATTTGTGTGAATTTTGGGAAATTTTGAGAAAGTTGATTTTGTTTTGGGAAATTCTGATAAAAATCATATTATCTCCCTCTCTCTTTAAATTATTTTCCTACTCTCACCCTCAAGAGTGTGCATCACACTCTCCATCTCACCCCCACTCTCATAACTCTCACTCTCCGTCACTCTCCCTCTCTCACGCCATTCTCCTCTCTCTGTCATATCTCTCTTTCGGTCACACACACATATACACACAAAAAACCTCCATGAAAGCTTGAGGTTGAAGCTCCAAAGTAGCAAGGAGAATAGCCATCGATCATCCAATGACTAAACCGACAAGGTATTTTTAATCCTCTCATCTTGGTGATCATTTTAAAACTAAGATTCACCCTCCTCCCTCTCTTTTTATTTTCGATAGTTTCATGCTAAGGAGAAGAGCTCGATCCTAGCTTGTTTTGAGTCGAAGCTTTGCAAGGTTTGTGCATGAGAATAAAAGTTTAAAACTTGATTCTCCCTCCCTTCAAAACCGCCAAAGTTGATAGCCATGGAGAAGAAGTTTTGATTTTTGTTTTGAGTAAGATATTCTTGAATCTTGTGTGATTGTATGCATGAAGACATGAAAGAAAATTCTTGATCATTGCCTTTCCATGTTTGCCAAAAAATTTAGCATTTTTAGAGGTTTTTGTGTTGATGATCTTAGCATAAAATTTATGATTAATTTGTGTTTTATGGATTAATCTAAGAGTATTGATATGATCAATTGCATGAAGAGAAATTTTTCACCCTATCCTTGCATGAAAATCGAAGCTTTTAGGGTTAAAATTTAGCAATTTTGTGGTGTTGTTCTTGATGGATGAATAGATGATATTATTGATGAATTTGAGTATGGAGATGCATGTTAAATTGAAGAACTTAAAGAGTGAAACTTGTTTGTTAAATTTCTCAAAAATACCGATTTATATATATATATATATATATATATATATATATATATATAGAGAGAGAGAGAGAGAGAGAGAGAGAGAGAGAGAGATGATAATTTTGTGATAATCTTGAGAAGATGATGATAGAATGATGAGAGTTAGGATGATTTATGCATGAGAGAAATCATAAATTGATGAGTATGAATTTCTTGTCATTTTTCCTCCGAAAGTCGATGCATTCATGCATGAGAAGTGATGAAATTGTGATGATATAGATGAGTATTGGTAGAATGAAATGGTATATGATAAGTTGAGCATGTTTTAATTAGAAAATGAGAAGGATGAATTTTTATCTATTTTTTCTCAAAAATTTCGAAGCATGTATGTGAAGAAATTGATGATTTTTGAGTCTACATGATTTGTTTGATGCTTGATAAATCTATTTGAGCAAGTATTGAGTATGATTTGAGAAGGAATCGAAGAGATGAGATTATTTGTTCAAATTTTTGAAAAATTCGGACCAAATAAGCATAGGAATTTATAAATTTTTGAGTTCTTGAATTCGAGTTGATGAGTTGATGAAAGAATATTGAAATCGAAATTATTTTAAGTATATTGGGATGTTGAATCGTTGAATTCGGAACCCTATAGAAGATTCCTAACAAAGCCGATGGTTTATGCCTTTAAAATGTAGATTTTGATGTTGATATCATTTGTTGAATTTGATGGAAGAATTGAGCATTTAGAATTTTTATAAGTACACTAGAACTTGAGAATGATGAAAAAGATTAAGTATAAAGATTTTAATTTCGTACAGAAAATTAAAGAGAAAAATCTGGAAAATTTTTGATGAGATATGATATAAAATGATGATTCCAAGATGAAATTGGGATTAAAACAAGTATGTTAGCCTTTTTAATTTCTTAATTCGGAGACCATATGAAAAAGTTATGCCAAAACGAAGTTTTTGCGCACTAATAAGTCAATTTTCTAGAATTGAAATAAAGTTAAGTGAGATTATGAGTCAAATGAGCTTAGATAATTAAATCGAGCATGTTGAAACTTGAATCTGTAAAAATGAACCCTTACGCTTGAAATGGAATAAAAGTCGAAGCTTAAGAGGAATTAAATTAGGGGTTATTCGATTTATAAATCGAGAGTTGAAATTGATTGAATAATTGTTCGATTAGATTTCCTTTAAGCTAATCGTGAAAGTTTGGGAATTATTAGAACATGTGCATGTTTTACGAGAAAGATAGTGCCTTACTTTATTCCAAAAAAATTTGAATGAGGTCTCGAATTTCAAATCTGATTCCATATTTGGATTCGTTGAATTTTTATAAGAGAAATAAATCTATTTTCATTCAAAAATGAGAACTTAAATTTTTAAGTTAAAAATTCGAGCAGTATCGAGTCAGCATGAGATAGTGTTTTGAGTCTTGAATGAATTTCTGAGTATGAAATTGAATATGTATGAATATATGTGAATTGCTAGAATTTTTCTAGAATATTTTAAGAAGTTTGGAAATTTTTTCATTTTTCGACTACTTATTTAAGTCGATCGTTTACGTATCTGTGAGTACTTGATTTGTGATGTGACGACTTCAATGTGAATGAATCATGTTTAAAGTGATTGAGATTTAATCTCGTAATTTTCTAAAGTCGTTTGATGTGTGAAATCGAGAAATTTCGAGTTTATGGAATGAATAGTGATTTCTCAATTTTGATTATTTGATTAAGTCTCAATTTGTCTGTTGTGCCAAGTTCTCTGAGTATGAATGTTCGAGTTTGAGGAAAGTCTGTTGGTATAGTACTCGAGTAGAGTTAAGAGTTGAGAAGTTTGATTAATCGAGTCGAAAAAAGTTAGAAAAACCCGAGTCAAGTAGAAATCCGAGTAATCGAGTTTAGATTTCGCTTTAATACGAGTAGAACTCGTCCTTATAAGAATGTTAACCTTGAAGGAACGAGTAGAGTTCGATAGTAGAAACGAGTGGAGTTCAGAAATAATGAGCGAGACGGAAAGAGGTATTCCGAGCAAAAACCACTAGATGACAGGTGGGCTTTCTAACCAAAACAAATCGATGAATGTGATAACTATTATCATATTATGTGAGTTTTTAAATTAATTGATTTGCCAATTTTTGAGCTTTGATGTATGTTACCACCTCCTTGAGGAAGACAAATTCGGTCCTGTGTGAGATGGGATTTCTGTGTACACATGTTAGTGATCGTGTGCTTTCCCTTAGGTAAGCCGGTCACGGTGTTTGAGAAGGGGGCCTACTTCTCGAAACTACTATTTGATTGTAGATCTGGTACATACTTGAAATATATTATTGCTTGCGCAAGCATTTTCAAAAGTGAAATGTTTTTATTGCATGCACAAGTTAACTGTTTTATAACTCTAATACTTGTGATGCAGCAAGAAAGGCAAGTTCAATTATATAGCTCTATCGAGCAAGCTTTCAATTTATTTTGGCATGTGTTCACTGAGTACGAAGTACTCAGCCTGGCATGTTATTTCTAAAACGTGCAGGTTAGCTCGGATGATGATGGTGCAGTGTGCTTGGTGACGTTCGTTGTTTCGAGTCAAGATTTGTTTAAGCTTGGGTTATATGTCTTCATACATATAACTTTGGGATTTGATGTAATATTCTGCTGCAACACCGATATTTATTCGTGCTTTAAATTCTTTCAACTCTGATATCTAAATATGAGATCCATGCTCGACACTTTCTTTTGTTATCCTCTCGACTCTTAATTAACAAACTTGTTTCATTGAATTTTGAAATGGTTAATCGATAACAAGTTGATTAATTGTTATTGCTTTCAATAAAGATTCCCTTGTATATGAGCATGTTCCCTTGTGAGTCATTTTTATTCAGTTGTTTCATTCTTCACTGTCCAATGGATTTTAGTCGTTTCAACACACTAAAATTCGGGTTGTGACACCTCTGCCCGAGGCGTATATTGTGGCGCTCTTGGTTGACAAGCTTCTGCCTAGTTGGAAGGAGTTCAAGGGATACCTTAAGCATAAGCGAAAGGAGATGTCCCTTGAGACGTTGTTGGCTAAGCTTCAAACTGAAGCTCAAGTCCATGATCAAGATTTGAAGCCCAAGGCTCCAATGGAGGCTAAGGCTAATCTGGCCAATGGTAGGGGCAGACCTTCTAAGAAACGTGCTTATCCTGCCAAAGGCAAGGGATAAGAAGTGGCACCTCCGACCAAGTTCACTGGAACATGCTACAACTGTGATAAGCCCGGCTATATGGCGAATAACTATCGTCTGCCGAAGAAGAAGGGAAAGGGTAAGGTCAACCATGTTGAGAAGGATTTCGATTCTTGGGACAAAGACGATCTTGTTGCCATGATCACCAAGGTAAACCATGTCTCGGACCCTAACCCTGTTACTTGGTTTCTTGACACAGGTGTGACTATTCACATTTGTGTGAACCTGGATTTGTTTTATACCTACAAGGAGGTCAAAGACCGCTTCATCACCGAGGCGAGTGATCGTACTTCTTCGGTTCTTAGAGTTGGAACTATTGTGATTCAACTCACCTCTGGCGTGGCCATAACTCTGAAGGATGTGCTGCATGCTCCGGCAATCCGCAAGAACTTAGTGTCTGGAGTCAAATTAGTTAGAGCTAAATTTGAGATAGACCTTCGTAGTGATTTTGTAATCATACGCAAGTTTGGCAAAACTATCGGACAAGGTCATATTGTCGATAATATGTTCAAGCTTAGCGTTCGTACTTGTAAGCCTTATAAGGCAGTTGCTAATGATAATAAAGCTACTACTTCTGCTTACTTGCTTGAGTGTTCTGATTTATGGCATTGTAGACTTGGTCACGTAAATCTAAATGCTATAAAAAGACTTTCTAACATGGACTTGTTAAAAATTGATTTATCTAAAACACAAGACAAGTGTGAAGTCTGTGTTGAGGTAAAAATTGCTAAGTTACCGTTTAAATCGGTTGAACAAAGCACCAAACCTCTAGAACTGATTCACACCCATGTGTGTGATTTAAAGTTTGTGCAAACTACAGGTGGTAAAAGGTATTTTATTACCTTTATTAATGATTTCATAAGATATTGTTACCTTTACTTGTTAAGAAGTAAAGATGAGGCTATTGAAGCTTTTAGAAACTTCAAGAATGAAGCCGAAAATTAACTCGGTTGACGAATCAAGATGGTTCAAAGTGATAGAGGTGGATAGTATGTTGCACCGTTTGCTGAATTATGCAACGATAGTGGTATAATCCATCAAACGATTGCTCCTTATTCACCACAATCAAATGGCGTGCTGAACGTAAGAATCGTACTCTTAAAGAGATGATGAACGCCTTGTTGATTTGGATTACCCCAGAACATGTGTGGGGAAGCTATTTTGACAGCTAACTATATCTTAAACAAAATTCCTGTCAAAGGGAAGGACGTGACTCCTTATGAGCTTTAGAAAGGAAGGAAACCTTTGTATAAATACCTCAAAGTGTGGGGGTGTTTAGCTAAGGTTGAAGTGCCTTTACCAAAACAAGTTACAATTGGACCTAAAACAGTAGATTGTATCTTTATTGGTTATGCACTGAACAACAACGCTTATCGGTTTGTAGTGCACAAATCGGAGATACCTGACATTCATGTGGGTACGACAATAGAATCAAGGAATGCTGTATTCTTTGAGAATATCTATCCTAATAAGGATAAGGTTGATCCTAACTCTAGCAAGAGAGTTGAGGATGAAGTAACAAGTTCGAAACTTGTAGATGATCCTATGAGTTCTGAACCCATAGATGAAAATGAAGCTTCGAGTTCTAATCCGGTGTTCTTTGGACCACCGAATAGAAAGCGACCTAGGTCTACACCTGTGAATGAACCTAGCGTGGTACTAGAGTACGGAAAGTAAAGATATATGGACCGGACTACGTTATTTTAATGCTAAACGGTGAACTAGTATCCGTAAAAGAAGCCTTTTCTGGTTCAGATGCGGCTTTGTGGAAAGAAGCAATAGACATCGAGATTGAGTCTATTATTCTTAATCACACTTGGGTGTTAGTTGAACAACTATGAGGTTGTAAGGCTTTATGATGCAAGTGGATCCTAAAGAAGAAGTACAAGTCTGACGGTACTATTGATAAATATAAGGCCTAACTTGTAGTTCAAGGCTTTAGACAAAAAGCTAGTTATGATTTCTTTGATACCTACTACCCCGTGACGAGACTTACTTTTATTAGGGCGCTTCTCGCTATTGCTGCTTTGCGCAATCTTGAGATTCATCAAATGGATGTTAAGACTGCATTCTTGTATAGGGAGTTAGATAATAAAATCTATATGAAGCAACCGGAAGGGTTTGTAGTACCTGGGAAAGAGCACATAATATGCAAACTACAACGGTCTTTGTATGGATTAAAACAAGCGTCTTTGCGTTGGCACTTGAAGTTTGACGAAGTGATGTTGTCAAATAGTTTCAAGATCAACGAAAGTGAAAAGTGCGTTTACATTAAGAAAACGGGTGATGATTACGTTATCGTTTGTGCTTATGTCGATGACATGTTGATTATGGGTAGTAACTCTTGTGTGATTGGTGAAACGAAGAGGATGCTAAGTATGAATTTTAGCATGAAAGATATGGGTTTGGCTGATGTTATTCTTGGAATTAAGATTCTAAGAACGCCCAATTACTTTGTCGCAATCTCATTATGTTGAGAAAGTGTTGAGGAGATTCAACGCTTTTGACAAACCCATTGCTAAGACTCCATGGGATCTGAATGTTCATCTAAGTGAGCATAAGGGGGAACCTGTGGGTCAAGGTGAATATGCTAAGATCATTGGGAGTTTGATGTATTTATCAAACTGTACCCGACCTGATATAGCATGCTCAATTCACAAGTTGAGTAATTATACTGCTAATCCAAGTAAAGAACATTGGAGGGCCCTAGAGCGCGTACTGGATTATTTGAAATATACTCAAAATTGCGATTCATTATTCAAAAGAGCCTGTTGTACTTGAAGGGTATAGTGATGCTAATTAGATATCTGATTCCAAAGACTCGTTTTCTACGAGTGGATATGTGTTCACTATTGGGGGTGGTGTTGTATCTTGGAAGTCCAAGAAACAGACTTGTATTGCAAGGTCTATCATGGAATCTGAATTCATTGCTTTGGTTAAAGCTGGTGAAAAAGCTGAATAACTTAAGAATTTCCTCGAGGATATTCCATGTTGGACGAGGCATGTGCCATCTGTGTTGATACACTATGATAGCAAATCTGCTATTGGACAGGCACAAAATATGTTTTATGACGATAAGTCTCGACATATTCATCGACGACATAACACCGTAAGGCATTTGATCTTGAGTGGGGTTATCTTGATTGACTATGTGAGGTCAATAGGTAATCTAGCGGATCCGCTGACTAAGAGCATTAATCAAGATCAAATGTATAAACTGTTAGAGGGAATGGGTGTTAAATCCACATCTTAAGGATGATTATAGAGGAAACCAACCTTGTAGATTGGAGGATCCCAAGAGCTTGGTTCAATGGGACAACGAAGTTATAAGAATTCGTGTGTTAAACACTCAAACATACTTATTCTCTGAGAACAGTGAGTATCTGTTTACCTACACGTGGTGAGGTTAAGTCTTATGATTTTTAATGATTCTTGGTTACCTCGGAGAGGTCAAGTATAGTAGGATACTTGGGAATAAGAATCACCTATATAAGTGTGAAGTGAGGGCCGCTTCAATTGATACACTTATGAATCCAAAGGGGTATCCAAGGCCGAAAAGGACACAAAACGTTAGAACGGACGGAATTGAGATGATATTGCGTCAATATTGTTGTCTCGGTATACATCATGGAGGACTAGTTCAAGATTTTCATAACTACTATGCCGTCAGTATACTCGATGATGTTGACTATGGATAGGTTCAAGGCCACAAGCCACCTAGCAAAATGCAATATTGTCTCTCGAGGACTGAACTTTGCATTTGCATTCATTTTGCATTGGCATTCTCACTCATGTGAGGATTGTTGGAAATGATTTATTGTTAACCATTAATTTGAGGATAAATATTGTTAATTAAATATTTATTGGATGTTAATCTACGTCGTGAGTAGATGAACGTGGTCTATTTAATATCTCTAAACCGATTTCCGATGAGTGAGATATTGTATGCTAAAAGTTGGATGTTGAAGTTGTAACTAATATGCTATTAATTATAATAAATCTTAGTTGTCCCACATCGGTTATATGTGGGTGTTTTGACTAGCATTTTAGGCTATGTTTGTATGGGTTTAATAACTTGTTGGGTTGGTGTGTATGGGTGCCCTCGCGCACACGCGCGCGCCTGCCGCCGCTGCCCGTCCGGCATCGCCGTCCGTCCGAACGAGCGAGAGGGCGGGAGGGTCGGGCTCGGGCCTGGGACTTGGATCTTGATAATTGGTGCTTTGGGCTTATCTTTTTGGACCAAATTCCACAAGCCCTTTCGTCTAATTGTTCAGCCCTTTAACGAAGCCCACAATGAGGCCCATGGCCTTTTGGCTGCTGTAACAGCAGTGGCTATTCACTTTCCACCCACCTCTTAAACTCAGAAACCGCCGGCCATCATGACAGAATTGATGGCTACGAGTCCCTCCACTTGTCCGAGCTGCCTATATAAGGAGGATCTTCATTTGCATTCTTGACTCAATCGAATCATTCTCTTCTCTCTAAAGCATAAGCAAAACATAACATATCATTCCAGTTCAGTCTTCATTCTTGTCCAGTTCAGCGGTGCTCGGTCCAGTTTGCAGTATTACTACTGCCGAGACGTTAAGATCGTTTTAACCTTTGGGGATGAGTCGCCTTTCCGTGAGCACTACGGGGGCGTATTCTCATATTGCGGGCAGAAGTTTACTTCGGACAATCTCTAGTTTTTTTAAATTTGTTCTTCAGTTTCTGTTGTAATTTGTTCGTGTTCAAGTATATCAATAAAGTACGCATTGTTCATTATTAATTGACACGAGCAAGTACACGATTCCTAACATTCAGCACCTCATTGCCTGCAACGACATATATAAGGATTATAAATAAGAATATGCAGCATGCATGCTTGCAAAATTAAAAGAACCAAGAACTGGTATCTCCATATGCTACTACTCTACAACCATTTAATTTGTCAGTTTTTTGAAGACATTAAGACCAATCTGAGTTGAATTGTTTGCTTGCATCTCGATCATGATTCCATACATGTCCTTGGAGCTTGCAACAATGATGCTCGATTCAATTTGTGCTCGTAGAGTTTCAATTTAGTTTTTATTTATGTCTTCACTTCTCTCTATAGTTTCTCCTTTTCTTTTTTCTCATGGCAGAAATGAATGAGACAGATAGCTCATTTTCTCAAATAAAGTCGAATATTACAAATGCACACAAAGTTGAATTAGCGAGCAAGGAAGCTATTGCATCTTAAGAAGGTAAGTTACTCTAGCTAATTTTAGAGAGAGACTGCATCTTCATGTCTCCTTCTACTGTTCGTGAATAGAGAAGCAGATTCTAGGCAAGATAGATCATACAATTTTGCACAACTTTTAGCAACTTGTGGATTAATCTAACGTGGATTGTATATAGAATAAGAAAAAGTACAAAAACACCACATCGGAGGAATAGCGTTGCTTGAAGTTCTAAGGGCAGCAAAGACGACACCGCAGAGAAGAGCGGGATGCCTTCATGGCAGTGAGCTATCTTTCTTGTTGCTTGGGATTGACGGGTAAATGTTTTCAGGATGAAAGAGCAATGATTTCTCCATGGAAATACGTCAATAATATTGAGTGTTGGACCAGCAAGAATTTATAAATAACTAATGGTGTTAAGATTCTATTTGAGTATGTTATTTACTCAACTTACAATACGTTGGAGTGTTGGCAGCCCGTAGACGTTCGTTAGAGAAATGAGTATTGTAGCGGGGTGAACATTAAGGGGTATCAACTTTTGTATGCGAACCAATAATAACGAGTTAATTAACCAGTCAGTCCACCTCAGTAAAGCAGAAATTTACGTACAAACATTTATGAGTAAATAAAACTTAATATCATTGTAGTTATAATAGTAATAAAAATGAAATGTTAATTACTATGATAGCCTTTGTGTTTGGAATCTTGATATGTGTGCATGTGCCACAAAGTTTGGTCTCACAATCACATGTTATGTACAAGAATACGACAATTCTGGTGGGAACATCCCTCACATGTACATAAAAGTGACCGTTTGCGACAATTAATTAAATTAAAATTCATTTTCCTTTTTTCCAAAAAAAAATTACTTATCTTAGAAATCCATTAACATGTCATATTTCAATCCTTTCAAAATATTTGAAAAGGAAGTTTAAACTAATTTTCCAGACTAAAGCTTCCATTAAATAAATGACGAGGAAGTTATGACGCCAGAAGCTCAAAGGGTCCACGAATTAATGCATTCTTTCAATTTGTATCGCATATAACACGATATTATTATTATTATTATTATTATTATTATTATTATTATTATTATTATTATTATTATTATTATTATCACCCAAAACTCTAGCAAGATAATAAAATAGGTTTGTTAGTTTTAAGATTAAACAACAGAGCATGAAAAATTTAAAAATATGGTAGTTTAATTTAGCTGACTGACGAAAAGATTACTCTCGATCGCCACAATTTTGGCGAAAAAATGATCATGGGAAAAATCGAAATTGGATCAAAGTTTAAGTTCGTGAGAATAATGAAAGTTGACTCAAAGTTCATGTATTGTCACAAAAAATTGAAAGTTCGTATGAAAATTGAAAGTTAACTAAAAGTTCGTGTATTGTCACAAAAAATTAAAAGTTCGTGGGAAAAATAAAAGTTGATATAAAGTTTGTGTAATTTCATGAAATTAACCCTTATTATTATTAGCTTTTCGTAAAGCTATTCGAGTTTTAACTTTTAAACTAGTGTGCAACCCGTCAAAATTCGACGGGGTCACTTAATATTATAATATTTATTTTAAAAACATAATTAAAATAGTTTGTTTAAAGTCATAGTACGACCACAAATAACTAAGAGATTTTACATATAAATGAAAAGAATTCAAGTAAAAAGAGAAGAGTGTATTGCTTTAAGAAAAGAGGGGGTGTATTCAATTTCTCCCAACTTTATTTCAGCTGCAAGCTATGAAGCACAAATACTCTTGGCAGACTAACGTATCCAATGAAATACGTATTTAATACAAATACATTTTAAATACTCTCTAAATACATTTCAATTACATATTTTTTTTAGTTTAATTTGAACTTTTGAAGTATAAATCGTTTTTAATCCGGCCCAATTTTGAGTAATCAAAATACGTTTTACCTATAGTTTTGTTAGATTGTGAGCTTATAATTTTTTCTCTCTCGTTAGTATGAAAGTTTCTAAAATACTTACATATCAAATACCTCGCGCTCCGACTCACGTCGTTGTTTATGTCGGACATCGCTGATTCGCTGTTGACAACACTCACTCGGATTGGGTTACGGCTGCCTGGCCTCTGCATTAATTCTATATATTCAACTTGTTTATTTTAGGGTTCAAATGATGTACTATATATTCAACTTGTTTATTTTAGGGTTCAAATGATGTATCAAATTCGAATTTAGGATATGGTTTTATTTTGGAATTATTATTTAGTTTCAATTCTGATTTTAAATGAGGATGAGGTTGTGGGCTGTGGGATAGTTAGTTTTTATATTACGGGCTGTAAATTGCCAACTTTGATAGGATTTGAGGTTTATTTTTGCTGGAATTTTGGGTTCTAATTATTTATATAATTTTCATAATATTATTCATAAAATATATACGTATTTTCAACGTATTCGTATCTTGATTTTATAAAAATTAACGTATTTTCATATCGTATCGTATTCATATTCATACTTCGTATTCATATACTCGTTTCTTAGGCTGCAAGAAACTAAAAGAAATCAAAGTAAACACATGCACAAAATTATTGTAATAATTAATTTTGAAAATACCTCACAATTTGTCAAAATTTTTATTATAAATCACATTAGTTGTTGTGTCATGCGCCTTACCACCATCATCACAAATTTTTAAAAAAAAATGGACCTTTATTAGATGTTTTAGATAATAAAAGTTGATCCAAAATTTGTGTTTTTCAAGAAATTAACATTATTATTATTAGCTTTTCTAAAGTTATTCGAGTTTTAACTTTTAAATGCACTTGTTGCATAATAACGGTTAGATGTTATTGTATTCATAATATTCGAACACAAAATTAAATTGGCTCAATTATTTAAAGGCGGCACGTAATTATAATAATTAATTTATTTTTTAAATGTAATTTATTCTTGGTTTAAAGTTTGTGGCATGATCTGATGGAGAAAATATATGATAGCAACGGCAATGGATATGTTGCCATTTGTTGTGCAGGTTCTGATGTTGTTCAAATATTTAATATTTAATATTTTAATATTTTTCGCAGGCTTGTCTCAACATACCTGACCCATATTAATTTTTCATATTTTGGTAAACTTCGACGTATATAAATACTCCAACGTTGCCAAACATGCAATCGTATCCAAGAAAATATAGAAAACTTTATGTTGTTTATATGTGCGATTTTTATGTTTGGTTATTTTGGGTATTAGTTAGTCTGTAAATACTCATGTGAGATGGTTTAGGGCAGTAAAATTTATAATTAATATGTTTTGATTTGAAAGTAGCTCTTTTGAACTATTTTTAGTTTTAAAAAAAGAATATACTTATATCATTGGAGAAAAGTAGTTAAAGGGTTTGTACCAAGGAGGATACTTTTATTTTCAGTCACACTGGTCAATTCTATGTGATTTTAAAAAATGATGAAATAATAAAGGTGACACATTAAATCTACTGTGTGCACTATGTACTAGGAAAAAAAAATTGTATTGATTAATTACTAATAAATATGTTTGACCTATATATGATTGCCTATATAAAGTTAATAAATAATAATAAAGGGTATTAGAATAGCTTTGCTATTATTCTATCAAAGAATAATTTATTATTTATCTGGACGTAATGCCACTATGAACCTAATCTCGAGGACTATTATATGTTATGATAACCAAAAACTTGACCACCATAATTAAAGCTATCAATTAAAATGATTGTTCATCCTTTTCTATACCTAAAAATTACTAACCAAAACGCGTTGCTTGTTGCCTTTAATGTTCTATGACTATTAACTAGGTCATCATTATTGTTTACATATACTATTATTAGAAATATAAGATTTAATGAATGTAATGTGAAGAGATTTCTATTGTAAAATAGTTCTATTAATTTCGAAATAATTGATTAGATATAGTAATAATTTGTCAAGCATTTATAATGCATGTTGAGATGTCATGATCGAGTTCAAATGTTCATTAATACATTCTAAATCAAAATATTACTATGAAGGTGCAATCGTAAGGTATTCGGTTTGAGTAGAAATAAATTGTAGAGCATAATATCTATAAAAGCACGACGATTATGTCATAATCATACACAACATATAATTATAAGAAAAGTATAGCATTAAAGGTCTCAAGTTCTATGTCAAAAAAAAAAAAATGTTCTGAAATTCAAATTGCATTTAATATTTTATAATTCAATTCGATCGAATTGTGGCACCAAATTTTTGTAGTGTGATTTGATTATGTCGCCCATAATTTTAGTGATTATTTTAATATATGCGTTTTCAGGTGATGTAATGAGGGAGCGTGTTGAGAGAAAAATAAATGTTTCTCGATACTTTAGAAAAGAGAAAACGAGGTAATTAACTTTGTGAATTTTATTTACGGTTAATTCCTTCCTTCGGTCCGTCATAATTCTAAAAGAATAGCTGTCTAAGTTTGAATTGATAATAAAAACAATACTCCCTTTCAACAATTGAAATTGTCAACTTACAATGCTGGGAAGCAGCTTATGTATAGACTTTTAGTGACCACAACTGTTTATCGTATATGGCGCGAGAGAAATGCAAGAAGATTTGATGGTAAGAAGAGTGAGGTAGCTGATGTAGTTCGTCAATGTCAACTGATGATGATTGTGAGAGGCAATAAAAATTCGAAAGTTCAAAAAATGTTTTTGAACTGAGTTTTAGATTTTTGTTGTTGTGATGTAAGTGGTGTTTTGCCATGCTCTTGATAAATAAAATATCTATTTTCGAAAGAAAAAAAATTATCAACTTACTCCAGCATAGAGATTAAACATAAAAGTAAAAATATAGAATGTGGGTAAGTCTCGTCACTTTTGAAAGATAGAAATATTTCTTATTTAGAAGATGATAATATTAGAGCATCCACAACGGGTATTTAATTTGACCCCAGGTCTATCACCGGGAAGCATAATTTTAATGATTGGTGGGGTTGAATAAGATCGTGGTACAAATTTCTAAAATGGTGGGATTGAGTAAGACCCCGGGTCTATAATCATTGACAATGATTGAATAGATTTTTTTTGTTGTTTTTTTTGTATTTGAAATAAATAATATTAAAAATACTTAATTAAATATAAAAATAAAAAAATGACAATTTTATTGAATTAAAATAAAAAATCATGCAATAATTAAGGGAAAAAAAATACAATAATTAAGAAATTAAAAAAAAATACAAGAACCACTAGTGTAGCGGACCGAAACGTGTCCAAATTTCTTCAATCACATCGTCCATAAGACGTTCGTGGGCACGCGCATTCTGAATCCGAGCTTGTCTCTCAATATATTGGTTGAGTGGCGTTGGCATACCTTGATTAACTAGTGCCGTGTTACGTGTCTATTGCCCCGTACGCTCACTTCAGCATTGAATTGAGTTGCTACAGGTCCTTCATCTTCAATAATCATGTTATGCAGAATGATGCAAGCATACATGACGTCACAAAATGTTCTCGAAACCACAAGCGAGCAAGGCCCTTTATAATTGTCCAGTGAGCTTGGAGAAAACACCGAAAGCCCTTTTAACGTCTTTACTAGCAGCTTTTTGCATCCGAGCGAATTGTTGTCTCTTCAGATCTGTTGACGCATTGAGCGTCTTCACGAAAGAGGCCCACCTCGGATAGATGTCGTCGGCGAGATAGTAGCCCATGTGGTGCTCGTGGCCATTTACGTTGAAGACGACTGACGGTGCTCTCTCATTGAGGATGTCGCTAGAGAGGGGGGACTGATTGAGCATATTGATGTTGTTCAGAGAGCCGGCGACACCGAAAAAAGCATGCCAAATCAAATCTTGGGAGGCGACAGCTTCAAGGATGAGCGTTGGATAACCCTTTCGTCCACTTATGTACATTTCTCTCCAAGACGATGGACAATTCTTCCATGCCTAGTGCATACAATCGATGTTTTCAAGCATCCCGGGAAAACCTTGCGTCCTTTCGTGCAATTCAGTGAGTCTGGCGACGTCAGCGGCGCTTGGCCATCTCAAATAGTGGTCGCAGAAAGCAGATCTGATGGCCCGACAGAAATTCTTGAGAATTTGATTGTCCGTTGTCGGTCCACAGTGCATATATTCGTCGTAGTGATCGGCTGCTCCATCGTTGGCGAGTTGCCTCAGAGCAACGGTGCACTTCACCCATGAGTGAAATCCCAATCTTCCGGTGGCATCCGAGAATTGTTTAAAAAAATGCTCCTGAGCCTCAAGAGTTTCAGCTATTCTTAAGAACAACCTCTTGCTTTCGAAACAGCCGGCGGAAGACAACTCACCCTATATAGGATTGTCGTCAAAATAATCTCCTCATCATGATTGAAAAACGCACCCGACCATCTCATTTTTTTTTTATAGCTTGTGGAAGAAAATTTTAGGTGAAGAATTAAATTTTGGAGGTGTAGAATGAATTTTGGTGTGAAAGATGAATGAATTAAAGGGGTATTTATAGGGGATGAAAAAATATAACCGTTTGATTTTTTTTTTTATAATTTTTGAATAAAAAAGTTCAGAACAACCCAATGACGAACTGCCACGTGTCGCCAAAGAGGAGGAGTGTGAGGTGGAGAGTGGTGTCGATACGACACCACCCTCGACGCTGCGCTTCGATACCACGGGGTCGAGCCGGCCACAATGGCCTCGACACACAAGGGTCGAGTGGAAGGGAGGTCGAAGGGGGATCGACACCGGTGTCGATCCCAGTGCTCGATCCCCATTGTGCATGCTCTTAGTGAGACACCTAAAGAAAGAAAATGATGAACAATTATAACGCGTTGGAGAGAGTAATGTGTAATAAAGCTAATTAGTGTAACAATTACACTTTTAGTGTAGAGGTCCCACCTTCATGCAACATATACAAATTATTTAAATATGAAGATTATAATTTTATTCTATTCAAATAAGGTATATAAATATTTTTTAAATCTACACGTGTCATTTAACAAAAATAATAGGAGGATGTTACATTGTTAAGTAATAGAAGGTCGGCTCTCAGAATCAAAACACATACTTTGAGTTGCTCCCATTAAAAAAAATTAAGTTATATATTGAAATAATAACCAAAATTTAATCAAAATATTATTTCTTCCAAAACTTTATTCATTTTTATGACACTAAACGATTCGTATAATAGTTAACAATATAAATAGAGTATATATTAAAGCATATAATAACTTCTTCTTTTTGAAGGCAAGGATATAAAATTTGGTAGTAAGAAATACAAATATTGAAAAAGAAAAGGATAAAGCTTGAGAATTTAATTAAAATTAAAAATGCCTCAATTTGGAAAATTGAATTAAGGCCTTTACTTTTGAGGTCGGTCACACAACTCACAAGATCAACGGAAAATGTTATTCTTGTGACAACTATCAAAGTAAAAAAAAGGAAAGAGAGAGAGAGAGAGAGAGAGAGGGTGGTGCAAAATCCAGCAGCAGAGTGAGCTGGTAGCAATAGTTTAATGGAATCATCAAGACTCGTCCTTTGTTCTCCATTTCCCCATTAAATATATTTCACTCAATCAGAAGAACCCTAACTACCTCCACTTCACTCACTCTCAAAACTTTTTTTTTTTTTTTCACATTTCACAGTTACACACCCACCCACCATAAAATTTTATTGAGGAAAGATCAAAATAGGAAAAAGAGACTGCAGTCCCAGTTTGATTAGCTTGCTTCTGCTCGTGTTACACTTAAAAATAGATGTTGATGGTTGATGGGCTGCATTCTCTTGATGTTCCCTTTTTGTATGCTCGGTGAAAAAGTGGAATAACCACTACTATTTTTTAGCAGCATTTTTGGATTTTATTCTTTTCTTGGATCAATGTCAGTAAAGATCTTAGCTTTTCATTCTTTTTTTCTGTTTTGAGGGGATTTTGTTTGGTTTCTTGTTTGTTTGGTGCTGATTCTTTGCTTGATGTTACCGCTTCCTTTCTACATTTATTATGTATTAATAAAATCATCCCATGCTGCCTGCAGGTAAATTATTCACATGAAGAAAATGTGAGTAAGATAAGAGAGAGTAAAGCACCAAGAACATTATACCTGAATATCAACTTGCATTTCGGATCATTCAATTCTTATTTACTCATCTGACTGGTAACTTTTTGTTTTTTCTTAATATATAATTGAAGTATGTGTATATATATATGGATGTGTGTGTGTATGTGTGTGTGTGTGTGTTTGGGTTCTTGAACGATGATGCGATGTGAAGTTTTCTGGATGTGGATAAGCTTTTATTTGGAGAATGCTTTAGGTGATAGTAATTTTATCTATGTAAATGTGCAGCTTTTTTCGTGATTCTTATATTTTGGCAATGGTTTGACATTATATTATTCGCTGTGTTTATTCATTTTGTGTATCGATGTACAGATTCAATTTGCAAGGATTTCTGGAGCTGGAAGAAATCTGGCTAAAATGAGGAAGGTGGACCTAAATGGCTGTGTTCTATTCCTAATTTTCTTAGGAAATGTGATTTTGGGGGAAGCAGAAATATATATCGTAACACTTGAAGGAGAGCCCGTGATAAGCTATAGAGGTGGCGTTAATGGGTTTGAAGCCACTGCAGTCGATTCTGATTCTGATGAGAAGATTGATGTCACAAGGTGCTTCTAATGCATCCTTTAGCTTGAATATCTGTAAATGGGTTGCTCATTGAGATCTTCGCTGATCTGCTAACTTGTAGTGATTGCTCTTTACTTAGACTAATCATGTGGGGCTATAATAGTAGGCGTTTCGCTTAGCTTGACACTTATCTATCTGCGGATATGGTTCTCTTTTTTGTATTTTAGCTAAAGTATTGGGACTAATATATGCGTGGTTGACTTGTAGAAATAATAAATAATTCATAAACAACTAGCTTTTGGGCTGTTATATTGATGAAGATTGTATCACTTATGTTTAGCTTCTGTAATCCACTTATTTGAAGACGTTTAACCATACCGAATTCTTCTTTTTGGGCAAAAACAAGAAGCAGAGACACGAGTGTTTCCATCACTCCTATATGCATTGTCGCTCTTGTGTTTAATACTATGATGCAAAGTTTAGGTTTTGAAAATGTATACAACATTCATTATTCATTGATTCCTCAATGGTATGTGAGCTGTAGATGCAAGGTGATTCGATTTTCCTGGAGTAATTAGCACATTATGAATCTTTACACCCCAAATAATTCATTATACTTTGGGGGAACTAAATTAGTTTGTTTAGTAACTTGAATAGGCTGCCGCAAGTAGTTGAAATTATCGACTTCCTACATTTCATATTATACTTCAGAAGAACTCTAGGAAGACTTGATCACACGGTTTCAAAACTGTTTTTTTCTTGCAATGAAGACATGGGTGCTGTGAAGCTCCATATAGTGCGAGTTCAACTTCTTTTTTCTTGTTGATATCTGCTTGTTTCCTATACGTATTATTAAAAAAGAAAAACTTAGCATCAAGCTGGCCAAGATTTGGATAACATTTATGAGTTCACATTTATAAAATTTAGGAGATGCATCTGTCCATTTGAATGTGGCCATTGACATTAGGCCTGGAGAAAAAAAGTTAAATATATTAAGGTGTTTTCTCTTGATTACTCGATGTCTCAATGATGATTTCTAGTTTTAACGATTCTAGTTTGTCAAGACTGCAATGAGGATTTCTGGGTTGCATATAGGTTCTCTATGGCGCAGTTGGTTTGACATATAGTGTGTTAACTTCCTCTGAGGCTTCCTGCTTTATTCTGACTGGTTACACCATCAAGCACGAATAATCATCTTCAAGCAGTTAACTGTGGAGATGTGACAGTACTCATCCTCTTTTTGTGAACTAAGTTTATGAACCTGAAAACTAAAATTTGTGTTGCTTCTTGTTTTCTTTTGTCTTTCAGTGATTTGGTTGTATCCTATGCCAGCCATCTAGAAAAGCGTCATGACATGCTTCTCGACATGCTGTTTGATCAAGGAACTTATAAGAAACTCTATAGCTACTGTCATCTTATAAATGGATTTGCTGTTCATATTTCACCTGAGCAGGTGACATCCTGTTTGTACTTTTTGTGTTGCCTTTTTTTTTTCATCGAGCCTATCAGCAGCGAACTCCTTTATATGTATTTCTTACACTTGAGCATATTAGTAGGCAGGAATACTTGGACGAGCGCCTGGAGTGAAATCTGTGGCGAGAGATTGGAAAGTGAGGAAACTCACAACCCACACTCCACAGTTTCTGGGACTTCCCACTGGAGTGTGGCCAACTGGAGGTGGATTTGACCGAGCTGGAGAGGATGTTGTAATTGGCTTCGTTGATTCAGGAATAACTCCTCATCATCCGAGCTTCGCATCACATAAGACTGATCCTTATGGACCAATTCCAAAGTATAGAGGGAAATGTGAGGTGGAGGCAGAAACAAAGAGAAATTTCTGTAATGGGAAGATTATTGGAGCTCAGCACTTTGCAGAAGCAGCTAAAGCTGCTGGTGCATTTAATGCAGATATTGATTTCGATTCACCTCTTGATGGAGATGGACATGGAAGGTTTGTTAAAATATACTTCGATATTGTTTATATACTAATTAAGCATATCAGTTCCAGTATTTTCTGCCCACTTTTTACAAAAATATGTTCTCCTTTTTTTTTGCTTCCCTGCTCCAACCAGTAGTGAAAAAGTTGGTGAATGCTTGTGGAATACTTTTCTCATTAGCGACGTTAAGTTTTGTGACTGCATAAATGTTTCAGTTGTAAAGCTTTGTTTCTTTACCAAAACCTTAAATAGAATTCGTATTAAGATTTTTTAGTTCAGTAGTTTGTTGGTGTATATGTTGCTTTCGAACTTAATTTAACAATATCTTTTATCAGTCATACAGCAGCTATTGCCGCTGGTAATAATGGGATTCCGGTTCGATTGCATGGTTATGAATTTGGAAGAGCAAGTGGAATGGCACCTCGCGCTAGGTAAACTCTTTACAACTGAGTTGCTGTGACAAACCTTTCACAGAAAATTCTTTGTTAACACTTCCTTTATTCAATGGTTTCTATGTTTTGTGTAGGATTGCTGTTTACAAAGCACTATATAGATTATTCGGTGGATTTGTTGCCGATGTAGTTTCTGCCATTGACCAGGTACACTTAATTATCTGTTAATTCTGTCTGTATATCAACTATCAAGAAGATGATGGAGCTGCTATTCATCGTTATTTCCTCTAAAGCTGAATTTGAGTAAGCCATTGACTAGTCTCTTTACTTTTTAACAGGCTGTACATGATGGTGTGGATATATTGAACCTATCGGTCGGCCCTAACAGTCCGCCAGCTGCTACGAAAACCACGTACTTAAACCCTTTTGATGCGACCCTTCTTCAAGCTGTGAAAGCCGGAGTTTTTGTTGTACAAGCAGCTGGGAATGGTGGTCCTTTCCCCAAAACCTTGCTATCCTACAGCCCCTGGATAGCCACTGTAGCTGCTGCAGTTGATGACCGAAGATACAAGAATCATCTCACCTTGGGAAATGGGAAAATTCTGGCTGGACTTGGTTTGTCTCGTAAGTTACATAAACTCAATTCCATCACATTCTTCTGTATTTTCGTCAAATATACATGTAGGAGTTCAATCATGCATGTGGTTTAACATTTTGGTATACTATACGGTTTTTTTTTTTTTTTTTCCTGTGAGTTTCTCTCAAGTCTTAATGCAGATATTCTTTTTCTTTCTTTATTCCTTTTCCAATTGATGTGGATTTGATTGTGTTGGCTCTTCCTGCAGCTGCTACACATACAAATAGAACATTCACCTTAGTTGCGGCTAATGACGTGCTGCTTGATTCCTCTGTAGCCAAATATAGTCCTGCTGACTGCCAGCGCCCCGAAGTCCTTAATAAAAACTTGGTGCAGGGGAACATTCTTCTTTGTGGTTATTCGTTCAATTTTGTTGTTGGCACTGCTTCGATAAAGAAAGTCTCAGAGACTGCTAAGAGCCTTGGTGCAGTTGGCTTTGTCCTAGCAGTTGAAAATGCTTCTCCAGGAACAAAATTTGATCCCGTTCCTGTTCCTATTCCCGGGATCCTCATCACAGATGTTACCAAGTCAGCGGTAACTAAATGCTTCCCTTTCTTCTCGATTCTTGATCTTACTAGTGACATGCTGTCAGGAAAGTACGTGTTGGTGGCTGATTCTCTTGCACCTTCATGAAAATGAACTGTTTTGATGTCAAAAAGTAACACCCCATTTTTCGATACCAAAGATTGATTGCAGTTTATTTATTTATTTTGGTTGAGAAATTCTAAAGTAACTGTGAAAATCATGTATTAGCGTCATCCGTGGCTGGTTTCATCTTGCAGGATCTTATAGACTACTATAACATCTCTACACCTAGAGATTGGACGGGACGAGTGAAGAGCTTTAAGGCAGTAGGAAGCATCGGGGATGGTCTGAGGCCCATACTACATAAATCTGCTCCCCAAGTAGCTTTATTCTCCGCCCGAGGACCTAATATAAAAGATTACAGTTTTCAGGATGCAGATCTCCTAAAACCAGATATTCTAGCTCCCGGCTCTCTTATCTGGGCTGCTTGGGCTCAAAACGGAACAGACGAGGCAAATTACCTCGGTAAAGTTGTCATGATAATTACACTTTATACTTGTTTCTTAATTGGGTGATGAATCGTAAAAGTAACTTATTGCTCGAAGCAGGTGAAGGCTTTGCAATGATATCTGGAACTAGCATGGCTGCTCCTCATATAGCAGGCATAGCTGCTCTTTTGAAGCAGAAGTACCCTCACTGGAGTCCTGCTGCTATCAAATCGGCCTTGATGACCACATCGACAACCCTTGACCGGGCAGATAGACCTCTTCAAGCCCAACAGTTCTCGGGATCTGAGACGCTGTCTCTCGTCCCTGCAACTCCTTTTGATTATGGTAGTGGGCATGTCAATCCCCGAGCAGCTCTGGATCCTGGACTCATTTTGAATGCAGGTACGAACTTAGCAGTCCTCTTTTCCGATAGGAGACTCTTTACTAAGATCCATTCATCAGGGATTCAGATTATATGATAGATTAGATTGACAATGCATTTCAGATTGGCGTTTAGTATATGAAAGATTAGATTGACAATACATAGGATTGGGTATTTGATTTGAAGGATTACATGATGAAACAAGCTCAAAATTGTTCCGTCCATCAAAGTATGTGGTGGATTAGCCTAATATTACTTGTATCCACATATTTTATTCGTTGATAGCCAAATTACATGATGGTGTTAACGCCTTGTTTCTGCTTGATTTGGTTATAGGATATGAAGACTACATGGGATTCATGTGCACGACTCCTGGAATCAATGCTCATGAAATCAGCAACTACACACATACCCCATGCAATTACACTCTTGGTCACCCGTCAAATCTCAACACGCCCTCAATCGCAATCTCACACCTTGTGGGAACTCGAACAGTCACAAGAACTGTGACAAATGTTGCCGAGGAGGAGACATATGTTATACAAGCAAGAATGGGGCGAGCAGTAGCTATCGAGACCAGCCCTCCAGCAATGACTCTAAGAACTGGTGCATCAAGGACAATATCTATCACACTCTCAGTTCGTTCAGTCACGGGAGCCTACAGCTTCGGTGAGGTTACGCTCAAAGGGAGCCGAGGGCACAAGGTGAGGATCCCCATCGTGGCCATGGGTTATGATCGATAGGTTGTTGGTCCTTATGCTAAATTTTATGATATTCATTGGCAGGACATGCAATAATATGCATGATGTTGGATGGTTTTCGACTCCGAAAATATATAGATATGATGATGTAAAGATAAGTAGTGAAAGGGAGAGACTTGTCTTGGCCCTTGGTATAAGTTTTGACATTAGTCCTATATTAAGGTGGAATGCCATGTTATTCCCCAATCCCATCACCTTGTAAGAATATATGGCCTTGGTTTGGACAAGGTTTTGTAGGTTTGACATGCTTTTGTGCTGTATTTTTGACTGGATGTGTAATAATACAATTATTAGTAGCTCTTGAATCATTTTTCATCTCTTCTAAGGGATAATGGAAGTCACTGGTTGAGTAATAGTACTAAATAAAGATAATGGGAAGTTATGTGAGGTATGGACGAAGCCAGAAATTCATTGAAGGCGAGATTTTATTATATATCGGAGGAATTTTTTTATTAGTCGAAAAATTGGGTCGGAGGTTGAAATATTTAATTGCAATAAAACATTAAAAAGATACTCAATTTTAATTATAAATGTTTCACAAATTTAATCTGTATTTGGGAATGAGAACTAAAACTCTGTATATAATTCTGGGTTTCTCCCCATTGGAAGTATTAAATTAGCAAAAGAATCATTTTTTTTATTGTTAATGTATCACGCGACCTTTAGTGAAAGCTCTACGAGTCACGTACCACCAGGCTACAACGCGCTTTTATTATGTTTTAAGTAGGGAATTTCATTTAAACATACACACTATTTTACTGTTTTCATCAATATTTGTATTTTTTTTTCTTTTTTTAATTTCTAATTTACATTATATTGTGTGTCCTACCACATATTATTCAACTTATTTTATTTTTAGTTTTTTTTAAATTATTTATTCTTCATGTTTTCTTTTTTCTTTAAGTATTTTATATTAAAAAAATTAATTAAAAAATATTACTTAATGACAATATTTACTTTTATTAACGATAGCGTATTTGATTAAGTAATTATTGTCGTGACTAAAAATAATTATTAACGACAACATGTACTTTAAGTTATTTTGTGAAGTAATTATTGTAGTTATGAAAGAGTAATCATTGATATGAAGAGAGGTAATGTTTCACAAATATTATTTTTCTTCACGATAATATTTACTTTTGTCCACGATAACGTGTACTTTTAGTGATTTGGTCAAGTGATTATTATCGCGATGAAACGTAATTATTGATATTAAGAAAGGTAATGTTTCACAAATATTACTTTTTATTTACAACGATTGTTACTTTTATTCACGACAATATGTACTTTTAGTCACCACAACTCTATTTTTAGTTAAGTTTATTAAAAAAATTAAAAATAAAAATAAAATTGTAGTTGTATATTAACAAATATTATTTAAACAAATAAATTAAAAACAAAAAGAAATGAAAAATTTTAAAAACATATTAACAAAAACAAACTAAATAATAGCAATTGGGACACTTCAAAGTATCCCAATTGATTATATATTGGGACACTTCAAATATTTATAAAAAAAATGGAGGGTAGAAAGCTTGTGGCCGCCAGGTTTTGATCTTGGGCGATCAGGGGAGCAGCTCTAACCCCCGCCGCCAACCACTCGGCCAACATACATAGAGCTATTAATGTTTATAGATAATAGTATATACCATACTAGCCGACATCTTATGTTTTTTTTTTTAAACGCGCGGGTCAAAATCGGTTGCATACAATGTAATCTGTCGTAGGAAAGTTTCTGCCATTTATATTTTGCTTATTGGTGGAAGTCAAAGTTAGAAAGGAGGGCGAAAATTTTTAAATATAAAAAATAAATTTATAATAATAGCAAAAAATCAAAATATTTGACTGGGCGAAGGCCTGGTTTGCCAGGGCCTTGAAACCGCCTCATTGTGATGCGATTTCACAATAAGACGAGTCAAAAATTTAAAGTCAAACTTTATATTCAATATCATACATATTTGCCTTTTTATACTAACATGATGACATTGTATGTGGGAGCTCCTACATCAGGTGCGGGCTCCTTATTACGCGTAGGATTGATCTGATTTGTAGTCAAGGCATTGTATCAATGGCTAGGATCAATCCAAGGGTTTTTTTAATCTTTAATTATTTTTGAATTAATTTTATTCTAAAAAATTATTTTTGTTTTTCTTTTATTTCTGAAGGTACCAGATTCACTCGAACAGACAGAGTTGTGAACAAAGTTGCGTTCAAAGAGCACACAACCTTGATACTAAAATGCAGCGGAAATGTAAGAACACAGTGGAAATAAACTTTTCACGAGATTATAAATTGATAATCTCGTGAGGTGTCTCAGGGCAAAAACTTCACTATGAAAATGTGAATTACAAAAACAATCTTCGAGTAAAGAGGGCCACTAAAACGAGTAAAGCTTCATCGCTAGATAAAAGCTTTTACTACTATCCTCGAAGGTAAAACTAAGAGCTGATTAAGCAGTCTAACTGCTCTAAATAATCTAACTCTGGAAGCGTACAAATCTACACCAACTCTATCTCTATTTATAGTGAACTTGGATGCTTGAGTTGCACTCCACCAATCAGCACTTGTCCCACGTTTTGCACTATTACTCCACTACTTACTTTGCTGATTTATAGCATCAGTCAGCTCCTTTCTTGCAACAGAAAGCCAGTTCTCACGTGCAGCACCATCTCTACCCACTTTCTTCTTCAACTGCTTTGATTTTTCCAATGCCAAGTCAGCTTTCCCTTTTCCTTCATTCTCGTACATGCTGAACAAAAAAAGAAAGACAAAACCAAATTATAATAACCAAACAAACAATTATTGGAGTCAAATATTGACTTCAACAATCTCCCCCTTTTTGTCTTTCTTCCCAAAACCTGTGAAAACAAGAATATATAGAGCAAGGTTGAATGCTCCCCATGAGACACATATACACAAGCAAAGAATCCAAAACAACAAATAAATACTCCCCCTGTCATATTCACTCCCCCAAAACATAACATAAGGAAACAACAGATTCTCCCTTATCAAAACAACAAATAGATCAGATCATACGAAAGAAGAAGAAGAAGAAGAAGAAGAAGAAGAAGAAGAAAGAAAACAGATAAACCAGATCAGAAGATCACCCAAATCTAAAACAGAAAACAGGTCTGATCATCACAAAAGAAAATCTAAAACAAGTCTGATCATCACAAAAGAGTGTTCATATGCAATCCACAAAAACAGCAAAAACAATTAGTCTAATTAGCATATCACTCTAGAAACGCCTGTTGCTTCAGCTTTCATCTACTCCAATTCTTCATCAGAACCAGCAGTGGTGCGAGCATCCTCTTCATATGCTTTGCCACTGTCTTCACCTCCATCTCTTGAGTGTTCATCGCCATCACCATCATCTCCCCCTTTTTGGGAAGAAAGGAGTGCTTGAAGTTTTCCCCGTTTTAGCTCCAACTTCTTAATTTCAGCATTGCACTCAAGAAGTTGTTCCTGCAAGAAAGAAACGGGAACAGAAACTAGAACATCATCAGAAGCTAAATCATCCACAGCTGGGATTGGAGCATCAGGATCCTTCCATGGCAAGTCGATAGTTCTTTTATCACACATGAAGTTGGTGTGAACCGTTTGCAGATTCAGCCCAACCAGTCAGCACATCTCTGGAAGAACTCTTCAGTCCTTGATCAATCAGCAGATTATAAATAAGAGAAGGACACACCAGCTTGTTGAACGTCGTCATGGCCAGAGCAGCAATAAAGTTAAATATCAACTGCCCTAAATTCACTTTTGCTCCAATGTGGATTTTGTAGAGGAGACTGACATGCTCAAGCGGGACAGAGGTAGTGTTTGAGGTTGGAAGCCAATTGTTGATGGATATCTTATGCAGAACTGAGAAAAGAGATGTGAGAGAAGAAGCACATCTGTTTACTTTCTTTCCTTGATGCCACTCATGTACTTTCCCACCAGTCAAAACATTTGCCATTTCTCTCTCAAGTTTAGGACTCATCACTTCATTGACTACCTTATTTTGTTAATGATGGATGGGGTCACATTAAACACCTGATCCCTTAGATAAACTTTCCCATAATGCCTAGAAACTGGATTCCCAAATTCAGATGATAAATTCGCATAAAAAAGTCTGACTACTTCAGGAACATAAGGCTTCACATAGGTAACACTACCTAGCAACTGTCTCTTCTCAAGATAAGCTACAAGATTATGAGACTTGAAATTCTTTTGATCTACAGCTCTATCTCGTATGATCTCCCTCTTCTTGAAATTTTCCCAATTAGATTTTGCAATACTGGAATAGAAGTTAGGAGAGATAGCCTTTGTTACCTCGATATCAGAATCATCATATTCACCAGTTTCTTCATCTGGATCATAACTGTTGGTGCTCTTCTTTGGAATCCGACCAGGTTTGCTCGAGACCTCCTTGGCTTTAGTGGTAGTCATTTTCTCCTTCCCTTTTCTTGATGTTAAAACCGGGCACTGCTCTGCTTCAATCTCTTCATCAGTGCTTGCGCCAGAACCTAGGGTATGAGACCCTTCATCTCCTTCTACGTCGATCACAACTTTTGAATCGAGCGGCTTTTTCTTCTTTTAATTTTCAGTGTCGATTTGATCTGCGTGCCGGCGGAGGAGTTTTCTTCGTCTTCCTAACACAAGTTTTTGTATATCTCTTCCATTTCGTTGGAGAAGACTTGTCAGTAGCACCTTCAGCATTGACATTCGAAGGAGCACCAGTAGCATCAACATCAACACTCATGGCTTTTGGAGATCCCCCTTGATAATGAAAGAGGGGATCAAGAACAATATCTTCATGAGGTGGGACTGAAAAACTTGAGCCAGAAATTGGATTATTTGAAGGCTCGATGACAACGGTAGGATCAATTGCCGATTTTGGGTTGCTCGAAGCACCGATTTGAGCAGCTGGGTCGACTGTGGTTTGTGAGAAGCTCGAACCACCAACTGGAGCGAAATTTCTATAGATATTTCTACATTCCGGTGAGATTTCCATCGGCCCATGACCACGAAGCGGGGAAAGTAACGAGGGGTTAAAAATTGGGTTGTTCTCGGGAGATATGATATGGAGAGGAGATGGATTGAGGGGTGTTGATGGTGTAAATCGAGGGATTGGGTTTTGAGGGGGAAGCGATGAGAGACGACGGAGAAGATCGAGTGCACCTGGATTTTGGAGAAGTTCTTGCAGTTGCTTGAGCTTCTCGTCATCCATGGCGGAGCTTTTCTGGGAAAGGGGAAGAAGCAGATTTTGGGAATGGAGAGGAAACAGCGTGATTTTAAGAGAGAGAGAGAGAGAGAGAGAGAGAGAGAGAGAGAGAGAGAGAGAGAGAAAGAAATAAAATGTGAGAGAGAATTTAACCATACCGATATATAGAAGACTGTACACATCCTAGGGTTTTTGGAATATGAACTGTCTGCTATTTTTACGCGGGAGGCAGAAAAAAAACAAATCCACTAACCGAGATATCAAATCATTAGAGATAAGTTAAAAATTCAAATATTAAAAATTCGAGATAGATACGTTTCAGAAATATCGCAACTTATGCTGACATCTTTATCTGATAGACACGTTTTTTTTTTTTTTTTTTTTTAGGAAATTGGTCCGACAGTCGTCCAAACTTCAATGACAACTTTAATCAGAACACCATTTCCAAAACATCATAGGCAATTTTATAAAGATAGGTGAAGCAGACAGATGGCGAATAGATGTATAACCAAGAGAATCTTGTAATCACCATTTATCTGAGATCTTTGATCTAGTTATATGGTTTTCTAAGAACGGTCTCGGTTTCACCTTACAAAGTAAGGTTTTTACATCCTCAAATCTGTCTAACTTCTATAGAAATTATTGCCTATGATATGCCAGAAATGTGACAACTGTCATGGCCACTTCTCCTTAAATTGAACACAAACCAAGAAATTTTCTCAAATTTGAGAACCTCTCATAACTTAGAGCTTTAGTAAAGATGTCAGCCAGTTGATTTTCCGTACTGATATACTCTTAGTTTAATATCTTCTTTTCTACTAAATCTCTAATAAAGTGATACCTCAAGTGGATATGCTTAGACTTGGAGTGATGGACAGGGTTCTTTGCAAGGTTGATGGCACTTGTATTATCACAAATCATTACTAAAAGGTTGCTCTCCAGCCCGTAGTCATCAAGCATCGATTGAAGCCACACCAATTAAGTTGAACAGCTCCCGGCAGCTACATATTCGGACTCGGCGGTTGACAGAGAGATGCAGTTTTGCTTCTTGCTATGCCATGAGATGAGATTGTTCCCAAGATAGCAACAACCTCCACTCGTGCTCCTTCTATCATCAATTTCTCCGGCCCAATCAGCATCGCTATACCCCACTAAGTTCGTGGAGGTGTCTTTTGTGAACCATAAACCCAATTCACAAGTTTCGGCAACGTAATGAATAATCCTCTTCACAGCTTTGAGATGTTCTTCTTTGGGACAGGATTGAAAGCGTGCACAAGCACATACACTATACATGATATTAGGCATGCTAGCGGTTAAGTACAGAAAACTTCCGATCATAGACCTGTACAACGTTGGGTCGACGTCGGGGCCAACTGCATCTTTCGACAGTTTCTCTGTCGTGCTCATCGGCGTTCTCATGTGCTTTGTATTCTCCAGTCCAAACTTTTTGACCAAATTCCTTGCATACTTTGACTGTGAGACGAAAATCCCATCCTTCTTTTGCTTAACTTGCAACCCAAGAAAGTTGCTCAGCTCTCCAACCATGCTCATCTCAAATGTGGCTGACATTGCCTCCACAAATTCTTTCAAGGCTGTTTCATTGGTGGATCCAAACACTATGTCATCAACATAGATTTGAGCAATTGTGAGCACACCTTTTTCTTTCTTGAGGAAAAGAGTCCTATCCGCATGGCCCCTGAAGAAACCAAACTCAAGCAAAAAATCAGTCAGGCGACTATACCAAGCTCTCGGAGCTTGCTTTAGTCCATACAGAGCCTTATGTAATTTATAGACATGGTCGGGTTTGGTTGGGTCTTCAAATCCCTTTGGTTGTTCTACATATGCTTCCTCTTCTAGAACACCATTCAAAAAAGCGGCTTTGACATCCATTTGATGAAGAGTTATGTTAAGATAACATGCAATTGCAAATAGCAACCTAATGGACTCAATCCTAGCAACGGGAGCAAAGGTATCATCATAGTCAATACCCTCAACTTGAGTATAACCTTGAGCAACTAAGCGGGCTTTATTCCTAATGACATTTTCATACTCATCAGTTTTATTCCTAAAGATCCACTTAGTTCCTATTATGTTAACTCCTATAGGTCGAGGTACAAGTGTCCAAACTTTATTCCTAATAAATTCAAGAAGTTCAGCTTGCATGACACTTATCCAAATTCATCCTTCAAGGCTTCGCCTACAGTTTTAGGTTCGAGAGTTGATAAAAAGGCAATAACACCTACCTTGGTGATTATACATGAAAAGCATATCATCCTTACCATCTCCCGGTAATTGACTGGAGTCTTGTCCCTAGTTTTGACCCCTTCACAAACATCTCCGATGACAAGATCAAGAGGATGATCTTTTCTGACTTTACTGGGTGGATCCCTCCTCACAATCTCAATAACTTCATCAACATTTTCTGCTTCATTAGTGTTGGAGTCAGTTTCAGATTGTCCAGCAGAATCGTTAGAAGTTTCCTCAACAGTTGTGCGGACTTCACTGGTCACTTTTTGTTCATCCACCGTGGGCTTTTATGTTCTACCCTGTATCTCAATCAAACCTTCAGTACTTTCCTCCGGAGTATATAAACTTGCAAGATCATCAAATGTTACATTGACACTCTCCATGACAGTTTTGGTTCTAAGGTTGTAAACCCTATATGCATGACTATTGAGTGAGTAACCTAAGAAAACTCTCTTATCGCTTTTTGTGTCAAACTTTAGGCGATAATCCCTATCATTTAACACATAACAAACACAACCAAAAACATGCAAGTATTTTAAGTTAGGTTTCTTGCTATTTAGAATTTCATAGGAAGTCATGGTAGTACCAGTTCTCAAATTTACACGATTACTAACATGGCATGCAGTGTTCATGGCTTCGGCCCAAAACCGTTTAGAGAGGTGTTTAGAGTGCAACATTACTCTAGCCATTTCTTGCAGAGTTCTATTTTTTCTTTCAGCTACCCCGTTTTGTTGAGGCATTTTTGGTGCGGAATACTTGTGATGAATTTCTTCTTTCACACAAAAATCTATAAGTTGAGTATTTTCAAACTCCTTTCCGTGATCAGATCTTAACCTCTTACACGGGATTGATAAAAATTCCGAATTTTAGCATACAATTCCATGAAGGCATCATACGTTTCAGTTTTATCACTAAGGAATTTTACCCATGCATATATGGAAAGATCATCGACTATCACAAATGAGTACTTTTTACCTGCCAGACTATCAACCTCTGCTGGACCCATTAGGTCCATGTGCAGTAGTTCAAAGCAATTTTGCGTGCTGAAAGGTCTCTCCGAAGTTGTGACAACAGGGTGAGAAACTTTCACTTGCTTTCCTATTTGGCAGTCCCCACATACTCCTGGATTGGAGATATTCAGCTTTGGTATGCCCTGGACTGCATTGAATCTTTGGAGGTTCTCCATGTTGGGATAATTTGTGTTACCCAACTTTTGATGCCACAATTGTAGATCGTTGACCTGCGCATTAAAACACTTATTACTTTTCATTTCATAAATGTTGTTAGGAGACCTTACCCCAGAGATGACAACTTCATCATCATCATTCACTACCAGACAACTATGCTTGTCGAAAATGACTTTGCAGTCATCGTCACACAATTGAATTATGCTGATGAGATTTGCAGCAAGTCCATCCACGTGTGATACATCAGTGAGCTTGGGAAGTTCGGGCATGTTGAGTACACCTCGCCCAATTATCTTGCCATTTGATCCACCTCCAAAGGTAACCTCACTTCCATTGATCTTTTTATAATTAGCAAGATATCTTCTAGATCCAGTCATATGTCGTGAACAACCACTATCAAAGTACCAAGACCCATCATCATTTGAGATAGCTGCAGTGAACACAACTCTGCAGGTTTCAGTGCAGGCAACTTTGGGTCTCCACACCCAAATTTTACCATTTTTGGTGCCAAAGGCAGATCTCTTAGCATGATTTCTCATGTGATATTCTTTCCTGTATTCCTACAAAAACTTGTAGCAAAAAGGTCTAATGTGACCTGGTGAGTGGCAATAGTGGCATATGAATTTTCTACGTCTTCTAGAAATGGGCTTGGGTGGCGGATTTTCCTTAGCCTTTACAAATGGTAAATCATGAGTTGACAAGATTTGAGGAAAAACTGTCTAAATGGTTTTATCAAAGCCAAGTCCATGAGATGTTACATGAGTTTGTGCTAACACTTCATCAAGTTTGGACGTACCTGTGTTCAAGTGTTTGAATGTTTCATTTGCAAGATCAAGTTGAACTTTCAGCTTCCCAATCTCAGCATCTTTCTGAGTTAACATCACCTCCAGCTTAATAAGTGATGTTTTCTGAGCAGAATTCTCTTCATTCAGCATCTCAACCACCTTGCACTGTTTGGACCACTCACATACAATTCCTTATAAAGTTCTTGCATTTTCACCAGCATATCTAATGTTTCGTCCTCAGTGACTTCCTCCTCTTCTTCTGTATCGTTAGTAACAGTATTAAAACAGAAGATAGTTTCATAGTAAGACTCATCATACCTGTCCGAAGTTATCTCATCATCACTGAAATCTGTCAGGTCATCTTCAGGTATATGAGCTATCAATGCAGCATGCTCTTGAGCTTGAGAAGTGACTTCTGGCGGTTCCTCAATGATGACTCCAGAAGTGTCGATCTCTGTGTCTCCTAGTGACAAGAAGGTGACGGGTTTCCCAAGCTTGCGAAAGGTGTTTGCACACTCATTTGCAAAGTGTCCATAACCTTTGCACTCGAAACATTGAATGCTGGAGAAGTCTTTTACATCCTTTGCCTTGAAGTGATCGGATGCGGAGCGTTTGATAATCCTTGGATCTTTTCCCGGTGAGCGTACTTGATCGTAGATGACCAAGGTACCTGATGCATCTTGTCGGGGTGGTCATTGATCAACAATGGCCTTTCCTTTTTGTTGGAATTTCGTTCTATTTGCAGCATTTTGCAGCAACGAGTTCAGCTTCCTCCAGTGATCTCCTCAAGATCTTCATCCTCCTCTTCGATGTGTGGAGAGCTGCCTGAAGTTGTCCCAGCTTTCATGGCAAAACCCTTTTTCTTTGGGCTTGTCCTTTTGTTGAGTTTGATCTCATAGGTCTTGAGATCATTCATCAGCTTAGTGAACTCCAAGGTGCTCACGGTGGTTGATGTGTCAATGGCCACAACCTTCATATCAAAACGGGATGTCAAGGTTCTCAAAACTTTTGAGACTAACCTTTTGTAGCTGATGGGATCACCAAGGTCTTGGCATTCGTTAGCAATCTCGAGTAGCTTGTTACAGTAGTCTCCAACACTTTCATCTTCCTCCATCTTCATGCTTTTTAATTTGGAGATGAGAATGCGATGTCTTGACTCCTTAATGCCGGTATCTCCTTCACAATGCTGTTGTAGGATATCCCATGCTTCCTTGGCAGCCTCACAATTTCTTATGAGTTTGAACATCTGAACATCAAGAGAGGATTGAATGGCATTGAGTGCTTTGTCGTTGTAGGTTGCTTCTTCAATCTGAGTTCTTGTCCAGTTGTCTTCATGAACTCGAACTAAGTCACCATCATCATCTACGATTTTAGGATGGGACCACAATTTCTGGACAGCTCTCCATGCTCTAGCATCAATGGATTTGATGCATGATCTCATTCGAACCTTCCAAAAGGAGTAGTTCATTCCATCAAGGATGGGAGGCTTGTTGAACAACGGGTTTGTCTGATCCATTGTGTCACGAGAATAGGATCAACACTTGGTGTATCAAGTGGTGGCTCTGATACCAAATGAAGGTACCAGATTCACTCGAACAGACAGAGTTGTGAACAAAGTTATGTTCAAAGAGCACACAACCTTGATACTAAAATGCAGCGGAAATGTAAGAACACAATGGAAATAAACTTTTCACGAGATTATAAATTGATAATCTCGTGAGGTGCCTCAGGGCAAAAACTTCACTATGAAAATGTGAATTACAAAAACAATCTTCGAGTAAAGAGGGTCACTAAAACGAGTAAAGCTTCATCTCTAGATAAAAGCTTTTACTACTATCCTCGAAGGTAAAACTAAGAGTTGATTAAGAAGTCTAATTGCTCTAAATAATCTAACTCTGGAAGCGTAGAAATCTACACCAACTCTATCTCTATTTATAGTGAACTTGAATGCTTGAGTTGCACTCCACCAATCAACACTTGTCCCACGTTCTGCACTATTACTCCACTACTTACTTTGCTGATTTATAGCATCAGTCAGCTCCTTTCTTGCAACAGAAAGCCAGTTCTCACGTGCAACACCATCTCTACCCACTTTCTTCTTCAACTGCTTTGACTTTTCCAATGCCAAGTCAGCTTTCCCTTTTCCTTCATTCTCGTACATGCTGAACAAATAAAGAAAGACAAAATCAAATTATAATAACCAAACAAACAATTATTGGAGTCAAATATTGACTTCAACAATTTCTATTTTCTAACCATGGTTGGCACTATTTTCTATGTTTTACATTTCTGCCTCTCCTTATCTCTCTCTCTTCTCTAACTCTCTTCTCTCTCTCTCGACTATCTCTCTTCTCTCTCTCAAAACTAGTCGCCGCCTACCGCCGCCGCCGCAGCGCCGCTGTTACAACATACAGATCGATATATATGTCATCTTCATCTTCCAGATTTTGAAGTCAGAGTGAAACAAACCTCGATTCCCGCTATGACTTTGAGCAGGCCTTGCAAGACGGCGACGAGATGAGCGCTGCTGCCTCCGATTTCCTCTCTTCTTTTTATTCTTCTTCTCGTTTAATTTTTTTGTTTACAAATTTCTTATTCTAACTCCATCTTTTCTGATTTAATTGTGTTTCGATTGCAGAGTAGTTATGAAATTTTTTTGGCTAATCTACATTTTATTTCCGGTGACTCTTTCCCTTTCCGATCTAGGGCACTGCTTCCTGGCCGGAGACAGCGCCGTCGCGAACATAGCCCACCACGTGGCGGTGAGGGCGGCGCACGCGCGCCACTTGTTCGACAAATTGACTCTGGCCAGGATCATGGCGGTGCAGCCGTTCTTCGGCGGGGAGGAGCGGACGGAGACGGAGGTGAGGCTGGCGGAGGCGCCGCTTCTGACGCCGGACGGTGCAGTTGGGCATTTCTTGGTGAATCTGTAGTTGGGCATTTCCCTTTATTTCCTCCTAATTTGGGCGCAGGTAATTTTCTTATCAATTGTGAATTAAACAATCTAATAATTTTCATGAATTTCTGTTTGTTTTGCCAGTTTTCTGTTGTTGTTCATACTATCAAATTTCCATATCACTGAACCATCATCTTGAATACTATCAAATTTAATGTTGTTCATACTATCAAATGACTGTCGGGCGGATATGTCATGGCATCTGGAAATAGTTAAGAATACGAAGGAAGAGAGGTGTAAGAAAGAGAAGAAGAAAAGAAGAAAGACCAAGGAAGTTGAGTTTCCTGAAGATGCCGTAAGCATTGAGTCAAAGTTGATTTGTTTGAAAATTGTTTACTAGTTAGTTATTGAAATTCATGTCTAGTCACTCATTCAAATGATTTGTGTCATGTTATCAGGTAACAAATGAGGTAGATGCGGGGTTTAAAGATTTCTGCGGAGAATTGTTTTTGGTAGTATGATTAGCTAACTTGATGCTACTTTGCTTAGTCAGTAGAGATGTGTATGTTGAATATCATTCATGTTTCTATTTATACAATGAAGATTAGCTTTACTGCTGGAGATATACCCTCTAATTTGTTTGGGCTGTCTTAATTAGCTCTACACATTAAAGTCATTATTTGTTTGATCTATTGAAAGGGTGATGCCGAATCTGAGCTTCTTTTGTGCGTCAATTTGTTTAGGTGGATAATGTCAAGGAAAAAGAGAAGCCAGAGAGTGATAAATCTGCCGAAGTTGCTATCAAAGCTGATGAAACCAATCCTGCTGAAGTGTCAGATAATGCTGTCCTGATGAAGCTTCTTGTGAGTTTAAGTAACTTGTGCACAGGCATTGTTTTGGAGATGAGTCACTAGTTGTTTACAATTGTTTTCATTATCTCAGCGGGGGCCTAGGTACTTTGATCCTCCTGATAACAGTTGGGGTGCATGCTATAATTGTGGCGAAGAGGGTCATAAGACCGTCAACTGTACTTCAGCTAGGCGAAAGAAGCCTTGCTTTATCTGTGGCAGTTTTGAACATAATGCAAAGCAATGTTCCAAGGTATATGTTCCAGATGACTGCTGCACTATTTTTTATTGTTCCAAGATGATTAAGATTTTCCAGCTCTGGTGTTTTCTTAACATGCACAAGTTGCATCATTTCATGAAGTTCTTTGGATGGCGTTCTTTTCATAAACATTTGTTAACCTGTTCGAAGATTTATTGAGTAAAGATTAGATGGTATTCAAGACTACCTGTATAGATAGAATTTCCGAAAGAGTACTTTTCGTGCATCCTGTCATTTCCTTACAGCATGCAGCCTCTTTACGTTAGTGTTGAATATTGGTTGAAATGGTCTTAAATTAGTGAGGTTCATGGTGGAGGACATTCTTTCAATGATTTAACAGGCAACATTGATTTTCTTAATAAGTTTATTGCATTTTCCTGTATTGATATCAATTGTTTTTCTAATGACGTGGACTTTCTCATCGGAATCGTAGGCTCGCTCCTCTTCCTCGGCCTCCACCGATTCGACTAGAGGCTGCTAGTGTTCGTCTCTGTGTGCAGACGACGGCGCCACCACCACTAAATTGTTTTGGAATGAAAAGAATACGATTAAATGGGACAACAGTAAATGGAAAGCAACGGGGTCGCCTTCGAGTAGAACCAAGTATTTTTCCCGAGCCTTAGTGCTGGCGCCTGAATCTTCAAAAAATCAGACGGCGGCGTGACCACTACTACTTCCAGATCTGAAATTCGAGTCTTTGTGATTTCACTACTATTTTTTTTGTGATTTCAGAAATTAATAATTGTTTCTTCCTATTTTATTTTTTGTTCAAAATGAATATTTTTCTGATTCACAATGAATTTTTTTGTGACTCACAGTTATTTGTTTGTGATTTACGTTGTAATAAAAATGATGTTCTCTAGAAAAAAAAATTGTTCATGTTAAAATTATTCTGATTCACAACTTTTTTCTTTTTTTTGTGATTCTCAACTATTGGTTTGATATTTTACTTCATATTTATTACATGATTCACATTAATAGAAATGTTACTAACAAATAATATTTATGTTATTTTGTTGTAATAATAAGCTGCATTTTTTTTGTGAGTCATATTTTTTTGTTGGCGAGTCACAATTTTTTTTCTATGGCCACCACTAGTGGCTGCGGCGGAGCGACGAGTTTTTTTCTTTGATTAAGTCACAATTTTTTTTTATGATCACCGACGACGGCAGTGGCGATGGTGGTGGCGGAGCGGCGGTTTCTTTGTTTTTTAGTCGGTGAGTCATAATTTTTTTTTTGTGACCACCACCAGCAGTGACGGCGCGGCGGCTTAAAGGCGGTGGCGGTAGTAGTGGAAAGGTTTGAGTTCGGAGTTGAGAAATTTGAAAAACTGTAATTTGTATTTGGTATCAAAAACTTTAATATGAATGAGATATTTTAATAGTTTATTAGTCAAATGAAGGGTAAGAATGTCCAAAAGTAATATAATTATAACAAACTAAAAAAAATGATATTTTTTAAATTTCACTATCTAGATTATACTCTCTTATTTTTTTTAGTGCTGTACTATTTGTTTTTTAATCAGATTGATTTTATTATTAAACTCCTTAATTATAGTTATGATTATTAATTACCGTTATTTTATGTATTTAGTTTAATGTAGTTGTTAAATGAAGTTGGTTAATTTTGTAGTTATGCAATACGGTAATTTTTTGTATTTGGATTGACTTTGTTAATACAAAAGTTTGTAATTACTGTTAAATTAATAATGCTTGTGTAGATTAAATTAATGGTTATGTGTTTAGTGGTTATTTTTATCCATATGAATTCCTTAGTTATTGTTAAATTACTAAATCTAAATTACCTTAATTATTTAATTAGTTTAATTAATACGTTAATTGTAATTTTTTTTTAATACGGTCATTATTACAGTAATTATGGTTGGCATGACTAGATTGGTTAATTAAGATGTAAAATGTAAATTATTTTTGATGGCCTCCAATATATTTTGTTCTAATTTTCTATAGATCACATTGGCTGGTGAAAATGGACAACCCAATTACTTTGGCAATATAGGATTAGATAATATGTCGCATAAATATTTATGGATCACACCTAAATTTGATAATTGATCAAATTTTAAATAACAATTGACTGCATTTCTAATAGTTAAACGAGTCTCTGCAGGCATGAATAATGGATCACTGACAATTGAAAAAGTCAATATAGTAAACAAGCCCTCAATCTATGACACCAAAAGTTCGAAAAGCGCCATAATGATATTGAGCATAATTAACAACAGCCATGTTAAAAGAGTATGATTATACATACTTTTATACATAATTTTATCATGGTGATAATTTTTTTAGAGGCTAACTTACTAAATTAAACAATTAGTGATTACTTTTTAAACTTTTTTTGAAAAGGCCACTATGAATACAAGACAAGTTGTGGATAATGTGTCCTCAATTTTAAATCAGGTCAATTACTTCATAATAAATTATATACTTCCAATTTCGTGTAAGATCCCTTGTTATTTTAAAAATATATTATCTAATTATGACTTGCCATGATGACGAAGCGTTGTCATTACACTCTTCGCACAAATAAATTTATAAACACCTCTTGCCAAACAAGGTAGTAGTTAGTGGCAAGTGAGTGGACTTGGCGTAGATCTGCTCTTCAATCGAACTCAACAAAAGAGGTTTTGACTGCAATGTATCGTGTAACTAAACAAGTAACAATATCAAATAACAAAAGAGTTTGGATTGGGTTTCGAATCCATGATCCTAATTACTCATTACTCGTTCATTGGTGCAAAGGTATTCAATTAATTGATCTCATTACTTGGTTTAAGACAAAAATTAGTTTATACCCTTAAGGTCACGAAGTCACGATACAAACACACTTAGCCTATGTCTATCCAATTTTACAGATCTTGACCAGAAGGCAAGATCTCCTCTCTTGATCAACAAAGTCACGAAGACACTTCAGTAACGATGCTGCCCAACAGGCATTAAGAATAAACAGACCCAAGACAGCCAAGAGGTAGGTCAATACCGACTGCTCTCCAACACTCTTTACCTTCTTGGGCACGAAAGACACTCTCGAGTTAAATCTCAATTCCTGTTAATGACTTAATATCAATATCTAGATGGTGATCAATCATATGTCAATATCAATTAAGTCTAGAATTATTCCTAAGTGTTTCGGGAACAAAATCAATTAACGAACTAACACAATTCGACCTCACGAGTTTAGAACGAGTAATTTACGATCACTTCATCTACATCCAACACAAATGATAAATTTAGCTAGAACATAATAGTAAACGAAAGCACAAAATATATAAAGGAAAACATACTTATCATAAAACTGAAAACGGGTTGCTGCCCAAAAGCGTAGTCAGCAACCAAGGTCTTGGCTTAACGCCAACAACTAAACTACTGCAGAAAATATAAAACGAACGTAAAAGTAAATTACCCGTAGGACTTGTTTCTTCCTCCCTTCCTCTCAAACTAAGAATGCAGAACTAAGAATCAAAACTAGCACCATTACATAAGGGAGTCGGCCATATATATAGGCGATGGAAATTAGGGTTTAGGGAAGTTTCCTTGTTGATGAAGGACTCTTCCATACATATCCGTCTTTCTCTCTCATGCATGCAGCCACGATTCTCTTTCCTTGCTTGGTAGATATCTTCTTTGATTAGGTCCGGCTAGGATAAGGAAAGAAAGATCCGATCCTTATCCTCTTCCTTGAAGGAAAAGAAATCTGCTATTGGCTCGACTCGCTTTTTGCCCTCAATGTCTGCATCCTGGATTGCTTCCTGTGTTGACCAAGATCCTGGTTCCTTCGGGTACTCTGTCTGTTGGATTCAAGGATATGGGGAGGAACTTCCTGACTTGTAGAGCATGTAAAACGTTGTTGCCCAGCTACAAGCCTCCAGCCCTATGCCCATTTGCATCGTATCGCCATTTCAGCATCTCAACAACAGATTTTCCACCGAATTTGCCCAACATCCCACCTGATCTTTCCTGCACACCATCTCTCGACTTTGTGTCCTCCCAGACACTCTTTGACTCGATAAAGACTAAAAACACAAGAAAAACACAAGAAAAGATGGACACAAATATGGGTTCATCACACCCACACACTTGGATTACACTTTCCCTCAAGTGTACGGTTGCAACTCCACCCAAGACTCAAACACAGAAAAGACAAAACAAAAACACAGACTCAAAACATCAGCACAACAACATGTTAGTACAACAGAACAAGTAAGCAGATATTGCCATCAAACAGGTCAAGATAGAGTTATTGGGCAACATGGGTATCCTCACCAGCACTAAACTTTCAAGTGTATATGGTTAAATGTATACGCTCTTGACCAACATCAACAATATTTTTCCATAGGCTTGCCTGCCTTCTACATTTCTACTTCTTTTGAACAAAATCAAAATCACTTATCCTTAGGTCTTTATTGGGTTATAACGTGGCTTAAGGCAAAAGGTAAGGAATGTATAGGAACTAGCTAAGTCAAGAACTCAATTCTTGAGCAACAGATTGCCCTCAATTCCTCACTCCTCATAATCACTCCTCCCTAGCACACTTATTATATTTTCTGGACTTATTTATTTATTATATCATTTTTTCTTTCTTTTTTTTCTCTTTTTTTTCTCTAACGATAAAGGATAATGCCCAGCATGTGCTACCCAACCTTTCCCTTTCACCCCTCATTCTTCTAGACCTGAGTTCTTGACCGGGACGGCTTATAAATTCAGGCTACTGTAAGTGATTTGAAAGAATTATCATCAAGCTCAAAGAGGCTAAACAAAAGGGTAATTGCCAAGGTAGGAAATTTTGGCCATGGGCTAATTAGAACAAAAACGCCTAATTCATCTAAGTAATTCAACTAAGTCATACAAAGTTTTAAGTAAGAAATGCAGGCAAGTTCTAGATCAACAAGTGTCAACTGGTCTTTATCACACAAGAAATAATAGTGCTGCATATGTATATAGCAGTTAAAGCGTTAAAGCTCAAAAACCTCACAGTTCATGCCCAATATCTCATTCCGTCCTACCTATCTACATACGACATCATCTACATCAACATACCTATTCTGACCTATCATGCCACATGCTGATCAACAACTAAAACAAACTTTAAAAACACAATACCGACCAACTTCCCAACACCCACACACTTTGCCTTAGGCAAAGTGAGTACAATGTTGGGCAACACAAAACAAAAACTGACTAAGCCAAGAAGGAGATTCTAAGGCCTTCACCACACAATTTGCTGGGCAAATTGTGGGTGAAGGCAGTAAGTACACCTTCTCAACCAACAAGACACAACATAAAAACAAAAAAATAAAAAAAAACCTACACTAACATAAAAATGGGAGGAACATAAGTTAAAGAGAAGATTCAGGTGGGTACCTGAATCCTTGGTGTGCAAAGAATGCCAGCTGGGCATCTCTGATCTCGATCAACATCTTCTCCATGTTGGCTAGTCTGGTCTCGACTTCATTGTTGGGCAGCACCGCTGCGCTGGTGCTTGCCTCCTCCTTCTTGCCCAGGGGTGGTCGCTTGGTGGATTGTCCTGCCGTAGTCGATGAACACGTACTTGCCATTCCTCAACTCAATATCGTTCATCTTCTTCAAGGCAGCTTCTCCCAATTTGTTAACCGCCATCACCGGTTTCCCCTTCATCTCGTCGTAGACCCCAACTCCATTCGCAAAAGCTGTCACGAAGTGGCCACAAGTGCATTCCAACGCCTGCTTTGCCAGCACCGTCTTAAGCTGCTCACTAAGGAAGGCCGCGAAATTCACCTTAGTCTTGGTGTGCATACACCACAACAAGTACCTCTCCTTGTTGCTCAGAATGTTGCCACTATCGTTCTTGCCATACAAGTTGTAGGCAAGACTGCGATGACACAGCCTAAGGGCATGAGTTTTCAGCTCGATTCCCTTGTTGTTGGCCCCGTTGTATGGTGCTCCATTGCCGATCTCCTTCCACTGCTCCTGGTAAGCTGCATCTCCTGAGGGTGGCACCATGGTCTTGGCCTCCATGAACTCCTTCTTGGCCAAGTCCCTCAAGCTCACCATCCCCAAAATCTGGTTAAGGGCGCTCACTTGGAAATCGTACTTCTTGCCCAACAGCGAGAAGGAGATCATGCTCACCGCGTGATGGTCCCGATACGAGTTACTGGTGTATGGGGGGGGGGGGGAATACACCAGTTAGGATTTTTCAACTTTCGAAAAACTTAACACTTGAAATCAACTTCAACTGAGTGAGAGGACTCAGTTGGGATCTCACAGCTGAGTAAGCAACCTCAGCTGGAAGATTGGTGCTGTGCGGAATGTGGTGGAAAATAAACTCGTAAAATCAAACTCACGCTTTTATGCACGGTTGGTCAAAACCAAAACTGTTGTTGTGAAAGTATGCAGATTGTATGCGGTTAGTTTGTCAGTTAAGATATGATAATAAAGACTGAACACAAAACAACACGACACACAAGATTTACGTGGTTCGGAGAGAACTCCTACGTCCACGGGGAGATGTGAGTCCACACACCTCAGTCCAAGTTCTTCTGGACAGTTCCACTCAACTTACGCGGGCTGAGCAACCGTTACAGTTTAGTTTGCGGGCATTAAACAGCCTAAGTCAAGTTTGCGGGTACTTGACGACCTAACTACTCAATTACAGGAAGAGTAAGGTCCTAGCACACTTTTTAGGGTGTGAGAAAGGGTAGGATTTCCAACTACAGCTCGATCACGATTGAGAGCTGGATCTAAGGCTTGAACGAAAAAACACTCAACCTAAGATCAAAAAACAGTTTCGATCTCTAGGAACCCTCAGCTACTAATGTTCTCTCAAATTGGAACTCTCAGCTGCTGATGCTCTTAGATGATGATTTTGCAGATTTGCTTTTGATTTCTCTCAAGAAAGCTCTTGAATTTTTCGTTGTCTATGTGTCTATCTGCCTGTGTCTGTATTTCTCGAATGAGAGGATGCCTCTATTTATAGGCGGAGAGAATCAACTAGCCGTTGGAGGAGCAGTTGATCTCTGATCGGTTGAAAGCGATGGCTTGTCTCTCATCTCTGCAGACTTTCCCGATATGGCATCTGTGCTCTTCTGCTTTCCATCTGAGACAGCCTTGTGTTGGGCCAGATGGGGTAATGACTGAACGGTCAAACCCTCATGTGACTTCCTTTTGAAATTCAAATCTTTGACAGTCAACTTCGGTTTGTCGGTTGAAAGTCTTGACCTTCATCTGAGTGATCTTCAGCTGATGTTCCGATCTGTCGAGTTCTCAGCTGACTTTGAACTTCAAAACAGTTGAACTCCTTGTTCAGATTCTATAACTGAGGTTCTGAAACTGAACCTTCAGTTGTCTTCCACTTCTTTACTCAGTTGGGTTTGAACCCTCAGATGATTTCTTTTTCATCTGATGTTCTCTACCTTTCAACTGTTTCTCATCTGATGCTCAGTTGGTTTCCTTCAACTGATGTTCTGAAGACTTCCCCTTGTTTACATCTGAACAAATGAACTCTCAGTTGTCTTTCTTCACAACTGATGTTCTGTCTGAGTGACGCCTTGTTGCCATCTTCAGCTGGAGACCTGTAAAGATAAAATTTTAACTTTGCTCAAACAGCGAGCCTAAATTCTAACATTAGGTACTGGCAACATCTACTCGGTTGGGGTCAGCCGGTTTTGGAATTCATCAAAACTTATACTAATAAATTTCCCAACACCGCGTTCTCGGGATCACTGGTTACTGCCGCCGTGTTGTATACCTCCTTGACTTGCTCCTCATAAACCTTCACAGGCCACTCCAAAAACTTGCTCCAGCCTATCCCCTCGAACAACTTCCTTACTTCCTGGGCAACACTTAGGTTCTCGTATAGCTTGAAGTCGAGAACCCTGGATGCCGTCACCTTCCATTCCCTGGGCTCCTACATATCACCACTGTGGTGCCCTTCTTCTTCTTCCTTTTCCAACCACTTGCTGGAGTAGACTGGTTATCAGCCTCTTCTTCCTCAACATCGTCCCCTGCTTCTTCCTCGCTAACCCTCGACGGGGTTTCGACAGCTGTCCCTTTCGAGATCGATGGCTGGACAGACCCGGTGTCCGAAGCAGCAGATTTGTGCTTCTTCGCTGGCGTGTCTTCGCCACCGTGAGGGCGCTTCATAGTAGTCCGACCACTCTTCATCACCGGCCTTTCCTTGGCCTTGGTCTTCGCCTCCGCCTCCAGCCCTGCAGCCACTTCTTCTATTGCCTCATCCAGGTCTTTTTCCTTATTCTCTTCATCTTCTACATTATCACCTTCTCCTTCACCATCTTTCTCGTCCCCTTCCTCCCCGTCATCTTCTTCCTCCTCTGTTTCTTCTTCCAGATCTTCTTTCTCAAACACGGGCTTCGACTGAGTCTCCTCCTCCGACTGATTCGCCGCCTCGTCTATCAGACTTGGGTTCTCATCACTCATCATGAGTGCGGCGTCGACCGGCGGGCTTTTGGGCACGCTTGACCCGATGGTGACGGAAGGGTTTTGGTCGGTAGAGGGTTTGGCGGGTTCCATGGGAAGTTTCCTTTTGGTGGTGGTTTTAGGTTTCATGGTGGTGGCAGCGGTATTATTGGTGGTGAGATCGATGTTAGTTCCGGTGGGGATTTTGTTGAGTTTTCTATTTCTTGGGTGAGTGGACACCATAGTAAGGGTTTGGAGGTTTTGATGGAGAGAGAGTAGAGAGAAAATGAGAAGTTGCAGAGTTGAAATTTAAATTGGTAGTGGGGGTGGTGGAGATGACGTGATGTAATAGGTATATAGGACGCGGTTTTTAAGGGCAACAGTAACCGCCTCGAAAAGTCTTTGACCAACAACTTGGTTCTTGATCACGTCCTCTGCTCAACACCCTGCTTTCTTCTTCATCTTGGTTCCTGATCTACAACCTGCATCTGGCTCAACATCTCCTGCACACTTCAAAACACAGATATACTCCGGAAACAAACTCTTTCCTATGGTTAGACTTAATCATATGGTGCTTTAAAATAAAATACTATGAAATAAAATACTTAAAACAATAAACTAACTAATTTTTTTTTGAATTTTCAAAATTTTTTGTACGAAAATAAAGAATAAAAGAAAAAGAAATAACGAAAAATTAAAAACTAAACTAACCAGGTTGCCTCCTGGACAGCGCCCCGTTTAAGGTCTTGGGCACGACACCCCCCACTTTAAAAGTCAGAGGTCCTCCTCGACAGGGAACCCAGATGGTTCCCCCTCAACAAAATGTTCTTGCCCAAGATAGACCTTCAAGCGCTGGCCATTAACTTTAAAAATCTTCCCATTCTTGGGATCCTTGATCTCAACAGCTCCATTTGGGAATTGAGCTTGAACTTCATAGGGTCCTGCCCACTTGGTCGAGAGCTTACCCGAAGAAAGCCTAAATCGTATTTGGTACAGCAACACTTGTTGCCCAAAATGGAACTCCTTCTCTTTAATCAAAAGATCGTGGGTCTTCTTCATCCTTTCCTTGTATACGCCAGCATTGTCATAGGCTTGGAGTCTTATCTCGTCGAGTTCTTGGATCTCGAGCTTTCTTGATTCACCTGCCTCGTTCCAATCGAGGTTGAGTTGGGCAACAACCCAATGTGCTCGATGTTCCAGCTCCACAGGCAAGTGGCATCTCTTGCCATAGACCATGCGATAAGGGGACATGCCAAAAGGTGTCTTAAAGGTAGTCCTATATGCCCATAAAGCATCTTCGAGGCGCATACTCCAATCCTTCCTTGTAGTGCCCACGGTCTTCCTCAAGATCGTCTTGATTATTCTATTGGACAATTTTGCTTGTCCATTGGCTTGTGGGTGATAGGCTGTTAACAAGCGATGAGTAACTCCATACTTCTTGAACAAGGCGGTCACCGTGGCGTTGTAAAAATGAGAACCTTGATCACTAATTATAGCTCGAGGTACACCAAACCTATTGAAAATTTGTGTTCTCAAAAAACTGGAAACCACCTTATGATCATCCTTGTAGGACGCACGAGCCTTTACCCACTTCGAGACATAGTCTACTGCCAATATGATGTACTTGTTGCCTTTGGAACTCGGCAAGGGTCCCATAAAATCCATGCCCCATACGTCGAACACCTCCACGGGTAAGATCGGCATCATGGGCATTTAATTTCTTTTCGTGATGTTGCTTTCCCTTTGGCACTTCTCGCACATCTTGACCCACTCATAACAATCTCTGAACAATGTTGGCCAATAAAAGCCACACTCCAAAATCTTCCTTGCAGTCCATTGATGCCCAAAATGTCCTCCGCATTCCTTGTTGTGACAATGCTCAAGAATGCTCTTTTGCTCTTTATCCTCTACACACCTCCTTATGATCTTGTCCACACATTCCCTCCATAAATATGGCTCGTCCCAAATATAGAAACGGCTCTCATGTTTAAGCTTGTTCCTTTGATAATGCCCAAGGTCAGAGGGTATCTCTCCAGTCACCAAGTAATTCACGATATCAGCATACCATGGTTCATCTTGGGCAAGACTCAGGTGCTCATCGGGAAAGGTCTCCTTGATCGGCACCCCATCATCAGGCTGGAGGATTCGACTTAGGTGGTCGGCAACTTGGTTCTGGGTAGCACTCTTGTCTTTGATCTCTATGTCAAATTCCTGCAACAAAAGGATCCATCTAATCAATCTTGGCTTGGATTCCTTCTTGTTCAACAAGTATTTCAATGCCGCGTTATCTTTGTACACTATGGTCTTGTGTCCAAGAAAATAGGATCTAAACTTTTCAAAAGCGAAGACAATAGCCAACAACTCCTTGTCCATAGAGGCATAATTGCATTGGACGGGGTTCAACGTCTTGGAAGCATAATAGATGACATAGCTTTCATTTCCACGTTTTTGCCCAAGAACTGCTCCCACGGCATAACCACTGGCATCACACATTAATTCAAAAGGCATCCCCCAATCTGGAGGTTGGATAATGGGGGTTGTGATCAAGTTATCCTTCAAGGCATGGAACGCCTTCTTGCAATCTTCATTGAACTCCCATGGCACATCATTTTGAAGTAGTCTCGTCATTGGTTGTGCGATCTTGGCAAAATCCTTGACAAATCTTCTATAGAACCCAGCATGCCTTAGGAATCCTCTCAACTCCATCACAGATCTTGGGTAGGGTAACTTGGCAATAATGTCGATCTTGGCTTTATCCACCTCAATTCCTTTTCCTGAAATGACATGCCCTAAGACGATTCCTTCTTTTACCATGAAATCGCATTTTTCATAATTCAACACAAGGCTCTTCTCAACACATCTTTTCAAAACTCGATCCAAGTTGTTGAGGCATGATTCGAAGGTCTCGCCGTTGACGGTATAGTCGTCCATAAAGACTTCGATGCACTCTTCAAGAAGGTCTGAAAAAATGTGCATCATATACCTTTGAAATGTCTCTGGTGCAGTACACAATCCAAATGGCATCCTCCTATATGCAAATGTGCCAAACGGGCACGTGGAGGTGGTCTTGCCTTGATCCTCGTCAGCAACCCAGATCTGCATGTAACCAAAATAACCGTAAAAAAAGCAATAGTAGTCATTACCAACCAACCTTTCAAGCATCTCGTCAATGAAGAGCAAAGGAAAATGATCCTTCTTCGTCTTTTGGTTGATCTTCTGGTAATCTATACACACTAGCCATCCAGTTTGCAATCTCATGGCCACCATCTCGTTTTTCTCGTTCTCAACAACTTGGATTCCTAACTTCTTGGGCACCACATGCACAGGACTTACCCACCGGTTGTTAGACACGGGGTATATGATCCCCAAGTCAAGAAGCTTGAGTATCTCTTTCATTACCACTTCTTTCATGGTTGGGTTCAATCTCCTTTGTGGATCTCTTACTGGGGCAACATCCTCTTCAAGAAAGATGTGATGAACGCAGTCCACAGGGTTAATGCCCTTGATGTCGGCCAAGGTCCACCCTATTGCCTCCTTGTACTTGCTCAACACCTCACCAACTCTGACCTCCTCCATGCTCGATAACTCAGATGATATGATCACGGGCAAGGTCTCGTTCTTGCCAAGATATATGTATTTCAGGTGCTTGGGCAAAGGTTTCAATTCCAATGTAGGGGCTTTTTGCAATGATGGTACCAACCTGTCCTCCGGCTTCAATTCAGGGATGTTGAGTGGTTCAAACCCCTGAGGCTGCATATTGCCCGGAATCCTGGCATAACTACATTCTTCCACATCTGCTGGTTCATCGTTCTCGGCAAGATCCTCCTCTATCTGTAAGCCGGCATCCTTCCCAAGAACTGTCCGTTGCCAAAAATTTTCTACCAACTCCTCAGTCTCATCATGTGGTAGTTCCTTGAGTTCCTCATCGAACTCGTCTTCATCTTCACGGAAATTTTTAGGAGTGTTGTTGTCCTCTAACTTCTTATCAGTTCCATAGTCTTCATCGGTGGAGTCGAAACTATGTCCATGGAGTGACTCCTCCCAGAAATCTTTATCACTTTCGTATTCATCGCCTTCATAAAACTCCATCAAGGCACCATCATCCTCAATATCCTCATCTTGGTCGAGATCCAAGTCAAGACCCTGTATTAAATTGAGTTCCGCCTGGCCTGCATCTTCGTTGTCCTCTAAGAAGCAACTTAAGCTATTCAATGTCTCCATTCGTCGACCAAATGCATTGAGGGTGCTGAGGTGTTCTAGGGCATCATCTTGATTTTGCCGATAAGCGTCAAACTCGACGACTTCTCCAGCTACTTGAACTGTCAACCTCCCAGTGTCACAATCAATTTTGGTGCAGGCCGTCCTCAAGAACGGCCTTCCGAGCAGGATCACTGGGTTCTTGATTGCTTTCTTTCCCATGTCAAGAACATAGAAGTCAGCTGGGAATAGAAGATCCCCCACCTTGACCAATACGTCCTCCAAAACGCCATCGGGGTAGACTGTGGAAAAGTCCGCCAATTGAATGGCAACACGGGTAGGAGATAGAGGTCCAAAACTCATTTCGTCGAACATGGCTCTTGGCATTACATTTATCGAAGCTCCTAGATCAAGCATCGCCTTAGGTATTGACGTAGTACCTATTGTGCATGGAATAGCGAACAAGCCAGGATCCTTTTTCTTGAGCGGGATGTGAGAATTCATGAGTGCTGACACGTTCTCCACATGGAAACGGGCATTATCTGGGTACTTGGTCTTCTTCAAACACATCTCTCGCAAGAATTTTGCACACTTTGGCATGGATTGTAATGCCATCAATAGTGGCAGGTTTATCTCCACTTTCTTGAATACCTCTATCATGTCCTCCAACTTCTTCTGATCACGATCGCAGGCATAACGTCTTGGATATGGGATTTTTGCCTTAGCAATGCGAGGAACGGTCCTCTTGACCAAAGCCTCTGTTCTTTTTCAGCCTTCAAATAATCCAACAACATGTCATCTTTATCAAACCCCAGCTTGGATCTCTCCATTTTCACGTAATCAAACAAGGCTTCATCCTCTTCATTATCAAAGATGGGGTTCTTATTTGCCTTTATCCCTTCTTCACGCTTTGCCTTCAACTCTACATAAAGGTCATTGATATCTCCTGAGCTCATTTTAGTTTCTTCTACTCGAGCAGGTTCCTTGAGTTGGGTCTTGGGCAGCACCTCTGACAAATCCTTGCCACTTCGCAAAGTCACAGCATTGACTTGCTCCTTGTTAACCTCCACTTGGGCAAGAAGCCTTCCGCTCTTGTCATCTACAAGCTTTGACAGAGTTTGGTTTATATGAGTTAATTGAACTTGAAGGTTGTCCGATTGACCTCGACTTTCCAATTGAAAGTTCTCAAAATCCCTTCGAAGCTTTTGGTTCTCATTGGTAAACCTATCAATGGTCTCCTTCATGAACTCCGTCTTTGCTGGTTCTCGATGTGGAGGAACATAGTTATGTTGTTGTTGAGGCTACTGTTGAGGTGGAGGCACATATTGCTGTTGAACAGGTTGCTGTGGTTGTTGGTGGGCAGGAGGCATTTGATAGTGGTTGTTGCCATACCTTAGGTTCTCGTGCTGATTCTGCCTATAGCCATAATTGTTGCCATAGTAGCTGTTATTGTCATACTGAAACCTTTGCTGCCCACCACCTTGCTGGTTCTGACCTATTGCCTTCACTTCTTCTCCTTCTTCTACGAACCAACTGGGACATTCCGAGGTGATATGTGATGTTGTCTGGCATACTTCACATCGCTTCACAGTTCTTTGAACTTCCTTGCCATCTACCTTCTTCTTCAAATCCTCCATTTGGCCAGACATCTTGGTCATGAAGTTTTTCATGGTGCTGACCAAATTATCTGAATTTCCCTTGTTGCCTTCATACCCCCCTCTTGGGATATCATCTTCATCTCGTGATTGTTCAGCCATGGCGGCTATTTTCTTGAACACTTCAGATGGTAGTTGATTGACTATAGCTTCTCCACACGCTGCAATTATTGTCACACCCCGACTCCCGAGGTGCGATGATACGAACACTAACACTACTAACCTTCCATCACTCAACTCAAATAAGGGAAACATGCTCGGGAAATAAGGGAATATCAACGAAAAGCGATAACATTCAAGACAGGCTTTCAAAGATATTTCAAATCAACCAACGAGCACAATTAATTTACATATCAAGTTCGAATAGAAACAAGTATTTCAAGTCAACGAGAACGAGATTCAACAAAAACAGGAATTAGTATCGAGCACATCGCTCGGAATGAGAACATGTATCAGAGTATAATATCCAAAAGACTTCAATAATCAAAGCATTGCATTGCATTGCAGCGGAATCCTCAACTCAATCCTAAAAACTACATGTATGGAGACATGCAATTGCTAGTCTAACTTTCGACTCGATCAACAAAATATATAACACCACATCACACCACCAAGCTGTCCTCTCCATCCGCATCTCGCTAACCTACACGTTTAGAAATACATGCAGGGCTGAGTACTTCGTACTCAGTGAACACATGCCAAAAACTTTTGAAACTTTGCTCTTAGAGCTATATCAATTGAACTTGCCTTGTCGTAGCAACACAAGTATTTATGCAGTGAAAATAGTTTACTTGTGAATGCAAAAACATTTTCTTTTCCTTTAGACTGCGCAGTCAAACAATATATATACTCAAGCAATATGTATCTTCTACTACATTTCACTCTCACTGTGTCGAGAAGTAGGCCTCCTTCTCGAACACTATGACCGGCCCAACCGAAGTAAGGCTCACAGTCACCTCAAACAATTCATATTCCACACGTGGGTTTCCTGCCTTTCACAGGACAATAATATCTCAACAAGCAGATGATAACACATACCAAAAACTCAAGTAAAAACGGCAAGTCAATTTGAACTTTAAAAAGTCACATAATAATACTCAGATATCATAATAGCATTCATCGATAGTTTTGGGTTTAGAAAAGCCCACCTTACTTCCGTCGATTAGCTAGGCGGCTTACTCTTTCTTCGTCCTCGCTACTTCTCCGTCCCGCTCGGTCCTTGATATGTTGACATCAATAAAAGAAGTAAGACACGAGGCTTAAGACGTAAAGTAGACGTTTGTTTCGACTGAAGGACTTCTACTTGACTTGTCTCTTTCTATTTTTATCTTTTCTAAGACAATCTCGATTCTCGACTTCCTCGTCCTCAGTTCTTACTCTATTCGGTTACTAATTACTGCATCTCGTACTCTTGTTGCTACTCACTAATGCTTGGCATTTCTCATTAGTTAAAGAAACGTTAATTGACTAAACTTTAATTCTTGAATCCTTACTCACATTCTCAATTAGATACTTGATTATACGAGCATCATTCACGTTATGAGCACACATTCTCAACAATTTGAACGATCATTCCAAACATAGATGTTTTACTCAAGCATATAAATTCAATTAATCATATTCAATATGTTTAATCACATAAGTCTACTCAAACGAATTTAATTCAATCATAGAATTTCAATCAACCATCATAACTCAAGTTGGAATCTAAATAAGCATATTATCTCAAACTTGATTCACACTTCAAGGCACATTAACAATTTCTCGTTATTACTCGACTCTAATTTTGGCAAAGACATTAATTCAAATAATAACAGTTTTCTTAGATTAAAACTCAAATATTCATTTATTATCTCTTAACTTAATATACGACGCTTATTTCCAAAGACGTCGTCTTTTCTCAATTACTTATTCGTATTCTCATACGTACTATTACTTATGTTTCTATTATTATTTCTCTTTTTCTTTTAATTAAATACTTATTGAAATTAAAATTCATTTTTTATTTATGGCTCGACTCTTATCTCCGACTCAAAACTCGTTTCTTAAACTATTACTCGATAACTTTTATTTTTCTTTTAATATTCAAAACTCGGCAATTTCCTCGACTCTTTTTTAATTAAACAATTTGAATACCAAACTCGATTATCACGAAATAATCATCACTCGTTATAATATAAACAATTACTCAATCAATTATCATTTATAAACTCGATTCTCAAAATAACTCTTATTGAATCTTATTTTCTTTTTATAACCTTTCCCAATTAATTACTTTAATTCACTCTAATAAATTCTTACTCGACTCTTATTCTCTTAGTTTTTCTTACTCGACTTATTTCTTTATTTATTTTCTAAGCTCGACTCAACTTATTATTCTCTTATTCTATTATTCCCTATTTTAGTTATTTTTCTCTAACTTATTTTTAAACTTCAAATTTCTCGATTAATTACTTATACTCAACTCTATTATTATTATTTATTCTCATTATTTCTCTTTTATTCAAACGACTTAATTCTCAATTTCTCATCTCAAATTTCATACTTGTTTTATAATTCTATTCCTTTAATTCTATTTCGTCTTTTATTTCTCATTTATTACGACTTCTAATTCTTTGTTATTTATTTCTCGATTATCATTTTCTCTAGTCTCGATTAACTTTTTCTCTTTATCTTTAATTTTTAATAAAGAAATTACTTTCTTTTATTAATTTCTAATTTATGACTCATCACTCTTTAATTATTTTTTTTTCTCTTTTATTTTCTTTTAAATTTTATTCCAACAAATATCTTGAATATTTTATTATTTTATGTAATACCCGGCGTTTTTCTTCCGACGAGAAATAAAAATTTTCTAATTAATTAAGGCTTTGCACGCCTAAGTTATGGATTTTCAATTTTAAGACTAACGGTGAAATCTGTTTCTGAAAATAAATTCCCGAAGTCGGTTGAACGACTACTGTATTAGGGTTTTCGCGTCCGGTAAATTTTTCGTCCGAAAACTCAGAATTAAAAACTGTCGAACTTTACATTCACTTTTTCTACGATATGAGTTCACCGGAAAAAGTTAGTTTTTATGATTTTTCCGGGCGAATTTTGGACTGTGATGTCCCGATTTTTTATCGGATTTTGAAAAACGAAATATACTTTCCGAATACGTGAATTATTTCTAATCTAACAGACGAATTAGATTTCGTCGAATTCGTAACTACCTAAAAAAGTTTTTCTCGACTTTTATAACGTCATTTAAAGCCTGGAAATGAAATATTCCCGTCAAATATTTTCGCGCCAAACGACCCTTAGTGAGTCACCTTGTGAGTCACCTACTTTAAAGAGATATTATCTAACTTGTCATCACCTCTCTCCCTCCCACACTCATTACTGCCCCCCCATCTCCATTATCTCTCTCAAATCCTCCATTGAAGTCATCTTCTTCAAGCTTTCAAGCTTCAACAAGTCATCCATCTACCGATCGATTTTACTTCCGAGTTCATATTCGTCAAGGTAGGAGTTTCTTCTACGTAATGAACCGAACAAAAATCTTCTCCCATCAATCTTATTTTTTTCGAAAAAGTGAAGATCAAGAAGCATGATGAACCTATGTTAATACATGTCTAGTATGCTTAGGAATAGATGTTATGGATCGAATCAAGAAGAAAATCATCCCCCTTTGATCTATGCCAATACCGAAATTATTGAGAGATTTAGGGGATTTTCGTAGTTCAATTTCTTTGATGGTTGATTGATAGAATAATGATCTACATGTTGTTAATTAACTATATGAATTAATATAGATTTTTCTAAAAATAAAAGTTGGAAGATAAGAGAGGAAGAATGCATGATTTAGTGTAGTAAATGTTATGATATGCATGTTTTGTTGATAGAAATGAGATATACGATGTATGAGGATGATTATATATTTAATTGGGATTTTTCTAAAAATAAAACGAAAAACGTAAGAGACGGAAACACGTCGTTAAGTTGAAGCTCGATAATGTTTTGATAATATGGTTTGCATATTAGTGATGCTCGTTAGATGATGATCGTTGTTGTAAAATTTGAACGAAAACGGAGAACGTAAGATTTTTAGTAAGAGACGAACCATCGACGATAAGTCGAGAATAGATAATGTTTTAGGTTTGTGATTCGAACCTTTGATAATCTTGATAGTTAATGATCGTGACCGTAAAGTTTCAACGAATTCTAAGAAGTTTGGATTTTTAATAAGAGACAAAGAAACGAGATTAAATGTCGATAGAAAAGTCGAACAAGGAAAGTATTTTGATATTGATGATTGTTATTGATAAGAGAACGAGATTGTAGTTAACGATATTTCCATCCGAGATGAAATGATATAAGTTGTAGTTGTAATCGAGAAGTGTGAACGAGAAGTTGAAATAGAATTGAAATGAAATGGTTTAGTAATTGATAATTGAAAATGACGAGGAAATATACGTCGAGTTCTTAATCGAGAAATGAAAAGGAGTTCATCACGTTTGATGGTACGTGTTGACTGCCTTAAGATGAAAATTTCGTGAAAATAAAAGTGGAATAGCATTAATCGAACCTAGAAAGTCGTGCGTCGAGTTTATCGAGCACTAGGGTTTCTACGCGGACTGTTTTGCGATGCGTTACGGAAACTGTCATAACTTTTAGCTCGCTTAACGAAATTGAGATCCGTAAATTGGAGAGTAAATTAGACACCCGTGGCTTTCTTTTGGTATAGAGAACATCCCCTGTTTCAAAGTACCCTGTTCTGTATGAACTTACTGACCTGTGCAGAAATTTCCAAAACTTGATTTCTTAAGTTAAATCCTTTTAACTTCGTTCCTTGTGAACTTCTAAGTCATTATGAGTTATCGACTTCCTTTTATCTACTGACCTAAGTGTCGAGTAATGAGCCAAGTCAGTTTATAAACGAGAATTGATCGAATCTCGTTTATTCGTTAATCAAAAGAAAGTAGTAAAGTGCAAAGGCCTAAAAGTCTAAAACGAATTCGATTTCTTTTTTCCTTTATTGTCTCGACCGCTTGTTAAAATTTGATTATCTTACCTTAGAAGGTGGATGTCGAGATTAGAAGACAGGACGGAAGACTGAAGGTTAAAGTTTGTTCTGTAAACGATTGAGGTGGGCTTTTCTATCAAAATAAAATGAGCGTTGCTCGAAAGTGTTTACTTGTTGCTTTAATAAGTATGTATTAAAGTAACTATCAGTGCATGATGAATTGTTAAATGTGAATTCTCTTGTGCCTCTCTAAGTTAGCCCACAGAGTGCTATCCAGAGTTTGGATTCTGAGTTAGCCCACAGAGTGCTATCCAGAGATTTCAACTAAACGATCAGATTCTGAGATAGCCTACAGAGTGCTATCCAGAGGGACAGATTCTGAGTTAGCCCACAGAGTGCTAACCAGACGATCGGATTCTGAGTTAACCTTCAGTGTGTTATCCAAAATTAAGTGAACAGCAGTATAAGCCTTACGAGTGTTTGTGAAAAGATGCATGACTAATCTATACTAAGTATGATATGTTTTCGGCACTGTGCCCACTAAGTGCTTTATGTACTTAGCCCTGCATGTTTGTTTTTAAATATGCAGGTTGAGTGACGAAGGCGGAGGAGGTTGAGTAAAGGTCGTACTTAAAGAACTAAAGTTTAGTTGAGCCTCGGTTTCACATTTGATATGTGATATCATTCTATGTCTTTCCGCTGCAAACTAATACACTTTTTGTTGTGTAATCTTTTCGGTTTAAGTTTTTCATACTTTAAACCTAGTCTTCTCTGATCACAACTTTGTCGAGCGATCTTTCGAGATTGACTCTCTTTTTCCTAATAAGAATCAGTTCATAGTATATTATCTTGGTTATAGATGTTAAATTATTCATTTATTCAGTAATTCCCCTTTCTTCCCCGCCTCTTTAGTCCAACCCCTAGTCGCACCCCGGCTTGGCCGTCCCTCGGGATTTGGGGCTGTGATATTTTAATAACTAATTTCTTTTTGAATTATTTTTAATGAAATTCAAATCTTCAAATAAAACACCAAGAACACCTAGAACTTCAAAAACTCATATTTTTCACCAAGAACACCTAGAACACACACTAGGTATCCTTTCTCATTTTCTTCGATTTCTACCTCTTTTTATGCTTGAAATTTCATTCGTTTTATCTCATAAATCCTACTAACATCTAATATTCAACATTTTCACATAACATGCTCTTAAGCATCACACTATCAAAAATCATCAATTCATCAAAAATCATCACAACATTATAAACATCAAAATATCATAACAATTATTTTTCTTCTAAACATGCATATATATTTTGATTTTCTTCATAACAACATCATAGAAGATTAAATCATCATATACTCATAATCATAGCATGCTTGTAACATCATTAAATCATCAACAAAATGATCAAAATAAATTTCTCCTTCTTGCCCTATAGCTCACGGCATTCATCACTATTTTAGAGCAATTGTTTTCTCAATTTTTCATGCATATATACTCATTCAAAACATACTCATAAACACATATCAAACATCAAATTATCAAATACTCAAGAAAATCAAATTTCCTATTTTTCTCATATTTTTCGGTTTTTATAAAAATTTTAAGGAATAAATTTTTCTTTCTCTTTTAATCAAGGATTAATTCCTAGGCTCGATTTCCTATCGATTTCTTCACTCGAATCTCACATCGAATCTTATATAAAAATCCCTAGTTTTTGCCTAAGCATAAATTAAATCATGCATGTATGTTTTTCTTTAGAGATTTAGGGAGATTACAAATATACAAGAAATTAAATAAATAAACCTACTTCAAAATAATTAAATCGGAGCTTCTCTCTTGAATCTCTTGGATCGAAGATGAACAAGATTAGGGCTCAAACTCTTGGCTTGAAATTTCCATGGTTGAATCCACCTTAATCCTCAAGAAAAATGAAACAAAAAATCCTCCACACTAGGGCATAAGTGCCGAAAATTTTAAGAAAAATGGAGGGATGATTGTTTTGATTTCAAACTCAAGAATTTGAAGGATTATTACCTTTCTCTTTAGAGTATGAAAGATCTAGGTAGGTGATGATGGAAATCTCTTGATCTTGAAGGCTTGAAGCTTGAAGATTTGATGCTTTAATGGAGAAATCTCATGTATGTGTAGTGTGTGTGTGTTGTCGGCATTGAGGGAGAGAGATGAGAGGATTTTTTTCTTCTTTCTCCCTTAGAAAGTATCGAGAGAGAGAGAGAGAGAGAGAGCTTGAGAGAGAGTAGAGTTTGAGAGAGTGAGATGAAATGAGTGGTGATAAATGATGAAATGAAATACATAATGTTAAGAAAAGAATAATCATGATTATTATTCTCTATAGGTTTTGAAAAATAGGTAGCTAGAAAGAGATTAAGGAGAGAGAGGAGAGTGATGTCGGTGGTGAGAGAGAGAGGGAGAGAGATTCTCTTTACAGATATAATTTCACCCGGTTGAGAAAGTTTTCCGGATAAAAAGTCCGTATTATTTCATTTATACTAAAAATGGCTCTTATCTCTCCTCGTCTCGTTTCCGACACTAGAAACAACTCAAACCTATCTCATGTCCCATTAAATAAATCAAGGATTCCGATTATCTAATTTTTAGGTTAAAATTCCAAGTAACGAAGAAAACCTAAAAATTAATCGGCTAATTAATCCGTTAAGGATTAAATTCTTATAACTCTCTCATGTGATCTCGGATAAGCTTCTAACATATCTCAGGGGTCATAGAATTAATTCTAGATTCAAAAAACTCTAATTAGGTCAAATTCTAAGTTCGTCGGTGAATAGCGTTTTCTCGGTTATCGTTACTATTCACTCAAAAGTAAAAATTCTCAGAATTCTCTGAAATTCATACTCATGCTCAAACTCATATAAATAAACTCAATCAATGCATCAAATCCTCGATTCGAGTAATTTAAAACACATAAGTTCACGTTTAGGCACATAGGGGCATTTTAGTCTTTTTACAAATTTTCTTTTTCCTTAGAAAATTTTTTATCACTTAAAACTTGATAACTTTAGCATATCAACTCATTTAGAACGCACTAAAGAATTTATGAAAGCTCGGGGCATTACAATTATATATTTCCTCTCTGATGCTCTCAGTCCTTTTAAGAAATGCTTGATCAAATCAATGTCCTCGATTCGATGTTGAGGACATCTCATAATATTCATACAATGACTCACTTCCACTCATTTTGATCGAGGAAATGGCATTCCTTCCACTTTGTATCCGGCCAACGGGTATATATTTGTTAAGGAAAGCCTGCTGCAACTTTTTCCAGGTGTTGATGCTTCCCTCTGGCAAGGTGTAAAGCCACTCACGTGCTCCGTCAAGAAGTGAGAACGGAAACGTGAGTAACCTTACGTAGTCTAGAAATGTATCTTGGGCAGCATCTCGTTCTCTGGCAGCATCTCGGGTAGGAGGGGTATTGTTCCTTACAGTGCTGATCGCCATTTCAAAGTCTTGAAGATGGGTATGGGGTCTTCTTCAGGATGATCACTGAACTTGGGCAGTATCTGTATCAGCGAATGTTTGAGCTCCCAGTTGCCATTGATGGTAGGCAACTGGATACTTAAAGGTCAGATCCCCTTGTCGTCAGGAAACATAATCTGACGGATGGTTTTCTCTTGTTGTCCTGCCATGGTTATTGATGTCTCTGATTCTGAACTGGATGTTGACTTCTCAGAGTCTGTACTCGCTGTTGAGCAAGAATCGTCTTCCTGCTCAATATCCTTGTCTTCTGTCAAGCTCGGCAACTCTGAAGGTTCGTTGACTCCTTCCACCAGATCTTCCTTCTTCTTTCGTTGTTTTGCTCGATTTCTCCTTGCTATCACCTCCGGGCAAGCTCCTGGATCTTGTGAATCTCCATCACTCCATAGATGTGGCTTGGGCATAAACCGTGCTCAACTCAAGCTAGAAGAGCAAACTAGCTTAAAACCAGTTCCCCGGCAACGGCGCCAATTTGAGGAAGCGTTGTCGTTACACTCTTCGTACAAATAAATTTATAAATACCTCTTGCCCAACAAGGTAGTAGTTAGTGGCAAGTGAGGTCGATCTCAAGGGACTTGGCGTAGATCTGTTCTTCGATCGAACTCAACAAAAGAGGTTTTGACTGCAATGTATCGTGTAACTAAACAAGTAACAATATCAAATAACAAAAGAGTTTGGATTGGGTTTCGAATCCATGATCTTAATTACTCATCACTCGTTCATTGGTGCAAAGATATTCAATTAACTGATCTCATTACTTGGTTTAAGACAAAGATTAGTTTATACCCTAAAGGTCACGAAGTCACGATATAAATACACTTAGCCTATGTCTATCCAATTTTATAGATCTTGACCAGAAGGCAAGATCTCCTCTCTTGATCAACAAAGTCACGAAGACACTTCAGTAACGATGTTGCCCAACATGCATTAAGAATAAATAGACCCAAGACAGCCAAGAGGTAGGTCAATACCGACTGCTCTCCAACACTCTTTACCTTCTTGGGCACGAAAGACACTCTCGAGTTAAATCCCAATTCCTATTGATGACTTAATATCAATATCTAGATGGTGATCAATCATATGTTAATATCAATTAAGTCTAGAATTATTCCTAAGTGTTTCGGGAACAAAATCAATTAACAAACTAACACAATTCGACCTCACGAGTTTAGAAGAAGTAATTTACGATCACTTCATCTACATCCAACCCAAACGATAAATTTAGCTAGACATAATAGTAAACGAACGCACAAAATATATAAAGGAAAACATACTTATCATAAAACTGAAAACGGGTTGCTGCCCAAAAGCGTAGTCAGCAACCAAGGTCTTGGCTTAACGCCAACAACTAAACTACTGCAGAAAATATAAAACGAACGTAAAAGTAAATTACCCGTAGGACTTGTTTCTTCCTCCTTTCCTCTCAAACTAAGAATGCAGAACTAAGAATCAAAACTGGCACCATTACATAAGGGAGTCGGCCATATATATAGGCGATGGAAATTAGGGTTTAGGGAAGTTTCCTTGTTGATGAAGGACTCTTCCATGCATATCCGCCTTTCTCTCTCATGCATGCAGCCATGATTCTCTTTCCTTGCTTGGTAGATATCTTCTTTGATTAGGTCCGGCTAGGATAAGGAAAGAAAGATCCGATCCTTATCCTCTTCCTTGAAGGAAAAGAAATCTGCTGCTGGCTCGACTCACTTCTTGCCCTCAATGTTTGCATCTTGGATTGCTTCCTGTGTTGACCAAGATCCTAGCTCCTTTGGGTACTCTGTCTGTTGGCTTCAAGGATATGGGGAGGTACTTCCTGACTTGTAGAGCATGTAAAACGTTGTTGCCCAGCTACAAGCCTCCAGCCCTATGCTCATTTGTATCGTATTGCCATTTCAGCATCTCAACAACAGATTTTCACCAAATTTGCCCAACATCCCACCTAATCTTCCTTGCACACCATCTCTCGTCTTTGTGTCCTCTCAGACACACTTTGACTCGATAAAGACTAAAAACACAAGAAAAACACAAGAAAAGATGGACACAAATATGGGTTCATCACATGATGATTTCAAAATAATTACTCACTAGCCAACGACATATAATTAAAATTTGAAGAGTAGAATTGCCCATAATGACTTGATATCTTGTCGTCAGTGGCGATTAGTTTTGTTAAACCCTAATAAGAAAGTGAAGGTAATTACATTCTCTTTGAATGCAAAACACCCCAATTATAGCAAACAATCACACAACCTTCACCATTCCAAGACAACTAAGACTTGTGGAGTTGAGTAGTGAACTTTTGAACATTTGGAGAAACCTCGATAGGTACGAGAAGAGTTGTGTGTTTGTTACAATATACCAAACTAATGTAGAATTATACATTACTATGATACTATACACATTAAAATGTTGTGGCCAATTTCATCATGTGTGTGTGAAATGCAGCCATGATAAATTAAGCATATCCACATTATTCAATAGTGGCAGTTAATAATTATGTTGAAGATCGCAAAGGCCTCTAAGAAATTGGATATTATATACGAATATGGGTTTGATATGCTCATTTTGGCCTCAAGTAGGAAGTAATTACAAGAATAATGAAACTTATAACTTTTTGGCTTGACAGTGTGCATGGGGTATCTTTTTTTTTTTTTTGAACAACATTGCATGGAAATTTAAATACCTTATGACGGAGGACTCGAACCCGTGACCTTTGGCCCGGACATTAACCTCACTACCACTAGGCTAACACACACACACGTGCATGGGGTATCTTGATGTAGCAATAATGTACATGACCATCTTACATCACACACATTTACAGCTATTATAAGCTTTAAATTGGTTTGCCATGTTCAATTGAATGTGAATTCGTACTGGCCATATTGAATCTAAGCTTATAAACTTGGTTGGTCATGGCGATATCTAACTACACGTTTATTTGTGATGGCTACTTCATTACAGTAGTCAAATAAGCGATGTAAATGAATATTCAATATTAGTTTGTAAAGATTAAAAAAGATGAACATATGTATCATAATCATATTAGTTTCTTCCAATGTTATTATACAATTGTCAAACTTAGAACTCTTGCTTCACTTCAAAGTGTGCAAGTTGTATCATGATTTTCAAAACTTGGAGACTCCAAGCTTATATTACGTACAAATATAGACTGAACAAGTTAACTTAGAGTTCGCCATGGTCAATTTAGATGGAAATGAACATGGCCATGGTCAACTAAGTTGATAATAGATAAATGTGCATGGCCATCAATAGTTTTAGATTACCTTAAAGTGGCCTAAACTTGTTTGTCACCTTTATGAACATAATTATGATGATCTCACATTATAATTCATGATATTTATATTTTGGTTCACAAACAACTTCTAACAAAATCGGTAGACGAGTGTTTGCGCACTTGAGGATTGCTTTAAGGCGATTGTGAAGATTCACAATGAAAACACTTATTTGAACGATAAGTTTTAGGTTGTGCTTAATGCCATGATAACCTTAGAAAAATTAAAGTAAGCCATTTGAGATATAGGCCACGGAAATTGATATTACATGGCCATATCCAAGTATCTTGTACATCACAATGGCTACTAAATTTATGATATTTTTACAACCATGCTGAATCAATTTTGGTAATCTATTTTCATATCTCCTGCGAAATTGTAAGTGATTCACAACTATGGGCCTACTTTCCAATGTGGTAGTACTAAATCCTAACTTATATCTGTTGTTTCACTTCAAAGTGTGGAATCCTTAAATTCATTTACATTAATTTACAAGTTTCACCTCATTATTATCCAGATTTACAGTTTATTTGTTAAGGAGATGATGATGCCATGATAAATAAATTGGTAATTGGTGGCGGCCAAATTAAAGTAGTTTGAATTGATATAAATGTGCATGGCGTGAAACAATTTTAAAGTATAATATAATGGCGACAAATAAAGCCATTGCAAAAATATGACGTATTTAAGTATGGCCATGTCTTACTTTTAATCTCACAAGTATTTTTCGGATGGCCAAGTTGGAATGTCAAAGACCATGTGTTAAGACTCTCTAGTATTTTTTTTAAAAAAAAACTATTTTTTTTATGTGGCCCAACGGTTAGTCATTTGGGATTCTCACCCTTTGATCGTTTGGTGCCCATTTTTGGGAGCATGTGACCAACTTTATTACCTTTGGTGGAATAAATATTTAATTATTTTATTTAATACCCATTTATACTATTTTGGGTATAAACCTCTTCATTTGGAATGGATTCAAGGTTTAACTAGAGAGGAGATGCTGCCTGGAGCAAAAAGATCAATGGATTACGGGGGGGTCAGTGATCTCCATAGGAGAATGGCTTCGTAAGCTTGGAGAATGGGAACATCGTTACAATAATTTCAACGCTCTTTGGAAAAGGGAGGATATCGTCTATGGATTGGTCTGGAAAGTGGAAGCCTCAAAAGCTATATGGAAGAAAATTGCAAAGGTACAATGCTAAGCTTTTTTAGTAAAGGATGATGTATTTTTCAACTATTAATTCTTTGTTTAATATTTGGTGTAAGAAAATCCATAATTAAGTTTTATGCAAAGAAGATTAAATTTTTGAGGCATTTCATCGAACACGATCCGTGCATAAACAAATAAAGAACATAAAACAGCAGTGGTTGTGGCATTTTATCAAACACCTTGCATGCACAAACAATCATATAATACAAGGCAAATCAGCATGTATGTTGTTCCCAAAAAACCGATCTTATACCTAAAATATATACCAAATCCAGAGTGCATTACTCTCCCCAATAATTACAAAAATGAAAATCATACAAGTTGTCTAAAAACAGATTATGGATACATAATTTCTAAGCATCGAAATAGCTACGTCAAAGTGATAATGGAAAGAAATAATTATCAAAGTCATCAATATTGGAATCACCGGCCTTCTCCCTCTCAGTTTTGTCCGCGTTGCTTGGTGGCATGAAGTCTTGGGTTTTTAGTGGTGAGGTCTCATCCACCTTTGCTTTCCTTGCTGCAATACAAAATAAAAACACCATAAAAGACTTAGACAAATTTCAACACAGAACACAACACAAGTGCATTAAAACGAAAGGTTACCCGGTCTGCCTTTTGGTGTGGATTTTCGACGCCTCTATACGCCCTTTGGCTGGAAAGGATTTGACTTTCTAACATTGGCAAAACCACAGAGGCAAATCCCCCTCCTTTACGAACACTAAAACCTTTCCAACGACCATACTCACAGTATAACAGATAAACTTGCTCCAAATCAGGAAACTCAGTGCCAATCTTTAATTTCTCCTCAAGATCAAAAGAATTTCTTGCCGCAGCCAATCTACCATTAATTCCAAGATCACGCTTTGTTTCTTCATCTTTTTCATCAACCACAGGTTCCTCCTTTTTCGGCTCATTTACTGGAACTTCACACTCCTTCTCATCATTCTCAACATCACGTTCTTCTGTTTTTATCTCCTTCAATGGAGTGCCCTTCTTATCATTCTCAACACCTCCTTCTTCTTCTCTTTTGATCTCCTTCAATGGAATCTCATTCTTCCCAACACCTCCTTCTGGTTTTGACTCCTTCACCACCAGATTCTCACTTAAATCAACCACACGTGCTTCATTTACAGCATTCTTCAATAGCCCATCAATTTCACACTAAAAAGCTTACTAGTTGTGGCACCCACAATATGACAATTTGGTCCTCCTCACAATTTGATGGAGGATTAAAAACAGACTTAGGCTAATTACCAACAAACTTAGGCCTAACGACTCTACCTGATTCGTCATCATCATCATCATCATCAAATTTCGACTCAAACTTGCCAAAGTCAAAATCGGGTGGAGGCGATATTAAACCCTAAGCCACATTCAAATCAACATCGCCAACTCCCAAATTTTCATCCCCAACTCCAATATTAACACAAAAATTTCACCAACATCCACAATTCCACATTCAAATCAACATAACCAATTCCACCAAATCGAATTAACCCAAAATTTTCACCACCTGCAAATGTAGGCCGAATAAACTAATTTATACTTCAAAACTAATTTCCCTTAAATTCTCACTAAGATAGATGTGATCAGTTCCTTGAGACCTATATGTGATTCCAACAGCAGTTAAAGCTTCATTTCAAACAGGCTGAGGATTGGTTAAGATATCAAAAACCCTATTTATCAAAACAGTTTCAAAACAAAACCGCTTACAATTTCCTAAAACACATCAAAGGACGAGCTACATGCCTAGTAAGTAATGAGCTTAACGGATACAAACAAGATGCAATTCGATTGTAAATCTCAGAAATCACTTCCCTAACTTCGTAATCTCCAAACAAATCAGAAAACACACACACAAAAAGACGGTGAACTCCCAACGGAACACAAAACAATAAAGGAAGACAAATAAAAATAAAAACTGCAACTCAATATGCCTAATCACTTAAAACTATTTGTATAGCTTAGTTTGCACGTATTATCATCACATCCATCAACCACACATCTCAATACTACCACTAGTAACACGCCGCTCGGAAACAAATCCCAATTTCTCAAAACCACCTCGAAAACCAATTCCTCAAAACTAAAACCTGAAATTCGGCGAGAATGACTTACCGGATATTGCTTCAACATCGGCGGCGCGTGAGACAGTGGCGATTAGCTCACTTTCGCCGTCGCCGGTACAAAATCGCCGTTCACTACAATTTGGCGGTACGAAGAATGAAGGGTTCGAGGAATTGAAGAAATAGGGAAAGAAAGTTTTTGAATTAGAATGAAAATTATTACAAATATCTATCTCATCTTCCATCCATCCTTACGTAAATCGGAAAATTATGTTTTGGCCATCAACATATTTACATGTAGAATCACAAGTTAATACCGATCCACTGTAAGCCATAAAAAAATTTCGTCGTTCGAACACATTTCGGCTTACTTCTACGTTGATGGCCATGAAGATAAAAATCCGGCCATGAAGTCAGAAGTGGGGTCCACTCAATTGTTGACTAGAAAGCTTATTTTGACCCAAACTAAATTAAGGTAAATCACTTAACACATGGTTACAATATAATATTAATTTAAAATAGGAATAAAATTTTATTTTTATTATTGGCACTTTTGGAAGGGTGATGATGTGTCGCAATCTTAACGGCTCATGTATTGTGCCAACTACACAATATAGGCACCCATTGTGCGTGTGCACTCTTATACTAGTATTTTTCAATTATTTTTTATATTTATTGATTTAATTAATGTTAAATTATTATTATCATAGTTTTTTTTACTTGGGGAAAGGAGGAGTGGTCAGATTTGAACCCGAAAATCTCACTACTTACAAACTGAAGCTGCACTGTTTGAATGTCTTGAAGACGTTAAATATATATATATATATATATATATATATATATATATATATATAGGGTGTGGATCTGGTGAGAACCACTCCTTATATGAGAATTAGGAACTAATCCTGACCACTCTTTTCTAAAGAATGTATGGCTAAGATTAGATCTACAAAATTGACATGGATTAAAAAATAAGGGATGGAGGGTTAAATTGGGAAATGTATAACAATACACTTTCTCTCACTCCTAGGTTGAATCACACGCACTCTCCCCTTTTCTCTTTGTCTCTCCTTCTCTCTCTATATCTCTCTCTTCTCCATTTTTAATTCTCTTCACCACCACGATCACCCACCACAGCAGCTACTGCCCCCCACCACCAAACAACATCGTCGTCGTTGTTGCCGCCACCGGATACCACCGGCACCATCGTTGCACAAGGCCACACCATCGCAGATCTTTCTCTCTCTCTCTCTCTCTCTCTCTCTCTCTCTCTCTCTCTCTCTCTCTCTCTCTCTTTCTCTCTCAATTTGATCGAACAACTTCTTCTTTCTCTCACTTCTATGAGCAATCACACAACCTGCTGTCTTCAACCACATGTCCCCGCCATCGCCGCCGCGTTGCAAATGAAGTCGATGTTGCTTCATTACACCATTTCCTCGCTAAAATCATTGTAAATCCCCAAAACCAAACCCTAAATTCTCAATCTCTTCGCCCCAAATCCAGCGAGACATCACGATCTCCGATACTATCGTCACTGACATGCCTTCGTTGTTGGCTCTTACTCCTTTTCTATTCACATTTCTTCATTAATACTCAAAGTATAAAAGCCCTCAATTTAGAAATCTAGCGATCAAGAATAGTCGTCTTTGTCCTCATGGTAAGAAATTCGGCCGCCATCGTCGTTCTCAACCTCAGACCCCAATTCTCTGTCTTTGACTACGCAAATAGTTGTAGCATCAGAAGTTACCGCGACCTGGCCGTCAGCACCGCCACCATTATGGCTTCTGCAAATTCTCTAAATGATGCATCAGTATATGATGATTTATGCATCAGTTTATTAGTATTTATGCATTATCAATAATTTATTACTATATCTAAAAAAAAAATGCAATTCATAAATTTGAACAATGTAATGCACAAAATACCATACATGCAATGCATTTATTATGGTAAGAGACTTTCAATATTACGTGCATTTACAGTTTCATATTGATGCATCACGTAAATCGTACTAATGCATCATAAAATGGTGCACAGAACATCAAGTAACTAATACGAATTAGATATATGTAATGTCTTAGTTGTATAAGTACACACTTAATAAGTTTTATTTTTGAGGATGCCTACTTCATAGATCTTGTTTGTTCTTTATAAACTGTAAATTAGGTATAAACACAATTATCCAGATTTAGAAAGAAAAAAAAATTGATGCATCAATTTGCACTAATTAATGCATCACTTTACACTAATTAATGCATCTCGAATCTGCACTCGGTAAAACAGCAAAATTACTATATTAACCCTACTTAAGTAAAAAGAAGTTACTTTGATCAAAAGAGGCGGGTTTGACCAGCTGGGTATGAGATTAAATAATACCCACAAATCTTATAGGATGGATGACTTAGATTGGTTCCTAGTTCTCATATAAACATGACTCATGAGTTCCTATTTGATCTTATATATATATATATATATATATATATATATATATATATATATATATATATATATATATATATATAATATAGGGATGCATTCTAGTGAAAAGCCCCCTTATCCTAAAAAATGAGAATTAATCTCAACCACACATTTTTGCATGATGGATGGTCAAGATTTAATCCTGGTCAAAGCGGGTCAACCCTGGTCAACCCGGGTCAAACTGGATCAAACCGTTGACTTTTTTTTTCGAATTTTTTTTTATACTGTCAGGCCATATGCACCACACCGTGCATTCATATGCACCACACAGTGTGATGAGATACACCACTAAGTGCATTGAGATGCACCAAATTTTCAGTTTTTTTTTTTCGAATTTTTTTTTTATACTGTCAGGCCATATGCACCACACTGTGCATTCATATGCACCACACAGTGTGATGAGATGCACCACTAAGTGGATTGAGATGCACCAAATTTTCAATTTATTTTTCTTTTTTTTTTTATTATTTTTTTTAACGGTCAACCATATGCACCGCACTATATATTCATATGCACCACACAGTGTGATGAGATGCACCACTAAGTGCATTGAGATGCATATGGTTTTTTTTGCATATATTTTTTCCCGACTCCGCCTTCGGCTCCGATTTTACGGCTCCGCCTTCGCTCCGATTACTAATATAAGGATAATTGTCGGGCAACAATTTGGACTTTTTCGGCTCGCTCCGAGGCTTTTGGCTCCCCTCGCTCGAATTTTGTCCAAAGAAGAAGCGGCAAACAAAAACCGACGAGGCAAACAAAAAAATGGGGGAAAATAAATCTGAAAATAAAAAAAAAACAGAAAATAATAGAAAAAAACAAACAAAAATGTGGTGTATCTCGTTATATAGTGTGGTGCATATGAATACATGATGTGGTGCATATGAATACATGGTGTGGTGCATATAGATTGACAGTAAAAAAACAAAAGTCGAAATTATGTTGCATCTCAATGCACTTAGTGGTGCATCTCGTTGTATGGTGCGGTGCATATGAATGCATGGTGCGGTGCATATGGCCTGACCGTAAAAAAAAAAAAAGTCAACGGTTTGACTCGGGTTGACCAGGGTTGACCCGCTTTGACCAGGATCAAATCTTGACCATCGATCATGCAAAGATGTGTGGTTGAGATTAATTCTCATTTTTTAGGATAAGGAGGGTTTTTATATGAACATAACTCTATATATATATATATATATATATATATATATATATATATATATGTGGGGTGATTTTAGTGAAAAATTCCTTAAATTGAGAAATACGAATGAATTTGAACCACTCATTTATAAGGAATTTATGGCTAAGATTAAATCTCAGTATTTGACCTAAACTTTAAAAAAATGATGGAAGGGTACATGGGTAAATATCAATTCTTCCCCTTCTCTCAAGCTCGAACATCTCTCTCTCAAATCCAAATCTCTCTCTCTCTCTCTTTCAAATCTGAATTTCTCTTTGTCAATCACTCATCGGCGTCGCTAGTCCATTCTCTACCAATTTTCTCTCTCTTTATATATATATCTCTCCGCCACCGTCGGACTCCGCCACCACCGCCACCAACGTCGAACTCCGTCATCTCTGTTTACCACGTTGATTGATGAATTTTGTTGTTAATTGTCGCTACTCAAATTTTTGCTACATCACGCCTTTGAATTTTCTTATTCTTTCATCTCCTCATCGATGATCTATTGAAATTAATTATTGGATTTGTTGTCATTTGTTATATTCACTCATGGCTTTGGTGAGATGATTATCCTTGAGCTTTCCCGTGGTTGTCAGTGGATTGATTCTCTTCACATCCATCTGCAATTTTGTTTCATGAATCGTGACGGCTTTGATAGACTCCACCTCCGCAAGTTGCACCTCTTTGGCCCTCATGACCAAGCATGAGTAAATTGTAAGATATTGTATGATTATGATTATGATATTGTAATGTAACACAATGTTATGTAACATACTATAATAAATTGGTGTAAGATAAGGTTCCAAACACTGTTTATGAACATATGCTTTCAGTTTTTGGTGCTGGAGTGACTTCTTTAAACAAAACTTATAAAAGATAAGCATGTGCATCAATCGCGGTGGTTGTAACGGTGATATTATTGTCTTCAAATGTATTGCTATGTATTTTCCTTGAAATTTGATTGGGTTATTGATTGCTATAAATGTGGTGATATAATTGTTAGATGTTATATTAAATTCATGAGTTGGTTAAGTTGATTGAGGCAATCTTCTCGAATACATTGTTCTGCTTCTATTTTTGGACGAGTTTGCACTTGTTACAAGTTTTTTATACAATGGAAAATTTCATCGGTCCCAAAAGTGCTTCCATGCCTTTCCTTTTCTGCGTGAATATGTGTTTATGCAGCTTGACATTTATTTGTAATCGAATTTTCTGTAATCATTCAAATTTCAGCTTTTGTCTATCCATGTAAATGCGTTGTGGTGTATTTGACTAGTCAATTTGGTGCATCTAAGTACTCATTGTGGTGCATCTAGGTAATCAAAATGCAACTCACATAATACAACATGTGTTCATATGTTTGTATTGTGCATCTCACTCGTCAATATAGTGCATCTGTTTGGTCATTGTGGTGCATTTAGGTAGTCAATTATAATGCAACGACATAATACGATATTTTGTCATGTGCTTATTTGTGGTGCATCTCACTAGTGAATATAGTGCATATGACTAGTCATTATGATGAATCTAGGTAGTCAATTATGATGCAACTGACATAATATGACATTTGTTCATGTGTTTGTCTGTGGTGCATCTCACTAATTAATATGGTGCATGTGACTCGTCATTGTGCTGCATATAATTAGTCAATTGTGATGAAATTGACATAACACAACATGTGTTTATGTTTTTTTTCCTATGGTGCATCTCACTCGTCAATATGGTGAATTTGATGATTGAAGTGCATCTAGGTAGTCAATTGTGATGCAAGTGACATAATACAACATGTGTTCATATGTTTATCTGTGGTGCATCTCACCATTCAATATGGTGCATCTGAATGGTTTATCTGTGTTGTACGATGCATTATGTTGTGATAATTTATGCATTACAATGTTTATGCATTAGGTTTCTGCAGTTTATGCATTAGGATGTGTATGCATTACATTTATGCAATATATGCATTACCGATGTGATAAAAATGCATTAAAATGTACCATTCTCACGCTCTCATATAAAATCCATTCTCACCACATCCTTACCCTATATATATATATATATATATATATATATATATATATATATATATATATATAGGGGTTGGTTCACATACAAAGGTATTTTCCCGTAAAAAAAATAAAAATAATGTATTTTGTGTATTATTACAATGCATCATCATAATAATGCATGTCTGGATTACTATAATGCATCGTTATAATAATGCATTCTGTGTTCAATTATAATGCACCGGTCAATCTTAACCGTAGATCTACAAAGATCAATGGTCCAAATCGCTTCTCATTTATTACGGGAAAATGAACTTACATATGATCTTTTTCATATATATATATATATATATATATATATATATATATATATATATATATTCTTGTTTGCGTGCATATTTTAATACCACTCAAAGAGAATTGAAAGAAGGCATAATTCCCATGAGATGCATGAAAACTTTTATGGGTGATTCAACTGTTGGTGTATACTGTAGAGCAAACGTTTTGTGTATACACGGTTTTTATTTCCGCTGTTTTCTCCCATATCTGATTTGATTGTTTGTCGCATAATATCTTTTGTCCCTTTATCTTATGTTATAGATCAAATGGTGTGTTGTAGATCACAGAAGATCATTTGATCAGTTTCTCATGAGATATTAATAGTTATTCACAGTCAAGATAACTCTGGACAATTATCGGTTTATACTGTAGCATATAATAGAAACTAGTTTGTCTTGACTACTTGTTTATGCTAGTACATATATGTATTGAATGGATCGCAGTGAGAAGTGTTTTTCTATTATGATTGTTTGAGAAGAACCAAGGTCTCAGTGACTCGATAGATCTAAATCATAATAAGTGATTAAGTGTGATCAAATATCTGTGTGTCACTTTGACTTACTATGGGTGAGAGTTATGCGTTAACTCAATATGCCCTGTATCTTGGGTGACAATAATATTTGTTTTGACACTTAATTAACTGTATTAGAAAATCATGTCCTGGTGACCCCAGGTTGATAACATACCCTTATGGAGCTCATTAAGTTTATCGTACTAAACCCTGCAGGTGGATTTTGTATCCGGTACGATAATAAGGTTGAGTGGTACTACTTAAGGAATTAAATATATTAATTAATTTAAGCTATCATAAGCTTTAATTAATTAATGAATGCTTGACATCTTAAATATGGGGATTGTCATAGTCAAAACTAGAAGCCCTGATTCATCAGCGGACTAGAGCGGCAGTGCATCACTAATTCTTTAGTGGAATGAATTAGTGATTTTATACTTGTAATTATTCTGGACTTGAATAATAGTATACAAGTATATAGGAGGCCCAACTCTAATTTTCTAGTAGATCCCTAGAGTGGCCCAAATAGTCTCTTATATTCAAGCTCAATCCACCCACTAAGTCATAATGGGCTTGGCCCATGAGTTGTCTTATAACTACAAGCTCTGTCTCACGTAAACCTTAAGTGTGTCCTCATTGTAATACACACCACAACAATAGAGAGAGAAAATAGTGAGGGTTTGGAGTGGCTTGAGGATCTTGGAGGATTGTCAACCACGTGGCATCCGAGATCGAGACAAGACACATTCTAGAAGATCAACTAGTGGAATCGTTTCACAACCTACAAATCCAAGAGAACGGTATCTCTAATCCTTGTATGGTTGCTTTAAATTAATAGGAACATGCTAGGTATGATTCTTGTATGTCGAGTTTGATATCCGAAAAAGATCCATGGGCAAGTCGGTTCGACTTTCATTAGTCGTTCCCATCAAACGGTATCAGAGCCCGGTCCGGATTTTTCGGCTCTATCGGATTAATTCAAGTAGAATCATTGTTTTTTCTTGCATTATTGTTAATTTATTGCAGTTGTTCCTTGTTTTCTATCGTAGCCCACTCTATTCATTTCTCTTGGTCTGTAATTTTAATCCCACGACAAGCTATGCGTGGTTAGTATTAGGATTTCTGTGTATTCTTTTTGCTCTTGTAATGTTACTGGAAAAAATTGAAGAAAATGGACATGGGCCAATCCTTTTGGGCCCATTTGTTTAGGCTAGTATTCAAAAGGGCCTATTGTTGAAGCCCATGTTGCTGTTGCTGTTGCTGGTTGCTTGGGCCGCAAATTTTGGTCCGATTCAGATTTTGAATATCATCATGACTAAGAAGACCATGTAATAGCTAGCCTGTGTTTTAATTATTTTATTTATTTATTTAAATATGTAATAAAAATAGGTATGAGGCGGCGATCCGTATGGGCTACAATAGACAACATATTTATTTATGTTCTTTATCATTTTATGGATGGTATTGCGATATAATTATGTGATAGCATGATTTGCTTGTCTATGTGATTTATCACAATTTTGAGCATGCTAGGAATTACATGTTAGTATGTTTAGAATTTTGAGAAGCATAATTATTTATGTTTTAAATTCTTGATAAGCATGCTATGTGATTTATGTGATTCGCATGATCATAGTAAAACCTTTAATTCAAAATGTCTAAGCAAGATAAATGAATTTTATTTGTTAAAATTCGTTGAGGCCTCCACAATTGATCTCTAGATAAAGTGTGTGATTTATCTGTGTAAACGTCCACACGAACGTGGCTTACATGTGTTTATTGCACATAAGTTTGTCAGATGAGATTTCTTAATTAAGAGTTAAATTTTATGTGAAAGTGAACAATGGCAAGCACAAACGCCCACACTATCATGGCTTCCGTGTAATATTGTTCATGGTTTTCACGGGATAAATTTTAACGAGATAACTATAGGTCATTGTTTTACGTACGACATGGTTCTAGTAAGTATGTCAAACGTGGAATAAGTAACCTTGGCGTTAAATTGTGGTCATTGCTTAGGTACAAGTTTTAATATAACCCCCCAACAGGATCCCTGTTTTAATTTGTGCGGCCAGTTAAAAGCTCAACTATTAATTTCATTCATCATAAGGTTAAGTAGATGAGATAATGGAATTAAAGACTGGGTGTCTAGTCAATAGTTATAGATGTAAACGTCCACACTATCGTGGCTTATATTGGGTATTTATTGGGCTGTTGAAGGGTACATTAATATTGTTTTCTAAAGGTTTCAATATTAATTTTATCAAAACCTTATGTGACAACATGCTTATATGTGTTTACATGTTTATCATTTCAGATATGACTTTCAATCCCTTTATGACTACTCTTACTTCGAATAAGCTTACCGGTGCTAATTATTTGGATTGAAAACGAAACTTGGACCTTGTTTTGATTGCTGAAGAGTACATGTTTGTACTCACAACCCCTGCTCCTGCCACTCTGACTCTTGAGTCCACTGAAGAGGAAAGGGAGGTTCATAGAAAGTGGCACAAGGCGAATGATATGGCCAAGTGCTATATTCTGGCGTCTATGTCCACCAGAATATGGCAACAGCCACAGAGATCATGTTGAACCTCAAGGAGCTCTTTGGAGAAAATGACCGATCAACCAGATTTGAGGCCATGAGGAAACTCATGACGACTCGAATGGCTGAAGGCACATCTGTCCGCAAGCACTGTCTCATGATGTTCCAATATCAGAATGAGATAGAGGCGCTCGGTGGACTGTTTGATGCTGACACCAAGATCGACATGATCTTGCACACTCTTTCCAAGTCTTTTGAGAACTTCCACCTCAACCATGTCATGAGCAAAAGAGAATACACCCAAAGTGAACTCCTTAATGACTTAGTGGCGGCAGAAGGTGTAATGGGGAAGACACCACAGGCCTTGATCTCTACTAAAGGCTCTTCTTCTAGCTTCAAAAGCGGAAAGAAGGGGAAGCCTAAATGTAAGAAGGCTAGTGGGAGCAAGAGGGCAGGTGGAGTAGGTCCCTCTGGTGGCGTTAAAAAGCTTAAAGGGAAATGTTACAAATGCAATCAAACAGGACATTGGAAGACCGATTTTCTCCTTCTGAATAAGGACAACAAGGGTACACATCTCGCTCTTGTAACTGAAACATGTCTAGCAACCTGTTCCGCCCATTTATGGGTGGTAGATTCGGGAGCAACTGATCATGTTAGTTACACCTTGCAGGGGTTCCTGCAGATAAGAGAGTTGAGTGAGGGCGAGACTACCATTTCCATGGGCAATGCTGCAGCAAGTGTAGCAGCTGTTGCAGTGGGAGATGTGCAGCTCAAGTTCCCGAATTCTGATTCTGTTTTAGTGCTTAAAGATGTTTTGTATGTGCCTGAATTTCGTAGAAACTTGATTTCAGTTACGAAATTGTCGAAGAATGGATACTCTGTTATTTTTGGTAGCTCTGTGACTATCATGAGAAATAACTCTCTTATCTATTTTGGCATGTCAAATAATGGTCTTTATACTATAACTTGTGCACATGATACTCCTACTGAAACCCTTGTTTCATCGTCTTCTAACCTCAGAAAAGGGAAAGTTTCTTCTGAGATGAATCAAACATATCTGTGGCATCTAAGGTTAGGTCATATCAATCTTAGAAGGATCCAAAGACTGGTTAGTAATGGTTTATTGGAATCTCTCCAAGTTGAACCAATCTCAGTCTGCGAATCCTGCTTAGAGGGAAAGATGACCACTAGGCCTTTTAAGGCCAATGATGAGCTTTGCCACACTTCCTGTATCGTTCTGGGGATATTCTTTGGAAACAGCGGCGTATATCCTCAACCTAGTTACATCCAAATCAGTCCCAAAGACTCCGTCTGAGTTGTGGTTAGGGCACAAGCCCAGCTTGAACCACATTCGAGTTTGAAAAAGTCCAGCACATGTGCTGAACAAGAAAGTTGATAAGTTGAAGTCTAGGACTGAGGTGATGCTGTTTGTAGGATATCTTAAAGGAAAGAAGGGTGGTTATTTCTTTAGTCCTAAGGATCAGAAAGTCGTTGTTAGCACCAACACACGATTCTTGTAAGAGGACTATGTGAATAATCACAAAACTAGGAGTGATATTGTTCTTTAGGAAATGAAAGCAGACATTCAGATTCCTATACCGAGTGTACAAGATGATATACCATCAGACACTGCACAACGTGTCATCACTGATACTCCTGAATTGCCTCGTCGTAGTGGGAGGGAAATTGTGTTGCCTAAGCGTTACACCCTCGTGGGAGAGTTTTCTAAAACACTCCCAGGAAATGAGGTTGTTGGAATCATTTCCTGTAACTACAAGAAAACAGTTTAAGACACGAATGCAGATTCTTGGCATAAGTCTATGGATTCTGAAATTGAATCAATGGAAATTCTGAATGTGAAAGACCTACGGGTGCTTCCTGAAGGCAAGAAAGCCATCGGTTGCAGGTGGGTCTAAAGCCATAGGAGAGGATCTGACGGAAAGGTTGTGGCCTTCAAAGCACGCTTGGAGGGATTCACTCAAAAAGAGGGAATCGATTATGATGAAACCTTCTCGCTTGTAGCAATGCTTAAGACGATCCGGATTCTCCTGTCCGTAGCAGCCTACATGGACTTTGAGGTTTGGCAAATGGATGTCAAGACAGCTTTCCTTCATGGATATCTGGATGAGGACATCTATATGGAGCAACCTGAAGGTTATGTTAAGAAAGGCCAAGAGCATCTCGTGTGGAAGCTTAAGAAGTCCATTTATAGACTAAAGCAAGCTTCTAGGTCTTGGAACCAACGTTTTGACGAGGTTGTCAAATCTTTTGGGTTTGAGCAATGTCTTGATGAAAGTTGTGTGTACAAGCTTAGTGGTGACGGAAACGTGGTGGTTTTCTTAGTACTGTACGTAGATGACATTCTTCTCATTGGCAATAATAAAAAGGTGTTGTCAGACGTAAAGGTATGGTTGTCCGAGCAGTTTCAAATGAAGGACTTAGGAGAAGTTGCTTACATCCTTGGGATCAAAGTAAATCGTAATCGGAAGAGAAGAATGTTGAGCTTATCTCAGGCGTCCTATATTGACACAATCTAAGCCCGTTTCAGCATGCAAAATGCCAAGAAAGGTTTTTTTCCTTTCAGACATGGCATTCCTCTATCTAAGGAAATGTGTCCTAAGACACAAAAGGAGATAGATGACATGAAGACAGTTCATTATGCTTCTGCTGTCGGAAGTCTCATGTATGCTATGTTGTGTACTAGACCTGATATATGCTATGCAGTTGGCATGGTGGCAAGATATCAGTCTAACCCAGGACAGGGACACTGGATTGCGGTAAAGCACATTCTCAAGTACCTGAAAAGGACTAAGAATTATGCACTTGTATACCAGACAGACAGTTTACTCCCTCTTGGGTATACGGACTCAGATTTTCAAGCAGACCGGGATAAAAGCAGGTCTACCTCAGGTTATGTGTTCACGTTGGGAGGTCGAGCAATTTTATGGAGGAGTGCAAAGCAGAAATGCATTGCTGACTCCACCATGGAGGCCGAATATGTAGCTTCTTCGGAAGCTGCTAAGGAGGCAGTTTGGCTCAAGAACTTCTTGATGGACCTGAATGTGATTCCGAGTATGCCCAAGTGTATCACAATTTATTGTGACAACTCTGGTGCAGTGGCAAACTCGAAGGAACCACGGGCCCATAAGGCAAGTAAACACATACAGAGAAAGTACCATCATATACGAGATATCGTTAAGAAAGGAGATGCAACTGTGGCCAAAATAGCATCGTTGAATAACCTGGCTGATCCCTTCACGAAAAGCCTTCCGGCTAAGACCTTCGACAAGCATGTTGAAGGGCTAGGTTTACGATGTCTGCCAGCAGAACTTTGAGTAGAAGTGGGAGATATGTTGTAATAATTGAAGTAGCCACGAGTATACTAAAATTTTTCTTTAGTATAAGTGGGAGAATTGTTGGTGTATACTGTAAAGCAAACGTTTTGTGTATACACGATTTCTATTTCCGTTGTTTTCTCCCATATCTGATTTGATTGTTTGTCGCATAATATCTTTTGTCTTTTTATCTTATGTTATAGATCAAATGGTGTGTTGTAGATCACAGAAGATCATTTGATCAGTTTCTCATGAGATATTAATAGTTATTCACAGTCGAGATAACTCTGGACAATTATCGATTTATACTGTAGCATATAACAGAAACTAGTTTGTCTTGACTACTTGTTTATGCTAGTACATATGTTTATGTATTGAATGGATCGCAGTGAGACGTGTTTTTCTATTCTGATTGTTTGAGAAGAACCAAGGTCTCAGTGACTCGATAGATCTAAATCCTAATAAGTGATTGGGTGTGATCAAATATTTGTGTGTCACTTTGACTTACTATGGGTGAGAGTTATGCGTTAACTCAATATGCCCTGTATCTTGGGTGATAATAATATTTGTTTCGACACTTAATTAACTGTATTAGGAAACCATGTCCTGGTGACCCCAGGTTGATAACATTCCCTTAAGGAGCTCATTAAGTTTATCGTACTAAACCCTGCAGGTGGATTTTGTATTCGGTACGATAATAAGGCTGAGTGATACTACTTAAGGAATTAAAGATATTAATTAATTTAAGCTATCAGAAGCTTTAATTAATTAATGGATGCTTGATATCTTAAATATGGGGATTGTCGGAGTCAAAACTAGAAGCCCTGATTGATCAGCAGACTAGAGTGGCAGTGCATCACTAATTCTTTAGTGAAATGAATTAGTGATTACATACTTGTAATTATTCTGGGCTTGAATAATAATATACAAATATATAGGAGGCTCAACTCTAGTTTTCTAGTAAATCCCTAGAGTGGCCAAAATAGTCTCTTATATTCAAGCCCAATCCACCCACTAAGTCATAATGGGCTTGTCCCATGAGTTATCTTATAACTACAAGCTCTCTCTCAAGTAAACCTTAAGTGTGTCCTCATTGTAATACACACCACAAGAATAGAGAGAGAAAGTAGTGAGGGTTTGGGGTGGCTTGAGGATCTTGGAGGATTGTCAACCACGTGGCATCCGAGATCGAGACGGGACACACTCTAGAAGATCAACTAGTGGAATCGTTTCACGACCTCCAAATCCAAGAGAACGGTATATCTAATCCTTGTATGATTGCTTTAAATTAATAGCAACATGCTAGGTATGATTCTTATATGTCGAGTTAGATATCCAAAAAAGATTCATGGACAAGTTGGTTCGGCTTTCATTAGTCGTTCACATCACCAACAAATTGTAGGATATTGCGAACATAGAAGCATAGTTACTACTACTATAAAAAATTATTTGAAGATCCGAAATTTAATGCAGAAAAATTGTTAATTGGTTGAGTTTAAAGGTGCCGATTAGTTAAAAGATAACCAATATGATATATTTTGAACAAATTAGATATGATAAAATGTGAAAAATACATGAGCAATGACCTTAAGTATAATTTGTCACATGAAGAAACGATGACGCTTACCGAGCAATGAACAAAATATTTTCATCATCAATTTTCAAAATTGGTTCTTGATTTGTTATCAACAAATTCGGGCTCCTTTTATCATCATGAAACAAAAAAATTATAAACAAAACCATGACAAAACATACGCCTCATAGTTGACATAACGAGCCATACATGAGAATCTAGTTGACATCATTTTATCATTTTTTGGATGAATCTTGTACGACTAGATTGATGTTTTCATCCTCACGGTTGCATAGAACATAGCTAAACATTATAATTCCATCAACCTTGCTAATGTCTCAGCTGGAACATCTAATCCACATGCCCTGTCATACACACTATAAAATTGCATACCTTCATTCAAACAAAATGATTGATATCATGATGACATTCTGGAAAAGAAAGAGCATACTGAACAACTCAATCATGCAAACAATAATCACTTGAATATAGAGTATTACTATCTGCAAAAAATAGATAAAGCATCTATGCACAAAACTAGGAGCTTAAAGAATCCCAAGAGTTCAATTTTGAAGCTCAACATCGCAACAGTTCAGCAATCATCAAATAACAAATTCAGTTATCATTTGTTCAACAAATTCAACGAGAACTATTCAAAATTGAATGGACAACTGAACATTATTTATCATTACCATCCAAAGAAATTTAAATTTGCTCCAAAGCTGAACCCTTTGACAGTGAACCCTACTTCAACCCCATAATCATATAATATAACTATTATTTAACCATAATTGGTATAGAATTATTCAAATATATCAACAGATTAGCTAAACTAACACTTCAAATTTCACCCAAGATCTAAAAAAAACTGAAAAACATAAAATACCATAATCTAAAATATGAAGTTCATGGTCACAATTCAATATATTATGTTTTCTTATCAGAGATTGAACATAGTTATCACCATCCAGATTGGGAAAATATGATTAATGAGAAGCAAAAAAGAAATAAGCTAATTTCTGGAAAAAAAAAGAAATATGAAAATTACATGTGACATTCAACATCGTCCACATATGAGGAAAAGAGCACGAAGATTAGTGCCCAAATCATCAAAGGAGATCAAATAGAAAATGATAAAAGCAAAATCGCAATATGGTAAAAGCAATTACAAAATAATTTACGATATTTGCAAAGAACTATATCTGCGGATTGGAGGTGAAACTAAAAGTAGTAAGCAATGGAGAATTCACAAAGAATAATCGCGAATCGCGTTGAAGAAACGCGACGAAAAATGACTGCAAAAATGAATTAGAAATAGGCACAATCGCGATGAAGAAGAAGTTGCTGAATATGAGATGCGGATAATTTGATTTGGGACATTTGAAAGTGCATGAGGATGCACATGAATTGGGGGTCTAATCGCTGTCCATGTGAATTCTATTTTATTTTCCCTTTATTTTTTTTTTGTCTTTTTCAAACATTAGTTTAATATATAATTTCAACTCTAGTTGAGTTTAGTGGGTCCATTTTACTATTCATTACTGTTCAAAAAGATTTTGATAAGTTATATTTTTTCAATTGATAATTTTTGAAATTAGTTAATAAAATATTATCCAATCTAAATAATAAAGATTCCCAGCTCCATTTATCGTCTTACCTCTAGACCACCTAAACCTTCGCTACAGCTTCTCCAGCAGCCCAGGAAGACCTGAATGTTAACAAAAAAAGGCATATTTCCGAAAGAGCAGCGCCTCATCTTCGCTGGAAAGAAGCAAGAAAATGACCGCACCCTCGCCGATTACAACATCCAGAAGCAGATTCTTGAAACTGAACAACAAATTCAATTTTAGTCCAAAACTAAACCGATATCCGATGGAGAAGCAGATTTCTTGGTTGAGTAAGTTCTTTTTCCGTCTGATCTTTTCGGGGTTCTTTAATTGAAGAAGGGTACTTTGGATTGAGATTTTCTGTTTTTTTCTTTTTCTATCTCAAATGGTTTTGTTGAACAAGTCTCGTTCTTTAATTTTTCGGATGGACCATGAAGAAGAAGAGAATGGGGTGAAGTACGAAAATTCGAGCGACGACGAGAATGGGAACGGGAACGGGAACGGTTGTGATGACAAGCTCGAAGGCCGGTTTCGACTGGAGAAAGAGATGAGAAAGAGGGTGAAGGAGATCGAAGAAGTAAGAGAGCTGGAAAAATAGGCCGAGGAATTGCAGTACAAAGTTGATCAAGAGTACAACGAGGGGAGGGCGATAGTAATGGCGAGCTGATGAGGAGACTGAAGAGCATAAAAAAGGTCCATTTTTTTAGTATAATTTTTTCAAATTTTAGTAACAGTGATGCTAAATGGACATAAATGTCCGGACATAAAGCCCATTCATTCATAAACCCGGCCCGAATATATTAATTATATATTTTTTAATAAAAGCTTATATATTGAATTACCGATTTATCCTTATTTGTTTTGGCTCCAACATAGTATTGTTTTGGCTCCAAATCACTACCCCAAATTCCCTCCAAAGTCTTTTACTTTTGTTTCGTGTGAATCCCTGCTTCACCTTTTACTTATTTTCCACCAAAATTTTTACTTTTATTCCCTACTAGTATTATTTACTTTCACTTGTTTAAAAATAAAAAACAGATAAGAAAGAAACATCACCTGCTAACTCCTGTTTTTCAATAAATAAAGACATTCATGGCAGCTCTCTTCCGCTACACCTCCAGCACTTGCCGTGTCGGCGCCGACGACGAACAGTCTCTTCAACTCTTGTTGTTGCCGCCTCCACCGCCTCACACTCGTAGTCCCACAGATAGAAGTGCATGACGGCGGTCTTGTCGGAAGCCGGAATACATCGAAAAATGTCGTCGGAGACGTAACTTTTATTTGATTATTAATAATTATTAATACGGTCAAATTTGTAGGCTTCCACTTCTTTAAACCCTTAGTCTTGTGTCATCGCTGCTCACCGATCACGTCGCTGCCGGAGTGTTGGGAGAAGGAGGAGCACATACAGAGAAGATGAAAGAACAAAAAAGTTTCGATATAGAAAGAGAAAGTCAACTAGTGAAGTCCATGCAATTACAGCAGCACACTTGGCATAATTATTTTGAAATACAAGACAAGATGTTAATTACCACATCCGTAATAAAGGCATACGCATGCCATTTTTATAGTATCAATACACTATCTCTCCAACTCTCCAACTCCCCAACTCTCTTAAACAGAAAGAAAAACAGAAAAACAAAAACGACGTGTTCCTGGTTCGAATCGAAATCACTCAACCATGGCGGACGAGGCTTCGCATCACGATTTCATTTTTGAGCTCTTCGGAAGCAGTCCATGCAACGATACAGGAGCCGCCAGCGACGAAAATATCTCCGATGCAGCAGCCGCCAACGACGAAAATGTCTCCGATGCAGTAGCCGTCAATGACGAAAATGTCTCCGATGCAGCAAGTGATGAGCAAAACCAAATGCAGGAGGAACAGCAAGAAGAGCAAGATGAAATCTTTGATGAGCAAGTTTCGCAAAACCAAACAGAGGAGGAACAACACGAGCAACGACATACACCGCAAGAAGAAGACGCACAATATGATTTTGGAGCAGATGGCGTGATTAATGAGATGTTGGAGCATGGTCCAAGGCCTGGAATGTTATTTCAAAGTGAGAATGAACTATTCGAATCTTACAGAGCTTATGCTAAGTCTAGAGGATTTGGTATTGCGACAAGAAATCGAAGTGGTGGATCTAAGTATCTTAGTGTAAGGTGTGAAAAAGCACAGGTGCCAGAGGGAAAAAAATTCAGTAAGAGGATGGGATGCGAAGCTCGTATAAATGCAGTACACCAAGGTAACGATGTTTGGCTGATGGGGAAAGTTTTCAACGAGCACAATCATGAACTTGAGCCGGATATGACTGAGTTCATGCCGGCGCATCGGTACTTGTCAAGGTCTCTGAAGAGAGAATTGGAAGCGCATGATAGAGCTGGGCAGAGACTATCTAAGACTATTAGGTTGATGCGAACTAAAGCTGGCGGGGCATCTAATTTGGGGGCAACGGTTAAAGATTGTAGAAATTTTGTCGAAGAGAATCGAAGGTTGAGGCTCGGTAAAGGCGATGCTGTTGCCATCGTAAAGTTTTTCAAGACACTACAAAAGAAGGATAAAGATTTCTTTTATTTGGTTGACATCGACGACGAGGGTAGACTCCGCAACGTAATGTGGATACATCCGCGTAGTAGAGCAGCATACGAGGAGTTTCATGATGTCGTGAGCTTCGATACGACATACCTCGTAAATCAATACAACATGCCATTCGGAAGTGTCGTCGGTGTAAATCATCATCATCACTCTATCCTACTTGGATGTTGCCTTTTGGCGAATGAAACTGCAGAGACATTCAAGTGGTTTTTCTTGAATTGGGTTGAGGCAATAGGAGGAGTTATGCCTACAGCAATCTTGACCGATCAAGATGAAAGTATTAGAATTGCTTTGAGAGAAATCATGCCTCAAACCATCCATCGCTTCTGTATATGGCATATTATAAAGAAGACGGGAGATAAATTCAAGGGCGTTGAAGATTTGGTTGCAGCGAAGGGTGAATTCTACGCAATGGTAAAGGACAGCTCCACCATATCAGAATTTAAATCGAGGTGGGAAGCGTTTAAGGCGAAGCATGGTCTTCAAAATAACAAATGGTTGAAGAAATTGTTTGGTGATAAGGAAAGTTGGGTGCCGGTTTATTCCAATCATATATTCTGGGCTGGTATGTCATCTACTCAAAGAAGTGAGTCCATGCATGCTTTCTTTGATCATTACATTACATATAGGAGCACCTTGACGACGTTCGTAGAGCAATATGAAGTTGCTGTCGCCGAGAAATTTGAAAAGGAGCGTATGGCTCAATATTCGTCAAAGTGGAGACCCATTGTTTGCATTTCGGATTTCAAGTGGGAAAGTCAATTTGCATGTGCATACACTAATAATATCATGCAACTATTGCAGGCTGAAGTTAAAAAGATTTGGAGTTGCAATTTGATGATGTTACCCTCCGTCGTTGTTGCACTCGAGAGGTACGAAATTTTTGAAAAGGGTAAATTAAGTTATGTAGTTGAATATCGTCCCATAGGAGAATATATTCAATGCAATTGTAGAAAATTTGAGAGCAAGGGCATCTTTTGTTGTCACATATTGAAGGTTCTAGTCCATTTAGATATTGAAGTGGTTAATGAAAGGTATATTCTACGGAGGTGGCGGAAGGATGTGTATAGGCCGTATTTTAGTGTTTCTTTCGCAGGTGGGTACCCCCTAATGACAAAAGAGTATCAAAGGTATCAAGAGATGGAAAAGGAATTTCAGTACTGCAGCGACTTGGCAATCGACTCTAATGACAAGATCAATTTTGTCAAAGAAAAGCTTAGAGAAATTACAAGTAAGCTTAAAAGCTGGAATCCAATTACTAGTGCGTCACATGCACGTGATGCCTCTAAAACAGTTGAAAGTGAAAGCGAAGATGTCAACATTTTAGATCCAAAGATGACTCGAGGGAAAGGAAGGCCAAGGGAGAATCGATTCAAGAGATCTCGTGGCACGAAAATGAGGGGTAAAGGTACAGTTTCTAGGGGTCGCTGTGCACAACCTTATGTTTAGTCTTTTCATTTGATATTGGTTGCGGCAACCTTTGTTTAGTTATTATGAATTTGCAGTTTATGCTTTCTGATAGATTATGCTTTTTTGATGTTATTAGCCTCTGATGTTATTTTGGGAGAAGTGATTCCAGTTTATTTGAGTGTTATTTTGTGAGAAGTTGATTCCATTCCAGTTTATTTGAGTGTTAATTTTTTCTGGTAAATTTACTGGACAAAGAAACAATAAAAGACATTCAACGGAAATGAAATATTTATTTATTTCATACATATCAATAGAAAATTAAATACAAGATCATGTCTACAAAAAGTTATCAAAAGAATTAGTAGAAAATATGCATGATCTATAAGCTAATCTAACCAACCATATGAGAAGATCTAAATCACAAGGGAACTAAAACTATCATGCTACCAAAGTACTTAAAAAGTAGTTGAGCTATTCTTCCAACTGTGAGTGATTGCTTTCCTTGATGTATTTCTGCGCATCTGTAGGCAACAAATCTGCGAATATTCAGGTGAGTCCATTAAATATGTACAAAACTATCTGCATTAAGGTACCTTAATAACGAGAGAGAGAGAGAAAATGAACTATATCAAAATTCAAATAAACTATCTGCATTAACATCATAAATTAAGAATCCGAAAGCAGACCCTTCCACCTCTCCCCAATCAAGAAAAGTAAGGCATTAACCTACAATTCATCTTAGCAAGACAAAAAATCATTATATATGTGCGTGTGTGTGTAAGTTTAAGAGATTAAATAAACAACATATCAAATACAAACAGGAACGGAAAGCCCATCTTCTAAAATGTAAGGCATAATACTAATGAAGAATCCAAACCCCCCATAATCATCTCAAATCACAGAATCCACCGCCTAAAAAAAGCAGAAATCTTCTAAAAAAACAATAAAAAATATAGGAAACCCAGCTCCCAGCTAGAAAACGCGGATCAAATTATTAACTTGGTGAAAAACTATGAGGAATACCCGTCAAATATGAATGACTGAAAATCTGCAGAAGGGAGCTTCACCTTAATCATGCGGGGATGCGGTTTCTCTTCTCCTTGACACCGAAAAAAAATGATGTATTGAGAATAGAAAAAATCGTCAAACGAGATTTCTGAAACGAGACAGGGCAAACGGAGCGTGTGCGCATGAGGGGGGGGGGGGGGAGAGAGAGAGAGGAGAGACGGGATGCAGCGGCGCCGCCGCGTGTGTGAACTGAGAGAAGGGAGAGGGAGGCGCCGGCGGGACGGCGCTGGAGTGGAGGAGTCGTGGAGAGGGAGGCCTGGTTTGGGGGGTAAACGGAGCGAAGTTAGGGCTCGAAGTTTTTCAATTTGGGATTTTCTAATTTGAGTCTCTTTTACGCGATTAAGAATTTAAGAAATTTGGAGGGATGGCTTTGGGGCGGGAATAAGATTTTGCCTTTGAATTTTCCGCGATTAAGTCTCCCTCTCTTTTCTTTTAATTTTTCGGATTATTAGAAAAATAAAAAATAAAAATAATAAATTTGATGCACATATATAACGCATGGGTTAACACTTCAAGATACGGTTATATATTATAAATAAAATTCAGCTCATACCCTATATACTTAATAAATTTGATGCACATATATAATTTGATTAATTTCCAAATCAATTTCATCAATTCATTCATATTTGTTTTTTAATTGGTATAGTCAACTTATTAGGATAAAGTTGACCGTTATTACACACTAGTTCATGTCAATGGGAACTACGCTCTTGCATCCAACGAAAACAACTAATCTCGACCACATATACTTATAATAGTATAATTAGATTAAGTTTCAAATCAATTTCATCAATTCATTCGTATTTGTTTTTTAATTGGTATAGTCAACTTATTAGGATAAAGTTGACCGTTACTACACACTAGTTCATGACAATGGGAACTACGCTCTTGCATCCAACGAAAACAACTAATCTCGACCACATATACTTATAATAGTATAATTTGATTAATTTCCAAATCAATTTCATCAATTCATTCATATTTGTTTTTTAATTGGTATAGTCAACTTATTAGGATAAACTTGACCGTTACTACACACTAGTTCATGACAATGGGAACTACGCTCTTGCATCCAACGAAAACAACTAATCTCGACCACATATACTTATAATAGTATAATTAGATTAATTTCCAAATCAATTTCATCAATTCATTCGTATTTGTTTTTTAATTGGTATAGTCAACTTATTAGGATAAAGTTGACCGTTACTACACACTAGTTCATGTCAATGGGAACTACGCTCTTGCATCCAACGAAAACAACTAATCTCGACCACATATACTTATAATAGTATAATTAGATTAAGTTTCAAATCAATTTCATCAATTCATTCGTATTTGTTTTTTAATTGGTATAGTCAACTTATTAGGATAAAGTTGACCGTTACTACACACTAGTTCATGTCAATGGGAACTACGCTCTTGCATCCAACGAAAACAACTAATCTCGACCACATATACTTATAATAGTATAATTTGATTAATTTCCAAATCAATTTCATCAATTCATTCGTATTTGTTTTTTAATTGGTATAGTCAACTTATTAGGATAAAGTTGACCGTTACTACACACTAGTTCATGTCAATGGGAACTACGCTCTTGCATCCAACGAAAACAACTAATCTCAACCACATATACTTATAATAGTATAATTAGATTAAGTTTCAAATCAATTTCATCAATTCATTCGTATTTGTTTTTTAATTGGTATAGTCAACTTATTAGGATAAAGTTGACCATTACTACACACTAGTTCATGACAATGGGAACTACGCTCTTGGATCCAACGAAAACAACTAATCTCGACCACATATACTTATAATAGTATAATTAGATTAATTTTCAAATCAATTTCATCAATTCATTCGTATTTGTTTTTTAATTGGTATAGTCAACTTATTAGGATAAAGTTGACCGTTACTATACACTAGGTCATGTCAATTGTAGCTATTTTTCTTTAGTAATTTAATTTCCTTCTTTTTAAATGGAAAATTTCTATTCTATGCAAATTTGCCTTGTACCTTTACTACTATGTATAGCCTGTAATTGGAGTTTTTTTACACTACAATTTTAATTCAAATTTTCCTCTACTCCTTTGAACCGTTGGATCACTTGGATGTACATTTATACAGGTAATAATTACAACCTCCTTAATTACTTAATTCTAACCCAATAAACAATAGTCTTTATTCTATGCGCATGTATGAGTTGTCGGAAGAGAGAATGTGTAAAGACAAGGTGGATCATTAATACTAAAAATTTAAATTTGAGTAATTTTGATCTTAAAAATAGAAGAACAATAATTTAGAGTAATTTTGACTTATCAACTAATCCGCTAAATATTTTCTTTTCTTGAAATAAATAGTTAATATAAAATAATAACTTTCAGTAATTTATCACAAGCCCTATTTTTGCCCTAATTTTGTTCTCTATCAAGAATTAATTGAGATTTACCTAAGAAACCCTACCAGAAATATTCCCATGCGCGCGGCATTAATGATGTTTGTCTAACGAAGATTTTGTGGCAGCCGAACAGTCATACTTAGCGGTATAAATATATGCAACACCAAGTTCATCTATTCACCCTAAATTCTTCTTCCATAAACACTAAAATTCCAGCTTTCCTTTTCTCTATCATGGTTCGTCCAAAGAAACATACACCCCACAAACTTCTTCGGAAAAGTCCAGAGAAAAAGAAAGAAATTTCGTCTTCACCAAAGCATATCGAAACAACTCCCAAAAAATCTCCTTCCCCGTCTACTTCTAGTCCGCATTCTAGAAAATTCAAGGGGGTTAGGATGATAGAGTGGAAGGTGCCTACTTCTCCGGAAAATCTCACTGTCATGTACCAAAGGGCGAAAGAGGAGAACATTGATCTCAAGAATGAAGTGAAAGAGATGCTGAGTCGTTTGGTGTATTGTTGTGAGACTGAAGTAGTTGCGAACCTACTGTTAGAGAGGGAGCCACTGCTTTCCCTCTACGATATCTTTCTGGATTTGGAGATAGGAGCAGCTGTTGGTGAAGGGGGTGGATCCAAACCCCCTGTGGTGATCGATGTTCCTAGTGACAGTGATGCTTGAGTTTTTAAGCATGTTTAAGTTTTGAAGTATGTTTTCAAGTTTCTAGTGATTCGGTTTTTTTCCTCATGTTGTTGTGTACTTGTTGTTGTTGTTGTACTGCCTTTCAAAGGCCAAATTTTCAAATTAAATGGTCAATGAAATTGTGGCATTTCTGTTACTATCGTAATTGTTTTAATTAAGTTGTTGCAAAATTTTGGCTACTTACACTTGTACATGCAATTTATAATGAGCCCACTTTCATTTGCTGCAAATTTATAATGGGGAGCCCACTTGCACTTGCAATTGTAATTTATGTAAGGGTAGGTAATTTATTGGGAGCCCACTTGCACTTGCAGTTCATTTTTTACACTAATTGCTGAGAAATAAAATTACTTCATTACTTCATTACAGCGTAGGGTTTTGATCTAGTTTTTAAACTAAACTATTTCATTATTTCCCTCTTGCACTTGCAATTCATAATGGGTAAAAAAGCTTAATCCAACTTCAAATTAAATTAATTATCTCGAATAACTCTACTGTGTTATTCTTCTATCATATTGAAAGCAATAACAACAGAAGTTCAATGGCGGCCGTGAGGGACAGGCCGACGGCGAGAAGGAAATGGAAGAAAGAAAGACTGATGAAAGATAAAAAGAGACAGATCAAGAGAGAGGAGAAAGAAAAGAGGGGAAATGGAAGAGTGGAACACAATCGCCGCGTCGTCGCTGCTAGACTAGAGGGTTGGTGGTGGTGACGGTCGGAGAAGGGGAGGGGGAGAGGGAAGAAAAATAGACGAGAGAAAGAGAGGCTCGAGAGAAAAAGGGGACATATGGGGGACGGTGACCGCCGGCGCCGCCGTTGTCGCTGCTAGGTTGGTGGTGGTGACGGTCTAAGAAGAAAAGTGGTGATAGAGAGAAGATTGAGTAGAGGGAGAGAATGCAGAAGGACAGTATATTAATTTCTTTTCTTTTAAAATTAAAATGTGGCGAAAATTGTTTCACTCTTCTAAATCTGGTGAAATTTTGAAATTTGGTGGTGAAGGGTAATTAAGTAAATCATAGTAGATCACTAACTATCACCATTATTTAATGTCATAAGTGATAACTTGAAATTACTAATTTATCCATTTATGTCCGGACATTTATGTCCGAAAAGATTTATTGTTTAGTAAAACCCAGCAGATAATTGATTTACTTGTCATTAGCACATTGCTTGTTTATGAAGTTGCCTATTCTTACTTTGAAAATATTATTTTTGTTGTTCATTATTCGCTCTATTTCCCAGAAGAGGTATGCATAAAAGTATTTTCCTCGAGGATGAATCCTAGAATTCCATCCGTTTTCTGGGTTTGGAAAAGCGCTGATTTTCAAGAACGAGAATCCGGCTGGAAAAGGTGGTCCGGAAGCTTCCTTGCTTGTTTTTACTTTTTATACTCCTGATATAGTTGGTCTATTCGAAAATGGGAAGTCTGTTATTTGGGATGAAATATTTGTGTCAGAAAGGTTAAAGGAAAGAAACAACCGTAATTTTATGTAGCATATGCATGGATTTTTTTTGTGGAACTCGATATCTGATCAGATTTCAAGACTGGAACTTTTATTTTGCAACAACTCTTTGAGCATGGTTTTTTAGATTACAGGGCAAAAATGAGATGGAATGAAGATTTTGGAGTTCCTTTTTTCCTCTGTTTCCAGACTCAATTAATATATAAACTATAATGTGGCTAGTAAATGAACAAGCTTATTGAAAAAGAGGTCTATAAGCATTATTTAATAATATTCTTCCATTTTTTGTACAGTCTAATTGTTCATTCTTTAAATGGAGCAATGAATGAGAGAATGAAGATGCTTTTTCAGCTCATAGTTGACTTATCTCGTTCATCTTCTTTCTATATAATTTTCTTGTTTAGTCATTTTTTTTCTATATAATGTTGAATGTGATTCTGTTTGTGTTTCTATGTACGTCTAAAAAATTTGAAATTTGAGTTGATGTTGTCTGAAAATGAAAATGGTTGTGAAAGGTAAAAAGGATGTTTCTGGTAATCCTATGCTTTTCAAATTTGGGGTGGCTAAGCTTTGGCCTTTTCCCTTGGTGGATTGTCTTTAATTTCCTCTAATGCAAAAGATTATGCTCCCTAAACCAAAACCTTCAATGTCTCCTCGTGGTTATATTTCTCTTTTATTCCAATATTTCCGTAGTCTAATAATCAAATTTAATTTTTTGTTTTGAATTATATATGTCATATATAGGTAAGGGGAGCCAGGCTGATTCAGACACTGGGAATCACTCTTTCTAGGTACCCTAACTTTAATAATTCCACATGATTGACAAATTGTTGTAATTAATTGTATTTTTCTTTTTTGGAAATATGGTTTATCAGTTTATGTTGTAGTTTATAGCATGTAAATTAGTCCTTTAATGATTAATGCATATTCTTATTGATGCAAATAAGGTATGAATTGAGAAACTGTGGATGATAGATAGCTAAAGAGCTAAAGACATTTGTAAGTTTTAGTATTGTGCTCTTTGGTTGTCATGATGTTCCCAACCTCTTGATGTCTTATGTAATTTTTCTTAAACTAGGCACACCGAACTAGCTGATTAAGATATAGCTGCTTCGAATTTTAAGTAGAAATAACTCGCTTGCAGAACTTATTTATCCCAAAGAGTTCCTACTCACAATTTGTGTCAACATCTCCTCTAGTGATGATGGTAGAAGCATCGAAGATAGAGATAGCTTTCTTATTTGTCCATATTTTTCTCTATTATTTATTGTCATAGAAAAGTGGGGAAGTTGCTTCTGTGCATTCAATGTGCATGTATGTGTGTGTTTAGAAAGAGTGAAAGATATGCATTATGTGTAGCACTTGTATTCCTAGTAGCACCAAAATTATCCAACAAATTTTTGATAATATTCTAATTTTGTTTGTCAATGATTGTTATCTGATTCTGTATTTGTATGTGTTGACTATTGTATTTCTGTGGATATCTTAATTGTTTTCTTTATAAAAGTGTGGATGTTGTTTGCATTTGATCTTTTATCTCTTTGGTAATAGACATTGGAGAACTTTTGTTACAGTATTTTTTTTATGTTTTGTTTAAAAGCTATTGGACGACTTTTTGTAGCAAGATAAAGAACTGAGTATATTTGTGGTTGGTTTGATCAGCTATTTTGTATAGACCATGTGATGTTGGGGCCGCAAATGTAATTGATTAGTCTTGGATTGAAAGTTGTAAAAGGATTTGCCGTTTTAGTAGTTTGTAAGTGTTTTCCTCATTGGGTATCTTCTTTTTGGTACAATTCTTGCGTCCTCATTGATGGACAAGCAAGGACGCAAAAGCCTTCTTCTTACAAGCTTTTCTGGAATGATATGATTTAAGTTTAGGACTTTAGATAATGAGCCCTTGCTAAATTTATGACCAAAGTCACCAAAAACAAAATAAACCAAGACGGCCATAATTTACAGCTATTTTAGTGGAACTAGGACGGTAGCCAAGTAGTGGCTAGCGTTACTGCTAGCCACTAAAATCAATAATGACAGCTATTTTACTACTATTGGGACCCCACCCCCTTGAGCCTCATTGGCCATAAAATCTCTAATTACTTCATGATGCTTGTGCCCTTTGTTCCAAATCAATAATGATAGCAAAAACTTGGAAAATTATGAGACTTGAATTTCACCCTGATGGTCCCGATACGAGTTCTGGTGTATGGGGGGAATACACCAAATAAGAATTTTAAAAATAATCCCCTAAAAATTATCACAACCGAGTAAAAGGACTCAGCTGGAATCACAACTGAGTAGGAAAACTCAGCCGTAAGAGTGGTGCTGTGCGGAATGTGGTGGATAAAAATAACTTGTATAAAATAACTCACGCTCAGATGCAAGGTCGGTCAATAACCAAATCAGTTGAGAAAGTAAAAATGCAGATTTGAGTGCTGGTTAGTTGGTCAGTTGGATATGCAATAAATAACTGAACAGAAAACACAAACACACAAAGATTTACGTGGTTTGGAGAGAACTCCTACGTCCACGGGGAGTTGTGAGTCCACACAACTCAGTCCAAGTTCTTTAGGATTGCAACCACAAAGCTTACGCGGGCTTTGCAACCGTTAAGATAAGTTTGCGGGTACTTATCAACCTTACAGATAAGTTTTCGGGTACTTATCAACCTATCTACTCAATTTCGGGAAGAGTAGGATCCTAACAACCTTTTTAGGGGATGTGTGTGAGGGTGGGTTTTCCAACTATAAGCTCAACTAAGGAGTGAGCTAAGATCTAAGCTTGAACAAATGAAGACTCAAACTAAGATTTGAAAACACCAAGACAGATTCTAACACTCTATGAACTCTCAACTAGTGATGTTCTTAAAGATTGATTTCAGTTTAGCTCGTGTGCAAGATATTGTTTTTCTTTTGCTCTTAAGTCTTTTCTCGCACTTGTCTTGTCTTTTGATGAATGAATGAAGGCCTCTATTTATAGGCGGAGAGAATCAACTAGCCGTTGGATGAGCCGTTGATCTCTGTTCTGTGAAAGCGATGGCTTGTCTCTCATCTCTGCAGATTTTCCTGATTTGGCAACTTCTGCTTTCCATCTGAGACAACCTTGTGTTGGGCCAAATGAGGTAATGACAGAACGTCAAACCTTCACGTGACTTCTTTTTTGAATTTCAAATTTCAACCTTAGTCTTTCAACTTTGTTTAGTTGGTTGAGAAGTTTCGGTCTTCATCTGAGTGGTCTTCAGCTGATGTTCTATTTGATCGCTATCTTCATCTGACCTTCTGTCTGAAAAGGAACAGTTGAACCCTCAGCTGCCTTGAACTTCATGTTGTCGATCTATCGGATTGAGTCTTGCAATTGATGTTCCATCTGAACAGTTGGCTTGAATGCTTAGTTGTCTTTCTTACAACTGATGTTCTATATCAGAACAATTGGCTTGAACTCTCAGTTGTCTTTCTTCACATATGATGTTCTATATCTTGAACGCTCAGTTGTCTTTCTCACATCTGATGTTCTATCCGAGTACCGTCATGTTGCCGTCTTCAGCTGGAGACCTGTAAAGATAAAATCTCAACATTGCTCAAACAACGAGCCTAAATACTAACATTAGGATATGGCAACATCTACTCGGTTGGGGTCAGTTGGTTTTGGAATCAATCAAAACTTTTACTAAATTTCCCAACAATTTCCCCCTTTTTAATGATGCCAAAACCCTACTGATTTAAACCCTACTGACCTATCTAAAATCTCAACTAAAATTCTAGACAGTCTATAAGATTAAACATCAAAGGGTTAGCACAGTTATAATATGGTATTGAAATAACTTTGCGATTCAGAGCTTGGACAACTAGAGATTGTACGTTAAGGTGAATCGGATATATGATGAAAGTTTTCATTACAGCTGATGTTTACACAGATAAGCACAAAAAAAAAAAATACATCAGTTGCTCAAAAACTCTAACATGGCTAATACTTCAGCCTATACTTCCCAAAAATCCTGACAAAAATATCTCTTTTTGCATCTGACTCCTTTGAGATATCTATCCCATGTTCCTGACACACTCTTCTGGCTTCAGCTGCAATCTTCGTCCTGTTAGGATTTCTTGTGTCTGGAATAAAAGGAGGGAGATATGCGACCTTCTGAGGAATAGGGACTGTGTTCATATCCAGCTTTGTATCTATCATTGCACGTCTAAACTGGCTGAACATGCCCGGATCCCCAGAGTGCAGCTCGGTCAGGGCTTCCTTGAAGGCTTTCCTCGGATCCTCAGTTGTGTACACCTTTCTGTAGTAGAAATCATTCACAAACTCTTGCTTGAATGATTCCCAATCGTCATTCCATTCAGCTGGCATCCATTTATCAACATGTTTGAAGCGACTTTGAAGCTTGATCTTTCCAGGCAGTCTTTGCTGCTTCACCCTTGCTTCAGCCTTCACTTGGTGTTTCTCAATTCGTCGTCGGCTGCGGGATGCAACATTCCTATCCAAGTTGTTGGTAACCTTGGCAAGCTCTTCTTCAAACTTGTTGACTCTCGAAGCTTGGTTGGTTGCAAACTTCTTGATCCATTCAGGATTCATATAGTCTTTCTCTGGAACATCCATAGCCTTAGCAGCAGCAACACACTCTTCGGTTGTGATACCGTCGAGTTCAGCATCGAGCTCGGCTGCAATCTCGGCTATGGAGTTGTAGGAAACTCCATACTCTTTCGCTTGTTCCATGTCCTTCGCCATTTCATCTCCTCCGACAACAATAGATTTCAGCATTTGTTGTTTCTTGTCGGTTGACTTCTTCTTCTGAGCTTTCTTCTTCGGCTGGGACTTCTTCAGCTGGGACTTCTTCAGCTAAGATTCTTTTCCAGCTGGTATCTCTTCTTCAGCTTCTTGGCTCTCATCTTCCCGGGTCTCATCTTTCTGCATCTCATCTTCCCCCTTTTTGGCATCAGCAACAAGGCTTGCAATTGAGCCATCCAGAGAAGTGAGTTTCAGTTCAGCTTGCTGAATCCGGTCGAAGAGTTCATCAACTGCACACTCCACATCAACCTTCTTCGCCAGTTCCTTGTCACGGCACTCTTCATCAGCTTTCTTCATGGAGGCAAAGGTTTCAGTGACTTCAGTCTGGAAAGCGACGAACTCAGCCCATCTGGATTCAAATCGAGAGTCCCATTCTTCGTCTTGCGTTTGTTGAGATTTGGCAAGATTTGATTCAGAAATGGACTTGAGCACGTTCAGTTCGGATTTTATTCCCAGAACTGATGTCTTCAGATCGGTGAGGTCCTTGTTGGTTGATGTTGAAAGATCATCCAACTTTATCTTCAGCGCATCACTCTCTTCGTGCAGCTTCTTGTGCTTTTCGTCCTGAGCTGATCTTCTTTGTTGAGCTGGATGTTGGCAAGCATCTCCTTCCTCAGCTGATTGACTCTATCAGCTATCAGCTCGCAAATTTCATCTGTGGAGGGAGCTGGCTGATCAGCTGGAGCTTGTTGTTCAGCTGGTGCTGGCTGTTCAACAGTAACCATGGCTTGGCGATTGGCCAGGTACTGTTGAAGTTCTTCCTCTTCCTGCTTGGCTGCTGCTGCAGCTGTATCAAGATCATCTACAAAATCAGCAGACTTGGTCAGCATGTTGTCCAGGAAATTGACACAGTCTTGTTCAGCCGTCTCCCTTGTGTCTCTTCCTTCTGCCTTGCTGATATCCAGTCGGCGAGTCAGCAGAGCGATCTTATTGTTGTATGCAACCTCCAGGTTGGTGTAGTTGAAGTAGTCCCTTATTCGCGACTCATCTGCCTTGAGCTGGTTCCAGCTGTGTATGCGGATGGTATCTTCCTTAACATACCAGTGGCTGAAGATAATGTTGAACTGATATAACAGCTCAGTTCCAAGCGTAGCAAAAGTCGGCATGTCGCGCGCCTCAAGAAAGATCCCGATTAGCTTCTGAAAGCAGTAGGCCAGCTTGCCTTCATGTTCCAGCGCGACAGCTTGACGATCAACCTCTTCGTCAATGGGGGAGGGAGAGAGATTTTCATACGGAATTGGTTCAAGGGTTTCCTCAACATTGGCCAGAGAAGTGGTCTCAATGTTGGCATCGAGCGAGGAGCTCGGAATTCCTGGCTGGGTAGGGATGTTGGCATCAAGAGGTTCCTCAACATTGACCGAAGAAATGGTCACAATGTTGGCATCGAGCAGGGAGCTCGGAATTTCTTGATGTGTGTCGGTTGAGGGGATCTCTTTGGACTGTACGGCATCAGCTCCTACCGTGGGGGAGGTTGGAATATCTTCAGATGCCTTGGATGAAGAAGATGCATCCGAGGAGATGTTTGGCTCATCTTCTGGTTCAGTTTCCATCTCTTCCATCTCATTTGTTCCACCTGCGCGAGGAACAATCTCGAAGGCATCCTTGTCAACTGAGTGACTCGACTCAGATGGCTCCTCAGCTGGTGTTTCCTCAGCTGGTGCCTCCTCAGCTGGTGCCTCCTCAGCTGGTATTGCAACTGACTTCTTGATCCGAACCCTCAATTTCTTTTTAACTGGCTCCTTTTCTTTATCCTGATCTGACTCATCCCTGAGTCGGCGTGCTGCTGTTGATTTGGAAGAGCGGCCGACAGCTGGAGGCAGCTTCTCAGCTGTATCTTTCTCTTCAGCTGATTTCACAGCTTCACTTTTCTCTTTCGGAGTGACACTCCTAATCACATCCTAAGCCTTCTTGGCTGTTGGGAACAGCATCTGCCTCTTGACTGGAGTCTCCTCACAGTCTTCCCACACCATGTTCTGATCCTTTGTTGCGAGAAGGATCAGGGCAGATATCTTGACTCCGAAGTTGAGAGTTCCCTTAACACTCAACAACTTCTCTCCAGAGTCAGCTGTGGTTTCTGTAATCTTCTGCTTCTCCATCATCAATTGGTGTTCGAAGTATTTGAACCAGTTGACGTTGTGCTTGTGCTTGTGCTCTAAAGCAATCAGTTGCTTGAGCTTTGGTCAGTTGATGTCTCCGAAGGCTCCGCTGTATCCGAAGATGACTTTGGATACAACATCGAACAAAAGTCGATGCTCGGGCTTCAACTTCGTTCGCTGCATGTTGCTCCTCAATTTTTCTGCTGTGATGAGAGCATTCTCAAGAAATTGATCGGCATCTGCATCGGTGATGTTCTCGACGGTGTCCGTGGCGGTGAGATTTGGTGGAATGATGGAGCGTAGAATATCGGAGACTGGAATGGAGGCGGTGACACGGCGGATCGTTCTGGGAGGGACGTCGCGCTGTCGACAAGATACTTCTGACACGAGACCATTTCGGCTGTCGATGGGAGATTTCAGGTTCAGATAGAATTTTCCGACCTGTCGCCTGAAAAGGTGAGTGGGGAAGAGCGTCGCCCACTTGAGAAGGCCGTTTTTCCTGAGAAGATCGGCGATGGGGGATAACACCGGTGAGTCCAGAGCATCTTCTGATAGAATCTGCTCGAAGTGAGTTTTGGAGAGCATCATGTCGAAGGATTCTTCGTATGATGACGGGACAAGGGCTGGTCCAGAAGATGCCATCTTCTTTCCTTGCGAAGAAGCTTTTGGTGCCATTTAGTATTGCTGTGAAGTTTATATATAGAGAGAAGAAAAGGACTTGCAGAAAATGGTGAGACAGAATTAGAGACGATGATGAACAGTTACTGCAGATAAACACAAGTGTAGAAGGTAAGAAACCACTTCCTGATTTTCCGCCTTTTATAGGTTAGTGGGTCGATTGAAATCGACGGCCAGGGTTGAATGGCGCGAATCCATCAACGGCTGAGATCTCGCGATTGTTGACTAGCTTTGACTAACGTTGAATTCCGATTTCCAATACGCGCGAGTGAGAAGGTAAACTGTTTTCATGTCAGCCCAGTCGCACTATAAAGTAAGGCTATTGATGTTCAGCCGTACTTTACATTAAATGCGCTATGATGGCTATTTTAATCTAATTGACATGCTCAGGAATGTTTGAATTTATTTCAAACATTCTCATTTAAGACATAAACACCTTCAGCCATAAATGATACCTGCCAGCTGATGTCGGAATCAGCTGTGTTCCAATATTGCGGCATACCATCAGCTGACTCGAGTTCGTCTGTTCAGCTGACGTCTGATGTCTTCGGATGGCGATCCGTATCTGAGATTCCTCCTTCATCTGAGCTTCCCCCTCAGATGGATATCTATCTCTTCAGCTCGGCTGACTCCTAATCTGATGGATCCAACAATCCAAGTAGATCGCATAACATCTTGAATCGTGCTTCGGCTAGAGGTTTGGTGAAAATATCGGCTCTCTGAATCTCAGTTGGAATCTTCTCCACAGATACGTCCTTCTTCTCAATATGATCTCGGATAAAATGATGTCGGATGTCAATGTGCTTCGTCCGAGAATGGTGAACAGGATTCAAAGAGATAGCAATGGCACTTGAGCTATCACAATGGATGGGAACCTTTCCACTTGCGACTTCATAATCTCTCAGCTGTTGCTTGAACCACAACACTTGCATGCAACAACTACCGGCAGACATGTACTCTGACTCGGTTGTAGAAGTGGCAACACATGCTTGTTTCTTGGAAAACCATGAAACTAGCTTGCTTCCCATGAACTGACAGTGTCTAGATGTGGACTTCTTGTCCAACCGATCTCCGGCTAGATCCACATCTGAGTATCCGGACAGTTGGATATTGTCGTCAGTTGGGTACCACAATCCAACATTAACAGTACCCTTCAGATACTTAATAATGTTCTTTGCTGCCAACATGTGTGCTTCCTTCGGCTGAACTTGGAACCGAGCACACACTCCAACCGCGTAAGATATGTCTGGCCGACTGGCGGTTAGATATAGCAAAGAACCGATAATCCCTCTATACTTACTGGCATCCACGAGTTTTCCCTCAAATCCTGGTTCAATCTTCCAGTTAGTATTCATCGGGATCCGTGTTGTTTTACTTGACTGCAAACCGAACTTCGCAATGAGCTCCTTTGTATATTTGGACTGATTAATAAAAATTCCTTTTGATGACTGCTTCACCTGTAGCCCAAGAAAATAGTTCATCTCGCCCATCATCGACATCTCGAATTTCTCCTTCATGAGAGTTGAGAATTTCTCGCACAGCTCCTCCGACTTGGAACCGAATATAATGTCGTCGACATAGATTTGCACGACAAGTATATCTCCTTCAACTTTTATGGTGAACAGTGTTTTGTCAACTGATCCTCGTTTGAACCCCGAGTTCAGAAGAAAACCACATAGAGTGTCTTACCATGCCCTAGGTGTCTGCTTCAATCCATAAATCGCTTTCTTCAACTTATACACTCTTCCATCTCCAGTCTCAAAACTGGGAGGCTGTTCAACATAAACATCTTCCTTGATATCACCGTTGAGGAAGACACACTTCACATCCATCTAATAAACCTTGAATTTGTGAAATGCGTCATAGGCTAGAAAAATTCTGATGGTTTCCAACCTTGCAACAGGCGCGAAGGAGTCCCGAAATCAATTCCTCTTGTTGGCAATATCCCTGAGCTACCAACCTTGCCTTGTTCCTTACGATGAATCCAATGGCGTTTTTCTTGTTCTTGAAAATCCATTTTAGTCCAATGACTTTAACACCATTTAGTCTTTCTACCAACTCCCATACACAGTTGCGTAGAAATTCATTCAGCTCTTCGTACATGGCTGTTGTCCAATGAACACAGTTGAGAGCTGCCACAATATTCTTCGGTTCTGGCACATCAACTACGAAACATGAAATCGTGGCAACATCTCTTGCTTGTTCGAACTCCTCAAGAACTGCCAACTCCTCAGCATATTGAGCGTAAGTGTTGGAGTCTTTCTCAGCTGAGTCTGGATTTGCAACTCTGCTCCTAGTACGCACACCTTTGGCTGAATCTCCAATGATGTTGTCCTTGGAATGATCTTCATACCATCTCTTGTTGCGTTTTCCTTTTTCTTCCAACAGTGGCTGTTCCGTGATTTCAACTGATGGGATAACCTGAGCTGTGGGAGATGCTGGGATCTTCAGAACTGGTGATTTATCAGTTGGGGAGTCTGGATCCTCAACATGAACAATATTTTGAACCAGACTCGGTTGGGCTTTGACCTCAGCTGAAGTTCCCACTTGAGATGAGCTGGGGTCCTCACATTCATCTTCAGAGGAACAAGGATCATCATCTTTGGTTGCCCATACCAATGGTTCAGCTAGATTCTTCTACCTTAGAACTTGCGATCTGGTGAGAGCTGGTGGAACATGTGGATCAGCTTGTTGTCCCTTAGCCTGTTCCCTGCACTCAAAAGTAGATTCATCAAAACTAACATGAGGTGTTATCTCCACAACTCTATAAGCCTTGAACCGAGCGGCATATCCGAGAAATATGCCCTTCGAAGCCTTGGCGTCAAAAGTTTTTAACTGAGTCTTCCCATTGTTGTGAATATAACACTTAGAACCAAAAACGCGAAAATATGAAATATCAGGCTTCCTGCGTCTCCATAGCTCATATGGAGTCTTTCCCAACCGCTTGGTTAGAAGAGACCGGTTCTGGGTGTAGCAAGCTGTGTTGATTGCCTTAGCCCAAAATCTCTTTGGCAGAGCTGAGCTTGTCAACATGGATGTTGCAGCATCCTTCAGCATTCGGTTCCTTCGCTCGGTTACTCCATTCTGTTGTGGAGTACGCGCAACCGATGTTTGATGAGTGATTCCGTGCTTCTCGCAGTATTCGAAGATGGTTTCATTGAGGAACTCGGTTCCACGGTCTGATCGGATAGAAATGATTTTCATCTTTTGTTGGTTAGATATTCGATCCATCAACTTGGGTAGCTCATCTCGGGTTTCACTCTTGTGACGCATGAAAATGGTCCACATGTACCTAGAGAAATCATCAGCTGTAACTGGCCCGAAGAGATCCATATGGATCAGCTGTAATACTCGGTCGGTTGAGGGAATCGTTTTCAACCGAAAGGAGGATCTAGCGAGCTTTCCCAGCTGACATGCACTGCAGATATGTGTTGTTGAAAACACACGGTTAGGAATATCCTTTGCATGTTCCTGTCTCGCAAGTCGGTTCATTGTCTTGAAATTTAGATGGTTGAGTCTTTTGTGCCACAGCCAGCTCACATCTGAACTGCTCTTCGATAACAGACAGGTGTCAGGAGGACTACTATTCCAATCTGCATAGTAGACATTCCCGGTTGGGGATCGATTTTCCAACAATATGACTTGCTTTGAACTAATATTTTTGACCCTGCAGCCCTGTGCATCAAACTTGACAGAGAAACCATTATCACAGAACTGGCAAATGGAGAGCAAGTTATGCTTCAATCCATCAACATATGAAACATTGGGAATAGACACGAGATTGGTTTCAAGGATACCGTAGCCTTTGGTGTGACCTTTTGAGTTGTCACCAAAGGTAACTGATGGTCCTTCCTTCTCCACGAAACTTCCAAGCAAATCCCTTAGATTTGTCATGTGTTTCTAGCATCCACTATCCATCACCCACAAGGTATGTGATGCTTTATTCTTCCTCAGCTGTTCCTCCTGCTCCTGCACAGAGAAACACGCTTAGGTCCCCAATTTTAGTTGGGTCCTGGAGGGTTAGAACCAGTTCCCCCTTGAACTGTGGGTCGCTTTTCCCTGTAGATTCGGATAGATTTGTCATTCCACATTATCTTTCCTTCTCCATCAACTATAACAACACCTCGGTCATCCTTAGGCTTGTTGTTATTATTGACATTCTGATTCTTGGGAGGAGATTGATTTCTCCCATTGTGGGTTTTATGAGGAGAGGCGTTCCCCCTATTTTGCTAACGTTTCTGACCCTGTTGGTTTTGCCTTTGAGATCGGACGCCATTGTGGAATCTTTGTGGCTGGGTCTGATTCCATTTTCCTGACTGTCGACGACAGCTGTTCATGCCATGTTATTGATTCATGTTCTGGCATGAATATCTCCACCTGTTGGAACTATTCCACATTGGTTGACTCTGATTGAACCTCTGGTTGTTCTGATGATGGAACCGATGTTGATTCTGATGGTTGAAACCCTGTTGGTTCGGTTGATTCCATCTCTTCTGAAATCGGTTCAGAGGTTGGTTCTGAGGTCGGTTCAGAGGTCGGTTCTGTGGTCGGTTCTGATTGTATTTCTGACGTCTCTGGTTCCTCTTCTGAGTCTTGGAACATTCCCCCTCGGTTGTTATCCCAACCGATGAATTCTTCAGTTCTCCAACCACAGCTCACTTTTCTTTGTCAGCTGTAGTTTCCTTAGCTGGTTGTTCTTGCTGTGACGTGGAGGTTGGATTAAGTTGGGGAGTTGCAGATTCAACCGTATTTGGTTTGGCAACCGTGATATCCACAACCTTGACAAAGGTTGCGGGTGGAATTCCAGTGTCCTTGACCATGTCGTAACCGAGTCCAGACACGTCATCCATCTGTCGTTGGTAATTGATAAGATTCTTGATGATTTTGGATGATTGATATAGCTTTATCAGGTTGTCCTTCTCAGTTTGCAAATCTTTGAGAAGAACATCTATATGCTCGGTCTGTACGTCTGACTTCTTCATCAGCTGGTCGATCTGAGCCTCTTGCTTTTTCAACTGATCATGTTGCTCCTTGATCTGCTCCTTCAACTCCTCATTGGTTGGAGCCTTAGTTCGGTTGGCCTCATTCAGTTGACTTTTGAAATCATCAATCTCTTCGATTTGACTTTTAATCATATCGTCCTTTTCGGTTAAGGATTCTTTAAGTCTGGCAAACTGTTCTTGAAGATTCTTAAACTCAACCGATTGCTGATGCAATTCCTCACTGAGTTCTAGGAAGTTACCCCAAGAGGGTTCCAACTCTTCATCTACTGATTCCTGCATGTTAGTAGCATTAGAAGAATTTAAATTAACTGGACTAGAATGTACCTCAGCATCATCCTGGTCAGTTTCAATTGCCATGAGACATTGATCCTGTCCGATAGTGTTGTTGGTGGAAGTCAGCTCGTCCTCATCTTCGGTGTCGGTGAAGATGTCCATGTCGTCAGCTGCTTCTTCTGCAACCATAGCCTTGTTCTTTGTATTTTGTTTGGCCCTCAACGCTTCTCTGTCTTTCTTCGAAAGATCTGGACAATCAGCTTTGAAGTGTTCTCTTTGCCGCATTCAAAGCAACTGTTGGTCACATGCTTTGAGTTATCTCGAGTTCGGTTGGATTTATAGAACCGTTTGTATTTTCCGAACCGAGTATCCATGTCAGCTAGCTTCTTTGACAAGGCGGCTATACTCTGTTGCAGCTGGTAGGGCTTGTAATACTTTGAGATTCATTTCTCTCAATGTATATTTTCCTCGTCGGATAGACTGAATCCTTCGGATGATATCCATGAACCGAAGCTCCAACTGATCAATGTTTTCATCAACTCTTAGACAGAAGTTGTCAAAATCTTGACAAACATGGGAGAACTTGTTCTCCTTAGTTTCATCACTCCCTTCACTAAGAAATGCCAAAATATCCCACATTTCCTTAGCTGTGTTGCACTCTTCTATCCATGGAAGATAGTCTTGTCCAACTGTGGACATAATAGTGCTCTGAGCCCAGATATCCAGCTGGCTCACTTTTGCTTCCTCAGGAGTGAAGTCTTCTGGCTTTTTCTCAACCATCACCTCAGTTGCATCCCCATCATTGGGATTTGTAGGAGTGCGAATAACCTTTTCCATGATGGTGATTGGTCCAGATGTAATCACTTGTTGCATTCGATGATGCTTGGACAGCAGAATCTTCTTCATCCGAGTCTTCCAGGATGTATAGTTTACAACCGAGAACATGACAACTAACATCCATCTGCACACAACAAACAGACAACAAATGCAAGCAGATATGCACTAGCGTGAAAAAGATCTATTCAGTTGATCACTGAAGAAAAACACCTCGATTCACACCTCGTGAAACAGAGTCAGCAGTCTTTTGAACCACTGCTCTGATACCACTTGATGGTCCCGATACGAGTTCTGGTGTATAGGGGGGGGGGGAATACACCAGATAAGAATTTTAAAAACAACCCCCTGAAAATTATCACAACCGAGTAAAAGGACTCAGCTGGAATCACAACTGAGTAGGAAAACTCAGCTGTAAGAGTGGTGCTGTGCGGAATGTGGTGGATAAAAATAACTCGTATAAAATAACTCACGCTCAGATTCAAGGTCGGTCAATAACCAAATCAGTTGAGAAAGTAAAAATGCAGATTTGAGTGCTGGTTAGTTGGTCAGTTGGATATGCAATAAATAACTGAACAGAAAACACAAACACACAAAGATTTACGCGGTTCAGAGAGAACTCCTACGTCCACGAGGAGTTGTGAATCCACACAACTCAGTCCAAGTTCTTTAGGACTGCTACCACAAAGCTTACGCGGGCTTTGCAACCGTTAAGATAAGTTTGCGGGTACTTATCAACCTTACAGATAAGTTTACGGGTACTTAACAACCAATCTACTCAATTTCGGGAAGAGTAGGATCCTAACAACCTTTTTAGGGGATGTGTGTGAGGGTGGGTTGTCCAACTATAAGCTCGAACTAAGGAGTGAGCTAAGATCTAAACTTGAACAAATGAAGACTCAAACTAAGATTTGAAAACACCAAGACAGATTCTAACACTCTATGAACTCTCAACTAGTGATGTTCTTAGAGATTGATTTCAGTTTAGCTCGTGTGCAGGATATTGTCTTTCTTTTGCTCTTAAGTTTTTTCTCGCACTTGTCTTGTCTTTTGATGAATGAATGAAGGCCTCTATTTATAGGCGAAGAGAATCAACTAGCCGTTGGATGAGCCGTTGATCTCTGTTCTGTGAAAACGATGGCTTGTCTCTCATCTCTGCAGATTTTTCCGATTTGGCAACTGTGAACTTCTGCTTTCCATCTGAGACAACCTTGTGTTGGGCCAAATGAGGTAATGACAGAACGTCAAACCTTCACGTGACTTCCTTTTTGAATTTCAAATTTCAACCTTAGTCTTTCAACCTTGTTTAGTTGGTTGAGAAGTTTTGGTCTTCATCTAAGTGGTCTTCAGCTGATGTTCTATGTGATCGCTATCTTCATTTGACCTAGAACAGTTGAACCCTCAGCTGCCTTGAAAAATCTTGTTGTCGATCTATCGGATTGAGTCTTGCAACTGATGTTCCATCTGAACAGTTGACTTGAATGCTCAGTTGTCTTTCTTACAATTGATGTTGTATATCAGAACATTTGGCTTGAACGCTCAGTTGTCTTTCTTCACATCTGATATTCTATATCTTGAACGCTCAGTTATCTTTCTCACATCTGATGTTCTATCCGAGTACCGTCATGTTGACGTCTTTAGCTGGAGAACTGTAAAGATAAAATCTTAACATTGCTCAAACGGCGAGCCTAAATACTAACATTAGGATCTGGCAACATCTACTCGGTTGGGGTCAGTTGGTTTTGGAATCAATCAAAACTTTTACTAAATTTTCCAACACACCCAATCGAAGTTCTCTCTGGATATTGTATGTATTCTAAATATCCTATTCAAATTCTTTTTTTTTTTTTTTTGCCTCTCATACTACAAGGGATCTTTGCATCTAGAATCAGAGCAAAAGCAGTTGCAATATCTTTGGGCATGCATTGGCTAAGTAAAATCTTGAGGAAATGTTTCCGACTCTTTTTCTAATTATTTTATTTATTCCATAATCTCATAGCAGCATGTGCCTCCTCTAACTCTAAATAAAAAAAATTGGCGTTTAAGTATAGGAGTTGAGCACCTCATGTAGCCATTCCACATTTTCGTGTATGTAGGCTGACTTAAATTAGTTGTGTCATGGCAACGAGGTGATTTTTGCTAATATGCTGAGTTCCTAAGAAGACTAGAAGTGAAAGGATACGTTGGTAAATGATGCATTTTTATATGCATAAAGTAGATTGGGGTCGTTTCTTCCACGTTTAAAGAGAAAACCTTTTAACTTAGCGCGATATATAGTGCCCAGAGGTGTATTTTTTGTGTCGCACACGATCTCTGTCAACTCAATATCTATTTTGTAGGACTCACCTTGTGTTTAACTATATATTTATCCAAGTATATATGTCAACTTGTGTGAAATAAATTGTCGATCCTGTCACCTGATTCATCCATTCTAGAATATAATCTTGATTTTTATGCGGTCATCACTAGGTATTTTATCTATTACTTGTAAATAAACTATATTTTCTCTCTTAAGTAGATATTCAATTTTGTCATTGGCTTCTACTTCTTGAGTGTTGTAAATAAGTTTGGAATCAGTACAGTGTACCTGGGATTTGGTTCTGTGTGTCTTGTTGTGGTTATGTACATAATAGGTAACATCAAGACAAAAGGGTTCTCCTTGAAGGAAACAGAACGCTCCTTGAGTCCAGCTATTTGAGACAATTTTGTAGCATCTGAAACATTTGGCTGCATCAAGTTTCTCTCTTTTATGGAAGTGCAATTGGAGCGGGGAACAGCAAGTTTCTCTTACATTTCCAATGATACTATGCTATATTTTTTTGGGGGGTTGTAATCTAATGTGTCAAATTATGTTTTTGTACTAAAGTTCATGTTCTCAAGTGCAGGTTCTAAAATCTAATACATGAGTCATCTCAAAAGGTAAAAAAATGAAGATCGAATACAAGACAGAACTTTAATAGACTCATAACTTTAATCTAAGATTCCTTACATTATTGAACAAAATTTACAAATATAATATGAATTGAAACAATCACAAGCATAATAACATGTCCATTGCGAGATTACAACAATCGATAGAATTTAAGTGTTGAAGGTTAGAGAGCGACATTTCTCTGCCTTGAACAGAGAACAACTCGAGGAGGTCATATTCATCTTAATTCAACCTAAATAATCACAAGACAAACGGACTCTTAAGCATTGGAAACTTGGACTGTTCATAGAGGTCCATAATCCACTTAAATAATCACAGGGAATGAAAGATCTTGCTGCTACCAAAAAGGCATATTCATCGATGGCTGGATATGGTCTTGTCTCATCAAACTTTTCGATTAGTCTGCTATTCAATTTGCAATGCCTAATCTCCCTTTACCATTAGTTGAACACTATGCGACCAGCTAGAAAGGTCAAAAACACCATCTACCATCTAAGAAGTGAGCTGAAGAAAATTTACTTCAATAATCAACTCGATCTGCAACATCCTTCTCCCTTAAAACCCGATCACATTTAAAGCAACACGAGGTTCGTATAAAATTTGTGGTGGCATCTTCACATGTTGGATTTCTCACCCTCCTCTCTTTTATGGCAGACCTAAATAACATGTAAATATGAGCTTTTAGATTAAGTAAATCATGTCAAACACAGAGAAGTCAACAGACTATCAAACCATGATGGTAGAGATACTTTTATTTCATTTACCAGTATCAACTTCCTGTTCCAGTTGTTAGATTCATAAAAATAGATATATACAAGTGAACAAGAGAGAGAAAGTTACCCCCAATACATTTTCTGGCGCATTTTTGCTGCTGCATTTGTTCTTACTTTATCTAGTTCAGAAGATAAGTTCCTTCTCCGTCTTTTATTTCTAAAACACTGCTAGAATCCGCAGTAGGTTTACTTGATTTTTGGTCAGCGCATTCTTGAATTTCATTAGCCATCTTGTTGGACTTCTGTTTCCCATTAGGTTCTGCACATCTTCAACAACCATTCAAAAAAACAACACAGTGATGGAAGCATAAAATGATTCTACACCTATTTCCCTCTTATATATTTTAGATTTTGCTTTGGTTTGTAAATAAACGCCTCCTGCACAATTCCTAATAATAAACAAGACAACGAAAAGTCAATTGGTCACAAATCAAAACGAAAGATCAATTTTCTTGACTCAGGAACAATCAGAATTGGTAACAAATAAAAAAACCAAAGTAAGAACCAAAGAAGTGAAAACGAATTGACTCTGTTCAATTTCTTCAATTTAGATTCATCTTAATACTCACAAGAGGTAAGCAAAGCATTGATTTACAACAACTGCATCTCTTTCAAATAATAGTAAGTCAATAATTTCCGATGCTCATTCTTATGAAATTGAACGTGAATATTTAGAGGAGAAATTATCATGCAATTAATCATTAAAATTTTAAAACCGAAAAAAAAAAAAATCATCCCACGATCAACACAAAAGGAAAAAAATCAATTTTATGTTTGAGAAGCATGAATGAACGTATATCGATCAAATAAAACCAAATCGATCCATTTTAGGGTTTATATTCCTTGAGTTCCAGTACATATATAAAAACTGAAGATGTGAAAGGAGAAAATCGTCTGAAACCTGAAATTTAGAGAGCTTCGATTCAGTAACTCCTCCACCTTTGGGCTTGAAATCGGGGCACAAAGTAGCCGCTGAGGGCCTGAGGCTATAACTGCTTCTCTGCGTCGGAGGGTGGAGTAAGAAGCGCCAACACTATGCATTCTAGAGTTTTTGTTTGTGAGAGGGATATTTTTGAGTAAAGAGAGGGAAAGTGAATTGCATTGTAGAGTTTTTGTATGTGAGAGGGATATATTTGAGTAAAGAGGGAAAATGAATCTTTTGGAGGGAAAATTGAAATATTTCAAATTTTATGTTTTAACATTATTTTAAACATGTTTAATTGACTAATCTCTATAATATTTGTGACATTTTTTTAATTAAATTTGAAAGAGTCATGAAGTATAAATTAATTAACGAAATGGTTATTTAATTAATGGAATATATCATGGTATCTTATCTCTTTGATTATTTGTGAGTAAGAAAAGCAGTGTTTTGATAAATTAACAAAAATTAATAAATATAGGCGCTCAATCAGTATAAGACTATGGGCAGCGGCGAGCTCCAAGGTGGAGCTCGCATGCTATTCTTGTGGGCCCCCAGCGCTCATGGATTTTGAGTTGCATTGGTGAGCTCCAAAATAAAAGCTCGCTCCTTTTTTTGAGAGCAATCAGGCGCTGACAATCGGCGGTGGGTTGCCGCTGCTGGAGCTGCCGACGATCGACTTCCAAAGGGTGCAGAGCGGCGGAGAAGGGCAGTGCGAGGTGGTGGAGACAATCCAAAAGGCAGCACAAGAGGCCGCCGCTGCTGGAGCTGCCGATGATCGACTTCCAAGGGATGCAGAGCGGCGGAGAAAGGCGGTGCGAGGTGGTGGAGACAATCCGGAAGGCGGCACAAGAGGCCGCCGCTGCTGGAGCTGCCGACGATCGACTTCCAAGAGGTGCAGAGCGGCGAAGAAGGGAGGCGCGAGGTGGTGGAGACAATCCGAAAGGCTGCACAAGAGTGGGGCTTCTTCCGCATAGTGAACCACGACATCCCACTGGAGACGATGGACGCCATGCTAGCGGCGGTGAAGCGCTTCCACGAGCTCCCCCACCACGAGAAAATCCCGTTCTACACCACCGACATAAGGAGGAGCGTGAAGTTCAACAACATTATTCCGGCTAGAGAAAACGACGCCGCTTGCTGGAGGGATGTGTTGAGCTTCACCAGTGGTCACCATGTGGCCTTGCGAGCGCCCGAGCTCAGGCTCGCTCACTTGAGCGTGCGCTCGCAAGCTCCACGCTCCGCAATGGCTTGTGAGCATGATGGGAGAGCTCGCTGGGATAGCGAGCGCGCTCGCACGCGCGCTGCTACACATAGCCTAACCAATTGTCATAGTCTCAAATTATTCATTAGTTCATTTATGAGTAAGATGATTAGTGTTTCGACAAATGAAAGAAATTGGTGGTTATTAAGTGGAACTAATCATCCGAATCTCAGTCTATTGATTACTTGTGAGCGGGATGTTTAATATTTCGATAAATTAACACGAGCTAATGAAATCGGTGTTCAGTTACTGGAACTAGTTATCATAATATCAATTTATTGATTACTTATGAGAATTATTTTTCGATTAATTAAAACAAAATGGAAAACAATGTTCAATTAGTGTAACTAATCGACGTAATGACAATTTGTTGGTTACTTGTGAGCAATATGAGAATTATTTTGATAAATTCATTTATAAACTTAACAAAAAATAATATAACTTAGTGCAAGTGTGGAACTAATCATTGTGATTCCAATAGGTTGATTTTTTGTGATTGCTATTATTTATTTCGATAAATTAACACAAATTATAGAGAACAATGTTCAATTAGTCGAACTAATCGACGTAATGTCAATTTGTTGGTTACTTATGAGTAAGATGATTTTTTTTTCGATAAATTCATTTATAAACTTAACAGAAAATAATACTCCCTCCGTTCATAAAGAAGTGCCCCATTTTAGTCTGGGCACGTGTTTTAAGAAAGCTGGTAAATTTGGTTTTAGTGGGGTAAAAGTAGGATAGTAGGGGTAGTGATAATCACATTGTTTGATTTGTTAATCTTTCATTGTCCTTTTGTTGTTCAACATTTTAAAATACTTGAAGACATTAACCGATATTAATGTAATAAGGGCTGCATTTTTTAATTTGATTGCATAATTTTATTTTATTTTTCGATATTAAGGCTGCATTTTTTTTGGGGCAGAAATGGATTTAATGAATAAATTAAGCACATGATTTTCTATACATGTATCAACGTAATGTGTATGGCAGGAACATGAGTAAATACTGAAAGCTGAATAAATTAAGGAAAATGGCTGCAAAAACTAAAGTGAAATTAAGGAGGGAAATTTGGAGCAAAAACCAACCTTTCATTAATTGCATTGTCCAATAAAAACACTGATGTAATCAAAACTCATTGGAGGGAATTTCAAATCACACCTACCCTCCAAAAACAACAATAAATACAAGCTGGCTAAGAGTATTCATTCATTACAACTAAAGTTATCATAAATACAAGATCTCTCTAAGCAATGTCATCACCAAATAGTAAGCCAAATCTATCTAATGAGAAAAGAAACTGCATCGGGTAGTGGTTGTTATAGCACAACAAAGATGGAATTCTGGCACATGGAGCGAAAAAGGAGGCCGCACAAAAATTCCAAGTGGATCCAAAGACAATTTGGCGCGTTTGGAAAGCAGTAGTTGCCCAACAAGCTTTTGGTAAACCTATTCAGCTGAAGTCAATGAAGAAATGATCAAAACATGCAGATAAAAAGGTACTTGATGAGAATAAAGTTAGACAAATGTCAGTTCTAGATAGATCACCCCTCAGAATTATGTCAAGCAAACTAGGAGTGAGTTAGAGCTTACTTCATGTGTGGGTTAAGGAAAAAAAATCAGGCGACACACTAATGCAATAAAGCCTTTTCTCACCTCCAAAAACATGTTGTCTAGGCTTAGATGGAGCTTAAGTCAGCTCAATCCACTAAGTGAATATGGAAAGTTCACATTTCAGAGTATGTATAACACTATACATGTTGATGGGAAGTGGTTTAATTTAACCAAAACTTCAGGGAGATACTACTGTTACCAGATGAAGAAGAGCCATATAGATTATATAAATCTAAAAGATTCATAGAGAAAATCATGTTCATAGCTGCATTTCAAGACCAATCATTGCTAGCAATGGAGAGGTCATTTTTGATGGAAAACTGGAAAATTTCCCATTTAAAACTGAAAAACCAGCACAGAGAAACTCCAAGAACAGAGAGTGATGAAAATCAGGTCAGTTATTGTATTTTTCATCACTATCAGAATATAATTGCATCATGTAGTGTATTTATAACCCACAAAATTGCAGTTAGTGGAACTAATCGACGTAATGTCAATTTGTTGGTTACTTGTGAGTAAGATGAGAACAATTTCAATAAATTAATTTATAAACTAATCAGAAAATAATACTCCCTCCGACTCACTCATATTGTCGTCATTTCCTTATTTAGGTGTCCCACTCATATTGTCATCTTCCAAATAAAAAAAATTAACCCTTTAAAATTATCAAAAGTAATGGGATATACACACTTTCTATCTTTTTATCCTTATTTTTAATCTCTCTGCCAAATAGTAACATAACAATATCAATGGGTCAGATGGAGTATTAACTTAGTGGAAGTGTGGACTCATCATCGTAATCCAAATATGTCGATTATATGTGACTGATATTATTTTGTTCGATAAATTAACACTAATAGTAGAGAACAATATTCCACTAATCGACATAATGTCAATTTGTTGGTCACTTAGTGAGTAAGATGAGAACAATTTCAATAAATTAATTTATAAACTTAACAGAAAACAAAATTAAATTAATGGAAGTGTGGACTAATCATCGTAATCTAAATATGTCGATTATTTGTGACTGATATTATTTAGTTCGATAAATTAACACAAATTATAGAGAACAATGCTCAATTAGTGGATCCTAATCGTCGTAACCTCAACTCGTTAATTACTTGTGAGACAATTATTGTTTCAATAAATGAAAACACATTAATGAAAATTTGTGATCAATTATTGGAATTAGTGATTGTAATATCAATTCAGTACAAATTGTGAGATGATCATCATTTAATATAAAATAACAAATAGTAGAATTGATCATCATAATATAAAGGGGAAAAAGGTTGTTGGCCAATTAGACTCAGCAGTGACCAATTGAGCCTCAATTGCATCAATAATACTATAATCTCAAAATCAGTGGTTTTATTAAATTATTGGATACTATTATAATTTATGAGTGTTCTCGATTAATGACCATTTGAGCTTCAAATACATCAACATGACCATATGGAAATCAATTTGTGACCACATCCCACTACATGAACTCAATTTATAATCAATTAAGCTTCATTTGCTTCAAACAGACTATATGAGACTCAATTAGTTACCAATTGAGCTTCAATTGCATAAGAGACTCAACTAGTGATCAATTGAGTATCAATTTGTCACAGTTTGAATTCAAGTGTGTAGGAACGACTAGAATTTATTTGACAGTGAAGGTGAAACCATGAAACATACTCGACTCATCAAGAGAACATGCTTGGAAACAAGGGAATATAGATTTAAAGCGATAATAAATAACATGCTTTCCAATCTTAACTCAAATTAACGAGCATTATTAAATAATTCAAGTGTCGGAAGTAAATCATGTAACTCGAATCCAAGTCAAGTAGAATATAAGAAAAATAGGAAATAGTTTCGAGCACAAGGCTTATTGTATCGACACCAATTATCAGAGAAATAGTTTTAAAACAAATAACAACTTTGTTTTGCAACGGAATCTCAAACTCGGGTCCAACAATTACATGTATGAAGACATGCAATTGCAAACTTAAACAAAAGACTCGACTTATTTTAATACATTGCCGAGCAGTCTCCGCCATCTTCATCCAAGCTAACCTGCACGTTTAGAAATACATGCAGGGCTGAGTACTTCGTACTGAGTGAACACATGCCAAAATAATTTAAAACTTTGCTCGATAGAGCTATATAATTGAACTTGTTTTGCCACTGTATCACAAGTGTTAGCACAATTTAAAACAGTTAACTTGTGGATGCAAAAATCATTTTCTTTTCTTCAAACGATTGCTTAGCTAAAATATATATAATAAACAAGTATGAATCAATCTACCATAACATCTCTGTGTCGAGAAGTAGGCCTTCTTCTCAAACACCATGACTAGCCTAACTGAAGCAGGGCTCACAGTCATCTAACATAAATCAAATAACAACATGTGTGCTCCTGTCTCACATAGGATAATAACTCAAGTAGGCGATCAACCATACCATAACTCAGATAAATTGGCAAGTCAATTAATTTAAAAACTCACATAATATCATTCAATAGTTCTCGGTTTAAAAAGCCCACCTGACTGCGTAGGGTTAGTCGGGTTAGCTGCTACTTCTTCTTCTTCTACTTCTTGGTCCCGCTCGTTCCTTCAAGAATAACATCTTATAAGGGCGAGACTACTTACTCAGAAAACGTAACGAACTTTTAATGCTCGGCTGAAGGACTTCTACTTGACTTGGGTTTCTTAACTTATCTCGGCTCGACTAATTTAATCTTTCTCGATTTCTCGATTCTACCAAAGTACTAAACCAACAGACTCTCAGACTCGGGTACTTGACTCAACAACATCAGATCAATTTAATAATTAAAATCACTATTCACATCACACATCTTGTTTCTCGATTTCTCGAGTCAAATGAACTCAGAAAATTACGAAATTAATTCTCGGTTACTAAAATCACAAATCATTCACACCTAGACTTTCACATCGGAAATCAGACATTCACAGATAGGTAAACGACTGACTTCGATAAATAGACAGAAAAAGAAAAAATTTCCATTTATCTCAGAATATTCCAAAAAAATTCCAAATAATAAATTAAATTCACATAAGTACTCACATCAACCTAGAACATCATTTTAATCTCGACACAGTCTTTTATTGATTGATTACTGCTCGACTTTTAAACTTATAAAGTTTTACGTCTTCGGAGTTTAATGAAATTAGTTTCATTATTCATAAAATAATTCAAAAATTTCAAATATGGAATCAGATTTAGAATCCGATACTTTTTACAAAAACTCTCGATTTAAGGTCTACATCACTATTTCTCGTAAAATGTGCACGTACTCGGAAAATTTCTCAAACTTGACAGTTTAACTTTAAATAATTTTAATTGACTAATTACTCGATTAATTTTACTTATCTTCATCATTATCTTACGACATTTCTCGTTTTTCGTTTTTAACTCGATTTTTTTATAACTTTTTCATACGAACTCCGATTAAAGAATTTGAAAAATCTAACTTAGTTATTTTTACTCTAATTTCATCATCTAATCATACAATTCATCTAACAACATCTAGAACTCAACTTCTCAAGCTCTATTTCCTCTTAATCTTCGAAATTTTCAAGTTTTTGAGCAATCAATTTTCTTTCTTCGATTCTTTTTATACTTAGGCTCGATATATGCTCAAATTCACTTATCAATCATCAAGCTAAGAATACTAAAACATAACATTAAATATCATCAACTTATACTCATCTATGGTTCGACTTTTTCCAAGAAAAATTAATATTTATCAAAATCACCACAGAATCACAAATTCTTCCTTCTACACATGCAAATCGGCATTTATGGGGAAAATAACAATAACTCATGCTCTTCATTTTCTCATGCAAATATCATCAACAATATCATCATTCTATCAACATAATCCTTAAGATTATCACAAAATCATCATCTACACACATATGTATACGAATTGGCATTTTCTAAAATTTTAGCAAATAATTCATACTCTTTGATTTCTTCGACTTAGCATGCATTTTCATACTCAAACTCACCACTAACATCATCAAATCATCAATCAAGAATAACACAACAGAATTCCTCTTTTCCTTTGAACGATTCTTATTATTATTTTTTTTAAAACAAAGTATGATTCTACTTTGTTCATGTCATTTAAGCATTTATGACATTCGTTTATAAAAGACTTTGTCGACCTCGACACCTGATGATTGTACTCGTCGTATTCTTCGTTCTAAAACGAAGTATGAATTAAATTTCATAAGAAAATGGAACGCAAGTTCGAGTCGTCATCGAAATCTATCGATCGTTGAAATTTAATTAAGATTCGTACTCGATCTTAGTAAATAAAACAAAACTCCGTTTTGGAGTTATAACGGAGCGAACTCCAATTGGACGACGACTTCGTTCGCATTACTTGTACGGAAGTAACACTTGTTTCTTCTTTGATTCCCTTTATTCTGTCCTCTTCGTCTCGATCGTATCTTTCTTATTTCGAAGCCAACGCTTTCTCAAACGTCTATTCGTTTCTTTCGTTCACTTAATACAATTTACTTTATCAATATTTATTTTATTTCCTCAAAGGAAAATCTTATCGGCTCTTAAAACAAAGATCGACTTTGCCGAATCTTTGTTCATGTCACTATACGCACGTGACATTTGTCTATAGAAATTCTTCCCGTTTTGTGGATCTCCTTTCGAAATCATTTTAACTAACGTTTCTTAAAACGTCTAAGTTTTCGAGGAGTCGGAAAAGACCTTAGGTTCAAAGTCTATGTAAGCCGGGAAAAATCCCTAGAATTCGTCTAGATTCTCGTGCCAAAGATATTTTCAAACATAAGAAATTATTTCGTAAATAATTTCACATAAGGCTCATAACATAAACAAAGTATAATTAATATACTTTCAAAATAATTCTTTACTTGGCACTTTGATTTTATTCTTATTTTATTGAATAATTATTCAAAATTTTCTTAAAAAGAAATCACATTTCTTGAAACTCTTTCCTTTATTTCTTTCTTTCCTTCGTTGAGTCGACGTAGCGGGAGGTTGAGTTGTTGTCTTATATTCTTAATCTTATCTTATTGTTCTGACTTAACTTTACTTGAAAGAAGATTCAAGTATAGAGCATACGCAAATGCTCTATCACACTACTTGAAGAAAGACTTGAAAGAAGACTTAGAGGTAGAGCATAAACAAATGCTCTATCGTACTACCGAAAGAAGACTTGTATGCAGAGCAGAAACGATTGCTCTGTCTTACTACTGGATGAAACTCGTATACAGAGCAGAAACAATGGCTCTGATACCACTCTGTCACAACCCCAAATTCCGAGGGACGGCAGAAACCGGGGTGCGACTGGGATTGGATTAAAGAAGCGAGGAAGAAAGGGAACATAAGTATAAACGTACATAAAAGACAGCATTAATTCTACGAACAAGACCTCGACATATAATTATAAGGAAAGAGTTTGATCTGAAAGATCAAACGACAAAGTGTTTCAAAAGAAAACCTAAGTTATAAGTACAGAACTCGAATCAAAAGAAATCTAAGTTATTAACAGAACTTAGACTACAGTGTTTAATATACATAAAGTATCTAGAGTTTTGCAGCGGAATTGTAAGACACATACAAGTCATCTCCTATAGACAACATTAACATCTAACTCAACCGTCACCGCTCCCGTCGCTTCAACCTGCACATTTAGAAAACATATGTAGGGCTAAGTACGAAAGTACTTAGTGGGCACATTGCCGAAAACATACTCATAAGTATAGATAAACATGCATCTTATTACAGTAGCACATCGGGGTTTTCATTTAAAGGCCCGTGTCTACTAAATCATTTTCTTACTCATTTTCATAAATTGGCTTGCAAACACTTTTCATAGATGTTGCGTTCAAATCTTGACCAGTCATTATCACCGTGGCTGGTTACCCCTCAACAGGATACCACATATACCACAGGCTACAGTGTACACAACCCTGGAAAGCCCTTTTTGACTAACTCAAGGCCGATCGTTTAGTTAACACCTGAAGGTTAACATATAATTCTGGAAAGCACGACGACTAACTCAGAAGTGGTACAAGAGAACTCACATGAAACATAAAACATTTCATTTATGCCTGATATCACTTTGAAAACAGAGTTATCAAAGCTCATAAAGAATCACTTTCGAGTTGTGGAAAAAACTCACATTTTATTTGATATATATATAAAAGCCCACCTCGAAGATTACAGAACTAAATAACGAGCTTCCGTTCTTTAGCCTTTCGTCCTTTCCCTGAGCTGACTTTCTCCTTCATCGTACATTAAACATAACCTCGATGAGTCGTTTGAGACGACAAAAGAAAATGGAATCGAAGTCATAATCGATTTAGTCTTTTATGTTTTTCAACATTTATGCATTTGCACGCTTATCTAAACTCTTTTATTAAAACGGAAACGGGATACGAACTCATCTTGTTTAGCATTCATAAGCTCTGTACTTGACACTGAGGTTAGTAGGAAAAAGGTATTCGTTAGCTCATAACGACTTAAAAGATCGAAAGAAACTAAGTTGAGAAGAAAACAACTTAGGAAATTAGGTTTCGGATATTCACTGCACAGAACAGAGGTCCTGGGGACTGCTCAGAACAGAGCATCTCGAAGCAGGGGAAGTGCCCTGTACCGTTAGAAAGCTATGGGAGTCTAGTTTACTCTCCAATTTACGTCTCTCAAATCCAATAAACGAGCTAAGAGATATAGCAGTTTCCGTGAAGAGTCGCAGAAACTGCCGAAGCTAACCCTAAAGCTCGATAAATTCAACGTACGGCTTTCTAGGTTCGTTTTATGCTATCGAACCTAAATCCTCACGAAAAACCTGACCCAAGGCAGTCAACACGTATTTCCATACATGAAGAACTCCTTTTCATTTCTCGTTTACAAACATGACGATCACAACCTCGCCTCATTAACAATACAATTACTATACCAACCAAGTTAACAATACAAATTCTAACTCCTCGATTTCAACTAAAGCTCAACATTTCGTAGCTCGGATTAACACGACGTCAACTACAAAGTTGTTCATTAATCCATAACATTTATTAATAACTAGTTAGAAACCTCAAACGTCGTTTCTATCATTAATTATTCTCATTCATTTGCCTCTTGCGGATTATCCCACGTCATTTGATTTCGATCAAAACCTACTATATTATTCATTATCTATCGAGAATCATTACCACATATATCATTTCCTCAATTCATTAACCCATCTCGATTTAATTCCAAATCCTCGTCTCTTATGTTTTACAATAAATTCTAGAAAAATTCCAATTAATTCCTATCATCATCTAATATCATTAGAAGCATTAATTTATCATTATATTATCAACTAAATCAAACCACAACCAATCCCTTGATCCCTACTAAAATCGGTATTCCTCAATAAATTAGGGAAGTGATTTTTCTTCATCAATTAGCTCCATTAATCCATTAATTATCACACTACAACATCAATTATCCAATGATCAATACTACTAGAACATTAATTATGAAATCCAAGTGAAACCCTAGACCCTTTTTTCGGTCACCATTAGAATCATAGGGGAATTCATTTGTTTTTGCACCAAACCTCAATTAGATTAATCATAAGCTCAATTATACCCTCAATTTGAGAATTAATTCATCCTAATACCAAGCCCTAAAAATCAGTCACTATCTAGGAATTAGGGTTCTTAATTTCTTTCAATTTTAGCCCTAGAAATTAATCCCTTAAACATCTAATTACATTAATTAAAGCTCAAATCATCTTCCTAATCCATCTATAAAAATCGTCCAACATGAGAAATTAAAAGAATTAGAATCTAATTGGATAGAATAGTGGAGGAGATGAATACCTTGATAACTAATGAAGGAATAAATAGAATTAGATGGATGGTTGATGACTTGTGGAAAATTCCTTGCACAAACCTTCAAGATCTAACAATGGTGGATGAAAATGAAATGAAGGAGAGAAGGGGGTGTGGCTGGCGGTATTGGGGCTGTGGGAGAGGTGGAAAGACTTAGTTAATTAAGTTATATACTAACATCTAACATAAGTGTCCAACTAAGAATATCAAAATACTATAAGTATAGTGAGTCATAAAGGTATAATACATTAAAAATTGAAATATCTAACAAGTGAGAGAGGTAAAGTCGGTCATAGGGAAATTTTGTCCCATTTATCGCGTTTTCCGGCTCGTTACGACGTTATGAAAATTGGGAAAATAAAAACGTATTCGGCACGTTTTCGTCGAAATCCGATTCGACCATTAAATCCAATATATTTAACTTACTCGGAAAATAATATTAAAATTCTAAATTCCGACAGAATCTCGGGACATCACAGTCCAGATTTCGTCTGAAAAAAAATAATAAAAACGATTTTTCCTAACTTACTCGTCTTGCGAAATAAGTGAATGTAAAGTTCGACGGTTTGTCGAACCGAGTTTTCTAACGAGAAATTTATCGACCGCGAAAACCCTAATACAGTAGTCGTTTAGTTGACTTCCGTAATTTGTTTTCGATAATGGATTTCACCGTTAGTCTTAGAATTCGATTTAATGAACTTAGGCGTGCAAAGCCGTAATTATTATTAACTTTAAATTTTTAATGCAGTAGAAATTTTCCGGGGTATTACACATGCTTAGAAACAAAGGTTGAAACTTCTCCTCCTACATCATCATTTTCGGCACTCTTAAGGAGGGTGTTGATCATGATTTTAACTTTTATTTTCATGTAAGAAAAACACACAAGAACTCAAAGATAAAATCTAAGATCAAACAACATCATATCTCCTTAACTTGACCATTTTGGTCTAACCAAAAATGGAGGAGAGGGAGGATTTTCTTTGCTCAAATCATGCACAACAGAAGGGGAATGATCGAGCTTACTTGTCTTCGAGTTAAAGGAGGTTGATCGATCAAGTTTTCCAAGCAACTCTAAGCTTCCTCAAGCATCCATCAATGGAGTTTCAATGGTGATATGTGTGTGTGTTTCGACGAGAGAGATGTGAGAGAGAGAAGAGAGTATGTCGGCCAAGAGAGAGGGAGAAAAGAGCGAGAGAGACAAGAAGGTATATCGACCAAGAGAGAGGGAGAAGAGAGAGAGAGATCGTAGAGAGAGAGGGAGAGATTGACGAGAGAGAGTGGAGAGTGAGAGAGCGTGAGATGAGAGTGAGAGTAGGATAGATTTATTGAATTTTTGGTTGCACCTAATAGTCAAAAATGCGATATAAAAATCGCTGAAAGAAAAAGTTTTCCGGTGCAAAATAACCCTATTTTTCCATTAAACTCTTAAACGATTTAAAACTCACCACGACTCTTTCTCGACGTCGGAAATCTCTCTACTTCATCTCAAACCTCACCAAATAAATCAAGAAATCTAAAAATCCAGTTTTCAGATCAAAATTCCGATCAACGAATAAAAACTCGGAAATCACTATTCATATTAAGGTTCTTGGACTATTAACTCAAAATTTTCTCAAATGATCTTTGACGACTCTCAAATATATCTCAAAGCTTCTAAAATAATTTTTAGACTCAAAAGACACTAATTAGACGAAATTCAGAAAAGTTTGATGTATAGTGAAAACTCGAAAAAAGTTACTATTCATCTAAAAACGAAACTTCTTAAAATTTTCTGAAATTCGAACTCAGACTCAAACTCATATAATCATGCTCAATCAATTCATCACTCATTCGATTTGGATAACTGAAACGAGAAAAATCAAATAAGTGCACTCAAGGGCATTTTAGTAATTTCACGAGAAAATTTCTTTTCTCCGAAATTTTTATCACACAAAAGCACACATTCTAGACATATAAACTCAATCAAGATGAACTTAAAGAGTTGTGAAAGATCGGGGTATTACACAATTACATCAACCGGACCATGAGAAACTCAATTATATTAATTTATGGTTTTGTTGAGATCATATACTTATATAAGAGTCTTCCGAAAAATTATTTATCTTTTTAATTTATCAAAATTATTAATTTATATCCAATACCCAACTTGAAATCGGAGAAAATTATTATCTTAGAGAAATTATTAATTTATTAAATATAAATTTAAAGAGGTTCCACGTACACAATTATTAAATTTGACTAAGTATTTTACAAAATGAATATATAACAAATATTTATAAATTATAAAGGAGAAAAAAATTTGAATGGATAATAGAAAGTAAATAAAATATCGTCTATAATTAAAATAGAAAGAGAAAAGAGAGAAATTACATATTTTTATAATTCAAATCATCATAACTTATTTATTAGAAATCCATAAATTATGATTCTTACATCAAATTAAAGATCTCGTCGCCATCTTTAATTTAAGATGTGTCTTCGATATGTTTTAATCAGCCCACATTACATGAATATTAGAAAGAAGATTAAACAGATTAAATAGAAGGGAGAGAAAAAACAAAAGAAATATTAAAAAAATGCTACAATGCCAAACTATGGTGTGGTTTAGCAGCATTGACGTGGCATCTACATTTTCTTTGAAATGCTTACATGTCAAATGCCACATGTAATCATCCTAACCAGTCAAGCATGTGCATCTAAAGAATGATTTATTAAATTACTAATGTAGCCTTCCTTAACTAAAAAGTGCGATTGTTACTTAATTAAGTTAGATTAAATCTCAGCCATATATCTCATATGATCAAAGGTGGGGATCTATTCTTATTTATTAGGTTAAGATGCATTCTTATTTGAACCTTCCCATACACACACACACACACACACACACACACACACACACACACACACACACACATATATATATATATATATATAAACAAAAGCAACTCTATGTAAAAAAATTTCTATGTAGCACCCTCATATTCCTCAATTCGTATTTATCTAAATTCTCAATTTTTTAGAATTTAAAATCAATATTAATCATATTTATATTTTATATTATTATATATGACATGAAAATAAAATCTTAACAACATCAAATCTTCAAAATCAATATCTATTTTATTATATTATATATATTTATTAAATATGGAAAAAAAAAAATCTCAAATTCTCATATCAATTATCACTCCTTGCATGTACATATCAATTTATGTATTAGTTTTTAATCATATTATTATTGCAAACCAAAGAATTCGTCGGTAAAACCTATATTTTATACAAGTAGCTATTGTGAAGTGTGTTGTTACATCATACTCCCTCCGTACACGAAAAAATGCCCTACTTACCATATTTAAAGTGTGAACCAAAAAATGCCCCATTTCACTTTATGAACTTATATACACTAACGAATCTCATTTATTTACACTCATTTGACATTGATGGACTCACCTTCCAACAACTTTATCACTACCTGTTGGGAAATTTAGTAAAAGTTTTGATTGATTCCAAAACCAACTGACCCCAACCGAGTAGATGTTGTCATTTCCTAATGTTAGCATTTAGGCTCGCTGTTTGAGCAATGTTGAGATTTTATCTTTACAGGACTCCAGTTGAAGACGGAAACAAGGCTTCACTCGGATAGAACATCAGATGTACGAAGATCAACTGAGTGTTCAAAAGATAGAACATCAGATGAGCGTTCAAAAGGGAAAATGTAAGAAAGACATCTGAGAGTTTAAAGGGGGAAGTTATAAGAAAGTCAACTGAGCGTTCGAGCCAACTGATCAGATACCGAATGTCAGATGAAAGTAGAGATCAAATGAAACATCAGTTGAAAGACAATTCAATAAAGATTGACAACATGAAGATCAAGGCAGCTGAGGGTTCAACTGTTATTCTTCGGACAGATTGTCAGATGAAGATAGCATTCAGACAGAACATCAGCTGAAGACCAAATCAGATGAAGATCAAACTTCTCAACCGGCTAACTAATGTTGAAAGACTAATGTTGAGATTTGAAATTCAAATTTGGAAGTCACGTGAAGGTTTGACTCTCTGTCATTACCTCATTTGGCCCAACACAAGGCTGTCTCAGATGGAAAGTAGAAGTCCACAGTTGCCAAATCCAGAAAGTCTGCAGAGATAAGAGACAAGCCATCGCTTTCACAAGAACAGAGATCAACGGCTCCTCCAACGGCTAGTTGATTCTCTCCGCTTATAAATAGAGGCCTTCATTCATTCACCAAGACTGACGAGACAGACAAGTGCGAGAGCAGATAGACAAGCGAACATCACCAGTTGAGAGTTCATATCGCAAACGAGCTAAACTGAATTCAATCTCTAAGAACATCACTAGTTGAGAGTTCTAGAGTGTTAGATTCTGTCTTGGTGTTTTAGATCTTAGTTTGAGTTTTCATTTATTCAAGCCTAGATCCTAGCTCACTTCTTATTCGAGCTAGTAGTTGGAAAAACCCACCCTTTTACACATCCTCTCAAAAGGATTGTTAGGACCTTACTCTTCCCGGAATTGAGTAGATAGGTTGATAAGTACCCGTAAACTTATCTGTAAGGTTGATAAGTACCCGTAAACTTATCTCAACGGTTGCAAAGCCCGCGTAAGCTTTGTGGTTAGTCCTAAAGAACTTGGACTGAGTTGTGTGGACTCACATCTCCCCGTGGACGTAGGAGTTCTCTCCGAACCACGTAAATCTTTGTGTGTTTGTGTTTTCTGTTCAGTTATTTATTGCTTATTCAACTGACCGACTAACCAGCACTCAAACTGCATTTTTACATTCTCAACTGACTTGGTTATTGATCGACCTTACATCAAAGCGTGAGTTGATTTTATACGAGTTGTTATTTTCCACCACATTCCTCACAGCACCATTCTCACCGCTGAGTGTTCTTACTCAGTTGTGATTCCAACTGAGTTTCATTACTCGGTTGTGATATTTTCAGGGGGTTGTTTTTAAAATTCCTAACAGATGTATTCCTCCCCCCCATACACCAGAACTCGTATCGGGACCATCAAGTGGTATCAGAGCAGTGGTTCAAAAGACTACTGACTCTGTTTCACTAGGTGTGAATCGAGGTATTTTTCTTCAGTGGTCAACTGAATAGATCTTTTTCACGCTAGTGCATATCTGCTTGCATTTGTTGTCTGTTTGTTGTGTGCAGATGGATGTTAAAGACAAGATCGTTGTCATGTTCTCGGTTGTGAACTATACATCCTGGAGAACTCGGATGAAGAAGATTCTATTGTCAAAGCATCATCGAATGCAACAAGTAATTACATCCGGACCGATCACCATCATGGAGAAAGTCACTCGCACTCCTACAAATCCCAACGACGGGGATACAACTGAGGTGATGGTTGAGAAAAATCCAGAAGACCTTACTCCAGAGGAAGCTAAAGTGAGCCAGCTGGATATCTAGGCTCAGAGCACTATCATGTGCACAGTTGGACAAGACTATCTTCCTTGGATAGAAGAGTGCGACGCCGCTAACGAGATATGGGATATTTTGGCATCTCTTAGCGAAGGGAGTGATGAAACAAAGAAGAACAAATCCTCCCATGCATGTCAAGATTTCGACAACTTCTGTCTAAGAGCCGATGAAACCATTGATCAGTTAGATCTTCGGTTCATGGATATCATCTGGAGGATTCAGTCCATCCAAAGAGGAAAATATACTTTGAGAGAGATCAACCTCAAAGTATTACAAGCCCTACCAGCTGAGTGGGACACCTTCACCAACATCCATGAAAGCCGAGTTGATCTTGGAGAGATGGGAACAGAAAGACTGTTCTCAATTCTGAAAGGAAACGAGTATAAGGTGAACCAACGAAGATCTCAGTTCTCGGTTCAGACGAGTCGACATGAGGATGCTTGTTCAGCAACAAAGACAGTAGCACTTTGAGCTGATTACTCCAAGCCGCGAACATCAAGGGCAACAAGATCTGCGGACACAGCTACGAAGGAGCCAAGCAGAGAAGAGCTGCAACAGAGTATAGCCGCCCTGTCAAAGAAGCTAGCTGACATGGATACTCGGTTCGGAAAATATAAGCGGTTCTATAAATCTAACCAAACTCGTGATAACTCAAAGCCTGTGACCAACAGTTGCTTTGAATGCGGCAAAGAGGGACATTTCAAAGCTGACTGTCCAGATCTTTCGAAGAAAGAAAGAGAAGCGTTGAGGGCCAAGCAAAGTGCAAAGAACAAGGCCATAGTTGCAGAAGAAGCAGCTGATGACATGGACATCTTCACTGATACTGAAGATGAGGACGAGCTGACTTCCGCCAACAACGCTATCGGTCAGGATCAATACCTCATGGCATTTGAAACCGACCAGGATGACGCTGAGGTACATTCTAGTCCTGCTAATTTAAATTATTCCAATACTTCTAACATGCAGGAAACAGTAGAGGAAGGGTTGGAACCCTCTTGGGGTGACTTCCTAGAACTCAGTGAGGAATTGCATCAGCAATCGGTTGAGTTTAAGAGTCTTCAAGAACAGTTTACCAGACTTGAAGAATCCTTAACCGAAACGGACGATCTGATTAAAAATCAAACGAAGAGATTGACAATCTCAAAAGTCAACTAAATGAGGCCAACCGAACTAATGCTCCAACCGATGAGGAGTTGAAGGAGCAGATCAAGGAGCAACATGATCAGTTGAAAAAGCAAGAGGCTCAGATCGACCAGCTGATGAAGAAGTCAGACGCACAGACCGAGCATATAGATGTTCTCCTCAAAGATTTGCAAACTGAGAAGGACAACCTGATAAAGCTATATCAATCATCCAAAATCATCGAGAATCTCATCAGTTACCAAAGACAAATGGATGACGTGTCTGGACTCAGTTACGACATGGTCAAGGACTCTGGAATTCCAACCGCAACCTTTGTCAAGGCTGTGGAGGTGACGGTTGCCAAACCAAATCCGGTTGAGTCTGCAACTCCCCAAATTGATCCAACCTCCACGTCTAAGCAATCACAACCGATCAAGGAAACTTCAACTGAGAAAGGAAAAGGAGCTGTGGTTGGAGAACTGAAGAATCCATCAGTTGGGACAACAACCGAGGGGGAATGTTCCAAGATTCAGACGAGGAATCAGAGACGTCGGAGATATAATCAGAACAGACTTCAGAACCGACCTCTGAACCGACCTCAGAGCCGACCTTAGAAAGGATGGAATCAACCAAACCAACAGGGATTCAACCATCAGAATCAACATCAGTTCCATCATCAGAACAACTAGAGGTTCCATCAGAGTCAACCTATGTGGAACAATTCCAACAGATGGGGATATTCATGCCACAACATCAATCAACAACAGGGCATGAACAACTGTCGTCAACAGTCAGGAAGATGGAATCAGACTCAGCCACAAAGATTCCAACATGGCGTCCGACCTCATCGACAAAACCAACATGATAAGAAGCGCCATCAAAACAGGGGAACGCCTCACCTCCTAAAGCTCACAATGGGAGAAATCCATCTCCTCCCAAGAAACAGAACATCACTACTAACAACAAGCCTAAGGATAACCGATGTGTTGTTATAGTTGATGGAGAAGGAAAAGTAATATGGAATGATAAATCTATCCAAATATACAGGGAAAAACGACTCACAGTTCAAGGGGGAACTGGTTCTAACCCTCTAGGACCCAACTAAAATTGGGGACCTAAGCGTGTTTCTCTGTGTAGGAGCAGGATGTTTAGTGGAGAAAGAAGGACCATCAGTTACCTTTGGTGACAACTCAAAAGGTCACACCAGAGGATACGGTACCCTTGAAATCAATCACGTGTCGATTTCAAATGTTTCATATGTTGATGGATTGAAGCATAACTTGCTCTCCATTAGCCAATTCTGTGATAATGGTTTCTCTGTCAAGTTTGATGCTCAGGGCTGCAGGGTTAAAAATGTTGGAACAAAGCAGGTCATATTGTTGGGAAATCGATCCCCAACTGGGAATGTCTACTATGCAGATTAGAATAGTAGTCAACTTGACACCTGTCTGTTATCAAAGAGCAGTTCGGATGTGAGCTGACTGTGGCACAAAAGGCTCAACCATCTGAATTTCAAGACAATGAACCGACTTGCAAGACAGGAACATGCAAAGGGCATTCCTAACCGAGTGTTTTCAACAACACATATCTGCAGTGCATGTCAGCTGTGAAAGCTTGCTAGATCCTCCTTTCGGTTGAAATCGACTCCTTCAACCGACCGAGTATTGTAGCTGATCCATATGGATCTCTTCAGGCCAGTTACACCAAAAAGCATGAATGGTAACGAGTATACTCTTGTTGTTACTGATGATTTCTCTAGGTACACGTGGACCATTTTCATGCGTCATAAGAGTGAAACCCGAGATGAGCTACCCAAGCTGATGGATCGGATATCGAACCAACAAGAGATGAAAATTGTTTCCATCCGATCAGACCATGGAACCGAGTTCCTAAATGAAACCATCATCGAGTACTGCGAGAAGCACGAAATTACTCAGCAAACATCAGCTGCGCATACTCCGCAGAATGGAGTAGCCTAGCGAAGAAACCGAACGCTGAAGGATGCAGCTACATCCATGTTGACAAGCTCAGCTCTGCCAAAGAGATTTTGGGCTGAGGCAATCAACACAGCCTGCGACATCCAGAACCGGTCTCTTCTGACCAAGCTGTTGGAAAAAACTCCATATGAGCTATGGAGACGCAGTAAGCCTGATATTTCATATTTTTCGCGTTTTTGGTTCTAAGTGTTATATTCACAACAATGGAAAGACTCAGTTGAAAACTTTTGATGCCAAGGCTTCGAAAGGCATATTTCTCAGATATGCCACTCGGATTAAGGCTTATAGAGTTTTCAACAACAGCTCTCGTGTTGTGGAGATAACACCTCATGTTAGTTTTGATGAATCTACTTTTGAGTGCAGGGAACAGGCTAAAGGATAACAAGCTGATCCACATGTTCCACCAACTCTCACCAGATTGCAGGCTCTAAGGCAAAAGAATCTAGCTGAACCGTTGGTATGGGCAACCGAGGATGATGATCCTTGTTCCTCTGAAGATGAATGCGAGGACCCCAGCTCATCTCAAGAGGGAACTTCAGCTGATGTCACTCCAACTGCATCAGCATCCGAAGCCCAACCGAGCTTAGTTCAAAATATTGTCCATGTTGAGGATCTAGACTCCACAACTGATAAATCACCAGTATCTCCCACAGCTCAGGTTATTCCATCAGTTGAAATCACGGAACAGCCAATGTTGGAAGAAGAAGGAAAACGCAATAAGAGATGGTTTGAAGATCATTCCAAGCACAACATCATTGGAGATCCAGCCAAAGGTGTGAGTACTAGAAGCAGAGTTGCAAATCCAGACTCAGCTGAGAAAGATTCCAACACTTACGCCCAATATGCTGAGGAGTTGGCAGTTCTGTTGTGGAAGCTCTCAATTGTGTTCATTGGACAACAACCATGCAAGAAGAACTGAATGAATTTCTACGCAACTGTGTATGAGAGTTGGTAGAAAGACCAAATAGTGTCAAAGTCATTGGATTAAAGTGGATTTCAAGAACAAGAGAGACGTCATTGGATTCATCGTGAGGAATAAGGCAAGGTTGGTAGCTCAGGGATATTGCTAATAAGAAGGAATCGATTTCGAGGACTCCTTCGCGCCAGTTGCAAGGTTAGAGGCCATCCAGATATTTCTAGCCTATGCCGCATTTCACAAATTCAAGGTTTATCAGATGGATGTGAAGTGTGCCTTCCTCAACGTTGATATTAAGGAAGATGTTTATGTTGAACAACCTCCAGGTTTTGAGACTGGAGATGGAAGAGTGTATACGTTGAAGAAAGCAATCTATGGATTGAAGCAAGCACCTAGGGCATGGTATGACACTCTCTGTGGTTTTCTTCTGAACTCGGGGTTCAAACGAGGGTCAGTTGACAAAACACTGTTCACTATAAAAGTTGGAAAAGATATACTTGTTGTGCAAATCTATGTTGACGACATCATATTCGGTTTCAAGTCAGAGGAGCTGTGCGAGAAATTCTCAACTCTCATGAAGGAGAAATTCGAGATGTCGATGATGGGCGAGATGAATTATTTTCTTGGGCTACAGACAAGTAAAAACACAAAGATCCCGATGAATACTAACTGGAAGATTGAACCCAGATCTGAGGGAAAACTCATGGATGCCAGTAAGTATAGAGGGATTATTGGTTCTTGCTATATCTAACCGCCAGTCGGCCAGATATATCTTACGCGGTTGGAGTGTGTGCTCGGTTCCAAGTTCAGCTGAGGGAAGCACACATGTTGGCAGCAAAGAACATCATCAAGTATCTGAAGGGAACTGTTAATGTGGGATTGTGGTATCCAACTGACGACAATATCCAACTGACCGGATACTCAGATGCAGATCTAGCCGTAGATCGGTTGGACAGGAAGTCCACTTCTGGACACAGTCAGTTCATGGGAAGCAAGCTAGTTTCATGGTTCTCCAAGAAACAAGCATGTGTTGCCACTTCTACTACCGAGTCAGAGTATATGTGTCACAACCCCAAATCCCGAGGGACGGCAGAAGCCGGGGTGCGACTGGGGTTGGATTAAAGAAGTGAGGAAGAAGGGGGCTAACTGACTAAACATACATAAAAGACATCATACATTCAATGAACAAGACTTGACTATTATAAAGAAAGAGTTAATCACGAGTGATTACTCGACAAAAGTACACAAAGGTATCTAAGTTCACGATTACAGACTTATACTACAGTGTTTTGTTCAATATACATATTCTCAAAAGACTTAGAGTTTTGCAGCGGAAGAGTCATAACTAAAGCATCCTAACTTCTCAACTCAACTTCAACCACTGCCGCTCACGTCGCTTCAACCTGCACATTTAGAAAACAATGCAGGGCTAAGTACAAAAGTACTTAGTGGGCACGATGCCGAAATCATAATCATAAGTATAGATAATATGGCATTTCAATAATTATAGCACATCGGGGTTTTATTGAAAGAGCCCGTGTCTACTAAACATTTTCTGACTTATTTTCACAATTTACTCGGCCGAGTATTTTCTGGTATGCTATGTTCAATCTTGACCAATTCTCATTCACGGTGGCTGGTATCCCTCAACAGGATATCACATACACCACAGGTTACAAAGTGCACTAACTCTGGAAAGCACTTAGCAGCTAACTCAGAGCCGATCGTTAGTTAACCTAGTTAGATTAACTCTAAATCTGGAAAACACGAATGTTTACTCAGATAGGTACAAGAGAACTCACATAAAACATAAAACAGTTCATGCCATAATCATCACTTTGAAAACACAGATATCAAAGCGATAAAGAAAAGGGTTTTCGAGCATTGCTCGTTTTATTTCATATATAAAAGCCCACCTTTGTGATACAGAACTACTAAGTACTAGCTTCCGATCTCCTGATCTTCCGTCCTTTCCTTACTGCTGGCTTTCTCCTTCATCGTAAAAAAATAACACTTAAAATCGGGTCGCAAAAGATAATCGAACATTGAAAATCGAAATAGGTTTTAATCGTTTCATTTCTTTAGGCATTTGCACGCTTACTAGATTCATTTTACTTAAACGGGAACGAGACTCGAACAAATCCCGTTTAGAACTCGAAAGGTCTCATACTCGACTCTTAGGTCAGTAAAGAGGGTAGTCGATAGCTCAATACGACTTAAAAGATCACAAGGAACTAAGTTGGAAAAGAAATCAACTTAGGAAATTAAGTTTAGTTCTTTAGACGATTTAGACAATTTCTCGCTTAACTAAATTTCTTTACTTAACGGATACGAGATGAGATCTCGTCTTGTTTAGCACTCAAAGCTCCTTTCTTGACACTGGGGTCAGTAGGAAAATAGTCGTCAAGTTACTACGGCTTAAACGATCGAAAGAAACTAAGTTGCGAACGAAACAACTTAGAAGAATGAATTCTAAAAAATCACTGCGCAAGGCAGTAACTCTGGGGGCTGCCCAGAACAGGTGAACTGGAAACAGGGGATGAGCCCTGTACCACTAGAAAGCTCGGGAAGTCTAGTTTACGCTCCAATTTACGGATTGCAAATCCGATAAACGAGCTAGAAGTTATTACAGTTTCCGGCAAGGGTCGCAAAACTGCCGCGCTAACCCTAGTTGCTCGATAGAATCGACGTATAACTTCCTAAGTTCGTTCTAAGTTCTCGTATTCGATTTCTCATGAAACTTTACTCTTAAGGCAGTCAACACGTACTCCCGTACGTGATGAACTCCTTCTCAAAACTCGTCCAATAGCACGACGTTCTAAACGTCGGCTTCCAACTATCAAGTACTAAACCAAAACAAGTTATCAATTTCTCGTTCTAGTTCTCGACTATCACTATAACTCATATTGTAAAAGCTCGAAAGCTCATGACATCAACTACAAAATCGTTCTCAAGTCCATCATAAACAATATTATCAAGTTAGAATTCTCATTCGACTTTTCGGTTATTAATTACGACTAATTGTTCGTCTCTTACAAAAATTTTAAAAGTTATCGGATTTCGTTCATTTTCTACGTCATCAAACAACATCTCACGAGATTCATTTTCATGCATATCATCACTTCATATCATTACTACATCTCAACTTAAAACGAGTTCTTCGTCTCTTACATTCCACAAAATAATTTTAGAAAAATCTCAAATAATTCCTATTATCAACTAACATCATTAGGAACATTATTTCATCAACAAATCAACAACTAAAACAACTACATGCAAACCCCTAATTCTTTCATATTTTTCGGTATTAACCCTATAATTTAAAGGGTGATTTTCTTCATCAAACATCATCATTAAACTCTTAATCATATGTTGGGAAATTTATTAGTATGAGTTTTGATGAATTCCAAAACCAACTGACCCCAACCAAGTAGATGTTGCCAGTTCCTAATGTTAGCTGTTAGGCTTGCTGTTTGAGCAATGTTAAGATTTTATCTTTACAAATCTCCAGCTGAAGACGGCAACATAGCAACACTCGGATACAACCCCGAATGGAAGATCGGATGAGGGACATCAGTGACAAGACTCTGTCTGATGTGAGAGTTATGCCAAAAAGAGGAATACTGAGAGTTCAAGCCAACTGTTCAGCTGGAACATCAGCTATATAATGCCATCCGATAAAGAGAATGTCTCAAGAAGGGGGAAGTTATAAAGAAGTCTCAACATGAAGTTCAAATTTAGCTGAGAGTTCAACGGTTCAGTCAGAACATCAGCTGAAGACCACTCAGATGAAGATCAAGATTTTCAACCGACTAACCAAGGTTGACTGTCAGAAAGGTTTGAATTCGAAATTTAAAAAAGAAGTCACGTGAAGGTTTGACCGTTCAGTCATTACCTCATTTGGCCCAACACAAGGTTGTCTCAGATGGAAAGCAGAAGAGCACAGATGCCATATTGGGAAGGTCTGCAGAGATGAGAGACAAGCCATCACTATCAAGGAACAGAGATCAACAGCTCCTCCAACGGCTAGTTGATTCTCTCCGCCTATAAATAGAGGCATTCATTAATTCGACAAAAAAAAAAGATAGAGAAAATTTGAAGTGCACTCACGAGAGAAACAAGCGCAAAGAAAATCTGAAAAATCATATTCTAAGAGCATCAGCAACTGAGAGTTCCGAGTGGTAGAACATTAGTAGCTGAGGGTTCATAGTTTTATAATCTGTCTTAGATCTTAGTTTGAGTGTTCATTCGTTCAAGCCATAGATCCAGCTCACATTCGTGTTCGAGCTGTAGTTGGAAAACTCACACACATACACACCCTAAAAAGTGTTTGTTAGGATCCTACTCTTCCTGTAATTGAGTAGTTAGGTTGTCAAGTACCAGCAAACTTGACATAGGTTGTTAAGTACCCGTAAACTTAACTGTAAATGTTGATAAGTACCCGTAAACTTATTGCAACGGTTGCACAGCCCGCGTAAGCTGTGTGGAACTGTCCAGAAGAACTTGGACTGAGGTGTGTGGACTCACATCTCCCCGTGGACGTAGGAGTTCTCTCCGAACTACGTAAATCCTGTATGCCTGTGTTTATTTCTGTTCAGTTACTTATTGCATTTTCAACTGACCAAACTAACCGGCATACAAGCTGCATCTTTACATATAAACTGTCTTGGTTTTTGACCAACCCTGCACAAAAGCGTGAGTTGTTTTTACGAGTATAATTTCCACCACATTCCGCACAGCACCACTCTCACAGCTGAGTTCTCTTACTCAGTTGTGATTTCAGCTGAGACTTTCTTAACTCAGTTGAAGTTTTTGGGGGTTAAGCTTTCAAAGTTGAAAAAAATCCTAACTGGTGTATTCCCCCCCCCCCCCATACACCAGTAATTCGTATCGGGACCATCAAGTGGTATCAGAGCAGTGGTTCAAAAGACTGCTGTCTCTATTTCACGAGGTGTGAATCGAGGTGTTTTCTTCAGTGGTCAACTGAATAGATCCTTTTTCACGCTAGTGCATATCTGCTTGTTCTTGTTGTCTGTTGTTGTGTGTGCAGATGGATATGAAAGATAAGATCATGGTTATGTTCTCGGTTGTGAATTATACAGCCTGGAGGACTCAGATGAAGAAGGTCCTTCTGTCAAAGCATCATAGAATGCAACAAGTACTTTCATCCGGACCTATCAAGATCACGGAAAAGGTCATCCGTACTCCTATAGATCCAACTCTTGGGGATACAACTGAGGAGATAGTCGAGAAGAACCCTGAAGACTACACTTCTGAGGAAGCGAAAGTGAGCTAGCTGGATATCTGGGCTCAAAGCACTATCATGTCCACAGTTGGACATGACTATCTTCCGTGGATAGAGGAGTGCGACACTGCTAAAGAGATGTGGGACACTTTGGCATCTTTGAGTGAAGGAAGTGACGAAACCAAGGAGAACAAGTTCTCCCATGCATGTCAAGATTTTGACAACTTCACTCTGAAAGTGGACGAAACCATCGATCAGATGGAGCTGCGGTTCATGGAGATCATCAGAAGGACCCAGTCTATCCGAAGAGAAAAGTATACTTTGAGAAAAATCAACCTCAAAGTATTACAAGCACTTCCAGCTGAGTGGGATATCTTCACCAATATCTATGAAAGCCAAGCTGATCTAAGAGAAATGGGAATTGAAAGATTGTTCTCAATTTTAAAAGGAAATGAGTACAAAGTGAACTGACAAAAATCCCAGTCGATGGCTCAGACAAGTCGACATGAGGATGTTGGTTCAGCAATGAAGACAGTTGCCCTTCGAGCTGACTATTCCAAGCCGCGAACATCAAGAGCAACAAGATCTGCGGACAAAAACTGAGAAAGAGCCAAGCAGAGAAGAACTGCAACAGTGCATTGCCGCCTTGTCAAAGAAGCTAGCTGACATGGACACTCGGTTCGTAAAGTACAAGCGATTCTACAAATCCAACCGAACACGAGACAGCTTAAAACCTGTGAACACCAGCTATTTTGAGTGTGGCAAAAAGGGACATTTTAAGGTTGACTGTCCAGACCTCTCAAAGAAAGAAAGAGACGCGTTGAGGGCCAAGCAAAACGCAAAAGATAAGGCCATGGTTGCAGAGGAAGCAGCTGACGACGTGGACATCTTCACTGACACTGAAGATGAGGACGAGCTGACTCCAAGCAACAACGCGAGCGGACAGGATCAATGTCTCATGGCAATTGAAACTGACCAAGATGATGTTGAGGTAACTTCTAACCCAACTAATTTAAATTCCTCTAATGTTACTAACGTGCAGGGAACATTAGATGAAGAAATGGAACCATCTTGGGATGACTTCCAAGAACTGAGTGAGCAACTGAATCAGCAGTCGGTTGAGTTTAAGACTCTTCAAAAACAGTTCGTTAAACTGGAAGAATCCTTAACCGAAAAGGACGATCTGATCAAGAATCAAACTGAAGAGATTGAGAATCTCAAAAGTCAACAGAGTGCAGCCAATCAAACTGAGGCTTCATCCGATGAGCGGCTGAAGGAACAGATCAAGGCACAGAATGAGCAGTTGAATAAGCAATAAGCTCAGATCGACCAGCTGATAAAGAAGTCAGATGGACAAACCGAACAGATCACTACCCTTCTCAAGGAGTTGCAAACTGAGAAGGATAATCTAATCAAGCTGTATCAGTCATCCAAGATCATCGAGAATCTTATCAGCTACAACAGACAAACGGATGACGTGTCTGGACTCGGATACGATGTGACGAAGGATACTGGAATTCCACCAGCTACTTTCACCAAGGCTGAGGAGATCATGGTTGCCAAACCTGACACAGTTGAGTCTGCAACTGAACAACCACCCTCACAACCGGCTAAGGGAACTGCAGCTGAGAAAGGCAAAGGTGCTGCAGATGTACAACCGAAGAATCAGTCAGTTGAAACTACAACCAAAGGGGAATGTTCAAAGACTCAGACGAGGAACCGGAGACGTCGAAGATACAACCGACGACAGAATCAATCTTAGAGCCAATCGCACAACCGACCACGGAACCAACCGCAACAGGGATGGAACCAACAGAACCGACAGAGCTTCAACCGACTGAATCAGCATCGGTTCCATCGCCACAACAGCCAAAGGTTCCATCAAAGTCAACCAATGTGGAACAGTTACGACAGCTATGACCACTCATGCCACAACATGAATCAACATCCGGGCATGAACATCTTTCGTCAACGGCCAGAGCAATGGAATCAGAATCAACCAAGACGATTCCACAATGACGGCCGATCTCATTGGCAGAATCAAAAGGGTCAGAGACGTCAACCAAACATGGGGAACCCCAATTCTCCTAAAGCCCAACATAGGAGAAATCCATCTCCCCCCAAGAGACAGAACATCAATAATAACAAGCCTAAGGATAACTAAGGTGTTGTTATAGTTAATGAAAATGGGCAGATCATTTGGAATGATAAGGCTATTCGAGTCTACAGGGAAAAGCGACACACAGTTCCAGGGGAAACTGGTTCTAACCCTTCAGGACCCAACTGAAATTGGGGACCTAAGCGAGTTTCTCCGTGCAGGTACAAGAGGAACAAATGAGGAAGAATAAAGCATCACAGACAAAGTGGGTGATGGACAGTGGATGCTCGAAACACATGACAAATCTGAGGGATTTGCTTGGAAGTTTCGTAGAGCTAAACGGTCCAACTGTTACTTTTGGTGACAACTCAAAAGGTTACACCAAAGGCTACGGTACCCTTGAAATCGATCACGTGTCAATTTCTAATGTTTCATATGTTGATGGATTGAAGCATAACCTGCTCTCCATCAGCCAATTCTGTGATAATGGTTTTTCTGTCAAGTTTGATGCTCAGGGGTGCAGGGTTAAAGACGTTCAAACAAAGCAAGTCATATTGTTGGGAAATAGATCTCCAACTGGGAATGTCTACTATGATGACTGGAAAAGCAGCCCACCTGAAACCTGTCTGTTATCTAAGAGCAGTTCAGATGTGAGCTGGCTGTGGCACAAAAGGCTCAACCATCTGAATTTCAAGACAATGAACCGACTTGCCAGACAGGAACTCGCAAAGGGCATTCCTAACCGAGTGTTTTCAACAACACACATCTGCAGTGCGTGTCAGCTGGGAAAGCTAGCCAGATCCTCGTTCAGGTTGAAATCAACTCCCTCAACCGACCGAGTATTGCAGCTGATCCATATGGATCTCTTCGGGCTAGTTACACCAAAGAGCATAAATGGGAACGAATATACACTGGTTGTAACTGATGATTACTCGAGGTACACGTGGACCATTTTCATGCGCCACAAGAGTGAAACCCGAGATGAGCTGCCCAAGCTGATGGATCGGATATCGAACCAACAAGAGATGAAAATAATTTCTATCCGATCAGATTGTGGAACCGAGTTTCTCAATGAAACCATCATTGAATATTGCGAGAAGCACGGAATCACTCATCAAACCTCAGCTGCGCGTACTCCACAACAGAATGAAGTAGCTGAGCGAAGGAACAGAACGCTGAAGGATGCAGCTACATCCATGCTAGCTAGCTCAGCTCTGCTAAAGAGATTTTGGGCTGAGGCCATCAACACTGCATGTTACACTCAGAACCGGTCCCTTCTGACCAAGCGGTTGGGAAAGACACCATACGAGCTATGGAGACGCAGGAAGCCAGATATTTCATATTTTCACGTTTTCGGTTCTAAGTGTTATATTCACAACAATGGGAAAACTCAGTTGAAAACTTTTGATGCCAAAGCTTCGAAAGGCATATTCCTTGGATATACTGCTCGAATCAAGGCATATAGAGTTTTCAACAACAACTCTCGTGTTGTGGAAATAACACCTCATGTTAGTTTTGATGAATCTACTTTTGAGTGCAGGGAACAGGCTAAAGGATAACAAGCAGATCCATCTGTTCCACCAGTTCTCACCAGATCGCAAGTTCTAAGGCAGAAGAATTTGGCCGAACCGTTGGTATGGGTAATTGACAATGATGATCCGTGTTCCTCAGAAGATGAATGTGAAGATCATCAAGCGGTAGCTGAGGACCCCAGCTCAAATCAAGGGGGAACTCCAGTTGATGTCACTCCAACTGCATCAGCAACCGAAGCCCAACCAAGCCCGGTTCGAAATATTGTCAATGTTGAGTATCCAGACCCAACAGCTGACAAATCCCCAGTTATGAAGACTCCAACAGTTCAGGATCCTCCTTCAGTTGAAATCCCTGAACCAACACAGTTGGAAGAAGAAGGAAGACGTAACCGGAGATGGTATGAAGTTCATTCCACTAACAACATCATCGGAGATCCAACCGAAGGTGTGCGTACAAGAAGCAGTGTTGCGACTCAGGACTCAACTGAGGAAGAGACCAACATTTATGCCCAATATGCTGAGGAATTGGCAGTTCTAGAAGAGTTCGAACAAGCTGGAGATGTTGCCATGATTTCATGCTTTGTAGCTGATGTGCCAGAACCAAAGAACGTTGTGGAAGCTCTCAACTGTGTTCACTGGACAACAGCTATGCAAGAGGAGCTGAATAAATTTCTACGCAACTGTGTTTGGAAATTGGTAGAAAGACCAACCGGTGTAAAGGTTATTGGACTTAAGTGGATTTTTAAGAACAAGAGAGATGCCATTGGTGACATCGTGAGGAACAAAGCAAGGTTGGTAGCTCAGGGTTACTGCCAACAAGAAGGAATTGACTTTGAAGATTCCTTCGCACCAGTTGCAAGGCTGGAAGCCATCCGAATCTTTCTAGCTTATGCCGCACATCACAAGTTTAAAGTGTATCAGATGGATGTGAAGTGTGCATTCCTCAACGGTGATATCAAGGAAGATGTATATGTTGAACATCCACCCGGTTTTGTAACTGGAGATGGAAGAGTGTACAAGTTGAAGAAAGCCATTTATGGCTTGAAGCAAGCTCCTAAAGCCTGGTATGACACTCTTTGTGGATTTCTTCTGAACTCAGGGTTCAAACGAGGGTCAGTTGATAAAACCGTGTTCACCATCAAAGCTGGAGATGATATACTTGTGGTACAAATCTATGTGGATGACATCATATTCGGTTCCAAGTCAGAGGAGTTGTGCAAGAAATTCTCAGATCTTATGAAGGAGAAGTTCGAGATGTCAATGATGGGCGAGATGAATTATTTCCTTGGATTACAAGTGAAGCAGTCACCAGAAGGGATTTTCATCAATCAGTCCAAGTATACAAAGGAGCTCATCACCAAGTTCGGATTGCAGACAAGTAAGACCACAAGGATCCCAATGAATTCTAACTGGAAGATCGAACCCGGAGCTGAGGGAAAGCTAGTAGATGCCAACAAGTACAGAGGAATCATCGGTTCGCTGCTATATCTAACCACCAATCGGCCTGACATATCCTACGCGGTTGGAGTGTGTGCTCGGTTTCAAGTCCAACCGAGAGAAGCTCACATGTTGGCAGCAAAGAACATCATCAAGTATCTAAAGGGTACTGTCAATGTTGGGTTGTGGTATCCAACTGACGACAATATCCAGCTGACCGGATACTCAGATGCGGATCTAGCCGGAGATCGATTGGACAGGAAGTCCACTTCTGGACACTGTCAGTTCATGGGAAGCAAGCTAGTTTCATGGTTCTCCAAGAAACAAGCATGTGTTGCTACTTCTACAACCGAGTCTGAATATATGGCTGACGGAAGTTGTTGCATGCAAGTGTTATGGCTCAAGCAACAGCTGAGAGATTATGAAGTTGCAACTGGACAAGTTCCCATTCATTGCGATAGCTCAAGTGCCATTCCTATTTCTTTGAACCCTGTTCATCATTCTCGGACAAAGCACATTGATATCAGACATCATTTCATCCGAGATCATATCGAAAAGAAGGACGTATCCATGGAGAAGATTCCAATTGAGATTCAAAGAGCTGATATCTTCACCAAACCTCTACCTGAAGCCCGGTTCAAGATGCTATGTGATCTTCTTGGACTATTGGATCCATCAGATGAGGAGTCAACCAAGCTGAAGAGTCAGATATCCATCTGAGGGGGAAGCTCAGATGAAGGGGGAATCTCAGATACGGAGCGCCAACTGAAGACATCAGACATCAGCTGAACAGACGAACTCGAGTCAGCTGATGGTAAGCCGCAACTGATGAACACAGCTAATTCAGACATCAGCTGACAGGTATCATTTATGGCTGAAGGTGTTATGATATTAAATGAGAATGTTTGAAATAAATTCAAACATTCCTGAACATGTCAGCTAAATTAAATAAGCGATCAGGTCGCTTTTAATGTAAAGTCTGGCTGAACACCTATAGCCTTACTTTATAGTGCGACTGGGCTGACACATTAATCTCTTCACCTTCTCACTCGCGCGCGTGGAGCGTCAGTCAAGATTGCCCAACAGTCGCAAAATCTCAACCGTTGATGAATAGATGCCATTCAAATCCCAGCCATCCATTTTTAAATGACGCGGTAACCTATATAAAGCGGCAAATCAGGAAGTGATCCTTACCTTCTCTATTCGTGCATATCAATATTAACTGTTCATCATCCCCTCCGAAATTGTCTCACCATTTTCAGTAACTTCTTTCATTTCTCATTACATATATATTCCACTGAAATGGCACCCAAGGCAAAAGCATCAAAGAAAATGGTCTCTGCAGAACCAGCCACGTTCCAGGAATCCTTTGACATGATGCTGTCGAAGATTCACTTCGAACAAATTCTATCAAGGGAAGCTCTGACCTCATCGGAAATCGCTCCCGTCGCAAAACTTCTTTCCAACCACGGTCTGCTCAACTGGGCAACTCTCTCTCCATCAAAGCTGCTCAGGAAGTAAGTAGCCCACTTCTACCGGAATTTGCAACGCGATGCTGAACTCGGGCTTGTCACAACCATTCCGTGCAAGCAACGAATCAGCACTTCTCGATCGATGGAAGAAACCGCCGTCGAGATCGAAGTGTCTAAAGAACTGGGAAAGATCATTCCCAGAAATCGGGAGGCCATAGACATGATGGGGAACTTCACTGACAAGGAAGCAGATGCATTTCTGCAATCTATCCTAATTGTCCCCGAACCATTGAAGGGGAGTATGCAGAGGACCAAACTGAAGCCGAAGCACCGACTTCTGTTTGATGTAATATCAAAGTGTGCTTTCGCATACGGAGGAGCTTTCGGTGATATCAGCAGACCGAAGCTCAAACAACAGAAGGCATTGGAAGAACAACACAAGATAGACTGGCTGGGCTACCTTGAAAGCCAGCTGTGGACAGAGAAACTGAAGATCTCAGAGACGGTAGTTGAGTCCGGAGAGAAGGTGTTGAGTGTCAAGGGAACACTCAACTTCGGCACCAAGATATCAGCCCTGATTCTCCAAGCAACCAAGGGTCAGAAGCTAACTTGGGAAGGCAGTGAGGACCCTCTGTTCAACAAGCTGATGCTGTTCCCAACAGCCAAGAATGCTAGGGATGTTGTGGAAGCTGTGTACACTCCCAAGGGAGCCACAAAGCCAGCTGTAGAGACGGCCCCAGCAGCCCGCCGCCCATCAAAGTCCAAGCCTGCAAAACGCCAGCTGAAGGAAGTGGCTAAAGAAGAAGAGGAAGAAGAAGAAGAAGAAGAGGTAGAACCCCTCAAGAAAAGGCCCAGGATCAAAATCATCCAGCCAGCAGCTCAACCGGCTGCAACGGGCCCCGTGGTGGTGATACCAGCTGAGAAAACAGCTGAGGAGAAGGAATCAACAGAATCAAGCCAGTCGGTTGATCCAGCTGGGTTTGTTCTTCAACCCCGACAACAGGAAGAAATGGTAGAAGGAAAGGAGACCAACGTGGAGGAGTCCAGCTCGTCCTCAGATGACTCTTCTTCTTCTGAGGAGTCTCACGACAGTCCACCCTCTCCACCAACTGGAACTGATGCCAGCCAGGAAATCCCACCTGCGTCTAAGGAAACAAATGAGCCCGCCCAGTCTCTCCACAAAGAGGATTCAGTTCTCTCAACTGATCCTCAGTTAGAAATTCCGAGCCTCACGCTCAATGCCAACGTTGATACCGTTCCTTTGGTCAACGTTGATGACACCATTGAACCCATATCCTTCGATATAGACCCACCCCAAATTGATGAAGAGGCCAACCGCCAAGCAATCTTGGCTGAATATGAAGGCAGACTGGACTACTGCTTTCGCAAATTGATAGGCATGTTCCCTGAGGCTAGCTCGATGCCCATCTTTGCCATGTTCAGGACTGAACTGCTCTATTAGTTCAGCGTGATATTCAGCTACTGGTACGTCAAGGAGGAAACCCTTAGGATCCACGGATAGGACAGGCTGAAGATTGATGAATCCAACCTGAGGGTATATTTCGACTACCAAAATCTCGAGGTTGCCCACAACCAGAAGGTGGCTTTGCTCCGTCGTCGCCTGGATCTGAGTAAAGCAGAAGGGAAAGACACCAGAGAGTTGTGCGACAATCCTAGAGCTGTACAATTTCTTGAAAACATGTTAGCCAAGAATGCCGACCATATGGAGGATGTCGATGAAGCTGACGAGGCTGCCAAAAGGGAAGAAGAAAAGCTTAAACAATACCTGGCTAGCCGAACAACCATGGTTATAGTGGACCCAACAGCCCAGACACAACAGCAAGAACTGCAACAGAGTATAGCAGAGAAGAGCTGCAACAGAGTATAGCCGCCGTGTCAAAGAAGCTAGCTGACATGGATACTCGGTTCGGAAAATATAAGCGGTACTATAAATCCAACCAAACTCGAGATAACTCACAGCTGAGTGTTCTTACTCAGTTATGATTCTAACTGAGTTGCATTACTCGGTTGTGATATTTTCAGGGGGTTGTTTTTAAAATTCCTAACTGGTGTATTTCCCCCCCCCCCCCCCCCCCCCGTACACCAGAACTCGTATCGGGACCATCACTACCTTTTGTCAATACCACTACCTTTTTATCATTACCACTACCATACTATTTAACTTTTACCCCACTCACAACAACTTTACCAGCTTTCTTAATCCCCGTGCCCAGCCACAAATGGGGCATTCGCGTATGGAGGGAGTATAATTTTTGTCTCTATGGATCGATCAACAAGATATTTTAATGTTACTTCTTCTAATAGACTTATATGGTTAAAGGTTCCCATAATTATTTTTTATCACCATCTAATTTGGTCAATCAATTAGTTGACCGAATAAAAAATTATATTTTTATTATTTCATTAAAAAGGGATAATATATATGTATAAATTCTAAAAAGTTATGCAACTGTTAAGTTGTTTACTCAGGATGGATAAGAGAACAATTATCTATTTATTAAAATCTAATTAATAGAACTTGAATCAAAATTAATAACAACAACCTTAAAATACTAAAAAAATCTGAAAAACTCAATTCCCATCACCACATGATTAACCATATCTTCAACATAGTATCTTAACAAAAACTCAAAATATCAAGAAAAACCCACAAAACAAAAGTTGCAAGATTTCAATAATATTCATATGTCGAAAATTCAATGTACATTGTCATTCTCTTATGTGGCACCCCTTTAATCCCTTAATTCATATTTATCTAAGTTCTCTAACATTTTTGAATTATTAAACATAAAATATGCTTTTAAATATTATTAATAACTAAATTCATCCCACATCGATTTTATATGAAACTTCGCCTATATTGAAAAGTCAATAAATACTCAGAGTCATTGTGTCTTTTGATATCCTTTGCACTACAGATTTAGTTTTGCCCTATTTATTAGTTGGCTGAATAAAAGTCTATCAAATCTTATAAATTATTATATATATTTTGTAACAATATTTGACTCTCAATAATAGTTATTCATATTTATCTAAGTTCTCTAATTTTTAAAATTATTAAACATAAAATAAGCTTTTAAATATTATTAATAACTAAATCTTCCATCCTACATTGATTTTATACGAAATTTCACCTATATTGAAAAGTCTATAAATGCGCAGAGTCATTGTGTATTTTCACTTCCTTTGCACTACAACTTTAATTATCCAATTTATTACTTGCTCGGTCCAGAAAAATTGTAAGGAGTTTTTTGTGACACATGTTTTAATAAAAGTATAGTAGATGTTAAGTGAGTGAAAAAGGGGACCCACCATTGTGAGTAGAAAAAGTGATAAAACATAAGATAGTGGATGGGGTCATTTCTTAAAGTGGTAAAATAGAAAACTAGCTACAATCTTTGTGAACGAGCAGAAAAGGAAACCTAGCTACAATCGTCATGGACAAAGGTAGTAGTTGGCCGAATAAAAGTCTATAATATCTTATGAATTATTATGTATGTTTTCTAACATTATTTGACTCTCAATAAGAGTCATTCATCCTTTAGATTTTTCTTTTTTCTTTTATTTATAAAAGTACTATTTAAATAACTTAAATAAAATGACACATGTTGGAGTTTTTATTGAGATGAATAGCTAATTATCATTACATATATTTGATTATTTAAATAATTTATGAATTTAAATGAGTTTTATAAATTATACAATTTTATACTTATACATAAAATTTATTTTTTTTATCTTTTATTATTTATACTAAAAGTTCCAATAGAAATGTTTGACGACGAGCCGATTCTGATCTGAAACCTTGGGGACGGGTCAATTTTAAATCTGCAATTCAACTAATTTCTTTTTAATTTTATCTTAATCTCATCATGTAAGATATTTAACGTCTCACCTTCATCCTATAGAAAATATTAAAAAAAAGTAAAAAAAGAAAAATTGTCGAAATCAATATAGGACAAATAGATTGATGAGTCCATATTTTGTAGCTTATTTTGTGTCTGTTTTAGGTAGTTTAGATCGAGTTTTTGTGTGTGTTTTGTTTAGTTTTAGTGTCTAGGAGGACATATATTGGACAATTGGTGGTCTGTTGCTTGACAGGTGAATTCTGGGCAAAACAAGGGTTGAAAGCTACATTTATGGAAAGCAGAGCAGGGTAGGACGGAATTGGTCAAGATGGCAGAGTGCTTGAGGTAGCTGGCAATGTTTCTCTCCTAGGTCTAGAAGGATAAGGAAAAAATGATCCAACTTAAGTATCTTTCCTTATCCGACTAGAATTAGGATCCGGAAGGGATCTGTTGAAGATAGACGTGACATGCCATGTTGGGATCGTGCTTATTAAGTAATTACTTGCATTCCAAGGTAGCTCATGAAATTCTACCATGTTAAGGAACGGGGGCCCGAACCCTAGGGCTCACCTATATATATTCGAAGCCCTAGTTGCTGTGAGGGCGCCATTTTTTATGCTTTTCATTCCTTGTTTATTTTGAGAGATTGTGAGGAAAAGAAGAAGTCCTATGGGTAAGTTTAATCTGATCGGCACTTTTGGCCGGAGTTATTTTCTCGTTACGTACTTCGTGAGTTTTAATATAGTTTTTATCATTAGTTCTTCCATTAATTGTGTTCACGTATTTAAATTCATGTCTAGCTAAGTTTCTATACTTGATCTGGGCAAGACAGTTAAGTGAATTCTAAAGTTTGAGAGGTCTAAATTGTGCTTGAGAATTGCATGCTTGTGTTCCCGATATGTTGATGTGTTTATTCCAATATGGTGTAATACGATTAAGGGATTAATGGGCCATTAATCACTTAAGACATATTAGATCACTAATCAATTGAGAAGTAGGAGTGTTTTCCATAACTTATCTCAGTTAAGATCGATTGACATTAGAGAAAGATGTCTACCTTGCTGGGCAAGAAGTGATGATTCCTTGTTGGGCTTTTCTGGTTATTAATGCTCTTTGGGCAAGAAACTGAACGATGACTCCGACAGAGGTATTGCCCCAGATAGGGACCCGATGGTGCGTCGCCAACTAAGTAAGGATAGGTCAGGGAAGTGTTTGTTGAGAGCGTGACGAGTAAAAAGGGATCTCAGCATTCAAGTCCTATAACCAACAATGCATTCATGTGATGAATATATTTGCACCAATAACCAAGCTACAGTTTTCACTTAACAACGTCTTTGTTCAGATCAAGTTGTTTTTATTATTAATCAAGTTCTTCTTTTGTTTTTAGTGTTTATTTAGTTTCTGTATTGGAAGAGAGCCCCACTAACCAAGATACCAAAACCATTCTTTTTTACTTGGTGGAGAAGGATTCAATAGATAGTGACAGTCAACTCTTTGCGGATCGACCCTATACTTACTTGCTAACTATACAGCTGTGAGGATAGGCTACAAATTCATTTTGAGAGTGCGAGCTACAACCTCGTCAAAATTGGCGCTGTTGTCGGGTAGCTAATAATGTAACTGTCTCTTGAGGGAGAGACCCTATGCATGTTTGGCTCCGACCCTTTTTGGATCGACGAGAATTGAAGTATCATCCTGAACCGGAGAAGTACATCGAAGAACAGAAGAGACTAAAAATGAAGCTGAAAAACAAGTACGAGGAGGAATGATTCACGAGTGATGGGGAAAGGTCACTACCACAAACTTCAGATATTGAACAGTTTGAAGAAGAGGAGATGGCGCAACAAGTTGATCCTGAGAAGACTCTGAAGGAAATCATATTTTCAACAGATGTCAATTTGAATCCAGCGGGCATTACTTTGCCCGCTATCACTGAAAGTTGGGAGCTTAAATATTCTCTGATACGGATCTTGCCCAAGTTCAGTGACTTGTCTGGAGAGGATCCATAACAATACTTACATGATTTTGAAATGGCAATGTGAACTGTGCACACTACTGCCGCACATAATACATTGAGGGAATATATTCACCTCATGACGTTCCCATTTTCACTACAAGATGGGGCAAGCGAATGGTTGTACCAACCACCTCAAGGCAGCGTAACATCTTGGTAGCAAATGCAGGAGAAGTTTCTTGAGCAATACTACCCTTTTGCCCGGATCCAGAATGCAAGAGCGGCTATTCAGAACATCAAGATGGACAATGGGAAATCTATCTATGATTACTACTCTAGGTACAAGAAGCTGATTGCTAGGTGTCCTCAGTATGGTTTGGGCGAGAAGGATTTGATTAATGCCTTCATGAATGGATTGAGGCAGTTTGAGCGCGATTGGATAGATGCAGCCTGTGGAGGCAATGTCATCAATAAACCGCCTAGTGAAATATTCAAACTATTTGCCGAGATGGCAGACAAGAAGAGGAACCAAGATGAGACCATCGTGCCTAGGACGCATAAGCCGACCAGTAGCGATCCTAAATTTGATATCTTGTAATCTATGATGAAGGAGATGATGAATCAGAACAAGAATAATGATGTTGGGAATGAGAATCCTGGTCAGATCTTGAAGATACGAGTTATGAAGTGTGAGCTTTGTGCTGCTAACACATATCCTACTCATAGGTGTCCATCGTTGTCTGAAGATGAAGAAGTTAATGCTGTTGGGCAACAGTTTCAGCAGAGAGATAATGGACAACGAAGGAACTTTAACAATGGACCTTGGAGGCCTATTGATAATTTGAGATATGAGAACAATAACTATCTCAATGCACCTCAATAAGGGCAACTACCACAACAGCCCTATGTACCACCACATAACAGAGACCAACCAAGGGATACCTTAAGGAGTGAAGTGGAAAGGCTTGCAGCTGAACAAAGGAAAGAGTATCAAAAGTTGAATAGTTTTCGCATGGAGCTAAGGGGTGGAATGAGATATATCATTGGAACTTTGAGTCACTTGGTAGAGTCAATATCTCAGATTAAGTCAATGCTAAATGGCAGGAAGGGAGAACTCCCATCTCAAGTTGATATTAAGAAGGCTTAAGTGAATGCTATCACGCTGCGCAGTGGGGCTAAGTTGCCTGAAGTAAGAGTGTCTGAGCATTATGTACCTCAAGGAGCTATTCCTGGGCAATAGAGATCTTCTGGGCATGACGCTGAAATTGAGCAAGAAGATGAAACTGTCCCAGAAAAGTATGAAGAGGCGACCATGGGATCAAGTGATGTTGAGGAGTTATGGTAAGAATTATCAGTTGAGAAAAGGGCACAAATTAAAAGAGAGGCTGCAGAAATTAGGAAGAAAGCTGAGCTCGATGCAGCTAAAATCAGAGCTAAAGCAATGAAAGATGCTGAGAATGCAAAGAAGTCAAAACCTTATGAGCCAAAAGCTCCTTACCCAAGTCGATTTGCCAAGGATAAGGAAGCACAAGAAATGAAAGAATTAACCAACATGTTTCAGAAAGTAGAGGTCAACATACCCCTTTTGACCTCTTTGCAGTCTATGCCCAGGTGTGCTAAGTTTTTGAAGGAGTTGTGTACATGGAAGGTCAAGTACACATATGATGTGAGGTTCCAAGTCAGTGAGAATGTATCTGCAGTGTTGCAAGACACCTACATGCCGACCAAGTGCACTGATCCAGGAATGTTCTATATTCCCTGCATCATTGGGGATATGAAGATTGAAAAGGCTATGCTTGATCTTGAGGCATCAATTAATGTCATGCCCAAGTCGATATATGATGATCTAAGGATGGGGCCACTCAAACCTACTAGGGTGGCTATTCAATTGGCAGATAGGTCGACTGTATGGCCTGAAGGGATTCTAGAGGACGTCTTTGTTAGGGTAAGGGACCTCATTTTTCCAGCTGATTTCTACATTTTGGATATGGGGAGATCGTCACATAAGGCACCAGTAATGTTGTTGGACAGACCATTCTTGAAGACCGCTCTCATAAGAATCAACTGTGACACGGGGAAGCTAACATGTGAGTTTGGAGGGGAAGTGGTGTCATTCGATATTTATAACACCATGAAGCAACCTAATGATACGTAGCTAATGCAGAGTATTGACCTGATTGACCAGATGGTAAATGAATTTTGGCCATAAATAACTATTGAAGATAAGCTGGACGTGGTACTTCAGATTGGCCTAACTGAGGTTATTGCCCAAGATGGCTCAATTGAGCTGATCAAGGAAGTGCATTATTTAAGGTCGGATGCAGAACCGCTGCGAAGGGTAGAACCATTGGTGATACCCACACTGAAGCAGGAAGATAAGTTGGTGCCATCAATAGAGAAGGCACCAAAGTTGAAATTGAAGTCATTACCTAGCCATTTAAAATACATCTATTTGGGAAAAGATAAGACACTACCTGTGATTATAAGTGCAGAACTGTCTATTGAGGAAGAGAAATGTGTAAAGGAAGTCCTAGTGGAGTATAAGTTGGCTACTGGATGTACATTAGCTGATATAAGGGGCATTAATTCCACTGTGTGCAGGCATCACATCTTGCTCGAGGAGGGCCATTAGGGACCCTCAAAGAAGACTGAATCCAATAATGAAGAAGGTAGTGATGAAAGAAATTTTGAAACTGTTGGATCTGGGAATTATCTACCCAGTTTCTAATAGTAGATGGGTGAGTCCGTTGCATGTCGTGCCCAAGAAGTCTGGTATTCAAGTGGTGGAGAATGAGCAGAAAGAGTTAGTAGCTACAAGGTTGCAAACAGGTTGGCGAGTATGCATCGACTATAGGAAGCTGAATCAGAAGACCAAGAATGATCATTTTCGGTTGTCTTTCATTGATGAGTTGCTCGAAAGGTTAGCGAGCAATAAATATTTCTGCTTCCTGGATGGATACTCGGGCTATATGCAGATCTAGGTAGAGGAGGAGGACCAGGGCAAGACTACTCGAACTTGCCCATTCGGTACATTTGTGTACAGGAGGATGCCTTTTGGTTTATGCAATGCTCCTGGCACATTCCAAAGATGCATGATGAGTATATTCTCAGATTTGCTTGAGACATGCATAGAGGTGTTTATGAAAGACTTTACTGTCTATGGATTTGATTTTTACAAGTGTTTGGGCAACCTTGAGATGGTATTGAAAAGGTGTATAGGTAAAAGCTTAGTTTTGAACTATGAGAAATGCCACTTCATGGTCAAGGAAGGCATTGTTCTTGGGCATGTCATATCAGAGCGTGGGATTGAGGTTAACAAGGCAAAGATTGATATTATAGCCAAGTTGCCCTACCTGATCAATGTGAAGCAGCTGCGTGGCTTTCTTGGGCACGCAGGATTTTATAGAAGATTCGTCAAGGACTTTGCTAAGATCGCGCAGCTTATGATCAAGTTGTTACAAGGAGAAGTGGAGTGGAATTTTGATGAAGACTGCAAGAAGGCATTCCATACATTGAAGGAGATCTTGGTATCAACACCTATTATTGAACCACCGGATTGGAGGATGCCATTTGAGGTGATGTGATGCGAGTGGCTACGCCGTGGGAGCTGTCCTTGGGCAGAAGCATGGTAAGGTGAACCATGTCATATACTATGCGCCTAAAACTCTTAATCCTGCCCAATGCAATTACTCGACCACAGAGAAGGAGTTATTAGCTGTGGTTTTTGCGTTTGAAAGTTTCGATCATACATGCTCGAAGGCAAGATCATAGTCTACACTCACCACTTCGCCCTGAAGTTCTTCATGGCCAAGAAGGAGACAAAACCCAGGTTAATAAGGTGGATCTTACTACTCCAAGAATTTGATGTGGAGATTAAGGACAAGGCTAGAGCCCAGAATTTAGTGGCTGATCATTTGAGCCGCATAATCCAACAAGAAGGGGCTGAGCCGATCAAGGAGACTTTCTTAGATGAACATTTGGCTCTTGCCCAACATGACCTTCAGTCCTGGTATGCTGACTTGTGCAATTATATTATTTTGGGACGGTTACCGGGCAACCTAAGTTTTTATCAAAGGAATAAGCTAAAAGTGGAGAAGGAACAAGTTAGCATCCTTGTACACTGTCACTCAAAGGTGTGTGAGGGACATTTTGGACCAAATAGGACAACAAGAAAGATTTAGAATTGTGGGTTTTATTGACCCAATGTGTTCAAAGACAGCTTCGAATGATGCAAATGTTGTGCTCAGTGCTAAAAGGAGGGCAACATCAGTAAGCAGAATGAGATGCCATTGACCCCAGTAATGCCTATGGAAGTCTTCGATATATGGGGATGGATTTCATGGAACCATTGCCCAACTCAACAGGGAATCTTTATATACTGTTGGTAGTGGACTATGTTTCGAAATGGGTAGAAGCCAAGGCAACATCAACCAATGATTCGAAGGTTGTTGTGGAATTCTTCAAGGGCAATATCTTTAGCCAATCTGGTGTGCCAAGGGCGATCATTATAGTGATCAAGGAACGGACTTTTGTAATGGAGCCGTGAAAGGGTTAATGAGTATATATGGAGTTCATCATCGGATTTCGAATGCTTATCATCCCCAGGCAAATGGTCTAGTGGAGTTGTCCAATCGCATTGTAAAGGTTGTTTTGAGGAAGACAGTTAGCCCGACTGGGAAGGATTAAACTTTGTGTCTTGAGGATGCTTTATGAGCTTATAGGATAGCGTTGAAGACTCAATTTGGGATGTCACCATACAGGACAGTCTTTGGTAAGATGTGCCACTTGCCTATGGAAATCGAACACCGAACATATTGGGCAGTGCAAAAGATGAATTATGATTGGGATGAGGCTGGCCAAGCTAGGAAGCTTCAGTTACAAGAACTTGAGGAGATCCGATTCAATTCCTATGATAGCTCGATTTTGTATAAGGAAAGGATGAAGAAGACCCATGATGCGTTGATCAAAGTCAAGAAGTTTGAACTTGGGCAGCAGGTTCTGTTGTATCAATCCAAGTTTAAGCTTATGTCGGGAAAGCTGTCAACTAAGTGGGTTGGTCCATTTGAAGTACGAGCCTCATATCCAAATCGGGCGGTGGAAGTAATGAATCCAAATACGGGCAAGATTTTTAAGGTTAATGGAGAAAGGTTGAAGGCTTTCTTTGGTCAAGTTGTGGAAAAACCAGAGGAATATTTGAAATTCCTCTGCGATGTAGAGTCCTAGCTTGGGCAAGGTGGACATCATGCCCACGACGATAACTAGGGCGCTGGCTATGAGGCAACTTGGTATGTTTACATTAATTTTTAATTTTTTTTATTGTCATTCAAAAAAAGGGGAAGATAGGGATTAAAATAACCATATTTTAATGTTTTCCATCAAATTTAGGCGTATTTTAATTCTGATTTTGGGTAGAATTATTTAACCATAGGATAGGAGAGGTTTTGCTTTGCATATGGTGGTTTGTTTGCGATTTGTAGGAAACATGTGTTGGGTGAAGGAAGAAGGAGGATTTAACACTTTGCTTCGAGCAAAGTGTGTGCGCTGGAGGGCAAGTGCTGTGCTCTGGGCTAAGCGATGGACATGGTCAACAATGCAGATGGGACAGTAACTACTACACCACGTGTGATGTGATATTTGTACTCAAAACCTACCCCTAGCCCTATAACCACTTGCCACTCTACCACGTCTAATCCCTCCAACCCTTCCAATCCCCCACGTAAAACTTTGAATTCAAAACCGCCATAATCCACCTTCTTTCTTCATTCTTTCAATTTCGGCAATCAAATCTTCCCACCCCCAAATTTAAACCCTAATTTCTCACGATGGTTTCTACTCGCCCAAAGAACAAACTAAACAAAATCACTCACAGAACTCAAATTGACCTTTTTGACCACGAGTCACCGCTGTTACAAACACCATTAAACGAAGCAGATCCTACTTCTTGGGTAGTGTCGTACCCTCTCACTACGGAGAAGGAAAAGGAAATCAGTGAAGCTCTCGCTGAGTCAATGGCAGTCTCAAGCGAGGGAGTGGATATGCCGGGCAACACTGTTCCGATGGATGGATCTTCTTCGACATCGGAGAAGCCTCCTGTTGATGTGGCACCGGAGAACTCATTGGCTAAGCAGGGAGATGAAGAGACGAAGCAGAAAGAGGATGTGGTTATGGAGGTGGTGGACGACATGGAGAAGGAGCATGCAGATAAAAAAGAGTCTGAAGACTCTTTTGATAAACTGTGTGCAGAGGTAGAGAGGGATCTGGAAAAAAGGAAAGAAAGAGAAAACAAGGCCAAATGGAGAAAGAGGCTAAGAAGAAGGTGAAGATAGCTATTTCTGAAGCCGCTTCATCACTAGGAGGAGAGTCTTTTACGGAGGAGAAGAAGGCTGCTACACCTTCTTTAAAGAACAATGGAAAGATGCCCAGGGTGGTGGAATTTGAGGATAATGAGGATGTGCAGGTTGTGGGGGAGAGGATAACAGGATCCACTGCTCGAAAAATCAAGAAGGAGGATTCTGAGTCGAGAGGGAAGAAGAAAGGGAAGAAGGCTGCGGATCTATCGGCCAGGAAGGTGTTCGTGCCCAGGGAGGTCAACTTTGATGACCTGGACTCGTTGGGCATTGCAATGGAGGTGAGAGCACTATATGATGGGTGTGGCTATGCCACAACCCAAATTCTAGTAGGAACGACTAAAATCCATTGGACAGTGAAGGTGAAACAACAAAGAATAATCAAGGGAACATACTCGGACACCAAAAGAATATTTGTTGAAAGTGATAACATTTATTAATTTGCTATCAATTCCTCATTTCAAACTCAACGAAGTAAGTTTACTAAGTAAGAGTCGAGAGGGAATTAAAACAAAGCGTCGAGTACAAAACTCATTAATTAAATTTCAGTGTTGAAAGAATTTTAAACACGATTAAATATCAGTGTTGCAGCAGAGAATTACATCAGGTCCCAAAGTTATATGTATGAAGACATATAACCCAAGCTTAAACAAAAACTCGACTTGAAAACAACGAACGCTGCCAGGCACACTGCACCATCATCATCCGAGCTAACCTGCACGTTTTACAAACAACATGCAGGGTTGAGTACTTTGTACTCAGTGAACACATGCCAAAATAACTTAAAAGCTTGCTCGATAGAGTTATAAATTGAACTTGCCTTTCTTGCTGCATCACAAGTATTAGAGTTATAAAACAGTTAACTTGTGCATGCAAGAAAAATCACTTCACTTTTAAAAATGTCTGCGCAGACAATAATATATCACACATGTATGTACCAGTTCTACAATCAAATATTGGTGTCGAGAAGTAGGCCTCCTTCCCGAACACCATGACCGGCTAACCCAAAGGAAAGCACACGATCACCTCTATGTGTACACAGAAATCCTATCTCACACAGGACTGAATTTGTTCTCCTCAAGTAGATGGCAATATACACAAAACTCAAATATTGGCAAGTCAATTAATTTAAAAACTCACATAATACGATAATCATAATATCTTATAATATCGCATTCATCGATTTGTTGAAGTTAGAAAGCCCACCTGTCATCCAGTAGCTCGCTCGGAATACCTCTTTTCTTCTCGTCCTTACTTCTGGACTCCACTCGTTTCTTACTATCGAACTTCACTTGTTCCTTCAAGGATAACATTCTTATAAGGACGAGTTCTACTTTCTCGAATGAAAACGGAATCTAATCTCGGTTACTTGAATTTCTATTTAACTCGGGATTTCTAACTTTTCTCGGCTCGACTAATCGAACTTTCTCTACTCTTAACTCTACTCAAGCACTATACCAATAGACGAACATCAACTCCAACATTAAACATTCATCACTCATAATATGATCATCAATCTTAACCAACAAGGAACTTCATATACTTGAAAACAGAATAGGGCAGCCTTGACTAGCTACCAACCGTGGCTACCTTAACAGACTGTACCAAAGGACTAGCCTCGGCTAGACCTCAACCTTGGCTAGATTTGCCTACTGCACCAGAAATGCAGCCTTGGCTAGATCCTAGCCATGGCTGGGTTTCAACCTTTCAAAACTTTTAAAAAAATTTCGATAAAAACTCATTCAATCGGAAATTCAAAAACGAGAATTTACCACTCGCAAAACATTCATACGATCACAAATACTAACTCAGAACATCATTCAGAACTCAATCACTGTCTCATGCTGACTCGATACTGCTCGACTTTTCAACTTAAAAATAAAAGTTCTCGGTTTTTAATGAAAACAGTTTCATTTCTCTTATAAAAATTCAAGGAATTCAAATATGGAGTCGAATTCGAAATTCGAAACCGCATGCAAAAATTCTCGAAATAAAGTAAAGCACGGTTGTCTCGAAATACGTGCACATGCTCCAAAAATTCTCAAATTTTCACGATTAGCTTAAAATAAATCTAATTGAATAATTACTTATTCAGTTTTAATTTCTGATAAACGAATCGAGAAAACCCTTACTCTAATTTTTCATAACCTTCAAATTTTATCATTTTTCATGCATAAGAGTTCGTTTTTACTCGATTCAAATTCTAACATGCTCAATTTAATTATCAAAGGTGAATTAACTCATAATCTCATTTAACTTTTTTTAATTTTAGAAAATCGACTCTTAGTGCCTAAAATCTTCGATTAGGCATAACTTTTTCATACGACCTCCGAATTCAGAAATTCAAAAGGCTAACATACTTGTTTTTACTTCAATTTCATCTTAGGGTTATGAATTCCATCATAAAATTATCAAATTTGCTCGGTTTTCTTCTTAAATTTTCTGCAAAACTTAAACTTTCTCATACTTGATCTTTTTCATTATTTTAAAGTTATAGTGTACTTATAAAAATTCTAATTGGTCAAATCCATCATCAATTTCATCAAATGAGCTCAAACATCAAAATCCCAAATTTTGTACCCATTTCATTCAAAAATTTTGGGGCTTTTTACATAGAGCTCCAAATTCAACGATTCGACATTCCATAATGCTTCAAATAATTCAAATCTCAATATTCTTTCATCGATTCATCAGTTCAAACTCAAGAACTCAAAATTTATAATTCTTAGGCTCATTGGGTTTGAAGTTTTCAAGAATTTGAACAAATAAATTTATTTCTTCGATTCCTCTTAAACTTAAGCTCTTAATATACTCAAATTTACTTATAACTCATCTAACAAATAATTACAACTTCACAACATAAAAAATCATCAACTTTCTCACTCATATGGTTCGAAACTTTTGAGGAAAAATGCATAAAAATTCATGCTTCTCATTTTCAAATTAAAACATGCTCAAATCATCATATAACACTTAACTCTAATAATACACTTCAATATCATCACAAAATCATCAATCTTTCCTCATGCATATACTTCGAATTTTCTAGGAAAATTAGCAAATAAATTCCTTTCTTCAATTTAATCACATATTCATGCATAAATCATCATCAATCTTTCTATTGTACCATCATCTTCTCAAGATTATCTCAAATTCACAAATCCTTCATATATGTATATAATTCGACTTCTTCAAAAATAGAAGAAAATAATTTCATACTCTCTAAATCATCATGCTTCATACTACACATATCATACTCAAATATCATAGATTCATTCATCATGATCATCACAACAAAACTCCTAATTTTTTCTACCCTATTCCATCGGTTTTCCAAGAGAGAAAAAGGGAAGAAAATTCTTCTCATTCAATCAATCATATAAAACTTCCTAGATTAATTCATAGAGCTCAAATCCATCATCAAACTCATGTTAAGAATCAAGGTATAAAAACACCCAAATTTATCAAATTTTTCGGCACCTATGAGAATAAAATGATCATAGATTTTCTCTTCTTGATTTCATGCATGGAATTCATGTGAGAACAAAGAATCCTACTTGAAAAATTAAAGATCAAAACTTTTCCTCTAAAACTCATCTTGATCGAACTAGAAGGAATAAAGAAAGAAGAAAATTCTCGACCTTTACTCAAAAGTTGGAAGAGATATGAATTAAATCTTGATTTCCTTGCAACTTTACCTTTTTCTCAAGCTTGATCGAAGGAAATATGAAGGATGGAGGGGCTGCTGCTGATCAGCAACTTGAAGGAGATGGAGAAAGGAAGATATTTCTTAGATTTTCATTTCTCTTCTTGCTTGTTGGACTAGGCTTGATTCCTCACAACTATAGCTTTCTTTCCTTAAGCTTTGATTGAAGAAAGATGAAGGTTTGAAGGCTGAAATTCAGCAGCCATGGAGAGGAATGAGAGAGAGAAAGAACCGTGAGAGAGAGAGAGAGATGAGGGAGAGTGAGAGTGAAGTAAGTGAGAGTGGAATAGAGATGGAGAGTGTATTACACTTGAGATGCAGTGAGAGTGAGATAATAAGGAGAGAAGGGATATGTCGGCTGATAAGAGAAAGGGAAAAATCTGATTTTTTTTATCGAATAAAAATCCCCCGAAGAAAATATTTTTCGGTACAAAACATCTCTCTTTAATCGATTAACTCTCAAATTACTCAAAACTCACCACGACATTTCCTCGACGTCCAATTTCAGTTTAACTCATCTTATTTTCCACCAAATAAATCAAGAATACTAGAAACCTAATTTACGGATCGAAATTCCGAATAACGAAGAAAACGTAAAAATTCGTTAAATTACATTTTTCCCCTTCAAGGGCATTTTGGTAATTTCACATGAAAATTTATTTCTTAATTTTTTTTATCACATAATCATATATAAACACACTTAATAAACACTTAGGCACACTTAAGCATAAATAGGACGATTAATTAAGACTTAAAAAATCGGGGTATTATAGGCCGGGTGCAAAATCTGGAGATGCCCTGCCATATTTATGATGATTTAGTAAGAAAGGTGTACACGTCGATGGAGTTTGTTTTAGATGGGAAAGGAAACCCATCCTCTATTGAGTTCGTATTGAATGGGCGGTCGTTGGTTGCCGGGCTAAATGATTTGAACCAGATATTGGGGTTCGCCACTATGATGGAGTTGCAGAGGCTGGAGTTTAGGAAGGCGGTGAAGAAGGTGCCAGTGGACATTCTTAAGGAGGAATGGATTCGAATGTGGAATGAAGTTAGTGTTGGGACAGAGTTCAAGTCGGGGGACAATAAGGCGTCAGACTTGACACCAGCTCTTCGCATTGCCCACAGGATCCTTGCCTACGACATGTTTGGCAAGGGAGATAGCGGAAATTCGTTGGCCAACAAGAAGGTCTACATACTGTTTTGCATGTTGACCAAGAAGAGGCTTAATTTTGGGGCCTTCTTGATGGAGCGAGTTGGGAAATTTAAGTAAAGTTTTGATTGATTTTAAAACCAACTGACCCCAACCGAGTAGATGTTGCCATATCCTAATGTTAGCTTTTAGGCTCGCTGTTTGAGCAATGTTGAGATTTTATCTTTACAGGACTCCAGCTGAAGACGGCAATAAGGCTTCACTCGGACAGAACATATGTTGCAAGAAAGACAACTGAGCGTTCAAGAAAGAAGATGTAAGAGAACATCAGATGGAATAAAGTCATCTGAGCGTTCGAGCCAACTGATCAGATTCAGAACATAAGAAAGTCAACTGAGAGTTCAAGATTCAGAACATCAGAAAGACAACTGAGCGTTCAAGATTCAGAATGTCAGAAAGACAACTGAGCGTTCAAGATTCAGAACATCAGTAACAAGACTCAAATCAGTTAGATCAACAACATGAAGTTCAAATCAGCTGAGAGTTCAACTGTTAGCAATCAGATAGAACATCAGCTGAAGACCACTCAGATGAAGACCAAAACTTCTCAACCGACTAAACGAGGTTGAAAGTCAAAGGTTGAAGATTTGAATTTCAAAATGGGAAGTCACGTGAATGTTTGACTCTCTGTCATTACCTCATTTGGCCCAACACAAGGCTGTCTCAGATGGAAAGCAGAAGCACACAGTTGCCAAATCCGGAAAGTCTGCAGAGATGAGAAACAAGCCATCGCTTTCACAGAACAGAGATCAACGGCTCATCCAATGGCTAGTTGATTCGATCCAACCTTGAGAACATCACTAGCTGAGAGTTCATAGAGTGTTAGGTCCTAGCTCACTTTCTTGTTCGAGCTAGAAGTTGGAAAACCAACCCTCACACACACCCCTAAAAAGGTTGTTAGGACCCTACTCTTCCCGGAATTGAGTAGATAGGTTGATAAGTACCCGAAAACTTATCTGTAAGGTTGATAAGTACCCGTAAACTTATCTTAACGGTTGCAAAGCCCACGTAAGCTTTGTGGTTTTTGTCCAGAAGAACTTGGACTGAGTTGTGTGGACTCACAACTCCCCTGGGCGTAGGAGTTATCTCCGAACCATGTAAATCCTTGTGTGTTTGTGTTTTCAGTTAAGTTATTTCTTATTGCATATTCAACTGACCAACTAACCAGCATTTAAAACTGCATCTTTGCATATCAACTGTCTTGGTTATTGACCAACCGTGCATTTGAGCGTGAGTTATATTTTATACGAGTTGTTATTTTCCACCACATTCCGCACAACACTTCACTTCCAGCTGAGTATCTTTACTCAGTTGTGATTCCAACTGAGTCTTCTTACTCGGTTGTGATATTTTTAGGAGGTTGTTTTTAAAATTTCTAACTGGTGTATTCCCCCCCCATACACCAGAACTCGTATCGGGACCATCAAGTGGTGTATTCAAAAGACTGCTGACTCTGTTTCACGAGGTGTGAATCGAGGTGTTATTTTCTTCAGTGGTCAACTGAATAGATCTTTTTCACGCTAGTGCATATCTGCTTGCATTTGTTGTTTTTTTATTGTGTGCAGATGGATGTCAAAGACAAGATCATTGTCATGTTCTTGGTTGTGAATTATACATCCTGGAGAACTCGGATGAAGAAGATTTTACTGTGTAAGCATCATCGAATGCAACAAGTACTTACATCTGGACCGATCATCATCAGAGAAAAAGTCACTCGCACTCCTACAAATCCCAATGATGGGGATGCATCTGAGGAGTTAGTTGAGAAGAAGCCTGAAGACTTCACTCCAGAAGAAGCTAAAGTGAGCCAGCTGGATATCTGGGCTCAGAGCACTATCATGTCCATAGTTGGATAAGACTATCTTCCTTGGATAGAAGAGTGCGACACCGCTAAGGAGATGTGGGATATTTTGGCATCTCTTAGCGAAGGGAGTGACGAAACCAAGGAGAACAAATTCTCCTATGCTTGTCAAGACTTTGACAACTTCTGTCTTCTAGCTGATGAAACCATTGATCAATTAGAGCTTCGGTTCATGGATATCATCCGAAGGATTCAGTCCATCCGATGAGGAAAATATACTTTGAGAGAAATCAACCTCAAAGTATTACAAGCCTTACCAGCTGAGTGGGACACCTTCACCAATATCCATGAGAGCCGAGCTGATCTTGGAGAGATGGGAACAGAAAGACTGTTCTCAATTCTAAAAGGAAACGAGTATAAGGTGAACCGACGAAGATCTCAGTCCTCGGTTCAGACGAGTCGATATGAGGATGCTGGTTCAGCAACAAAGACAGTTGCACTTCGAGCTGACTATTCCAAGCCGCGAACATCAAGGCTAACAAGATCTGCGGACACAGCTACGAAGGAGCCAAGCAGAGAAGAGCTACAACAGAGCATTGCCGCCATGTCAAAGAAGCTAGCTGACATGGATGCTCGGTTCGGAAAATACAAGAGGTTCTACAAATCTAACCGAACTTGAGATAACTCAAAGCCTCTGAACAACGGTTGCTTTGAATGCGGCAAAGAAGGACATTTCAAAGCTGATTGTCCAGATCTTTCAAAGAAAGAAAGAGAAGCGTTGAGGGCCAAGTAAAGTGGAAAGAACAAGGCCATGGTTGCAGAAGAAGCAGCTGATGACATGGATATCTTCACCGACACTGAAGATGAAGACGAGCTGACTTCCACCAACAACGCTATCGGTCAGGAACAATGTCTCATGGCAATTGGAACCGACCAGGATGATACTGAGGTACATTCTAGCCCTGCTAATTTAAATTCTTCTAATACTTCTAACATGCAGGAAACATTGGATAAAGAGTTGGAACCCTCTTGGGGTGACTTTCAAGAACTCAGTGAGGAATTGCATCAGAAATCGGTTGAGTTTAAGAATCTTCAAGAACAGTTTTCCAGACTTGAAGAATCCTTAACCGAAAAGGACGATCTGATCAAAAATCAAACCGAAGAGATTGATAATCTCAAAAGTCAACTGAATGAGGCCAACCGAACTAATGCTCCAATCGATGAGGAGTTGAAGGAGCAGATCAAGGAGCAACATGATCAGTTGAAAAAGCAAGAGGCTCAGATCGACTAGCTGATGAAGAAGTTAGACACACAGACCGAGCATATAGCTATTCTCCTCAAGGATTTGCAAACTGAGAAGGACAACCTGATAAAGCTATATCAGTCATCCAAAATCATCGAGAATCTCATCAGTTACCAAAGACAAAGGGATGACGTGTCTGGACTCGGTTACGACATGGTTAAAGATACTGGAATTCCTCCCGCAACCTTCATCAAAGCTGTGGATGAATCGGTTGCCAAATCAAATCCGGTTGAGTTTGCAACTCCCCAACATAATCCAACCTCAGCAAGCATAACTAGCTAAGAAAACTGCAGCTGACAAAGGAAAGGGAGCTGTGACTGGAGAACTGAAGAATCCATCAGTTGGGACAACAACCGAGGGGGAATGTTCCAAGTCTCAGAAGAGGAATCAGAGGCATCGGAGATATACAACCAGAACCGACCTCTGAACCGACCTCAGAGCCAACCTCAGAAAGAATGGAACCGACCGCAGAACCGACAAGGATTCAACCATCTGAATCAACAGCGGTTCCATCATCAGTTCAACCAGAGGTTCCATCAGGTTCAACCGATGAGGAACAGTTCCAACAGCTGCGAGTATTCATGCCAGAACATGAATCCACATCCGAGCATGAAAAGCAGTCTTCAACAGTCAGGAAAATAGAATCAGACACAGCCACAAAGATTCCAACATGGCGTCCGACCTCATCGACAAAACCAACAGGATAAGAATGGCCAACAAAACAGGGGGAAAGCCTCTTCTCCTAAAGCTTACAATGGGAGAAATGCATCTCCTCCCAAGAAATAGAACATCACTACTAACAACAAGCCTAAGGATGATCGAGGTGTTGTTATAGTTGATGATGAAGGAAAAGTGATCTGGAATGATAAATCTATCCGAATATACAGGGAAAAATGACTCACAGTTCAAGGAGAAACTGGTTCTAACCCTCTAGGACCCAACTAAAATTGGGGACCTAAGTGTGTTTCTCTGTGCAAGAACAGGAGAAACAACTGAGGAAGAATAAAGCATTACAGACCATGTGGTGATGGATAGTGGATGCTCGAAACATATGACAAATCTGAGAGATTTGCTTGGAAGTTTCGTGGAGAAAGAAGGACCATTGGTTACCTTTGGTGACAACTCAAAAGGTCACACCAGAGGCTACGGTACCCTTGAAACCAATCACGTGTCGATTTCAAATGTTTCATATGTTGATGGATTGAAGCATAACTTGCTCTCCATCAGCCAATTATGTGAAAATGGTTTCTCTGTCAAGTTTGATGCACAGGGTTGCAGGGTTAAAAATGTCGGAACAAAGCAGGTCATATTGTTGGGAAATCGATCCCCAACCGGGAATGTCTACTATGCAGATTGGAATAGTAGTCCTCCTAACACCTGCCTGTTATCAAAGAGCAGTTCAGATGTGAGCTGGCTGTGGCACAAAAGGCTCAACCATCTGAATTTCAAGACTATGAACCGACTTGCAAGACAGGAACATGCAAAGGGCATTCCAAACCGAGTGTTTTCAACAACACATATCTGCAGTGCATGTCAGCTGGGAAAGCTCGCTAGATCCTCCTTTCGGTTGAAAACAACTCCCTCAACCGACCGAGTATTGCAGTTGATCCATATGGATCTCTTCGGGCCAGTGACACCAAAAAGCATGAATGGTAACGAGTATACCCTTGTTGTTACTGATGATTTTTCTAGGTATACGTGGACCATTTTCATGCGTCACAAGAGTGAAACCCGAGATGAGCAACCCAAGCTGATGGATCGGATATCGAACCAACAAGAGATGAAAATCATTTTCATCCGATCAGACCGTGGAACCGAGTTCCTAAATGAAACTATCATCGAGTACTGCTAGAAGCATGGAATTACTCATCAAACATCGGCTGCGCGTACTCCACAACAAAATGGAGTAGCTGAGTGAAACAACCGAACGCTGAAGGATGCTGCTACATCCATGCTGACAAGCTCAGCTCTGCCAAAGAGATTTTGGGCTGAGGCAATCAACACAGCCTGCTACACCCAGAATCGGTCTCTTCTGACCAAGCGGTTGGGAAAGACTCCATATGAGCTCTGGAGATGCAGAAAGCCTGATATTTCATATTTTCGCATTTTTGGTTCTAAGTGTTATATTCACAACAATGGAAAGACTTAGTTGAAAACTTTTGACGCCAAGGCTTCGAAGGGCATATTTTTTGGATATGCCGCTCGGATCAAGGCTTATAGAGTTGTAATACCCCGAAAAATTTTCTACTGCGTTAAAAATTCAAAGTTAATAATAATTACGGCTTTGCACGCCTAATTTTATGAATTTGAATTCTAAGAATAACTGTGAAATCTGTTTCCAAAAATAAATTACGGAAGTCAGTTAGATGACTACTGTATTAGGGTTTTCGCGGTCGAGAAATTTCTCGTTAGAAAACTCGGTTCGACAAACCGTCGAACTTTACATTCACTTATTTCGCGAGACGAGTAAGTTAGGAAAAATCGTTTTTATTATTTTTCCGGACGAAATTCGGACTGTGATGTCCCGAGATTTTGTCAGTTTTTAGGTTTTAAAGTATATTTTCCTAGTAAGTTAAATATGTCGGATTTAATGGTCAAATCGGAATTCGACGAAAACGTGCCGAATACGTTTTTAGTTTTTCGATTTTTATAACGTCGTAACGAGCCGGAAAAATGCGTATTTGGGTAATTTTTTCTTCCATGACCGACTTCATGCTTCTTTCTTGTTAGATATTTGATTTTTATATTGTTTTCCACTTTATGACTCATGCTTCCACTAGTATTTTAATAATTAAATAAGGGACACCTAAGACTAAAATTAAAATATCACAAACTTGTCATCTACCTTCTCTCCCTCTCCCACAACTCACGCCACACACATACACACCATACTTTCTTTCATTTTTCTCTCCATCACCATTGTTGTTCATCCAAGTTCTTCAAGAATTTCTTCTCCAAGTTCATCCATCAATCATCCAATTCCAGTTCTTCTTTCATAATATTGAAGGTATTTGCAAGAACACAATTTCTATCCAAGTGGAATTTCAATTCATTTATTTTTCCATCATGACCGAAAATTTGGAAATAAAATTGTAGGATGATTAAGTCTTAATTCTTGTAATTAATTGGATTGGATTTGACTCTATGGTTGAGTTAGAGAAAGAAATCAAAGAACCCTAATTCTAAGCTATAACCGAAAATTAGGGGAAATTAGTAGGATGTTTTAATCCTTAAATTGATTGGATAATTAGGCCTAGGAAGTGTTTAATTGATGATAGAAACAAAAAGAAATCAATTCCCCTAAGATTTGAAGTGGTGACCGATTTTAGGGCTAGGGTTCAACTTGGTTTTCTAATTAATGATGTGGGATTGTTAATTCTTGAATAATACTTGATGTTGTAGGTTTAAAATTGGATTAATAGATGAAATTAATGAATAAAATCACTTTCCCTAATTAATTACCAATACCGAAAATTTAAGGGATTTAGGGGTTTTTGATGTAGCTTAATTCTATTAAGGAAATGATGATGGATTAATGTTATTATTGATGTTAGATGATTATATGAATTATTTGGAATTATTCTAAAAATATTAGGTAAAGTATAAGATACGAAAATCCATAAATAAACCGAGTTTGGTTAATGAGTTAAGGATATGGATCACTTACTAATGAGTTTTGATAGATGTCGAATAATGTTGTAGAATTTAATCGGATTCTAATAACGTTGAAATTTTGGTAAGAAACGAAGCAACGAGCCTAAGTATCGATAGAAAAGTCGAACCAAGAAAATAATTGGATATTAATGAATCTTATCGTTAAGTGAACAAGTTCGTAGTTGACGACGTGTTAATCCGAGTTATGAAATGATAGGTTATAATTGAAACCGAGAAATTAGGAATTGAATTAGGAACTTGATTTGGTTTAGTAATTGGTTAGATTGAACGACGAGGTTTTGATCGTCGTATTTATAGACGAGAAATAAAAAAAGAAGGGAGTTCTTCACGAATGGAAATACGTGTTGACTGCCCTGTTGTATAATTTTTGTGAGAATTTAGGTACGAGAACATAAAACGAACATAGGAAGTCATACGTCGATTTTTAGCAAACCTTAGGGTTAACTTCGGCAGTTTTGCGACCCTTTCCGGAAACTGCCATATCTCTTAGCTCGTTTATCGGATTTGAGATCCGTAAATTGGAGAGTAAACTAGACTTCCTTGGCTTTCATTCGGTACAGAGCACCTTCCCTATTTCAGGATACTCTGTAATTGAGATCCGTAAATTGAAGTTTCAAAACTAAATTTCTTAAGTTTATTTCTTCTCAACCTAATTTCATTCGACCTTTTAAGTCGTTCCAAGTATCGACTATCATAAATTACTGACCTTAGCATCAAGTAAGAGTTCTAAATAAGAAATGTTCGATTCTCGTTCCCGTTTAATTAAAAGAATCTAGAATAGCGTGCAAAGACCTAAAAGCTTAAGAACATATGAGAACTAATTCAATTTCGATTTCGATTTCCGTTTCCTTTTATCGACTCGATGACTTATCGAAGTTATGATTATTTACGATGAAGAAGGAAGTCAGCACTCGGGATAAGACGAAGGATCGACGACAGAAAACTCGTTTAATAGTTTTGTAACTTATAAGGTGGGCTTTCCTTATATATATGAAATAAAACGAGCAATGCTCGAAAACCTTTGTTTATCGCTTTGATAATCGTGTTTTCAAAGTGATAATCATGGCATGAACTGTTTTGTGTTTTATTTGAGTTCTCTTGTACCTTATGAGTTAATCAAAAGGGGTTAACTAACGATCGACTTTGAGTTAGTCAAAAGGGGCTTTCCAGAGTTAGTGCACGTGTAGCCTATGGTGTATGTGGTATCCTGTTGAGGGGTAGCCAGCCACGGTGAATTATGACTGGTCAAGATTTGAACGTAACATCTATGTAAATGCTTGCGCAAGCAAAATTTATGAAAAAGAGAAAGAAAATGTTTAGTAGACACGGGCCTTTAATGAAAAATCCCGATGTGCTACAGAAATGAAATGCCTGAATTATCTATACCTATGATTATGTTTTCGGCAACGTGCCCACTAAGTACTTTTGTACTTAGCCCTGCATATGTTTTCTAAATGTGCAGGTTGAAGCGACAGCAGCGGTGGACGGTTGAGTTAGGGTTGAATAGAGATAGGAAAGACTTGTATTCATATCTCACTTTTCCGCTGCTAAACTCTAAGACTTTTGTTGTATATATCTAAATCATTGTAGCCTGAGTCCTGTTTATAATTTAGAATCTTTCGAGATCTTGTCCGAATGATCCTTCGAGATCAACTCCTTCTTTTGTTATAAAGTCTTGTTCATTGAAATTGTGTTGTCTTCTATGTATGTTTATTCAGTCATCCCCTTTCTTCCCCGCCTCTTTAATCCAATTTCAGTTGCACCCCGGCTTCTGCCGTCTATCGGGATTCGGGGCTGTGATTGAGTGGTATCAGAGCAATCGTTTTTGCTCTGTATACAAGTCTTTCCTTCGAGTAGTAAGACAGAGCATTCATTTCCGCTCTGGCGTTAAGTTGTTTTCTAGTGATACCACCGAGTGGTACCAGTCTTCTTTCGAGTCGTAGGATAGAATATTTGTATATACTCTATACCTGAGTCTCATTTCAAGTAAAGTTAAGTCAGAACAATAAGATAAGATTAAGAATATAGACGACAACTCAACCTCCCGCTACGTCGACTCAACGAAGGAAAGAAAGAAATAAAGGAAAGAGTTTCAAGAAATGTGATTTCTTTCAAGAAATTTTTTGAATGATTATTCAATAAGTTAAGGACGAAATCAAAGTGCCAAATACAGAATTATTTTAAAAGTATATTAAATTATACTTGGTTATGTTATGTGCCTTATGTGAAATTATTTGCGCAATAATTTCTTATGTTTGAAAGTATTTTGGTACGAGAATCTAGACAAATCCTAGGGATTTTCCTATTCATGAAAAACATAGACTTTGTTCTAAGGACTTCCCGATCCTTTGAGAACTTAGACGTTTAAGGAACGTGGCTTCAAATTATTCGAGAAATGATCGAATCGAGAAGAAAAGAAGACTTCAAAACAAGAAAGATATGATCGAGACGAAGAGGACATAATAAAGGGAATCAAAGGGAATAAAGAAATAAGTGTTACTTCCGTACAAGTAACACGAACGAAGTCATCTTTCAAATGGAGTTTGCTCCGTTAAAACTCTAATAGGAGATTTGTTCTATTTACTAAGATTGAGTACGAATCTTAATTAAATTTCAACGATCAATAGATTTCGTCGACGACCCGAACTTGTGTTACACAAGTTATTCTTTAGCTATTATTCCACTACTTTTGGAATTTATTTATTTACTTCATAATTAAACGAAGAATACGACGAGTGCGAGCATTAAGTGTTGAGGACGACAAAGTCTTTTATAAACGAATGTCATAAATGCGTAAGTGACATGAACAAAGTAGAATCATACTTTATTTTGATAAAGTAAGAATCGTTCGGAAATTTCCCTTAAGAAAGAAAAAAAAAATAATAATAAAAGAATAAAAATATAAAGGATGAAAATAAGATCTTGAAATTTTATTTCTATATATTGTTTAAGAGCAATTTTCTTTAAAATTTCTAAGGTATCTAAGATAAGTTTATTATTTTAAGTGTCGGCAATATTACAATTGAATAAGGAATATTCTATTGTAATTTAAGATTTTCTATAAGATAAGTTATTACCTTAACCATTACTGATCCGTGTTTCTATAAGATGGCCGGGTGAATGGTTACCACTCGGAAGAGCCAGCCCTTACCTCAGCATACCTTAGTGGATGTGATACGGGATAAGTATCATAATTACGTGTCAGACCCGGATAAGGAGGATGTCGGGCAGATAGTGAGTAACTTCTCGACCATATACTATGCAGCACGGCATTTTATTTCAGCGAACTAGGCCATGTCCGATTTGATTTATCAGCTACCAGACGAGTGACATAGTTGGGCGCACGACATCGCATAATATTACCTAGGATTGTTCGACGATGACATTGAGCCAGCGGGGGATTACCAGGGTTTGCCTTAGCTATCCATAGGCGCTTCTTCCATAGCAGGTTCATAATGGCAGATCCTCTTATACCACATTTTTCCTACCGTCATTTTCCAGCGATTACCGAGCCTGAGTCTCTTGACTTAGACCCAGTGATGGCCGATTTATTGGAGATCCCGATAGATTTTGTACCTAGCAAGGAGTGGGATTCAGTGGTAAAGTTTTTAGAGACAGACGAGGAGAATGTAGTTGTACCACAGTTACCGTTTTCATCTAGACCACTTGAAGAGTTGGTTCCAGGACCGGGATTAGTTGAGATTGACGTAGAGACAGTTGCCTTGTTAGGATTGTCTACTCCATTTTCTACCCAAGTCTAGTGTTAGGGTTCGAGGATAGTTCGAGACTGGACGAAGGTACCAGGAGTCAGATACGGAGATTACTACCACGCTACAACTACCACCACCATTGACTCCAATAGACAAGATTTGTGCGAGATGGGCGATAGATAGAGATCAGTTTGAGGCAGGACCATCCAGAGTCCGTTCCAGGGACGAGTACGAGTCCGGTTCTATTCCTGAACACCTTCTTTCCTTGAAGAAGCATACAGCAGTGATCGATGATGATTGTTTGGATTTAGACGCAGAGAAGATTGGTTCAGAGATACCTTCACCACCCCCACTTACACTTCTTGATGGTACCACCTTGAGGACAGACGAGGCACTACAGCTCGTCTTCAATTTAGAATCTGAGGAGGAGGATCCGGAGGAGGATTCGGAGGAGGATCCGAATGAGAACCCTGATGGCTTACCAGCCGCAGAGGACAGTGTTTGGCACGACCACAGTTAGATGAGCGGAGCATACCAAACGTGTAATAGTATTCTTAGTAGTTTTTCCTTGCCTTGTGCATAGTTGGATCAGTAACTAGTTCCTTTGTAGTACTTCCACGGATACGAAATTTTATGACTCATTTCCGTTCCAGCACTTCTAGTGGGTACAGGGTTTACTGTACAGACAGGCAGTCAGCCTAGTTTAGACTCGTAGTGGTCTAGTTTCTGTATAAGTCCTCGTTGGAGGAAAAATAAATATTCTTTTTAAATATATATATACGACCGTGCAAGGGTTTTTACCATAAGAAAATCCCTCAAATTTGTATAATGAAAACCAGAACGTTGAAAGAACTCGCGTAACGAGAGTTTAATTTAACTCCGAAAGTTCAAAGTTTACAAAGGTTAATATCGAAATTATTACTGATCTCTCTTACGTGAACTTGTTAAGTTTGGAAAGGGGTTTAGTAAGTAAATAAAAGACTTAACAGCAAGCGCTAATGAGAATTCTCGTTTCTTATAGAACCAAAATGCCGCCGAAAGTAAGTAACAATCAAAGAGGATTTGGTAATCCTAGAGGGTACAGTGGAGGTCAAGGACAGCGAGAAAGCATAGGAGAATGTAATCATCAAGCAAACCAATTTCTTCCGCCACCTCCACAACAACGTAACATTGAGGATTTATTCTTCAGAAGAAATCCGCCGGTTTTTAAGGGATCTAGTAACCCGAGCGACGCTGAGCTTTGGGTACGATCAATCGAATGAATTTTTGAGCTTCTAGGATGTACGGATGAGGAACGCCTTGCATGTGTTGCGTTTTAACTAGCCGGACCAGCTAACTATTGGTGGAATGCTAGACAGGAAGCTATGCCGATGGGACAAACGACTCAATTTACCTGGAATAACTTTAAGGGAGCGTTTTATGATAGGTATGTATTCGATCAGGTGGCTGCTGAAGAAGAAATAGCAAAGGAATTTCAAGGAGAACTCAAACGTAAACTGGAAATAGCATTAGCTAGCCAAGAGGGGCTAAGCTATACAGAATTATTGGAATGAATTCAAGAGATAGAGGCAGTGATGCCGGATCAGAAAAGGATTCCAGCGTTCCCACCAATACCGACCCAGATTTTAACCCAAGATCTTTCCAATAACAATAACAACTGTAAAGGAAAAAGGAAATGGGAAAAAGAAAGCAGCAGTGACTGCTATCAGCATCACAATAATCAGGGAGGGAACAACCAAGGAGAAATCATGGTACCTACCTGTCTTAGGTGCAATTGGATGCACTTTGGAAATTGTCCAGTAAATAGTGACGAATGCTTTAGTTGTGGACATAATGGACATGTGAAAAGAAATTGCCCGAAACCGTTACCAGCAATTGGAACCAATCAGTATGATCGGCATAACCAAAGAAATAATGCTAATCCAGCATGTCCTACGTGCAATCGTGCACACTACGGTGTTTGTCTGGCGAACCTAGGTGTCTGCTTCAACTGTGGACATGAGGGGCACTTTAAGAGGGATTGCCCAGGACAACTGCAGCAGTGGAACAGAAGCAGGATGTTCTTAATTGTCTCAACTGTAAGAAGAAACATTACGGTGTTTGTCTACCCGGCACGAGGAATTGTTTTCAATGTGGATAGATGGGGCATAGGAAGAGGAATTGCCCAATACTGTTTTCAACGGTGGAACCAAACTAGTATGGTAAACCCCAACCCTTAGGAACCATCCAAACCCAATCACAGCAACAACTGACACCACAACAAAATGAATGGGCATGCGTGGTTTGGCAGGTGAAGCGAAGTCAGGACAAGGGAAGCGTGACAGGTATTGGACGAATTTCTAAAAAAAAAAAAAAATTTCCCCGTCATAATTTTTGCTTCATTTTAGAGACTTATATTCAATTGTTATTAGTACCTGTTAACCTTTAGGAGTAGGACTAGAAGCGCAAATCGTGAAATAAGAACAACTACGCTTCAGGGAGTGACGATAATCTCAGAGAATTATTATTTTTTTTCCTTAGTTGCGCTTGAACGTAAAATTTATTTAGGGTCTTTTTAAGGTCATAGCAAACAATTGGAACGTGATAAATGTTCGACATGGATATAATCCTAGGATGGACTGGTTATCAGAGAATTATGCTACGACTCTCTGCAACGAGAGAGAAATCTCTTTTCAACTGCCGGGTAGAGAGCCGACCGACTTTTACGGGTTTCGATGGGTAGAGGAGTACCAATAATATCAGCGCTGCAAGCCACGAAGTTGAAAAGGAAGAAGGGTACCACAACCTACCTTGTGTACCTTGGCGGGGAACCAGGAGCTAAGAAGACCGTTCAGGACGTGAAGGTAGTGAATGCATATGACGATATTTTCCCAGAAGTTTTGCCATGATTGCCACCAGATCGTTACGCAATTTTCACGATCGACTTAGAGCCGGAAACAACATAAGGGTGCAGGAGTCTTTTCGAATATAGATTTGAGATCAGAGTATCGTCAGCTAGGAATCAAACTCGAAGACGTACCTAAGATAGTGTTTAGAACCCGATATGGCCATTAAGAATTCCTAGTAATGCCATTTGTTTTGACCAACGCCCTGCGGTATTCATGGATCTCATGAATAGGGTTATTTCACCCGTATTTAGATAAATTTGCCATAGTATTCATCAACGTCATTCTCATTCACTCCAAGAATGAGAAAGAACACGAGGAATTAATTTTCACGAGTCCTAGAACTACGACGTAACTACTTCGGAAGGAAAATACTTTCGAATGGACTGACGAGTGCGAGATATTTTTTTTATAGACACTTAAGAAAATGGATTATCGCACCAATTTATGCCTTTCAGAAAACAAACAAGGAACGCATAGTATATATATTGGCGCGAATTAGATGAGACTTAAGATTGTGGTATCAATTACCATCTAGGAAAAGCTAAGCGTAGTAGACACGCTAAGTCGTAAGACTCCAACTAAGTTTAGGTATCTCTTCATCGAAGAAGAAACGCTTGTACGAGAATTCGAGATGATGGATATAGAAGTGCTCGATACGTTAGCAACGATCACAGGTCGAACAGCGGCACTGGTAACAACACCAAATTATGAGGAAGAGTGATGAGAGACAGAGGAAGAACGAGTTGATCAAAGAGCTACGACTGAGGATAAGAACGAAGGTACCAGAGGATTATTATGAAACAACGTAATACGATATCATCAGTAGAACTCCCGATATGCCATATGCAGCACCCAGGGTTTATGAAGATGTATCCAGATCTAAGAAGAAATTTCTGGTGGAATGGACTAAAACGAAACGTTGCCTCGTTCGTGGAAAGACGTTTGGGTTATCAACAAGTAAAGGCTTTACATCAATGACCGTATGGATTGTCGCAGCCATTGGATGTCCCAGAATGGAAATGGGAAAGATAGAGCTAGGGATTTTGTGACAGAAGAAGCTATACATAACTGCGCTATTATCGTAAGTTAAGGGATGGTAAGAAAGAATTTAGGATCAAATGCGGTTAATGAAATGATCAAGAACGTTCGGCAGATCAGAGAGAGAATAAAGGAAGCTCAAGACTGACAGAAATCATACACCAACGACCGTTATGAGAATTTTTTTTAAGTTTGAAATTGGAGGTAAGTTTTCCTCAAGATTACGCCTTCAAAAGAAATTGTTAGATTCAACGTAAGGGTAAACTAATACCAAGGTTCTCAGGACCTTATAAGATTCTCGAGAAAATGGGACGTTGCTTATAGATTGGCTTTACCGCCTAATCTAGGAAGTATCCATAACGAGTTTCACATTTCACAATTAAGAAAAACACGTCTATAATCCTAAGCACGTTATAAGTCAGCAAGACGTTGTTCTTGAATCTGACTTAAGTTATGAAGAGAAGCCGATATCGATTTTGGATCGAAAAGCGCGAAAATTTAAGTAACCAAGTCGATTTGATTGGTAAAGATATTATAAGTTTATCACGAGCAAGAAGAAGCCAAGTGAGAGCTTGAAGAAGATTTCAGGAAGAACTGCCCCGAACAGTCTAAATGAGATATGCAAATTTTGGGACGAAATTTTTCGTAAGGGGGGTAGGATGTAATACCCCGGAAAAATTTCTACTACGTTAAAAATTCAAAGTTAATAATAATTACGGCTTTGCACGCCTAAGTTCATGAATTTGAATTATAAGAATAACGGTGAAATCCGTTTCCGAAAATAAATTACGGAAGTCAGTTAGATGACTACTGTATTAGGGTTTTCGCGGTCGAGAAATTAACTCGGTTCGACAAACCGTCGAACTTTACATTCACTTATTTCGCGAGACGAGTAAGTTAGGAAAAATCATTTTTATTATTTTTCCGGACGAAATTCGGACTGTGATGTCCCGAGATTTTGTCAGTTTTTAGGTTTTAAAGTATATTTTCCGAGTAAGTTAAATATGTCGGATTTAATGGTCAAATCGGAATTCGACGAAAACGTGCCGAATACGTTTTTAGTTTCTCGATTTTTATAACGTCGTAACGAGCCGGAAAAATGCGTATTTTGATAATTTTTTCTTCCATGACCGACTTCATGTTCTTTCTTGTTAGATATTTGATTTTTATATTGTTTTCCACTTTATGACTCATGCTTCCACTAGTATTTTAATAATTAAATAAGGGACACCTAAGCCTAAAATTAAAATATCACAAACTTGTCATCTACCTTCTCTCCCTCTCCCACAACTCACGCCACACACATACACACCATACTTTCTTTCATTTTTCTCTCCATCACCATTATTGTTCATCCAAATTCTTCAAGAAGTTCTTCTCCAAGTTCATCCATCAATCATCCAATTCCACTTCTTCTTTCATAATATTGAAGGTATTTGCAAGAACACAATTTCTATCCAAGTGGAATTTCAATTCATTTATTTTTCCATCATGACCGAAAATTTGGAAATAAAATTGTAGGATGATTAAGTCTTAATTCTTGTAATTAATTGGATTGGATTTGACTCTATGGTTGAGTTAGAGAAAGAAATCAAAGAACCCTAATTCTAAGCTATAACCGAAAATTAGGGGAAATTAGTAGGATGTTTTAATCCTTAAATTGATTGGATAATTAGGCCTAGGAAGTGTTTAATTGATGATAGAAACAAAAAGAAATCAATTCCCCTAAGATTTGAAGTGGTGACCGATTTTAGGGCTAGGGTTCAACTTGGTTTTCTAATTAATGATGTGGGATTGTTAATTCTTGAATAATACTTGATGTTGTAGGTTTAAAATTGGATTAATAGATGAAATTAATGAATAAAATCACTTTCCCTAATTAATTACCAATACCGAAAATTTAAGGGATTTAGGGGTTTTTGATGTAGGTTAATTCTATTAAGGAAATGATGATGGATTAATGTTATTATTGATGTTAGATGATTATATGAATTATTTGGAATTATTCTAAAAATATTAGGTAAAGTATAAGATACGAAAATCCATAAATAAACCGAGTTTGGTTAATGAGTTAAGGATATGGATCACTTACTAATGAGTTTTGATAGATGTCGAATAATGTTGTAGAATTTAATCGGATTCTAATAACGTTGAAATTTTGGTAAGAAACGAAGCAACGAGCCTAAGTATCGATAGAAAAGTCGAACCAAGAAAATAATTGGATATTAATGAATCTTATCGTTAAGTGAACAAGTTCGTAGTTGACGACGTGTTAATCCGAGTTATGAAATGATAGGTTATAATTGAAACCGAGAAATTAGGAATTGAATTAGGAACTTGATTTGGTTTAGTAATTGGTTAGATTGAACGACGAGGTTTTGATCGTCGTATTTATAGACGAGAAATAAAAAAAGAAGGGAGTTCTTCACGAATGTAAATACGTGTTGACTGCCCTGTTGTATAATTTTTGTGAGAATTTAGGTACGAGAACATAAAACGAACATAGGAAGTCATACGTCGATTTTTAGCAAACCTTAGGGTTAACTTCGGCAGTTTTGCGACCCTTTCCGGAAACTGCCATATCTCTTAGCTCGTTTATCGGATTTGAGATCCGTAAATTGGAGAGTAAACTAGACTTCCTTGGCTTTCATTCGGTATAGAGCACTTCCCCTGTTTTAGGATACTCTGTAATTGAGATCCGTAAATTGAAGTTTCAAAACTAAATTTCTTAAGTTGATTTCTTCTCAACTTAATTTCATTCGACCTTTTAAGTCGTTCCAAGTATCGACTATAATAAATTACTGACATTAGAGTCAAGTAAGAGTTCTAAATAAGAAATGTTCGATTCTCGTTCCCGTTTAATTAAAAGAATCTAGAATAGCGTGCAAAGGCCTAAAAGCTTAAGAACATATGAGAACTAATTCAATTTCGATTTCGATTTCCGTTTCCTTTTATCGACTCGATGAGTTATCGAAGTTATGATTATTTACGATGAAGGAGGAAGTCAGCACTCGGGATAAGACGAAGGATCGACGACAGAAAACTCGTTTAATAGTTCTGTAACTTATAAGGTGGGCTTTCCTTATATATATGAAATAAAACGAGCAATGCTCGAACACCTTTCTTTATCGCTTTGATAATCGTGTTTTCAAAGTGATAATCATGGCATGAATTGTTTTGTATTTTATGTGAGTTCTCTTGTACCTTATGAGTTAATCAAAAGGGGTTAACTAACGATCGGCTTTGAGTTAGTCAAAAGGGGCTTTCCAGAGTTAGTGCACTTGTAGTGTATATGGTATCCTGTTGAGGGGTAGCCAGCCACGGTGAATTATGACTGGTTAAGATTTGAACATAACATCTATGAAAATGCTTGCGCAAGCAAAATTTATGAAAAAGAGAAAGAAAATGTTTAGTAGACACGGGCCTTTAATGAAAAACCCCTATGTGCTACAGAAATGAAATGCCTGAATTATCTATACCTATGATTATGTTTTCGGCAACGTGCCCACTAAGTACTTTTGTACTTAGCCCTGCATATATTTTCTAAATATGCAGGTTGAAGCGACGGCAGCCGTGGACGGTTGAGTTAGGGTTGAATAGAGATAGGAAAGACTTGTATTCATATCTCACTTTTCCGCTGCTAAACTCTAACACTTTTTTTGTATATATCTAAATCACTGTAGCCGGAGTCCTGTTTATAATTTAGAATTTTTCGAGATCTTGTCCGAGTGATCCTTCGAGATCAACTCCTTCTTTTGTTATAAAGTCTTGTTCATTGAAATTGTGTTGTCTTCTATGTATGTTTATTCAGTCATTCCCTTTCTTCCCCGCCTCTTTAATCCAATCCCAGTCGCACCCTGGCTTCTGTCGTCCCTCGGGATTTGGGGCTGTGACAAGATTTTTCAACAACAGCTCTTGTGTTGTGGAGATAACACCTTATATTAGTTTTGATGAATCTACTTTTGAGTGCAGGGAACAGGCTAATGGACAACAAGCTGATCCACATGTTCCACCAACTCTCACTAGATCGCAGGTTCTAAGGCAAAAGAATCTAGCTGAACCATTGGTATGGGCAGCTGAGGATGATGATCCTTGTTCCTCTGAAGATGAGTGTGAGGACCCCAGCTCATCTCAAGGGGGAACTCCAGCTGATGTCTCTCCAACTACATCAGCATCCGAAGCCCAACCGAGCTCAGTTCAAAATATTGTCCATGTTGAGGATCCAGACTCCACAACTGATAAATCACCAGCATCTCCCACAGCTCAGGTTATCCCATCAGTTGAAATCACGGAACAGCCACTGTTGGAAGAAGAAGGAAGACACAACAAGAGATGGTATGAAGATCATTCCACGGACAACATCATCGGAGATCCAGCCGAAGGTGTGCGTACAAGGAGCAGAGTTGCAAATCCAAATTCAACCGAGGAAGATTCCAACACTTACGCTCAACATGCTGAGGAGTTGGCAATTCTGGAGGAGTTCCAACGAGCAGGAGATGTTGCCATGATTTCATGTTTCGTAGCTGATGTGCCAGAACCGAAGAATGTTGTGGAAGCTCTCAACTGTGTTCACTAGACAATAGCTATGCAAGAAGAACTAAATGAATTTCTACGCAACTGTGTATGGGAGTTGGTAGAAAGACCAAATGGTGTCAAAGTCATTGGATTAAAGTGGATTTTCAAGAACAAGAGAGACGCCATTGGATTCATCGTGAGGAATAAGGCAAGGTTGGTAGCTCAGGGATATTGCCAACAAGAAGGAATCGACTTCGAGGATTCTTTCACGCCTATTGCAAGGTTGGAAACCATCCGGATATTTCTAGCCTATGCCGCATTTCACAAATTCAAGGTCTATCAGATGGATGTGAAGTGCGTCTTTCTCAACGGTGATATTAAGGAAGATGTTTGTGTTGAATAGCTTCCTAGTTTTGAGACTGGAGATGGAAGAGTGTATAAGTTGAAGAAAGCTATCGATGGCTTGAAGCAAGCACCTAGAGCTTGGTATGACACTCTATGTGGTTTTCTTCTGAACTCGGGGTTCAAACGAGGGTTAGCTGAAAAAACACTGTTCACCATCAAAGTTGGAGAAGACATACTTGTTGTGCAAATCTATGTTGACAACATCATATTCGGTTCCAAGTCGGAGGAGCTGTGCGAGAAATTCTCAACTCTCATGAAGGAGAAATTCGAGATGTCAATGATGGGCGAGATGAATTATTTTCTTGGACTACAAGTGAAGCAGTCACCAGATGGAATTTTCATCAATCAGTCCAAATATACCAAGGAGCTCATCACAAAGTTCGGTTTGCAGTAAAGTAAAACCACAAGGATCCCGATGAATACTAACTGGAAGATTGAACCTGGATCTGAGGGAAAACTTGTGGATGCCAGTAAGTATAGAGGGATCATCGGTTCTTTGCTATATCTAACCGCCAGTCAGCCAGACATATCTTACGCGGTTGGAGTGTGTGCTCGGTTCCAAGTTCAGCCAAAGGAAGCACATATGTTGGTAGCAAGAACATCATCAGGTATCTGAAGAGCACTGTTAATGTTGGGTTATGGTATCCAACCGACGACAATATCCAACTGACCGGATACTTAGATGCAGATCTAGCCGAAGATCGGTTGGACAGGAAGTCCACATCTGGACACTGTCAGTTCATGGGAAGCAAGCTAGTTTCATGGTTCTCCAAGAAACAAGAATGTGTTGTCACTTCTACAACCGAGTCGGAGTATATGGCTGCAGGTAGTTGTTGCATGCAAGTGTTGTGGCTCAAGCAACAACTGAGAGATTATGAAGTAGCAACTGGACAGGTTCCCATTCATTGTGATAGCTCAAGTGCCATTGCTATCTCTTTGAATCCTGTTCACCATTCTCAGACAAAGCACATTGACATCCGACATCATTTTATCCGAGATCATATTGAGAAGAAGGATGTTTCCATGGAGAAGATTCCAACTGAGATTCAGCGAGCTGATATCTTCACCAAACCTCTAGCCGAAGCGCGGTTCAAGATGTTATGTGATCTACTTGGATTGTTGGATCCATCAGATGAGGAACCAGCTGAGGTGAAGAGATAGATATCCATTTGAGGGGGAAGCTCAGATAAAGGGGGAATCTCAGATGCGGATCCCCAACCGAAGACATCAGACGTCAGCTGAACAGACGAACTTGAGTCAGCTGATGGTATGCCGCAACATTGGAATCACCAACCGAAGACATCAGACGTCAGCTGAATAGACGAACTCGAGTCAGCTGATGGTATGCCGCAACATTGGAACACAGCTGATTCCAACATCAGCTGGCAGGTATCACAGCTGATTCCGACATCAGCTGACAGGTATCATTTATGGTTGAAGGTGTTTATGTCTTAAATGAGAATATTTGAAATAAATTCAAACATTCCTGAGCATGTCAGTTAGACTAAAATAGCCATCATAGCGCATTTAATGTAAAGTGTGGCTGAACATCAATAGCCTACTTTATAGTGCAACTGGGCTGACATGAAAAACAGTTCACCTTCTCACGTGCTGGTTGGAACTCGGATTGTGACGTCAAGTCAAAGCTAGTCAACAGTCGCGATATCTCAACCGTTGATGGATTCGCGCCATTCAACCCTAGCCGTCGATTTCAACCGAGCCACTAACCTATAAAAGGCAGAAAATCAGGAAGTGATCTCTTACCTTCTACATTTGTGATTATCTGCAGTAACTGTTCATCTTCGTCTTCGTTTTTGTCTCACCATTTTCTGCAAGTTTTTCTCTATATATATAATCTTCACAGAACATTAAATGGCACCAAAAGAAAAGAAGATGGCATCCTCCGGACCTTCCCTAGTCCCCACATCATACGAAGAATCTTTTGACATGCTGCTCTCCAAGATCCACTTCGAGCAGATTCTTTCAGAGGATGAACTGGAATCGCCAGTTTTGTCTCCCCTCGCTGAACTTCTCAGGGAGAACGGCCTTCTAAATTGGGCGACGCTCTTCCCCTCCCACCTGCTCAGGCGCCAGGTCGGGGAATTCTACGTAAATCTGCAATCGCCCATCGACAGCAGAGATGGCCTAGTTACAGAGGTTTCTTGTCGTCAACGCGACGTTCCGGCAAGAACGATTCGCTGGGTCACCGTCCCCATTGCAGTTTCCGACTTTCTACGCCAAATCATCCCACCAAATCATTCCGCCACAGACACCATCGACAATATCACCGATGCGGAAGCCGATGAGTTTCTGGAGTGCTCTCATCACTCCAGAAAAACTGAGGAGCAATATGCAGCAAACCAAGTTGAAGCCAGAACATCGAATTCTGTTCGATGTTGTATCCAAGGTGGCCTTCGGATACAGTGGTGCTTTCGGAGACATCAGTCGACCGAAGCTCAAGCAGATGATTGCTTTGGAGCACAAACACAAACACAACGTCGACTGGTTCAAGTATTTCGAACACCAGCTGACTCTGGAGAGGCAGAAGATCTCCGAATCCACAACCGAATCTGGAGAGAAGTTGTTGAGTGTCAAAGGCACTCTCAACTCCGGTTGTAAAATTTCTGCCCTGATCCTGTTCGCCACTAAGGATCAGAACATGGTCTGGGAAGACTGTGAGGAGACTCTTGTCAAGAGACTGATGCTCTTCTCAACCACCAAGAAGGCTCAGGATTGGTTATGAGTGTTTATACTCCTAAGGAGAAGAGGGAAGTTGTGAAGACAGCTGAAAAAAAAGACACAGCTGAGGAGCTGCCCCCAGCTGCCGGCCGCAAAGCAAAATCAACAGCTGGACGCCGACAAAGAGCTGAGTCGGAGAAGGAGAAAGCTGAAGAACCAGCCAAGAAGAAGATGAGGCTGCGTATCAAGAAGAAGTCGGTTGCCATACCAGCTGAGGAGGTTCCAACTGAGGATATACCAGCTGAGGATTTGCCAGCTGAGGATGTGCCAGCTGAGGATGTGCCAGCTGAGGAGACACCAGCTGAGAAGGAGCCATCTGAGTCAGTCACTGAGTTGACGCGGCTGCCTTTGAGGTTGTTCCTCACAGAGACGTGATGGAAGGGATGGAAACTGAACCAGCTGATGAGCCAACCATCTCCTTGGATGCTTCTTCCTCCTCTGAGGAAACCAAAGACATTGCAACCTCCCCCACGGCAGGAGCTGATGTTGTACAACCCGAACAGATTATCCCAACCGATCAACAGCCAGAAATTCCGAGCTCCTCGCTCGATGCCAACATTGAGACCACTCTCTTGGCCAATGTTGAGGAACCCCTTGATACCAACATCCCCACAGAATCCGAAATTCCGAGCTCCCAACTCGATGCCAATGTTGAGACCACCTCTTTGGCCAACGTTAATGAAACTCTTGAACCGATACCATACGAGAATCTATCTCCCTCCCCCATCGATGACGAAGCTGATCGTCAAGCCGTCGCGTTGGAGCATGAAGGCAAGGTGGCCTACTGCTTCCAGAAGCTGATCGGGATGTTCCCTGAAGCGCGAGACATGCCGATTTTTGCTACGCTTGGAACCGAGCTGCTGTATCAGTTCAACCTCATCTTCAGTCACTGGTATGTGAAGGAGGATACCATAAGGGTACACAGCTGGAACCAGCTGAAGGCAGATGAATCGCGCATCAGAGATTACTTCAACTACACCAACCTGGAGGTTCCATACAACAATAAGGTTGCACTGCTGACGCGTCGTCTGGACCTCAGCAAGGCGGAAGGCAGAGACACGAGGGAAACAGCTGAACAAGATTGCATCAATTTCCTGGACAACATGCTTACAAAATCTGCTGATTTTATTGTTGATCTTGATGCAGCCTCCGCAGCCGCCAAGAAAGAAGAAGAAGAGCTTCAACAGTACATGGCCAACCGCCAAGCCATGGTTATTGTTGAACAGCAAGCACTCATTGACCAACCAGCTCCAGCTGATTAGCCAGCACCCTCAACTGAAGAAATTTGTGAGCTGATAGCTGAGAGGGTCAATCAGCTAAGGACGGAGATGCTTGCCACCATCTAGTGCAACAAAGAAGATCAGCTGATGATGATGAAAGCTCAGGCGGAGAAGCATGAAAAGCTGAAGGAGGAGAATGTTTCACTGAAGATAAAGCTGGATGAATTCTTAACATCTACCAGCCAAGACCTCAATGCCCTGAAGACAACCGTCCATGGAATCCGATCCAACCTGAACATCTTCAAATCCATATCTGATTCCAACCTCGCCAAATCCCAACAGACTCAGGATGAAGAATGGGACTCACGGTTCGAGTCAAGATGGGCTGAGTTCGTTGCTTTCCAAACTGAGGTAAATGAAACATTCGCTGGATTGAGGAAAGCCGAACAAGAGCGCCATGACTCTAAACTGGCAAAGAAGGTTGAGGTGGAGTACGCAGTTGATGAGCTTTTCAACCGGATTCAACAAGCTGAACAACAACTCACTTCTCTAGATGGCTCAGTTGCAAGCCTTGTTGCTGATGCCAAAAAGGGGGAAGATGAGATTGGTAAAGATAAGAACCGGGAAGTTGAGAAGCAGGAGGAAGATGTGACCAGGGAAGATGAGACCCAGGCTGAGGAAGAGATGCCAGCTGACAAAGAATCTCAGCTGAAGAAAAGCCAGCCGAAGAAGACTCAGAAGAAGAAGTCCACTCCTAAGCCAACCGACGTCGGCGGAGCTGAAATGGCAAAGGACTTGGAGCAGGCGGAGAAGTATGGAGTTTCCTACAACTCCATAGCCGAGATCGCAGCCGAGCTTGATGCGGAACTCGACGGTATTACAACCGAAGTGTGTATTGCTGCTACCAAGGCTATGGATGTTCCGGAGAAGGACTATATGAATCCTAGCTGGATCAAGAAGTTTGCTACCAGCCAAGCTAGAAGAGTCAACCAGTTTGAAGAAGAGCTGACCAAGATCACCAACAACCTGGATAGGAACATTGCCTCCCGCAGCCGTCGCCGAATTGAAAAACATTAAGTAAAGGCTGAGGCAAGGCTGAAACAACAGAGGCTGCCAGGGAAGGTTAAGCTCCAAAGTCGGTTCAGGCATGTGGATAAGTGAATGCCAGCCGAGTGAAATGAGGACTGAGAGTCATTTAAGCAGGAGTTTGTGAATGACTTCTACTACAGAAAAGTCTTCACAACTAAGGATCCGAGGAAAGCTTTCAAAGAAGCACTGACTAAGCTACACTCTGGGGATCCGGGCATGTTCAGCCAGTTCAGGCGAGCAATGATAGATGCAAAACTGGATATGAACACAGTCTCGGTCCCTCAGAAGGTCACGTATCTCTCTCCCTTCCTACCAGACTCAAGAAACCCCAACCGTCAGAAGATAGCAGCTGAGGCAAGATAAGTTTGTCGAGAGCATGGGGTTGACATTTCAAAGGAGTCAGAGGCTAAAAGAGAATTTTTTGTTAGAATGTTTAGCAAGTATGGGCTAAAGTACTAGCTCACTTAAAGTTTTTGAGCAACTAATGTATTGTTGATTTTTGTGCATTCTTTTGTAACCATCAGTTGTAATGAAAACTTTATTCAATTATATGATTCAACTTGACGTACAATATCTCGTTGTCCAAGGTCTGAATCGCAAAGTTATTTCAATACCATGTTATAACTGTGCTAACCCTTTGATGTTTTAATCTTATAGACTGTCTAGAATTTCAGCTGAGATTTTAGATAGGTCAGTAGGGTTTAGATCAGTTTGATATGTAAGGGTTTTATAAGGGTTTTGGCATCATCAAAAAGGGGAAAATTGTTGGGAAATTTAAGTGAAGTTTTGATTGATTCCAAAACCAACTGACCCCAACCGAGTAGATGTTGCCAGATCCTAATGTTAGCTTTTAGGCTCGCTGTTTGAGCAATGTTGAGATTTTATCTTTACAGGACTCCAGCTGAAGACGGCAACAAGGCTTCACTCGGAAAGAACATCAGTTGCAAGAAAGACAACTGAGCGTTCAAGAAGGAAGATGTAAAAGAACATCAGATGGAAGAAAATCATCTGAGCGTTTGAGCCAACTGATCAGATTCAAAACATAAGAAAGTCAACTGAGCATTCAAGATTCAGAACATCAGAAAGACAACTGAGCGTTCAAGATTCAGAACGTCAGAAAGACAACTGAGCGTTCAAGATTCAGAACATCAGTTACAAGACTCAAATAAGTTAGATCAACAGCATGAAGTTCAAGTCAGCTGAGAGTTCAACTGTTAGCAATCAGATAGAATATCAGCTGAAGACCACTCAGATGAAGACCAAAACTTCTCAACCGACTAAACAAGGTTGAAAGTCAAAGGTTGAAGATTTGAATTTCAAAATGGAAAGTTACGTGAAGGTTTGACTCTCTGTCATTACCTCATTTGGCCCAACACAAGGCTATCTCAGATGGAAAGCAGAAGCATACAGTTGCCAAATCCGGAAAGTCTGCAGAGATGAGAGACAAGCCATCGCTTTCATAGAACAGAGATCAACGGCTCATCCAACGGCTAGTTGATTCTCTCCGCCTATAAATTGAGGCCTTCATTCATTCACCAAGACTTACGAGACAGACAAGTGCGAGAGCAAAGTGTTAGACGAGCGAACATCACCAGTTGAGAGTTCATATCGCAAACGAGCTAAACTGAATTCAATCTCTAAGAACATCACTAGTTGAGAGTTCTATAGTGTTAGATTCTGTCTTGGTGTTTTTCGATCCAACCTTGAGAACATTACTAGCTGAGAGTTCATAGAGTGTTAGATCCTAGCTCACTTTCTTGTTCGAGCTAGTAGTTGGAAAACCAACCCTCACACACACCCCTAAAAAGGTTGTTAGGACCCTACTCTTCCCGGAATTGAGTAGATAGGTTGATAAGTACCCATAAACTTATCTGTAAGGTTGATAAGTACCCGTAAACTTATCTTAACAGTTGCAAAACCCGCGTAAGCTTTGTGGTTTTTGTCCAGAAGAACTTGGACTGAGTTGTGTGGACTCACAACTCCCCGTGGACATAGTAGTTATCTCTGAACCACGTAAATCCTTGTGTGTTTGTGTTTTCAGTTCAGTTATTTCTTATTGCATAGTCAACTGACCAACTAACCAGCATACAAAACTGCATCTTTGCATATCAACTGTCTTGGTTATTGACCGATCGTGCATCTGAGCGTGAGTTATATTTTATACGAGTTGTTATTTTCTACCACATTCCGCACAACACTTCACTTCCAGCTGAGTATCTTTACTCAGTTGTGATTCCAACTGAGTCTTCTTACTCGGTTGTGATATTTTCAGGAGGTTGTTTTTAAAATTCCTAACTGGTGTATTTCCCCCTTCCCATACACCAGAACTCGTATCGGGACCATCAGAGCGGTTGAGGGCGATCATGGGCAAGGCGGGGCAGAAGTACTCATATAGCCATTTTGTCACTGCTTACATTGAGGGGCTGGAGCTTCAGGATGAGGTGAAGGGTGTCGAGGTGACCCCAGCTGATGTGCTCAACATGGAGAGGTTGAGCAGGATGAAGGAAGTTGTGAGAAGGGGTAAAGGATGGCGCTTTCTTGAGGCGTATGAGAAGGAACGACCGGTAACAGCACGTTTGCCGCCCAAAAAGTCAGCCAGGTTGCCCAAGAAGATGGTGATCTATGAGGAGGAAGAAGTTGAATCTTCCTCTGCCCAGATGAAGGAAGTTTTGGAGAGGTTAGGCAAGACCGAGGAGCTGCTCAAGGAGCTACGCGATGGGCAGCTGATCATGCAGGCTACTCTCAACAGTAAGAGTATTTTCCACAACTTATCTTAGTTAAGATCGATTGACATTAGAGGAAGGTGTCTACCCTGCTGAGCAAGACGTGAAGATTCCTTGTTGGGCCTTTCTGGTTATTAATGCTCATTGAGCAAGAAACTAAATGATGATTCTGACAGAGGTATTGTGCAAGGTAGGCAGCCGGCGGTGCGTCATCAATTATGTAAGGATAGGTCAGGGAAGAGTTTGTTGAGAGCGTGTCAAGTAAAAAGGGATCTCAGCATTCAAGTCCTATAACCAACGATGCATCATGTGATGAATATATTTGCACCAATGACCAAGCTAGAGTTTTCACTTAACAATGTCTTTGTCCAGATCAAGTTGTTTTTATTATTAATCAAGTTCTCTGTTTCTTTTCAGTGTTTATTTAGTTTCCGTATTGGGCAGCGAGCCCCAGTGACCAAGATACCAAAACCATTCTTTCTTACTAGGTGGAGGAGGATTCAAGAGATAGTGACAATCAACTCCTTGTGGATCGACCATGTACTTACTTGCTAACTATATAGTTGTGAGGATAGGCTACTAATTCATTTTGAGAGTGTGAAAGATAGCCTCGTCATAGATATTTGATGTCAAAAAAATTTGCGTCAATTCTCATACGAAATCAGCTTGAGACAATATCTTTGAGAGTCAAATATATTTTTGTCCCACATCGATTTTGAGAAAAAATTAAGAGAGATTTGAAAATATTAATAAAAATGAGGGTGAATTAATTTGATTTTTTTAGCAAGTTTATTTATATATAATTTTTCTTTGAAAATAATAAAATAATTAATAAACAATATCTTTCGTATGTTATTTCATACTATTAAATTTTATTCACTTTATTAAATAATAATTTCTCATCGATTTTTGATGGACTATACACTAGTTATATTTAATTGGTGAAAAAATAAACTATAATGGTGTATTAATAATTTGTAATTGAGACTTTAATTTTTTGTCAAAATTAAATTGCAATTGGATTTAAATTAATACTTGACGAGCGCTATTTTCGTGCTCTCTTTGATGTCTTGTTTAAGATTAGATCGAGTCCTTTTCCTTTGTTTTGTGTCCTTTTGTGTTGGGAGAACACATTGGGTGGCAAGACAGGAAATATTGGTAATTGGGCATAAAGAGGACAAAATCAGGCAAAATAGGCCAAGGCAAGAAATGCTGACCAAAGAGGGAAGAGGAAGAGAAAAATAGTCACGAAGAGCGCCAACGAGGTCACCACGTCAGTATGCGAGGCCATCCCGATGAAGCAGTCAGAGGTCAACATATTGCCATAAAAGGAAAGAGATCGTTCTGACCGTATCTCAGTGGTCCAAGTTGAAGTAGCTTGTAGGCCAATAAAAGAAGAAGGAATGCAGAAGGACACTGGAGGTCCTAAAGAGCTTAAAGTCAAAACTTTGCCTGAAATGGAAAGAGCATCTCTGACCAGGACTACAACGTCTTCAATGGTAACGTCCAACAGCAGTAGAAAGACGACCAATGGGAAGGAAGAAAGGACAAAAAGTCTGAAAGTGACGTGCAAGCTACCAAGGGACAAGTCGGACCCCACAGAAGTCTCCGCGGATTTGAAATGGTCAAAACCCTACCTACCAACTTGGAGCTGGAGTATAAATAGTCATCTCCTTCACCATTGGAAGAAAATTGTTTTCTCAGCTTAGAATTTCCTCCATAGTTAGTTGCAGAGAAACAACACAACCCTTTAGTTTCTGTTTTTAGCCCTCTCCCCTTTGGGGAGAGGACACTGCTTCTTTCCGGGGACGTTGATGTCAGCCATGTTTTGTAATCTTTTTTCAGTTCAATAAATCTTTAGTTAAGTTTCATTTTCGTTTCTTCTTTACTTTTCCGCCTAGTTAGTTGTTCTTAGCTTGGTTTGGGTGAAAGAAAGTAAGGTGTGCGCGGTGATCATCGGGAGGTCTAAACTGGGCTCTTGAGATCCGTACGAGCTTGTTCCCGATGCGCTAGGCTTGATTCCAAAGTGGTGGAGCCTCCACGACTTTGTTGGAGGCCTACGGAGGAGTGGCGGAGGTAAAATCTCTGACAATACTGGGCAAAGGTGCAGGCGTCCCCCTCACCTCCGGTCGTATTGCGGGCGTTGGAGTGTGGTGTATGGCACAAGCCATGCTTATAGCCATCTTGGACCTTCTAGATCCAAAGGCTGCTGATGCAGAGGGCTCAATTGGTGACTTTTCCAGATGCGAGCTAATTCTGTGGACAGTAAGGTGGGCTCCCGAGGTCACTTGGGGGGCTCGATATTGAAAGGAAGAACTGGGGTCGAAATGCTCAAGTGCGTAACATGGTGACAGTAAAGGAGCATGAGTGTCGATACTCTATAACCGAGAGACGGACATGTATGGTGAATATCGTTTCACCAATGACCGAGACGCTGTTCATGCTGATCTCGACCGACTCTATTCCAAGCTAAGGTTTATTTATGTTATTTTATGTTTCGGTCTCTATATTTTATGTGTTGCCCTCCGTGGCTCCATTAAATCCCCTCTCCCAAACTTTCTGTGACGCCGGAGATCATCACAACAACTTCCCTTGGGTTCAACCCTAAATACTTGCCACTAGTTGTTCCTAGTAATTTGCTACTTAAGAAATTGTAAATGTTTTATTGACGCGCGTGCGGTGCCCTCAACGACGAACATAAAATCGAAACCGAAAACCACGCGCTGTCAACCAATCTTCACCCGTCTCACATGAAATTGTCACAAACAGAGTTTTTGTGATAAATAGTTGGGGACATTATATCTCATTTGGTTTAAATTAATTATGCAAAATTATTGGGGTTGGGGGAGGGGGTACGAACTAGTAAAATGGTGACTGAATTGAAAGATTGGATTAATTATAAAAGTGAAATTATCCTATTTTTTTATTAATGTGGAATTTAAATTATCGATTGAATTGTAGTACTCTCTCCGTCCACGAAAAAATGCACTATTTACCCATTTTTTCTTGTCCACAAAGAAGTGCACTGTTTTGCTTTTTGTACCATCATACCCTTCTTTCTTTAACTTATTTACATGAATTGCCACTTATGGACTCACCTCTTTATTTAACTTAATTACTTAAGCCACATAATTAACCACTAATTAACCTAACTACTTAACCCAACCCATTTATTCTCTTTGACAGCCCAATCCACCAGATTTATTGCAAACCCTACTCTCTCATTCATTCGTCGTCTTCACCTTATTTTCCCCAATTTACTGAAACCCTACTCTCTCAGTCTTCACCTTATTTCCCCCAATTTACTGAAACCCTACTTTCTCATTCTCCGTCGTCTTCACCTATTTCACTTTCTTTCATTCTCTTCGATGGATAATTCGTGCTTACCGATTGTCACAGCCCGAAAATCGGTGTGTATGAACGACCAGACTCCATTGGAGTGTGAAGGTGAAACTATCAAATAAACATATCATTTATGTCGCAACTCAACCCGAGATGCAATAGAACACTACTTCAATCGATATAAGAATGTGAAACCAATAAATAAACTTGACTCGACAAGAATCATGCTCGGAAATGAGAGTTTAAGATTTGGAAACGATAACAAATATGAACATACTATGAAGTGATAACTCATCAAACATAGAGCATAATTAATTTACATTGGTTCCACGAAAATATAATAATAAGTATCTTAACTCCAAAGCAAGATAGTATGAAAGTTAAACGGGGAATCGAGAATTGTTTCGAGCACATGGCTCATCGTAGCATTACCATATTAGAGTTATCAAAATGTCATAACCAAAAGATTATCATGCAGCAGAGACATCACTCGCTCTTGACAACTACATGTATGAAGACATGCAATTGTCAACTCGACATTCAACAGATAACACACCACCAAGAATCATCCTCGCCATCCTCATCCATAGCTAACTTGCACTTTTAAAAACACATGTAGGGCAGAGTACTTTGTACTCAGTGAACACATTGCTAAAAATATTTTAAAAGCTTGCTCTTAGAGCTATATAATTGAACTTACCTTGCCACTGCATCACAAGAGTTATTTCATTTGAAAACATTTTACTTGAGAATGCATAAATAATTTTTCCTTTATAGATATGTGCACACAATTTTATATATAAGGTATGAATCATCTACCACATCATCATTGTGCTGAGAAGTAGGCCTCCTTCTCAGGCACTGTGACCGGCTTAACCAAAGTAAATCTCACAATCACCATCATCAATCAATTAACCACACGTGGGTTCCTGCCTTTCACAGGCCATCATAACATCATGTAGATGATAAAGCATACCAAACTTAGATAAATGGCAAGTCAATTAATTTTAAAAGCTCACATAATAATAATCAATGCGTAATAGCATTCATCACAGTTTTGGTTTCAGAAAAGCCCACCTGACTTCCGGTATGTTGAGTCGAGGTAGCTTACTTTACGTTTTCTGACTATTTCTCAGTCCCGCTTGGCCCTTCAATAATGACATCAAATAAGATCGAGTTTATCGACTCGAAGAAACGTAAAATATACTTAGGGCTCGGCTGAAGCACTTCTACTTGACTCGTATTTCTCTTATCTTATTTAATCTTTTCTACCTCGACATCTTTCTCAGTTTCTCGTTCTCGAATTATCGTTTCTAAGAATAATATTTTAATCTTCACACAAAACGAGAAGTTACTATTCAACTCGTCTTAAACTTCTCAAGTTCTCAAGTTATATAAACTCAGAAAATCATATCGTCAATTCTCAACTATTAACATCTCAAATCATTCATGTTACCATCGAACACTCACATCAACAATCCAATATTTTTATTTTAATCGAGCATCTATATCAATAATGAAACACTTGTATTAAATAAATGATTAACTTCTCAAGTAAGTTGGTTAATAAAATTCCTACTTAGTCACATAATCTCAATCAGTACTATAACTCATAAATTAATTCATATTTCAAACAAAGTTAATTGATAACTCGTTACTGCTCGGCTCTTAACTTTAAAAACTTATAAATTTGAACTTTTAACGAAAATAATTTCGTTATATAATAATAGCTCAAATAATAATTATTATTTTGAATTTAATATTCAAATTGTTTATTAATATTTATCGACTCTAAAATACGTCGTCTTTTCTCAAAATACGAACTCATACTCATATATACTTCTTAACTTAATACTCAACATCATTTAATCTTTTTCTTTATTTAAAAACTTAATTTTCATTTTTATTTAATAAAAACTCGTCTTTTCATTTTAAATCTTCGACGCTTGATAACTTCTACGTCTTAGCTTCTTTTTAAGTGATTCAAAAAGCAAACTTGTTTATTTCTACTCAAACAACATCATCAAATCACTTAACACATCATACGTCATAGAAACTTAATATCCAAGTATTTATAAACTTATCAACTTGTTTTTCTCACGTTTAACATGTATACTTGCTCGTTTTTTCACATTTATAATTTTTCTTCATTTACTTAGCATCTCATATAATTACTCAAACATATAAGTATACTCAAAGACATAAGCATTGACTTATTACTCACATCATTCAACTCTTTTAATGGAAATATTCCATTAACTTAAATATTCTATTATTATTATTCTAATATATCTTTATTTAATTCTCAATTATCATGAGTAAATGAACTTTACTTCTAATAACTTAAATCTTACTCTTATACTCAACTTATAAGACATTTTCTCATGGAAAATTCATTTTCTTTGCTCTAATTTTTCTTTTTATTTCTCAAAATAATAATAATATTAATATCCTATTTTCGTTTAAACATTATCTACAAACTTATGCATTTCTTTACTATATCATCAAAATTTTTACATCCTTAACAAGGAAATATCCTTCTTTGTTTTATTTAACTCATAACTTCATCTTTCATTATTTTCTTTTTCCTTCTTATTTTCTTTTATCTAATATATATATCTGTATATATATATATATATATATATATATCGAATTTCTAAGAAAAATTCATAAATTTTTATTTCTTTTCTCAATTGACTTAATCATTCTCAATATCTCATTTACTCTTTAATTTCATCATTATCTATTGAAATTCATCATTTTAATATATATATATTTATATATATATATATATATAGATATATATATTCAATTTTTATATAAATAACAAAATAATTAATTTTTAATTATTTTATATCTTCTTCAAATCTTCATAAATTTTTTCAAGAACATTAAGAACATATCTTCATATCTTCATATTAGATTCAAGAACATTAAAAATACTTATATAAATATTTTTACTCATTTAATCGATTTTTATTCCAAAAATTCAATAAAATTTATAAAAATCATATTCTTTTAATTCTTTGAATTTTCATGCATCTAACTTTACTCAAAAATTCATCCTTAACATCATAACATCATCATCATCATCAGCAATATCATCATATTTCATTAAAAATCATGAAAAACTCATTTTCTTCATATAAACATATATTTCGAATTTCTCAATAAAATTCACAAAATTCATATTATGACTTAAAATAACATCTTAATCATATTTTCATGCTTCTTCATACTCATATTCATCATAAACATCATAAAATAAATAAATAAGTATTTAAGTATATTTTCTCAATGTTTTACTCAATTAATTCGATTAATATGAAATAAAATTCATAAAAATTCATAAAAATTCACAAAAATTCTCAAACTCATATAGATCACTCAAATCATCATCAAAGACATATATCATCATCATAGCATCAAATAGTTATCAAGAATTCATTTTTCCTATTTTTTTCTTGTTAGGTTATTTTCATTTCTTTCATCTTTTAACCCTAGATCATTTCTTAAACTTCTTGTTAATCATCATCTCATCATCATAATCCTAAGGTTTGCCTAAGCATAAAGTAAATCATGCATGTTTTTCCTTATTTTCTTCACTTACACATACATGTATACATGAATTTAAAAGATATCATACTTAGAAAATAAAAACTTGAACTCCTCTTTGGCTTGGAGTTTCGACAGCTTGAAGGATAGAAGGATGATGAATTTTTCACTCCTTTCCTTGCATGAAAATATATACAAGGCATCAAGATCATAGCTTTGAAAAATAAGGATCAAATCCTTACTTAAAACTCAAGAAAAATCGATGGAAAATAAGGGTTTCTCAAAGCTTATCTTAAGCTTGAATGGAAGTGAAGAATATGATAACTTACTTATCTTGTTGATCTTGAAGTTTGAGGATGAAAACAACATCAAGGATCCAAGCTTTCAAACTCCTTGCATGAAGGAATTTATTTTGGTAAGTATGTATATATGTATGTCGAAATTGATGGTGAAGGAGAAGGAAAAGAGAGGGTTGTTGCTGCTCTCTTCTTCGACAGTGGAAAGAAAGTAAGGGAGGGAGCTGGTTTTGTGGCTCCCCTCAGCAGTGAAAGGAGGAGCAAGAGAGGTGAACTGCTGCTCCTCTTGGGCTTCTCACGGTGGAGATGGAAACGAACGAGAGGGAGAGCTGAGTTTGCTGTTTCACGACAGATTTAGACAAGCAAGGGGAGCTGCTATTATTGCTTCATCTCAGTAGAGAGAGAGTTGATGGAGAGAAGGAGTGGTAAAGGGTGATGAATGTGAAGTTATGGAGTTAGAGAATGAACTAAATCATATGAGAGAGAGAGATGAGATCGTAAGAGATTTGAGTGAGAGAGTAGGGAGAGAGTAGCCTAGGTGTGTTGTCACATTGAGAGAGAGAGTAGCTCTCACTCTCCTAAGTGAGAGTGGAATAGCTTAGGGCTCAATAATATGGATAATATTGGATAAGTATGCAGATTTTGACTGCTAAATACGCCCGGAATAAATAGTTTCCGGTAGAAAATATCTCCTATTATTTTATTATATCTCCCAAACGTCTAATAACTCTCCTCGTCTCTTTCCTGTAACGCCCTCATCCCTTAATAATAGGAAACGTTACCAAAATACTAATTCATTCCATATTTCTTTAATATCAATAAACGCATAAAATAAAAATCTTTACGCAAAAGAAATTTCTTATTTAATTCAGTAATAAATATTATTATTAATACTAGTAATACTTCGAATAAACCAGCGAGTTATTATGATTCAATTCAAACCTCTTGGAACTAGCTCCGGTTGTCCTTCCTCGAGTTTGAAATACGCCGTTCCTAGCACTTGAAACACTTTCAAATTTATACGTTACTTTCTTCTTTAATAAGATCTATTTACTCTAAACAACATTTTAATATTAACATTTTTATTCGTTTGTCACAGCCCCAAATCCCGAGGGACGGCAGAAGCCGGGGTGCGACTGGGGTTGGATTAAAGAAGCGGGGAAGAAAGGGGATGAAAGAATAAACATACATAAGAGACATCATAATTTCTATGAACAAGACTTCATTAACGAAAGAAAGAGTTGATCTCGAAGGATCACTCGAACAAGATACTTCAAAAGCTTCTAAGTTATATTACAGAACTTAGACTACAATGATTATTATACATAACATCAAAAAGAGTTTAGAGTCTAGCAGCGGATTTGTGATCTATAAACAAAAAGTCTTCCTTAACTCTATTCACTCTAACTCAACCGTCGCCGCTTCCGTCGCTTCAACCTGCACATTTAGAAAACATATGCAGGGTTAAGTACAATAGTACTTAGTGGACACATTGCCGAAAACATAATCATAAGTATAGATAATCAGGCATTTCATTTCTGTAGCACATCGGGGTTTTTCATTAAAGGCCCGTGTCTACTAAACATTTTCTTTCTCATTTTCATAAATTAGCTTGCAAGCATTTTTCATAGATGTTACGTTCAAATCTTGACCATTCATAATTCACCGTGGCTGGTTACCTCTCAATAGGATACCACAACACCACAGGCTACAGTGTACACTAAACTTTGGAAAGTCCCTTTTGACTAACTCAAAGCCGATCGTTTAGTGAACCCCTTTTGGCTAACTCATACAGTACAAAAGAACTCACATAAAACAAATAGTTCATGCCATGATTATGACTTTGAAAACACGATTATCAAAGCGATAAAGAAGAAGTTTTCGAGCATTGCTCGTTTTGTTTCATGTATAAAAGCCCACCTCGATAGAATACAGAACTAAGACACGTGCTTCCGTCTTCTGATCTTCCGTCCTATCCTTGGTGTCGACTTTCTCCTTCATCGTAGAAATCATACTTTAAAGCTTGGTCACAAACGATAAACGAATATGAAAAGTCGAGTTAAGTTTTAGTCTTTTAGACTTTTTAGGCATTTGCACGCTAAACTAAACTCTTTTAGTTAAAAAGAAACGAGATACGAACGCATCTCGTTTGACACTCACTCGGTTCTGTACTTGACACTTAGGTCAGTAGAAAGAAGGTAGTCGATAACTTGAAACGACTTAAAAGATTGAAAGAGTTCAAGTTGAGAAGAACTCAACTTAAGAAACTATGTTTTTGAACAATCTGCACAGATCAGTAGGTTTGTACAGAACAGGGGATTACGAAACAGGGGACGTTCCCTGCACCAAAAGAAAGGTACGTGTGTCTAGTTTACTCTCCAATTTGCGGATCTCGATTCCGATAAACGTGCTAGGAGTTATGACAGTTTCCGTGGAAGGTCGCAAAACTGCCGAGTGTAACCCTAATGCTCGATAAAATCGACGCACGGTTTTCTAGGTTCGATTAAAGCTTAAACACTTTTATTTTCATGCAAAAACTGACCCAAGGCAGTCACCACGTATCATCATACGTGATAAACTCCTTTTCATTTCTTGATTATAAGCACGACGATTAAAAACTCGTCTTTTCAAACTAAACAATTACTATACCAAAACAAATCCTAACTTCTCGTTTCTACTTCTCGTTCACAACTATAACTTATCATTTCATAACTCGGATGAACATGTCATCAACTACAAACTTGTTCTCTTATTCATAACAATCACTATTATCTAATTACTTTTCTTACTCGTCTTTTCTATCGTTACTTAGGATCGTTGTTTCGTTTCTTACCAAAATTCCAACGTCATTAGAATTCAATCAAATTCTACAATCTTATTCATCATCTATCAAGAATCATAATTACATAAATCATAACCCCAAACTATTATCTAATCTCGACTTATCGTCCACCGTTCGTCTCTTAACGAAATTTCTACGTTCTCCGTTTTTGTTCAAATTTTACGACAACGATTATCATCTAACGAGCATTACTAACATGCAAATCATAATATCAAAACGTTAACGAGCTCTAACTTATCGACACGTCTTCGTCTCTTACATTTTTTGTTTTTTTTTTAGAAAAATCTCAATTAAATATATAATCATCCTCATGCATCGTATATCTCGTTTCCATAAACATAACATACATATCATAACATTTACTATCCTAAATTGTGCCTTCTTCGTCTCTTAGGTTTCAAATTTTATTTTTAGAAAAATCTAAAACAATTCATAGAGTCAATTAACAACATGAGGAACACTAATCTATCATTCAATCACCAAAGAAATCAAGCTACGATCAAAGCCCCAAATTAAAAAAAAAAATCGGTACAAACCCTAAGACAAAGAGGTGTGATTTTCTTCATGATTCAAACCGTAGAACTCAATTCTAAACATCCTAGAGCAAGATTCGATTACAAGACAACATGCTTCTTAATCCTTTAGTTTTCCAAAAAAAAAGAAAAATGATGGAACAAAGATTTGTTCGGTTCAAATGGTAGATGAAGTTCTTACCTTTCGTAATATGGATTCGGAAATGAAAATGATCGGTAGGTGGAAGACTTGAATGCTTGAGAAAAGCTTGGAGTTGAGCTTTAATGAAAGATGAAGAAGAAATGAGAGAGTGTATGTGTGTGTATGGTGGTGGCGGTAAAGGGGGTATAAGGAGAGAGGGGGAGATGACTCACCATATGACACATAAAGTTAAGTAAATATCTAACAAGGCATAGTGACTCGCTAAGGACGCGTTTGGCGAGGGATTGTTAGACGAAATATCTCGTTTCCGGCTCTTAAACGTCGATTTAAAAGTCGAGAAATACTTTCCTAGATAGTTACGGATTTGACGAAATCTATCTCGTCCGTTAGGTTGGAAATAATTCACGTACTCGGAAAACCTAATTCGTTTTCAAAAATCCGAGAAAAAGTCGGGACATCACAGTCCAAAATTCGCCCGGAAAATCATAAAAACTAACTTTATCCGGTGAACTCGTCTCGAAGAAAAAGTGAACGTAAATTCTGACGGAATTTAATTTTGAGCTTTCGAACGTAAAATCTATCGGACGTGAAAATCCTAATACAGTAGTCGTTCGTCCGATTTCTGGAAATTATTTTCGGAAACAGATTTCACCGTAAATCTTAGAATTTAATTTCATGATCTTAGGCATGCAAAGCCATAATTATTATTAACTTTTATTTTTAAAGATTGTAGAAAATATCGGGGTATTACATCGTTAGACTAAATCTTCTATTCACTTGAAAAGTTTAAGGATATTTGACAAATTAGAAACCTCTTAGAGCTTATATTTTACAAATTATAAACCATCGCTCTATTATGAATATAAGGTATACAATCTAACTTCATTATAATCATCTATTCTAATTATCCAAGTAAAGTCGGTCAAGAACATAATAATTTTATCTCAAATTTATTCCACGTCTTACTTAAGAACATTATAAGCTAACGATTTAATTATTTAGTTAAATCTTAGAGACGAGCTCCTTAAATTATTTACACGAGTATTATGCCTTAATAAATATAGTAAAAAATTCAACAAGCTAATCATCAAAAATCAAAAGTAAAAACCAAAATAGCATAATATGTTAAATCTCATATTTAACACATATGGAGCTACTTCTCGACGTCTATTTCGGCTAGATCGACCTTCAATTTTTCGGAAGAGAAACTATGGTTGAAATATCTATAGCAGGAGCTACAAAAGCCCTAAACTTATTCCCCTTCACGGCATTGATTTGATGCCAGAATATCTACTCGGAAACGCGCAGAAATTTTCGCGCACAGACCCGACACCCTAAATTAATCGGCTCATAACTCCTTCGTTCGGTGTCGGATTGACAATCCGAAGGTACCGTTGGAAAGGCAACGACGATAGATTTCTAATGGTATATAATTCGATAGTGTTTGATGGATGAAAAATGGTCTGCAAGACACGACCCTGCTGTAAAAAACGGGGGCAAAAACATTAATAAAGAAACATGGCAGCAGCCACCACACCACCGCCTCCGCCGTCGGAACTATTGTTCTGGTAACCCCACCCCCTTCACTCACACGAATAGACCACTAATATCTATACTCAAGTCAACCATGAGAGCAAGAGAAGAAAAGGAGTGCAAAACTCTAAGTAATTCAACAATCAAATTCAAAGAATACAAGAAAATAATTAGATGAGATTGTTACCTTAATTTGCTGCTGGAAATTGAAGAGAGGGAAGACTGAGAAAAGAGGGAAGAACGCAGTGAAAGATGGAGAGAAAGGAGAGTTTCTTGTATATTCTAGTGTAAGAGATTTTTATCCTTTTATGCATATATATATACATTTACTAAAAAAAAATCTTATTTCTTTATTACTTTTCTAGAAAAATCTTGGATATTCTATTCTTTTCTAGTAAAAATCTTAGATATTGATAATTTATTAATCATATTTTTGTTATTTAGTTTATTTCCACTTAATTCTAGAATTTTCCACAACATTCATTTCCTTAATCACATTTACTTATTAATTATAAACTTCACGTTTATACTATGGCGCATCCTCGCTCTATGTCAGACAACCTGTAAAACATTTAAAATCAAATCCGTTAGTTTTTAAGGATTTTAACAAAATACTAAATTATTATATATATATAAAAACATATAAATAAATTCAAAAAGTGGGGGGTATTACATTTTCCGACATAAAAAATCTCTCTACATCGTCTTATATCTACCAAAATAAATTAAAGGATCCAATTATCAAATTTTCAGATCAAGATTCAATCAAACGAAGAAATTCATAAAAACTGCTCAACTAAATGTGTCGTTAAGCAATTATTTTTAAAACTTCTTCAAACAATCTCGGAAAATTCTCCGACTTATCTCAAAAGTCTTAGAAATAAATTCTAGATTCAAATGAAACTAATTAGACTCAATTCGGAGTCGGTCGATGAATAGTGATTTCTCGGTTTATATTACTATTCATCTAAAAATCAAAGTTCTCAGAAAATTCCGAAATTCATACTCAAGCTCGAAATCAAATAATAATGCTCATACAATGCATCACATACTCGATTCGAATAATCGAAATGAGGCATTTTCGTCATTTCACAAGAAAATTTATTTTCATCCTAACCCCCTTAAAAAAAAATTGTCCCGAAATTTGCTAACTTTGAGAAAATAGCTCGGGATACTTCACTCTCATTTTTCATTTTTTTTTTCAAGTTCCCATGTAGCTTTTTCAAGATCGTGGTGTTACCACTTGATCTTAACGAGGGGAATCAATTTCGTTCTAAGCTGCTGAATCTTACGATCCAAAATTCGCTCGGGTTTCTCCTCGTAACTTAAATTTAACTTTAAAGCTACGTCTTCTTGTCTAATCACGTGATTGAAATCAAAAACATACTAGCGCAATTGCGATAAATAAAAACACGTTATGGGAATTTCCAAAACTGGGCGGCAAAGCTAATCTATATGAGACGGCTTCAATCCTTTTTAGGATTTCAAACGGTCCTATAAATCGCAGCTTTAGCTTTCTTCGAACACCGAAACGATGTACTCCTCTCATAAGGGACACTTATAAAAATACTTTATTCCCTACCTCATACTCTAACTCGGATCTTTGATTATCGACATATGACTTTTGCCGACTGATGGTCCCGAAACGAGTTACTGGTGTATGAGGTGGGGGGGGGGGAATACACCAGTTGGGATTTTAAAAAAAATCAACCCTTAAAATTACTTCAACCGAGTAAAACGGACTCAGTTGGAATCTCACAGCTGAGTAAGCAACCTCAGTTGGAAGAGTGCGGCTGTGTGGAATGTAGTGAAAAATTAAACTCGTTATAAACAACTCACGCTTTTAGTGCAGGGTTGGTCAACAACCAAAACAGTTGAGAATGCTCAGATATGCAGATTTGTATGTCGGTTAGATTGATCAGATAAGAATACAATAAGCAACTGAATGAAAACAAACACGAACACACAGGATTTAACGTAGTTCGGAGATAACCCTCCTACGTCCACGGGGAGTTGTGAGTCCACACAACTCTGTCCAAGTTCTTCTGGACAAACCACACAGCTTACCCGGGCTGTGCAACCGTTGCAATAAGTTTACGGGTACTTATCAACCTTTACAGTTAAGTTTACGGGTACTTAACAACCTATGTCAAGTTTGCGGGTAATTGACAACCTAACTACTCAATTACAGGAAGAGTAGGGTCCTAAAACCTTTTCAGGTATAAAAGATAAGGTTCCAACTAACAGCTCGAACATGAAGTGAGCTGGGATCTAACACTCTACGAACTCTCACAAAGTGATGTTCTCAAGGTTTGATCTAAAAACACTCAGACACAATCTAATGCTCTAGAACTCTCAACAAGTGATGTTCTTAGAGGCTAAATCTAATTCAGCTCGAGTAAGGAATATAGTTCTTTCTTTCGCTCTGTCTCGTCTCGTGTGTCTTCTCTTGTATATCTTCTTTTCCTTATCTCCAATGAATGGAAGCCTCTATTTATAGGCGGAGAGAATCAACTAGCCGTTGGAGGAGCTGTTGATCTTTGTTCTTTGATAGCGATGGCTTGTCTCTCATCTCTGCAGACTTTCCCGATATGGCATCTGTGTTCTTCTGCTTTCAATCTCAGACAGCCTTGTGTTGTGCCAAATGGGTAATGACTGAACGGTCAAACCCTCATGTGACTTCCTTTTGAAATTCAACTTCAAACCTTTCTGACAGTCAACCTCAGTTAGTCGGTTGAAAGTCTTGATCTTTATCTGAGTGGTCTTCAGCTGATGTTCTGTCTGAACCGTTGAACTCTCAGCTGACTTTGAACTTCATCTTGTTGATATTAACTGATTAAGTTTACAACTAATGTTCCAACTAGAACGCTCAGTTGTCCTTCTTGTATTTAGTCAGTTGGGTTCGAACTCTCAGATGACTTTCTTTTCTTCTGATGTTCTCTTCCTCTCTACTGCTTCTCATCTGATGAACGCTCAGTTGGTTTCCTTCACAACTGATGTTCTGAGGACTTCCCCTTGTTTCCATCTGATCATATGAACTCTCAGTTGTCCTTCTTCACAACTGATGTTCTGTTTGAGTGACGCCTTGTTGCCTTCTTCAGCTGGAGACCTGTAAAGATAAAATCTTAACTTTGCTCAAACAGCGAGCCTAAATTCTAACATTAGGTTCTGGCAACATCTACTTGGTTGGGGTCAGTCGGTTTTGGAATTCATCAAAACTTATACTAATAAATTTCCCAACACCGACTCTAAGCTTCTTTAATCTTCTCGCGAATCTGAAAGACAGATTCTATCATTTCCTCGATTGCTTCTGGCCCCATAACTTTTCTCTCGCCTACTTCATCCCAATAGAGCGGAGACTACATTTCTTTCTATAAAGAGCTTCGTAAGGGGCCATTCCTATCGTGTTCTGATAACTGCTGTTGTAGGCAAATTCGGTAAGAGGTAAAATCTTCTCCCAATTGTCTCCTTTGTCTAGCAACACGGCTCTCAACATATCCTCAAGAATTTGAATCGTTCTTTTTGATTGACCATCGGTTTGAGGATGATAGGCGGTACTAAACTGAAGCTACATTCCCAACTCTTTTTGAAAACTTTCCCAAAAACGGGCGGTAAACTTGGAATCTCGATTGGAAGTGATCGTTTTTGGCACACCATGAAATCGTACAATTTTCTTAACATAGATCTGTATCAACTTGTCAGATTTATAGGTGTGTGGAATAGGTATACAATGAGCGGATTTCGTTAGTCTATCCACTATTACCCATATCACTGTATTTCCTTCTCTCGTTGTTTGCAAACCCGTCACAAAATCCATAGTGACATCTTCCCATTTCCACTCAGGAACTGGTAACGGCTGCAAAGATCCAAATGATCTTTGATGCAAGGACTTCACTTGCTAACAAGATAAACATCTCCCAATGAACATGGCTACGTCTTTCTTCATTCCTTCTCACCAGAATTGCTGCTTCAAATCGTGGTACATCTTCGTACTACCGGGGTGTGCGGCATAAGGGGTCTCATGAGTGAAACTCATGGTCTCGTTTCTTAGTTTCTCGCCATTTGGCACTTAAATTCTTCCTCGGAACAACAAAATGTTGTCACTTGTCTCTTTAAAATCCTCGACTTTTCCATTTCTAACTCCAGGCCTCAATACTCTCAACTTCTCATCTTTTCTTTGGCCTTTTATGATACGAGATCTTAAATCCGATATCACTACCAATGAAGCAATTATTTGTCCGACCATCTTCGGAGGTAGAATTACTTCAAATTTCATTCTTCTAAATTCCTTAATCAATTTCTCTTTTATCGGATAAAAGGAATCCTAGCTCCATTCTCTCGGAGTTCTCTGATTTCTCCTTTCTACTCAAAGCATCGACTACTACATTATCTTTCCTCGAATGATAGGAAATTTTTGCAATCGTAGACTTTCACCAAATTGAGCCATCGTCATTGTCTCTTATTGAGCCTTTTCTGCTCAATGAGATATTTCAGACTTTTATGATCTGAAAAGATTTCACACTTGACACCATAGAGATAGTGTCTCCAACTCTTCAGAGCATGTACGATGGCTGCTAACTCCAGATCATGCGTTGGGTACTTATCTTCATGTGGTTCAAATTATTTTGAAGCATATGCAATCACTCTTCCATTTTGCATTATCACACATCCTCAACCTTTGGATGAGGCATCAATGTAGATGGTATAGTCCTTTCCCACTTCAGGGAGGCTAACATTGGAGCTCGATTGACTACAGCTCTTGAAAACTTTTCTCACATTCTTCCGTCCACTTGAACTTCTATTTTTTTTAACAGAGTAGTCATCGGCTTTGCGATCTTGGAAAATCCTTCTATGAATTTCCGACAGTAACCTGCTAAACTGAGAAAACTACGGATTTCATGTGCTAACGTCAGCGATTTCCAATCTTGAACAGCTTTCACTTTCTCGAGATTGACTTTAATTACCTCGGACGAAACGATATGTCCTAGGAAATTTACTTCTTTCAGCAGAATTCACACTTACTGAATTTGACGTATAGCTTCTTCAATCTTAATTTTTCTAACACGATTCACAAATGCTTCTCAAGTTCTTCTTCATTCTTTGAATATACAATATCTTGGTATATTCATGAAAAACTCTGTTCATCAAGTCCATGAAATCGGCTGGAGTGTTGGTCAATCTAAATGGCATTACTACAAATTCGTAATGTCCATATCTCGTTTTGAATGCAGTCTTTGGGACATCTTCTTGCCTGATCTTCAATTGATGATATCCAGACCTTAAGTCGATTTTGGAGAAGACTCCTACACCTTTCAACTGGTCAGTCATATCATTTATCCTTGGCAAAGGATATTTGTTTTTTAGTGTAATCTTATTAAGTTCTTGATAGTCTATACACAATCTTAGACTACCGTCCTTTTTTTTTCACAAATAGAATTGGAGCTTTTTTTTTTTAAAAAAAAAATTGGGGCTGATCCAGGCTCTAGATCAATCATGAACTCGAATTGTCCATCCGGAGGCAAACCCGAAAAGACTTCGGGAAAAACATCCTTTAATTCTCTCACGACGACTACGTCTTCGATATTTGGCTCATGCCGATTGTCTTTACTCAAATAAACTAGATACACTTTCATATCATTCCTTCTCATCAACTTCTTTGCTCTCATGGCCGAGATAACCGGCACACTCTTCTTTACTCTTCTCTCTACTCCGAACACTACGGTCGGCTTTTGTCCGGGAGGTCTAAATGAAATTTGCCTCTGATCGCATCGAATCGTTGCGAAATTCTTGGTTAACCAATCAATTCCTAAGATTATGTCCACATCTCACATTCGGGTTAGATTTAGGGATTTTGCTGATAATTTACGGCTTCCGAATTCGAATTCTAGGTTCGAACATACTCGCTAAACTAACGATGATCTTCTTAAATGGGTTTTTACTCTAAGCACCTGGTTCGATTCTTCTATGTTCAAGCTAAGATTTTCTACGCAAGCTCTAAATATAAACTAATGCGAGGCACCGGTAAAAAAAACAAAATGATAATAGCTGGTAGTGCAGCTATTCCTGCGGAGGAGATTGCGGCTTTTGTAGCTGCACTTCTTGCTGGGGTTGGGGGTACCTTTGTTCATGGAGTTGCTTCCACTGCTCTCATTTGAGAGGGCTGATATTGATTCGGCCTTCCACCGATCATTTCTTGCTGTTTACTTGGGCACCGGTTATAGAAATGACCAGGCTTATCACAAGTAAAATAGACATTACTCCCGGCTTTGCAGATGCTTTGATGCATCCTGCCACACTTAGCACACGGAGATAATCCTTGGGGTCCTATTGGTACGTTACTTTGATTAAGATACTGAACTTTCATCTTTTGAGATTGTTGTGGTTGTAGATGTCCCTGCTTCTTCCACGGCTTCTTGTTTGGGTGGAATCCACCACTCCATTTTCTTTTTCGCTTTGCGAATTGGCCTTGTTGGAACGGATATGAGGCAACAGCTATCGTCGACTGACTTTGAAATTTAGGATTCACTGAGGATTGCAATCCTTTCTTTGGCTGCTTTGCCAACTTCATATCCAAGGCTCGGTTAAGGGGTTCAGCATAAGTCAGATCACTCTGATTTGCAAGGATAACTCAAATTTCTACTCGAAAAGGCTCACACATTTCTTTGTCAATATCCACCTTATCAGGTGCAAAACGAGCTAACTCACAGAACTCGCGATCGTGTTCAGCTACCGATCTCTTTCATTGCTTTAAATTCGCAAATTCATTCGCTTTCTACTCGCGATAACTTCGTGGCACGTACTTCTCGTAAAAGGCTTCCTTAAATTGTTCCCACGTCAAATTCTCAAGTTCTTTAGGAATATACATCTTTCTGTCGAGCTTCCCACCAATAGTCGGCAGTTCCCTTAAGTTGATACGTCGCGCACTCGAGATGTTCACAATCATTACATCGAAGGAATCGAAAAATTCGCTCTAAAGAACGAATCCAGTCCTCGGCTTCTGTCGGACTGCCTTTACCATCAAAGATTGGCGGATTTTGACGAAGAGAAAGTTCTTCTACGCGTCTCTCATTTTGAAGAGGAGGGGTAGGGTCGCGACGAGCTTCTTCCTTATTTCTTTCGACTCTCACATTTCTTCGTCTTGGCATTCAGAAAGAAATGCCAAAAATTAGGTAACTCGGAATATCTTTCGTAAAACAAATTAGTTCACTCGGAATTTTTCTCGACTTTTGAAAATATTTCCTTCTTGAGAGGAATTTGATTCTCAATCAGTACTTATCATCACATAAAGAAATATTCAAATAAAACAGTCATCTCATATAAAACAGTCATCTCAAATTCATCAATCATCTCAAATTCATCATTTCTCAACTCAAGCATTCAATCATTTATTGGCATGTGATCATAAGTTCACATATTCTCAAATCAAATCATTTTTGCCATTCAAGACAATCATATATTCAAATATTGTCATATATGACACATTTTCACCACTCAAAATTTATACTCAGTAGATGAATCCCAAAGGATAACTTCTTTGATTAACTCAGAAGTATAATTCATTCTCATTACTCACGTCAATAGCAATCATAAACAACTTGTTCTCATATTTCAGATTTAAACTCAATTATTTGTCATATAAATATGACACATCCTCATTACTCAAATATTATACTTCATAAAATTATTCTCAGGAGAATAACTCATTTAATTATCTCAACTCTTACTTCTTCTCTTTCTCTTAACTCAAAATAATTGGAATCTCACATACTCAAAATATTATCAACACTTAAGATACTCAAAGTTGATTTTAACAGCCTAGTGGCTTCTTTTTCTTATCATCCGAAATGATGGCCTCTTTATGAGGACTTTATACCGAAGAAAAGGGATTAATACTTACATCGGAAAATTTTCCCTAACTTCGTCACACATACTACTCGTACTAACAACGAGTTACTACTTTTACGATCGATCTACGCAATAGTTATGCATCAATTTCATAATTTACATCACTGCTGAAAAGTAAAGGAGTTTATTTTTCAACGCAAAACAAAGATTGTTTAAGACTTTCCATAACTTTCTTCGACTGCACCCTAAACGTGCGAACCACAGTTGCTAGGGTCATCTCCTCCATCACGTTCCTCTTCGGGACCTTTTTCGGGATCCTTACTGCCTTGAATCTCTATTGCGGTTAGCGCCTCTAAAAAGTCATCGTGGATATACTCAGGAACATTCCACAACTTTGTCATATCTCATATCTGCTCATCTTTGAAACAAACTTCGCCATCTTCGAACTCTGACTCATCCCACGGGGGAGTCTCTACATTATTCTCGGGACAAGTATAAGCTCCAATGAAGTCATCAATCTCTCGCTCAAGCTCTTGGTTAGCCTTTGCTACCAATGAATCGGAATCTACGTGCGGAGAAACATAGCGATCATTTAGAATCGGCTGAAGGTAACCACGGCCTACTGTAGCGGCTGCTATCGAAAACTCTGAGGATTCGTCATCTCTGCCACCTGCACGTCTCGACCTAGACAACTCAGTCACTAGTGGCACGAAAAGAAGTGTGTGACCTAGGTGTCTGAACTACTCAGGTTGGTCATATGCATAAGGTGAAGCATCGAAAGAAGCATATGTTTCATCTGGCTGGTTTGCAACCGATCCAGATTAGGCGGCGTAATCTGGGGCATACGATATGATAATAAGTACGTTTTCTGAATATTCATTGAACGGGGCATCACTCAACTCAGGACAAGGTTGAGAAGGAATAAGAAACGGAACAGGATCATCCTGAGGCTGAGGTGCAGAACCAATTCCATTTGGCTCAAAACGAGGCGAAGGGTAGAACTGTGCAGGAGGTGGAACGCCTTCTTGATTAAACTGATTTATAATGGTGGCAATGAATTCGTTGATGTCGCAACTAAGATATTCATCAAAGTTGTGTCGTCTAATATGTGTAGACACCAAAACTGCTACCCATCCGCGCCATTCCTCGGGAAGAGCGTTGATTAAGCGTATTAGGCCATCGAAAATACTTACGTCGAGATACTTGACTACCTCCCAAATTTTATGAAATCGAGCTAAGAACTCAGCAATCGTTTCATCGTAAGCTTTACTAAGGTGCAAGTATTCTTGCATCATCGCTTGGTTCTTCTCATCATTCATCCTATACTATTTACAAATCGAATTAAGCATACTATAACAAATATACGTATCACGCTTGGAATTTCCACCACCACATAATAATAATCAATAGGTAATAGCATTCATCAGAGTTTTGGTTTCAGAAAAGCCTACCTGACTTCCGGTATGTTGAGTCAAGGTAGCTTACTTTACGCTTTCTGACTACTTCTCAGTCCCGCTTGGCCCTTTAATAATGACATCGAATAAGATCGAGTTTATCGACTCGAAGAAACGTAAAATATACTTAGGGCTCGGCTGAAGGACTTCTACTTGACTCGTATTTCTCTTATCTTATTTAATCTTTTCTACATCAACATCTTTCTCGGTTTCTCGTTCTCAAATTATCGTTTCTAAAATAATATTTTAATCTTCACGCAAAACGAGAAGTTACTATTCAACTCGTCTTAATTGTCTCAAGTTCTCAACTTATATAAACTCAGAAAATCATATCGTCAATTCTCAACTATTAACATCTCAAATCATTCATGTTACCATCGAACACTCACATTTACAATCAAATATTTTTATTTTAATCGAGCATCTATATCAATAATCAAACACTTGTATTAAATAAATGATTAACTTCTCAAGTAAGTTGGTTAGTAAAATTCCTACTTAGTCACATAATCTCAATCAGTACTATAACTCAGAAATAATTCATATTTCAAACAAAGTTAATTGATAACTCGTTACTGCTCGGCTCTTAACTTTAAAAACTTATAACTTTGAACTTTTAACGAAAATAATTTCGTTATATAATAACAGCTCAAATAATAATTATTATTTTGAATTTAATATTCAAACTGTTTATTAATATTTCTCGACTCTAAAATAATCGTCTTTTCTAGAAATACGAACTCGTACTCGTATATACTTCTTAACTTAATACTCAACATCATTTAATCTTTTTCTTTATTTAAAAACTTAATTTTCATTTTTATTTAATAAAAACTCGTCTTTTCATTTTAAATCTTCAACGCTTGACAACTTCTACGTCTTATCTCCTTTTTAAGTGATTCAAAAAGTAAACTTGTTTATTTCTACTCAAACAACATCATCAAATCACTTAACACATCATACGTCATAGAAACTTAATATCTAAGTATTTATAACTTATCAACTTATTTTTCTCACGTTTAACACGTATACTTGCTCGTTTTTTCACCTTTATAATTTTTCTTCATTTACTTAGCATCTCATATAATTACTCAAACATATAAGTATACTCAAAGACATAAGCATCGACTTATTACTCACATCATTCAACTCTTTTAATGGAAATATTCCATTAACTTAAATATTCTAATTTTTATTATTACTATTATAATATTTTTTTATTTAATTCTCAATTATCATGAGTAAATGAACTTTACTTCTAATAACTTAAATCTTTAACTCTTATACTCAACTTATAAGACATTTTCTCATGGAAAATTCATTTTCTTTGCTCTAATTTTCTTTTTTATTTCTCAAAATAATAATAATATTAATATCCCATTTTCTTTTAAACATTATCTTCAAACTTATGCATTTCTTTACTATATCATCAAAATTTTCACATCCTTAACAAGGAAATATCTTTCTTTGTTTTATTTAACTCATAACTTCATCTTTCATTATTTTCATTTTCTTTCTTATTTTCTTTTATCTAATATATATATTTTTATATATACATATATATATATCGAATTTCTAAGAAAAATTCATAGATTTTTTTTTCTTTTCTCAATTGACTAAATCATTCTCAATATCTCATTTACTCTTTAATTTCATCATTATCTATTGAAATTCATCATTTTAGTATATATATATATATATATATATATATTCGATTTTTATACAAAATAATTAATTTTTAATTATTTTATATCTTCTTCAAATCTTCATAATTTTTTCAAGAACATGAAGAACACATCTTCATATCTTCATATTAGATTCAAGAACATTAAAAATACTTATATAAATATTTTTACTCATTTAATCGATTTTTATTCCAAAAATTCAATAAAATTTATAAAAATCATATTCTCTTAATTCTTTAAATTTTCATGCATTTAACTTTACTCAAAAATTCATCCTTAATATCATAACACCATCATCATCAGCAATATCATCATATTTCATTAAAAATCATGAAAAACTCATTTTCTTCATATAAACATATATTTCGAATTTCTCAATAAAATTCATATTATGACTTAAAATCACATCTTAATCATATTTTCATGCTTCATCATACTCATATTCATAGTAAACATCATTAAATAAATAAGTAAATATTTAAGTATATTTTCTCAATTTTTACTCAATGAATTCGATTAATATGAAATAAAATTCATAAAAATTCATAAAAATTCATAGAAATTCTAAATCTCATATAGATCACTCAAATCATCATCAAAGACATATATCATCATCATAGCATCAAATAGTCATCAAGAATTCATTTTTCCTATTTTTTTCTTGTTGATCGATTTTTAGGGCTTTTTGGTTATTTTCATTTCTTTCATCTTTTAACCCTAGATCATTTCTTAAACTTCTTGTTAATCATCATCTCATCATCATAATCCTAAGGTTTTCCTAAGCATAAAGTAAATCATGCATGTTTTACCTTATTTTCTTCACTTACATATACATATATACACGAATTTAAAAGATATCATACTTAGAAAATAAAAACTTGAACTCCTCTTTGGCTTGGAGTTTCGACAGCTTGAAGGATAGAAGTATGATGAATTTTTTACTCCTTTCCTTGCATTAAAAGATATATAAGGCATCAAGATCATAGCTTTGAAAAATAAGGATCAAATCCTTACTTAAAACTCAAGAAAAATCGATGGAAAATAAGGGTTTCTCAAAGCTTGTCTTAAGCTTGAATGGAAGTGAAGAATATGATAACTTACTTATCTTGTTGATCTTGAAGTTTGAGGGTGAAAACAACATCAAGGATCCAAGCTTTCAAACTTCTTGCATGAAGGAATTTATTTTGGTAAGTATGTATTTATGTATGTCGAAGTTGATGGTGAAGGAGAAGGAAAAGAGAGGGCTGTTGCTGCTCTCTTCTTCGGCAGTGGAAAGGAAGTAAGGGAGGGAGCTGGTTTTGTGGCTCCCCTCGGCAGTGAAAGGAGGAGCAAGAGAGGTGAACTGCTGCTCCTCTTGGGCTTCTCATGGTGGAGATGGAAACGAACGAGAGGGAGAGCTGAGTTTGCTATTTCACGACAGATTTAGAGAAGCAAGGGGAGCTGCTATTGTTGCTTCATCTCGGTAGAGAAAGAGTTGAGAGAGAGAAGGAGTGGTAAAGGGTGATGAATGTGAAGTTATGGAGTTAGAGAATGAACTAAATCATATGAGAGAGAGAGATGAGATCGTAAGAGATTTGAGAGAGAGCGTAGGGAGAGAGTAGCCTAGGTGTGTTGTCACATTGAGAGAGAGAGAGTAGCTCTCACTCTCCTAAGTGAGAGTGGGATAGCTTAGGGCTTGATAATATGGATAATATTGGATAAGTATGCAGATTTTGACTGCTAAATACGGCCGGAATAAATAGTTTCCGGTAGAAAATATCCCCTATTATTTTATTATATCTTCCAAACGTCTACTAACTCTCCTCGTCTCTTTCCCGACATAAAAAATCACTCTACATTGTCTTATATCTCCAAAAATAAATTAAAGGATCCAATTATCAAATTTTCGGATCTAGATTCCATCAAACGAAGAAATTCATAAAAACTGCTCGACTAAACGTGTCGTTAAGCAATTATTTTTAAAACTTCTTCAAACAATCTCGGAAAATTCTCTGACTTATCTCAAAAGTCTTAGAATAAATTCTAGATTCAAATGAAACTAATTAGACTCAATTCGTAGTCGGTCGATGAATAGTGATTTCGCGGTTTACGTTACTATTCATCTAAAAATTAAAGTTCTCAGAAAATTTCAAAATTCATACTCAAGCTCAAACTCATATAATAATGCTCATACAATGCATCACTTACTCGATTCGAATAATCAAAACGAGAAAAATCACATCAAAGCACATAAGGGCATTTTCGTCATTTCACAAGAAAATTTATTATAACGAAAATTTTTAGCACTCAAAACTTATCATATAGGCATATTAACTTATTTAGTACACACTTAGGAACTTAGAAAAGTTTAGGGTATTACACCGATCGGCCATGAGAATCTTGATTACTTAGATTCATCTCTCCATCTCGCTGATTTTCTGACCCCAATCGCAACTCATTTCTCTCCAATACCGAATTAGTCATGGGAGTTTACTCCTGATTTGGCGGAGATAGTGCCAGAATCCATATTTCCGGTCGTGGGCTCGAAGAGCTGCTTTCCTCTGTCCGAGCCGGCGGCGCCTCACTCTGCATATTCGCCGTTGATGGTGCCGAAATCGTCATTCCCCGTCGTGACCTCAGAGAGCTGCTTTCCCCTCTCTGATTCGACGCCGGTTTGGAATGATTCCTTGGTGCTTGAAACGATTTCCATGGTTGCTGAACCTGAATCCACGGTCCCTAAAATTGAGTTGACCTCCGAATCTCCATCGATTTGGGCAGGAGAATGGTATATGTGTGAGGATTGGTATCTGCGCATGCTAGGGCTTTTTGTCCCTAGTGTGTTGAAACTTCTGAGTCCAGGTTATCTCGTTCTAATATTTGGGTATATTTCTGATGGGCTTTTCTGGGTCATTTGTCCATAGCTTTAATGTTGAACATGATACTGCACTTTATTTGTGAGGGGGTGGCACTGTGTTGCCTTAATTCATGATACTGCACCTGATTAGAGTTTTATGTGGTTAATTGATGTTTTTTTGGGCAGGTGATGCCATTGTGTTGCCTACATACATGATTTGAACATGATACTGCACTTGATCTGCTTTATATGTGGTGAATTGTGGTGTTTTTTGGCTGGTGATGCCCATGTGTTGCCTACATACATGATTTGAACATGATACTGCACCTAATCTGCTTTATATGTGGTGAATTGTGGTTTTTTTGGGCTGGTGATGCCTCTTTGTTGCCTATATTCATGATGTGAACATGATACTGCACCTGATCTGTATTGCATGTCCCTGTCTTGTCCCAGTTTTCCTATCTATTTGATGCCACCACTAGGACTTTTGTATCCTGGTTTACGATGTTGAAAGTAGTCAATGGAAAGTAGTTAATGATAAAAAATGATTATCATTGGATAATGCTGAGACTAAAAACAACAAAAAAATCTAGTTTACATTCCAAACAATCAAATACATTCTTCCATACAGTTGTTTATCCTTATAAAATCTTGCAAAAAGCTAAAATAGTTAACATCTACTCCCATAAGTAAAGTTGCTGGACTCCCTGACTTATTTCATCAGCTGCATTGCTTGTATCTTCACTCATTCTTGTGAGAAAAAGGTAGTCCAAGCTTTCTTCTACAAGCTTCTCATCCACTTAAAGACATTCTGGCAAAATGCCAAGCCTCTATAATCTCTCCTTATTCATATGTGGTATCTTGTAGTTGTTGTTGCCCTTCACCTTAATAATCTCATGATAGCAGCCTTGTAAGGTCAAGAAAACATTGTTCAATTTAGTTGGTTCATACTCATCAAATGCAGTTTTAACATTCCTGATCAATTCTTCTACACAACTAGCTGGCTTCTCATTTTCGAGAGATTGATTAGATCTAAAGAACCCAAGATCATTCACATTTGTGTCAGGGCTGTTTGATGGTTGGCATATCAGCTGGATGTTAAATCCATCTGATGTGGCAACTTTTATGAAATTTGGATCATCCATCTTGATGTGTAGCTTTGCATTATCTTGTTGTATAAAAATATGCTTGTTTGCACACTCTGGCCACTTAGCCTTGATGATTGGTATCATCTGCATGATGAATAAAATTGAATAAAAACTCTGACCTTGTTGACTAAATACTAAATGAAACTGAATAACAAATCTGACCTGGTTGACTAAATGATGTGTTGGGAAATTTAAGTAAAAGTTTTGATTGATTCCAAAATCAACTGACCCCAACCGAGTAGATGTTGCCATTTCCTAATGTTAGTATTTAGGCTCCCTGTTTAAGCAATGTTGAGATTTTATCTTTACAGGTCTCCAGCTGAAGACGGCAACATGGCGTTACTCAGATAGAACATCAGTTACAAGAAAGACAATTGAGCGTTCAAGAAAGACAACTGAGCGTTCAAGATTTAGAACATCAGTTTTAAGGACTCGAACTGATAAGATCGACAACATGAAGATTAAGGCAGCTGAGTGTTCAACTGTTCCTATTCAGACAGAAGGTCGGATGAAGATATCGATCAGATGGAACATCAGCTGAAGACCACTCAGATGAAGACCAAAACTTCTCAACCGACTAACCAAGGTTGAAAGTCTAAGGTTGAAATTTGAAATTCAAAAAAAAAGTCACATGAAGGTTTGATGTTCTGTCATTACCTCATATGGCCCAACACAAGGTTGTCTCAGATGGAAAGCAGAAGTTCACAGTTGCGAAATCCGGAAAGTCTGCAGAGATGAGAGACAAGCCATCGCTTTCACAGAACAGAGATCAATGGCTTATCCAACGGCTAGTTGATTCTCTCCGCCTATAAATAGAGGCGTTCATTCATTCACCATAATAGAGAACATAAGACTGAGAAGACAGACAAGTGCGACAGCAAAGAGATAGACGAACGAACATCACCAGTTGAGAGTTCATATCGCAAACGAGCTAAACTGAATTCAATCTCTAAGAACATCACTAGTTGAGAGTTCCTAGAGTGTTAGATTCTGTCTTAGTATTTTTAGATCTTAGTTTGAGTCTCCATTTGTTCAAGCTTAGATCCTAGCTCACTTCTTGTTCGAGCTAGTAGTTGGAAACACCCACCCTCACACACACCCCTAAAAAGGTTGTTAGGATCCTATTCTTCCCGTAATTGAGTAGATAGGTTGATAAGTACCCGTAAACTTATCTTAACGGTTGCAAAGCCAACGTAAGCTTTGTGGAAATTGTCCTAAAGAACCTGGACTGAGTTGTGTGGATTCACAACTCCCCGTGGACGTAGGAGTTCTCTCCGAACCACGTAAATCCTTTGTGTGTTTGTGTTTTCAGTTCTGTTACTTATTGCATATTCAACTGACCGACTAACCAGCACTCAAACTGCATATCTTTGCATCTCAACTGTTTTGGTTATTGACCAACCTTGCATCTGAGCGTGAGTTGTTTTTACGAGTTGTTATTTCCACCACATTCCGCACAGCACTACACTTCTAGCTGAGTATCGTTACTCAGTTGTGATTCCAACTGAGTCTTCTTACTCGGTTGTGATATTTTCAGGGGGTTGTTTTTTAAATTTCTAACTGGTGTATTCCTCCCCCCCCATACACCAGAATTCGTATCGGGACCATCAAGTGGTATCAGAGCAGTGGTTCAAAAGACTGCTGACTCTGTTTCACGAGGTGTGAATCGAGGTGTTTTTCTTCTGTGGTCAACTGAATAGATCTTTTTCACGCTAGTGCATATCTGCTTGCATTTGTTGTCTGTTTATTGTGTGCAGATGGATGTCAAAGACAAGATTGTTGTCATGTTCTCGGTTGTGAACTATACATCCTGGAGAACTCGGATGAAGAAGATTTTACTGTCCAATAATCATTGAATGCAACAAGTGATTACATCCGGACCGATCACCATCATAGAGAAAGTTGTTCACACTCCTACAAATCCCAATGATGGGGATACAACTGAGGTGATGGTTGAGAAAAAGCCAGAAGACTTCACTCCTGAGGAAGCGAAAGTGAGCCAGCTGGATATCTGGGCTCAGAGCACTATCATGTCCACAGTTGGCCAAGACTATCTTCCGTGGATAGAAGAGTGCAACACCGCTAAGGAGATGTGGGATATTTTGGCATCTCTTAGCGAAGGGAGTGACGAAACCAAGGAGAACAAATTCTCCCATGCTTGTCAAGATTTTGACAACTTCTGTCTAAGAGCCGATGAAACCATTGATCAGTTAGAGCTTCGGTTCATGGATATCATCCGAAGGATTCAGTCCATCCGACGAGGGAAATATACTTTGAGAGAAATCAACCTCAAAGTATTACAAGCTCTACCAGCTGAGTGGGACACCTTCACCAACATTCATGAAAGCCGAGCTGATCTTGGAGAAATGGGAACTGACAGGTTGTTCTCAATCCTGAAAGAAAATGAGTACAAGGTGAACCGACGAAGATCAACTCAGTCCTCGGGGCAGTCGACTCGACATGAGGATGTTGGTTCAGCAACAAAGACAGTAGCACTTCGAGCTGATTACTCCAAGCCGCGAACATCAAGGGCAACAAGATCTGCGGACACAGCTACGAAGGAGCCAAGTAGAGAAGAGCTGCAACAGAGCATTGCCGCCATGTCAAAGAAGCTAGCTGACATGGATGCTCGGTTCAGAAAATACAAGAGGTTCTACAAATCCAACCGAACTCGAGATAACTCAAAGCCTGTGAACAACGGTTGCTTTGAATGCGGCATAGATGGACACTTCAAAGCAGATTGTCCAGATCTCTCGAAGAAAGAAAGAGAAGCGTTGAGGGCCAAGCAAAGCGCAAAGAACAAGGTCATGGTTGCGGAAGAAGCAGCTGACGACATGGACATCTTCACTGACACTGAAGATGAGGACGAGCTGACTTCCGCCAATAATGCTATCGGACAGGATCAATGCCTCATGTCATTTGAAACCAACCAGGATGATACTGAGGTACATTCTAATCCAGTTAATTTAAATTCTTCTATTGCTACTAACATGCAGGAATCAGTAGAGGAAGAGTTGGAACCCTCTTGGGGTGACTTTCAAGAACTCAGTGAGGAATTGCATTAGCAATCGGTTGAGTTTAAGAGTCTTCAAGAACAGTTTGCCAGACTTGAAGAATCCTTAACTGAAAAGGACGATCTGATTAAAAGTCAAACCGAGAGATTGATGATCTCAAAAGTCAACTGAATGTGGCCAACCGAACTAATGCTCCAACCGATGAGGAGTTGAAGGAGCAGAATGATCAGTTGAACAAGCAAGAGGCTCAGATCAACCAGCTGATGAAGAAATCAGACGCACAGACCGAGCATATAGTTGTTCTTCTCAAGGATCTACAAACTGAGAGGGACAACCTCATAAAGCTATGTCAATCATCCAAAATCATCGAGAATCTTATCAGTTACCAACGACAGATGGATGACGTGTCTGGACTCGGTTACGACATGGTCAAGGATACTGGAATTCCACCCACAACCTTCATCAAGGCTGTGGATGTCACGGTTGACAAACCAAATCCGGTTGAGTCTGCAACTCCCCAAATTAATCCAACCTCCAAGTCTCAGCAAGCACAACCATATAAGGAAACTTCAACTGAGAAAGGAAAAGGAGCAGTGGATGGAGAACTGAAGAATCCATCGGTTGGGACAACAACCGAGAGGGAATGTTTCAGGACTCAGAAGAGGAATCAGAGACGTCGGAGATACAATCAGAACCGACCTCAGAAACCAACCTCTGAACCGACCTCAGAACCGACCTCAGAATCGACCTCAGAAGAGATGGAATCAACCGAACCAACAGGGATTCAACCATCAGAATCAACATCGGTTCCATCATCAAAACAACCAGAGGTTCCATCAGAGTCAACCTATGTGGAACAATTCCTACAACTGGAGATATTCATGCCAAAACATGAATCAACAACAGGGCATGAATAGTTGTCGCCAACAGCCAGGAAGATGGAATCAGACTCAGCCACATAGATTCCAAAATGGCGTCCGACCTCATCGACAGAACCTACATGATAAGAAACGCCATCAAAACAGGGAGAACGCCTCTCCTCCTAAAGCCCACAATGGGAGAAATCCATCTCCTCCCAAGAAACAGAACATCACTAAGGATGACCGAGGTGTTGTTATAGTTGATGGAGAAGGAAAAGTAATCTGGAATGATAAATCTATCCGAATATACAGGGAAAAATGACTCACAGTTCAAGGGGGAACTGGTTCTAATCCTCCAGTACCCAACTAAAATTAGGGACCTAAGCGTGTTTCTCTGTGCAGGAACAGGAGAAACAACTGAGGAAGAATAAAGCGTCACATACCATGTGGATGATGGATAGTGGATGCTCGAAACACATGACAAATCTGAAGGATTTGCTTGGGAGTTTCGTGGAGAAAGAAGGATCATCTGTTACCTTTGGTGACAACTCAAAAGGTCACACCAGAGGCTACGGTACCCTTGAAACCAATCACGTGTCCATTTCCAATGTTTCATATGTTGATGGATTGAAGCATAACTTGCTCTCCATCAGCCAATTCTGTGATAATGGTTTCTCTGTCAAGTTTGATGCACAGGGCTGTAGGGTTAAAAATGTTGAAACAAAGCAAGTCATATTGTTGGGAAATCGATCCCCAACCGGGAATGTCTACTATGCAGATTGGAATAGTAGTCCTCCTGAAACCTATCTGTTATCGAAGAGCAGTTCAGATGTGAGCTGGTTGTGGCACAAAAGGCTCAACCATCTGAATTTCAAGACAATGAACCGACTTGTGAGACAGGAACATGCAAGGGGTATCCCTAACCGAGTGTTTTCAACAACACACATCTGCAGTGCATGCCAGCTGGGAAAGCTCGCTAGATCCTCCTTCCGGTTGAAGTCAATTCCCTCAACCAACCGAGTGTTACAGCTGATCCATATGGATCTCTTCGGGCCAGTTACACCAAAGAGCATGAATGGGAACGAGTATACCCTGGTTGTAACTGATGATTACTCGAGGTGCACGTGGACCATTTTCATGCGCCACAAGAGTGAAACCCGAGATGAGCTGCCCAAGCTGATGGATTGGATATCGAACCAACAAGAGATGAAGATCATGTCTATCCGATCAGATCGTGGAACGGAGTTTCTAAATGAAACCATCATCGAGTATTGCGAGAAGAATGGAATTACCCATCAGACATCAGCCGCGCGTACTCCGCAACAGAATGGAGTAGCTGAGCGAAGGAACAGAACGCTGAAGGATGCAGCCACATCCATGTTAGCCAGCTCAACTCTGCCAAAGAGATTTTGGGCTGAAGCGATCAACACTGCATGCTACACTCAGAACCGGTCTCTTGTAACCAAGCGGTTGGGAAAGACACCATATGAGCTATGGAGACACAGAAAGCCAGATATTTCTTATTTTCGCATTTTTGGTTCTAAGTGTTATATTCACAACAATGGGAAGACTCAGTTGAAAACTTTTGATGCCAAAGCTTTGAAGGGCATATTTCTTGGATATGCTGCTCGGATCAAGGCATACAGAGTCTTCAACAACAGCTCTCGTGTTGTGGAAATAACACCTCATTTTAGTTTTGATGAATCTACTTTTGAGTACAGGAAACAAGTCAAAGAACAACAGGCAAATATACAAGCTCCACCTGTTCTCACCAGATCGTAAGCTCTAAGGGAAAAGAACCTAGCTGAACCACTGGTTTGGGCAACTGAGGAAGAGGATCCATACTCCTCTGAAGATGAATGCGAAGACCCCAGCTCATCCCAAGGGGGAACTTCAACTGATGCTCCTCCAACTGCATCAGCATCCAAAGCCCAACCGAGTCCGGTTCAAACTAATGTCAATGTTGAGGATCCAGACTCAACAACTGATCATTCACCAGCTCTGAAGACTCCAACTCAGATTACGGAACAACCACAGTTGGAAGAAGAAGGAAGACGCAACCGGAGATGGTATGAAGTTCATTCCACTGACAACATCATCGGCGATCCAACCGAGGGTGTGCGTACAAGAAGCCGAGTTGCAAATCCAGAATCAACCGAAGAAAATTCCAACACTTATGCCCAATATGCTGAGGAGTTGGCAGTTCTAGAGGAATTTGAGCAAGCTGGAGATGTTGCCATGATTTCTTGCTTTGTAGCTGATGTACCAGAACCGAAGAATGTTGGGGAAGCTCTCAACTGTGTCCACTGGACAACAGCCATGCAAGAAGAACTGAATGAGTTTCTACGCAACTGTGTATGGGAGTTGGTAGAAGGACCAAATGGTGTCAAGGTGATTGGATTGAAGTGGATTTTAAAAAACAAGAGAGACGCTATTGGATTCATTGTGAGGAATAAAGCAAGGTTGGTAGCTCAAGGATACTGCCAACAAGAAGGAATCGACTTTGAAGACTCTTTCGCGCCAGTTGCAAGGCTGGAAGCCATCCAAATCTTTCTAGCCTATGCCGCACATCACAAATTCAAAGTGTATCAGATGGATGTGAAGTGTGCATTCCTCAACGGAGATATCAAGGAAGATGTGTATGTTGAACAGCCTCCTGGTTTTGAGATTGGAGATGGAAGAGTGTACAAGTTGAAGAAAGCTATCTATGGACCAAAGCAAGCGCCAAGGGCCTGTTATGACACTCTTGGTGGTTTTCTTCTGAACTCGGGATTCAAACGAGGATCAGTTGACAAAACTCTGTTCACCATCAAAGTTGGAGATGATATACTTGTAGTGCAAATCTACGTGGATGACATCATATTCGGTTCCAAGTCAGAGGAGCTATGCAAAAAGTTTTCAGATCTCATGAAGGAGAAGTTCGAGATGTCAATGATGGGCGAGATGAATTATTTCCTTGGATTACAAGTGAAGCAGTCAACAGAAGGGATTTTCATCAATCAGTCCAAGTATACAAAGGAGCTCATCACCAAGTTCGGATTGCAGACAAGTAAGACAACAAGGATCCCAATGAATACTAACTAGAAGATTGAACCCGGAGCTGAGGGAAAGCTAGTGGATGCCAGCAAGTACAGAGGGATCATCGATTCGCTGCTATATCTAACCGCCAGTCGGCCAGACATATCCTACGCGGTTGGAGTGTGTGCACGGTTTCAAGTCCAACCAAAGGAAGCTCACATGTTGGCAGCAAAGAACATCATCAAGTATCTGAAGGGAACTGTTAATATTGGATTGTGGTATCCAACTGACGACAATATCCAACTGACAGGATACTCAGATACGGACCTAGCCGGAGATCGGTTGGACAGAAAGTCTACTTCTGGACACTGTCAGTTCATGGGAAGCAAGCTGGTTTCATGGTTCTCCAAGAAACAAGCATGTGTTGCTACTTCTACAACCGAATCAGAATATATGGCTGCTGGAAGCTGTTGCATGCAGGTGTTGTGGCTGAAGCAACAGCTAAGAGATTATGAAGTTGCAACTGGACAGGTTCCCATTCATTGTGATAGCTCTAGTGCCATAGCTATCTCTCTGAATCCTGTTCACCATTCTCAGACAAAGCATATTAACATCCTTCATCATTTCATCTGAGATCATATTGAGAAGAAGGATGTGTCCATGGAGAAGATCCCAACTGAGATTCAGAGGGCTGATATCTTCACTAAACCTCTAGCCGAAGCGCGGTTCAAAATGCTATGTGATTTACTTGGATTGTTAGATCCACCTGATAAGGAACCAGCTGAGGTAAAAAGACAGACATCTATCTGAGGGGGAAGCTCAGATGAAGGGAGAATCTCAGATACGGAGCGCCAACTGAAGACATCAGACGTCAGCTGAACAGACGAACTCGAGTCAGCTGATGGTAAGCCGCAACTGATGAACACAGCTGATTCAGACATCAGCTGGCAGGTATCATTTATGACTGAAGGTGTTATGTTCTTAAATGAGAATGTTTGAAATAAATTCAAACATCTAGTCAGTTACATTAAAATAGCCATCATGTCGCATTAATCGTAAAGTACGGCTGAACATCCATAGCCTACTTTATAGTGCGATTGGGCTGACATGAAACTGTACACCTTCTCACGCGCTGGTTGGAACTCGGGTCAAAACGTCAAGTCAAGGATGGTCAACAGTCGCGAAATCTCAGCCGTTGATGGATTCGCGGTATTTAACCCCAGCCGTTGATCTCATCCGAGTCAAAAACCTATATAAAGCGGCAAATCAGGAAGTGATCCTTACCTTCTCTTTTCGTGCATATCATTATTAACTGTTCATGATCCCCTCCGAAATTGTCTCACCATTTTCAGTAAGCTATTTCTTCCTTCTTTGCATACATATAATCCACTAAAATGGCACCCAAGGCAAAAGCATCAAAGAAAATGGTCTCTGCAGAACCAGCCACGTTCCAGGAATCCTTCGACATGATGCTGTCGAAGATTCATTTCGAACAAGTTCTATCCAGAGAAGCTCTGACCTCGTCGGAAATCGCTCCCGTCGCCACCATTCTTTCCGACCACGGTCTGCTCAACTGGGCAACCCTCTCTCCTTCCAAGCTGCTCAAAAAGCAAGTCGCCCACTTCTACCGGAATCTGCAATGCGATGCAGAACTCGGGCTTGTCACGACGATTCCGTGCAAGCAACGAATCAACACTTCCCGATCGATGGAAGAAACCGCCGTCGAGATCAAAGTGTCCAAAGAACTGGAGAAGATTATCCCCAGAAATCAGGAGGCCATAGACGTGATGGGGAATTTCTCAGACAAGGATGCAGATGCATTTCTGCAAACTATCCTCCTTGTCCCCGAACCTTTGTAGGGGAGTATGCAGAGGACCAAACTGAAGCCGGAGCACCGACTTCTGTTTGATGTAATTTCAAAATGCGCCTTCACATACGGAGGAGCTTTCGGTGATATCAGCAAACCGAAGCACAAACAACAGAAGGCATTGGAAGAACAACATAGGATAGACTGGCTGGGCTACCTTGAAAGCCAGCTGTGGGCGGAGAAGCTGAAGATCTCCGAGACGCTAGCTGAGTCCGGAGAACAGTTGTTGAGTGTCAAGGGCACACTCAACTTCGGCACCAAGATTTCAGCCCTGATCCTCCAAGCAACCAAGGGTCAGAAGCTGTCTTGGGAAGGGAGTGAGGACCCTCCGTTCAACAAGCTGATGCTATTCCCAACAGCCAAGAAGGCGAGGGATGTTGTGGAAGTAGTATACACTCCCAAGGGAGCCTCAAAGCCAGCTGTGGAGATGGCCCCAGCAGCCTGCCGCCCATCGAGGTCCAAACCCTCAAAACGCCAGCTGGAGAAAGTGGCTGAGGAAGAGGAAGATGAAGAAGAAGAAGAGGTGGAACCCCTCAAGAAAAAACCCAGGATAAAAATCATCCAGCCTACAGCTCAACCGGCTGTAACGGGCCCCGTAGTGGTGATACCAGCTGAATAAACAGCTGAGGAGAAGGAATCAACCGAGTCGAGCCAGTCGGTTGATCCAGCTGGGTTTATTCTTCAACCCCACCAACAGGATGCACTGGTTGAAGAAAAGAAGATCAACAGCTCCTCCAACGGCTAGTTGATACTCTCCGCCTATAAATAGAGGCCTTCATTCATTCGAAGCAGATACAAGACACACACGCGAAAAGAAACCAAAGAGCAAAAAAAAGAGCAATATTCTTCACGAGCTGAACTGAAGTTAATTTTCTAGAACATCACTTGTTGAGAGTTCTAGATTTAGTTAGTTTTGTGTCTTTAGATCGAACCTTGAGAACATTACTTAGTGAGAGTTCCTAGAGAGTTAGATCATAGCTCACATCCCGTTCGAGCTTCTAGTTGGAAACACATTTTTCTTTCACCTGAAAAGGTTTAGGATCCTACTCTTCCTGCAACTGAGTATTTAGGTTGTTTAGTACCCGCAAACTAAACTGTAAGGTTGATAAGTACCCGCAAACTTATCCATAACGGTTGCTCAGCCCGCGTAAGCTGAGTGGTTTGTCCAGAAGAACTTGGACAAAGTTGTGTGGATTCACAACTCCCCGTGGACGTAGGAGGGCTATCTCTGAACCACGTTAAATCTCTATGTGCTAGTGTTTTTCTTTATTTATTGCATTCTTAACTATCTGACTAACCAGCATACAAACCTCTTTTGCACATTCTCAACTGTTTTGGTTTTTGACCAACCGAGCATAAAAGCGTGAGTTGTTTTACGAGTTTAATTTTCACCACATTCCACACAGCCTCACTCTTCCAGCTGAGGTTTCTTACTCAGCTGTGAGATTTCAACTAAGCCTTTTACTCAGTTGAAGTATTTTTTCAGGGTTAAGTTTTAAAATCCTAACTGGTGTATTCCCCCCCCCCATACACCAGTAACTTGTTTCGGGACCATCACATCGTGAGGAATAAGGCAAGGTTGGTAGCTCAGGGATATTGCCAACAAGAAGGAATTGATTTCGAGGATTCTTTCGTGCCTGTTGCAAGGTTGGAAGCCATCCGGATATTTCTAGCCTATGCCTCATTTCACAAGTTCAAGGTTTATTAGATGGATGTGAAGTGTGCATTTCTCAACGTTGATATTAAGGAAGATGTTTATGTTGAATAGCCTCTAGGTGTTGAGACTGGAGATGGAAGAGTGTATAAGTTGAAGAAAGCTATCTATGGCTTGAAGCAAGCACCCAGGGCTTGGTATGACACTCTCTGTGGTTTTCTTCTGAGCTCGGGGTTCAAACGAGGGTCAGTTGATAAAACACTGTTCACCATAAAAGTTGGAGAAGACATACTTGTTGTGCAAATCTATGTTGACGACATCATATTCGGTTCCAAGTCGGAGGAGCTGTGCGAGAAATTCTCAACTCTCATGAAGGAGAAATTCGAGATGTCGATGATGGGCGAGATGAATTATTTTCTTGGACTACAGGTGAAGCAGTCATCAAAAGGAATTTTTATCAATCAGTCCAAATATACAAAGGAGCTCATCGCAAAGTTCGGTTTGCAGTCAAGTAAAACCACAAGGATCCCGATGAATACTAACTGGAAGATTGAACCCGGATCTGAGGGAAAACTCGTGGATGCCAGTAAGTATAGAGGGATTATTGGTTCTTTGCTCTATCTAACCGCCAGTCGGCCAGATATATCTTACGCGGTTGGAGTGTGTGCTCAGTTCCAAGTTCAGCCGAGGGAAGCACACATGCTGGCAGCAAAGAACATGTGGTATCCAACCGACGACAATATCCAACTGACCAGATACTCAGATGCGGATCTAGCTGGGGATCGGTTGGACAGGAAGTCCACATCTGGACATTGTCAGTTCATGGAAAGCAAGTTAGTCTCATGGTTTTCCAAGAAACAAGCATGTGTTGCCACTTCTACAACCGAGTCAGAGTACATAGCTGCAGGTAGTTCTTGCATGCAAGTGTTGTGGTTCAACCAACAGCTGAGAGATTATGAAGTCGCAACTGGACAGGTTCCCATTCATTGTGATAGCTCAAGTGCCATTGCTATCTCTTTGAATCCTGTTCACCATTCTCGGACGAAGCACATCGACATCCGACATCATTTTATCCGACATCTCCATAGAAGAAGGATGTATCTGTGGAGAAAATTCCAACTGAGATTCAGCGAGCTGATATCTTCACCAAACCTCTAGCCGAAGCACGGTTCAAGATGTTATGCGATGTCCTTGGATTGTTGGATCCATAAGATGAGGAGTCAGCTAAGGTGAAGAGATAGATATTCATCTAAGGGGGAAGATCAGATGAAGGGGGAATCTCAGATGCGGATCGCCAACCGAAGACATCAGACGTCAGCTGAACAAACGAACTCGAGTCAGCTGATGGTATGCCGCAACATTGGAACACAGCTGATTCCGACATCAGCTGGGAGGTAGTACACAGCTGATTCCGACATCAGCTGGCAGGTATCATTTATGGCTGAAGGTGTTTGTGTCTTAAATGAGAATCTTTGAAATAAATTCAAACATTCTTGAGCATGTCAGTTAGACTAAAATAGCCATCATAGCGCATTTAATGTAAAGTACGGCTGAACATTAATAGCCCTACTTTATAGTGCGACTGGGCTGACTTGAAAAACAGTTCACCTTCTCACGCGCGGGTGTTGGAACTCGGAATGTGACGACAGTCAAAGCTAGTCAACTGTCGCGAGATCTCAACCGTTGATGGATTCGCGCCATTCAACCCTAGCCGTCGATTTCAACCGAGCCACTAACCTATAAAAGGCGGAAAATCAGGAAGTGATCTCTTACCTTCTACATTTGTGTTTATCTGCAGTAACTGTTCATTTTCGTCTCCGATTTGTCTCACCATTTTCTGCAAGCTTTTCTCTCTATATATATCTTCACAGAAATATTAAATGGCACCAAAAGCTTCGACACAAGGAAAGAAGATGGCTTCTTCAGGACCTTCTCTTGTTCCGTCGTCGTACGACGAGTCCTTTGATATGCTGCTCTCCAAGATCTACTTCGAGCAGATTTTATCAGAAGATGAACTGGAATCACCGGTATTGTCTCCCCTCGCCAATATTCTCAGGGAAAATGGCCTTCTGGATTGGGCGACGCTTTTCTCCTCCAACCTTCTCAGGCGACAGGTCAGGGAGTTTTACCTGAACCTGCAATCTCCCATCGACAGCCAAGACGGTCTTGTTACAGAAGTCTCTTGTCGACAACGGGATGTTCTTGCCAGAACCATCCGCCGTGTCACCGTCCCCATTCCAGTTTCAGACATTCTACGCCAAATCATCCAACCGAACCTGACCGCCACAGACACAATCGAAAATATAACAGATGCGGAAGCCGATCAATTTCTGGAGAGTGCTCTCATCACCCCAGAGAAATTGAGGAGCAATATGCAGCGAACAAAGTTGAAGCCAGAGCATCGACTTCTGTTCAATGTTGTATCCAAAGTAATCTTTAGATACAGTGGTGCTTTTGGAGACATCAGCCGACCAAAGCTCAAGCAGCTGATTGCTTTGGAGCACAGGCACAAGCACAACATCAACTGGTTCAAGTACTTTGAACACCAGTTGACACTGGAGAAGCAGAAGATCTCAGAAACCACAACCGACTCTGGAGAGAAGTTGTTGAGTGTCAAGGGAACTCTCAACTTCGGAGCCAAAATTTCTGCTCTGATCCTTTTCGCAACAAAGGATCAGAACATGGTCTGGGAAGACTGTGAGGAGACTCCTGTGAAGAGACAGATGCTCTTCCCAACCGCTAAGAAAGCTCAGAATGTGATCAAGAGTGTCTACATTCTGAAAGACAAGAGGGAAGCTGTGAAAACAGTTGAAGAAAAAGATACAGTTGAGGAGCTGCCTCCAGCTGTTGGCCGCACTTCCAAATCTACAACTGCACGCCGACTTAGAGCTGAGTCGGAGAAGGAGAAAGAGGAGGAGCCAGCTAAGAAGAAGATGAGGCTGCGTATCAAGAAGAAGTCAGTTGCCAAGCCAGCTGAGGAGTTGCCAACTGAGGAGTTACCAGCTGAGGAGACACCAACTGAGGAAACACCAGCTGAGGATGCACCAGCTGAGGAGGCACCAGCTGAGAAGGAACCATCTGAGTCAAGTCACTCAGTTGATGCGGCTGCCTTCGAGGTTGTTCCTCACAAAGATGTGATGGAAGGAATGGAAATCGAACCGGAAGACGAGCCAACCATCTCCTCAGATGCATCTTCCTCATCTGAGGAAACCGAAGATATTCCAACCTCCCCCACGGCAGGAGCTGATGCCGTACAGCCCGAACAGGTTATCCCAACCGACTCATAGCCAGATATTCCGAGCTCTTCACTCGATGCCAACATTGAGACCACTCTTTTAGCCAATATTGAGGAACCTCTTGATACAATCATCCCCACACAGTCCGAAATTCCGAGCTCTCCGCTCGATGCCAACGTTGAGACCACTTCTTTGGCCAACGTTGATGAAATTCTTGAACCGGTCCTATATGAAAATCTATCTCCCTCCCCATCGATGACGAAGTTGATCGACAAGCCGTCGCACAAGAACATGAAGGCAAGCTGGCCTACTATTTTCAGAAACTGATTGGAATGTTCCCTGAAGCGCCCGACATGCCTACTTTTGCCACTCTTGGAACCGAGCTGCTGTATCAGTTCACCATCATCTTCAGTCACTGGTATGTGAAGGAAGATACCATTAAAATACACAGCTGGAACCAGCTGAAGGCAGATGAATCACGAATCAGGGATTACTTCAACTACACCAACCTGGAGGTTGCATACAACAAGAAAATTGCACTGCTAACGCGTCGTCTGGACATCGGCAAGGCTGAAGGAAGAGACACCAGGGAGTCAGCCGAACAAGACTGTGTCGCCTTCCTTGATAACATGCTAATCAAGTCAGCTGAGTTCATCAATGACATTGACGCAGCCGCAACAGCAGCCAAGCAAGAAGAAGAAGAGCTTCAACAGTACATGGCCAATCGCCAAGCCATGGTTACTGTTGAACAGCCAGCACCGATTGACCAACCCGCACCAACTGATCAGCCAGCACCCTCCACTGAAGAAATATGTGAGCTGATAGCTGAGAGGGTCAATCAGCTAAGAAAGGAGATGTTTGCCAACTTCCAGCTCAATCAAGATGAATAGCTGAGGTTGATGGAAGCTGCAGGAAGAGAATGAGGTGCTGAAGATGAAGCTGGATGAATTCTCAACATCTACCAGCCAAGACCTCAATGCATTGAAGACAACCGTTCATGGAATCAAATCCGATCTGAACGTGTTCAAGTCCATATCTTACTCCAACCTGGCCAAATCTCAACAAATTCAGGATGAAGAATGGGATTCTCGATTCGAATCGAGATGGGCTGAGTTCGTTGCTTTCCAAACTGAGGTAAATGAAACCTTCGCTGGACTGAATAAAGCCAAACAAGAGCGCCTTCACACTGAACTAGCGAAGAAAGTTGAAGTAGAATGCACAGCTGATGAGCTTTTCAATCGAATTCAACAAGCTGAACAACAACTCACCTCTCCGGATGGCTCAGTTGCAAGCCTTGTTGCTGATGCCAAAAAGGGGGAAGATGAGAAGCAGGGGGAAGATGTGATTGGGAAAGATAAGACCCAGGCTGAAAAAGAGATTCCAGCCAAAAAATCTCAGCCGAAGAAGACTCAAAAGAAGAAGTCCGCTCCGAAGCCAACCGATGTCGGCGAAGCTGAAATGGCGAAGGATATGGAACATGCGGAGGAATATGGAGTTTCCTACAACTCCATAGCCGAGATTCGAGATTGTAGCCGAGCTTGATGCGGAACTCGACGGTATTACAACCGAAGAGTGTATTGTTGCTGCCAAGTCTATGGATGTTCCGGAAAAGGACTACATGAACCCGGAATGGGTGAAGAAATTTACTGCCAGCCAAGCTAAAAGAGTCAACCAGTTCGAGGAGGAGCTTGCCAAGGTTACCAACAACTTGGACAAGAACATAGCCTCCCGCAGCCAAAGAAGAATTGAGAAACACCAAGTGAAGGCTGAGGCAAGAATGAAGCAACAGCGACTGCCAGGGAAGATAAAGCTCCAAAGTCACTTCAGGCATGTTGACAAATGAATGCCAGCCGAATGTAATAAAGATTGGGAATCATTCAAACAAGAGTTTTTGAATGATTTTTACTACATAAAGTTGTACTCAACTGAGGATGGAAGAAGAGCCTTCAAGGAAGCGCTGACCAAGCTACACTCTGGGGATCCGGGCATGTTCAGCCAGTTCAGGCGAGCAATGATTGATGCAAAACTAGATATGAACACTGTCCCCGTCCCTCAGAAAGTCACATACCTTCCTCCATTCCTCCCAGACTCAAGAAATCTTAACCGTCAAAAGATCCCTGGTGAAGCAAGGAAAGTTTGCCAAGAGCATGGAGTTGACATTTCAAAGGAATCAGATGTGAAAAGAGAATTTTTTGTTAGAATTTTTGGGAAGTATGAGCTAAAATATTAGCTAAGTTAAAGTTTTTCAGCAACTGATGTATTTTTTGAGTTTTGTGCATTTTGTTGTAACCATCAGTTGTAATGAAAACTTTCATCAGTTATCCGATTCACCTTGACGTACAATATCTCGTTGTCCAAGCTCTGAATCGCAAAGTTATTTCAATACCATGTTATAACTGTGCTAACCCTTTGATGTTTTAATCTTATAGACTGTCTAGAATTTCAGCTGAGATTTTAGATAGGTCAGTAGGGTTTAGATCAGTTTGATCAGTAAGGGTTTTGGCATCATCAAAAAGGGGGAAATTGTTGGGAAATTTAAGTAAAAGTTTTGATTGATTCCAAAACCAACTGACCCCAACCGAGTAGATGTTGTCATTTCCTAATGTTAGTATTTAGGCTCGCTGTTTGAGTAATGTTGAGATTTTATCTTTACAGGTCTCCAGCTGAAGACGGCAACATGGCGTTACTCAGATAGAACATCAGTTACAAGAAAGACAACTGAGCATTAAAGATTCAGAACATCAGTTGAAGGACTCGAACTGATAAGATCGACAACATGAAGATCAAGGCAGCTGAGTGTTCAACTGTTCCTATTCAGACAGAAGGTCGGATGAAGATATCGATTAGATGGAACATCAGCTGAAGACCACTTGGATGAAGACCAAAACTTCTCAACCGACTAACCAAGGTTGAAAGTCTAAGGTTGAAATTTGAAATTTAAAAAGGAAGTCACGTGAAGGTTTCACGTTCTGTTATTACCTCATTTGGCCCAACACAAGGTTGTCTCAGATGGAAAGCAGAAGTTCACAGTTGCCAAATCCGGAAAGTTTGCAGAGATGAGAGACAAGCCATCGCTTTCACAGAACAGAGATCAACGGCTCATCCAACGGCTAGTTGATTCTCTCCGCCTATAAATAGAGGCATTCATTCATTCACCATGATAGAGAACACAAGACTGAGAAGACAGACAAGTGCGAGAGCAAAGAGATAGACGATCGAACATCACCAGTTGAGAGTTCATATCGCAAACGAGCTAAACTGAATTCAATCTCTAAGAACATCACTAGTTGAGAGTTCCTAGAGTGTTAGATTCTGTCTTGGTGTTTTTAGATCTTAGTTTGAGTCTCCATTTATTCAAGCTTAGATCCTAGCTCACTTCTTGTTCGAGCTAGTAGTTAGAAACACCCACCCTCACACACACCCCTAAAAAGGTTGTTAGGATCCTACTCTTCCCATAATTAAGTAGATAGGTTGATAAGTACCTGTAAACTTATTTGTAAGGTTGATAAGTACCCGTAAACTTATCTTAACGGTTGCAAAGCCCGCGTAAGCTTTGTGGAAATTGTCCTAAAGAACCTGGACTGAGTTGTGTGGATTCACAACTCCCCGTGGACGTAGGATTTCTCTCCGAACCACGTAAATCCTTTGTGTGTTTGTGTTTTCAGTACTGTTACTTATTGCATATTCAACTGACCGACTAACCAGCACTCAAACTGCATATCTTTGCATCTCAACTATTTTGGTTATTGACCAACCTTGCATCTGAGCGTGAGTTGTTTTTACGAGTTGTTATTTCCACCACATTCCGCACAGCACTACACTTCCAGCTGAGTATCCTTACTCAGTTGTGATTCCAACTGAGTCTTCTTACTCGGTTGTGATATTTTCAGGGGGTTATTTTTAAAATTCCTAACTGGTGTATTCCCCCCCCCCATACACCAGAACTCGTATCGGGACCATCATGATAAATGAAACAACATTCTGATAGTGATTAGCTTGAAAAAAAAAACTTACCCAGTTGATAAAGCAATGTTTCATTACGACTTGTGTGATTGCTTGAATTAATTTTGTTTCCGTAGTTCCCTTGACTCCATTTTTGGAGTTTCCGACTGTTGGTTGCTCTATTGTGAATGGAAATATGCCAAATTTTCCATCAAATAAAAATGTCCCATGTGAATCAATGAAAGGTCTTGAAACAACACTCAAAAACATGATTTTCTAAATGAATCTCTTTGATTTGCAAGACCTGTGTGGCTCAATCTCATCTAGAAGAAGGTAGTATCTGCATGAAACTTGGGTTAAATTGAACCACTTTTCATCTACATGTATAATGTTATACATTGGCTGAAATTTGAATTTTCTCCCTTCACTTAATGGATTCAGTTGACTTAAGCTCCATCGTAGTCTACACAACATATTTTTGGGAGTGAGAAATGGTTTAACTGCATTAGTGTGTGGCCTTAGCTTCTTTTCCTTAACCCATTTATGAAGCAAGCTCTTACTCACTCCTAGTCTAGAAGACATCAATCTCAAGGAAGATCTCTCTAGAACTAACTTTTTCTTCACTTTTTCAACATCAAGTACCTGTTTATCTTTATGTTTGACACCTTTCTTCATTGATTGCAGATGAATAGCTCTTCTTACAGCTTGTTGGGCTACTGCTACCCTCCAAATGAGGAAGATAGTGCTGATATCCACCTTGAATAAGTTTGCCGCCTCCTTTTTTGCTCCATGATGAAGACTTCCATCACTACCATGTTGAAATAGCCACTGGGAAATATTATTCCTTTGCTCATCAGTGAGATTAGGCTTAGAGTTTTGTGCTGGCATGTTGCAGATTTTCCTCTATTTTACTGATGTTTTGAATGTAATGAATGCTGGTTCTATTTATTGTGTATTTATAGACTCTTTGTTAGGTTAGGGGTGATTTAAAATTCCCTCCTTTTTTTATCATGGCTGTAAACAGGTTTTGTTCAATGAAAAGTTACCTTTTGGAGCCTAAACTCCTTTTGTTTCCCTCTTTAAATTTTCAGACTTTTTAGTTTGGGTAAGTTTCTACAATTGTGTTTAATTTAATGCAAATTTACAGCTTTTACACTCTTTTGTGGATTAACATTAAGGTAAAAAAAAAAAAAATCTGGACTGGAAGGATGTGTTCAGCCATAAAAGAAAAAAAAAATGCAGTTTACATACATGAAGGAGTAAAAAACGGGAAAAAAAACTTAAGAGAATGTCAAAGTCAACAACCAAAACATAATGAGAGATTAAGAAATTAAACAATCTCATTATCAATACCCCTACTAGCCTACTTTTATCCCACTCATTACAACTTCATCAGCTTTCTTAAAACTCGTGTCGAACCCCAAATGGTGCACTCTTTCGTGGACGGATGGAGTATATTTTTAATAATAAATACCCAAAACATCTCAAAATAAATTGCATCTTTTATTTAGTCTCCCTCTGTCCCGGAACAAGTGGCTCATTTTCCATATATTGGGTGTCCCATAACACGTGGCTTATTTCCAAATAAGGAAATAATTATCCCTTTAAAAGTTGTGGGCCATACTACTTTAACCATATTTTACCCTTCACCTTAATACTCGTGCCCAAATGAAGTGAGCCACTTGTTCCGGGACGGAGGGAGTAATAAGAATTCTATTGAATCTTTCTCGTAAAAAGAAAAGAAAAAAGGAAATTCTATTGAAGGATCATTATAATTAAAGTAGAGCTAATTATTGTATTAATAATCACTATATATACCTTACTTGCATTATGACTTATAAGACATTGGAATTGTAGCCATTTTCAAATTATTTGTAATCAGCGTATAACCCATAAAATGGTCACTGAATCGAAAGATAGAACTAATTATAAACGTGAAATTATCCTGATTGATGGTCCCGAAACGAGTTCTGGTGTATGGGGAGGGGGGAATACACCAGATAAAGCTTTTAAAAATTCAACCCCCTGAAAATATCACAACCGAGTAAGAAAACTCGGATGGAATCACAACTAAGTAGAAATACTCAGCTGGACTCACAACTGAGGAAGAAACACTCAGTTGGAAGTGAAGTGCTGTGCGGAATGTGGTGGAAAATAACTCGTTTAAAAATAACTCACGCTTTTATGCACGGTCGGTCAAGAAGCAAGACAGTTGAGAATGCACAGATGCAGTTTGTATGCTGGTTAGTCAGTTAGTTGAAAATGCAAGAAATAACTGAATAAAGAAAAACACAAGCACACAGAGATTTAACGTGGTTCGGATATAACACTCCTACGTCCACGGGGAGTTGTGAGTCCACATAACTCAGTCCAAGTTCTTCTGGACAAACCACTCAGCTTACGTAGGCTGAGCAACCGCTAAGGATAAGTTTGCGGGTACTTATCAACCTTACAGTTTAGTTTTCGGGTACTAAACAACCTATCTACTCAGTTGCAGGAAGAGTAGGATCCTAAACCTTTTCAGGTGAAAGAAAATGGGGTTCCAACTAAAAGCTCGAACACGAGGTGAGCTTTGATCTAACACTCTACGAACTCTCACCAAGTGATGTTCTCAAGGTTCGGTCTAAAGACACAGAAACTAACTCTAGAACTCTCAACAAGTGATGTTCTAAAGGATTAAATGCAGTTCAGCTCGTGAAGAATTTTGCTCTTTCTTTCGCTCTCTGGTTTCTTCTCGCGTGTGTCTTGTCTTGTGTGTCTTTTTATTGTGTGTCTTCTATCGTATATCATCTCCGAATGAATGAAGGCCTCTATTTATAGGCGGAGAGTATCAACTAGCCGTTGGAGGAGTTGTTGATCTCTGTTCTTTGAAAGCGATGGCTTGTCTCTCATCTCTGCAGACTTTCTGGATTTGGCATCTGTGCTCTTCTGCTTTTCATCTAAGACAACCTTGTGTTGGGCCAAATGAGGTAATGACTGAACGGTCAAACCCTCACGTGACTTCCTTTTTGAAATTCAAATCTTAACAACAGACTTCCAACAAGGAGTGGTCGGTTAAGACTTTCGATCTTCAACTAGCTTGTTCTTCAGCTGATGTTCTATCTGACTGCTGACAGTTGAACTCTCAGCTGACTTCTACTTCATGATGTTGATCTTCTGGGTTGAGTTATGCAACTGATGTTCTGAAACTGAACGCTCAGTTGTCTTCCTTGTATCTTCTCCCTTTTTGAATTCACATGGAATGAACGCTCAGTTGTGTTCCTCACAACTGATGTTCTATCTGTTGAGTGTAACTTCCCCCTTTCTCAATGCTTCATATGATGAACGCTCAGTTGTCTTCTTTACAACTGATGTTCTATCTGAGTGAAACCTTGTTGCCGTCTCCAGCTGGAGTCCTGTAAAGATAAAATCTTAACAATGCTCAAACAGCGAGCCTAACTACTGACATTAGGAAATGGCAACATCTACTCGGTTGGGGTCAGTTGGTTTTGGAATCAATCAAAACTTTTACTTAAATTTCCCAACACTAATTATTATTATTATTATTATTATTATTATTATTATTATTATTATTATTATTATTATTATTATTATTATTGTGGAATATTAATTATCGATTGAATTGTAGTATATTTTTAATAATAAAAGTCAAAACATTTCAAAATAAATTGCACCTTTTATTTAGTACACCATCCGTTCCGGAACAAGTGGATCATTTTCCATATATTGGGTGTCCCATAACACGTGGCTTATTTCAGAACAAGGAAACAATTATCCCTTCTGATGGTCCTGGTAACGAGTATCTGTTGTATGGGGAGGGGGGGAGGGGAGAGAGAGAGAGAATGTACCAGTAGCAATTTTTTGCTTTCAAAATCTTTTCACTAAGTTAACTGCTCAGGTCAGTTCGCTCAACAACTGAGAAATTCTGTTGGAGCTGCTCTACAACTGATATGGTCAGTTGGAGCTGTTCACACAGTTGGGTGCACAGTTGACTTCTTGGACTAAGAGTCAGCTATGTAGTCCAACTGAGGTATAAAAGAGTTTAGCGTTTACAGAAGTTAGTGGATATTTAAGCTCGTTACTAAAACTGAAACCTTTATGAAATTGAGGAAGGTCAAGTTCCTAAAGCTAGTGCAGTTTGTGTGCATGTGCAGTTTGTATGCTGGGTCAGTTGGTTAGAAAACTGAACGTAAAATACTGAATGTAAATATAGAAAGTAAAGGACACAATATTTTAACGTGGTTCAGAGATTGACCTCCTACGTCCACAACTTCTTTTTGGGGAAGTAATCCACTAGATAAGCTTAGGCGTGCTTACCAAATGTTCCACTTGATTTGCAAGTACCAAGCAACCTAACCTGTTTGATTATGGGTTCGTACAAGAACTTACAAAACTTTTACGGGCAAGTGTACAACCTGAGCTTAGACTACAGGTTCTAAGGGGACTTAGTCTTAGATTGGGGGTTCTAAGAGACCTGGTCTTGAATTACGGGTTCAAGGGGGCCTAGTGACTTTGATTACGGGTACAAAGTCGGACCTAAGGTTTGGTGGTTGGGGGGTTTTTCCAACTAGGAAGCCTTCTACACAGAGAGAAGTGGAGGCTTCGTCCTAAGGCTTAGAAACTCGATCTTTTAGGAGAGAGTCTGCTTGGACACAAATTTATGCAAGAACCTATATTCTAGACTCGATCAAAGAAGGGACTTTTTGAGAGGTTAGATGGAAGATTAGGAAGAGGAGTGGACACTCGACTTCTTCTGGACTTCAACTGAGGTCTTCTTGCTGGAGAGAGTGGTGGTATGCTGCTGCTGCTACTTCACCGTGCGCGACTCTATCTGCGACTCAATCTTCTTTTCTCTCATGGCTCTTTGACCTGCTCTCTCTCTCTCTGAGCTCGGATGTGGAGTCCTCTATATATAGAGAATGATCTAATTAGCCATTGGAAAGAGCCATTTGATCTCTGCCAAAAGCATGGCACTCCACCTGCTGGAAACTTTCCTAAAATGGTAACTGTGACCTTCGCTTTTTTTACGCCGTTGTTTTCGGTCCATTTATAGTAAGTTTTCCTTCAATGTCTTCAAAGACTCTTCTCCACTTTGCGATGTCTGACTTCGATACAACTTGTCTTCACGCTTGAGCTGCATAGCTAAGCTGAGAAGTCAACTAAGTTGTTGTCCAACTGAGTTCGTGGTACAGCTGAGCTTGGGTCTCTACTGAGTTTGAGGGTCAGCTGAGCTTGGGTCTCAACTGAGTTCTTCACGAACTATCTTCTTCAGTCCGACTGTCTTCTTCTGCTTGAAACCTGTAGAGATAAAATCCTTATCCTCAAACAGTGAGCTCTAGCTAAATTCAGACTGATGGCTTTCATCTACTCGGTTGGGGTTATTTGGATTTTGGGATAAATCCAAACCTTTACTAATTTTTCCAACAATTTCCTTTTTTTTATGATGTCAAAACTCTAAACTAACACCATCTAACTTTCCAAACTAATACCATAAACCTGATTCCAAAAAGACTAAAAGAAAAACTCAATTCTAGTCTATAAGAGGAAAGCTGTTAGCACAAGATAAAATATAAAAATTAACCTCAAATTTGGACAACGAGATGGTTGTCATCAAGTGAACTCAATAACTGAAGACCTTTAATAAAAACTAGTAACTTGTTATTATACATAACAAATTGGGGAGAGATTACAGTTACAACTGAGTTCTTTCAAAACTACAGTCCTAACATTCTAACATACTCTAGGGTCTTCATCTTCTTCTCCTCCACCCCCTTAAGGGAAGGTCTTCATCTTTAGCAAGGCTGAAGGCTTAGGCCATCCCTTCTCATGACCGTTATCAGCCTTTCCTTCAGCAGCCTTGTCTTGATTTTCTTCTTCAATAGAGCTGGTGGTTGACATCAGCTGAGGGTATACATATTTCAGCATACACCTGAATACCCACCTCAAATAAGTGGAGGCAATTGATCCCTTGTCAGCCTTCTTGTTCTCAGCCCATTTTCTTTTTAGATCTTGCGTATCCACCTAATGAGGGTGATACCTGCACTTCTTTTCCCTCATCAGCAAAAAGAAGATCAAGTACATGCTTATGCAGGAGGCATTCCATGATAGATTTGCTAGAGAACGAAAATCTATGTCTTCTTCATCGTCTATTGATTCAAAGATCTGTTTCTCATACAGATGAGGTAACTCTCAGAAAAAACTACTCGACTGAAAAGAGCTTGTGAACAAATAATGGCCTTGCACGAAGCAATCATAGGAGGGAATGCCTAGGGCTGAGCGCGACTTCTGATGGACAAGTAACAAATGACCTGTTTTGGTGACGTGTGGATTGCAGATCTTCAACCCGACATGCAATTGGAAGAACATCTCAGGGAGCTGCATTAGCTGGTTGACACCACGAAGAACCTACACCATCAGTCGTCCTTTGAGGCATCTGCGTCTTATGTAGCCACGAACATAGCGTTCTTGCTGAACCGATTGTTTCACTGATTCAGGGCTGGCGGAAGGAAAAAACCGCTATGCAAAGTGAGAAGGCATATTCTCAATCTGGGTAGGATTTTCTAAAGAGGAAGAAAAAAACCCTAGCAAGAGAGAAAACCAGAAGGTAAAATTTTCATGAGATAAGGCAGAAAATCTTGAAGTTGTTAAGATATCAAAATCTGGATTGATGTGCAAATTGAATTACAGGTCCCCCTATTTATAGGAGGGATGTGATCCTAATCACCAGATCAAATTGAATCGTGCAGTCTTCTTCGAGAAAACGGTAGTCTTCAATGCACCGTTTCAGAAAAAGCTGCTTCCAGGATTGACGGTGATGGAACACGTCAAGGGCGGTGAGTGACACTCGCGCACGTGAGAAGAGTAGGTAGTTCTATGTCTGCCCACTCGCAATCTAAAAGCATGGTCTATAAATTTAGACGAGCTTTTCAATGAATATGATTGTTTGGCTAATTCAATGTGAATAATTTGTAAACAGATGTTTGAATTTATTTCAAAACACCCGCCTTAACAAAAAGGAACAAGTTAACATAGAGTACCGCTCAGTCGGTGTGGATCTCGACTGACTCCTTTACTCAACTTACACTCGACTGACTAAAGTCATCAGTTCAGTCAAGGTCTGACTCCGTCGTTCAGTTGTACTGAATGGTTTCGCGAACTTCTTCAGTTCCCCTTCACGTTGACATTCCCCCTCAACTTGTGATCTCCATCTTCGTGGCTTCTTCTTCGGTTAGGTTGAGCAATCTAAAGAGTTGACAAAACATCTTGAATTGAGCTTCCAGCAAAGGCTTTGTGAAAATATCAGCTCTCTGAATGTCAATGTGAATTTTCTCAACAATGACATCCTTCTTTTCGACATGATCATGGATGAAGTGATGTCTGATGTCAATGTGCTTGGTCCTGGAATGGTGAACTGGATTGTCACAGCCTGAATTCTAGTGTATAAGAATGACTAAAATTCATTGGACAGTGAAGGTTAAACAATGGAAAATAAACAAAGGAACATACTCGGATACAAGGGGTTATTTATTGAAAGCGAAAACAATTGATTAACTTGCTTTTAATTACCCATCTCAAAAGCTTATTTGAATAAATTTGTTATGTAAGAGTCGAGATGAAATCAAATAAGTTGTCGAGCATGAAACTCATCAAATAAATATCAGATTTGAAAGAATTTTAAACACAAATAAATATCGGTGTTGCAGTGGAATGTTACATCAAATCCCAAAGTTATATGTATGAAGACATATAACCCAAGCTTAAACAAATCTTGACTCGAAACAACGAACGCCACCAAGCACACCGCACCATCATCATCCGAGCTAACCTGCAGATTTTAGAAATAACATGCAGGGTAGAGTACTTCGTACTCAGTGAACACATGCCAAAATAGATTGAAAGCATGCTCAATAGAGCTATATAATTGAACTTGCTTTTCTTGCTGCATCACAAGTATTAGAGTTATAAAACAGTTAACTTGTGCATGCAATAAAATCATTTCACTTTTGAAAATACTTGCGCAAGAAGTAATATATTTCAAGTATGTACAAGATCTACAATCAAATAGTAGTGTCGAGAAGTAGGCCTACTTCTCAAACACTGTGACTGACTTACCTAAGGGAAAGCACACTATCACTAACATGTGTACATAGAATCCCGTCTCACACAGGACCGAATTCGTCTTCCTCAAGTTGGTGGTAACATACATCAAAGCTAAAAAATTGGCAAGTTAATTAATTTAAAAACTCACATAATATGATAATAGTAATCACATTCATCGATTTGTTTTGGTTAGAAAGCCCACCTATCATCCAGTGGTTTTGCTCGGAATACCTCTTTCCATCTCGCTCCTTACTTCTGGACTCCACTCGTTTCTTACTTTCCAACTTCACTCGTTCCTTCAAGGATAACATTCTTATAAGGGTGAGTTCTATTCTCGATTGAAAACGGAATCTAAACTCGATTACTCGGATTTCTACTTGACTCAGGTTTTTTTTTCTAACTTTTCTCGAATCGACTAATCAAACTTCTCGACTCTTAATTCTACTCAAGTACTATGCCAACAAACTTTTCTCAGACTCGAACATCCATACTCGGAAAACTTGGCATAACAGACAAATTAAGACTTAATCAAATCATCAAAATCGAGAAATCACTATTCATTCCATAAACTCAGAATTTCTCAATTTTACACATCAAATGACTTCAGAAAATTACGAGATTAAATCTCGATCACTTTAGACATGATTCATTCACATTCAAGTCATCCCGTCATAAATCAAGTACTCACAGATAGGTAAACAATCGACTTAAATAATTAGTCGGAAAATGAAAAACTTTCAAACTTTTCAAAATATTCTAGAAAAATTCTAGCAATTGACATATATTCATTCATACTCAATTTCATACTCAGAATTTCATTCACGACTCAATTCATTGTCTCATGCTGACTCGATACTACTCAATTTTTTAATTTAAAAATAAAAGTTATCGGTTTTGATTGAAAACAGATTTATTTATCATGTAAAAATTCAACAAATTCAAATATGGAATCGGATTTGAAATCCGAGACCTCGTTCGAAAATTATCGGAATAAAGTAAGGCACTATTTTTCTCGTAAAATGTGCACATGTTCTAAAAATTCTCAAACTTTCAAGATTAGGTTAAAGTAAATCTAATCGAACAATTATTCAATTAATTGCAACTCTCGATTTATAAATCGAATAACCCTTAATTTAATTCCTCTTAAGCTTCGACTTTTATTCCTTTTCAAGTATTAAGGGTTCATTTTTACTCGATTCAAGTTTCAACATGCTCAATTTAATTATCTAAGCTGATTTGTCTCATAATCTCACTTAACTTTATTTTAATTTTAGAAAATCGACTCTTAGTGCACGAAAACTTCATTTTGGCATAATTTTTTCATACGGTCTCCTAATTCAGAAATACAAAAGGCTAATATACTTGTTTCAATCTCAATTTCATATTGGAATCATCATTTACAACATATCTCTTCAGAATTTTTCTAAATTTCCTGTAAATTTTTCTGCACGATTCAAATTCTTGTATACTCAATCTTTTTCATTAATTTCAAGTTCTCTCTTACTTAGAAAAATTCTAATTTTACTAATCTCTACTCATCTTATTATTTAGAACATATGATCATGAAAAATCAAAAGTTCTTATGCCCATTTAGTTCGAATTTTTCACATTTTTAGGCAAACGAGTTTCTTTCTTCGATTCTTCTCATACTTAAGCTCAAAACATACTCAAATTCATTTATCAAGCATCAAACTTATGATCAAGACTTAACAACATCAAAAATCATCAAATTTTTCACTTATATGGCTTGAAATTGTCAAAGAAAAATTCATAAAAATTCATGCTTCTTATTTTCTATTTAAAACTTGCTCAAATCATCATATATTACTTCATCCTACCAATACTCATCTAAATTAACTTAAACTCATCAACTTGTCATGCATATATGCATCGACTTTTTCAAGAAAAACAACAAGAAATTCATACTCATCAATTTATCATTTAAAACTTCTTATATTAATTCATAGAGCTCAAATCCATCATAAAAATCATCATAAGCATTATCAAGAACATCATAAACTCGAAATTTCCTCAAACACATATATATACTCATCGAAATATTCAAGATAATTAAGATATAAAGGAAAATTTAATCAAACTCTCATACCTCTATGTACTTAATCCATCAATTTTATGGAAGAATTTAAAGGAAAATTCTTCTCTTTTTACTATCCATCTCGTATCTCCTAGATTAATATTTAGAACTCATTTTCATCATCAATCTCATGTTAGAATTATCAACTTAAAAATTCCTAAAAACGCCTATTATTTTCGGCCTACATAAGAAATAAACATGCATGGCTAGGATTGGACTTAAAAATAAAAATCAAAACTCTTGCTCCATTATCTTCATCTTCAGTGCTCAAGAGGGGGAAGAGGTTTGGACTTCTACTTCTATTTTCTTGGATGAAAAATACTCAAGAGTTTAAGAATCAAGACTAGGATTAAAAAGCTTCAAACTCTTGCTCAAGAGACCACATATTGGTCGAACAAAATAGGAAGAAATGAAAGGATTTCTTAGCTTGATTCAAGCATAAGTGAAAGAGAATAATTAACTACTTACTATTGATGATTTATATGGATGAAGATGAAGATTTTTTCAAGAACTTCTTGCTTCTTCAAGCTCCTTCAATGGAGGTTTCTTGTGTGTGTTTGTGTGTGTGTGTGACCAAATTGGGAGAGAAGGAGGGGGGGGGGGGGGGAGAGAGAGAGAGAGGGGAAAATGGCATGAGTGTTGAGAGAGTGAGGGAGAGTGAGAGATATGAGAGTGGGGTGAGATTGGAGAGCGAAATACACTCTCTTGAGAGTGAGAGTAAGAAACATATTCTAAGGAGAGAAGGGATGAGCCATGTTGGCTGTGAGAGGGAAGAAAAAATCTGATTTTATCACATAAAAATCCCCGGAAGAAAACATTTTCCCGTACAAAACAACCCTCTTTAATCAATTAACTCTTAAACGACTCAAAACACACCACGTCACTTTTCTGACATCCAATTTAACTCTAACTCGTCTCATTCTTCACTAAATAAATTTTTAATTTGAAAAATCAAATTTTCGGATCAAAATTCCAAATAACGAAGAAAACGTAAAAATTTACTATTCATATTCGTTCCTCAAGGAAATAAAATTCAAATTTGACTCAAACGTACTCGGAAAATTCTCAAACATGCACCAATGGTCTTAAAATAAATTCTAGACTTAAATGACACTAATTTGACGAGATTCGAAAGTAGTTGATGAATAGAGAATTCTCGTCGGCATTTACTATTCATAATAAAATCAACTTTCTCGGAATTTTTCGAAATTTGCACACATACTTGATTTCATATTATCATGCACGTATGACTCTTCACATCCTCGTTTTGATTCACCGAAACGAAAAAAATATGTTTTTGCCCTTTAGGAGCATTTTGATAATTTCACAAGGAAATTTATTTCTCAAAAATTTTATTACATAATTTCGCATGTAATCACATATAAACACACTTAATAAGCACTTAAGTATATTTAATCACAATTAGGACGATTAACTAAGATTTAGAAAATCGGGGTATTACATGGATTCACTGTGATGACTATCGCACTTGAGATGTCACAGAAGATGGGTACTTGCCCTGTCTGCACTTCATAATCTCTCAGTTGTTGCTTCAGCCAGAGAACTTGCATGCAGCAGCTTCCAACTGCCATGTACTCCGATTTAGTTGTGGAGGCGGCGACATACACTTGTTTCTTCGAAAACCAAAAAACTAATTTGCTTCCATGAACTGACAATATCCTGAGGTTGATTTCCTATCAACCCTGTCTCCAACTAGATCTGCATATGAGTAGCCAGTCAGTTCCATGTTATCATCAGTTGGGTACCACAGTCCCATATGAACTGTTCCTTTGAGGTACTTGATGATATTCTTTGCTGCTTGCAAGTGAGCTTCCCTAGGTTCAACTTGAAATCTTGAATAGACTCCAACTGCATAGGAGATGTCTGGTCGACTAGCAGTTGAATATAGTAGCAAGCTGATAATCCCTCTGTATTTCTTTGCATCGACGAGCTTCCCTTCCTGGCCGAGGTTGATTTTTCAATTGGTGTTTATTGGGATCTTCATTGTTCGGCTTGAGTTTAGTCCAAACTTGGAGATTAGCTCCTTTGTATACTTGGATTGATTGATGAAAATTCCTTCTGGCGATTGCTTGACTTGCAGCCTAAGGAAATAATTCATCTCTCCCATCATAAACATCTCGAACTTTTTCTTCATGAGTTGGGAGAATTTCTCGCACAGATCTTCGGACTTGGATCTAAAGATGATGTTGTTGACATATATTTGCACCACCTGGATATCTTCTCCAACTTTAATGGTGAAGAGAGTTTTGTCAACTGAGCCTCGGATGAATCCTGACTGCAGTTGAAAGCCACACAAAGTGTCGTACCATGCACATGGAGCCTATTTCAGTCCGTAAATGGCTTTCTCCAGTTTGTAGACTCTTCCATCACCAGTTTCAAAACCGGGAGGTTGTTCTACATACACATCTTCTTTAATATCGCTATTGTGGAATGCACACTTCACATCCATTTGATATACCTTGAACTCGTGGTAAGCGGCGTAGGCTGAGAAAATTTAAATTGCTTCCAGACGAGCAACTGGAGCGAAGGAGTCTTCAAAATCTATTCCTTCTTGCTGGCAATAACCTTGAGCTACCTGTCTGGCCTTGTTTCTGATTACGTATCTAATGGCGTCTTGCTTATTCTTGAATATCCACTTTAAGCCAATCACTTTGACTCCTTCAGGTCTCTCAACAAGTTCCCAAACACAATTTCTGAGGAACTCATTTAATTCTTCCTACATGGCTTGAGTCTAGTGGATACATTCTAAAGCTTCCAATATGGTTTTGGGTTCTGGCACGTCTGCTACGAAGCAAGCGATCATGCTCACATCTCCTGCTTGTTCAAGCTTTCCTAGTATCCTGAGCTCATCAGCATACTGCGCTACCAAAGTTGGTTCATCATCAGCTAAGGTTCCTGACTGATTTGGTTGAGTCGGAACATAAGTTTTGGGATCTACAACTGGAGTTGATCTTCTGGTTCGAACACCGGCTTTCAAATTTCCTATCACTGAGTCTTTGATGTAGCTTTCATACCATCATTTATTCTTTCGTGCTCGTTTAGCAGATTTGAGCATTGTGATGGAATAATCTGGTCTTGGAGATGATAGAGGTGCCGAGCTTGGTCTATTGACTTCTGGTGTAGTTCGATCCTCAGTTAAAGATGTTGGATGAACTGGGGAGCTGACTGGTCTTGGACTTGAAGGTCCTTGAGTGGGAGTCTGTTCAGTTGCTGATGCTGGCTGAGTGTTAGAAGGAGTTGGCACTTGATTTGTTGACTCTGAAGTTACCCCTTGATATGTGATGGAATCTTCAGTCTCATCTTGAGACGAATATACTCCATCCTCTTCAGTTGACCAGATGAGCAGCTCTGCCAAATTCTTCAGTTGTTGAGCTTGAGATTTGGTCTCAGCTGGCTGTGCCAGTGCGCTTCCTCCAACTGCCTGTAGTTTAGCTTGTTTCCTGCACTCAAAAGTAGATTCATCAAACATAACATGAGGTGTTACGTCCACAATTTTGGTGCTGGTGTTGAAAACTCTATAAGCTTTTATCTTTCCAGCATATCCTAAGATATACCTTTGACAACTTTTGGCTCGAAGGTTTTCAACTGAGCTTTCCCATTAATATGGATATGACACTTAGAACCGAAAACACGAAGATAAGAGATATTAGGCTTCTTATCTCTCCACAGATCGTATGGATTCTTTCTATGTTTCTTCGTTAGAAGGGATCAGTTCTGTGTGTAGCACGCTATATTGATTGCTTCGGCCCAAAATTATTTTGGCAGGGTTGAGCTTGTCAGCATGCAGGTTGTTGCATCTTTCAGCGTTCGATTTCTCCTCTCAACTACTCGGTTCTGCGGTGGAGTCCTTGCAGCTGAGGTCTGATGAGTTATGCCTTTCTTTTCACAATTCTCAATGATGGATTCATGAAGGAACTTAGTTCCGCGATCAGATCTGATGGAGAGAATGTATTTTCCTTGTTGGTTCGCAAGTCTATCCATCAGCTTAGACAATTCTTGTCTCGTCTCATTCTTGTGAGCCATGAAGATTACCCAGGTGTATCTTGAATAATCATCAGTGACTATGAGAGTGTATTCATTTCCTCTCAAACTCTTCAGATTGACCAGACTGAAAAGATCCATGTGGATCAATTGCAGAACACGATTCGTTGATGGTGTCATTTTAAGGCGGAATGATGCTCTAGCCAATTTTCTAAGTTGACATGCACTGCAGTGATGCGCCGGACTATGCTTCAAATTTGGTATTCCAACTACATGCTGTTGGCGAGCTAACTTGTTCGTGGTTTTGAAGTTGAGGTGGTTGAGTCTCTTATGCCATAACCAGCTTATCTCCGAGCTGCTCTTAGATACGAGGCACGTTTCTGGTAAGCTACTTGACCAATCCGTGTAGACTCCACTTGATGAAAATCATCTACCATATAGAAGAATCTGTTTGGTCTTGACATCTTTCACCCTGCATCCCTGTGCATCAAACTTCACAGAAAAACCATTATCGCAGAGTTGGCCTATGGTGAGTAGGTTATGCTTCAATCCACTGACCAAGGAAACATTTTTAATAGTCACAAGATCAGTTTTGAATGTACAAGATCTTTTAGTTTTACCCTGAGAGTCATCACCCAAGGTAACAATACCACCCTCTCAAAACTTGACTTTGCATCTCTCGGTGAGAAGAACTTTAGGTACCCAGACTGACTTTGCATCTCTCGGAGCATTTGCTATTCAAAACCCAGACTGACTTTGCATCTCTTCTCTTCCTCAGTTCATTTTGGTTCTGCAAAACATAAGAAGAACTTTAGGTACCCACACTCAATTGGGTCCTGAAAGGTTAGTGACTTGGGTTTCCTCGAAGACTCAAAATGTGGGGTCAGTTCGAATTACTCTTCCATCTTTATCCATATAGACTACTGATTGAGTTGGTCTTGAAGTGTGAGCAGTCCACTTTGTTAGTGGATATCTCTGTCGACGTGGAGTATGGTATCGACTCTTATGAGATGGTCGATTCCTCCGTGATGAGAACTGTTTGGGAAATGACCCAAACTGTCTAGCTCCCTGGGCATACCCAAACTGTAGATAACTAGGACCATTGAACTGATCACCATATTTTCCATGTCGTTGATATGCTTGCTAGTAGTGAGGTGGCACTAGGAATTTCTGATAGTAGAAATGAGGATTGTTCCAGTTTGGATGCCTCTGCTGATGATGCTGAGCTGAGTAGTTTGGCCTGCGCCCAGGCTAATTTTGCCTTGGTTGCGAAGGTCTATGACCTCGAGGTCTACTTTTCTCGCTCTATGACCTCGAGGTCTGGACTTCCTTGACGATCTTTCAGCATCTCTTGAAGTACCAACCTTATGCTCCTTAGGTTCTTCAGTTGGAACCTTCTTTCCTTTATCCTACATAGGAGTCTCGATAGTCTGAGGGATGACTGGAGTCTCTTGAACTGTGACTTTGACTGAGTTTAGTTGAACTTGAGGTGTCTCAGTCGGTGATTGAGTTTCCTGGACGAACTGTGTAAGCTGAGCTCCAGTGTCCATCGTGGGTTGTATCCAAGACCTTCTACGCATTTGTGAGGTCTTTGGTGGCTTAACATGCTCTCTAGAGCTGCACTCGAGGCATGAAGGGATACTATCTTCTCTTCTGCAAACTTCAGCTCCATTTGCAACTGAGAGATGTATTCTACCTGAGTCCTGGTCATGTAGATCAAGTTGATGACCTGACTATTGATTGAATGAGCAACTTCTTCATGGAGTCTTTGGTTTTCCTCCACAAACTTCTCTATATCTTGATCCTTTATGATCAACTCGTTACTTTTGTTTTCAAACTCAGCTTGCAGTTTTTTGCACTGTGCAAATTGAGCAGTGCACAATTTACTCAGGTGTTCGACCTCATCCCAGAACGGTTGGACATCTGCGTCTAATTCTCCTATACATTGATAACATAAGAAGCAATATGAGAGGGATGGAAAGCAGAGTTTAGCTCATCAGTTGACTCTTTCGGCAATGCCATGAAGAACTGGTCTTTTCCTGCTGAGCTTGATGGCGAGTCAGTTTCTTCTCCTTCTGACTCTGTGAATACGTCGATGTCGTCGATGTCATCCTCAATGATCATGGCCTTTGTCTTCTCCTTGGCCTTTTTTTCTCAGAGGACATCTTTCTCCTTCTTGGAAAGATCAGGACAGTCGGCTTTGAAGTTTCATGGCTTCCCGCATTCAAAGCATCTTTTGCTTTGATTCCTTGAGAAGGGTTCAGTTGAGCTCCACCTATTCCTATTGATCCTCCTATTTTCTCGATCTGGGAGTTCATCTCCTCGAGTTGTTTGGTCATTTCGTCGACCTTCTTCTTCAGTTTGGACTTGCTTGGTCGATCCCTAGTTGAGGACTTAGTGGACCGAGAGGTTTTGCGAACTTGGATTTTCCAGAGTCAGGTTGAAGCGCCATTGGTTTGGCAGCTGAGCTGTGCTCGGTCTGTTCTGGTTTCTGAAGCTTTCTTTGCTTCAGTTGGAGGATGTCATACTCATTCGCCTTGAGCATGGAGAACAACTTCTCAGTTGTCATGGAACTGAGGTCATTCCAATTTTGATGGACGACTCTATAGACCGCCCAGTCTTCACCTAATGTGGAGAGAACTTTCAAGTTCATCTCACGCTGAGAGTATTTTCCCTTCCTTATACTCTCAATATCCATTACGACCTCTGTGAATCTCAGATCCATCTTGTCGATGGACTCCCGATTTAGCTGAGAGAAGTTCTCAAACTTCTGACAAGCTAAGGTGAACTTATTCTCCTTTATCTCGTCAGAGCCTTCACAGAGTGCAGTTAAGGCTTCCCACATATCTTTTGTTGTAGAGTAATTAATAATCTTTGGCAGATAGACTTTGCCGACAATGGAAGAGATGACACTTTTTGCTATGTCATCTAACTGCGCAATGTCTCTTTCTTCCTGGGTGTACGTGTCTGTGCCTTTTGGTTCATCTTTCATCATCATCTCTCCTTCTCCTGGAGTGGTTGAAGGGACCAGTACTGACTGAGTCACGTGGATGGGACCATTTTAAATAGTCTCCCACATCCTGTGATGCCTGGCAGTCAGTGCCATCTCCAGGCGAAACTTCCACGTGGGATAGTCATCGACGGAGAACTTCGGTAAACTTCCAAGCAACGTTGGGTTCATGTTTCATGCACACCACAAGAGAGAAACAAAAAAATATACAGCAGAATGCACTAAAAGTTTTCAGAAAAGATCTGTTCAGTTAACCACTGAAAAATCCACTCGACTCATACCTTGTGAACCAGAGTCTGCAGTCTTTTGAACCACTGCTCCGATACCACTTGATGGTCCCGGTAACGAGTATCTGGTGTATGGAGGGAGGGGGGAATACACCAGTAGCAATTTTTGCTTTCAAAATCTTTTCATTGAGTTAACTGCTCAGGTCAGTTCGCTCAACAACTGAGAAAGTCAGTTGGAGCTGCTCTACAATTGAGATGGTCAGTTGGTGGTGTTCACACAATTGGGTGCACAACTGACTTCTTGGACTGAGGCTCAGCTGTGTAGTCCAACTGAGGTTTCGAAGAGTTTTACGTTTGCGGAAGTTAGTGGATATTTAAGCTCATTACTAAAACAGAAACTTTAAAACATGGAAGGTCATGTTGCCAAAGTTAGTGCAGTTTGTGTGCAAGTGCAGTTTGTATGCAGTTTGTATGCTGGATCAGTTGGTTAGGAATCTGAATGTAAAATACTGAATGTAAATATAGAAAGTAAAGGACACAGTATTTTAACGTGGTTTAGAGATTGACCTCCTACGTCCATGACATCCTTTTCAGGGAAGTAATCCACTAGATAAGCTTAGGTGTGCTTACAAAACATTCTACTTGGTTTGCAGGTACCAAACAACCTAACCAGTTCGATTACAGGTTCGAACAAGACCTTACAACACTTTTACGGAAAAGTGTACTGCCTGGGCTTAGATTACGGGTTCTAAGGGGACCTAGTCTTGGATTGCGGATTCTAAGGGACCTAGTCTTTGATTACGGGTTCAAAGGGACCTGGTCTTTGATTGCGGGTTCGAAGGGACTTAGTGACTTTGATTGTGGGTTTAAAGTCAGACCTAAGGTTTGGAGGTTGGGGGTTTTTCCAACTATGAAGCCTTCTACATAGAGAGAAGTGGAGGGGCTTCATCCTAAGGTTTAGAGACTCGATCTTTTGGGAGAGAGTCTGCTTGGACACAAATTTATGCAAGAACCTATACTCTAGACTCGATCAAAGAAGGGGCTTTCTGAGAGGCTAGATGGAAGAACAGGAGGAGGTGTGGACACTCGACTTGTTTTGGACTTCAACTGAGGTCTTTTAGCTGGAGAGACCGGTGGTATGCTAATGTTGCTACTTCACCGTGCGCGACTCAATCTGCGACTTAATCTTCTTTTCTCTCATTGCTCTCTCGCCTACTCTCTCTCTCTCTCTCTCTCTCTCTCTCTGAGCTTAGATGTGGAATCCTCTTTTTATAGAGAGAGATCTAATTAGCCGTTGGAAAGAACCGTTTGATCTCTGCCAAAAGCATGACACTCCTTTCTTAATTGGAAACTTTTATAAAATGGTAACTGAGACCTTCACTTTTTGCACGTCGCCAGCTGATTTGTGCTTGTGAGTAGATTTGAATTTGGACTTCAACTTCTTCAAAGTCTTCTCTTCTCCGCTTTGCGACGTCTGAGTTCGACACAACTTATCTTCACGCTTGAGCTGCATGGGTCAGTTGAGGGGTCAACTAAGTTATTGTCCAACTGAGGCCGTGGTACAACTGATCTTGGGTCTCATCTTAGTTTGAGGGTCAGCTGAGCTTGGGTCTCAACTGAGTTCTTCACGAACTGTCTTCTTCAGTCCGACTATTTTCTTCTGCTTGAAACCTGTAAATATAAAATCCCTACGCTCAAACAGTGACCTCTAGCTAAGTTTAGATTAAAGACTTTCATCTACTCGGTTGGAGTCAGTTGGGTTTTGAGATAAATCAAAACCTTTAGAAATTTTCCCAACACCTTCTGTAATACCCTGATCTTCTGAGTCCTAATTAATCGTCCTAATTATGATTAAATGTGCCTAAGTGCTTATTAAAAGTGTTTATATGTAATTATGTGCGAAGTTGTGTGATAAAAATTTTTGAGAAATAATTTTCCATGTGAAATTACCAAAATACCCCTGAAGGGCAAAAAAGTAATTTTCTCGTTTTAGTGAATCGAAACAAAGATGTGATGAGTTATATGAGCATGAGAATATGAAATTAAATATGTGTGTGAATTTCAGGAAATTCTGAGAAAGTTGATTTTATTATTAATAGTAACTGCTGACGAGAATCCACTATTCATCGACTATTTTCGAATTTCATCAAAATAGTGTCATTTGAGTCTAGAATTGATTTTAAGACCATTGATGCATGGCTGAGAATTTTCTGAGATCATTTAAGCCGAGTTTGAATTTTATTTCAAATAGAAGCTAATATGAATAGTAAAAATTTAACGAATTTTTACATTTTCTTCGTTATTCGGAATTTTGATCCGAAAATTTGGTTTCTAGTATTCTTGAATTATTTGGTGAAGAATGTGACGAGTTAGAGTGAAATTGAACGTCTAGAAAGTGTCGTGGTGAATTTTGAGTCGTTTGAGGGTTAAATGATTAAAAAGGGATGTTATGTACCGAAAAATATTATCTTCTGGAGATTTTCATCTGATAAAAATCAGAATATTTCCCTCTCTCATAGTCGACATGGCTCACTCCCTCTCTCTTTAAATTATTTTCCTACTCTCACCCTCAAGAGTGTGCATTACACTCTCCATCTCACCCCCACTCTCATAACTCTCACTCTCTCTCACTCTCCCTCCCTCACGCCATTCTCCTCAAAAATTGAAGAAGTTAAAGAGTGAAGCTTGTTTGTTAAATTTCTCAAAAATACCGATATATATATATATATATGAGAATTAGTCAAATATAGCTACTCATGAAAAGAAAAGTGTTAATATAGCCACGTTTTTAAAAACGATCAAATATGGCCACGCATACACGATTTGCATACACGACCATGTATATTAGTCGTGTATGCTGGTTGTGTATATATGCTGATATGATCGTGTATGCTAGTCGTGTATGCTAGTCGTGTATTCAGGTCGTGTATTCTAGTCATGTGTGCATTATTGTGTATATTGCTATGGTCGTATATGCTAGTCGTGTATGTTGGTCATGTATGCTAGTCGTGTATGCATGGCCATATTTGATCGTTTTTAAAAAAGTGGCTATATTAGCACTTTTCTTTTCAGGGGTGGCTATATTTACACTTCTACACTTCTCCCTATATATATATATATATATATATATATATATATATATATATAATAGATGATGATTTGGTGATAATCTTAAGAAGATGATGATAGAATGATGAGAGTTAGGATGATTTTATGCATGAGAGAAATGATAAATTGATGAGTATAAATTTCTTGTCATTTTTCCTCAAAAAGTCGATGCATTTATGCATGAGAATTGATTAATATAGATGAGTATTGGTAGAATGAAATGATATATGAAGAGTTGAGCATGTTTTAACTAGAAAATGAGAAGCATGAATTTTATCTATTTTTCCTCAAACATTTCGAAGCATATATGTGAAGAAATTGATGATTTTTGATGTTGTAGAGTCTATATGATTTGTTTGATCCATGATAAATCTATTTAAGTATGTATTGAGTATGATTTGAAAAGGAATCGAAGAGATAAATTTATTTGTTCAAATTTTTGAAAAATTTGAACCAAATAAGCCTAGGAATTTATAAATTTTTGAGATCTTGAATTCGAGTTAATGAGTTGATGAAAGAATATTGAAATCGAAATTATTTTAAGTATATTGGGATGTCGAATCGTTGAATTCGGAACCCTACGGAAAATTCCCAACAAAGCTGATGGTTTATGCCTTAAAAATGTGGATTTTTTATGTTTGATATCATTTGTTGAATCTGATGGAAGAATTGAGCATTTAGAATTTTTATAAGTACACTAGAACTTGAGAATAATGAAAAAGATTAAGTATAAAGATTTTAATTTCGTGCAGAAAATTTAAAATGAAAATCTGGAAAAAATTTGATAAGATATGATATAAATGATGATTCCAAGATGAAATTGGGATTAAAACAAGTATGTTAGCCATTTGAATTTCTGAATTCGAAGACCGTATCAAAAAGTTATGCCAAAACGAAGTTTTTGCGCACTTATAAGTCGATTTTCTAGAATTGAAATAAAGTTAAGTGAGATTATGAGTCAAATAAGCTTAGATAATTAAATCGAGCATGTTGAAACTTGAATCGAGTAAAAACGAACCCTTATGCTTGAAATGGAATAAAAGTCGAAGCTTAAGAGGAATTAAATTATGGGTTATATGATAACTCGAGAGTTGAAATTGATTGAATAATTGTTCGATTAGATTTATTTTAAGCTAATCGTGAAAATTTGGGAATTTTTAGAACATGTGCACGTTTTACGAGAAAAATAGTACCTTACTTTATTCCGAGAATTTTTGCATGAGGTCTTGGATTTCAAATCTGATTCCATATTTGGATTCGTTGAATTTTTATAAGATAAATAAAACTATTTTCATTCAAAATTGAGAACTTAAATTTTTAAGTTAAAAATTCGAGCAGTACCGAGTCAGCATGAGACAGTGTTTTGAGTCTTGAATGAATTTCTGAGTATGAAATTGAATATGTATGAATATATGTGAATTGCTAGAATTTTTCTAGAATATTTTAAGAAGTTTGGAAAAATTTTCATTTTCCGACTATTTATTTAAGTCGACCATTTACCTATCTGTGAGTACTTGATTTATGATGTGATGACTTGAATGTTAATGAATCATGTTAAAAGTGAGCGAGATTTAATCTCGTAATTTTCTGAAGTCATTTGATGTGTGAAATCGAGAAATTCCGAGTTTATGGAATAAATAGTGATTTCTTGATTTTGATTATTTGATGAAGTACTCGAGTAGAGTTAAGAGTCGAGAAGTTTGATTAATCGAGTCGAGAAAAGTTAGAAAAACCTGAATCAAGTAGAATTCCGAGTAATCGAGTTTAGATTTCGCTTTTATACGAGAAATAGAACTCATCCTTATAAGAATGTTAACCTTGAAGGAACGAGTGGAGTTCGATAGTAAGAAACGAGTGGAGTTAAGAAATAAGGAGCGAGACGGAAAGAGGTATTCCGAGCAAAAACCACTGGATGACAGGTGGGCTTTCTAACCCAAAACAAATCGATGAATGTGATTACTATTATCATATTATGTGAGATTTTTAATTAATTGACTTGCCAATTTTTGAGCTTTGATGTATGTTAATCATAAATACAAATCAAGTATTGCCATCAAATAGGTCAAGACAGTGAGCACAATAGGATATTCCTCATAGTACTCTCTCTCTCTCAAGTGTGTTAGGCTAGGTGTTTACGCTCGTGACCAATATTGACTTGCCTTTTCATAGGATTGCTTGCCTTCTATACTCGTATGATCAAAACACTTATCAATAGGTCTTTTATTGGGTTATAATGAGGCTTAAGGCATAAGGTAAGAAATATTTAGGAACTAGTTATGGTCAATACGAACTAAGTTCTGAGCAAAGCCAGCTCCAGATTCTTCATTTCTTCAATAGCTTCAGGCCTTAGCACACACACTTATTTTCTAGGACTTTTATTTAGAATATTTGTTTTAATAATAAGTCCTACCAACAACACCTCTAAAATTCTAGGCATGCTAAGCATCCTACCAACGTCAGCTGTTATGCCTATGATAATATACCCCTTGCCCCTTTCATCCCTCATTCCTTCTTTAAACCTGAGTTCTCATGACCGGGGCGACTATAATATCCAGGCTGATTTTAAGTGAATAAAAAGAATTAATTTTAAAATTCGAGGGGGCTAAACAAAGGATAAACATAAGGTAAGTCTTTTTAGGTTCTGGGCTAGATGAACAAAAGAATTATGCCTAAATCATCTAAGTGCATATTGATCGAATTAATAAGCTCAAGAATGTAGGCAAGTTCTAGATCATCAAGTCTCATGGTCATATCTCACACAAGAAAAGAAATATACTGCATATATATGTACAACAATTAAAACTCAAATCCTCTCACGGTGGCTCAAAGATTCATTCCGTCCTACCTATCTACATACGGCATACTCAATCATAGCATAAAATCATACTTGACCTTGACCTAGACCCTAACATGCTGAACAACAGACTCAATAAATTAACATTTAAAAACAACACTGACCCCCACACTTTGCTTTGAGCAAAGTGATTAAGGTGGTGGTCAAGACACTGACTCAAAACAGACTTTAACAATTAACAAAGATCCCACCCACACACTTTGCTTGACCAATGTGGGAAAAGTCATGACCACTAAGCACAAACTTCAGAAGGAAATTCGAATGCCTTCACCACACAATTTGCATAGCAAATTGTGGGTGAAGGCAATACTCAATCCTTCCCAACCAACTAACACACAAAATTTAAAACTAACAAAAAACTAAAAAACTAAAAAAAAAAAAAAAAAAAAAAAAAACTACAAGATACGCATGGGAGGTAACACATTAAGAGAGAGGTTCAGGTGGGTACCTGAAATTCTGGTGGGCAAAGTAGGCGCGTTGACCGTCGAGTAATGCCTTCAGCATCTTCTCCATCCGCTCCATCCTGGGCACATCCTCCTCAACCTCGGGCACAATAGCAACATCTATTCTTTTGGTAATGGCAGGCTTCATCTCCTTGGCAGCTTTGACCTCAACCTCCTTTCCCTTGGTTGAATAGTCAATGAAAACTATCTTGCCTATGGGGTCTTCTCTAATGTTCTTCATCTGCTTTAGGGCCTCGAAGTCGAGGTACTCCTCCTTCATCAGTTTGAGGTGAAAGATCTTGTCCATTAAGTCAATCTCCTGGTCATAAACTGTGATCTAATGCCCACAGGAGTAGCGCTGCCCATGCTTTATGATGACTGCCTTGATGTGCTTTGCCAAGAATGACCCAAAGTTGAGTCGGACCTTATTTTTCATTTCCAGAGGATGTAGAGGTCCTTGTTGGCTGCAGAATTACCCCTATCCGACTTGCCATAAAGATTGTAAGCAAAGATGCGGTGACAGATCCTGAGGGCATGACTCTTAAGCTGGTGCCCTTTGTTTGCCTGCGAAATGTACGAATCTTCATTCCCTATCTCCATCCACGCTGCCTTCCAGTCATTCTGCTCATATGGTGGGACCCCACGCTCTGCATTCTTGTACTCCGACCGCTGAGTATCCTTCACCCCTATCATGCCCAACAACTGATTCATCTCGTTGATGGACTGCTCGTACTCATTGCCCAAAAGCTTGAACTGGATGACTATAGGCCCACTCTCTGGATGGATTATCACCTTGACATCTTTGTACATCTCCCTGACAAACTAGTCATAGACCACCACTGGCCACTCCAGAAACCTACCCCATCCTATGCCCTCGAACAACTCCTTGACCTCATCCCAAACCCCCAAATCCTTGTACAAGCCCACATCCAACACCCTAGGGTTTGCCATCTCCCTTGCGATGCTAGGGTTTGTAGGCTGGATGGGCTTCTTCCTCCTCGCTATGCCCATGCTGGTCTACTTCTTGCCCTTGAAAACACTAATGGGGGCCCCATCGAACACTGTCATGGCCCCCTCTCCTTCTTCGTTGCCTTTGGACTGGGATTTGGCTGTAGACTCGGTAGGGGCGGCCACATCTATAGACTCCCCTTGACGAGTTGATCCAGCATCGGAGGCCACCGTCTTGGCCTTCTTCGATGGGGTAGCAGAGGCGATTTCATCCATTTTTGCCGTTCTCTTCCTTCTGACTAACTGCTCAATAGGCTCCTCCTCTTCTTCTCCTTCTTTGTATTCTTCTTCATCTCTTTCGTTCTGCTCTTCCTCAGCAACAGTGCTCAACCCTCATTTTTCTGACTCGTTTTGCCCAGATTCACCATCCCCTCCCGCGGTTACTTCCTCCTGCTCCAGAAGAGAAGGATTCTCCCCTTTGCTCAGCATCAATTCGACATCCACCGGTGGTGGACTGTCTGAGGCCATGGAAGATTTTGAGGGGGTAGCGGGTGCTTGCTCCATAGGTGTGTGTTTTCTAGTTTTTTGCTTCGGTGGCGATTGCTCAAGGTCAATACGCGGGCCGGAAGGAATTTTGTTAAGTTTGATCTTATTTCTTGTGGAAACCATAATTAAAGAAGATGGTTTTAATGGCGGAAAGAAGAAAAGAGAGAGAGAAGAGGGGGAAGTTGCAGGGTTGGCGGTTTTCTGAATAATGGAAGAGTGAAGGGGTATGATGTGAGTAGTGGGTGTAAAGGGGCGCAACTTTTTAGGGTTATGACACAAACTGACACGCGATGTGACAGCTTCTTCCAGTCTGTTGCCCAACACCCCGCATCATGCCCAATACCACTCGTACAACTCTCTTCCTTATGTAGTAACTCCTTCTTTAATGCCCATGGAATCTTGCACCATGCTCAACAAACACATACGCAAAGAAAATATTATATCCTATTGTCAATTCTAAACTACTTAATAGAATAGAAAAAATATTTAAGGCAAATATATTTTTTTTACTTTTATAATTTTTTCCCCTTATATATATAAAATAGAAAACATAACAAAAGAACAAAAATGGAAAGAAAAAACATACCAGGTTGCCTCCTAGTCAACGCCTCATTTAATCGTATTGGGCACGACGTAATGCATTCTGGTCATTACTCCTTGTTGGGAAATTTATTAGTATAAGTTTTGATGAATTCCAAAACCGGCTGACCCCAACCGAGTAGATGTTGCAAGTACCTAATGTTAGAATTTAGGCTCGCTGTTTGAGCAAAGTTAAGATTTTATCTTTACAGGTCTCCAGCTGAAGATGGCAACAAGGCGTCACTCAGACAGAACATCAGTTGTGAAGAAAGACAACTGAGAGTTCATTTGTTCAGATGTAAACAAGGGGAAGTCTTCAGAACATTAGTTGAAGGAAACCAACTGAGTGTTCATCAGATGAGAAACAGTTGAAAAGAAGAGAACATCAGATGAAAAAGAAATCATCTGAGGGTTCAAACCCAACTGAGTAAAGAAGTGGAAGACAACTGAGGGTTCAGTTTCAGAACCTCAGTTATAGAATCTGAACAAGGAGTTCAACTGTTTTGAAGTTCAAAGTCAGCTGAGAACTCGACAGATCGGAACATCAGCTGAAGATCGCTCAGATGAAGGTCAAGACTTTCAACCGACAAACCAAAGTTGACTGTCAAAGATTTGAATTTCAAAAGGAAGTCACATGAGGGTTTGACCGTTCGGTCATTACCACATCTGGCCCAACACAAGGCTGTCTCAGATGGAAAGCAGAAGAGCACAGATGCCATATCGGGAAAGTCTGCAGAGATGAGAGACAAGCCATCGCTTTCAACCGATCAGAGATCAACTGCTCCTCCAACGGCTAGTTGATTCTCTCCGCCTATAAATAGAGGCATCCTCTCATTCGAGAAGCACAGACATGCAGATAGACACATAGACGACGAAAAATTCAAGTGCTTTCTCGAGAGAAATCAAAGCAAATCTTCAACATCATCATCTAAGAGCATCAGCAGCTGAGAGTTCCAATTTGAGAGAACATTAGTAGCTGAGGGTTCCTAGAATTCGAAACTGTTTTTGATCTTAGGTTGAGTGTTTATTCGTTCAAGCCTTAGATCCAGCTCTCATTCTTGATCGAGCTGTAGTTGGAAATCCTACCCTTTCTCACACCCTAAAAAGTGTGCTAGGACCTTACTCTTCCTGTAATTGAGTAGTCAGGTCGTCAAGTACCCGCAAACTTGACTTAGGCTGTTTAGTGCCCGGAAACTAAACTGTAACGGTTGCTCAGCCCGCGTAAGCTGAGTGGTTCTGTCCAGAAGAACTTGGACTGAGGTGTGTGGACTCACATCTCCCCGTGGACGTAGGAGTTCTCTTCGAACCACGTAAATCTTGTGTGTCGTGTTTTCTTTTGTGTTCAGTCTTTTTTATCATATCTTATCGGACAAACTAACCGCATACAATCTGCATACTTTTACAACAACAGTTTTGCTTTTGACCAACCGTGCATAAAAGCGTGAGTTTGATTTTACGAGTTTATTTTCCACCACATTCCGCATAGCACCAATCTTCCAGCTGAGGTTGCTTACTCAGCTGTGAGATCCCAATTGAGTCCTCTCACTCAGTTGAAGTTGATTTCAAGTGTTAAGTTTTTCGAAAGTTGAAAAATCCTAACTGGTGTATTCCCCCCCCCCATACACCAGTAACTCGTATCGGGACCATCAAGTGGTATCAGAGCAGTGGTTCAAAAGACTGCTGACTCTATTTCACGAGGTGTGAATTCGAGAATTTTCTTCAGTGGTCAACTGAACAGATCTTTTCACGCTAGTGCATTCTTGCTCGCATTTTTGTTGTCCTGTTTTTGTTTGTGCAGATGGACGTCAAGGACAAGATCACAGTCATGTTCTCTGTTGTCAACTATACATCATAGAGAACTCGAATGAAGAAGATCCTTTTGTCCAAGCATCATAGGATGCAACAAGTTCTCACATCTGGACCAATCATCATACGAGACAGAATACTTCGCACTCCCACAAATCCCAACGATTGAGATGCAGTGGTGGAGTATGTGGAGAAACAGCCAGAGGACTACACTCCGGAGGAGGCCAAGGTGAGCCAGCTGGATATCTGGGCTCAGAGCACAATAATGTCCACGGTTGGACAAGATTATCTGCCCTGGATAGAGGAGTGTGAGACCACAAAAGAGATGTGGGACATCCTGGCCTCGCTAAGTGAATGAAGCGACGAGACAAAGGAAAACAAGTTCTCGCATGCATGTCAAGATTTTGACAATTTCAGTCTGCGACCTGATGAGACTATAGATCAGCTAGAGCTCCGGTTTATGGACATCATCAGAAGAATCCAATCCATCCGGAAAGGAAAATACACTCTAAGAGAAATAAACCTCAAAGTGTTGCAAGCTCTACCGGCTGAGTGGGATACTTTCACAAATATCCACGAGAGCCGAGCTGACCTAGGTGAAATGGAAACTGAAAGATTGTTCTCAATCTTGAAAGGAAATGAGTATAAGGTCAACAGAAGGAGGTCGCAGCCCTCAAGTCAGACAAATAGAATTGAGGACGTCGGCTCAGCATCAAAGTCAGTTGCCCTCCGAGCTGACTACTCAAAGTCGAGATCGTCAAGGCCAACCAGGTCGGCTGACACGACTACAAAGGAGCCGAGCAGAGAAGAACTGCAACAGAACATTGCAGCGTTGTCAAAGAAGTTAGCCGATATGGATACTCGGTTCGGAAAATATAAACGTTTCTATAAATCAAACCGAACTCGAGACAGTTCGAAGCCAGTCACCAATGGTTGCTTCGAATGAGGCAAGAAAGGACACTTCAAAGCCGATTGCCTAGACCTCTCAAAGAAGGAAAGAGAAGCACTGAGGGCGAAGCAAACTGCAAAGAATAAGGCCATGGTAGCTGAAGAGGCAGCTGACGATATGAACATCTTCACAGACACTGAAGATGAGGATGACCTGACCTCTACCAACAAAGTCATCAGTCCGGATCAATGCCTCATGGCACTTGGAACCGACCAAGATGATATTGAGGTACAATCTAATCCTGCTCGCTTAAATTCTTCCAATACTTCTAACATGCAGGAATCTATGAACGATGAGTTGGAACCCTCCTGGAATGATTTTCAAGAATTCAGTGAGGAACTGCATCAGCAGTCGGTTGAGTTTAAGAGTCTTCAAGCCCAGTTCGCCAAGCTTGAAGATTCCTTAACCGAAAAGGACGATCTGATCAAGAGACAAGCTGAAGAAATTGACCAGCTGAAAAGTCAACTGAGTACAACCAACCAAACTGAGGCTTCAACCGATGAACAGTTGAAGGAACAGATCAAGGCACAGAACGAACAGTTGAACAAGCAAGAGGCTCAGATCGACCAGCTGATGAAGACATCAGATGCCCAGACCGAGCATATAGCTGTTCTTCTCAAGGATCTTCAAACTGAGAAGGACAACCTGACAAAGCTATATCAGTCATCCGAGATCATCGAGAATCTCATCAAATACAGACGGCAAACGGATGATGTGTCTGGACTCAGATACGACGTGGCAAAGGACACTGGAATTCCACCAGCTACCTTCACCAGGGCTGAGGAAGTCATGGTTGCCAAACCTAACACAGTTGAGTATGCAACTGAACAAACACCCTTACAATCGATAAAGGTAACTACGGCTGAGAAAGGCAAAGGAGCTGCAGATGGAGCACCAACGAAACAGTCCCTGGAGTCTACAACCGAGGGGGAATGTTCCAAGACTCAACGGAGGAACCGGAGACGTCGGAGTCGCAATCAAGCTCAAAATCGACAACATATCCAAGCTCAGAACCGACGTGATAACCGACCAACAAACCAACCACAGCAGAGATGGAACCAACAGAACCGACCAAGCTTCAACCGACATAATCAACAACGGTTCCATCACCACAACAATCAGAGGTTCCAACAGAGTCAACCTATGTGGAAAAGTTACGACAGCTATGGTTACTCATGCCACAACATGAATTAACATCCAGGCATGAACAGCTATCGTCAACAGCCAAGGCAATGGAATCAGAATCAGCCAAGAAGATTCCACAATGGCGTCCGACCTCACAGACAAACTCAACAAGATAAGAATCGCCATCAAAATAGGGGGAAAGCCTCACCTCCTAAAGCCCAACATGGGAGAAATCCAACTCCTCCCAAGAAACAGAGCATCATTTCAAACAACAAGCCTAAGGATAACCGGGGTGTTGTTATAATTGATGAAAATGGGCAGATCATTTGGAATGACAAGGCTATTCGAGTGTACAGAGAAAAGCGACGCACGGTTCCAGCGGGAATTGGTTCTAACCCTCCAGGACCCAACTGAAATTGGGGACCTAAGCGAGTTTCTCCTTGCAGGTACAGGAGAAACAGCTGAGGAAGAAGAAGGCGTCTACAACAATGTGGGTGATGGATAGTGGATGCTCGAAACACATGACAAATCTGAAGGATTTGCTTGGAAGTTTCGTGGAGAAAGAAGGTCCATCAGTTACTTTTGGTGATAACTCAAAAGGTTATACCAGAGGTTACGGTACCCTTGAAACCAATCATGTTTCAATTTCTAATGTCTCTTTTGTTGATGGATTGAAGCATAACCTGCTCTCCATCAGCCAATTCTGTGATAATGGGTTCTCTATCAAGTTTGATGCACAGGGTTGCAGAGTTAAAGATGTCGGATCAAAGCAGGTGATATTGTTGGGAAATCGATCTCCAACAGGGAATGTATACTACGCTGACTGGAACAGCAGCCTCCCTGACACTTGCCTGTTGTCAAAGAGCAGTTCGGATGTGAGCTGGTTGTGGCACAAAAGGCTTAACCATCTGCACTTCAAGACGATGAACCGACTTGCCAGACAAGAACATGCAAGAGGCATACCTAACCGAGTGTTTTCAACAACACACATCTGCAGTGCATGCCAGCTGGAAAAGCTCGCTAGAACCTCCTTCCGGTTGAAATCAACTCCTTCAACTGACTGAGTGTTACAGCTGATCCACATGGATCTCTTCGGGCCAGTTACACCAAAAAGCATTAATGGAAACGAATATACATTGGTTGTAACTGATGACTACTCAAGATATACATGGACCATCTTCATGCGCCACAAAAGTGAGACCCGAGATAAGCTGCCCAAGCTGATGGATCGGATATCGAACCAACAAGAGATGAAGATCATATCTATCAGATCAGATCGTGGAACGGAGTTTCTAAATGAAACCATCATTGAGTATTGCGAAAAGAATGGCATAACCCATCAGACATCAGCCGCGCGTACTCCACAACAGAATGGCGTAGCTGAGCGAAGAAATAGAACTCTGAAGGATGCAGCCACATCCATGTTAGCGAGCTCAGCACTGCCTAAGAGATTTTGGGCTGAAGCGATCAACACAGCATGCTACACACAGAATCGATCTCTTCTCACCAGGCGGTTGGGAAAGACGCCCTACGAGCTGTGGAGACGCAGAAAGCCAGATATTTCTTATTTTCGTGTTTTTGGATCTAAGTGTTATATTCACAACAATGGGAAGACTCAGTTGAAAACTTTTGATGCCAAAGCTTCGAAGGGCATATTTCTTGGATATGCAGCTTGGATCAAGGCATATAGAGTTTTCAACAACAGCTCTCGTGTTGTGGAAATAACACCTCATATTAGTTTTGATGAATCTACCTTCGAGTGCAGGGAACAGGTAAAGGAACAACACGCGGATCCAGCTGTTCTACCAGTTCTCACCAGATCGCAAGCTCTTCGGGAAAAGAACCGAGCTGAACCACTGGTATGGGCAACTGAGGATGAGGATGAGGATGAGGACCCATACCCAACCTAGGGGGAACTTCAGCTGATGTCCCTCCAACTGCATCAGCATCCGATGCCCAACCGAACTCAGTTCAATCTATTGTAAATGTTGAGGATCCAGACTCAACAGCTGATCAATCACCAGCTCTGAAGACTCCAACTCAGATGTCTGAACAACCACTGTTGGAAGAAGAAGGAAGACGCAACCGAAGATGGTATGAAGTTCATTCCACCAACGACATCATCGGAGATCCAACCGAGGGTGTGCGCACACGGAGCAGAGTTGCAAATCCAGAATCAACCGAGGAAGAATCCAACACTTATGCCCAATATGCTGAGGAATTGGCAGTTCTAGAGGAGTTCGAGCAAGCTGGAGATGTTGCCATGATTTCTTGCTATGTAGCTGATGTTCCAGAACCGAAGAATGTTGGGGAAGCTCTCAATTGTGTCCACTGGACAACAGCCATGCAAGAAGAATTGAATGAGTTTCTACGCAACTGTGTATGGGAGTTGGTAGAAAGACCAAATGGTGTCAAGGTGATTGGACTAAAGTGGATTTTCAAAAACAAGAGAGACGCCATTGGATTCATTGTGAGGAATAAAGCAAGGTTGGTAGCTCAAGGATACCGAGCTCTCAGCTCGATGCCAACATCGTGTCCTCTCCTTCGGCCGATGTTAAGGAAACCATTCCACCCTCTTCCCCAACTGAATCCCAAATTCCGAGCTCTCAGCTCGATGCCGATGTTGTGATCGACTCTTTGGCCAACATCGATGAACCTCTTGAACCTGAACCATACAATCTCACCCCCTCTCCGATCAACGAAGCGGAGGACCTGCAGGCTGTTGCTGACGAGCACGAAGGCAGGGTGGCCTACTGCTTTCAAAAGCTGTTGGGTCTATTCCCTGCGGCTCGCGACATGCCCATCTTCGCCACACTGGGAACCGAGCTACTGTACCAGTTCCACCTGATCTTTAGCCAGTGGTATGTCAAGGAAGACACGATCAGGGTACTGAGCTGGGACAGGCTGAAATCTAACGAGTCCCGCATCCGAGCCTACTTCAACTATTCCAACTTGGAGGTGGCGTACAACAACCGGATCGCGTTGCTCACTAGACGGTTGGACCAGAGTCTGGCTTAAGGGAAGGACACAAGGGAGGCAGCTGAAAAGGAGTGTGTCGACTTCCTTGAAAGCATGTTGGTGAAATCAGCCGACTTCCTTGAAGATGTCGATGCAGCAGCCCCCGCCGCAAAAGAAGAGGAGGAGAACCTGAAGCTGTACCTGGCAAACCGTCAAGACATGGTCACAGCTGAGCCTCTAGCTCAGTCTGCTCAAGCCTCTCCAGCTGCTCAGCTCGCTCCTTCAACAGAACAAATCTGCGAGCTAATGGCTGAGAGGGTAAACCAGTTGAGGACCGAGCTGCTCGCCAACCTCCAGCACCAACACGATGACCAGCTGAGGGAGTTGGCAGCTCAAGAAGTGAAGTATCAACAACTGATGTAGGAGAATGCCGAGCTGAAGATGAAGATGAATGATCTCTCCTCCTCCACCAGTCAGGACGTGTCGGAACTAAAATCCACTCTGTTGGGCTTGAAGTCGGAAGTGAATGTCTTCAAGTCCTTGGCTGACTCAAATCTGGCAAAGTCCCAACAGACGCAGGATGCTGAATGGGAGTCACGGTTCGAGTCGCGTTGGGCTGAGTTCATTGCATTTCAGACAGAGGTCAACGACAACCTCTCTGTCTTGAAGAAGGCAGAACAAGAGCGCCAGGACTCCGAACTGGCGAAGAAGATCGAACTGGAGTGTGCGGTCGATGAACTCTTCAACCGTGTTCAATCCACCGAGGCCAAACTCAACTCTCTGGACGGTTCAGTAGCAAGCCTTGTTGCTGATGCCAAAAAGGGGGAAGAGAAGGAGAAGGAGGGTGAAGCACAGGAAGAAGAAGAGACCCAAGAAGAAGGAGTGCCAGCTGCTCAACCATCCAAATCTCAGCTGAGGAGAAAGAAGTCTGTTGCTGCCAAGACAACCGAAGTCGGTGGAGCCGAAATGTCTAAGGACTTGGAGCAGGCAAAGAAGATTGGAGTTTCCTATAGCTCCATAGCCGAGATCGCAGCCGAGCTGGATTCTGAACTCGACGGGATAACAACCGAAGAGTGCATTGTAGCGGCTAAGGCTATGGATGTAGAGGAGAAGGACTACATGAACCCGAGCTGGATCAGAAAGTTTGCCGCCAGCCAGGCGAGGAGGGTGAACCAGTTCGAGGTTGAGCTGAAGAAGGTTTCTCAGAACCTGGACCGCAACGTTGCCTCCCGCAGCCGACGCCGCATCAACAGAATCCAATCAAAGGCGGAAGCTCGGTTGAAGCAACAAACGTTGCCTCTAAAGTCCAAGGTTGAGAGTCGGTTTAGGCATACTGACAAGTGGATGCCGACCGAGTGGAATGAGGATTGGGAGATGTTCAAGCAGGAGTTCATGAACGACTTCTATTACAGGAAGGTTTACGCAACTAACGACCCAAGGAGAGCGTTCAAAGAGACGCTGACTGAGTTGCACTCAGGTGACCCGGGCATGTTCAGTCAATTCAGGAGGGCCATGATTGACGCCAAATTGGACTTGAACACTGTTCCAGTTCCCAAGAGGGTTACTTATCGGCCACCTCTTCTCTCTGATTCCAGCAACCCGAACCGTCAGAAGATTGCATCTGAGGCGAGGCAGGTCTGCAAGGAGCATGGAGTGGACATCTCTAAGGAGTCACCTGCTAAGAGGGAAATTTTTGTAAGGATTTTTGGCAAGTATGGGCTACAATACTAGCTCAGTTAGTTTTCTAGCAACTGTTGTAATTTTTTGATTTTTTGAGTCTATGTTTTGTAACAATCAGTTGTAATGAAAACTATTCAGTTATAAGATTCACCTTGATGAACAATCCCTCATTGTCCAAGCTCTGAATCACAAAGTCTTTTAAATACCATGTTATAACTGTGCTAACCCTTTGATGTTTTATCTTATAGACTGTCTAGAATTTCAGCTGAGATTTTAGATAAGTTAGTGAGGTTTAGATCAGTAGTGGTTTCAAGTTGTAAGTGGTTTTGGCATCATCAAAAAAGGGGAAATTGTTGGGAAATTTATTAGTATAAGTTTTGATGAATTCCAAAACCGGCTGACCCCAACCGAGTAGATGTTGCCAGTACCTAATGTTAGAATTTAGGCTCGCTGTTTGAGCAAAGTTAAGATTTTATCTTTACAGGTCTCCAGCTGAAGATGGCAACAAGGCGTCACTCAGACAGAACATCAGTTGTGAAGAAAGACAACTGAGAGTTCATTTGTTCAAATGTAAACAAGGGGAAGTCTTCAGAACATCAGTTGAAGGAAACCAACTGAGCGTTCATCAGATGAGAAACAGTTGAAAGGAAGAGAACATCAGATGAAAAAGAAATCATCTGAGGGTTCAAACCCAACTCAGTAAAGAAGTGGAAGACAACTGAGGGTTCAGTTTCAGAACCTCAGTTATAGAATCTGAACAAGGAGTTCAACTGTTTTGAAATTCAAAGTCAGCTGAGAACTCGACAGATCGGAACATCAGCTGAAGATCACTCAGATGAAGGTCAAGACTTTCAACCGACAAACCGAAGTTGACTGTCAAAGATTTGAATTTCAAAAGGAAGTCACATGAGGGTTTGACCGTTCGGTCACTACCCCATCTGGCCCAACACAAGGCTGTCTCAGATGGAAAGCAGAAGAGCACAGATGCCATATCGGGAAAGTCTGCAGAGATGAGAGACAAGCCATCGCTTTCAACCGATCAGAGATCAACTGCTCCTCCAATGGCTAGTTGATTCTCTCCACCTATAAATAGAGGCATCCTCTCATTCGAGAAGCACAGACATGTAGATAGACACATAGACGACGAAAAATTTAAGAGCTTTCTCGAGAGAAATCAAAGCAAATCTGCAACATCATCATCTAAGAGCATCAGCAGCTGAGAGTTCCAATTTGAGAGAACATTAGTAGCTGAGGGTTCCTAGAATTCGAAACTGTTTTTGATCTTAGGTTGAGTGTTTATTCGTTCAAGCCTTAGATCCAGCTCTCATTCTTGATCGAGCTGTAGTTGGAAATCCTACCCTTTCTCACACCCTAAAAAGTGTGCTAGGACCTTACTCTTTCTGTAATTGAGTAGTCAGGTCGTCAAGTACCCGCAAACTTGACTTAGGCTGTTTAGTGCCTGGAAACTAAACTGTAACGGTTGCTCAGCCCGCGTAAGCTGAGTGGTTCTATCCAGAAGAACTTGGACTGAGGTGTGTGGACTCACATCTCCCCGTGGACGTAGGAGTTCTCTTCGAACCACGTAAATCTTGTGTGTCGTGTTTTCTTTTGTGTTCAGTCTTTTTTATCATATCTTATCTGACAAACTAACCGCATACAATCTGCATACTTTCACAACAACAGTTTTAGTTTTGACCAACCGTGCATAAAAGCGTGAGTTTGATTTTACGAGTTAATTTTCCACCACATTCCGCACAGCACCAATCTTCCAGCTGAGGTTGCTTACTCAGCTGTGAGATCCCAACTGAGTCCTCTCACTCAGTTGAAGTTGATTTCAAGTGTTAAGTTTTTCGAAAGTTGAAAAATCCTAACTGGTGTATTCCCCCCCCCCCCCCATACACCAGTAACTCGTATCGGGACTATCACTCCTCCTCATCAAGGAACCCAAATGGCTCCCCAACATCCGGCTTCTCCTGCCCATGATAAGCCTTTATCCTCTGGCCATTAACCTTAAAAATTTTCCCACTCTTAAGATCCTTGATGTCGACTGCTCCATTCGAGTATTGGGCTTGAACTTTGTATGGACCAACCCACTTAGTAGATAGCTTCCCCAACTTGAGCCTAACCCTCGTCTGATAAAGCAACACCTGTTGCCCAAAGTTGAATTCCTTCTCCTTGATCAATAGGTCATGGGTTTTCTTCATGCGTTCCTTGTACAAGCTGGAATTGTCACAGGCCTGAAGCCTTATTTCTTCTAGCTCTTGAATCTCTAGCTTCCTTGCCTTACCCGCTTCATTCTAATAAAAATTTAACTGAGCTATTGCTTAATATGCTCGATGTTCATGTTCGACAGGCAGGTGACATCTCTACTCATAAACCATGTGATAAGGAGACATCACAAATGGAGTTTTATATGCAGCCCGATATGCCTATAGCGCGTCATCAAGGCGCATGCTCCAGTCCTTCCTCGTTGTGCCCACCGACTTCCTCAAAATGGTTTTGATGATATGGTTGGACAACTCAGCTTGCCCATTAGCTTGAGAATGATAGGCAGTAGATACACGGTGGTGAACCCCATACTTTTTGAACAAGGCAGTGATTGTAGCATTGCAAAAATGTGAGCCTTGGTCACTGATGATAGCTCGAGGGACACCAAACCTATTAAACATTTGAGTCCTTAGAAAACTCGCAACCACCTTCGAATCGTTGTTTTGTGATGCTCGAGCTTCCACCCATTTTGACCCATAATTCCACTGCCAAGACAATATACTGATTTCCACGAGAGTTGGGCAAAGGACCCATAAAGTCCATACCCCATATATCAAACACCTCGACCGGGAGGATTGGCATCATGGGCATTTCATTCTTCCTTGTTATATTCCCTTCCTTTTGACATCAATCGCAGCTTTTCACCCACTCGTAACTATCTTTGAATAGCGTTGGCCAATAGAAATCATACTCCAGAATCTTTCTTGTTGTTCGCTGGTGCCCAAAATGGCCTCCACATTCCTTGTCATGATAGTGCTCCAATATACTCTTCTGCTCACGATCTTCAACATACCTCCTTATGATCTTATCAGAACATTCTTTCCATAAGTAAGGTTCACGCCACACATAGTATTTACTTTCTGCCTTGAGCTTATTCTTTTGATATTTCCCATACTCCACAGGCATTGTAATACCCCAGATATTTTCTTCCAACGAGAAATAAAAATTTTCTAATTAATTAAGGCTTTGCACGCCTAAGTTAAGGATATTCAATTCTAAGACTGATGGTGAAATCCGTTTTTTAAAATAAATTCCAGAAGTCGGTTGAACGACTACTGCATTAGGGTTTTCGCGTCCGATAAAATTTTCGCCCGAAAACTCAAATCGAGAAACCGTCTGATTTTACATTCACTCTTTTTGGGAGACGAGTAAGTTAGTAAAAATCCGTTTTTATTATTTTTTCCGGACAAAATTTGGACTATGATGTCCCGACTTTTTATCGGATTTTGAAAACGAAATATGCTTTTCGAGTAAGAGATTTATTTCTAATCTAATGGTCGAATTAGATTTCGTTGAAAACGTAACCGTCTAAGAAATTATTTCTCAATTTTTAATACGTCGTATTAAACCCGAAAACGAGATGCCACCTAAACCGCCACCTTTTCCCCCCATGACTTTCACCTTGGTCGTCATCCTACTTTAAGAGATAATATCTAAACATTAGTCATCATCTTCTCCATTTTATTCCCCTTGAAACCCCCCCCCCCCCCCTTCTCATTTTTCTCTCTCACTTTCCTCCATTGAAAGACATTCTTCAAGCGCTCAAGCTCCACAACTAGTTCGTCTTCCGATCAATCTTAGTTCTGATTCCATAATCGACAAGGTAAGAGCTTCCTCTCGAGATTGAACCGAACAAAAGTCCCTTCCTTCAAGTCTTATTTTTTTTTTTCGAAAATTCCATGGGAAGAAGCATGATGTTCTTTGCTTAATTCATGTTATTAGATGCATAGAATTGGATTTCCATGGTTGGATTTAAGAAGAAATCATCCTCTTAATTATTTTGTGAAAACCGAAATTTATGAAGAAATTAGGGGTTTTTGTTAGTTCGATTTTCTTGAGGATTGATTAGTAAAATTGTGTTCTATGTGATGATAGATGAATGCATGAATTAAATTAGAATTTTCTAAAAATAAAAATAGAAATGTAAGATATGAAGAATGGATGATTTGATGAAGAAGATGCTATGATATACATGAATTGATAATAGAATTGGTATGTAGGATGTTTGAGGATGATGTTATAATTTATTGAAATTTTTCTAAAAATAAAACGAAAAACGTAAGAGACGGAAACTCGTCGATAAGTTGAAACTCGTTAATGATATGAGCATATGGTTTGCATATTAGTGATTCTTGATAGATAAGGAACGATGTTGTAAAATTTGAACGAAATCGGAGAACGTAGGATTTTGTTAAGAGACGAGCAATCATCGATAAGTCGAGAATGAATAATGATTTAGGTCTATGATTCGGATATATGATAATCTTGATAGTTAATGATCGTAACCGTAAAATTTGAACGAATTCTAAAAAGATTCGAATTTGGATAAGAGACGGAGAATCGAGATTGAAAGCCGATAGAAAAGTCGAATAAGGAAAACTAATTTGATATTAATGATTGTTATTGATAAATGAACGAGTTTGTAGTTGACGACATTTCCATCCGAGATACGAGATGATTTGAGTTTTAGTTAACAAACGAGAAGTCGAAATAGAAATGGAATTTGAAATGGAATTGGTTTAGTAAATGATTAGTTGAAAAAGACGAGTAATTATACGTCGAGTTTTTAATCAAGAAATGTGAAGGAGTTCATGATGAATGATTGTTCGTATTTACTGCCTTGAAACAGAAATTTCGTGAGTATATAAGTGGTTTAACATAAACCGAACCCAGAAAGTCGTGCAACGAGTTAACGAGCACTAGGGTTCCACGCGGACTGTTTTGCGATGCGTTACGGAAACTGTCATAACTTCTAGCTCGCTTAACGCCTAATTTTTTAAGTTGAATCTGTTTCAACTTCATTCCTTGTGAACTTCTAAGTCGTTATGAGTTATCGACTTCCATTTTTATCTAATGACCTAAGTGTCAGGTAATGAGCCGAGTCAGTTTATAAACGAAAATTGATCGAGTCTCGTTTATTCGTTAATCAAAAGAAAGTAGTAAAGTGCAAAGGCCTAAAAGACTTAACCGATTCCGAATTTTCTATTTCTTTTAACGTCTTGACCAAATACTAAAAGTGTGATTATTTGCGTTCAAAGAAGGAGGACGTCGAGATTAGAAGATAGGATGGAAGACACAAGGTTGAAGTTGTTCTGTAAACGATTGAGGTGGGCTTTTCTATCAAAATAAAATGAGCGTCGCTCGAAAGTGTTTACTTACTGCTTTGATAAGTGTGTATTAAAGTAGTTATCAGTGCATAAATGAATTGTTTTATGTGAATTCTCTTATGCTTCTCTGAGTTAGCCCACAGAGTGCTATCCAGAGTATTGGATTCTGAGTTAGCCCACAGAGTGCTATCCAGAGATTCCAACTAAACGATCAGATTCTGAGATAGCCCACAGAATGCTATCCAGAGGGACAGATTCTGAGTTAGCCCACAGAGTGCTATCCAGACGATCGGATTCTGAGTTAACCTTCAGTGTGTTATCCAGAATTAAGTGTACAGCAGTATAAGTCTTACGAGTGTTTATGAAAAGATGTCTGATTAATCTATACTAAGTATGATATGTTTTCAGCAATGTGCCCACTAAGTGCTTTATGTACTTAGCCCTGCATGTTTGTTTTTAAATGTGCAAGTTGAGAGACGGGAGCGGCGGTGGTTGATGTTGAGTTAAGAAGTCGTATTAGAATAAAGAACTTGTATCAATGTTTTACGCTTTCTGCTGCCAATCTTTTTGAAGTTAATATATCTATCTGTTGGGTCTAAACCCGTACAATGAACTCAGTTGCTTTTTGAACAACTTGTCGAGTGATCCTCCGAGATCAACTATTTCTTTTAAATGAAGTCTTGTTCATAGAAGTTATTCTGTTATTAACGTCTGTTTATTTGTTCATTCTTATTCATCCCCCTTCTTCCCCGCCTCTTTTGTCCAACCCCTAGTCGCACCCCGGCTTGGCCATCCCTCGGGATTTGGGGGTGTGACAGGCATTGCCCCAGTCACCAAGTAATTTACCATGTCTGCATATCATGGCTCGTCCTGGGCATAATTTAGGTGTTCATCGGGAAACATCTCCTTGATCGGATTCCCGTCCTCTTCTTGGAGTATTCTGCTCACGTGGTCAGCGACTTGATTCTGGGCACCACTCTTATCCTTGATCTCTACATCGAATTCCTGTAAGAGAAAGATCCATCTTATTAGTCTTGGCTTGGTCTCCTTCTTGGTCATAAGGTATTTAAGTGCAGTGTGGTCAGTGTAGACTGTAGTCTTGCCCCCAAGAAGATAAGAATGAAACTTCTCAAAAGCAAAAACCACGGCCAGCAACTCCTTCTCCGTAGTTGCATAGTTGCATTAGGCAGCATTCAAGATCTTTGAGGCATAGTAAATGACATATCTCTCATTTCCCCTCTTTTGCCCAAGAACGGCTCCCATGGCATATCCACTAGTATCGCACATGATCTAAAATGGCATACCCCAGTCAGGGGGTTGTATGATTGGTGGTGTGATCAAGTTGTTCTTCAAAATGTGGAATGCCTTCTTGCACTCCTCATCGAACTCCCAAGGCACATCATTCTGCAACAGCTTGGTTATAGGTTGAGCTATCTTGGCAAAGTCCTTGACAAATCTACGATAAAATCCAGCATGCCCAAGAAACCCTCTTAGTTGCTAAACATTGGTGGGATATGGCAGTTTTCCTATGATATCGATCTTGGCTTTATACAAGGACTATCCCCTCCTTGACCATGAAGTGGCATTTTTCATAGTTCAACAAAAGGCTCTTCTCAACGCACCTTCTCATAACTCTCCCAAGATTCTTAAGACACGATTCAAAATATTTTCCATATACGGTGAAGTTGTCCATGAACACCTCAATGCATTCCTCAAGAAGGTCAGAAAAAATATGCATCATACATCGCTGGAATGTGCCCGGAGCATTGCATAATCTGAATGGCATTCTTCTATAGGCAAAGGTTCCAAACGGGCATGTGAAAGTTGTCTTGCCCTGATCCTCTTAGGCTACCCATATTTGTATATACCCAGAATATCCGTCAAGGAAACAATAAAATTGATTACCTGCTAACCTCTCCAGCATCTCATCGATAAAGGGCAAAGGGAAGTGGTCCTTCCTTGACTTTTGGTTTAGCTTGCGGTAGTCAATACACACCCTACATCCAGTCTGCAATCTCATGACCACCATCTCGTTCTTATTATTCTCAACTACATGAATTCCTGACTTCTTGGGCACGACATGCACTGGACTCACCCATCGACTGTCTGAGATTGGATAGATTAATGCCCAAATCCAAGAGTTTCAGATGTTCTTTCGTGACCACCTTCTTCATGGCAGGGTTTATTCTTCTTTGTGGGTCTCTGACCGGGATTGCATCCTCCTCGAGCAAGATGTGATGCATGCAATCCATTGGGCTTATACCCTTGATGTCAACCAACATCCACCCAATTGCTTCCTTGTATCTACTTAGAAGTTCACATACCTTCTCCTCCTCATTGCTCGTAAGTGCTAAATTGATAATCACGGGCAAGGTCTTATTCTCTCCTAGATAAACGTACTTCAAGTGCCTGGGTAGTGTCTTCAACTCTAGTTTTGGTGCCCGTTGGAGCGAAGGCACCAATCTATCTTTAGGCTTCAATTCTGGAATGCTGAGTTACTCAAAGCCAGGATACACATTGCCTTCGTTTCTTACATAACTCAATTCTTCCATCTCTTCCTGGTTATGATCCTTTTCGTTTTCACTAAGATCTTCTTCAATCTGCTGCTCAAGAGTCTCAACCCACCAATATTCCTCAATCACTTCGTTGAACCAAGCTTGTGGAAGACCGTCATGAAGCTTGTCATGGTCATAATCCTCTAGAAATTCGTCTTCTTCATTCATTTCTTCAATCTCCTCCAGAGTATTAGCACTTCCATTTCCTGTTCAAGCAAGCAAAGGCTATTTACTGTCTCTACATGTTCATGCTTATTTTGCCTATACGCATCAAACTCTACCACTTCGCCTCCTACTTCGACAGTTAGCTTTCCTGACTCACAGTTGATCTTCGTTCTTGTTGTCCTTAGGAATGGTCTCCCGAGCAAATTCACGGGGTTCTTGGTCATTTTCCTTCCCATATCCAACACATAGAAATCAACGAAAAATATTAGATCTCCCACCTTGACCAAGACATCTTCCAAAATTCCATCAGGGTAGACCGTTGAGAGGAATGCTAGTTGAATAACAACACGTGTTGGAGTCAAGGGTTCAAACCTCATTTCATCGAACATGGCTTTGGGCATGACATTGATTGATGCTTCCAGATCGAGCATTTCTATTGGTATCATGGTCGTATCTATCGTGCATGGAATAACAAACATCCCTGGATCTCTTTGCTTAATGGGCAAGTGTGGATTCATGATTGCTGAAACATTAGACATATGAAACTTGGCATCATCAGGGTATTTTGTCTTGTTTGTGCACATCTCCCTTAAGAACTTGGCACACTTAGGCATTGATCATAATGCCACCAGCAAGGGAAGATTTATCTCCACTTTCCAAAAAACTTGAAGCATTTTGTTCATCTCTTGTTGCTCTCTATCACGGACAAATCTCCTTGGATATGGTGGCGGTAGACCATTGGGCTTAGTAATGGTCCTTTTGGCCAATAGCATTGCTTCACTTTCAGCTTTAAGGGACTCGAGCATCACCTCATCTTCCGTAGAAGTGAAGACGGGGCTATCTTTGGCCAGAGTGGCCTCCTTACGCTTGGCTTTCAACTCATAGTGCATTTCATCCAAGTCTCTTGATCCCATCTTGGTCTCCTCCGTCTTCTCAGGTTCCTCTGCTAGTACCTTGGGCACAATCTCAGGCAATGTTATTCCACTCCTTAAGGCCACAACACCGACCTGCTCCTTGTTAATCTCTACTTGGGCATGAAGTCGCCCACTCTTTTCCTCAACAAGATTTGACAATGTTTGTGTGATGTGAGTTAATTGAGCTTGAAGGTTGTTAGAAGTTCCCCTACTTTCTATCTGAAAATTTTCAAAATCCTTCCAAAAGTGGTCGAGAGTGTCCTTGATAAATTCCCCCTACTTTGGTCACGATAAGGAGGAAGATATGGTTGTTGTTGTTGTTGGGTAGGTTGCTGAGGTTGATGATGCTGGGGTGGCACCTGGTAATGGTTATTGCCAAACCTCAGATTCTCATTTTGGCGATATCCAAAGTTGTTGTTTTGCCCATAACCAAATCTCTGTTGCCCAGGGTCTCCTTGCTGATTTTGTCCCATTGTTTTGACTTCTTCCTCTTCAATGAACCAATTAGGATAGTTTGAAGTGGTGTAGGTCGTAGCTTGACAAACTTCACACTTTGTAATGGCCTTCCTTATGGTAACTTCCTTCCCATCCACCTTCTTGTTCAAGGCTTCTATCTTATCATCCATCTTGGCCATGAATTCCTTCATTATATTGACCAGAGCATCCTTACTCTCACTGTGGTCATGGGTACCTCCTCTAGGGATATCATCTTCATCTCTTGATTACTCGGCCACAGCAGCTATCTTCTTGAACACTTCATCTGGTGATTGATCGACAATTCTTCCTCCACAAGTGGCGATAATCCATTTTCTCTCTGATGCTCGCAATCCACGCATGAAATATTTAACTAGGTTGATCTCCTCAATCCTGTGTTGTGGGCAATGTGACAACATTTTCTTGAATCTTTCATAGTACTCATATAGTGTCTCATGCGTGTCAATCTTGACTCACGAAATTGCATTCCTCGCACTTTGGATACGACCAACGGGAAAGTACTTGTCTAAGAATGCATGTTGCATCTTCTTCCATGTGTCCATACTTCTCTCCGGCAAGGTATAAAGCCACTCTCGTGCCCCATCAAGTAGTGAGAAGGGGAATGTAAGCAGCCTTACGTAATCCTCGAATCTCTCATGAGGGCCAGTGACCCTAACGGTGTTGCACGTCATCTCAAAATTCTGAAGATGGGTTTGTAGATCCTCCCCTGGATGATTGATGAACTTGGGCAAGATCTGGATCAATGAATGCTTAAGCTCTCAGTTTCCGGTGATCTCGGGTAGCTTGATGCTTGAGGGCTTAATGCCCTTGTCATCTGGGAACATGATTTCCCTAATGGTTCTTTCTGCCATATTTTCTGCTGGTTTAGATTCCTCGCTCTCTTGATCAGAGTAAGAATCGTTCTGCTCAACTCCTTCCTCACCTGACAAGCTAAGATCGCCTTCAGGTTCGTTTACTCCGCTTGCCAGAGTCTCTTTCCTTTTCTAAGCTCATAATGCCCTAGCTTCACGCTCAGAATCCTCAACGTAGATCAACTGTCCTTACGTCGCTCCAGTCTTGGGCATAAGCCGAACTCAAAACTTGAAGATTAACTATCTTGGAACCAATTCCTTGGCAACGGTGCCAATCTGACGAAGCTATCGTTTGTACATTGCGCAAATAAATTTGTAATCTCCTATGCCCGCAGTAGGCAATAGCCAGTGGTAAGAAGGGTCGTACCAAGGGAATTGGTGTAGTCTCTCTTCCACAAACTATTGTCACAAAAAAATGTTGGTCTGAACTCCACTTGACTTGGTCAATAAACACTGAAAACTATAATTGAAACTAAAAATAGATTTGATCAATACTAAAAGAGACTTGGACTGGATTTCGAATCAATGATTATTAATACTTTTTTCTTGATCATGGGCACAATGATTTTCAACCGTACACCTTTACTATTCAGTTTAAAGGATAAATTAATTCATGCCCAATGGTTACAAAGTCACGGCTAAGAATACTTTATCCTTATATCTATCCCTTTAAATTCGAGTATGCTAGAGAAATTCTAGACAAATCTGCTCTCTTGATCAACATACTTACGAAGAGCATTCAACAGATATATTGCCCAAGAGGCATTAATATATTTTAGATCCAAATCAGTCAAGAGATGCCCAAGATATCGACTGCTCTCCAATACTTATTATCTATTCGAACACAAGAGACACTCTCGTGTTGACCTCGACTATATTGGTGATCTAGACTCCTTAACTCATTGGTGATCAAGCAATTAGTTATCTTGCCCAAATCTAATATTAAGCCCTAAGTATTTCGAAAATAAAAGAACACGATTTATTTAACACACTTTGACCTCACGAGTAATCGAAGTACTAATTATCACTTCATCTCATCCATTCCAGGTTTAAATAATTAGCTAGACATAACAAATTAACGTAAACAAAAGAAAATGAATTAAAGCAAACATAATAGAAACGAAATGAGAACTATATTACCAAAAGTAAAGTAGAACATGTCTTGGCCAGAATGCCAATAGAAAACTTAAAGCTTTACCGTAGGACTTGTTTTTCTTCCTCACCAAACTCTCAAGACAAAGTTAAAGAAATCTATGCTAAACAACGATGATTTGCAGACTACATGAAGCCATATATATAGGCATCAAGATTAGGTTAAGTCGGTCCTCTTCATGGGCTGGACTCCTTCCTTCCTTGGCCTTGTTTCCTTCTTTAGCTTGACATCGGTGCATTGGATTTTCTTCCTTGTTATGTCCGAGCTTTGACCGGTCTCTTTGCAAAAAGGATGGAAGGTTCCTTCCTTATCCACTTCCTTGACGCTCAAGTCTCATCCATTGCCCACTGCTTCATCTGTCTGTCTTGATCATATTAGCTTCGGTCTTGCCCTCAACGCGCATCGTTCTGGGTACTCTGCTGCTTTGGCCATAAGATTATGGGGAGGTACTCCTTCACCTGTAGCTTTGCTCAAGATATGTCTCTCCATTCCCAGCTATAGACTTCAGCCCTATGCGCATATTGCATTGTATCATTGCTCAATGCCAGAAAAGCAATTTTCCACCAGATTATGCCCACAATCGCACCTATTCTGCCCTGCACCCACTTCCCCCAACTTGTGTCCTCTCAAACACGAAAAGAGTTCAAAAAGACACAAAAGACACAACAAAAAGACACGTAAAATGGACACAAATTCGAGTTCATCATACCCACACACTTTAATCACGCTTGTCCTCAAGTGTGTAGTTACAACTTGCCCAAGGCTCAAAACACCTAAAAACAAAACTAAAACACAGACTCAACAGAAGTTCAACATATCATGGTCTTTGGTCTAAGCAAGCAATCATAAATACAAATCAAGTATTGCCATCAAATAGGTAAAGATAGAATCACTGAGTACAATAGGATATTTCTCACAGTACTCTCTCTCATGTGTATTGGGCTAGGTGTTTACGCTCGTGACCAATATTAACTTGCCTTTCCATAGGCTTGCCTGCCTTCTATACTCTTATGATAAAAACACTTATTCATAGGTCTTTTATTGGATTATAATGGGGCTTAAGGAATAAGGTAAGAAATATTTAAGAACTAGCTATGGTCATAGAAATATTTAAGAACTAGATATGGTTAATACGAACTCAGTTTTGGGCAAAGCCAGCTCCAGATTATTGCTTAAGCACCCAGTTTCCGGTGATCTCAGGTAGCTTGATGCTTAAGGGCTTAATGCCCTTGTCATCAGGGAACATGATTTCCCTAATGGTTCTTTCTGCTGGTTTAGATTCCTCACTCTCTTGGTCAGAGTAAGAATCGCTCTGCTCAACTCCTTCCTCACTTGACAAGCTAAGATCGCCTTCAAGTTCGTTTACTCCGTTTGCCATAGTCTCTTTCCTTTTCTGAGCTTGTAATGCCCTAGCTTCACGCTTAGGATCCTCAACGTAGATCAACTATCCTTCTGTCGCTCTAGTCTTGGGCATAAGCCGAACTCAAAATATGAAGATTAACTATCTTCGAACCAATCCCCCGACAATGGCGCCAATTTGACGAAGTTGTCGTTTGTACTTCGTGCAAATAAATTTGTAATATCCTATGTCCACAATAGGCAATAGCCAGTGGTAAGTAGGGTCATACCCAAGGGAATTGGTATAGTCTCTCTTCCACAAACTATTGTCACAAACAAGGCGTTGGTCTGAACTCCACTTGACTTGGTCAATAAACACTGAAAACTATAACTGAAACAAAAATAGACTTGGACTGGATTTCGAATCAATGATTATTAATACTTTTTACTCGATCATGGGCACAATGATTTTCAACCGTAAACCTTTACTATTCAGTTTAAAGGATAAATTAATTCATGCCCAATAGTCACATAGTCACAGCTAAGAATAATTTATCCTTATATCTATCCCTTTAAATTTGAGTATGCCAGAGAAATTCTAGACAAATCTGCTCTCTTGATCAACATACTTACAAAGAGCCTTCAGCAGGTATATTGCCCAAGAGGCATTAATATCTTTTAGACCCAAATCAGCCAAGAGATACCCAAGACATTGACTGCTCTCCAATACTTATTATCTATACTAGCACAAGAGACATTCTCGTGTTGACCTCGACTATATTGGTGATCTAGACTCCTTAACTCATTGGTAATCAAGCAATTAGTTATCTTGCCCAGATCTAATATTAAGCCCTAAGTATTTCGGGAATAAAAGAACACGATTTATTTAACACACTTTGGCCTCACGAGTAATCGAAGTACTAATTATCACTTTATCTCATCCATTCCAAGCTTAAAGAATTAGCTAGACATAACAATTAACGTAAACAAAAGAAAATAAATTAAAGCACACATAATAGAAACGGAATGAGAACTATATTACCAAAAGTAAAGTAGAACGTGTCTTGGCCAGAACACCAACAGAAAACTTAAAACAGTAGTAAAGTAAACAGAAATTAAAGCTTTGCCCGTAGGACTTGTTTTTCTTCCTCACCAAACTCTGAAGACATAATTAAAGAAATCTGTGCTAGGGTTAAACGACGATGATTTGCAGACTACATGAAGCCATATATATAGGCATCAAGATTAGGTTAAGTTGGTCCCCTTCATGGGCTGGACTCCTTCCTTCCTTGGCCTTGTTTCCTTCTTTAGCTTGACATCGGCGCATTGGATTTCCTTCCTTGTTGAGTTCGAGCTTTGACCGGTCTCTTTGCGATAAGGATGAAAGTTTCCTTCCTTTATCCACTTCCTTGACGCTCAAGTCTCATCCATTGCCCACTGCTTCATCTGTCTGTCTTGATCATATCAACTTCAGTCTTGCCCTCAATGCGTATCATTCTGGGTACTCTGTTGCTTTGGCCATAAGATTATGGGGAGGTACTCTTTCTCCTGTAGCTTTGCTCAAGATATGTCTCTCCATTCCCAGCTACAGACTTCAGCCCTAAACGCATATTGCATCGTATCGTTGCTCAACGCCAGAAAAACAGTTTTCCACCAGATTATGCCCACAATCGCACCTGTTCTGCCCTGCACCCACTTCCTCCAACTTGTGTCCTCCCAGACACGAAAAGACTCGAAAAAGAAACAAAAGACACAACAAAAAGACACGAAAAACGAACACAAATTTGAGTTCATCAACCCTGCAGGTGGAATTAGTTCCAATATGATAATAAATTTAAGTGGTAGCACTCGAGATATCGTTTATAATTAAATGACCGATTAATTAATTAATTGGCCGTCAGAGAAATTAATTAATTAATGGATATTGAATATCTTAAACGCGGAGATTAATTAAGTTAAATGCTAGCCCCGACTCACCTAACGAATTTAGTGATAATTCAGTATTAATTTTCTAGTGGAATAAATTAATACTTGTGTCTCGATTTATATTCTTAGGTTGAATATGGAAATCGAGCATCGGTAAGCCAATACTTTATTCGAGCTAGTAGATCCCCGTTTGGCCCAATCAAGGCCTAGCTCTCTATGGGCCAACCGCCTATTCCTAATCCATTTAAGCATTTGGGCTTTGTTTGATGGACTTAATAAGTAGGCTTATTATTTAGGTATTTAATTACCTAGTATAAATAATAAGGAGTCCATTATTTTTCTACTCTTTTGTTACTTATGTGAAAAAAAAAAGAAACAGAAATCTGTGAGTGGGAGAGAGGGAGCGGCGGTCAGCCATATGAGGAGAGGACTCGAAGCCGTTGCCATCCAACGACGAGTCTTGCCGTAGGAAACAAACGATAGATCAACTTTGGAGTCGATTACTTCTCGTTTCGCAGCATGCTTAAGGAAAAGATTTTGTATGTACTTGTTAGACATTCAAAATGGATAGTGAGCGCACGAACCGGCCTTCAAAAGTCGGTTCCTATAATTGGTGTCAGAGCCACGTTCAGGAATTTTGACTCTTTCGGATTAACGAGTAAGTTGGTTCCTACAATTGATGTCAGAGCCACGTTCAAGAATTTCGACTCTTTCGGTTTAACGAGTAGTAAATCCATGTTTATTCTTTTTCGAATATATGTATATTCGTATTATTTGCAGCAGCCGCCGTCTATCGTGGGTTAAAATTACTTTAACTTGGTTTTGTCGGTTTGGCATGAATATGCTGTAATTTTAATGAGAAAATCTGTAAAATAGCATAGGAGTTTTTCGTGCATTCTATTTCTTGTGTTTGTATATTTTTTTCCCATGTATTTGTTGTACCTACTGTACGAGAACTATCACAGCCCCAAATCCCGAGGGACGGCAGAAGCCGGGGTGCGACTGAGGTTGGATTAAAGAAGCGGGGAAGAAGGGGGCTAACTGACTAAACATACATGAAAAGACATCATTAAACCATGAACAAGACTTTAATATAGATAAGAAAGAGTTAATCCCTAAGGATTACTCGACAAAAGTACAAAAGAAGCTAAGTTCATAATTACAGACTTAGACTACTGAGAATTGTTCAAAGTGTACATCCCAAAAGGTTCAGAGTTCTGCAGCGGAAGAGTTCTAACTAAAGCAACCTATCTTTCAACTCAACATCAACCGTCGCCGCTCACCGTCGCTTCAACCTGCACATTTAGAAAGCAATGCAGGGCTAAGTACAAACGTACTTAGTGGGCACGATGCCGAAAACATACTTATAAATATTGATAAAATTAGCGCATCGGGGTTTTGTTGAAAAGGCCCGTGCCTACTAAACATTTTCTGACTTTTTCTCATAAATCACTCGGCCGAGTATTTTCAGGTATGCTATGTTCAATCTTGACCTCTACTAATTCACCGTGGCTGGCTACCCCTCAACAGGATACCACATACACCACAGGTTACAAAGTGCACTAACTCTGGAAAGCACTTAGCAGCTAACTCAGAGCCGATCGTTAGTTAATCTAAAAATAGACTAACTCTAAAAGTCTGGAAAACCCGAAGGTTAACTCAGAAATCTGGAAAACACGAATGTTAACTCAGATAGGTACAAGAGAACTCACATAAAAACTTAAAACAGTTCATGCCATATTATCACTTTGAAAACACAGATATCAAAGCAATAAATAATACTTTCGAGTTGTGGAAAAACCCACATTTTATTTGATATAGATAAAAGCCCACCTTATAAATACAGAACTTAAAGCAAACGCTTCCAACTTCGGATCTTTCGTCCTTTCTTCACAGTTGGCTTCCTCCTTCATCGTAAAATAAATATACTTAAGAACGGGTCGTAACGATAATCGATTAAAAAGAATCGAAGAAGGTTTAAGTTGTTTTATTCTTTAGGCATTTGCACGCTTAATTAATTCGTTTTACTTAAACGGGAAACGAGACTCGTATTAATCTCGTTAGAACTTGGAAGATCTCATACTCGACTCTCGGGTCAGTAGAGATGGTAGTCGATATCCTAATACGACTTTAAAGATTAAGAGAAGCTAAGTTGGAAAGAATCAACTTAGGCGATTTACTTTAATTCTTTGAATGATTTAAGGAATTTCTCGTTTATTACTTCTTTAAAGAAAAGATAAGATATAAGGTCTCGACTGGTCTCCATCACTAGAGGTCTTGTACTTGACTTTAGGGTCAGTAGGTAGATGTTCGATAGATAAAAATGGCTTAAACGATTGAAAGAAGCTAAGTTGTGAACTAAACAACTTAGAAAACAAGAAACTGAAAAATCACTGTACAGTCCAGTAACTCTGAAGGCTGTCCAGAACAGAGGATTTGGGAACAGGGGGTGAGTCCTGTACCAATAGAAAGCTTAGGAAGTCTAGTTCGTGTTCCAATTTACGGATCACAAATCCGATAAACGAGCTGGAAGTTATAACAGTTTCCGGCGAAGGTCGCAAAACTGCCGTGGAAACCCTAATTGATTAATAAGTTCGACGTATAACGTCTTAGGTCCATTTTAAATTCTCGTATTCAACTTTTTTAGAAACTGAACTCTTAAAGTAGTCATCACGTACCTCCGTACGTGACAAACTCCTTCTCAACTTGTTCAAAAGTACGACGTTCTAACGTCGGATTTCAACTATCAAGTACTAAACCAACAAAGAAAATCCAAACGCGTTCTAGTTCTCGATTACAACTATAATCCATAGTACATTAACTCGGATGCTTATGATGTCAACTAGAGAAATATTCCAAATTTCATTATAAACAGTAATATCAACTTAAAATTCTCATCCGACTTCTTGATCTTCAGTTATAACTAGATATTCGTCTCTTACGCGATTTTTAAAAGTTGTCGGTTTTTGTTCAAATCTTACGACGTTAATCTACGTCTAATATAAATCATTTTCATGCATGCTAACATATCTTATCATCATTATAACTCAGTTTATAAGGTGATTTTAGTCTCTTACATTCCATTAAATATTTTTAGAAAATTTTCCAATTAACTTCTATTATCAACTAATATGATTTGCATCATAATTCCATTAACAATTCATCACTTATATCTAATATGTATAAACCCTTATTTACTTTATAATTTTCTGGTTTTAAACATATATTAAGGGGATGATTTTCTTCTCTAATTAATAACATTTATATACTAAACATACTCTTATATTACCAATTAAACAATTGAAATTCTATTATCACTTAACATACCAAAATCCCCAAATTCATACTTCAAACCCTAATTGAATTTCATTTCAACATAGGGCTTTCAATCCCTTTTCATTCTAAACACTAATTAAACCTCTACTAAGCATGAATTCATGATCAAAAGAAGAAAAACAAAAATTCTACAATTTTCCAAAAAAATTCTGCATTGACAAAAGTTTTAGGATTCTTGGTTTTGATCATTTTTAATCCATAATTATCATATCTAGCATATCTAATTACACTATTTCAAGATCAATTCATCTATCCTATAACTTCTAAATTTTCGAACAAGAAGAAGAAGAAAAGAAATGGAAACTAATTGGATAGGATTAAAGAGGATCATCATACCTTGAAAAATAAGGAAAGAAGTATGATGTTTGGATGGATGATTGAGGACTTGTGTTCTTTCTCCAAGCTTTGAAGGTTCTTCAATGGAGGATGGGAAGGATGAAGAAGATGAAGTTGAGGGAGAGAGAGAGAAGGCTGCCGAGAGAGAGATAGGGAGAGAGAGAAAAAAAATGGTTTTGTCTAATGTTGAAATGATGAAAAGTTTATCATGGTGTAAAGGTAAGGTTTAGGTGTCACTATTTTAACAAGGTTAAACATGCATGATTCCACCTAGGGGGATGAGGTGTGTCGGCTGCCATGCAGCAATTTTTGAGGGGTACGGGTTTTTCCGGCGCGATCCGACGTTACGGGAAAACGAACGACGAAAATGTTGTTCGGTACAAAAATCGTCGCGGTTCGATTTGACTTGAAAATTCTAATGTATAAACTTAATTAGAAAATAAATTTATAAAATTTATTTTGACAAAAACTCGGGACGACAAGTCCGAGTTTCGTCCGAAAAAACGTAAAAACAAACTTTCTCGACGTGTTCGTATTTGCGATTTTGTAAACGTAAAATTAAACGGTTTTCCGTTCTTAGCTTACAAACTAAAAACCTTTCGTATGCGCTAACCCTTAGCCTTAGAATTAAAAATTATAAACTTAGGCGTGCAAAGCCATTTATTTAATTAATTTTAAAGTTTTTAGAACGTAAGGAATTTACGGGGCATTACATCCTACCCCCCTTACGAAAAATTTCGTCCCGAAATTTGCTTATCCTCTATAACTGCTTGAAGTACTTCTTACTTGACATGACTTTCTCTTGCCTGTGATAATCTTATAATGCTATTACTCTTCGTCCCGACTTGCTTTTTAACTTTTGCTCTTTTCGATCTAAGATCGCTTTCGATCTTTCCTAATAAATTTAGTCGATTTCAAGAACGACGTCTTGCTGATAGAACTTCGTGTATAAAAACGAATCTATGTTACTTTCTCGAAATGAGATATACTTAAAATGAGTATTTCATAAACTTGGCGATAAAGCCATAACTATTCGTATTGGAACTATCTTTCCCAAGTTACTTACTAATTATATAGATCTTTGTCAAAGTCTGAACTTGACACGAAACTAACGTTTCTCATTAACGGAGAAAACTTAAGGAGCTTTTATTTTCCTTCTCGTTTATTAAGTTCGAATTATTGTATATACTTAGGACTTTTGTTTTCTTTAAAACTTGTTTTCTTCTGACTCGAATCTATCGAATGATCTCGGTCATTTCATTGATTGCATTTGGTCCTAATTTTTTATTTTTTTTTTTTACTTTCACTTGCCTTATAGCAATAAGGCAGCTATGTAAATTTTTTTCTTCTACAAGGTCTCGTAAGTCGTAATACCTATCGTAGCCTAATAGTTATTGTTTTAACAATTCGGTTGTTGGCTATGTGTTCTTCAATTCACTCTTCGGCTAATATTTATCGTTCTTAGCATATCAACGAGTATTTGAATCATTTCTCGGACTATCCATTCAACTGGCGGTGAAAAGCGGTACTACAGTTAGGTTCGCTATCTGACTTTTCTGCCTTGTAACCTACGACCATCTCGTCGTTATCGGAATTACTAAGTCCACTCTTAAATTTCTATCACGAACTCACTGCTTCAGAGTTGCTGTCTGGTTTATCAATTCTTATCCTTAGTCGAGGCTTATCCATTGACTCGTCCTTTCTCTTGATACTTATAACCTTTCTCGTAATTTGATATAGCTACTTGTGCCGCTATTCGCCCTGCGACCGATGCTGATGCATCATGCATTTTTCTATATCTATCTTCTCGAATCCTTGTATAAGCGTTTCTTTTCCGACGAAAAGATACCTAAACTTAGTTGGAGTCTTACGACTCAGCGTGTCTATTCTTATTCTTAACTTTACCTAGATAGTAATTATTTTCACAAACGTAATATTTTACTAGTTCGAGCTATCTCTTTTTGTCTTATGTTAATTCCTTTGCTTGAATACACGCTCCTAATTCTTATGATCTGTGAAGATCTCATCCCTTGAACCATATAGATGGTGTGTTCAAATTTTCAATGCATGCTTTACGGCTGCAAGTTCTAAGTCGTAGGTTGGATATTCAATTTCCTGGGATTAATGTGTCGTGGAGCGTAAGCTATCCCTTTCTCATTTTGCATTTATATCATACTATCTCATTCTTAGTAGCGTTAACATCTATCTCGTATTCCTTATCGTTTTTGGGAGGGCTAGATCTGGGGTAATGATCAACTTTTCCTAGAACGTCTGCATTCCTATTTCACAATTGTCTGTACATTTATTCTTTTCTTCTATGTAGTTGTGTTATAAGTCTTAGTAATTATAAAAAAAAATTTAATGGAAACTTCTATTATAACTGTCCAACTTGGGAAACTTCTTATTTCATTCAGACTGGTAGGCGATTTATCATTTGAGTACTGCCTCTACCTTGGCATGAATCTGTCTTAACATCTTCTGTCGACACTATATGTCCAAGAATTATTTCTTCTTCACTCGAACTTGCTCTTCTGAACTTGGCATCTAGTTTCTCGACTCTAAGTATTTCTAGTATTATTCGTATGTGTTCTTTGTGTTCATCCTCACTCTTAGGGTAACTGAAATTGTCGTTGATAAATACTAAAATGAATTCTTTTCTAAGTTTAGGTGGAAAAATTCTATTCATGTGGTTCATGAATACTACGGAGCACTAGCCAACTAACGGCATAACTAAGTATTTGTAGTAGTTTTTATCTGGTTTGAAAGAAAATTTTTGGGCATATCACCAGTTTATCCTTTAACAAAAAAAAAATGCTTAGACCTTAAGTCTATCCTCACAATTGTACTTGTTCCCTTTTTAAGTGTATCAGGGGTCTTCTATTCTCGTTAAAGGATACTTACTTTTAAAGGTTATCTTTATTTAATTTTTTGACAGCCTATATACATTCTTGCAGAATCATCTTTCTTTGATGATGAACATCTAAAATATTTTCCATGGTGAAAACGTTTTTCTAAAGAAATCGTCATCTAACAACTCTTGCAGTTGGATCTTAAGCTCCTCTAACTCCTTTGATACCATTCTACATAAAACCTTTAATTTGGGAGCTACTTGTAGTTCTAAGTTGATCGTGAAACCTACGCGTCAATCTGGTGATAAATCAGATAATATTTCATATAATTCTGTAGGTTCTCTATTTGGGATTTTTTTTTAAAAGAGATCTTTCTCTCGTTGTCGAGAATCATGGTAATTCTCAAACAACTAGTCTTTTCCTAAATTTATATATATAGTACATTTTATTACTTCCCAATCGATTGTTTAATGAAACTAAGGGGTTAACTCTCTGAGGTCATCAATACTCCCTAAAGCGTAATTGTTTCAATTCCACAATTAGAGCGTCCTAGTTCTACTTCTAAAGGTTATTAGGTACTAATTATACCCGAATGTAAGGTTCTAAAATAAAGCAAAAATTTATGGCAGGGTAATTTATAAGGTTCGTCCAATATCCGCCAGATTTCCCTTTCCTTCGTTAAGTCTCTCCTGCCTAATCATGTGTGCGTTCGCATTCTGTTGTGATTGCATCATTTGTGGTTGTGACTGGACTTGAATGGTATTTGATGGTTGAAGCTGGCCGTAATGATTTGGTTTTGCCGTCCGGAGCAGCGTCGGACAACTCCTCCTTATATGCCCCGTCTGCCCACAATTAAAACATTTATCCTTGTTTGCCAAACACGCACTCTTATGCTTCTTACCACATCTAGAACAAGTAGAAAATTCTCGTTTATGTTCTACTGCTTGCCACGACTCAGGACAATCCCTCTTAACATGCCCCTTACGTCCACAGTTGAAGCAAACACTAGTTTTTGCTAAACAGACACCAAGGTGTTCCTTATTACACTTAGGGTAATCTGGATTAGTGATTTTTCCTTGGTTAACGTTCCTTGGCTGCCCTTGCAGTTGTCCTAGTAGATGGTTTCTCTTGCCTTGACCGGATTGTTCATTTTTCTGCGGCTTACTCTTTTGTCCTACTTTCTTTCCATAGTTACTTCCTTTTCCTGGTTGGTGGAAACCCTGCCGAGCGCTATTCTGTTTCCCTTGACTGTTGTGGCACTGGTAACAATTACTACTACTTTCTTCCTATTTCCTTTTTCCCTTATGGTTAACCTTATTGTTGGGAAGATTTTAGGTTGAGGTCTGGTTTGGTGCCGATGTGGGCAATACTATCTTTTCTTTACTAGGCACTACTGCCTCTATTTCTCGGACTCGTTCTAGTAGTTCAGCATAACTCAATCCTCCCTGTCTAGCTACTGCTATTCCCAGATCATACTTAAGTTCTCCCTGAAGCTTCCTTGCTATTTCCTCCTCAGTCTCGACTTGGTCGGTTACATACTTTTCATAATATGCCTTCTTAAAACCATTCCAGGTGGTTAGAGCCGCTTGTTCTACAGGCATAAGTCTCTGTCTAGTTTTCCACCAATATTATGCTGGTCTGATTAGCTGATACCCAGCGCATGCTAGGCGCTCTTCATCACTAAGTCTAATTGGTTCAAAAATTCTCTCTATAGTATGTATCCATTGCTTGGCCTTACTCGGATTACTAGATCCATCGAAATATGGTGGTTTGCTTCCGAAGGATAAATCTTCAATGCTATGACGTTGAGGAGATAGGGGAAGTGAAAAGGTTTTTGGGTGTTTTTTTGTCTTTCCTCTCTTATACATTGTTCTTGACCTTTATCAGACTCTCTAGGACTATCAGGTCCTCTTCGATCGTTAACAGCTCTCAGCGACATTTTTAAGATTGTAAGATAAAATTTTTCTTATTAGCACTTGTTTTTAAGCCTTCATTTTCGCACTAACCTCATTCTTTTCCCACTTAATACTTTCACGTAAACGAGAATAACAAATTAACTTTGACTCTATTTCTCTGAACTTTTAACTTCCAAGGTTAAAATTAAACTCCCGTTACACGAGTTTTGTTTAATATTATGGTTTAGTTATACGATTCATATGAAACTTCTTGTGACTAAAACCCTCTAATGGGTCATGTATATTATATATATACATCAAAAGATTATGTTAGTTGTGCCTTTTAACAAGGAAACGAGTCTAAATTAAACTAACTGCCTATGTGTACAGAATGCACTAACATATTGCATTACCGTACTACTGAAAGTACTAGAACGGAAACGATTCATAAAATATTTGTATCCGTTGGAGTACTACAAAACTATCTAGTTACTGATCCAACTATGTACAACTAAAGGCTACTATGCTACTATGCGTCTCTGACGCCTAGCTTAACAAACTACGGTCGAGTCACTAATGCCCACCATGGCTTAACCCTCCTCGGGGTTCTTATCCGGATTCTCATCCGAATCCTCATCAGTGTCCTCTTCCGGATCCTCATCCGGGTCCTCATCGTCTGACTCTGAACCGAAAGCAAATTTAAGTGCCTCGTCAACTCTCAAAGTAGTGCCATCCGCAAGTGTAAGTGATGGTGGTGCAGGCACATCTGAAACTGTCATCTCTGAATCTGAAACCGGGTAGTCCCAGCAGGTCACTAATGCCCGCTTCTTCAGAGGCAACAAGTGGTCGGGAAGTGAACCGGACTCGTACTCCTCTCTGGAATGGACCCTGGACGGTCCTGCCTCAAACTCAGCCCGAACCCTGGCCAACTCCGCACAAATCTCATCAAGGGATCTGTAAGATGATGGAAACTGTAATAGGGCGGCCGTGTCTAAATACTCTGGTCCTGACTGAAATGGTCCTTGCACTCTCATAGAAGGCTCATGCTGAAAAGGAGCGGGTAACCCTAGGCCATCCGCTGTCTCTGTAGCCAATTCCCTTATGACCTCACTGGGTACCATCACTGAAGGGATCTCCAACTGTGCAATCACCTCTGGACCTATCTCATCGTGCTCTAACTCTGAATCTGCCGGAAAATGAGTATAGGGAGGATGCGCCTGAACTGGGTATGATGCTATATGTCTGCTCTCGAAGAAACGCCTGTGCACCTCTAAAGCGAATCCATTGTAATTACCTGTTGGCTCTATATCGTTGTCAAACATCCCAAGGTAGTACCATGCCGTGTCGTGTGCCCAACCACGCCATTCCTCTGGTAGACAGCTAACCAAGTCAAGTATAGCCTGACTCTCTGGAATAGTATGTTGGACTGGATAATAAACTGTCGAGAAGTAACTAATCCTTTGTCCTACGTCGTGTCTCGGGTTTGCCTCAAAATCTCTGTACCTATCCAATAACTGATCTGCCCAAGTACGATGTGGCGGGGATTGATTCTCTGAAGCCGTGTCACTACTGGAAGTCATTAAAGTTTTTAAGAAACACGGATCAGTAACGGTAAGATGATACCCTATCTTACGGAAAATCTTAAATTACAAGATGAATACTCCTCATTCAATTGTAATATTACCTCACTTAATCTAACAACTTATCTTAGACATTTAGCAATTTTACAGAAAATTGCTCTCGTACTCACAATATTTAGAAACAAAATTTCAAGGTTTTATTCTCATTTCTTATCTCATTCTTTTAATTTCTTACTTTAATTCCTTATTTTCTTTCATTAATCCGTATCTCTTTCTCAAGGAAAAATTTCTTATCGATTCTCTAAAACAAAGCACGTATACTTTGTTCATGTTACTTATGCAAAAGTAACATTCATTTACAAAAGACTTTGTCGTTTACTAATCGTAATACTCATACGTGTCGTATTCTTCGTTTAAGGACGAAGTATATATATATAAATTCCAATGGAGAAAAGGAATATTTCCTAAGAATAAGTTTTTAGAACAAGTTCTATTTGTCAATGCTAAAAACGAGCGGTCGTTAGAAAATTTAATCAAGCGTCGTGCTTGACTCCTAATAGTAAAACAATTCTCTTCGCAAGGTTCGAACGAGGTGAGTACTATAAAAGAAATGAAAAGAAAAGGAACGACGTCGTTATAAGATACTTATACGTAAGTAATATTCGTCTCTTTAAACCACTTATATCATACTAAAAAGGTTTTACTAGCAGGGCATAAGACCCATATTACTGAGTTTCTTATTATGTGGGTTGATCAGGTCCACATAACAGTCCCTCAATCACATGAAACTTCTGTCTCGCTCTATTGATTACTTCATACAGATTTTACTTTTCTAAATCGAGCAGCAATTTCTCGAATTGCACACACAACTACTTTTTAAAAGAAAACTTTGGAAACTCTCCAATTTAGCTCAGAATACTTAATCTTCTAGAGGAAAATACCATTTTAAGCTATTCGAATACTTGGACGGCTCCTAATAAGTAAAACAAAGCCATCTCCAAAGGACTTTGTTCATGCCCTTACAACTAAGGTAACATTCGGCTCTTCCGTTTATTTCAATTTATCCTTCTTGTTTCAACCTTTTCTCGGATAATTTGGAGTCCCATTTTTCTCACACGTCTATATGTTTCTTTCATTTCTTTCGTACATATTTACTTTATTTTAACATTATTTATTTCATTTCCCTCGAATGAAATTCTTATCGGGTTGTAAAACAAAGATCGACTTTGCCGAGTCTTTATTCATGTCACTAAGCGCACGTGACATTCATCAGAGGAAGTCCTTCTCGCGTTAGGGATCTCCTTTCGAAATCATTTGAAATAACGTTTCTTAAAAACGTCTAAGTTTTCGAAGAACCGGAAAGTTCTTAGGTTTCAAGTCTACGTTCTCATTGAACCGGGAAAATTCCTTAAAATCCTTCTAAATTCTTGTGCATCAAAAATATTTTCAAACAAAAGAAATTATTTCACAAATAATTTCACATAACATAGCACTAGTGCTATCACATAAGCACATAGGATAGTACTTGTACTATCACTCAATCTCATAAAATATAAAAATTTTACTTCCATAAAATTCTTAATTTCGGAACACAACTCATTCTCATTCTTAATCTCATTTGCATACTTGTTCATAGAATTTCTTGTTAAAAGAAATCATATTATTAAAATTCTTTCCTTTTCCTTGTTGAGTCGACGTAGCGGGCGGTTGAGTTGACTTCTATGTTCTCAATCTTAGCTTTATAATTTAACTCTTATCTTATACTTGAAAGATGACTCTAATCCAGAGTATACACAAATACCGTGTCTTATGACTCGAAAGAAGACTCGATATAGAGTGCAAATGAATACTCTATATTATTACTCGAAGGAAGACTTGTATATATATATATATATATATATATCACTCTTGTGATATTACTAGAAGGAATGACTCATACTAAGAAAGAATGACTCACACTAACTCATACTAGAAGATTGACTCAGAAGCAGAGCAGAAAACGAACACTACTCTGTTACCACTCTGTCACAGCCCCAAATCCCGAGGGACGGCAGAAGCCGGGGTGCGACTGAGGTTGGATTAAAGAAGCGGGGAAGAAGGGGGCTAACTGACTAAACATACATGAAAAGACATCATTAAACCATGAACAAGAGTTTAATATAGATAAGAAAGAGTTAATCCCTAAGGATTACTCGACAAAAGTACAAAAGAAGCTAAGTTCATAATTACAGACTTAGACTACTGAGAATTGTTCAAAGTGTACATCCCAAAAGGTTCAGAGTTCTGCAGCGGAAGAGTTCTAACTAAAGCAACCTATCTTTCAACTCAACATCAACCGTCGCCGCTCACCGTCGCTTCAACCTGCACATTTAGAAAGCAATGCAGGGCTAAGTACAAACGTACTTAGTGGGCACGATGCCGAAAACATACTTATAAATATTGATAAAATTAGCGCATCGGGGTTTTGTTGAAAAGGCCCGTGCCTACTAAACATTTTCTGACTTTTTCTCATAAATCACTCGGCCGAGTATTTTCAGGTATGCTATGTTCAATCTTGACCTCTACTAATTCACCGTGGCTGGCTACCCCTCAACAGGATACCACATACACCACAGGTTACAAAGTGCACTAACTCTGGAAAGCACTTAGCAGCTAACTCAGAGCCGATCGTTAGTTAATCTAAAAATAGACTAACTCTAAAAGTCTGGAAAACCCGAAGGTTAACTCAGAAATCTGGAAAACACGAATGTTAACTCAGATAGGTACAAGAGAACTCACATAAAAACTTAAAACAGTTCATGCCATATTATCACTTTGAAAACACAGATATCAAAGCAATAAATAATACTTTCGAGTTGTGGAAAAACCCACATTTTATTTGATATAGATAAAAGCCCACCTTATAAATACAGAACTTAAAGCAAACGCTTCCAACTTCGGATCTTTCGTCCTTTCTTCACAGTTGGCTTCCTCCTTCATCGTAAAATAAATATACTTAAGAACGGGTCGTAACGATAATCGATTAAAAAGAATCGAAGAAGGTTTAAGTTGTTTTATTCTTTAGGCATTTGCACGCTTAATTAATTCGTTTTACTTAAACGGGAAACGAGACTCGTATTAATCTCGTTAGAACTTGGAAGATCTCATACTCGACTCTCGGGTCAGTAGAGATGGTAGTCGATATCCTAATACGACTTTAAAGATTAAGAGAAGCTAAGTTGGAAAGAATCAACTTAGGCGATTTACTTTAATTCTTTGAATGATTTAAGGAATTTCTCGTTTATTACTTCTTTAAAGAAAAGATAAGATATAAGGTCTCGACTGGTCTCCATCACTAGAGGTCTTGTACTTGACTTTAGGGTCAGTAGGTAGATGTTCGATAGATAAAAATGGCTTAAACGATTGAAAGAAGCTAAGTTGTGAACTAAACAACTTAGAAAACAAGAAACTGAAAAATCACTGTACAGTCCAGTAACTCTGAAGGCTGTCCAGAACAGAGGATTTGGGAACAGGGGGTGAGTCCTGTACCAATAGAAAGCTTAGGAAGTCTAGTTCGTGTTCCAATTTACGGATCACAAATCCGATAAACGAGCTGGAAGTTATAACAGTTTCCGGCGAAGGTCGCAAAACTGCCGTGGAAACCCTAATTGATTAATAAGTTCGACGTATAACGTCTTAGGTCCATTTTAAATTCTCGTATTCAACTTTTTTAGAAACTGAACTCTTAAAGTAGTCATCACGTACCTCCGTACGTGACAAACTCCTTCTCAACTTGTTCAAAAGTACGACGTTCTAACGTCGGATTTCAACTATCAAGTACTAAACCAACAAAGAAAATCCAAACGCGTTCTAGTTCTCGATTACAACTATAATCCATAGTACATTAACTCGGATGCTTATGATGTCAACTAGAGAAATATTCCAAATTTCATTATAAACAGTAATATCAACTTAAAATTCTCATCCGACTTCTTGATCTTCAGTTATAACTAGATATTCGTCTCTTACGCGATTTTTAAAAGTTGTCGGTTTTTGTTCAAATCTTACGACGTTAATCTACGTCTAATATAAATCATTTTCATGCATGCTAACATATCTTATCATCATTATAACTCAGTTTATAAGGTGATTTTAGTCTCTTACATTCCATTAAATATTTTTAGAAAATTTTCCAATTAACTTCTATTATCAACTAATATGATTTGCATCATAATTCCATTAACAATTCATCACTTATATCTAATATGTATAAACCCTTATTTACTTTATAATTTTCTGGTTTTAAACATATATTAAGGGGATGATTTTCTTCTCTAATTAATAACATTTATATACTAAACATACTCTTATATTACCAATTAAACAATTGAAATTCTATTATCACTTAACATACCAAAATCCCCAAATTCATACTTCAAACCCTAATTGAATTTCATTTCAACATAGGGCTTTCAATCCCTTTTCATTCTAAACACTAATTAAACCTCTACTAAGCATGAATTCATGATCAAAAGAAGAAAAACAAAAATTCTACAATTTTCCAAAAAAATTCTGCATTGACAAAAGTTTTAGGATTCTTGGTTTTGATCATTTTTAATCCATAATTATCATATCTAGCATATCTAATTACACTATTTCAAGATCAATTCATCTATCCTATAACTTCTAAATTTTCGAACAAGAAGAAGAAGAAAAGAAATGGAAACTAATTGGATAGGATTAAAGAGGATCATCATACCTTGAAAAATAAGGAAAGAAGTATGATGTTTGGATGGATGATTGAGGACTTGTGTTCTTTCTCCAAGCTTTGAAGGTTCTTCAATGGAGGATGGGAAGGATGAAGAAGATGAAGTTGAGGGAGAGAGAGAGAAGGCTGCCGAGAGAGAGATAGGGAGAGAGAGAAAAAAAATGGTTTTGTCTAATGTTGAAATGATGAAAAGTTTATCATGGTGTAAAGGTAAGGTTTAGGTGTCACTATTTTAACAAGGTTAAACATGCATGATTCCACCTAGGGGGATGAGGTGTGTCGGCTGCCATGCAGCAATTTTTGAGGGGTACGGGTTTTTCTGGCGCGATCCGACGTTACAGGAAAACGAACGACGAAAACGTTGTTCGGTACAAAAATCGTCGCGGTTCGATTTGACTTGAAAATTCTAATGTATGAACTTAATTAGAAAATAAATTTATAAAATTTATTTTGACAAAAACTCGGGACGACAAGTCCGAGTTTCGTCCGGAAAAACGTAAAAACAAACTTTCTCGACGTGTTCGTATTTGCGATTTTGTAAACGTAAAATTAAACGGTTTTCCGTTCTTAGCTTACAAACTAAAAACCTTTCGTATGCGCTAACCCTTAGCCTTAGAATTAAAAATTATAAACTTAGGCGTGCAAAGCCATTTATTTAATTAACTTTAAAGTTTTTAGAACGTAAGGAATTTACGGGGCATTACAAGAACACAAGGGAATGGAAGAAAACAAAGGTGATGAAGATGGAAAATATGGTGACGATGGAACAGACGGCGGCGGTGGTCTGAGGTATGCGACAGCGTGGCTATGTCCGTCTGGTTTTCTGCCGTGACGAAAGAGGGGTGCGTCGGAATCCGATTTCGTGAGGTTTCGGACCTCTGGATCTATGGTGGCGACGAACTTCTCGGCACGGTGGCACCGGTGGCTGAATGCAAATCACGGCGGCACATGGAACCAGCCCGGATCTACTACGCCGGCACGGGAGAGGACAACAGCAGAAGCTGCTCGTCGGAGATGTTGGTCGCGATTCCGTCGGCTGGAGTAGCGGAAGGTTAGAGCGGAGCCGAGCGGTCGCTCGTCGGCGCTGTGCAACATTTGCTGCTTGGGCGTGCGGCGGCGCAGGTTGTTCGTCAACCTGCAGCGTTTCCTTGCCAGATCTGTACTGCAACACCTCCGGCGATGGGATTTCGGTGGAGATTTGCCATAGAGAAGGTCGCACGAGGCGGACAGGTTCTAAGATATCCACGATAGACGACAAACAAATATTTATATATTTATTTATTTTTGTCGAGAAAAGCATGCTAGTATGTCTTGGTATTATAATCACCGTTAAGGTGTTCGATCTAAAGCATGTAATTATTTGTGATAAATGTAAAAATATGTGTGTTTAGAAAAGCATGGTTGGATTTTATTACTGTCACAACCCAATTTCTAATTTATGAAACGACTAGAAACCATTGGACATTGAGGGTGAAACAAGGGAAAATAAACAAGGAAACATACTCGTATACAAGGGAATTTTTATTGAAAGCAATAGCAAATAATCAATTTGCTTTCAATTACCCATTTCAAAAGCTTAATGAAATAAGTTTGTTAATTAAGAGTCACAGGGAATCAAAATGAAGTGTTGAGCATGAAACTCATTAATTAAAGGGAAAATTGCACCAAAAATCCTGACCTTTTTCCAATTTCCAGGTTTAAACCAAACCTTTTAAAATTCACAAATTAATGTATGACCTTTCAATTTGATGCAATTACCTCCCGTGCTCGATTTTCCCCCAATTTGCTGCTGACATGGAAGCCAGAATTTTCTATGTCGCAAAACTCTCCGACTCGACAAACGACGTCGTAGTAGGCAAATATAAAACGAGAAAAAAATGCACCAAAAACCCTGACATTTTTCCAATTTTCGGTTTTAAACCAAACCTTTTTAAAATCGACAAACGACCTTCCAATTTGATGCAATTACCTTCCATCTTCTGTCTCCGGCAAAAATCGATTGCCTACGTGGTAAATTATTTATTTACGTGGTATTAATTTCCTTCTGTATTAAATAATTATGCATATTTGATAGGGTTAATTGCCTATAAAGGCACAACCTTTACACAAATTTGCAATTTTAGCATGACCTTTTTCCATTGACAATTCAAGGCATGATCTTTCAACTCATTGCAATTCAGAGCATATTTTCAAATTCCAGTGATCGGAAAGATGATATGTAATTTTTTAGTGATGTGGCATTTAACTATTTTTAATGTGGCATTTGACTCATTGCTGATGTGCATTTATATTTATTTTTACTAAATAGTTTTGTTTCTTCTTATATTATACCCTTTTCTCAATAATCCAAATTAAAACTCAATTTAAATGCCACCTAAAAAATAAGTAAACGCCACGTCACTAAAAAATTACACGTCATTTTTCTGATCACCGGAACTTGAAAATATGCCTTAAATTGCAATGAATTGAAAGGTCATGTCTTGAATTGCTAATGAGAAAAGGTCATGCTGAAATTGCAAATTTGTAAAAAGGTTATGCCTTTATAGGCAATTAACCATATCTGATATTAATTTGTGAATGGGCACAAAACGACGTCGTTTTACTCTTGTCCTAAACGACGTCATTCCTTTAATCATATATGAGGTGAAAAAGCAGACCCAAAACGACACAACACTCTGTTGAAGAAGATTGTGCCAATGAAGAACCCATGGAGATGAGGAAGCCGATGGAGAAGAATTATGGAGATGAAGTCTGTTGAAGAAAATTCCGGCTTCCATGTAAGCAGCAAATTGGGGGAAAATCGGGCACGGGAGGTAATTGCATCCAATTGGAAGGTTGTACATTAATTTACGAATTTTAAAAGGTTTGGTTTAAAACCGGAAATTGAAAAAAAGGTAGGGATTTTTGGTGCAATTTTCCTGCAATTTTTCCCGTGTAAAACATAAGCAAATTAATACCACTATAAGCAAATTACTACCACGTAAGGAAATAATTTACCACGTAGGCAATCGATTTTTACCGGAGGCAGACCGTGGGAGGTAATTGCATCAAATTGGAAGGTCGTACATTAATTTGCGAATTTTAAAAGGTTTGGTTTAAAACCAAAAATTGAAAAAAGGTTAGGGTTTTTGGTGCATTTTTCCCTTAACTAAATATCAGAGTTGAAAGAAATTAAAACACGATTAAGTATCGGTGTTGCAATGGAGAATTACATTAGGTTCGGAAGTTATATGTATGAAGACATATAACTCAAGCTTAAACATAACTTGACTCGTAACAACGAACGCCACCAAACACTCTGCACCATCATCATCCGAGCTAACCTCCACGTTTTAGAAACAACATGCAGGGCTGAGTACTTTGTGCTCAGTGATCACATGCCAAAATAATTTAAAAGCTTGCTCTTTAGAGCTATAAATTGAACTTACCTTTCTTGCCGCATCATAAGTGTAGAGTTATAAAACAGTTACTTGTGCATGCAAGAAAAATATTTCACTTTTGAAAATGCTTGTGCAAGCTACAATATATCTCAAGTATGTACTAGATCTACAATCCATTATTAGTGTCGAGAAGTAGGTCTCCTTCTCAGACGCCGTGAACGGCTTACCGAATGGAAGGCACACGATCACTAACATGTGTACACAGAAATCCCGTCTTACACAGGACCGAATTCGTTCTCCTCAAGTAGATGGTAACATACATCAAAGCTCAATAATTGATAAGTTAATTAATTTAAAAACTCACATAATATGATAATAGTAATCACATTCATCGATTTGTTTTGGTTGAAAGCCTACCTGTCATCCGGAGGCTCGCTCAAAATAACTCTTTCCTTCTTGTTCCTTACTTCTGAACTCCACTCGGTTCTTACTAATGAAATTCACTCGTTCCTTCAAGAATAAATTCTTATAAAGACGAGTTCTACTTTCTCAAATGAAAAATAGAATCTAAACTCGATTACTCGGATTTCTATTTGACTCGGAATTTCTAACTTTTCTCGGCTTGACTAATGGGACTTTCTCAACTCTTAACTCTACTCAAGTACTATACCAACAAACTTTCCTCAGACTCGAACACTCATACTCAATAAACTTGGTATATCAGACAAATTAAACCTTAATCAAATAGTCAAAATTGAGAAATCACTATTTATTCCATAAACTCGGAATTTCTCGATTTCATACATCAAACGATATCAGAAAATTACGAGATTAAATCCCGATCTCTTTAAATACAATTCATTCACATTCAAATCGTTACATCACAAATTAGGTATTCACCGATAAGTAAACGACTGACTTCAATAAATACCCGGAAATAGAAAAAAATTCAAAACTTCTCAATTTATTTCACAAAAATTTCAGCAAACTAGAAATAATCGTATGAGTTCAAATATTAACTCAAAACATCATTTAGAACTTAAACACTTTCTCATGCTGACTCGACACTACTCGAATTTTCAACTTAAAAATGAAAGTTCTCGGTTTTGAATGGAAATAATTTCATTTCTCTTATAAAAATCCAACTAATCCAAATTTGGAATCGGATTTGAAATGAGACCTCATGCGAAAATTCTCGGAATAAAGTAAAGCACTATTTTCTTGGAAAACGTTCACATACTCCAAACATTCTCAAACTTTCACTATTAGCTTAAAATAAATCTAATTGAACAATTACTTAATCAATTTCAACTGTCGACTTATAAATCGAAAACCCCCAATTTATTATTTCTCGTAAGTTTCGACTTTTATCACTTTTCATGCATAGGGGTTCATTTGTACTCGATTGAAATTCTAACATGCTCGATTTAATTATCTAAAGTTAATTAACTTATAATCTCACGTAACTTTATTTCAATTTTAGAACATTGACTCCTAGTGCACAAAATCTTTAATTTAGCATATAACTTTTTTCATATGATATCCGAATTCAGAAATTCAAAACACTAACATACTTGTTTTAACTTCAATTTCATCTTAGAACCATCAATTCCATCATATATTATAAAAATCTCTTCGATTTTCCTCTTAAATTTTCTGCATAACTTGAAAATTTGTATACTTGATCTTTTTCATCATTTTCAAGTTCTATCATACTTAGAATAAATTTAATTTCATAGATTTAACATCAATTGATCCAAACAAGGTCAAAATTAAAAATTCACAGTTCAAAATCTTACTAAGTTTCAAAATTTTTGAATCTTGGGCATAACTCGTCCGAATTCAAAAATTCGAGGCTATAATATACTTAGAAAAATTGCAATTGATTGATTTTCTAATCAATTTTGACAAATAACATCAAGTATAAAAATCCTTATTTTAAGGCATAAACCTTCGAAATTTTTGGGGCTTTTTTGCATAGGAATCCGAATTCAACGATTCAACATTCAATAATGCTTCAAATAATTCCATTTTCAATAATCTATCATCGATGCATCAAACCAAGCTCGAGAATTTCAAAAATCATAATTATTAAGCATATAAGGTTCAATTTTTTCCAAAAATTAAACAAATAAATTCATCTTTTCGTTTTTTTCTCAAATCTTAATTCTTTCATCAATTTAACAAATAATACTCAAGATCATCAAAATCAAATAACTCATTTTTATAGATGTAGTGATTATTTCTTCATTTTGATCATTCAAGCATGCTTAAATATCATCAAATAACTCATACAAAGCATCAATTTCATCACTCAAATCAAAACACACAAAATCCTACTTTTAGGCATAAACTATGGTTTCTTCATGATCTCATACATACATGACTTATTTTCTTCAATCAATCACTCTAACATACTTAGAATAATTTCTAGAACACATAGAAATAATCAAAATCAAGATAGAAATCAAAACATAAAAACCCCTAATTTCCTTAACAATTTCGACACTCTCATAGTTTTATGGTTCTTGGATTTTTTTCTTGTTTTCTTGCATTGTAAACATGCAAGATCATGAGTTCATACACAAAGATATAAGAATCAAACATCTTCTTCATATACTCATAATTTTAGAACTCTATGGAAGAAATTACGTAGAGTTCTCTAGGTTTGTCACAACCCGAATTCAAGTATGTAGGAACGACTAGAATCTATTGGACAGTGAAGATGAAACCAAAAAACAATACTCAACTCGACAAGGGATCATGCTCGGGAATTGTAACGTCCCTCTATTTCATAAGCTTTCATTTATATGACTTATTATTATTGTATCTATAATGAAATGTTTCGAAGAATTATTTGATTTCGATATGAGGTAGTTCGTAGTTGCACCTTAATTAAAATGAATGAAATGTCTGAAAGAGAAGTGGAGGATTCAGGGAAAAAGGATTGCGAAATGGGTTAATATTTTGAGTCTATACAACATATATTTTAATTCTTTGTACAGGTTTTATTTAGTAAGGGTTTCAAGAGAAAGTTTTTATATTTAAAGATATATATTTTGTTAGTATGCATTTCGGGAGTAGCTTTATTGTTAGTGCAATACCCTGAACTTTTCTAAGTTCCTAAGTACGAATTAATTAAATTAATATGCTTAAATGATGAGTTTTAGTGCTAAAATTTTTTTCGCAAAAATAAGTTTTTCCGTGAAATGACAAAAATGCCCTTATGTGCTCTAATGTGATTTTTCTGGTTTTGATAATTCGAATCAAGTATGTAATGAATTGACTGAGATTACATATACGAGTTTGAGCTTGAGTATGAATTTTCTGAGAACTTTTATTTTAAGATGAATAGTAGTGTAGACCGAGAAATCACTCTACATCGACCGACTCCGAATTTAGTCAAATTAGTCTCCTTTGAATCTAAAATTTATTTTAAGACCTTTGAGATAAGTCGGAGAATTTTTCAAAATCGTTTGAAAAAGTTTTAAAAATAAATTGCTCAATGACTCGTTTAGTCGAGCAAATTTTATTAACTTATTCGTTAGAAGGAATCTTGGCATGAAAATTAGATCATTGTATTCCTTAAATTATTTTGGGAGATATAAGACGAATTAGAGAGAATTTTGACATCGAGAAAAAGTCGAGAAGAGTTATTAGACGTTTGAGGGAACAAAATAAAATAAAGAGGATATTTTCTACCGAAAACTTTATTTTCCGGGTATACTTAGCAGTCAAAAATCTGCATTCCTATCCACAATAGTATCTCTAATCCTATGATACTCTCACCATGGCAAGTGTATGCCACTCTCCCTCTCATTCATACACACATGTGTACTGCCTCCCTTTCTCAAATCTCTCTCGGATTCTCTCCTCTCTCTCCAATCTCTCAAGATATCACGCATGTTGAATGCCTCACCTCAATCTAACAACTTGCATCCATCCTTATCAATTTATCTCTCCATCTCTCTCTCATTCTACCGAAGAAGCAACAAGCAACTCTCTCTCTCTCGGTCTTACCTCTGTCGAGAAGCAGAAATTTGCAGCAGCTCCATCTCATCTTCTTCTTCATGTCGTCATCATCTCCACTGTGAGGAACATCTCCTCCATCTCCTCCTTTACTCCTTCATCATCTCATCCTTGCCGTGAAGAAGAAAGAGAGCAATAGCTCGTCTTCTTCAACACCGAGCAGCAGCAAACAACTCCATCTCTCTCCACTTCGACTGCTTACTGCCGAAGCAGTTTGTATCAGCAGCTTTGCAGCTTCTTTCCATCTTCATCACCTCCATGTCTTCATCTTCACGTGGTCATCACTGTGAGGAGCAACTCTCCATCATCTCCTCCCTTTTGCCGTGAAGAAAACCAGCTGCAACAACCCTTATTCTTCATCGAAGAGCAGCAACCCTTCGATAGTTTTTCCATCTCCTTCGATACCTCTTCTTGATGAGTTCATGCAACTAGCTTGAGAATTCTTTGATGTAGAACATCTCCTTCATATCTAAGATCATTTAAGAAGTAAGTTTCCATCTATTTCATTTCATTTTCAAGCTTGAAACAAGCTTAAAACCTTAATCATATCCATCGATTTCTTGATGGCAAGAATAAGGGGTTGATCCTTATTTTTGAAAACAATGATCTTGATGTCTTGCATATCTTTTCATTCAAGCAAAGGAGATACAAATCCATCATCTTTCATTCTCCATGTAATACCCCGGATGTTTATTCCGTCGATAAAATAAAAAGTTAATTAATAATTAAGGCTTTGCACTCCTAAGTTAAGGATTTTCGATTCTAATATTTACGGTGAAATCCGTTTCTAAAAATTATTTCCAGAAATCGGTTGAACGACTACTGTATTAGGGTTTTCGCGTCTGATAGACTTTTCGCCCGAAAACTCAGAATTAAAAACCGTCAGAATTTACATTCACTTTTTCTTCGATACGAATTCACCGGAGAAAGTTAGTTTTTATGATTTTTTCGGGCGAATTTTAGACTGTCTAATCCTGACTTTTTCTCGAATTTTGAAAAACGAATTAGGTTTTACGAGTATGTGATTTATTTCTAATCTAACGGACAAATTAGATTTTGTCAAATTCGTAACTATCTAAGAAAGTATTTCTCGACTTTTATAACGTCGTTTAAAACACGGAAACGAGATATTTCAGTCAAAAATTTCGCGCCAAATGACCCTTAACGACTCACCATCCTTTTAGTTAGATCTTTACACCTTTATGGAATAGTGAAGTGGTGAGTCGTCTCTCTCTTCTCCCTCCTCTCTTTACCGCCCCCATACCTCATCTCTCTCCCATTCTCTTTCAAATTTTTCCTCAATTAAAACTCATTCTCCAAGCTCTTCTCAAGAACACAAGTCCTCCGTCTACCGATTAATTCCATTTCCGACTTCATATTCGGCAAGGTAAGAACATCGTCTACGTTATGAACCGAACACAAATCCTTTCCCAGCATTTTCATTTTTTTTGAAACATAGGAAGTGAAGAAGTATGTTGATTCTTGTTCGATTCATGTTCTAGTATGTTTAGAATTAAGTTCTACGGATCGAATCATGAAGAAAATCATCCCCCTTTATTTTATGTTAATACCGAAATTTTATGGAATTTTAGGGGTTTGATCGTAGTTCGATTTCTTTGATGTTTAATTGATTTGACGAAGAAGATGATATGATATGCATGTTTTGTTTATGGAAATGAGATGTAGGATGATTATGGATGAATATATATTTATTTGAGATTTTTCTAAAAATAAAACGAAAAATGTAAGAGACGGAAACAAGTCGTTAAGTTGAAGCTTGATAATATTTTTAGAATATGGTTTACATATTAGTGGTGCTCGTTCGATGATGATCGTTGTTGTAAAATTTGAACGAAAACGGAGAACGTAGGATTTTCGTTAAGAGACGAACAATCGATGATAAGTCGAGAATAGATAATGATTTAGGATTGTGATTCGAAGCTTTGATAATCTTGTTAGTTAATGATCACAACCGTAAAGTTTGAACGAATTCTAAGAAGGTTCGATTTTGAATAAGAGACGAAGAAACGAGTTTAAAAGCCGGTAGAAAAATTGAATAAAGAAATCCTTTTTAATAATAATGATTGTTATTAGTTGATGAATGAGTTTGTAGTTGACGACTTTTTCATCCGAGATACGAGATGTTATGAGATATAGTTAAGAAACGAGAAGTGGAGGAACGAAAATCAAATTGTTTTGGTATAGTAAATGGTTAGTTAGAAATGACGAGGAAATGCTCGTCGTTTGTTTAATCAAAAGATGTGAATGTGAACCCGACTAAGGGATACTGCATGTTGACTGTATTAAGATGAAAATTTCGTGAAAATAAAAGTGGAATAGTATTGATCGAACCTAGGGAATCGTGCGTCGAGTTTTGTCGAGCATTAGGGTTTCGCGCGACTGTTTTGCGATGTTTCACGGAAACTATCATAACTTCTAGCTCGCTTAACGAAATCGAGATCCGTAAATTGGAGAGTAAACTAGAAACCCATGGCTTTCTTTTGGTATAATCCCCTGTTTCGAAGTACTATGTTCTGTATGAACTAACTGACCTGTGCAGCAATTTCCAAAGCTTAGTGTCCTAAGTTGAATCCTTTTCAACTTCGTTCCTTGTGAACTTTTAAGTCGTTATAAGTTATCGACATCCATTATCTACTGACCTAACTGTCGAGTATTGAGCCGAGTCAGTTGTAGACGAGAATTGATTGAAGTCTCGTTTATTAGTTAATCAAAAGAAAGTAGTAAAGTGCAAACGCCTAAAAGACTAAAATCTATTTCGATTTCCTGTTTCTTTTATTGCTACGTTCAAGTTGCTTAAGTTTGTTTATTTAGAATAAAAGGAGGAAGTCAGCACCGAGGATAGGACGGAAGACCAGAGACGGAAGCTCGAATAGTAGTTCTGTAATCAGTCAGGTGGGCTTTTCTATATACGAACTAAAATGAGCGATGCTCGAAAATCTTTGTTTACAAGCTTTGATAATTTTGTTTTCAACGTGATAATAAGAGCATGAAATGATTTGTTTTCATGTGAGTTCTCTTGTACCCTTCTGAGTTAGCCGACCTGCTATCCAGATTTATTAGTTAGCCGACTTGCTAACTAAAACGATCGGACTTTGAGTTAGCCGACTTGCTATCCAAAGTTAGTGTACACAGTAGCCGTTGTGTGTGGAACCCTGTTGAGGGGTGGCTAGCCACGGTGATAATTATTGGGCAAGATTGAACGTAACATCTGTCAGAAAAGTGCTTGATCAAGCCATGTTGTGAAAATAAGAAAGAAAATGTTTAGTAGACACGGGCCTTTAATGAAAAACTCTGGTGTGCTACAGAAATAAGATGCCTGATTATTTATACTTATTATATATTTTCGGCAATGTGCTCACTAAGTGCTTTTGTACTTAGCCCTGCATATGTTTTATAAAATGTGCAGGTTGAGCGACGGGAGCGGCAGTGGTTGAGGTTGAGTTAAGAAGTCATAATTAGAATAAGAACTTGTATTCAGCTTTACGTTATTGCGCTGCCAAACTCTTTTTGAAGTTAATGTATCTTTCTGTTGGGTCTAAACCCCGTACAACGAATTAAGTTCCTTTTGAACAACTTGCCGAGTGATCTTTCGAGATCAACTCTTCCTTTTATATAATGAAGTCTTGTTCATAGTAATTCATTCTGTTATTAATGTCTGTTTATTCATTCATTCTTATTCATCCCTCTTCTTCCCCGCTTCTTTAATCCAACCCCTAGTCGCACCCCGGCTTCTGCCGTCCCTCGGGATTTGGGGCTGTGACACTCCAAGCCATGCAAAACATCAAGCCAAGAAGAGCTTAAGTTATATATTTTTTAAGTATGATTCATTCATTTCTTAAGATGTATATATGTATATGTAAGTGAGAAAATAAGGAAAGAATGCATGATTTACTTTATGCATAGGAAAACCTTAGGGATGTGATGATGAGATGATGATCTAAATGACGATATAAGCATGATTTAGGAGTTAAAATGAGAAAAAAAATAATATGCTAAGAACCCTAAAAAAATAAGTTCTTGATGAGTTTTGATTATTATTTGATGATATTATGATGATATATGCTTATTATGATTTTTCATGTGATTTATATGCATATATGTGTTGATGATAATTTTTGGTGAATTTATTGAATTTAATCGATGAAAAATAAAGAAAATATGAATAAATGATGATTTTTAAATTTATGAGTTTTATGATGTTTATGAGCATGATGGTATATGAAAATATGATCTAGATGTGTTTTTAAGATGAAATATGAATTTTATAATTTTTGAGGAAAAAATCGAATTATGTCTTATTTTGAGAAAATGAATTTTCGATGATTTTGATGAAATATGATGATATTGATGATGATGATGATGATGATGATGATGATGTTAGAATATATTAGATGAATTTTTGAATGAGTTTCTAAGCATGAAAATTGAGAAAAATGATAATATAATTTTTAGTATTTTTATTGAATTTTTCGAAGAAAATGGAGAAAAATAGATATAAAAATAAAAATGAGTATTTTGAGTTTAATATGAGTTTTTCAAAATATGTTCTTCATGTCATGAGAGAAACTTGAAGATTTGAAGATGTTATAAATTAATTAAAAAAATAATTATTCTTAATTATTTTATTTAAAAAATGAGTATATATATAAAATGAGGAATTTCATTAGATAAAAATAAAATTGAGAAATAAATGAGATGTTAAGTCTATTTTGAATGAATTGAGTAGAAAATAAAGTCTTATGAATTTTCTATGGATTTTGAGATATATATATACACACATACATATAATAAAAAGGAAATAATGAGAAAAAAGGAGTAAATTAAAGTATGAGTGTAAAGAAAAATATTTCTTTGATTGATGATGATGTTGGAATGATGATAAGTGAAGATGTGATGTGAATTTGATGTTAGTGTTAAAAGAAAAATAAAATATTAATAATAATATTAATATTTGAGGATAAAAAGAAAAATAAAATAAAAGAAAATGAAATTATCTATGAGATAATATGAGTTAGAAGTCATATTTGTGAGTTAAGAGTTTAGATATTTGTATTTGAGTTCGTTTGTTTCAAACAAGAAGAAAAAGGGTATTATTAAAGAAATAAGAATAAAAATAATAGAATAATTGATTTAATGGAATATTTCCATTAAAAATGAATATATTTGAGTGATGTGAATTCTAAGTGATGTTTATGTGCTTAAGTGTGCTTTGAATGTTTGATTGATGTGACGAGGTATTAATCGAGTAAAGGAAAATAATAGAAATTTGAGAAACGAGCAAATGAATATATTATGTGAGAAAAATAATATTTTTAAGTTTAAAAATATTTTGATGATGATTTATTGATGATATATGATATGTTAAGTGATTTGATGATGTTATTTGAGTAAAAATAAGCAAGTTTGCTTTTTGAATCACTTAAAAAGGATTAAGACGTAGAAGTTATCGAGCAACGAAGATTTGAAATGAAAAACTGAGTTTTGATTAAATAAAACGAAAATTGAGTTTTAAATAAAAGAAAAGATTAAATAATGATTATTTAATGATATGTATAAAGATGAGATCGTATACGAGTGTGAGTATGTATTTTGAGGGAAATAATGATGTATTTTAGAGTCAAGAAATACGAAGTAGAAATTTGAATAATAGATTAAAAAATGATTATTATTTGAGTTTAACGAAATGATTTTCATTAAAGTTGAAGTCATAAGTTTATAAAAGTTAAAAGTCGATATTAGAATGTGATTAAATGATTGAGTATGATTAACCTTTCTAGCAGATTAATCACTGAGTTAATCATTTATAAGTGTTTGAATATTGCCATTGATGTTTGAGTATTGATGTGAATACATGTTTATAATGTGAATGTTTGATCTCCGATGTGAGTGTTCGATTATTGAAATAAGTGCTCAATTGTGTATGATTGATATATGATGAAAATAGTTGAGATTTGACGTTATAATTTGTCGAGATCATATAAATTGAATTTATGAGAAGTTTAAGACGATGTGATTAGTAACTTATCGATTCACGTAAAGATTGAAATAATATATTAGAAACGGAAATCTGAGTTTGAGAAGTAATTAGAAACCGAGTTAAGACGATGATTCGAGAACGAGAAATCGAGAAAGTTATTGATGTAGAGAAGTTTAGATAAGTTAAGAAAAACTCGAGTTAAGTAGAAGTCCATCAGTCGAGCCCTAAGTCTATTATACGTTTTTCGAGTTGATAAGCTCGATTTTAATCGATATTGTTATTGAAGGGCCGAGCGGGACTGCGAAGTAGTTGGGAAAGTGTAAAGTAAGTAACCTCGACTTCAAAATGCCCGAAGCAAGGTGGGCTTTTATAAAACTAAAACTCTGATGAATGCTATTACTTATTGAGTAATATTATGTGAGTTTTTAAAATTAATTGACTTGCCATTTATCTGAGTTTGGTATGCTTTATCATCTAGATGAGTATTATATCCTGTGGAAAACAGGAACCCACGTGTGGTTAATTGATTGATGAGGTGACTGTGAGCTTTACTTCAGTTTAGCCGGTCACAATGTTCCAGAAGGAGGCCTACTTCTCAACACAGAGTTGATGTGGTAGATGATTCATGCCTGTTTATAAATATGTTTTGACTGCGCAGTCGGTGGACTTGAAAATGATAAAATGATTTATGCATGCACAAGTAAAATGTTTTTAAATGTTTTAACACTTGTGATGCAGTGGCAAGACAAGTTCAGTTATATAGCTCTAAGAGTGTAATACCCCGAATTTTTATAAGCCTTTAAGTGCGTTCTAAATTTCATAATATGCCTTCAGTAATAAGATTTTTCTCAAGAAAAGGAATTTGCTTGAAATTACCAAATTGCCCTTATGTGCTTTGACGTGAATTTTCTCGTTTCGATAATTCAATTTGAGTCTGTGATGCATAGATTGAGTTTATTTATATGAGTTTGAGCATGAGTATGACTTTTGGAGAATTTTGAGAATTTTTACTTTTCAGTGAATAGTAACGAGAACCGATAAAACACTATTCACCGACGAACTTAGAACTTGACCTAATTAGTGTCTCTTGAATCTAGAATTAATTCTAAGACCCCTGAGATATGTTATAAGCTTATCCGAGATCACCTGAGAGAATTCTAGGAGTTTAGTTCTTAATGGATTAATTAGCCGATTGTTTTTTAGGTTTTTCTTCGTTACTTGGAATTTTGACCTAAAAATTTGATATTCGGAGTCCTTGATTTATTTCATGAGATATGAGATAGAGTTGAGGTGTTTTCGATGTCGGAAACGATACGAGGAGAGTTTAGAGCCGTTTTCAGTGAAAATGAAATAATATGGACATATTCTACCGGAAAACTTTTTCATCCGGATAAAATTATATCTGTAAAATGGGAATATCTCTCTCATCTCTCTCCCTCTCTCAACCGACCTCCCCCTCTCTCTCTCCCTAATCTCTCCCTAGACTACCTATTTTCAACTCCTATATGGAATAATCATAATGATATTCCTTTCTTAACTTCTTTCATTTGCTAAATTCATTTCATTTTCATCATTCATCTCACATCACTCTCTCTCTCTCTCTCTCTCGTGCCTTATCAAAGAAGAAAGAAAGAAAATTTCTCTCCATCTCTCTCCCCTCTTTGCCGAGAGGTATACACACACACACAAAAATTGTGAAACCTCCATTGAAGCTTCAATCTTCAAGCTCTCAAGCTCCAAGTTTCAAGAGATTATCATCATCCTCTCTAGTTCTTCCAACTTAAATTTAAGAGTTAACAATTCTTCATATTTTGAGTTCAAATCCAAGCAAAAACATCTCTCTATTTCCTTAAATTTTCGGCACCCTAGCCCTAAAATGAGATGTTGATTCTTGTTTTATTTTTTTTGAGGATTCAAGATGAAATCCACTATGGAAATTCAAGCTAGAGTTTGAGCTCCCAAATCTTCTGTAATACCCCAGAAATTTCGTACTGACTTAAAATTTTAAAGTTAATAATAAAAATGGCTTTGCACGCATAAGTTGATGTTAAAGGATGTTATGGATTAATTGGAATTAATCTAAAATGTTATAATGGAAATTATAAGAGACAAAGGTTTGATTATTAGTTGAGTTTGAGTAATGATATGAGGTGATGATATTGATAATAATGAATCTCAATAGATAAAGATTGATAATGTAGAATTTGAGCGAAATCCGACAACGTTTGAAATTGGTAAGAAACGAGAAATCGAGCGTAAGAAATGATAGGAAAGTCGAGTAAGAAATGTAATGAGATATTAATGATCTTTAATGACGAGGGAACAAAATTGTAGTTGACGTCGTGTAGATCTGAGCTATGAAATGTCTAGTTTTAGTTATAATCGAGAAGTAGAACGAGAAATGATAACTTGTTTGGTATAGTAATTGTTTTAGTTGAAACGACGAGGTTTTGATCGTCGTGGTTATAAACGGGAAATGGAAAGGAGTTCTTCATGTAAGAGGGTACGTGTTGACTGCCTTGACGTAATAATTTAGTGAGAATGTAGGTTCGATAACTTAGAACGAACCTAGGAAGTCATACGTCGATTCTATCGAACAGTTAGGGTTAACCTCGGCAGTTTTGCGACCCTCGCCGGAAACTGTAATATCTCTTAGATCGTTTATCGGATTTGAGATCCGTAAATTGGAGCGTAAACTAGACTTCCATGGCTTTCTAACGGTACAGGGAAATTTCCCTGTTTCCAGATACTCTGTTCTGGGATGTCCCCAGCACTACTGCATTGCGCAGTCAATTTTCAGAATCTATTTTCCTAAGTTGTTTTCTTCTCAACTTAGTTTCTTTCGATCTTTTAAGTCGTAATGAGTTAACGACTATCTATTCTACTGACCTAAGAGTCAAGTACAGAGTTTGAGTGTTAAAACGAGATATGATCGTATCTCGTTTCCGATTAAAAGAAATTAGTTAAGCGTGCAAATGCCTAAGGGTTGAAACGTAAAAGACTAAATCGAACTTGTTTTCGATTTTTTCTTTTGTCGTCTCAACGACTCATCGAGGTTATGTTTCATGTACGATGAAGGACGAAGTCAGTACAAGGAAAGGACGGAAGACTAAAGAGGAGAAACTTGTTATTTAGTTCTGTAAAGCTAAGGTGGGCTTTTATCTGTAACAAATAAAATGTGGGTTTTTCCACAACTCGAAAGTGAGCTTTATGAGCTTTGATAACTGTGTTTTCAAAGTGATATCAAGCATAAATGAAATGTTTTATGTTTATGTGAGTTCTCTTGTACCACTTCTGAGTTAGCCGTCGTGCTTTCCAGAACTATATGTTAACCATTAGGTGTTAACTACTTAACGATCGACTCTGAGTTAGTCATTAGGTGCTTTCTAGAGTTAGTGCACTGTAGTCTGTGGTGCATGTGGTATCCTGTTGAGGGGTAACCAGCCACGGTAATAATGACTGGTCAAGATTTTGAGCGTAACATCTATGGAAAAATGCTCGCGCGAGCTACTTAGTGAATGAGATAAAAATGTTTAATAGGCACGGGCTCTTTTAAATGAAAACCCCGATGCGCTATAAAATGAGATGCCTGATTTTCAATACTTATGATTATGTTTTCGGCAACGTTCCCACTAAGTACTATGGTACTTAACCCTGCATATGTTTTCTAAATGTGCAGGTTGAAGCGACGAGAGCGGAAGAGGGTTGAGTTAAGATTTGAAGTCGTCTTTAGGAGAAGACTTGTATTTATGTATGTTCCTTCGCAAGTCGATACCGAAGAGAAGATTTCAAAGAAGTTCCAAGGGGGACTTAGACACGAGTTGGGAATTGCCTTAGCTAGTCATGGAGGACTAAGCTATACTGATATTTTAGGAAGAGCTTTAGAAATGGAGGCCGTTGTGCCTGATGAGAAGAAAACCGTAACAACCACACCAGCTGCAACACATAACTAGAATAGAGGCTATTATAACAACAATAATAGCAATTTCTAGGGAAAACGAAAATGGGATGTAGGTAATCGCAGTGGTAACAACCAGAACTACAAGAATCAGGGGAATCAGAAGAATAATAATTAGCAAGGCTATCAACAGCCTGGTCAGAACAGCAACAAGAGACCTTGGCAAGGAAACAACCAGTCGGGGTTGTACCTTCAAGGAAATAGGCAGAATGGATCAGGGAGAGGTAACGGTCAACAGAATCAGCCGCAGGGGCAGCAGAGGAACACCAACCAGGGAGGAAATAACCCAGGGAGGGTTAACGTGCCTGTTTGCCCTAAATGTAACAAGGCGTATTTTGGTGTTTGTCAAATTGGCACCACCAACTGTTTTAACTGCGGGCAAAAAGGGCATATGAAGAAGGACTGCCCTAAACCACTTCAGGCGGTACCTTTGAGGGCTATACAAGCACAGACACAGCCACATCAACCGATGAATCAGCAGTAGTTCCAGCAGTACGCACAGCAGCAGCAGAATGCGAGAGGATGCGCTATCAAACAAGGTGGCCAACATAAGGGAAAAGGCAATCTCGCAGGTATGGGAAAACTTCACAACATCCCTATTAAGATACTGTTTGATACCGGCGCATCGCATTCTTTTATTGCTGGCTCATGTGCCGATAACTTAGACATCAGACCTGTAAGAGCTGCACACCCTTTGAGAGTAGCTACACCTTCAGGAGAGATCACTACTTCTACTCATGTTTGCTCTAACCTAGATTTAGAAATCGGAACTCTTAAGGTTAAAGCGAACAACTTAAATGTTATGATAATGTGGGACGTAGATATAATCTTAGGAATGGATTGGTTGTCCGAGAATTACGCTACGATTCTCTGCAACGAGAGAAAAATCTCTTTTCAACCGCCGGGTAGAGAACCAACCGAATTCCACGGAATTTCAATGGGTAGAGGAGTACCAATAATATCAGCGTTGCAAGCTACAAAATTAATGAAGAAGAAGGGTACTACAGCTTGTCTTGTGTACCTAGTCGGAGAACCAGGAGCAAAGAGGACCATTCAGGATGTGAAGGTCGTAAACAAGTATGAGAATGTTTTCCCAGAGGTTTTGCCAGGATTACCACCAGATCGTCACGTGGACTTCACGATCGACTAAGAGCCAGGAGCAGCACCCAAATCTAAAGCCCCATATAGGATGGCACCGAAAGAGCTAGAGGAACTTAAAATCCAGTTACAGGAATTATTAGACCTTGGTTTCATCAGACCAAGCGTCTCACCTTGGGGAGCGCCAGTGTTGTTTGTCAGAAAGAAGGATGGGTCAATGAGAATGTGTATAGATTACCGAGAGCTGAACAAGATCACCCTCAAGAACAAATATCATTTGCCAAGGATAGAGGATCTTTTCGATCAGCTCAAAGGTGCAGGAGTCTTCTCCAAGATAGTTTTGAGGTCAGGGTATCATCAGTTGAAAATCAAACCCGAGGACATACCTAAAACTGCTTTTAGAACCCGTTATGGCCATTACGAATTCCTAGTAATGCCATTTGGATTAACCAACGCCCCCGCTATATTCATGGATCTTATGAATAGAGTTTTCCACCCATACTTGGACAAATTCGTCTTAGTATTCATCGACGACATTCTCATTTACTCCAAAAATGAGAAAGAGCACGAAGAATATCTACGGATAGTGTTGGAAACACTTAGAGCCGAGAAACTCTACGCCAAATTCAGTAAATGCGAATTTTGGCTGAAGGAAGTAATGTTCCTAGGTCATATAGTTTCGGCAGAAGGAATCAAGGTGGATCCTGCCAAGGTAGAGGCAGTGCACAACTGGAAGTCACCAACGAGTCAGAATAAGATCCGAAGTTTCTTGGGTTTAGCCGGTTATTACAGAAGGTTTATTGAGGGATTCTCTACGATCGCCAGGCCGATGACGCAGCTACTCAGGAAGGAAACCAAATTTAAATGGACGGACGAGTACGAGAAGAGTTTCCAAACGCTTAAGGAAAAGCTAACCACAGCGCCAGTATTAGCTCTTCCAGACGCAAACAAAGAGTATGTGGTTTACACTGACGCCTCGAAAAATGGATTAGGTTTTGTCTTAATGCAAGATGGACGAGTGATAGCTTATGCTTCACGACAACTTCGACCTCACGAAGTTGAGTATCCAACCCATGATTTAGAACTCGCAGCCGTAGTGCATGCGTTAAAGATCTGGAGACACCATCTTTATGGTGTAAGGGTTGAGATTTTCACAGATCACAGGAGCCTGAAGTACTTCTTCGAGCAGAAAGAACTGAATATGAGACAAAGGAGATAGCTCGAACTAGTTAAGGATTACGACTGCGGAATCAACTACCATCCCGGAAAGGCTAATGTGGTAGCAGACGCACTGAGTCGCAAGGCTCCAACGAAATTAGGATGCCTCTTTGTAGAGGAAGAAACCTTAGTATGAGAGTTTGAAAAGATGGATATAGAGGTACTCGACACACCAGCAACGATAACAAGTCAGATAGCCGCACTAGAAGCTACACCAGATTTACGAGAAAGGATCGTCAATGCCCAGAGGAAGGACAAGTCGATGGAGAAGCTTCGACTAAAGATAAGAACGGAGAAACCAGATGGATATTCCGAAGCACCAGACAATGCAATCCTTTATGAAGGCAGAATTTGTATCCTTGACGACGATAATGAACTGAAGAATGACATTATGAGTGAGGCTCACGATACGCCGTATACAGCACACCTAGGGAGTACAAAGATGTATCAGGATTTGAGGAGGAACTTGTGGTGGAATGGACTAAAATGAGACGTTGCCTCGTTTGTAGAAAGATGTTTGGCATGTCAGCAGGTTAAAGCTTTACATAGACGACTGTATAGATTGATGCAGCCATTAGATATACCAGAGTGGAAATGGGAAGGCATAGCTATGGACTTTGTCACAGGCTTGCCTAAGTCAAGAAGAGGAAACACAACCATTTGGGTGATTATTGACAGACTCACGAAATCAGCTCACTTCTTACCGATTAAGACTACATATGGATCGGAAAGATTAGCTCAGTTGTATGTTAGAGAGATTGTACGTCTGCATGGAGTACCGAAAATCATAATATTAGATAGAGACGCCAAATTCACCTCGAGATTTTGGGTCACTATGCAGAAAGAGTTGGGAACTGAGCTTAACTTCAGTACAGCGTTTCACCCACAGACAGATGGACAGTCAGAGAGGACGATTCAGATACTAGTTGATATGTTAAGGACAGTGGTATTGGATCGAGGCGCGAATTGGGAAGAAATTTTACACTTGGTCGAATTCGCTTACAACAACAGCTATCATGCCACGATAGGAATGGCGTCGTATAAGGCTTTGTATGGAAGGAGAAGTAGATCACCACTTTATTGGGACGAAGTAGGTAAAAGAAAGAACCTAGGACCTGATGCGATTAATGAAACGATTGAGATAGTTCGGCAGATACGAGATAGAATGAAAGAAGCTGACTGCCTTGACGTGATAATTGGATTAATTGGAATTACTCTAAAATGAAATAATGGAAATTATAAGAGACAAAGGTTCGATTATTAGTTGAGTTTGAGTAATGATATGAGGTGATGATATTGATAATAATGAATCTCGATAGATAAAGATTGATAATATAGAATTTGAGCGAAATCCGACAACGTTTGAAATTGGTAAGAAACGAGAAATCGAGCGTAAGAAATGATAGGAAAGTCGAGTAAGAAATGTAATGAGATATTAATGATCTTTAATGATGAGGGAACAAAATTGTAGTTGACGTCGTGTAGATCTGAGCTATGAAATGTCTAGTTTTAGTTATAATCGAGAAGTAGAACGAGAAATGATAACTTGTTTGGTATAGTAATTGTTTTAGTTGAAACGATGAGGTTTTGATCGTCGTGGTTATAAACAGGAAATGGAAAGGAGTTCTCCACGTAAGAGGATAGGTACTGACTGCCTTGACGTGATAATTTATTGAGAATGTAGGTTCGATAACTTAGAACGAACCTAGGAAGTCATACGTCGATTCTATCGAACAATTAGGGTTAACCTCGGCAGTTTTGCGACCCTTGCCGGAAACTGTAATATCTCTTAGCTCATTTATCGGATTTGAGATCCGTAAATTGGAGTGTAAACTAGACTTCCATGGCTTTCTAACGGTATAGGGCAATTCCCCTGTTTCTAGATACTCTGTTCTGGGCAGTCCCCAGCACTACTGCATTGCGCAGTCAATTTTCAGAATCTATTTTCCTAAGTTGTTTTCTTCTCAACTTAGTTTCTTTCGATCTTTTAAGTCGTAATGAGTTAACGACTATCTATTCTACTAACCTAAGAGTCAAGTACAGAGTTTGAGTGTTAAAACGAGATATGATCGTATCTCGTTTCCGATTAAAAGAAATCAGTTAAGCGTGCAAATGCCTAAGGGTTGAAACGTAAAAGACTAAATCGAACTTGTTTTCGATTTCCATTTTCTTTTGTCGTCTCAACGACTCATCGAGGTTATGTTTCATCTACGATGAAGGACGAAGTCAGTACATGGAAAGGACGGAAGACTAAAGAGGAGAAGCTTGTTATTTAGTTCTGTAAAGCTAAGGTTGGCTTTTATCTATAACAAATAAAATGTGGGTTTTTCCACAACTCGAAAGTGAGCTTTATGAGCTTTGATAACTGTGTTTTCAAAGTGATATCAAGCATAAATGAAATGTTTTATGTTTATGTGAGTTCTCTTGTACCACTTCTGAGTTAGCCGTCGTGCTTTCCAGAACTGTATGTTAACCATTAGGTGTTAACTACTTAACGATCGGCTCTGAGTTAGTCATTAGGTGCTTTCCAGAGTTAGTGCACTGTAGCCTGTGGTGTATGTAGTATCCTGTTGAGGGGTAACCAGCCACGGTGATAATGACTGGTCAAGATTTTGAGCGTAACGTCTATGGAAAAATGATCACGCGAGCTACTTATTGAATGAGAGAAAAATATTTAATAGGCTCGGGCTCTTTTAAATGAAAACCCCGATGCGCTATAAAATGAGATGCCTGATTTTCAATACTTATGATTATGTTTTCGGCAACGTGCCCACTAAGTACTATCGTACTTAGCCCTGCATATGTTTTCTAAATGTGCAGGTTGAAGCGACGAGAGCGGAGGAGGGTTGAGTTAGGATTTGAAGTCGTCTTTAGGAGAAGACTTGTATTTATGTCTCACTTTTTCCGCTGCCAAACTCTAGACGTTTGAAACACTTTTGATGTTATGTAATTATATCACTGTAGTCTAAGTTCTGTTAATAACTTAGATTTCTTTTTGAATACTTTGTTGAGTGATCTTTCGAGATCAACTCTCTTTTCTTATATATATTATAATCAAGGTCTTGTTCATAGAAATTATGTAGTCATGTATGTATGTTTATTCAGTCAGTCCCCTTCTTCCCCGCTTCTTTAATCCAACCCCAGTCGCTCCCCGGCTTCTGCCGTCCCTCGGGATTTGGGGCTGTGACATCTTCCATTTTGGTCCAAGAAGAATCAAGAGGAGAGCTTGGATTTAATTTCTTAAAGTAGGTTAATTCATTTGATTATTTATATATATGTAATCTCTAATCCCTAAAAGAAAGAAAAATGCATGTTTTAATTTTATGCTTAGGCAAACTAGGAATTCGAGGTGAGAATCGAGTGAGAAAATCGTTAGTGAAATCGAGCCTAGGAATTTATCTAAGGATTAAAGGAGAAAAGAAAAAAATTAAAACCCCTAAAAATTTGTTAAAACCGAAAATTAGGGCAAGAGGAAGAAAAATTCGATTTATATGATTTCTATGAATATTTGATGATTTATGATTTATATGTGTGTATGAGCATGATTTATATGATTATTATGCATAAGAAATTTGAGAAAACAATTGCTCTATTTTTCATGTTAATACCGAAAATTTTGAGTATATGGAGGAAGAATTTGATTTGATTATTTGTTTGATGATTTGTTGATGTTATGAGCATGAGATAAAAAGTGAGTTATAGATGATTTAATTCATTATGTTGTTATGGAGGAGAAATTGATATATATGCATGTTTATGGAAGAAAAATAGTTTTGATGATTTTTAGTGTTTTTGATGATTTTGATGTTATGAGGATTTGAGTATGTTTGTGTAAAATTTTGAGTGCTAGATGTTCGATAAGTATTTTTGAGATGAAAAAATTGAAATTTCAAGCATAAAAACATGAAAAAAATCGAAAATTAGAACTTGAATGTCTAGTGTGTGTTCTAGGTGTTCTTGGTGAAAATATGAGTTTTTGAATGAATGTTCTTGGTGTTCTAGGTGTTCTTGGTGTAAATTTTTGAAGATTTAAAGAACATAAAAATTAATTATGAAATAAAATTAAATTAATTATTTAATTAATAAAATAATTTGAAAATGGAGAAAATAAGTTAAATAGAAATTAAAGAGAAAAATTATTAAATTGATAATGAGTTATTAAATTGAGAAAAATAAAGAAAAGTAGTTCTTTATTAAATAATTAGAGTTAGAAGAAGAAAATTTAGTAAAATAAATAATGGAGAATTAAAAGAGATAATAGTTGAAAAATAAACGACGAGTTAGAGTTAAAGGAATGGAGTTGGAAATCGAGTATAAAATTTGAGATGAGTAGTTGAGGTTAAGTCGTTCGATTGAACGAGAAACAACGAGAAATAATAATTAAGTTAGATTTAAATAATTTAAAAAGAATTTCTCATTAAAATAAGAAATAATAGAGAATGAGAATAATAAATTGAGTTAAGTTTTAAATAGAAAATGAATTTCGATTTAATAAGAGTTTAATGGAGAATAATAAAAGAGAAATATTAAATGATAACTTGAGTTTTTAAATTCTTATTACTTGAATTCTTATTATTTCGATTTTATAAGATTGAAGTTAGCATTTTCTAAAACTAGAGTCGAGCAATATTAAGTGAGTGTTAATTTAGTTGAAATATGAATCATGTCGAGATTGTATGTTTGATTGAACTTCTATGTTAAGTTATTATGCTTAAATGAACTTATGTGATTGAATAAATGATTATGCCTTGAAATCAATCGTTCAAATTGTTGAGAATGCTATATATATATATATATATATATATATATATATATATATATATATGCAGCGTAATTGATTTGAATAACGTTAGTCGAATCGAGTATTCAAATAAAAACAAATTTGAGTGATGTAGTCGAGAAAAGTAATATCTTCTTAACTAGTGATAAGTGCTAAGTAGAAGTAATTTAGAAGCAAGAATACGAGACGAGTAATTAGTAACCGAGTAGAATTGACGAGTCGAGAATGAGAAAGTCGAGAAAGGATATTGATTTAGAAAAGATAAGAATAGAGAGTCGAGTCAAGTAGAAGTCCTTCAGTCGAAGCCAAAATCTACTTTACGTCTTTCGCGTCGAGTCTTATTCTTTTATCGATGTCAAATGGTAAAGGACCGAGCAGGACTGACAAGTAGCAAGGACAGTCAAAAGTAAGCCACCTAGCTAGTCTTCGGAAGTCAGGTGGGCTTTTCAAAAACCAAAATCTCTGATGAATGCTATTATGATTATTGAGTATTATTATATGAGTTTTGAAGTTCGATTGACTTGCCGTTTTTACATGAGTTTTGGTATGCTTTATCATTTGCTTAAGATATGAATGCCCTGTGAAAGACATGAACCCACGTGTGGTATTTGAATAGTTCGAGGTGACTGTGAGCTTTACCTCGGTTTAGCCGGTCACAGTGTTTGAGAAGGAGGCCTACTTCTCGGCACAAAGTTAATGTGGTAGATGATACATGCCTTTGTTGAGTATATAATATGTTTTGATTGCGCAGTCTATTCAGCAAAGAAAATATTTTTGCATTCACAAGTAAACGTTTTTAACTGCATAAATACTTGTGATGCTTCGGCAAGGCAAGTTCAATTGTATAGCTCTAAGAGCAAGTTTTCAAATATTTCTAAACGTACAGGTTAGCGGGATGTGGATGGCGTGGGCAGCTTGGTGGTGTGGTGTGTTTGTTTTGGTCAAGTAGAAAGTGGACTGGCAATTACATGTCCTCATACATGTAGTTGTTGGGATCGAGTCGAGATTTCCGCTGCAATGCTATGATAATGATGCCTGTTGATATTTTTTTGAATCAATACTTTGATATTCTGTTGATTATGAGCGATGTGCTCGATACTTTTTATGATTTTTGTTGATTCTCGTTTCTTGTGAACTTGACATCCTTATTCCGTTGGAATTTGATATGTAAATTATCCATGCTCGCTTGATGTTTTTTTAATTGTTATCGCTTTCAGTCAATATTCCCTTGTTTCCTCGAGCATGAATCCCTTAATTGAGTTGATTTGATGGATGGTTAGTAGTGTTAGTGTCTTTAGTCGCATCTCGGGAGTCGGGGTGTGACAAAGAGCAAGCTTTTAAAACTGTTTTTGGCATTGTGTTCACTGTGTATGAAGTACTCAGCCCAGCATGTATTTCTAAACGTGCAGGTTAGCTTTGGATGAGGATGGTGCGGATGGTCTTAGTGGTATGTTGTCTATTTTGAGTCAAGTCGATGATTATATGTCTTCATACATGTAGTTGTCGAGAGCAGTGATGTCTTCCGCTGAAATATCTATATATTTTTTATATACTCTGTTGTGTTGATGATAGGATGAGTAGTTTGCTCGAAACAACGCCCTAAACTTTATTTGCTTTATATTCTGAATGACGTAAAGTTTGAATACTTAACACTATTTTTGGAAAACCGTTGTAAATTAACTATACCGATTCTTGTTGAGTTCGGTTGAAAGCATGTTCATTTTCGTTATCGCTTTTATACCTTATTTCCTTAATTGATTCATTGTCGAGTCGAGTTTTCGGTTGATGGTTTCTCATTCTTAATTCATCCAGAATAGTATTTGATCACTATTCGAGTTGAGTTGAGACGTAAGTGGTATTTTTATTTGATGGTTTCACCTTCACACTCCATGGAGTCTGGTCGTTCCTAAACGCCGGATTTCGGGCTGTGACAGTTAGGTACTTGGATCTCAATAAATTAATAATTTATGTCTTAATTATTTATTAGAGGTTATGAAAGTATGTCTTCTTTGAAGATAAAGAAAGTGGTTCTAAGATTTTGTCCAAATTCAGTATCCTTGCATTTTTCCTTATTAAATTAAAGTATTTATATGATTATGTGATTAGGTGTTTCACCTATTATTGGTCTTATTTTGCGTATGTTGTTAGGTTTTATTTTTGTGACATTTCGTTTGGTTTGAATTGGATTAAGTTAAAGAATTACACTAATGTTTCGTCCAAGTGTTTTGAGTTTAAATGTAGGTTGTAAGCTAGAATTGCTAGTTTAAAGATCATAGTGGACTCAATTCAATCTTGTAACGAAGAGGTATGGAGGAGAGTAGAGCTGAAGTAAAGGGCAGAGCTCCCTGCATGGCCAAAGCTCCCTGCTCGTTTATTCATTGCGCATCCAGCAAGTGGAGGCAGAGCTCCCTGGTCATACCAGAGCTCCCTGCCCTGTCTATTAGTTATTAGTGAAGGAATTAAAGGCAGAGCTCCCCGCCCTGAAATACTTGGCAGAATTAAATTCGCCACCTGTTACGAAAAAGGGATTTTACCTTTCACTTTTTGTTTTTTTCCCCTTTCTCCTAGGTTTGATTTTCTCTCTTGACGAATAAGAAGACGACTTATTTTTGTTTTTTTCTTTAAAATTAGTTTGCCTCTACTTCTTCAATTCTTGTAATTTCATTTTGGATTCAAGAACATCAACCACCACGGATTCAACTGCAATTTCAGACCTACTTTTAATTCAAGTTTGTGAGTTCCTTTGTCTTTCTTTTTGCTTATTAAATTTGATTATGATTTATTTCCCCGTGTTCATTAGATTAAATTTAATTTCTTACCTAGGTTTAATTTTTCCCTTCAATTTGCGTTTAGGTTGAATTTGTTCTAGATTTTATTTCAATTCTCCTCTAGGATTAATTTATGCTTAGTTATTTCTTCCGCCTAGTTATAAACAAACACCCAAATTGATTTAGTACTTTATTTTTCTTTTCTTTTCTTTTCTCAATACAATAATTTCCCTACTAAGTTTTCCTTGAGAGACGATATTCGGGTTAGCTTATTTAATCTATTACGACTACGTTTAATTGCGTGCAACTTAGATTGATTAGGTTGAACAAATCTGGTGCCGTTGCTAGGGAAAGCTTTAGGCTATTATTTGTGTTGCATTACTTTATTTTTCTTTTTATTTTGGTTGATTATTTTTATCCCTCTGGTTCATGTAATCCATTTGCTAGTGTTGTGTATGCGAGGTCGCAGATGTCAGAAACCAATATTAGCACCATATATTGACAACATTAGTCGGAAGAGAACAGTTCTGGAAACAACAAGGGAGGTAACCGAACCACGTCCTAGTGAAGTCGAAGAAGAAACTTTGTTGGGAAATATGTTTTGTGATCAGCAAGAAGAAGAAGTGATAATTATCAAAATGGCACAGAAGATGGGAGATTTTGCTTGAAAAACTTTTGGAACTACTGCCTCAGTCATTATTTTATCGGAAGGAGCTAGAAATTATGAAGTGAAGCACAACAACTTGAATCTACTGCCTACCTACTTTGGAATGGCAAATGAGGATGCACTGCAGTTCATCAAAGAGATTTGCACTGTTGTTCAATCCTTTCCTCTACAAGGATTGAGTGAAGATCAATTGAAGTTGAAGTGTATTCCTTACACATTAAAGGATAAGGAAAAGTCGTGGTATCTCTCTCTTCAATCCAACTCATTAGCTACTTGGAAGGATGTTTGTGAGAAATTCATGTTGAAGTACTACCCCAACCACAAAACACAAGAAGTGCGAACTCAGATTATAAACTTTACGCAAACTGGAGATGAGCCTTTTCATGAAGCATGGGAAATGTTTAGAGAGCCACTTCAACAGTGCCCTCATCATCAGATGGCTTCGGAAATGCTCTGTCAATTCTTCTACGATAGGCTGTAGCAAAACACGCAATTTATGGTGGATAGCACTGCTGGAGGGAATATAGCAGTAAAGACATCTGAAGAATTACAAGTGCTTTTCGGGACACTTGCCGCTAGCTCATGGCAGAAGTCTACCCAAATAAGACATGTGCAAGCAAGTACAGTCGCTGAGAGTCCTGATATGAAGAAGCAACTGGCTATTATGATGAGGGAGTTACAAGAATTGAAGATGAGTAAATCTACTACTTCTCTTACTCGACAAGAACCGGCTGGGCATGAGGCCAGGCAAGAACCATGTGGTATTTGTGGGGAGTTGGGGCATAACCCCGAATAATGTCTAGGAATAGGAGAGTTCACATATGAGGGAGGTGTCGAAGTGTATGCTGCACATGGGTGCCCTCCACGACCACAATTTGATCAGGGCCAAGGATTCAATAAGAATCAACGACAACAGAACTCGGGATAGTAGAATCAATCGAATGTTGGGTGGAAGAATCAGAATCACGAAAATGGATTTGGAGGAAACTTTTAGAACAGACGTCATCCACAGTTTAATTAGTATCCTCCAAAACAGTTTAATCAGTACCCTACCCAGCAGTAGTGGTACCCACAGCAGTAGCAGAACTTCAATTCTCAGTGGCATAATCCAACACAACAACATCAGTTCCAACAGGGGCCATTGCAATTTCAACGCCCATCACCGTCGCCTGCTCAAAGGAAACAGTTTGAAGACAACTTCAATGCATTTATGCAAGAGAGCAGACAGACGAGAGAAGCTCAAGACGCCACCATCAAACGTCTTAAGACAGCTGTGGAATGAGTTTCTGGAGCTGTAAATTAGATGTAGCAGCAGCAACAGACTGGGAAAATTCCGAGCCAAGGTCAACAACCCCATCAAGCTTAAGCTGTAACCGTACTGCGAAGTGGAAAGACGATTGATAATAAGGTGGAAAACACACCATTAGTGGAAACACAGCTTAAAATTGTGAAGGAGAAGGAACAACCAGAGACCCGACTGCATAAGGCTCAGAAGCCTTACCGTCCACCAGTGCCCTTTCCTAGCAGATTGAGGAATGAGAAACAAGATCAGGAATTCTCTGAATTTTATAAGATGCTTTCTAAGGTAAATGTGAATTCACCATTGTTAGAGGTGATTAGGAATGTTCCAGCTTATGTTAAGTTTTTCAAGGAGTTGGCATCGAAGAAGAGGAGATTCGAGGAGAATAACAGATTTTGGTGTCCGAGAGTGCCAACTCAATTTTGCAGCAGTCTCTACCTCCAAAACAACTGGTCCCTGGGAGTTTTGTGATCAAGATTGCCATGGAAAATTGAAAGAAGCATTAGGGATGTTGGATTTAGGAGCCAATATTAATCTAATGTGCTCAATTTTTAAGCAGTTGGAATTGGTAGAGTTGAAGTCGACTAGGATATGTCTGCAGGTAACCGATCGATCTATTCGACACCCTAGGGGGTTAGTGGAAGATATCCTAGTCCGTGTTGGAAAATTGATAGTTCCTATGGATTTTGTGGTTCTATAGATTGGAGATATGCAAGAAGGTGGACGAGAGCATACACTGTTATTAGGAAGACCATTCATGGCTACTACCAACAATCTGATCGATGTCAAGAGTAGGATCATCAAGATGTCAGTGTTGGGAGAGATGGTCTCTTTCAATGTTCATGCCAATCGAGCAATTCCTTCAGTCAATAGCATTGAAAACTGTTCTTACATAGATGCCATTGACATTCTCACTGAGGTATGTTACATAGATAGAAGAAGTTTTTGAAGGATCTGCAGATTTAGAAGAACGGCTCAGGGAGAAAGCAAGTTTGGAGGAGTTGGTACCCACAAGTTTGCCTATTGACCAGCCGCTGATATCTGAGAGCTCCAAGGATGAAAAAAAAGTGGAACTTGAACTCAAGAAACTACCCTCGAATCTGAAGTATGTGTTCCTTGAAAAAGGAAGGAAAAAACCAGTCACCATCTTCTCCGAACTCAACAAAGATGAAGAAGAAGCCTTAGTAGAGGTACTTAAAAAGTTTAAGGCAGCTTTCGGATGGAGTTTGTCTAACATTAAGGGGATCAGTCCTGCCACTTGTATGCATCGGATCAACCTTGAGAAAGGAGCCACCCCGAAGAGGGATGGTCAAAGTAGATTGAACCCTGTGCTGATGGAGGTTGTGAGAAAGGAGATTTACAAATTGTTAGCAGAGGGAATCATTTTTGCCATTGCTGATAGTGAATGGCTCAGTCCGATGCATGTGGTATCGAAGAAAGGGGCATCACAATGGTTTTGAACGACAAGGATAAGTTGGTGCCTACTAGATCTATTACTGGTTGGAGGATATGCATAGATTATAGGATGCTCAATGCTGCTACAAAAAAATATCACTTCCCACTTCCTTTTATTGATCAGATGCTCGACAGATTAGCCAGCCACGAGTTCTATTGCTTCCTAGATGGATTGTCTAGCTACTATCAGATTGCTATTGCACCCGAAGATCAAGCTAAGACGGACTTCACGTGCCTCTTTGGCACATATTCATGCAAGAGGATGCCATTCGAACTCTGCAACGCACCAGGTACGTTTCAAAGATGTATAATGTCTATATTTTCTGAGATGGTTAGTGATTTTGTTGAGATATTCATGGATGACATCTCTGTATTTGGGTCGTTTTTTGATGATTATCTTAGGAAAATTGAACGTGTGTTAGAGAGGTGTGTTGAAAGTTGCTTGACTCTTAGTTGGGAAAGAGTCATTCTATGGTTCGAAGTGAGAATGTTTTGGGTCATATTGTCTCTAAGAGAGGGGTGGCAGTCGACAAAGCAAAGGTGGATGTGATCGAAACATTACCCTACCTCTCGATGTCAAAGGTATTAGGAGTTTTCTTGGTCATGCCTATTTTTACCGGCGTTTTGATGAACCCATATTTGTGTCCATCTTTTCTTGTTTTTTTCTTGTGTTTTTAGTCTTTATCGAGTGAAAGTGTGTCTGGGAGGATACAAAGTCGAGAGATGGTGTGCAGGGAAGAACAGGTGTGATGTTGGGCAAATTCGGTGAAAAATCTGTTCTTGAGATGCTGAAATGGAGATACGATGCAAATGGGCATAAGGCAGGAGGTTTGTAGCTGGGCAATAACGTTTTACATGCTCTACAAGTCAGGAAGTACCTCCCCATATCTTTGAAGCCAACAGACAGAGTACCTAGAGGAGCCAGGATCTTGGTCAATACAGGAAGCAATCAAGGATGCAGATATCAAGGGCAAGAAGTGAGTCGAGCCAGTAGCAGATTTCTTTTCCCTCAAGGAAAAGGATAAGGATCCGATATTTCTTTCCTTATCCTAGCCGGACCTAATCAAAGAACATATCTACCAAGCAAGGGAAGAGAATCGTGGCTGCATGGATGAGAGAGAAGGCGGATGTGATATACATGGGAAGAATCTTTCACCAACAAGGAAACTATCTCAACCCTAATCCCTTTGCCTATATATATGGCCGACTCCATTATGTAATGTGTGACGTTTTTATTCAAGTTCATATCTAGTTCTGCATTCTTAGTTTGATAGGAAGTGAGGAAGAAACAAGTCCTACGGGCAATTTATTTTTTCGTTCGTTTTATATTTTCGGCAGTAGTTTAGTTGTTGGCTTGAAGCCAAGACCTTGGTTGCTGACTTACGCTTTTGGGGAGCAACCCTTTTCCAGTTTATGTTAAGTATGTTTTCCCTTATTTATTTTGTGTTCTTATTTAATATTATGTCTAGCTAAATTTATCGTTTGGGTTGAATGTAGATAAAGTGATCGTAAGTTACTCGTTCTAAAACTCATGAGGTCTAATTGTGCTAGTTCGTTAATTGATTTTGTTCCCGAAACACTTAAGGATAATACTAGACTTAATTGATATTGACCTATGATTGATCACCATCTAGATATTGATATTAAGTCATTAACAGGAATTGGGATTTAACTCGAGAGTATCTTTCGTGCCTAAGAAGGTAAAGAGTGTTGGAGAGCAGTCGGTAGTAACCTATCTCTTGGCTATCTTGGGTCTGTTTATTTTTAATGCCTGTTGGGCAGCATCGTTACTGAAGTGTCTTCGTGATTTTGTTGATCAAGAGAGGAGATCTTGCCTTCTGGTCAAGATCTGTAAAATTGGATAGACATAGGCTAAATGTGTTTATATCGTGACTTTGTGACCTTTAGGGTATAAACTAATCTTTGTCTTAAACCAAGTGATGAGATCAGTTAATTGAATATCTTTGCACCAATGAACGAGTGATGAGTAATTAAGATCATTGATTCGAAAACCAATCCAAACTCTTTTGTTATTTGATATTTTTACTTGTTGAGTTACAAAATACATTACAGTCAAAACCCTTTTTGTTGAATTCGATTTGAAGAGCAGAGCTACGCCAAGTTCCTTGGGATCGACCCCACTTGCCATTAACTACTACCTTGTTAGGTAAGAGGTGTTTATAAAATTATTTGTGCAAAGAGTGTAACGACAACGCTTCGTCAAATTACGCTGTTGCCGGGGACCTGGTTTTAAGCTAGTTTGCTCTTCTAGCTTGAGTTGAGCACGGTTTATGCCCAAGCCACATCTACGGAGTGACGGAGATCCACAAGATCCAGGAACTTGCCCGGAGGTGATAGCAAGGAGAAATCGAGCAGAACAACGTAAGAAGAAGAAAGATCTTGAGGAAGGTGTCAACGAACCTTCAGAGTTGCCGAGCTTGACAGAAGATAAGGATATTGAGCAAGAAGATGATTCTTGCTCAACAGCGAGTACAGACAGCGCTTCATCAAATTGGCGCATCCAGTTCAGAATCAGAGACATCAATAACCATGGCAGGACAGTAAGAGAAAACCATCCGTTAGATTATGTTCCCTAACGACAAGGGGATCAGACCTTCAAGTATCCAGCTGTCCACCATCAATGACAACTGGGAGCTCAAACATTCGCTGATTCAGATACTGCCTAAGTTCAGTGATCATCCCGGAGATGACCCTCAGACCCATCTTTAAGACTTTGAGATGGCGATCATCACTGTAAGGATCAATGACCTCTATGTAGAGTTGAAGGCGAAGCGTGAAGAAGGGATAAAGGCCAATAAGAACCCCGTCTTCGATAATGAGGAGGATGAAGCCTTGTTTGACTATGTGAAGATGGAAAGATCAAAACTGGGGTTTAATAAAGATGACGTGTTGTTGGATTCTCTGAAGGTTGAAAATGATGCAGAGGCTTTGGCCAAGTGGACTGTTCGTCGCGCTGCTAAGGCAAAGATCCCGTATCCAAGACGTGTTACCCACGATCATGATCAGAAGGAGTTAGAGGACATGATGGAGGTGTTCAAGAAAGTGGAGATAAACCTGCCTCTATTGATGGCATTACAATCCATGCCAAGGTGTGCAAAATTTTTGCGAGAGATGTGCTTGAAGAAGACCAAGTACCTAGATAATGCCTGTTTTCATGTGGAGAACGTGTCGGCACTCATGAATGCTCACATCTCGCTCAAGAAGAAGGATCCTGGCATGTTCGCTATCCCATGCATAATAGGTACTACGTCAATACCCAAGGCGATGCTTGATCTAGAAGCTTCGATAAATGTAATGCCAAGAGCCATGTTCGACGAAATGAGTGTTGGACCTTTATCTCCTACCCGTGTTTCCATTCAATTGGCGGACTTGTCCACAGTCTACCCCGATGGAGTTTCGGAGGACGTGTTGGTCAAGGTGGGGGATCTTCTGTTCCCAGCCGACTTCTATGTTCTTGACATGGGAAAGAAAGCAATCAAAAATCCAGTGATCTTGCGCGGAAGGCCATTCTTGAGGACGGCCTGCACCAAAATCGATTGTGACAATGGGAGGGACAGTTCAAGTGGCTGGAGAAGTCGTCGAGTTTGACGCTTATCGGCAAAATCAGGATGATGCCTTAGAACACCTCAACACCCTCAAAGCATTTGGTCGACGAGTGGAGACATTGAATAGCTTAAGTTGCTTCTTAGAAGACAACGAGGATGCAGGCCAAGCTGAACTCAATTTAATACAGGGTCTTGACTGGGATCTCGACCAAGATAAGGATATTGAGGATAATGGTGCCTTGTTGGAGTTTTATGAAGGCGACGAGTACGAAAGTGATAAAGATTTCTTGGAGGAGTCAGTCCATGGACATAGTTTCGACTCCAGCGATGAAGACTATGGGACAGATGAGTAGTTAGAGGACAACAACACTCCTAAAAACTTCTGTGAAGATGAAGACGAGTTCGATGAGGAACTCAAGGAACTACCCCATGATGAGACTGAGGAGTTGGTAGAGGAATTGTGACAACAGACAGTTCTTGAGCAAGATGCCGGCTTGCAGACAGAGGAGGATCTTGCCCAGAATTATGAACCAGCAGATGTGAAAGAATGTAGTTATGCCAGGATTCCAGGCAACATGCAACCTCAGGGGTTTGAACCACTCAACATCCCTGAATTGAAGCCGGAAAACAGGTTGGTGCCATCATTGCAAAAGGCCCCTGCGTTGGAGCTAAAACCTTTGCCCAAGAACCTAAAATACATATATCTCGGCAAGAACGAGACTTTGCCCGTGATCATATCATCCGAGCTGTCAAGCATGGAGGAGGTCCGAGTTGGTGAGGTGCTGAGCAAATATAAGGAAGCAATAGGGTGGACCTTGGCCGACATCAAAGGCATTAACCCTGTGGACTGCGTTCATCACATCTTGCTTGAGGAGGACGCTGCCCCAGTAAGGGACCCACAAAAGAGATTGAACCCAGCCATGAAAGAAGTGGTAATGAAAGAGATACTCAAGCTTTCTTGACTTGGGAATCATATACCCCGTGTCTGACAGCGGGTGGGTAAGTCCTGTGCACGTGGTGCCCAAGAAGTCAGGAATCTAAGTTGTTGAGAACGAGAAAAATGAGATGGTGGCCATGAGATTGCAAACTGGATGGCGAGTATGTATAGATTATCGAAAGCTCAACCAAAAGATGAAGAAGGATCATTTTCCTTTACCCTTCATCGACGAGATGCTTGAGAGGTTAGCTGCTAATGACTATTATTGCTTTCTTGACAGTTATTCTGGTTACATGCAGATCTGGGTTGCTGACGAGGATCAAGGCAAGACCACCTTCACGTGCCCGTTTGGCACATTTTCATATAGGAGGATGCTATTTGGATTATGTAATGTACCAGGGACATTACAAAGGTGTATGATGTACATTTTTTCAGACCTTCTTTAAGAGTGCATCGAAGTCTTTATGGATGACTTTACCGTCTACGGCAAGACCTTCAAATCATGCCTGAACAACCTGGATCGAGTCTTGAAGAGATGTGTTGAGAAGAGCCTTGTGTTGAATTATGAAAAATGCCATTTCATGGTAAAAGAAGGAATTGTCTTGGGGCATGTCATTTCAGGAAAAGGAACTGAGATGGACAAGACCGAGACTGACATTATTGCCAAGTTACCCTACCCAAGATCTGTGAAGGAGTTGAGAGGATTCCTAGGGCATGCCGGGTTTTATAGAAGATTTGTCAAGGATTTTGCCAAGATTGCACAACCAATGACGAAACTACTTAAAATGATGTGCCATGGGATTTCAATGAAGATTGCAAGAAGGCATTCCATGCCTTGAAGGAGAACTTGATCACAGCCCCTATTATCTAACCTCCATATTGGGGGATGCCTTTTGAATTAATGTGTGATACTAGTGGTTATGCTGTGGGAGCAGTTCTTGGGCGAAAATGGGGAAATGAAAGCTATGTAATCTATTATGCTTCCAAGACGTTGAACCCCGCCCAATGCAATTATGCCACTACGGAGAAGGAGTTATTGGCTATTGTCTTCACTTTTGAAAAGCTTAGATCCTATTTGCTTGGAGGCAAGACCATAGTGTACACGGATCACGCAGCATTAAAGTACTTGCTAAGCAAGAAGGAGTCCAAGCCAAGATTGATTAGATGGATCCTTTTGTTGCAGGAATTTGACATAAAGATCAAAGACAAGAGTGGTGCCCAGAACCAAGTTTCTGACCACCTAAGTCGAATCCTCCAGCCTGATGATGGGGTGCCGATTTAGGTAACCTTTCCTAACGAGCACCTGAGTCTTGCCCAATATGAACCATGGTATGCTGATATCGAATTACTTGGTGACTGGAGAGATACCCTCTGACCTTGGGCGTTATCAAAGGAACAAGTTTAAACACGAGAGCCGTTTCTATATTTGGAACGAGCCATATTTATGGAGGGAATGTGCAGACAAGATCATAAGGAGGTGTGTCGAGGATAAAGAGTAAAAGAGCATTCTTGAGCATTGTCACAATAAGGAATGCGGAGGACATTTTGGGCATCAACGGACTGCAAGGAAGATTTTGGAGTGTGGCTTTTATTGGCCAACATTGTTCAGAGATTATTATGAGTGGGTCAAGATGTGCGAGAAGTGCCAAAGGGAAGGCAACATTACTAGAAGAAATGAAATGCCCATGATACCGATCTTGCCCGTGGAGGTGTTCGACGTATGGGGCATGGATTTTATGGGACCCTTGCCGAGTTCCAAAGGCAACAAGTACATAATATTGGCAGTAGACTATGTCTCGAAGTGGGTAGAGGCTCGTGCTTTCAACAAGGATGATTCTAAGGTGGTCTCCAGTTTTTTGAGAACGCAAATTTTCAATAGGTTTGGTGTACCTCGAGATATAATTAGTGATCAAGGTTCTCATTTTTGCAATGCAACGGTGACCGCCTTGTTCAAGAAGTATGGAGTTACCCATCGTGTGTCAACAGCCTACCATCCACAAGCCAATGGACAAGCGGAATTGTCCAATCGAATAATTAAGACGATCTTCAGGAAGACCGTGGGCACTACAAGGAAGGATTGGAGTATGCACCTCGATGATGCTTTATGGGCGTATAGGACTGCCTTTAAGACTCCTTTTGGCATGTCTCCTTATCGAATGGTCTATGGCAAGAGATGCCACTTGCCCGTGGAGCTGGAACATCGAGCACATTGGGTTGTTGCCCAACTTAACCTCGATTGGAACGAGGCAGGTGAATCAAGGAAGCTCGAGATCCAAGAACTCGACGAGATAAGACTCCAAGCCTATGAAAATGCTGGCTTATGGAAGGAAAGGATGAAGAAGACCCACAATCTTTTGATTAAAGAAAAGGAGTTCCATTTTGGGCAACAAGTGTTGCTGTACCAAACACGGTTTAGGATTTCTTCGGGTAAGCTCTCGACCAAATGGGTAGGACCCTATGAAGTACAAGCTCAATTCCCAAATGGAGCTGTTGAAGTCAAGGATCCCAAGAACGGTAAGGTTTTTAAAGTTAATGACCAGCGCTTGAAGGCCTATCTTGGGTAAGAACAGTTTGTTGAGGGGGAACCATCTGGGTTCCCTGTCGAGGAGGACCTCTGACTTTTAAAGAGGGGGGTGTCATGCCCAAAACCTTAAACGGGGCACTATCCAGGAGGCAACCTGGCTAGCATTTTCATTTTTTTTTCTTTTTCGTTATTTCTTTATTTTTAATCTTTATTTTCGAGAAAAAATATTGAAAATCCAAAAAAATTAGTTAGTTTATGCATTAGGTATTTGATTTCTTAGTAATTTATTTTAAGTCTAACAATAGGAAAGAGTTTGTTTCCGGAGTGTATTTGTGTTTCGAAGTGTGCAGGAGATGTTGAGCAAGATGCAGGTTGTAGATCAGGAACCAAGATGGAGGAGAAAACAGGGCGTCGAGCAGAGGACGTGATCAAGAACCAAGTTGTTTGTCAAAGACTTTCCGAAGCAGTTACTGTTGCCCTTAAAAACCGAGCCCTATATACCTATTACATCACGTCGTCTCCACCACCCCCATTACCAATTTTAATTTCTACTCTGCAACTTCTCATCTTCTCTCTATTCTCTCTCCATCAAAATCTCTAAACTCTTACTATGGTGTCCACTCGCCCAAGAAATAGAAAACTCAACAAAATCCCCATCGGAACTAACATCGATCTCACCACCGACAATACCGCCACCACCACCACGAAACCTAAAACCATCACCAAAAGGAAACTTCCCATGGAACCCGCCAAACCCTCTGCTGACCAAAACCCTTCCGTCACCATCGGGTCAAGCGTGCCCAAAAGCCCGCCGGTCGATGCTGCACTCATAATGAGCAATGAAAACCCAAGTCTAATAGACGAGGCGGTGAAGCAGTCGGGGGAGGAGACTCAGTCAAAGCCTGTGTTTGAGGAGGAAGATCTGGAAGAAGAAGCAGAGGAGGAAGAAGATGACGGGGAGGAAGGAGACGAGAAAGATGGTGAAGGAGAAGGTGATAATATGGATAACGAAGAGAATAAGGAAGAAGACTTGGATGAGGCAATAGAAGAAGTGGCTGCAGGGTTGGCGGCGGAGGCGAAGACCAAGGCCAAGGAAAGGCTGGCGATGAAGAGTGGTCGGACTACCATGAAGCACCCTCATGGTGGCGAAGAGGCACAAATCTGCTGCTTCGGACGCCGAGTCTGTCCAGCCGTCGATCTCGAGGGGGGCAGCTGTCGGAACTCCATCGAGGGTTAGCGAGGAAGAAGCAGGGGATGATGTTGAGGAAGAAGAGGACGATGACCAGTCTACTCCAGTAAGTGGCCGGAATAGGAAGAAGAAGAAGGGTGCTACGGTGGTGACGTGTAGGAAGCCCGGGGATTGTAAGGTGACTGCACCTAGGGTTCTCGACTTCAAACTATATGAGAACCTGGGTGTTGCCCAAGAGGTCAGGAAGCTATTTGAGGGGATAGGCTGGAGTCAGTTTTTGGAGTGGCCTGTGGAGGTCTATGAGGAACAAGATAAGGAGCTGTATAGCATGGCGGCAGTAACAAGTGATCCCAAGAGTGGGGTGAGCATGATCTCCTTCTCGCTATTGGGCGAGAAGTACGATTTCCAAGTGAGTGCTCTGAACCAGATCCTGGGGATGGTGAGTTTGAGGGACTTGGCCAAGAAAGAATTCATGGAGGCCAAGACCATGGTACCATCCTCTGGCGATGTAGCTTACTAGGAGCAGTGGAAGGAGATCGACAATGGAGCACCATACTACGAGGCCAACAACAAGGGAACTGAGTTGAAGACTCATGCCCTGAGGCTTTGCCATCGTATTCTCGCCTACAACTTGTACGGCAAGAACGATAGTGGCAACAGCTTGAGCAACGAGGAGAGGTACTAGTTGTGGTGTATGCACACCAAGACTAAGGTAAATTTCGCGGCCTTTCTTTGTGAGCAACTAAAGACGATGCTGACAAAGCAGGCTTTGGGATGTACATGTGGGCACTTCGTGACGGCTTTTGCAAAGGTTGGTGTCTACGACGAGATGAAGGAGAAGCCGGTGATGGCGATCAACAAGTTGGGAGAAGCTGCCTTGAAGAAGATGAACGACATTGAGTTGAGGAATGGCAGATACGTGTTCATCGACTATGACAGGACAAAATCCACCAGCCACCCTTGGGCAAGAAGGAGGAGGCAAGCACCAGTGCAGCGGTGCTGCCCAACAATGAGGTCGAGACCAGACTAGCCAACATGGAGAAGATATTGACCGAGATCAGGGATGCCTAGCTGGCATTCTTTACACACCAAGGATTCAGGTACCCACCTGACTCTTCTCTTTGATTTGATGTTCCTCCCATTGTTATGTTAGTATAGTTTTTTTTTTTTTGTGTTTTTGTGTTTTATTTTTGTTGTGTCTTGTTGGTCGAGAAGGTACACTTACTGCTTTCACCCACAATTTGCCTAGCAAATTATGTGGTGAAGGCCTTAGAATTTCCTTTTTGGCTAGTCAGTAAATAATTGTTGAGTCAGTTTTTGTTTTGTGTTTGTAGTTGCCCAACATTGTACCCACTTTGCCTAAGGCAAAGTGTGTGGGTGTTGGGACGTTAGTCTGTTTTATGTGTTTTAAAGTGTGTTTTAGTTATTGATCAGCATGTGGCATGACAAGTCAGAATAGGTATGTTGATGTAGATGATGCCGAATATAGATAAGTAGGACGGAATGAGATATTGGGCATGAACTGTGAGGTTTTTTTTTTAGCTTTAAAATGCTATACATATATGAAGCATTATTCTTTCTTGTGTGATAAAGACCAGTTGACACTTGTTGATCTAGAACTTGTCTGCATTTCTTAATTAAAACTTCGTATGACTTAGTTGAATTACTTAGATGAATTAGGCATTTTTGTTCAAATTAGCCCATTGCCAAAATTTCCTACCTTGACATTTACCGTTTTTTTAGCCCCTTTGAGCTTGATGATAATTCTTTCAAATCACTTATAGTAGCCTGAACACTGAACATATAAGCCGTCTCGGTCAAGAACTCAGGTCTAGAAGAATGAGGGGTGAAAGGAAAATGTTGGGTAGCATTTGCTGGGCAATATCTTTTATTTTTAATATATATATATATATATATATAAAAGAAGGAAAAAAAAAGAGAAAAAAAGAGAAAGTCCAGAAAAAAAAAATATAATAAGTGTGCTAGGGTGGAATGATTATGAGGAGTGAGGAATTGAGGGCAATCTGTTTCTCGAGAATCGAGTTCTTGACTTAGCCAGTTCCTATACATTCCTTACCTTTTGCCTTAAGCCACGTTACAACCCAATAAAGACCTAAGGATAAGTGATTTTGATTTTGTTCAAAGAAGTAGAGATGTAGAAGGCAGGCAAGCCTATGGAAAAACATTCTTGATTTTGATCAAGAGCGTATACATATAACCATATACACTTGAGAGTTGAGTGCTATTAAGGATACCCTTGATGCCCAATAACTCTATCTTGACCTGTTTGATGACAATATCTGCTTACATATTCTATTTGGACTAACATATTGTTGTGCTGATCTTTTGAGTCAGTGTTTTTCTTTGTTTTATCTTTTTTGTGTTTGAGTCTTGGGTAGAGTTGCAACCGTATACTTGAGGGCAAGTGTAATTCAAGTGTGTGGGTGTGATGAACCCATATTTGTGTCCATCTTTTCTTGTATTTTTCTTGTGTTTTTAGTCTTTATCGAGTCAAAGTGTGTCTGGGAGGACACAAAGTCGAGAGATGATGTGCAGGGAAGAACAGGTGGGATGTTGGGAAAATTCGGTGGAAAATCTGTTGTTGAGATGCTAAAATGGCGATACGATGCAAATGGGCATAGGGCTGGAGGCTTATAGCTGGGCAACAACGTTTTACATGCTCTTCATGTCAGGAAGTACCTCCCCATATCTTTGAAGCTAACAGACAGAGTACCCGGAGGAGCTAGGATCTTGGGCAACACATGAAGCAATCTAGGATGCAGCAGTTTAGTTGTTAGCTTGAAGCCAAGACCTTGGTTGCTGACTTACTCTTTTGGGCAGCAACCCGTTTCCAGTTTATATTAAGTATGTTTTCCCTTATTTATTTTGTGTTCTTATTTAATATTATGTCTAGCTAAATTTATTGTTTGGGTTGGATGTAGATAAAGTGATCGTAAGCTACTCGTTCTAAAACTCTTGAGGTCTAATTGTGTTAGTTCGTTAATTGATTTTGTTCCCCAAACACTTAGGGATAATACTAGACTTAATTGATATTGACATATGATTGATCACCATCTAGATATTGATATTAAGTCATTAACAGGAATTGGGATTTAACTCGAGAGTGTCTTTCGTGCCAAAGAAGGTAAAGAGTGTTGGAGAGCAGTCGATAGTGACCTACCTCTTGGCTGTCTTGGGTCTATTTATTCTTAATGGCTGTTGGGCAGCATCGTTACTGAAGTGTCTTCGTGACTTTGTTGATCAAGAGAGGAGATCTTGCCTTCTGGTCAAGATCTATAAAATTGGATAGACATAGGCTAAGTGTGTTTATATCGTGACTTCGTGACCTTTAGGGTATAAACCAATATTTATCTTAAACCAAGTGATGAGATCAGTTAATTGAATATCTTTGCACCAATGAACGAGTGATGAGTAATTAAGATCATGGATTCGAAACCTAATCAAAACTCTTTTCTTATTTGATATTTTTACTTGTTGAGTTACAGGATACATTACAGTCAAAACCCCTTTTGTTGAGTTCGATTTGAAGAGCAGATCTACGCCAAGTCCCTAGGGATCGACCCCACTTGCCATTAACTACTACCTTGTTGGGCAAGAGGTGTTTATAAATTTATTTGTGCGAATAGTGTAACGACAACGTTTCGTCACGTTTAATTAAAGATTTTTCTAAGATCAATCAACCTCTATGTCGTTTGCTTTCTCAAAATGTGCCATTTATATTTGATGATGAATGTCTTTCTGCTTTCAATTTGCTTAAGGAGAAGCTGAACACTGCACCTATTGTTATTGGTCCTATCTGGTCAGAGCCTTTTGAGATTATGTGTGATTATTCTAATTCTGTTGTTGGTGCTGTTTAGGATCAACGTATTGATAAAATACTTCGCATAATTTATTATGCAAGTCTAACCCTCACTTCTGCTCAAGTGAATTATACCACTACCGAGAAGGAGATGTTTGTTGTTGTGTTTGCATTAGATAAATTCCATGCATACATCATAGGTTCCAAGCATCATTCAGAATGACCATGCTGCATTGTGTTATTTGTTGACCAAATCTCAAGCTAAGCCTAGACTCATTCGTTGGGTGCTTTTACTGCAAGAGTTTGACGTGGAAATTTTTGATAGGAGAGGTAGTGAAAATGCTGTAGCTGACCATTTGTCCCGTCTTGATAACTTACCTTCTCCTTTGATCTGTGATAATTTTCTTGAGTCGTTTCCATTTGAACAAGCTTTGAGTGTAGGGATTGTGCCTTGGTATGCTGATATTGTCAATTTCCTTGCTTGTGATGAGTTGAGATTTGACCTTACTTCCCAAGAAAGGAAGCATTTTTTATCTGTGTGCAGGCAATATTGTTGGGAAGACCGTTACTTATTCAAAATTGGTAAGGATGATGTGATCCGAAGGTGTGTGCCAGATGATGAGCAAACCAAGGTTCTACAATTCTGCCATGAGACTCACTGCGGGGGCCATTTTGGAGGATAGAAAACAGCACACAAGGTGCTGCAATCAGGTTTATACTGGCCCACGTTATTAAGAATGCTCATGTTTTTCATCTTGCTTGTGACCGTTGCCAAAGGGTTGGGTCCATTGGTCGTAGGAATGAGATGCCCCTTAATAATATTCTCATGGTTGAAATCTTTGATGTTTGGGGTATTGATTTCATGGGACCGTTTTCCAAGTCTTTTGGTTACGAATACATTCTTTTAGCTGTTGATTATGTGTCCAAGTAGGTTGAGGCAGTCCCCACTAGGACTTGCAATTCTCATGTTGTGATAAGGTTTGTGCAGGAAAATATTCTCTGTAGGTTCGGATTTCCAAAGACGATAATTAGTGATGGTGGGAAGCACTTTTGCAATAAGCTTTTTGAGAAGCTTATGAAAAATAATGGGATAATGCATAAGGTTGCTACTCCCTAACACCCAAAAATGTCGGGACAAGCAGAGATGAAAAACAAGAAAATAAAGGTAATATTGGAAAAGACTGTACAGCCGTCTCGTAAGGATTGGTCTTCAAAGCTGAATGACGCATTGTGGGCGTACCGTACGGTTTACAAGATATTTTGGGAATGAGTCCGTACAGGCTTGTGTTTGGGAAGAATTGTCATTCATCTGTCGAGATCAAACACAAGGCGTATTGGGCAATCAAGACTGCTAGTGTTGATCTTGATGCTGTGGGAAAACATCAAGCGTTGCAGATGTCTGAACTAGAAGAGCTCCATAATGAGGCATATGATAATGCCAAGATTTATAAAGATCGAGTGAAGAGGCTTCATGATTGCCGGATCTTGCATAAGGAGTTAAAGCCCGGGATGAAGGTCCTTCTGTTTAACTCAAGATTGAAATTGTTTCTCGGAAAGCTCAAATCTCGTTGGACTAGCCCTTATGTCATTGAGGAGATTCTTCCATTTAAAGCTGTTCATTTGATTAATGAGCAGACTCAAGAATCTTTTCAAATGAATGGACACCGTGTAAAGCCATACATCGAAGGGGAAGTTGAACCTTAAGTGGTGGAGTCAAGCGGATCACCAATTCGGAATTCTGAAGACGTTAAACAAAGCGCTGTGTGGGAGGCAACCCATGTAAAAAAAATGCAGCATTCACAGCAACAAGAACACCCAGAGCTCCCTAGTCCATCTAGGGACTGCTGCAAAAAAAAAAAAATAAATAAATAAAAAATTGAAATCACGCAGCGTTCAGCGGTAGCAACATCGCCCATCGCTCTCTACTCCTTCGAGAGATCCCAGCCTTTTCCTTCTATCTCAATCCATATTTTATTCTTTTTCAACCGCCACCGTCCCAACTTTCATCCCTAATTCTCTCTCGCTGCCCCACCCCAAATTCCTCTCAATTTCTCTTGCCGCCCCTACCCCAACTCTCTCTACCTCCCTCTTGCTGCCGCCACCCCACCATCTCACCCAATTCTTCACACTGCCATCTCCTTTCTCCACCCACTTCTCAATCAATTCTCCTTTCTCCTTTCTCCTTGCCGCCATCCCATCCAATTCTTCACGCCGCCGCCTCTTCTTTTTCCACCGCCGGCAGGGTCCTCTCTCTTATCCGGCTTTGCCCAACCTCAATTTTCAGAGGTCCTCTCTCTACCACGAGAGCCTTTCCTCGGCGCTCCACTCTCAACGACTGCCTGTTCCTCCATGCGGTTTACTCTCCTTGCACGCCTTACTCAACCAAGCTTCTGTTTCTCCATTCATGCCACGAAGAAAAGTACTTATTCGAAAGAAGCGGCCTCGCAATACAGCTAGTTCTTCCACCTCAGTCCTGCAGCACGAGACCGATTCTCAAGCACGAGCTTTCACCGAGCTACATGACTGCCCCTTCATTATTCTTAATGATGCTGAAGGTATGCTTTACGATCGCCTTAAATCGTTTAAAGTCACTTTGCCTCGTTGTATTTTGTGGCCTACCATGGATAAGCTTGGGGTTAGTGCTAAATTGAAAGAATACATGGTTGTGTTGGGATTACTTCCATATGTCGAGATGGATTTTGTGGCTGCTCATTCGCCTCTTGTTTATGAGTTTTTGTGCTATATGGACTTTACCCATGATTTATCTAGCTTTACTTGTTGATTGTTTGGGAAGAAGGTTACTGTTACTAGGGCAGTGATGAAAGTGGTGTTTGGTTTTCCAATTAAAGGACAAAAGCTCAATAATTTTCATGTTGAGGATGCTTGGGAGGCATTGTCTAGTTTTAAGAATTGGGATTCTTCGAGGATGTCTAGTGGGTTTATTAGTGATCCGGTGCTTGGGATTGTGCATAAATTTATCTCTTATAATGTGTTTAGGAATGAGCAGGCTAATAAGGTCAATAAGTCTGAGGTGTACTTGCTTTTTGCGGCCCTCGAAATGTTCATATTTGTCCAACTGATTTTATTTTCGAATCATTGCAATACATCCAGCGCAATGGTCGTTGTCACCCTGCTTTTCCCCATATTGATAGTTATTTGGCACAGTACTTTCAGATACCGCCTACTAATGATCAGTTTGTGCTTTGGACGAAAAATATTTCTATCAATGAACTTAAGTCGTCTAGTTTTATTCTGTCTAGAGGTGCTCTTTGTCCTCAGGCTAAGCGGCGTTGTGTTGAGCACTATTGAAATAACTTAGTAGCACATGAGCACGGTGTGGGGGTTGTTTTTGAAGGTGAAAGGGGTGATGACGAAGAGAATGACCAAGTTAGAGGGCATCCTGGTTCCTATGGTTCTTTTGATTTTGCTCAGTTTCAGGATGTTCTTTTTGAACGCATGGACCGTCAGGATGCACAAGTAGCTACTCAAAACCGCAATTGGGAGGTGAATAATCAGAACTAGAAGCAGCTGACTAAGCAGAATCGGCACTTGCAGGATTTGGACCAGCGATGGACCCAGTGGATGTCATAGTATGGTGGTTTTCTGCCTCCGCCACCTGCTCAACAATGATTTCTCATTGTTGCATTGTTTGTTCTTCTTCTTTCTTTTTTTACATTGTGGTAGTTGTTGTTATTTTCTTTTTTGTTTTATTTTTCTTGGAATTACTTTGGTCTTTATTGTTTTGGTTGTTTGTAGGTGTGCATAGTGGCTTTTGGAGATGTTGTTCTTTGCCAAATCCTCAGTACATTTCTTCTCCCTCTTTTGTATGTCTTTTGTACAATGGGGACATTGCTATATTTTATTGGGGGAGGGGCAGGTTTTGTTGAGTGCTCCTTGCATGTTCTCTTGAGTCTCATTTTGATCTATGTTGTAAATGTGATGATTGGATTTGAGGAGTTATGTTTTGATGGACTTGATTAATCGAGATGTTCTGTTATGAAGTGATTGTTTATGAGTATTATATAGTTAGTTATGGGGCATTGTCACACTTGAATGATTGATGCTTGATATTTGATTGTGGTGTTGTAGGTGAGAATGTGTCCAAAGTGTTGTATCCCAAGTCTAAGAGCCATTTTTTTATATAAATAATAATAATAAAAAAAATTAGATTTTGGGTCAAGTTGAGAGGCTTCTGCTCTTCTGGGAACCATGAGCATGAGAAATCATGTGAGAACACTTTAGATAACCTCTAAATATTTACACCTCATAAATTATAGCCACATAACTCGACTTGACTTAGAATTGTTTAAATTTTTGTTTGGTGATTTGAAAGGTTCTACCCTTTTTTCTTGTCTGTTCAAAACTGAAATTATTATACGAAAAATGGGTATAGGAAACCACGCTAGGATGCTGAATTTTTTTCGAGATTAAACCTAGTGAATTTTGCCTGGAATTCACGTTATTATCTTTTAAGTTGTAATGTGGCTTGGAATTTTGGGATACAACAACGAAAATTTGTGATATCTCATTGCCTATAAGTCTGTGTTTGAATGATGAGTGGATTGAGTTCTTGTGTGGAGGGCCACTCATTGCTATGTGTGAATCATGTTCGATTGAGGAATGATGGAATATTTTGTGATTGATAAGACGTCTGGGCATATCTCGTTGAGTTTGATTGATCATTTTCATTTTAGTCTGAAATGAGATTTGCTTGAGGACAAATAAGGTTTTGTGTGTGGAGGGGTTGTTTCACCTACTATTGGTCTTATTTTGCGTAAGTTTTTAGGTTGTTTTTTAAGACAGTTTGTCACAGCCCCAAATCTCGAGGGACGGCAAAGCCGGGGTGCGACTAGGGGTTGGATTAAAGAAGCGGGGAGGAAGGGGGATGAATAAGAATAAACGAATAAACAGACATTAATAACAGAATAACTACTATGAACAAGATTTCATTTAAAAGAAAGAGTTGATCTCGAAGGACCACTCGACAAGTTGTTCAAAAGGAACTGAATTCATTGTACGGGGCTTAGACCCAAAAGATAGATACATTATCTCAAAAATATTGGCAACGGAAAGCGTAAAGCTTGACACACAAGTCCTTTATTCTAAATACGACTTCTTAACTCAACATCAACCACCGCCGCTCCCGTCACTCAACCTGCACATTTTATAAAACATATGCAAGGCTAAGTATAAACATACTTAGTGGGCACGTTGCCGAAAACATATAATAAGAATGGATAAATCAGGCATCTCATTTCTGTAGCACATCGGGGTTTTTCATTAAAAGCCCGTGTCTACTAAACATTTTCTTGTCTCATAAATCACTCGGCCGAGCATTTTCTGACAGATGTTACGTTCAATCTTGCCCAATAATTATCACCGTGGCTGGCCATCCCTCAACAGGGTTCCACACACAACGGCTACTGTGTACACTAACTTTGGATAGCAGGTCGGCTAACTCAAAGTCCGATCGTTTTAGTTAGCAAGTCGGCTAACTAATAATTCTGGATAGCAGGTCAGCTAACTCAGAAGGGTACAAGAGAACTCACATAAAAACAAACATTTCATACTCTGATTATCACGTTGAAAACACAATTATCAAAGCTTGTAAATAAAGATTTTCGAGCATCGCTCATTTTATTTCGTATATAGAAAAGCCCACCTTACTGATTACAGAACTATAATACGAGCTTCCGTCTTTGGTCTTCCGTCCTATCCTCGGTGCTGACTTCCTCCTTTTATTGTAAATAAACACACTTAAATAACTTGATCGCAACGATAAAAGAAACAGGAAATCGAAATCGATTTTAGTCTTTTAGGCTTTTGCACTTTGCTACTTCCTTTTGATTAACTAATAAACGAGACTTCGATCAATTCTCGTTTACAAACTGACTCGGCTCAATACTCGACACTTAGGTCAGTAGATAATGGATGTCGATAACTTATAACGAGTTAAAGGTTCACAAGGAACGAAGTTGAAAAGGATTCAACTTAAGAAATTAAGTTTTGGAAACTTTCTGCACAATACAGCGGATCAGGAGTTCGCACAGAACAGAGCACTTCAAAACAGGGGACGTAATTTATACTAAAAGAAAGCCACGGATGTCTAGTTTACTCTCCAATTTACGAATCTCGACTTCGTTAAGCGAGCTAAAAGTTATGACAGTTTCCGTGCAACGTCGCAAAAAAGGCCGCGCGAAACCCTAATGCTCGACAAAACTCGACGTACGATTCCCTAGGTTCGATAAATGCTATTCCACTTTTAATTTCGCGAAATTTAAATCTCAATGCAGTCTACATGCATGTCCCTTAATCGGGTACACATGCACGTCTTTTGATTAAACAGACGACGAGCATTTCCTCGTCCATTTCAACTAACCAATTACTAAACCAAATCAAATTTCAAAACAATTTCTATTTCATTTTCGTTTATCAACTTCTCGATTATAATCTATAACTCATAACACCTCGTATCTCGGATGGAAATGTCGTCAACTACAAACTCGTTTGTCAAATGACAACAATCATTATTATTAAATTGGTTTTCCTTATTCGACTTTTCTATCGACGTTTAAATCTCGTTTCTCCGTCTATTATCAAAAATCAAATCTTCTTAGAATTCGTTCAAATTTTCCGGTTACGATCATTAACTATCAAGATTAACATAGGTTCGAATCACAAACCAAAATCATTACTCGTTCTCGACTTATCGACGATTCTTCGTCTCTTAGCGAAATTCTGACGTTCTCCGATTTGGTTCAAATTTTACAACATCGATCATCATCTATCTAGCATCACGAATATGCAAACCATATTCTCAAAACATTAACGAGTCTCAACTTATTGACGAGTTTCCGTCTCTTACGTTTTTCATTTTACTTTTAGAAAAATCTCAATAAATTATATTATCATCCTCATACATATTACATACAAATTCTATTATCCAATCATGCATATCATAACATCTTCTTCATCAAATCATCCATTCTTCATCTCTTACACTTTTATTTTTATTTTTAGAAAATTCTAATTTAATTCATGTAGTCATCTAACATCACATAGAACACTAATCCATCAATTAAACATCAAGAAAATCGAACTAACAAAAACCCCTAAAATTTCCCTAAAATTTCGGTAATTACAATTAGGTTAGGAGGGATGATTTCTTCATGATTCGATCCATAAAATCTATTCCTAAGTATACTATATCATTTTTTAACCATAGGTTCATCATGCTTCTTCATGCTCCAATTTTCGAAAAAAATAAATAGATGGAAATTGATTTTTGTTCGGTTCATAACGTAGACGAAGTGCCTATCTTGTCGAATATGATCTCGGAAATAAAATCGATCGGTAGACGGATGACTTGTGATCTTTAGAAAGCTTGGATGAACTACTTTAAGAAGGATTTGAGAGAGAAAAATGAGAGAGAATGAAAGGCGAGGTGGCGGCAATGGAGAGAGAGGGAGAGAGGATGATTAAGCTTAATACTATTCCATAAAGTGTTAAAATATCTCCAAAGGATGACTCACTAGTGTATAGGCGGTTTGGAGGGTGTTTTAATTGCCGGAAATATCACGTTTACGGGTCTAGAACGACGTTATAAAAGTTGAGAAATAAATTCTTAGTTGGTTACGTATTCGACGAAATCTAATTCGACCGTTAGATTAGAAATAAATCACATACTCGAAAAACCTAATTCGTTTTTCAAATCCGATAAAAAGTCGGGATAAGACAGTCTAAAATTCGCTCGGAAAAATCATAAAAACTGACTTTCTCCGGTAAACTCGTATCGAAGAAAAAGTGAATGTAAATCCTGACAGTTTTTCGATCTGAGTTTTCGGACGATATTTTCGTCGGACGCGAAAACCCTAATACAATAGTCGTTCGACCGACTTCTGAAATTTATTTTCTGAAACGGATTTCACCGTAAATCTTAGAATCGGAAATCCTTATCTTAGGCGTGCCACGCCTTAATTAATAATTAATTTTTTTTTTATGACGGAATAATTAACTAGGGTATTACATCCTACCCCTCTAACAAGAAATTTCGTCCCAAAATTTGCATACCTTCTTCAAAAAGGTAAGGGTACTTCTCTTTCATCTTTTCTTCGAGTTCCCACGTGGCTTCTTCTTGTCCATGGTGATTCCATAGCACTTTTACTATTAGTATCGACTTGGTTCTTAACTCTTGTATTTTTCGATCCAATATCGATAATGGTTTCTCTTCATAACTTAAGTCATATTCAAGAATGACGTCTTGCTGGTTAATTTCGTGCTTAGGATCAAAAACATATTTTCTTAACTGAGATACGTGAAACACGTTATGGACACTTCCTAGACTTGGCGGTAAGGCCAATCTATAAGCAACAGGTCCTACTTTTTCAAGAATCTCATAAGGTCCTATAAACCTTGGTCTGAGTTTACCCTTAACGCTGAATCTAACGATTCCTTTGGATGGTGAGATCTTGAGGAAAACCTTATCCCCAATTTCAAAACTAAGATTGGTTCGACGATCGTCAGCGTAAGATTTCTGTCGGCTCTGGGCCTCTTTCATTCTAACTCTAATATGACGAATGATCTCAATTATTTCACTGACCGCATCGGGTCCTAGGCTCTTTCTTTCACCTACTTCATCCCAATAAAGTGGTGATCTACATTTCTTTCCATACAAAGCCTCGTAAGGTGCCATTTCTATCGTCGCCTGATAACTGTTATTGTACGCGAATTCAACTAAATGTAAGATATCTTCCCAATTCGCACTTCGATCCAATACTACCGTTCTTAACATATCAACGAGTATCTGAATTGTTCTCTCGGATTGTCCATCCGTCTGGGGGTGAAAAGCGGTACTAAAGTTAAGTTCGGTACCCAACTCTTTCTGCATTGTGATCCAAAATCTTGAAGTGAATTTGGCATCTCTATCTGATGTTATCGACTTTGGTATTCCGTGTAGACGTACAATCTCACGGACATACAACTGTGCTAACTTCTCTGACCCATAGGTAATCTTAATCGGTAGAAAGTGAGCTGATTTAGTGAGTCAATCAATAACTACCCAGATGGCAGTGTTTCCTCTTCTTGACTTAGGCAAACCTGTCACAAAATCCATAGCTATATCCTTCCATTTCCACTCTGGAATACTTAATGGCTGTAACAATCCATATGGTCTTTGGTGTAGAGCTTTCACTTGTTGACAAGCCAAACATCTTTCTACGAATGAGGCAACGTCTCGTTTCAAACCGTTCCACCAAAAATTCTTTCTTAAATCTTGATACATCTTCGTACTCCCTGGGTGTGCTGTATAAGGCGTATCATGAGCCTACTCATGATATTGTTCTTCAATTCGCCGTCTTCAGGGATACAAAGTCTGCCCTCAAACAAAATCGCATTATCTGGTGCTTCGGAAAAACCGTCCGGTTTATTTGTTCTTATCCTTAGTCGAAGCTTCTCAGTTGATTCGTCCTTTCTCTGCGCACTTATGATTCTTTCTCGTAAGTCCGGTGTAGCCACGAGTGCTGCTATATGGTTTGCTATCGTTTCAGGTGCATCGAGCACTTCTAAGTCCATTTCCTCAAATTCTCTTAAAAGAGCTTCTTCCTCAACAAAGAGACATCCTAACTTGGTTGGAGCCTCGCAACTCAGCGCGTCAGCTACCACGTTTGCTTTTTCTGGATGATAGTTGATTCCGCAATCATAATCTTTTACTAGTCATCGTCTTTGTCTCATGTTCAATTCCTTTTGCTCGAAGAAGTTTTTTAAACTCTTATGGTCCGTAAAAATCTCAACCCTAACACCATAGAGATGGTGTCTCCAAATCTTTAGCGCATGCACAACGGCTGCTAGTTCTAAGTCGTGGGTTGGGTATTAACTTCATGAGGTCGAAGTTGTCGTAAAGCATAAGCTATCACCTTTCCATCTTGGAGTAAATGAGAATGTTGTCGATGAATACCAAAACAAATTTGTCTAAGTATGGGTGAAAAAATCGATTCATGAGATCCGTGAACATTGCGGGAGTGTTAGTCAATCCAAATGGCATAACTAGGAATTCGTAATGGCCATATCGGGTTCGGAAAGCAGTCTTAGGTATATCCTCGGGTTTGATTTTCAATTGATGATACCCAGATCTTAAATCTATTTTTGAAAAGACTCCTGCGCCCTTAAGCTGATCAAAAAGGTCTTCTATCCTTGGCAAAGGATACTTATTCTTAAGGGTGATCTTATTTAACTCTCGATAGTCTATGCACATCCTCATAGAACCATCCTTCTTTCTGACAAACAAAACAGGTGCTCCCCAAGGTGAAACACTCGGTCTAATGAATCCAAGGTCTAACAATTCTTGCAGCTGGATCTTAAGCTCTTCTAGTTCTTTCGGCGCCATCCTATATGGGGCTTTCGATTTGGGGGCCGATCCTGGTTCTAAGTCAATCGAGAAATCTATATGACGGTTCGGTGGTAAACCAGGTAAAATTTCTGGAAAGACGTCTTCATATTCGTTAACCACTTTCACGTCTTAAATGGTCTTTTCGGCTCCTGGTTCTCCAATTAGGTATACGAGATAAGCTGTACAACCCTTCTTCTTCATCAACTTCTTGGCTTGTAAGGCGGATATTATCGGTATTCTTCTATCCATCGCAATCCCATGAAATTCTGTCGATTCTTTTCCTGGTGGCTGGAATGAGATTTTCCTTTCGTTGTAGAGAATCGTGGCATAATTCTCAGACAACCAGTCCATTCCTAGGATTATATCTACGTCCCACATTATCATAACGTTCAAATTGTTCGCCTTAACCTTAAGAGTTCCAATTTCTAATTCTAGGTTAGAGCAAACATGCGTGGAAGTAGTGATCTCTCCTGAAGGTGTAGCTACTCTCATAGCGTGTTCAGCACGTACAGGTCTGATATCTAAGTTATCCGCACACGAACCAGCAATAAAAGAATACGATGCGCCAATATCAAACAGTATCTTAATAGGGACATTGTGAAGTTTTCCCATACCTGCCAGGTTTCCTTTTCCTTTATTCTACGCACCCTGTTTGATCGCACATGTCCTTGCATTTTGTTGCTGTTGAGCGTGCTGCTGGGTCATCTGCTGCTGCGGCTGTGCTTGAATCGCCCTCAAAGGCTGGGACTATCCATAATGGTTCTATCCTGCCGCTTGCAGTGGCTTCGGGCACTCCTTCTTCATGTGCCCTTTCTGTCCGCAATTAAAGTAAACACCTAGGCCTGCTTGACAAACGCCGGGATGCATCCTATTACAGTTAGGGCAAATAGGAAAAGTAACCCTCCCTTATTTCCTTGGTTGAAATTCCTTTCTTGTCCTTATGGCTGACCTTGCTGATTATTTCCTCTTCCTTGCCCTGCCTATCTATTTCCTTGTAAAAACAACCCTGACTGATTGTTTCCTTGCCACGGTTTCTTTCCATAGTTGTTGTTTTGATTAGGCTGCTGGAAGCCTTGCTGGTTACCACTTCTTTGATTCCCTTGGTTATTAAAGTTCTAATTATAGCCACTGCTATTTCCCCCTTCCCATTTTCTTTTCCCCTGGTAGTTGTTATTGTTGTTGTTGTAATAGCCTCGGTTTTGATTCTGGGTTGGGGCTGGTGCAGTTGTTATTGCTTTTCTTTCATCAGGCACTATGGCCTCCATCTTTAGGGCTCGCCCTAAAACTTCTGTGTAGCTCAGTCCCCCATGACTGGCTAATGCGATTCCAAACTCATGTTTCAGTCCCCACGGAACTTCTTCGCTATCTTATCTTCGATATCTACTTGAGCAGGCACATACCTCGTCAAAACTCACAAAACTTGGTGTCATATTCTGTGACTGTCATCTTCCCATGTTTTAAATTGTAGAACTCAGCCTCCTTCTGAGCCCTATAGGTTTTAGGCACGTACTTATTGTACAATGCTTCCTTGAATTCTTCCCAGGTAAAACGAGCCAGGTGCTCCGCGGGTATAACCTTCTGCCGCGCTTCCCACCAGTAGTCAGCTGGTCCGGAAAGCTGGAACGTGACACATAACAGTCGCTCCTCATCAGTACATCTGAGGAGTTTGAAAATCCTTTCGATAGATCACACCCAAAGCTCAGCATTGCTTAGGCTACCAGATCCGTTGAACATAGATGGGTTACGTTTGAGGAATAAGTCCTCAATGTCACGACGGGGTGGTGGTGGAGGTGGTGATGGTGATGGTGGTGGTGGGGTATCATGATGTTCATGTTCTTCCTCCCTTTCATTTTGTGCTGGATGTCTACCATGTCCCCTGGGCCTACCAGGTCTTCCTCGGTTGTTAACTACTCTTGGCGGCATTCTTGAATTATAGGAAACGAGAATTCTCATTAACACCTTACTTTTAAACCTTCTTTTACTTACTAACCCTTTTCTCAACTTAAACAAGTTCATGGAAAAGAAAACTGATAATAGCTTCGATACTTAGCTCTTTAAACTTTTAACTTCTCGGTTTAAACCAGAATATTCATCTAAACTTTTTCTTCTAATCGCACTTAGAAGAAACTTTTCATAAGATTAAGCCCACTCTCGGGTCATCATATATATAATATATATAAGTCAAAAAGAATATTAGTTTTGCCTCCAACGAGGACTTATACAAAAAGGTTAGACTACGACTAGTCTAAACTAGGCTAACTGCCTATCTATAAACCTGGTGCACTAACAAGTTGCATCTCCGTATTTACTGGAAGTACTAGAACGGAAACGATTCCAAAAACTTCGTATCCGCATAGAGTACTACTAAAGGATGGTTACGGATCCGGCTATTTACAAGAAAAAAGAACTTCTACTACTACTACGCGTCTAAGACGCCCTGCTCAACAAGCTGCTGTCGAGTCACTACTGCCCTCTACGGCCTGCAACTCCTCGGGGTCCTCCTCGGGGTTCTCCTCCATTGGATCCTCCTCTGGATCCTCCTCCTCAGAATCTGAACCAAAGACGAGCTGGAGTGCCTCGTCAACCCTCAAAGTAGTGTCGTCCAAAAGTGTAAGTGGTGGTGGTGAAGGCACGTCTGAAGTAGTCCTCTTGGAGTCTGAAACCAAGTAGTCTGAACTGGATACCAATGCATGCTTCTTTAGGGGAAGAAGGTGCTCAGGAACTGAACTGGACGCGTACACCTCTGCAGAACGGGCTCTAGACGGCCCTGCCTCAAACTGTCCCCGGACTCTCGTCCACTCAGCACAAATCTCCTCCAGTGGTGTAAGAGCAGATGGTAACTCAAGCATCACAGCAAGCTCTGCATCTCTCTCTAGGTACTCGTCTCCTAGAACTAACCCCTCACTAGGTGAAAGCACTGGCGGTAGCTCCAACAGTGCAGCAAACTCAGGGTTTAGGGCTAACGGCTCAGGCTCAAACTCGGGCACAGACTCTGTCGGAACGTGAAGGTAGGGAAGGTGCTCCTCAACCAGGATAGTCCACATAACCTGTCACAGCCCCAAATCCCGAGGGATGGCAAAGCCGGGGTGCGACTAGGGATTGGATTAAAGAAGCGGGGAAGAAAGGGGATGAAAGAATAAACATACATAAAAGACAGCATAATTTCTATGAATAAGACCTCATTAATTAAAGGAAGAGTTGATCTTGAAAGATCACTCGACAAGGTACTCAAAAGCATCTAAGTTATTTTACAAAAACTTAAACCAAAAAGTGATTTACATCATAACATAAAAGCGTCTAGAGTTTAGTAGCGGAATTGTGAACTACAACTAAAGTCTTCCCTATCTCTATTCAACTCAACCATCACCGCTCCCGTCGCTTCAACCTGCACATTTAGAAAACATATGCGGGGCTAAGTACATAAAGCACTTAGTGGGCACTTCGCCGAAAACATAATCATAAGTATTGATAAATCAGGCATCTCTTTTATAGCTTATCGGGGTGTTTCTTTCAAAAGCCCGTGCCTATTAAACATTTTCTTTTCATAAACATAGCTTTGCAAAGCATTTTTCTGATAAATGTTACGTTCAATCTTGACCAAATAATTATCACCGTGGTAGGTCGTCCCTTAACAGGGTTCCATACTTCAACGGCTACTTTATCACCGCGGCAGGTCATCCCCTCAAAAGGGTTCCATACTTCAACGGCTACTGTGTACACTAACTTTGGAAAACAAGTTGGCTAACTCAAAGTCCGATCGTTTAGTTAACCCCTTTTGGCTAACTCATAAGGTACAAGAGAACTCACATAAAACAAGTAGTTCATGCCATGATTATCACTTTGAAAACACGATTATCAAAGCGATAAAGAAAAAGGTTTTCGAGCATTGCTCATTTTATTTCATATATATAAAAGCCCACATGACTGATTACAGAACTATTTAACGAGCTTCCGTCTCTGGTCTTCCATCCTATCCTCGGTGCTGACTTCCTCCTTTTATCATAAATAAACAGACTTTAAGCAACTTGAACGCAATCGATAAAAGAAACAGGAAATCGAAACGGTTTTTAGTCTTTTAGGCATTTGCACTTTACTACTTCCTTTTGATTAATTAATAAACGAGACTTCGATCAATTCTCGTCTACAAACTGACTCGGCTCATTACTCGAAACTTAGGTCAGTAGGTAAAAGGGTGTCGATCACTTAGAACGACTTAAAAGTTCACAAGGAACGAAGTTGAAAAGGATTCAACTTAGGAAACTAGGCTTTAGATACTCACTGCCCAAGTCAGTAAGTCTGTACAGAACAGAGCATACGAAAACAGGGAATGAATCTTATACCAAAAGAAAGGTACGGGTGTCTAGTTTACTCTCCAATTTATGGATCTCGATTTCGTTAAGTGAGCTAAAAGTTATGACAGTTTCCGTGAGATGTCGCAAAACAGTCGCGCGAAACCCTAATGCTTGACAAATCTCGACGCACGATTCCCTAGGTTCGATCAATACTATTCCACTTTTATTTTCACGAAATTATCATCTTAAGACAGTCTACATACAGTATTCTTTAAATGGGTTCATAATCACGACTTTTGATTAACAAATGACGAGCATTTCCTCGTCATTCCAACTAACCATTTACTATACCAAAACAAATTCCAATTTCTATTTCATTTTCATTCATTCACTTCTCGATTCTTAACTATATCTCATAACGTCTCGTTTCACGGATGGAAAAGTTATTAACTACAATATTGTTCGTCAATCAATAACAATTATTATTATTAAAAGGGATTTCCTTATTCGACTTTTCTTCCGGCTTTTAAACTCGATTCTTCGTCTCATATTCAAAATCGAAACTTCTTAGAATTCGTTGAAACTTTACGGTTACGTTCATTAACTATCAAGATTAACAAAGGTTCGAATCACAAACCTAAAACATTATCTATTCTCGACTTATCGTCCATTGTTCGTCTCTTAACGAAAATCTTACGTTCTCCGTTTTTGTTCAAATTTTACAACAACGATCATCATCTAACGAGCATTACTAATATGCAAATCATATTATCAAAACATTAACGAGCTTCAACTTAACGACACGTTTCCGTCTCTTACGTTTTTCGTTTTATTTTTAGAAAAATCCCAATTAAATATATAATCATCCTCATACATCATATATCTCATTTCTATTAATCAATCGAGCATATCATAACATTTACTATACTAAATCGACCAATCTTCATCTCTTATCCTTCAACTTTTGTTTTTAGAAAAATCTACATTAATTCCTATAGTCAATTAACAACATGAAGAACACTAATCTATCGATCAAACATCAAAGAAATCGAACTACAATCAAACCCCCAAAATTATAAAAATTTCGGTAATAACCTAAAGAAATGGGGAGTGATTTTCTTCATGATTCGATCCGTAGAACTTGATTCTAAACATTCTAGAGCATGAATCGATTAAAAGACAACATGCTATTCCATCTCCTAAGATTCGAAAAAATGAAAATAATGGGAAAGGATTTGTGTTCGATTCATATTGGAGACGAAGTTCTCACCTTACGGAATATGAACTCGGAAATGGATTTGATCGGTAGACGGAGGACTTGTGTGCTTGAGAAGAGCTTGGATGAAGAGTTTTAATGGAGGATTTGGAGAAGAAAAATGAGAGAGGGAGAGTTGATGGGGGGTGGCGGTAATGAAGAGGAGAAGAGGGAAGGGATGACTCATGCTATACTTACATAAAGTGAATAAAAATCTAACTAAGGAGGTGGTGAGTCGCTAAGGGCCATTTGGCGTGGGTTTATTAGACGAAAATATCTCGTTTCCGACTTTAAACGACGATATAAAAGTCGAGAAAATACTTTCTTAGATAGTTACGAATTCGATGAAATCTAATTCGTCCGTTAGATTGGAAATAATTTACGTACTCGGAAAATCTAATTCATTTTTCAAAATCCGAGAAAAAGTCGGGATTAGACAGTCTAAAAATTCGCCCGGAAAATCATAAAAACTAATTTTCTCTTTGAACTCGTATCGAAGAAAAAGTGAATGTAAATTTTGACGGATTTTAATTCTAAGTTTTCGGACGAAAAATCTATCGGACGCGAAAACCCTAATACAGTAGTCTTTCGACCGACTCCTGGAATTTATTTTCTGAGACGGATTTCACCGTCAGTCTTAGAATCAAAAATCCTTAACTTAGGCATGCAAAGCCATAATTATTATTAACTTTCATTTTTAAAGACAGTAGAATTTTTCTGGGGTATTACATAACCCGACTATGAAAGAACTGCCTATGTATGGCTAAGGCAAAACCAGCAAAGTCACCGATCGGCTCGGGGTCATCGCCGATCAGTGCGATGTGGTACCAGGATATGGCATGAGCCCACCCATGCCACTCGTCGGGCAGCCGTACAGTCAGATCGGCCATCGCCTGACGCTCAGAAACAAAGTGACGGGCTGCGTAGAAGCGTGCAGCGAAGTCACTAACCAACTGCCCGATATCATGATTCGGGTCCACCTCATAGTCGTAGTACTCGTCGAAAATCTCATCAACTACTGTACGCTGTCTCAAAGGTCGACTCTTTTGAGCCGTAACACGTGTAGCAGGCATCCTACAAAGTTCAAAAGAACACGGATCAGTAACTGGTAGGGTAATTATCATATCTTAAAGAATTTTTAAATCACAATTAGAATATTCCATTATTCAAATTGCAACACTTAAATCACTTAATCACAGCTTATCTTAATTGTCTAGCAATTTCAAGAAATTGCACTCAAACAATACATATATATATATAAAAAATTCACGATTTTATTTTCATCCTTTTGCTTATTATTCTTTTACTTTCTCACTTTATTTCTTTCTCGAAGAAAATTTCTTAACGATTTCTTTTCCATTCTTTTAACTTATCAACTTATTCATTCTTATTCTTCTTTATTTTATTTCCTTAAAAGGAAACTCTTACGGCTTTCATTTTCAAAAACAAGTCGACTCCAAGGAGTCTGTCGTTCATGTCACTTTACGCATGTGACATTCGTTTATTCTCTTTGATTCCCTTTATTCTGTCCTTGCCGATCCGATCATTTCTTGGAAATTTTGGAACCAACGCTTCTTAGAACGTCTATGTTCTCAAAGAATCGGGAAGACCTTAGAATTCGTCTAAATTCTCATGCCAATAAAACATTTTGAATAAAGAAATTATAACTCATATAATTTCACATACTTTCGCATAGTATAGCATTCATGCTTTCACATAGTTCACGTAATATCACAAAGTATAACTTTTATACTTTAATCACATTCATACTGGGCATACTTATTCTCAATCATACTTGCATACTTTATTCACAAGTTCTTGCATACTTAATCAAAAAAAAATTCTTCTTAAAAGAAATCATACTTCTGAAATTCTTTCCTTACTTTTCTTCTTTGGTTGAGTCGACGTAGCGGGAGGTTGATTTGTCGTCTACACTCTTATACTTAGTGTTATGACTTAACTTTATTTCAAAGAAGACTCGGGTATAGAGTATATACAAATACTCTATCTTACTACTTGAAAGAAATTCGTATGCAGAGCAGAAACGATTGCTCTGATACCACTCTGTCATAGCCCCAAATCTCGAGGGACGGCAAAGTCGGGGTGCGACTAGGGGTTGGATTAAAGAAGCGGGGAAGAAGGGGGATGAATAAGAATAAACGAATAAACAGACATTAATAACAGAATAACTACTATGAGCAAGACTTCATTTAAAAGAAAGAGTTGATCTCGAAGGACCACTCGGCAAGTTGTTCAAAAGGAACTGAATTCATTGTACAGGGCTTAGACCCAAAAGAGAGATACATTATCTCAAAAAGATTGGCAGCGGAAAGCGTAAAGCTTGACATACAAGTCCTATATTCTAAATATGACTTCTTAACTCAACATCAACCACCGCCGCTCCCATCACTCAACCTGCACATTTTATAAAACATATGCAGGACTAAGTATAAACATACTTAGTGGGTACGTTGCCCAAAACATATAATAAGTATGGATAAATCAGGCATCTCATTTCTGTAGCACATCGGGGTTTTTCATTAAAGTCCCGTGTCTACTAAACATTTTCTTTTCTCATAAATCACTCGGCCGAGCATTTTCTGACAGATGTAACGTTCAATCTTGCCCAATAATTATCACCGTGGCTGGCCACCCCTCAACAGGGTTCCACACACAACGACTACTGTGTACACTAACTTTGGATAGCAGGTCGGCTAACTCAAACTCCGATCGTTTTAGTTAGCAAGTCGACTAACTAATAATTCTGGATAGCAGGTCGGCTAACTCAGAAGGGTACAAGAGAACTCACATAAAAACAAACATTTCATGCTCTGATTATCACGTTGAAAACACAATTATCAAAGCTTGTAAATAAAAATTTTCGAGCATCGCTCATTTTATTTCGTATATAGAAAAGCCCACCTTACTGATTACAGAACTATAATACGAGCTTCCTTCTCTGGTCTTCCGTCCTATCCTCGCTGCTGACTTCCTCCTTTTATCGTAAATAAACACACTTAAATAACTTGATCGCAACGATAAAAGAAACAGGAAATCGAAATCGATTTTAGTCTTTTAGGCTTTTGCACTTTACTAATTCCTTTTGATTTACTAATAAACGAGACTTCGATCAATTCTCGTTTACAAAATGACTCGGCTCAATACTCGACACTTAGGTCAGTAGATAATGGATGTCGATAACTTATAACAACTTAAAAGTTCACAAGGAACGAAGTTGAAAAGGATTCAACTTAAGAAATTAAGTTTTGGAAACTTTCTGCACAATACTGTGGATCTGGAGTTCGCACAGAACCTAGAACTTCAAAACAGAGGATGTAATTTATACCAAAAGAAAGCCACGGATGTCTAGTTTACTTCCAATTTACGGATCTCGATTTCGTTAAGTGAGCTAAAAGTTATGACAGTTTCCGTGCAACGTCGCAAAACAGTCCGCGCGAAACCCTAATGCTCGACAAAACTCGACGTACGATTCCCTAGGTTCGATAAATGCTATTCCACTTTTAATTTCACGAAATTTCCATCTCAATGCAGTCTACATGCATGTCCCTTAATCGGGTACACATGCACGTCTTTTGATTAAACAAACGACGAGCATTTCCTCGTCCATTTCAACTAACCAATTACTAAACCAAATCAAATTTCAAAACAATTTCTATTTCATTTTCGTTTATCAACTTCTCGATTATTATCTATAACTCATAACACCTCGTATCTCGGATGGAAATATCGTCAACTACAAACTTGTTCGTCAAACGAAAAAAATCATTATTATTAAATTTGTTTTCCTTATTCGACTTTTCTATCGACGTTTAAATCTCGTTTCTCCGTCTCTTATCAAAAATCAAATCTTCTTAGAATTCGTTCAAATTTTCCGGTTACGATCATTAACTATCAAGATTAACATAGGTTCGAATCACAAACCTAAATCATTACTCATTCTCGACTTATCGACGATTCTTCGTCTCTTAGCAAAATTCCGACGTTCTCCGATTTCGTTCAAATTTTACAACATCGATCATCATCTATCTAGCATCACTAATATAAAAACCATATTCTCAAAACATTAACGAGTCTCAAATTATTGACAAGTTTCCGTCTCTCACATTTTTCATTTTATTTTTAGAAAAATCTCAATAAATTATATCTCATCCTCATACATACTACATACAATTTCTATTATCCAATCTTGCATATCATAACATCTTCTTCATCAAATCATCCATTCTTCATCTCTTACACTTTTATTTTTATTTTTAGAAAATTCTAATTTAATTCATGTAGTCATCTAACATCACATAGAACACTAATCAATCAATTAAACATCAAGAAAATCGAACTAACAAAAACCCCTAAAATTTCCCTAAAATTTTGGTAATTACAATTAGGTTAGGAGGGATGATTTCTTCATGATTCGATCCATAAAATCTATTCCTTAGCATACTATATCATGTTTTAACCATAGGTTCATCATGCTGCTTCATGCTCCAATTTTCGAAAAAAATAAATAGATGGAAATTGATTTTTTTTCGGTTCATAACGTAGACGAAGTGCCTACCTTGTCGAATATGATCTCGGAAATAAAATCGATCAGTAGACGGATGACTTGTGATCTTTAGAAAAGCTTGGATGAACTACTTTAATGAGGATTTGAGAGAGAAAAATGAGAGAGAATGAAAGGAGAGGTGGCGGCAATGGAGAGAGAGGGAGAGAGGATGACTAAGCTTAATACTATTCCATAATGTGTTAAAATATCTCCAAAGGATGACTCACTAGTGTATAGGCGGTTTGGAGGGTGTTTTAATTGCCGGAAATATCGCGTTTACGGGTCTAGAACGACGTTATAAAAGTCAAGAAATAAATTCTTAGTTGGTTACATATTCGACGAAATCTAATTCGACCGTTAGATTAGAAATAAATCACATACTCGGAAAACCTAATTCGTTTTTCAAAATCTGATAAAAAGTCGGGATAAGACAGTCTAAAATTCGCCCGAAAAAATCATAAAAACTGACTTTCTCCGGTGAACTCGTATCGAAGAAAAAGTGAATGTAAATCCTGACGGTTTTTCGATCTGAGTTTTCGGACGATATTTTCGTCGGACGCGAAAACCCTAGTATAGTAGTCGTTCGACCGACTTCTGGAATTAATTTTTAGAAACAGATTTCACCGTAAATCTTTGAATGGAAAATCCTTAACTTAGGCGTGCAAAGCCTTAATTAATAATTATTTTTTTTATGACGGAATAATTATCCGGGGTATTACACAGTTCATTTGGTTTGAATTGGATTAAGTTAAAGAATTGCACTAATGTTTCGTCCAAGTGTTTTGAGTGGAAATGTAGGTTGTGAGCTGGAATTGCTAGTTTAAAGATCATAATGGACTCAATTCGATCTTGGAACGAAGAGGTATGGAGGAGAGTAGAGCTGAAGTAAAGGGCAGAGCTCCCTGCATGACAAGAGCTCCCTGCTCGTTTATTCATTGCGCGTCCAGCAAGTGGAGGCAGAGCTCCCTGGTCATGCCAGAGCTCCCTGCCCTGTCTATTAGTTATTGGTGCAGGAATTAAGGGCAGAGCTCCCTGGTTAGACCAAAGCTCCCTGCCCTAAAATACTTGGCAGAATTAAATCCGCCGCCTGTCACGAAAAAGAGATTTTACCTTTTCACTTTTTGTTTTGTTTTTCCTTTCTCCTAGGTTTGATTTTCTCTCTCGAAGACTAAGAAGGCGGCTTGTTTTTGTTTTTCTCTTTGAAATTAGTTTGCTTCTACTTCTTCAATTCTTGCAATTTCATTCCGGATTCAAGAACATCAACCACCACGGATTCAACTGCAATTTCAGATTTACTTTTAATTCAAGTTTGTAAGTTTCTTTGTCTTTCTTTTTGCTTATTAAATTCGATTACGATTTATTTCCCCGTGTTCATTAGATTAAATTTAATTTGTTTCTTAGGTTTAATTCATGTTTAATTTTTCCCTTCAATTTGCATCTAGGTTTAATTTGTTCTAGATTTTATTTCAATTCTTGTCTAGTATTAATTTATTCTTAGTTATTTCTTCCGCATAGTTATAAACAAACAACCAAATTGATTTACTGCTTTATTTTTTTTTATTTCTTTTGGCAATGCAATAATTTTCCTGTTAAGTTTTTCTTGAGAGACGATATTCTGGTTAGCTTATTTAATCTATTACGACCACATTTAATTGCGTGCAACTTAGATTAATTAGGTTGAACATTAGGTGCGGAGCAACTAGGACCCTCATCTCATATTTGATTATTTGGATCGTTTTTGCTCAACTTTTGAGGTGGGTAAAACTTCTTTCAAACTCTAAAGTTGTGATTTACTACATCATGTTGGCAAGGAAAAATACAAATTGTATTTTGCCGCGGCTAAATGACGGTCGCGACAAAATTGGCGTCGTTACCGGAGAATTGATTTTGTGGTATTCTCTTTCGTGTTTATTCTTTTGATTTTCTTTTATGCTTAACCCTAACCCTGCAGAGAGTTCACAATCGTGGAAGCGTAAGGTGGAGGCAAAGAAGGAAACGGAAGAAGAGGCACAACGTTTGGCAACTTTGGAGAAAGAGCGGAACTCTTTGGAAAAGTTAGGCGATACACCAATTGGGGAGCAGTACTCCTCAGATAGTGAAGAAGCAATGGCTGAAAAGACTATGAGGGAGATAGTTTTCCCTAGCACACTGAACCTGAGGCCATCGGGCATCATTTTGTCCGAGCCGACGAAGCCCTGGGAGCTAAAATCTTATTTTATCCAAATCCTGCCCAAGTTTAGCGATCATCTAGGGGAGGACCTACAAAGGAACTTGCAAGATTTTGAGATGACCTCCGGAACTGTTCATACTGATGGGAACCTAGATGAGTATGTGAGGCTAATCGCTTTCCCGTTTTCTCTACAAGACGGGGCAAGGGAATGGCTTTACACTTTGTCCGCGGGGAGTGTGAAAGCATGGCAAGAGATGCAACAAAAGTTCTTGGAGAAATATTTCCCAGCTGCACGTGTTCAGGCAATGAGGAAGAGGATTACTAGCATCAAGATGGGCATAAATGAGACGTTCTATGACTATTGGAACCGATTCAAACTTATGCTTGCAAAATGCCCACAACATCAGATTCCTAAGTAAGATTTGGTCTAGTGCTTTGTGGGAGGACTTCGAATTGGAGAGAAAGCCTTGGTGAATGCAGCTTGCCAAGGAATAGTCATGAATAAGCCTCCAAGCAAGGTTTTTCAAATTATTAGAGAGATGGCGGAGGAGTCTAGGATGGACAAGGTCGGCGAATTGCCCAAGGCGACAGCAGGAAGCCTATCGCGAACTGATGAAAAGATCGAAAAGCTAGCCGCACACATGGAGTCTCTTATCACTCTAATGGCTGGTAACAACAAGAAAGCGGTGAGGACATGCGGAATATGTGACACACATCTGTCATGTGGTACGATCAAAATACCTGTGTATGCCCCAGATGGACAGTACACGCTCCTATGCCCACTACCGGACTGGCTGGTCTTAGTGGTAAGCTAAGGTCGATCCCACAAAGAGTGAGGAACTACTTTACTCTTCAGGTGCACAAGTTTGGTTGTCACGATCCAATCCTATTTTTAGCTGCACAAAATAACTTGGAAATAATCAAATAAAAAAGGGGTAAGATTTGCGATTAGGTCATGATTATTGTTGATATGTGTATTCGGTCATAGGCATACTGAAGATCCGTCCATGCTTTGTATAAACTCATGACGTGGCCCAAAGACATTGGGGCGTTTCAAGAGTTTATACTCCACACTTGTGATGGTTGAATCCCTTGTAGTCACTTGGTCCGAAGGTCACGCTTCACCCCGATCATAAGGCCATGCATCACTCCTCCTTAGATAGTAGTCATACCTGATCTCTCCAAGTATGACTCTCACCAACCTTCTCTTCCAAGCTTCCCGGCTCCGCACCTACAGAGTAGACATAACTCGCGGGATATACATTTCCGGTAACGCGTCCAACTGGTCATCAATATATCTACGATGCGCAAGGTGAGTCTCTTGGTCAATAACCATGGCTTGATACCTCGTCACAGTTGATGGATAGTTGTTAGAGAAGCCCAAGACCGATGAAGGACGCATTCTCCCCTTGCCCGTTCCTCGCCATCCAGATCTACAACTCCATTGAAGGCGCTGCTCAGCTACTCGATCATGGGCATATTGAACATTGTTGTCTGCCATGCCCTGACCTTTTCTTGGCATAGTATAGCTCTAACCGAATGGAGATCACCCGTTAGGTCAAGACTGCCCATGAATTCTGCTAAGATCTCTCCGGAACTACTGGACCCAACCGAAGGCATAACGCCTCTCGAATATTTCACATATCAACAATTAACCATTTATTTTGACCCAAATTTCACCAAAAGGAACTACTCACACATATTGAATTACATATTAACTAAAGTAATTAAACACATCAATAACATAAACTACAGAATACTGAATTAAGATAATACCTAAGGCAATCTGCCTTGGATTTGTTCTTCACAATGGAATTAAAACGAAAGCTGTAAATTGTTTAGTGCGGGAATTGTAAATGAACTGAAAGTAAAAGTGTTTCTTGAGCGGAATGCTATCAAATACTCGGGGTAACCAACGTTTTGCCAGCCACACTTACTGGACTTTTATAGCTGAGATGATGGCCGTCAACACCCTTCTCTGGCTGACCGTATCGGCATGATTGATTGCTTCCATGTTTAGCATGATCTTGATTTATCCTTTGATTGATCGGATTGATAATTGGCAATCACTGATTGATTGATTGAGGTTGATTAACTGGCTTCCAGATCCTTCTTCACATAGACGCTCGGCAGAATATTACACAAATCTCTTCCATGCATCTTTTCTTATTTAGCTTCGGCGGTTGGCTGCTGATCTTGGTAGTGGTCATATGGTTGCATGCATTGGTTGGCCTCATACCAGGGTACTGTTCTTCTCCTGGGGGAATCAGATTCATGCAACGGCTTGAAAATATTCCAATACTGATCATTCTGACCATCTTCTCTCTGTTTGCCTCGAACGGAGCTTCCTTCCCATGAACAACTACTTTCTTTCCTATACAGACACTAAAGACACAAAAAGATAGGAAAAATAGGACCAAGTGGCCCAAAAGTCGAAGACGTATCAATATGCACACCGAACACACACCCAACGGATCAATGCCCAACACTTTATGAAGAAGAAGATGTGAATGCTATTGGTTTCAACACCAATCAAGGAAGGCAGTATGATCCGAATTCCATAGTTTATAACCCCGGATGGAGGAATAATGAGAATCTAAGGTACGGAAATAACTACTATCAGCAGTTTGGGCAACAGGCACAAAAACCTCAACAGCCACAACAGCAGTACCCACCACGTGATCCAAACAAGCCATAATTGATGAAGGTGGTGAATAGTCTGATTAGAGATCATACCAAGGCACAACAAGAGAATGATCAGTTTAGAACGGAGGCGCGTTGTGCAATTCAACATATCACTGTCCAATTGGCACACCTTACCAATGCTTTGGGCAGGATAGAGAAGAAGTAAGGTGAACTTCCAGCCCAAGTGGAGGTAAACAGGGCTCAAGTTAATGCTGTTACGCTTAGAGGGGGAAAGGTGTTGCCCAAAAAAGTTCAGATGTCAGATTCTGAAACTCTTTTGCCCAAGGAGAAAGAGTTAGAAGTCGAGGATGAGAAAAAAAAGAATGAAGAGATGAATGATGGGGATGAAGAGGTATCTCCCGAGCCTAAATATGTCAAGCCTACACCCATTGTTGGAGCACCTTTTCCAGGTAGGTTAAAGCAGACCAAGATGGACAAAGAGATGGCCGATATGATCAATATTTTCAAGAAGGTTGAGATAAACCTACCTCTTCTCGTGGCACTTCGTAACATGCCTAAATGCGCGAAGTTATTGAAGCATCTTTGCACAAAAAAGGTGCAGAACTATGATGGAGCAAAAGTTATCGTGGGGGAGAATGTGTCGGCAGTTATCAAGAGAAATTTGCCAAATAAGTGTCGAGATCTAGGCATGTTCACCATCCCATGCCAAATGAGAGACATGAAGATTGAGAAAGCCATGCTGGATTTAGGTGCATCGATCAACGTCATGCCTTTGTCTATGTATGATGGGGATATTATGGGACCACTCCGACCCACTAGGGTGGTTATCCAATTGGTAGACAAGTCACAAGTGCATCCTGAGGGCATTCTGGAAGATGTCCTAGTTAAAGTAGAAGAGTTGATCTTTCCAGCAAATTTTTATGTGCTCAACATGGGCAAGACGGGAGGTAACACATCGGTTATGTTGCTGGAAAAACCATTTATAAAGACAGCCAAGACCAGGATCGATTACAACACTGGGCAATTGACATGTGAGTTCGATGGAGAAAAAGTCATGTTTAATATTTTCAAGACAATGGAGCATCCACTAGACATTGAAATGGTCAAGTCGATTGATCACATTGAGCAAGTGGTGGAAGAGGAAGTACCTCTTATTGGAATTCGGGATACTTTAGATTTATTTATTCAAGATGGGATGGAGGAGAGTCCAGATAACTCGTTTCAAGTTGCTCAAGCATTTAATTATTTAAGGTCTGAAGAGGAAGGAGAACCAAGATTACCGAAGCTTATTATACCCAGTCTAAGGCAAAAGGATAGATTGGTGCCATCACTGATCAAGGCACCCAAGCTCGAGTTAAAACCTTTCCCAGACCATTTGAAGTACATGTTTTTGGGCGAGGACCATACATTACCAGTCATTATCAATGCAAGGCTAAGTAAAGAAGAGGAGTAGCAAGTTCGGGCAGTCTTAGCGCGTTACAAGGAGGCAATTGGGTGGAGTTTAGCCGACATCCAGGGTATAAGTCCGACCATTTGTCAACACCATATTAGGCTTGAGGACGATTCAAGGCCAGTTCGAGATCTTCAAAGGAAGTTGAACCCAGCGATGAAGGAAGTGGTGATGAAGGAGATACTTAAACTTCTGGACTTGGGCATTATCTACCCAGTTCTAGACAGTCAATGGGTCAGTCCAGTGCACATGGTGCCCAAGAAGTCAGGAATTCAGGTAGTTTCTAATGAAAGTAATGAGATGGTTGCTACTCGATTGCAAACCAGATGGAGGATGTGCATTGACTATCGCAAGCTCAACAAGGCGACGAGGAAGCATCATTTTCCTTTGCCTTTTATCAATGAGATGTTGGAGAGACTGGCTGGGAACAAGTTCTTTTGCTTCTTGGATGGATATTCAGGCTACATGCAAATATGGGTTGCCCAAGAGGATATGGATAAGACTACATTCACTTGCCCATTTAGGACGTTTGCGTATTGCCGCATGCCTTTCGGTCTATGCAACACCCTAGGCATGTTCTAGAGGTGTATGTTGAGCATATTTTCGGATCTTTTAGAGCATTGTATTGAGGTGTTTATGGACAATTTCGCTGTCCATGGGAGTTCTTTCGCAGCTTGTCTATGGCATTTGGAGTTGGTGTTGAAGAGATGTGTGGACAAGAGCTTTGTACTGAATTATGAGAAGTGTCACTTCATATTTCAAGAGGGGATCGTGCTTGGGCACGTGGTTTTAGAAAGAGGAATTAAAGTTGACAAGGCCAAGATCGAAGTGATAGCCAAATTGCCTTATCCCAACAATGTGAAGCAGCTGCGAGGTTTTCTTGGGCATGTAGGGTTTTACAGGAGGTTTGTGAAGAATTTTGCAAGGATTGCACAGCCCATGACGAGGTTATTGCAGAATGAGGCCGAGTGGAACTTTGATGAAGATTGTCGAAGGGCATTTGATGCTTTGAAGAACAATTTGGTTACAACTCCTATCATACAACCCCTTGATTGGGGAATGCCTTTTGCAGTAATGTGCGATGCAAGTGGATAGGCAGTAGAAGTCGTGCTTGGGCAGAAGAGAGGGAAGGAAAGTCATGTGATCTAATATGCTTCGAAAACCCTTAGCCCTGCCCAAGTAAATTATACAACCATTGAGAAGGAGCTGTTGGCGGTGGTGTTTGCCTTTTAAAAATTCCGATCCTATCTGTTAGGAGACAAGACAACTGTTTACACTGATCATGCTGCACTACGATACCTTATGAACAAAAAGGAGTCCAAGCCATAGTTGATATGTTGGAGTTTGCTTTTGCAAGAGTTTAATGTGGAGATCAAGGACAAGGCAGGAGCGCAAAACTTAGTGGCGGACCATTTGAGTAGGATAGTGCGGGAGGAGGACGTTGTGCCCATAACAGAGTCTTTTCCCAACGAACATCTCTACTTGACCGAGGCGCAGTTCTTTGGCGAGGCATGGTATGCCAATATTGTGAATTACATGAGTATGGGGGAGTTTCCTGAAGATTTCAATGCTTATCAAAGGATGAAGATCAAGAAAGAGTGTCAACACTTTCTTTGGGAAGAACTATACTTGTGGAGGAAGTGCAATGACCAAGTTCTGCGGCGTTGCGTGCCCGATTGGGAGACTAAGAGCATATTGAGGCATTGTCATAATAAGGAGTGTGGTGGATACTTTGGGCATTGAAGGATAGCTACAAAGATACTCGAGTGTGGGTTTTATTGGCCAACTCTCAACAGAGATTCTTATGAATGGTGTCGGAGTTGTGAACAATGTCAAAAGGAAGGCAATGCGACCATGAGAGATGAGATGCCTTTAACTCCAATTATGCCTGTAGAGATTTTCGATATTTGGGGAATGGATTTCATGGGACCTTTGCCCAATTCTCAAGGGAATCAGTATATTATCTTGGTGGTGGACAATGTTTCGAAATGGGTAGAAGCTAAGGCATCACATACAAACGACTCGAGAGTGGTGGCTTTGTTTCTCAAGTCTACAATTTTCTGCCACTGTGGAGTGCCCAAGGCCATTATAAGTGATCAAGGAACTCACTTTTGCAATGCTACTATCGATAGGTTGTTTGAGAAGTATGGAGTTCATCATAGGGTCACAACTGCTTATCATCCGCAAGCAAAAGGGGAAAGCGGAGTTAATGAAAAGGATCATAAAGACCATTCTGAGGAAAGCAGTGACTACTGATGAAAAGGATTAGAGTGCTCATCTGAGTGATGCATTATGGGTATATTGCATAGCTTTCAAGACCCCTTTAGGCATGTCGCCATACTGATTGATCTTTGGGAAGCTGTGCCACTTGCCTGTTGAGCTTGAGCACAAGTCGTTATGGGCAGTCAAGATTTTAACTATGATTTGGGAGATATTGATAAGCATCGGAAGTTGCAATTGCAAGAGTTGGAGGAAATTAGGATTGAAGCCTATGATAATGCTGCACTTTACAAGATTCGCATGAAGAAGGCTCATGATCAGCTTATTAAGGTAAAGCGGTTTGAGCCAAGGCAAGAGGTGTTATTGTATGCGTCTCGTTTCAAGTTCATGAAAGAGAAGCTAAGCACTAAGTGGGAAGGACCTTTTGAAGTAGTAGCTCAATTTTCGAACGGGTCTGTGGAGATTTATTGCCCAGTGACAACTAAGAAATTCAAAGTGAATGGTCAACGGCTAAAGCCTTACTATGGGCAGAAAATATTTTCTAGTGTCAGTTCTAGAAATGGCCATCAAGTGTATGATTAATCTCTTCACAATGCATAAAACTTTGGTAAAACTCTTTTTAGTGAGATATTTGACGGAGATGGGCATGTAGTAGCTTAATTCAGATTTAGGCTCTTTCTTACTTTTTGCAAATTGATGAGGTATGAGTTTCACTTAACTCTATTGGTGCACTTCCCTCTCTTTTGTTGCTCTGGGTGTTGCTTGTTGAGGGGCTGCCATGATTTATCCATTGGAGGAGCTCTATCGATGCAAAAGGGCTCTCATTTTCTTCCCGGACTGGATTTCTGTTTCTCCAGCGAGAGTGTTTCATGATGCTCCAGGCCCTGATTTGAGCATCTTCCGGTTTCCACCCAAGTAGAAATCGTTCATCTAGAGGGTCCTTGTTGGCTGCTCGTTCCATGAAGATGTGTAAATTAAAATAGATTGTTTGTATTTTGAATTTTGAATTGCAATTTAAATATAAATTCATCTATTGAATACTAAACATCAATGAAAATTTTAATCTGTATGAGGATGTGGAAATTCAAGGTGTCATTCATTAGATAATAACATAGAATGCAGTCACAATTTTTAGATCTGACTCTCTGCTCTATAAATTTCAGATTGAATTTAATCCCCATGATAGTGTTGTTACAAGCAAGAGGTAATAACATTGCAGTTGCATCTCAATCAAGGTGTTGTGGTTGCACTTGCACGATCTTCAAGCTACATTTTGAAAATGTCTAAAATCAAATACGAGAGATATTTTCAGTCGCCCGAAGTCTCCAAATCTTACTGAAGTGAGTTTTCTGGTTTTCTAGCTTTCGAAGTAATATAGGCTTTTTTACACTTATAATTACTCTTAGATAATCATATTGCAAGTTGTGTATTGAAGTCATTTCTTTTAGTATTTCTCCATTTTGCCATTTAAATCTTATCCTATCTGTGAATCAATTTCCCTTATGTTTTGGAACTCAGAATCTATGGATATGACTGAATAGTTTTCTTAGTATTGAAACTTATTGCCCCATCAGCTTTTATATTGCTTGAGTTTTATTGTACATCAGGACATGCAAAGTGAAAGTCATGAAATAGATTGCTCTTTCGTGCGGTGCATTATATGTCAAATGTTAGATATGCATATGTTTGGACATTTCGTTGCGTTCATATGTATGCATGACACATATAAGTGACGGTAGTAGGTACATATATAAAAGAAGTGCTACAATTCCAACGTGTGCATTGTTGTAGTAGTAGGTGTTTGTAGTGCTAGGTTATAGAGCATACAGTATATGGAGAATGTAATTGAATGTTTGGTATTTCATCCTGATATGTCATATTTTTTCGATCTTTATCCTTTAGGCTGTCAATGCGGATTCCATCTAGGAGCTAAGGAGTGAGCTTGGGAATCAGTTAGCTCTTAAAAGCCTCAAAATGAACATGAGGTTTGTTGTTATGAAAGGTGGTGCTTATAAGGAGAAGGATGAAAATCGTGGAAAATCAGTGAAGGTATACATACTGAAATTCCTCTAATGCTGCATATGATGTGTAATAGCAGTAATTGAAGCCCTATCTTGTTTTCCAGGTTAACAAAGAAGAAGATGATAAAATGTGTATGACAGGTGCAAATGTTGTTGTTCGAGCTGCTACTGGAGTGGGTGATATTACATCAAGATGGAAAATTTTGTTATCTTTATTTGGACATATAACTGATAGAACATGTGTAGAATGTTAAATATATTTGGATGATGATTGTATGAATATTTTGGATGATATATGACATGATTTACGGATGATTTTTATATTTTGTTGTTTTAGGTCAATTTTAATTGCAAATAAATTATAAATATAAGGTAATAACAAAAAATAACCGTTACCTATGAAAACCTTTGATAACGGTGAAAAATGATTTTTCATAACGGAACAAAACGTTATGTATAAAGATAAAGATAACGGAAAAAAGTCTGTAATGTATAGGAAAATTACCGTTATCTATATCGATAAAGATAATGGATATTTATGAACTTTCATAACGGTAAGAAACGTTATGTATTTTGACATTGATAACGTATAAATATCTATTATCTATGAGCGCCACATAGATATCACCACTATACTTAACGGACGATTTTGTACATAGATAACGGATTTTATTCGTTATTTATGAGCGAATTTGGCGTAGTGCTTGCTACAGACTTCAGCCATATGCCCTTATTGCATCGTATCATTGTCCAATGCCAAAAAAGCAGTTTTCCACCAGAATATGCCCATAACTGCACATGTTCTGCCCTGCACCCACTTCCTCTTACTTGTGTCCTCCCAGACACATAAAAACTCGAAAAAGACACAAAAGACACAACAAAAAGACACGAAAAACGAACACAATATGAGTTCATCACAAGGATCAAAGGTCTACTTACATTCTTCGGGAAAATGGATGACATAGACTCGATCCTCATAACTCTTAGGAGGTGATTGGTATGATGGAATGGAATGAGGCTAAGCATGGAATGGAGCTAGGAATGGAATGAAATGGATAAGTTGATTCATATGCTTGGTATGCATAAGGAATAGTAAAGGAATGAAATTAATATTTTTTTTATACATTGTGTGTATATATATGTGTGTGTTTGTGTTGAGTGTATGTATATGCATGTATATGTGTAGCGTGTGAATGTGTGTGTGTGCAGTGTGTGTGTATGTAGTGTGTATGTATGTGTGGGTGTGCAGTGTGTGTATACATATGTGTGTGTGAAGTGTGTGTATATATGTATATATGTGTGTGTGTGTGTGTGTGTGTGTGTGTGTGTGTGTGAAGTGTGTGTATATAAGTGCATTGAGTGTATATGCAGTGTGTGTATGTGTGTGTGTGCAATGTGTGTATTAATAGTGTGTATGTGTGCAGTGTGTGTATATATAGTGTGTGTGTGTGTGTGTAGTGTGTGTATATATATATATAAGTATGTGTATGTGTGTGCAGCGTGTGTGTATGTGTGTTGTGTATGTGTATATATATATGTGTGTGTGTGTGTGTATGTGTGTGTGTGCAGTGTGTGTGTGTGTGTGTGCAGTGTGTATGTATGTGTATGTGTGCAGTATGTGTGTGTATATGTGCAATGTGTGTATATATGTGTGTGTGTGCAGTGTGTGCATATAAGTTAGAATTGATGGAAATAATTCCTTGATTTTTGAGGTAAAATTGACAAAATTGTAAAATATATAAGGGTAAAATAGTCAAAATATAAAAATAGGAGTATTAGGATTGACTAATGCCATGGTTTGATTAAGGAATGGCTAAACCCTTGAGGAATGGAGTGACAATTCCTCCTCATAAAACATACCGAGCAAAAGAATGGAATAGAGGTAGGAATGACCATTTCATTCTACCTTCCATTCCATCATACCAATCACTACCTTAGTTCCAATTCCAAGCTGCAACATGGAATAACAATGGAGGAATGTGTGTATAGGTGTGTGTGTGTGTCGACGGTGAGAGAAGGGAGAGAGAGAGAGATGGTGATGTTGGCCAAGAGAGTAGGAAGAGAGAGAGAGCGTGTGGAGAGAGTGAGGGAGAGAGATGAGAGTGGGAAATTTAATAGAGAGAAATTGTTGCACCACTTAGTCAAAATCGCGATGTAAATCGCCGGAAAGAAACTTACCACGACACTTTCTCGACGTTCAAAAGCTCTCTATTTCGTCTCATATCTCACCATATAAATCAAGGATGCTAGGAGTCCAGTTTCGAAATAAAATTGCGAGTAACAAAGAAAATCTCAAAAATCACTATTCATATTAGGGTTTTCGAAAACAAACTCAATTCTTTTCTCAAATGAGCTCAAACGACTCTCAAACATATCCAAAAGGATTTAAAAGAACTTTTATACTTAAAAGGCACTAATTAGACAAAATTTGGAAAAACTCGTCAAATAGTGAAAACTCGAGAACTCATATAATCATGGTCAAACAATTCATCACATCTTCGAATCGGATAACCGAAACGAGAGAAATCACATATGAGCACTCAAGGGCATTTTAGTAATTTCACGAGAAAATTTCTTTTCTCGGAAATTTTTATCAAACAAAAACACATTAACAGACAATTCAAATCAAGTTAACTCTATCAAGAAGAACTTAAAGACTCATAAAAGATTAGAGTATTATAGGAATAGAGACAGTAATGACCATTCTAGCGTACCAACCATCACCTTAGAGATATCTGATTCGTTTGATTGTAAATTTACCATGGAAAAAAAGAGAAAGAAAATTGTCTTCCTTTAAATTCGTCATTTATTATCCATCATTTTTTATAAAAAAAATTTTACCATTTTTATTTTTTCTTTTCACCCCAATGAAGAATAATATTATCATGATATATGTGGTGATAAGATTTTTCTTACTTGGAGTGAAAAGAAAGAATAGAAAAGAGTGATTGTTTTTTTTTTTTTTTTTTTTTTTTTGATAAGGATGGATAAGAAATGAGAAATTAATTTACAAGGAAATACTTTTCTTTTGTTTTGAATGGAGAAGGAGATAGTTTTCTTTTCCCTTCATTTCCCATGATAAATTTATGAGGGCATTAGAGAAAAATTGGGGGAGATGAGAATCATGAGTAACTAAAGGATAGTTAGAGTTCATTAAGTGCAATTAATTAAAGTTTATTAGTCTCAAATAGAATTTATTAATCTTAAATAGGCTTTATTAATTTCAAATTGGGTTTATTAATCCTCAAATTTCAGTTTTGCATTTAAGTTATCAATTTGTCATTTAAATTCCGAAACATTGTTAATTTTTTTTGTATTGTCCCCGAGTTAATTTTTTAACCGAGTAAAATCAGATGTGGCACCGAAAATAGACGGTATGGCAATATAAATGTTGAAAAATGGCAACATGGTCATTCATTTCCAGTGACACATGTTTCATTTTCGGTGCCATGTGATTAAATTTGGGCAGACTCGGGAAAAATTCCAAAAAAACGTGAAAAATTTAAAACAAATTAATTAATGTCGGTGCAAAATTAAAGTCTAAGTAAACTTTGTAAATTGAGGGGCAATTGCAGCTCAGAAAAGATGACATAACAAACTTAGGCAAATGCTCCACTGATACGAGTCTCACATTGTGAGACCGGGTTGATCTGGTCCGGATCCGAGTTGACTCGGTTAACTGTTGATTTTTTTTTCACTTTTTTTTGTTGCAATAAGTTCATAAGCACATTACCGTATATTCATATGCATTGCACTTTATGCTGACATGAACCAACTTTTTTCAGTTTTTTTATGATCTGGTCATATGCATTTCAAAGTATACCCACATGCACAACTATGTTCACCGATATGCACAACCAATTTTTCGATTTTTGTTTTTTAAATTTTCAAATTTATTTTGCACTCCTTTTTTTTTGTTTGTCTCTCGTTGTTTTGTTTGCTGCTTCTTCTTTGGTCAAGATTCAAGTGAGGGGAGCCGAAGGCCTCAGAGCGAGCCGAAAAATCCAAATTGTTGCCCTATGATTATCCTTATATTAGTAATCGGAACAAAGGCGGAGCCGAAGGCTCTGTCGGAGGGAAAAAAAAAACTGTAAATAAAAAAAAGAAAAAATAAAAACTGGAAAAAATTGGTGCATATCAATGCCCTTGCGTATTGTGTATGAATACTGGTGAAGTGCATATGGATTTATTGCAAAAAAAAGGACGCGTGCACAACACGCTCGCGCGTGCAGTGCACGCTCCATGCGCGATCTCACTTAGTGAGACGTGTCTCACCAGAGTGTGACTCACAAACTTATATAGTGCTCACAAGAAGCAAGATGCAAATTAAATTTTCTTTAATTTCAAACAGTGAACAGCACAACTATATATTTATAATGCATTAATTGTCGGTGATGTATTATATAGTCTCCTCTTTAATCACACCAAACTACACATCTACAGTTACCCATCTCCCAAGTATATATGCTTCCTTCTTTGACCTTCTTGCTACCTTGTCTAGAGTTGTAGGGATAGATGGTCCATCTTAGTTCCGACTAATAAGTCGTATAACAATAAATTGTAAAGGAGGGAACGCTATTACAGATGATTTCCACATGTACACATAAAAACCGGCAAATAACTACATAAACAATTCCATCTCTAGCTAACGTGGAATTCAGACAAAACGTCTTCTAAACAGTTGGCGACAAAATTCGCTACAAAATTACGACGATCACATGGCGTGATGCTCAATCCGAAAATGACAATGAATTTAGCGGGAGAATCTCCATCACTAACGCTGGCAACAAAATAATTCTGTCATTAACGACATATTATTAGAGATGGACTTGGGTGGAGACATCTTCACCATGAAGATGGGTCGACCCGACCCGGTCAAATCCGGGTCAACGCCCTTTGACCAGTTCTTTTTTTTTATTTCAGATTTTTTTACAGTTTTTTTTTTCGGCTCCGCTTTCGCTCCGATTACTAATATAAAGATAATCGACGTGCAACAATTTGAATTTTTCAGTTCGCTCTGAAGCTATGTTGACCAAAGAAGAAGCAGCAAACAAAAAAATGAAGAGGCAAAATAAAAAATAAAAAATTGTATCGCGTGATGCGCTGTAACAACCCACCCCGCCTAACTCCTAACGCGCTGGAACAACCGGTACTCTCGTAACTCCTCACAGCGTTGGTCACCCATCCTGTCGAAGGAAAATGGGTCAACACCACTGAATCCATAAGTTGAGTCGCGCACCTTAACGTGGCTCCTCGATCGTTGTCGCATCGAAACAGCCCGGGTCAATCGATTCTATTCTAAGAACACTTATCTTACGTTGTTCAAAAAGGCATTATTGCTCTTACAGGGATTGAACAACACGTGCATACTCAACTTGAAATGACATCATACTTCAAACTTTTAAACTTCTGAACTTTCAACCTTTTCAACTTCTTTAAACTTTCAAACTTCCTTTAAACCTTTCATACTATCTTTAAACTTTCAACTTTCAACTTTGAAACTTTACTCAAAGGCTTTCAATCTTTCACTTTCATACTTGCATTCATGCATTAACAGATACAAAATCTTTTAAAACATAAGCACTTCAAAGAAAGCTTTTAAGAGATCGTACTTGTAACGTTGGAGGAGATGAGGTGCTCAGATTCCCATTTTAGAACATAGACTTATACTAGAATTAGAAACATAGAATTCAAGCACATACTTTCAAAGAATGAATTCAAGTACTTTAAGAATGAATTCTTGAAACAAATAAATCATAGTACATTAGCACATTCTAAACAGAAACCTTGGCTCTGATGCTAACTGTAACAACCTACCCCGCCTAACTACTATTTTCAGAAGGGTGGACTGAAACCATATCACGATCCTACGCCGGTTTAAGAGTGAAGATAACTAGATCGGGTGAACCATGACATATACTTAAACTTTTCTCTTTTCTTAACAAGGCTCCCTTTTGAATGAAAGAATAAAAGAGATGACTAGCATGCTCGGATCTAAGTTATTCACGTGACTTTGAAGCATTGAAGAAATAGAAGTCATGTTTACCAAGGAGATCTAGCATGCTTGATACTAACTCAAACTTGAAACATCAAATGAACTTGAAAGTTCGATTATAAAAGAGGTCTTAGCATGCTTGGATCTAAGGCTTTGAATCAAACACCAAGGGCAAAATTTTTACACTTGAATCATATTATCAAAGACTCTCAAGAGGCCCGTTGGAAGCCCAAAACTACTTTTTAGTTTAATGAAAAAGAGATTCAAGTTTCGATAGTCGTCAAGCATCAAAGGGGTTCGGAGTCAAAGGGGTTCGGGATGCATGCACCAAGGATTAAGTTACAGAACCAAATAAAATAATAAGGTTTACAACCATATCGAATAAATGAATCTTGCAGCGGAATAATAAAGTTGTTGGGATATGAGTATGAGGAATCAAATCCCAAACTTGGCAAAACCGAAACAAACGGGGAATTCTCTGAGCTTGCCCTCATCCCGCCCAAAATTACCTACACGTTTTAAGAAAACCAATGCAGGGCGTGAATACAGGATACTCATTGAATACATGCCAAAGACTTGCTTTACAACTTTAAGAATTTGATAAGTTTTAACTTGCCACTTGAGTTTGAGCACCAGGGTTTTTTCATACAGAAATTACTTTGGGAAAAAGCCAAAACATTTTCTTACTTAACGACTGCAGTAAAAAATATAAGTGAGTGAAGAGAAGGAGGTCTCCTTCAAATCACTGGAACCGGCCAGAGGCTCACGATTCCTATTGTGCACAAATCTCACCTTGTGTGAGACCGAGTTCGTTCTTCTTTCTAGTAGACAGATCACACACACAACTTAGAGAAAAGGCAAGTTAAACATTTATAAAACATGTTTTAACATGTATAGAGTTAAAAAAGGTTTTTGGTTTAGAAAAGCCCACCTTAAAGACGCTTTTCCTAGCTTCTACTTGCTTTCTTTCCTCGTCTTCACTACACTTCTCCTCTGAAAGTTCCTTCAATAAAATACGATTTAGCAATAGAACAACGGAATACAGAAATGAATCTTATACTTTCAACTTATCCTATCTTAAAAGGATAATTCTTAACTTTTAATGAAGGCATCTTAACAACAAAGGAATTCAAAGGATCCCTACTACTTCTTTGCTCTTAACAAACTTACTTAATAACTTTATTCATCTATGCATGTTTTGATATGATCATGATAAACATCACTTCTACATGATTGGTCTCTTAAGACCACACAACTTGCAACGATTCATACTTTAAAACACTCAAGCAAGTCTTAATACTTCTATATCATGATTACTTTCATTTCTCATCATAACATGCTACTACTTCATACTTCATACTTAACTTCACTTTTTGTAGTCTTTTATGACAACATACTTTCAAGATATAATGATAATTAGGAATCCAAATAATTCCTAATCATGCTCGTCTAAATTATCATTTACAAATGTATCATGATATCATAACATACTTGGAGCAATCATCTCATACATATAATGCATATTTTCGGCCATGAGAGGGCTTAGAGCTAGGGTTTCTTATTTTCATGCAAACTACTTCCAAACACGCTCAAATACATCAATAAGGAATCATATATCCTCAATTCATCAATACAAGCTCATAAACAAAAAGCCCTATTTCTCACTACTTGCATAATTTCGACTTTCATCAAATAATCAACACAAATTCTCAAAAATTCCATATAAGCTCCAAATCTACCCAAGAATAAGGTTTCATGCTCAATTTATGCATATAAAATCATCATTATCAAGATCTCACTTCCTTTTACTTGTAGAACTTTCGAAATTATCACATAAATGAGCAAGGGTGTTTCAAATCATGAAATTCACACATGGATAGATACATCTAGCTCCTTAAACCTCAAATCTTGCTTCAATTTCATCATAAAAGACATTAATCAAAAACCCCTAATTTAGGTCTTAAAATTTGATCATGAAGAGGGATACAAGGGTTTGAGAAATTCATGCAAATAACTCCATGAAAGAGGTTCGTTTAGGGCTAGAAACATCATACCTAAAGAGTAGGAGGATTCAACAACTCCTCCTTGAAGACTTGCTTGGACCGAAAATGACCCTAGAAAAAGAGAGAAAGGATTTCATGAATCTAACACCATAGAATTAAAGAAACTAGTGGAATAGGTTATATTCCAACCTTTTCTCAAAGATTCTTGGAAGAACTTCTTGAATCAAGAGTTAATGATTGATCTTGGAAGAAGAAAATATAAGTGTGTGTGTGTGTGTGTGTGGAGTGGGCGCCGAAATGAAGGAGGAAATGGGGAGAGTTTTGATCTCCAAAAATCCTTATATAGAGAACATTTAGGTTTTAAATAGAAGGTTAGATTTCAATCTCAAAAGTGGAAGGTTAGGATTGAAACTTGCATCCAATGTAAGAAAGATGAATTGTAGAAGTGACATGTGTCCATGGATGGACTAGTTGAGAGAATGACAAGTTTTCTCTTTTAAGACTGTGGTCCCCACATTAAATGTCTTCTAACTACACAGTGTACCTTTTACTGAAAATCGGCTAACACACGCATTCTTCTTCCGACATGAATGATTTTGAACTCAAAACCTATACCAGAGTTCATGAAATTTCATCACGAACAACATACTAAAATTTGATGAAAAACAGACAACTTTCGATTTTTCACTAAAAGATGAAAAACTTAGTTTTGACCCGAAAACCAAAATTTTGACTTTTTATGAAATTCACATCCTCATGCACACATAGGTCACATAAGATCATATAAACATACACTTCACATAATCTTTCTTTCATTCACCGAATTTTGCAAATTCGAAAAAACTGCTATTTTAAGAAACTTTCCTTTTATGGGAACTATCTATTTCTAGAAACTTTCTACTTTAAGAAACTTTGAGAGATGGGGTGTTACTTTCTACCCTCTTAAAGAAATTTTGTCCCGAAATTTACATACCTTTAAGAATGGCTCGGGATGCTTCTGACGCATCACACTTTCTAATTCCCAAGTCGTTTCTCCAAGATCGTGGTGCTTCCACTTGATCTTAACTTGAGGAATTTCTTTGGTTCTAAGCTTATGAACTTTTCTATCTAGAACCAACTCAGGTTCTTCAACATAGCTTAGATTAGGCTCTAGGACTACTTCCTCTTACCTAATCACGTGTTTCAGATCGAACACGTACTTCCTTAACTGAGATACATGAAACGTACTATGAGGGTTTCCAAAACTTGGCGGCAACGCCAACTTATAGGCCACGACTCCGATCCTCTCTAAGATCTCGAAAGGACCTATGAATCTAGGTTTTAGCTTGCCTTTGATACCAAAGCGATGGATTCCTTTAGAAGGCGAAACCTTTAGAAATACCTTATCGCCAACGGCGAATTCTAACTCGGTTCTTCTAATATCGGCATAAGACTTATGCCGATATTAGAAGAACCGAGTTTCTGCCGATCCTGAGCTTCTTTTATCCTTTGCCTTATTTGATAAACTATATCAATCATTTCTTCTATCACTTCTTGACTGATCACTTTTCTTTCTCCAACTTCATCCCAATAAAGTGGAGATCTACATTTCTTTCCGTACAAAGCCTTGTACGGGGCCATACTAATCGTTGCTTGATAACTATTATTGTAGGCGAACTCGATAAGAGGTAAATATCGCTCCCATTCACCTCTTCGGTCCAACACTACAATTTTGAGCATATCTTCAAGGATCCGAATCGTTCTTTCTAACTGACCGTCAGTTTGGGGATTGTATGTCCTACTGAAGTTTAACTCTGTTCCCATCTATTCTTGGAAATTTTTCCAAAATTTCAATGTAAACTTTTAATCACGATCAGAGATGATCGAACTGGGGATTCCGTGCAAACGCACAATCTCTTGAACATAAATTCTGGCCAACTTATCGGCTTCATACGTCACTGGGATTGGAATAAAATGGGCAATCTTTGTGACTCTATCCACAATTACCTATATGGAGGTATTGCCTTTCTTCAATCTAGGAAAATCTGTCACAAAGTCCATCATGACTTCATCCCATTTTCACACTGGGATCTTGGGAGGGTGTAACTTACTAAACGGTCGTTGGTGTAGAATTTTGACTTGCTGACAAGACAAACATCTTTCGACGAATGAAGCTACATCCCGCTTCATTTCTTCCCACCAAAAACTTCCTTTCAAATCTTAGTACATCTTTCTACTTCCTGGGTGTGCAGTGTAGGACGTATTGTGAGCCTCGCTTATAATATCATCCATTAACTTCTCGTCTTTTGGCACATGCAACCTTTCACGAAACAGCAGCGCGCTATCAGCTACTTCACGGAAATCTTGGCTCCATCCTTTCGGATTTTTGAGCCTTAAATTTACTAGCTTCTCGTCTTTTCTCTGACCTTCTATGATTCTAGTCCTCAAATCAGAAGCTATCACCATAGCTACGATAACTTGCTCCATAGTTTGAGGCTGCAGAATCACCTCTATTCTCATTCATTCAAACTCTATTACTAGCTCTTCTTCTTGAGTGAGTAAGAATCCTAGCTCGAACTTACCCTTTCTACTTAAGGAATCTGCGACCACATTCGCTTTTCTTAGGTGATAGGAAATTTGAACATCGTAGTCTTTTACTAACTCAAGCCATCTTCTGTGTCTCATGTTGAGCTCCTTCTGCTCGAAGAAATACTTTATACTCTTATAGTCGGTGAAGATTTCATACCTTGCTCCATAGAGATGGTGTCTCCAAATGTTCAGCGCATGAACGACGGTTGCTAACTCTAAATCATGAATCGGATACTTATCCTCATGCGGTCTTAACTGTCATGAGGCATAAGCAATTACTTTTCCTTCTTGCATCAACAGGCATCCTAATCCACTTCCAGAAGCATCCGTGAAGATAACGAAATCTTTTCCCGTTTCAGGCACGGCTAGCACTGGAGCGGTGGTTAGCTTTTTCTTTAACTCTTGAAAACTCACTTTGCATTCTTTGTCCACTTAAACTTTGAATCTTTCTTTAACTGTTGAGTAATTGGTTTCGCTATCTGCGAAAATCCTTCAATGAATCTCCTGTAATATCTTGCCAAACCTAGGAAACTTCGAACTTCCTGAGGCGAGGTTGGGGATTTCTACTCTTGAATGGCTTTAACTTTGGTCGAGTCAACTTTGATTCCTTCTACGGAGATAACGTGTCCAAGAAATTGGACTTCCCTTAGCCAAAATTCGTATTTACTGAACTTGGCATACAACTTCTCAACTCTTAACTTTTCTAGCACTATACGCAAGTGCTCTTCATGCTCTGCTTCGTACTTCGAATATACGAGGATGTCGTCAATAAAGATGATCACAAAACTATCAAAGTACTCATGGAATACACGATTCATTTAATCTATGAATACAACAGGCGCATTGGTCAATCCGAATGGCATTACTACAAATCGTAGTGGCCATATCTCGTTCAGAATGCCATCTTTGGAATATCTTCCTAGAAAATCTTTAACTGATGATAACCTAACCTCAAATCGATTTTTGAGAAAACACCTGCGCCTTTGAGCTATTGAAACAGGTCATCTATCCTTGAAAGGGGATACTTATTCTTTAATGTCAACTTTTTGAGCTCTCGGTAGTCAATGCACATTCGTAGACTTCCATCCTTTTTCTTTACAAAGAGAATTGGCGCTCCCCAAGGCGAGACACTAGGGCGTATAAAACCCATGTCCAACAACTCCTGCAACTGAACCTTTAGTTCTTGTAGCTCTTGGGTGTCATTCTGTAAGGCGCTTTCGATATTAGGGTAGCTTCAGGCTTCAAATCGATAGTGAACTCCAACTTTCTATCTGGTGGCAGTCCTGGAAGGACTTCTGGAAACAAATCTGTGTATTCCTTAACCACGATGACATCTTCTATCTTCCGCTCTCGATCTTCATCCTTGTTGAGATACACTAGATATGCTTATGCACTTTTCTTTTTGAGCAACTTAACTGCTTGCAACGTAGAGATGATTGACATCTTCATTCGCTTACGCTCAATTCTGAAGAATTCGGTTAACTCCATTCGAGGTGGTTGGAAAGAGATCTGCCTCTTATCATATCAAATGGTGGCAAAATTCTCAGTCAACCAATCCATTCTAAGAATTATATCCACGTCCCACATTTGCATGATATTCAGGGATCTAGCGGACATCTTAAAAGATTCTACTTCGAAATCTAGGTTCGGGCAAACATATTGCACAGAAGTGCTCAAACCTAAAGGGGTTGCCACACTAAGGCCCTTATTTACTTTTTCTACATTCAAGCCGAGGGTTTCTACGCTGGCAATAGCTATAAACGAATGTGATGCACTAGTATCAAACAAAACGATAATGGGCACGCCTTTTAAAGATTCTATACCTGCGAGATTTCTCTGATTCTTGACTCCAGCTTTCGAGTCCACTGTGAACACCCTTTGGTAGTGTTGCTGCTCATTCAGGGGTGGCGGTGGCTGCTGAAGCGGCAGTGCAAGTGGCAATCGCGATCCTTGTTGAGGCGGCGGAGTAATAACTCCAAGGCCTTCAGCTGCGGGGTAGGGTACTGGTTGGACTTGCCAAACCTCTGCAACTTGTTCGGACATTGATTAGAGAAGTGTCCTACTTGCCCTCACGTATAACAATTTTTACTTCCAGCTTGGCATGTCCCTAAGTGTGTCTTGCCACACTTGCCACAAGCGGAATAGCCTTGAGTTCCATTCGCTCTTTTACAATGACTCGGAAACTGAGTCTTTGGCTTTCCTTGGCTTCCTTGCTTATGTTCTTGACCTTTCCATGGTTTCTTATTCTGCTAACTTCCATGATTCTATTTCCCTTTTCTTTTCGGATACTGGCCTTGACTGGGGTTCAGAAGGTTTGCAGCTGTTGTGTTTGGGCACGGAGGTGCCATCACTTGAATCCACTTCTCATGCTGTATTGCCAGTTCCATGTTGAGTGCTCGGTTAAGCATCTCAGCGTACGTCAGATCTTCCTGTCTTAGGCCGTTTCAAAATAACTCACTCATTTTCTCATCAGTATCTGTAATAACTCAAACTTTTATAAGTCGTTGAGTGTGTTTTAAATGCGTTTATATGTTTAAATAACATGCTTTGAGAGATAAAATTTTTCAAGAAAAGAGATTTTTCTTGAAAAATGACTAAAATGCCCTTATGTGCTTTGATGTGATTTTTCTCGTTTCGATTATTCGAATCGAGTATGTAATGCATTGATTGAGCTTTATTAATATGAGATTGAGCATGGGTATGAATTTCAGAGAATTCTGAGAACTTTTACTTTTTGATGAATAGTGACGATAAGCCGAGAAATCACTATTCACCAACGGACTCCGAATTTAGTTTAATTAGTGTCTTTTGAATCTAGAATTAATTCTAAGACCTTTGAGATATATTAGAAATTTTACTGAGATCATATGAGAGGAGTTTTAAAATTTATTTCATAACAGTTTAATTAACTGAGAATTTTTTAAAATTTTTCTTCATTAAATGGAATTTTGATTCAAAAATTAGGTAATTGGATTCCTTGAATTATTTCGTGAGATATGAGATGAAGTAGAGGTGTTTCCGATGTCGGGAACGTGTCGAGGAGAGTTTTTAAACGTTTTAAGAGTTAACGGAAAAATAAGGATATTTCTATCGGAAAACTTTTTCTTCTGGGGAAAATTTTATCAGTTAAAGTGAGATATTTTCTTTTTCTCTCCATCCCTCTCTCTTGGCCGACATCCCTCTTCTCTCTCTCTCTCTAATTAGATTCCTTTCTTAGCTTAATACATTTTCATCATTTCATTCATCTAATCTCTCTCTCTCTAGCAAAGAAAATCAAGCAATATTCTCTCTCTCATTTCCTCTCCTAGCCGAAGAAAAAGAAGAAGAAGGAGCATCTCCCTCTCTTCTTCCCTTTCTCCTCTTCACCGCACCATACACATATATATATATAGATATATAAAACCTCCATGGAAGCTTGAAGTTCCAAGCTCTAAGCTCTAAGATCATCATCATCATCAATCTTCAATCCAAATCCAACAAGGTAATATTATTCTTCAAAGTTTTGTGATCATTTTGAGATCAAAATCATCCTCCCTCTCTTTCTTTATATTTTTGGCAGTTTTGCCTAAGGGAGATGATTGATTTTTGTTTATTTTATTTGAGGTCTGGAGATGAATACTCCAAGGATCCTTCCATGACAATCCAAGCCAATCTTTGAGCTCTTTTCTCTCCCTCACCATCGATCAAACCTTTAAAGTATGATATTTTTCAAGTTATGTATATGTAAATGTATAGTGAAAAAGAGAAGAAAATGAATGTTTAAATTATACTTAGGCAAACCTAGGATGATATTGGTGATGATCGATGATGATATGATGATATAATGAAGAATACAAACCCTAGAAATTCATATAGGAATTAAGAGCTAAGAAAGAAAAGAAAAGAAAATTTTTCTACAAATTTTTCATAAAAATCGAAGAAAAGAAGGAAAAAGATGAAAAATATTTTTTGATGAGTTTTGATGATTTCTTGATCTTATGTGTTTAAGATGATAACTTGAGTGATTTGTATGCTTATGTGAAGATGAGAAGTTGTGATTATTTTGTTATCTATGAATCCCGAAAATCTTGAGGAAAAATGAGGAATATTTGTTTTAATTTTGTTTGATGATTTGATTATGTTTATGAGTATATATGAGCATGAAAATATGATTGAGTTAATGATTTAAAGTATTTTGTTAATTTTCTTGTGAAAATCAAAGTATATATGTGTGTGGAAGAATTATGATTTTTGATGGTTTATGATGATATTGATGATGTTGATGATATAGTTATGTTTATGATGATATTGAGTGTTAGATTGTCACACCCCGACTCCCGAGGTGCGACGATGCGAACACTAACACTACTCAACCATCCATTACTCAACTCAAATAAGGGAAACATGCTTGGGGAAACAAGGGAATATCAACGGAAAGCTGTAACATTAATGACATGCTTTCAAGGATATATCAAATCAACCAACGAGCACGAATAATTAACATATCAAGTTCGAATGGGAACAAGTATTTCAAGTCAACAAGAAACGAGATTCATCAAAAATAGAAATTAGTATCGAGCACATCGCTCGGAATTAGAATATGTATCAGAGTATAATATCCAAAAGACTTCAATAATCAAAATCATAGTATTGCAGCGGAATCCTCGACTCAAACTCAACAACTACATGTATGGAGACATGCAATTGCCAGTCTAACTTTCGACTCGATCAACAAAACATATCACACCACACCACCAAGCTGTCCTCTCTATCCGCATCCCGCTAACCTGCACGTTTAGAAATACATGCAGGGCTGAGTACTTCATACTCAGTGAACACATGCCAAATACTTTTGAAAACTTTGCTCTTAGAGCTATATCAATTGAATCTTGCCTTGCTGTAGCATCACAAGTATTTATGCAATGAAAACAGTTTTACTTGTGAATGCAAAATCATTTTCTTTTCGAATAGATTGGCCAGTCAAAACAATTATATATACATCAAACAGTATGCATCATCTACCACATCATCTATTCATCTGTGTCGAGAAGTAGGTCTCCTTCTCGATCACTGTGACCGGCCCAACCGAAGCAAGGCTCACAGTCACCATCAAACAAATCATATAGCCCACGTGGGTTTCCTGCCTTTCACACGACAATAATATCTTAACAAGCAGATGATAACACATACCAAAAACTCAAGTAAAAACGGCAAGTCAATTGAACTTTTAAAAACTCACATAATAATGATCAATTATCATAATAGCATTCATCGATAGTTTTGGTTTTAGAAAAGCCCACCTGACTTCCGACGATTAGCTAGGCGGCTTACTCTTTCTTCGTCCTCGCTACTTCTCCGTCCCGCTCGGTCCTTTATATTTTGACATTGATAAAAGAAGTAAGACACGAAGCTTAAGACGTAAAGTAGACGTTTGTTTCGACTGAAGAGTTCTACTTGACTCGTCTCTCTCTATTTTTATCTTTTCTAAGACAATCTCGATTCTCGACTTTCTCGTCCTCAGTTCTCACTCTACTCGGTTACTAATTACCGAATCTAGTATTCTCGTTTCTAAATCGTTATTACTGCTTGCTAATGCTTAGCATTTCTGTGAATTAAAGAAGCGTTAATTTTCTAAGCTTCAATACTTGAATCCTTACTCACATTCTCAATTAAATACTCGATTATACGAACATCATTCACGTCATAAGCACGCATTCTCAACAATTTGAACAATCATTTCATTATAATCAAAGCATAAATATTTTACTCAAGCATGTAGATTCAATTAAGCATATTCAATATGTTTAATCACATAAGTCTACTCAAAAGAATTTAATTCAACATAGAATTTCAATCAATCATCATAATTTAAATTGGAATTTAAACAAACGTATTATCTCAAACTCGATTCACACTTCAAGTCACATTAACAATTATGCGTTATTACTCGACTCTAGTTTTGGAAAAGACATTAATTCAAATAATAAAAGTTTTCTTAGATTAAAGCTCAAATAATCATTTAATATCTCTTAACTCAATATACGACGCTATTTCCAATGACGTCGTCTTTTCTCAACTACTTATACGTATTCGCATAGGTACTATTACTTATGCTTCTATTACTATTTTTTTTTCTTTTTAATTAAACTCTTATTGAAATAAAAATTCATTTTATAACTCGACTCTTAACTTCGTCTTAAACTCGATTCTTAAATTATTATTTGATAACTTTTATTTTTCATTTAACATTCAAAACTCGACAATTTCCTCGACTCCTTTTTAATTTAAACGATTTGAAAACCAAACTCGATTATCACGAAGTAATCATCACTCGACATAATATAAACAATTACTCAAACAATTATTATTTATAAACTCGATTTTCAAAATAACTCTTATTAACTCTTATTCTCTTTTTATAACGTTTCTAAAATAATTACTTTAATTCGCTCCAATAATTCTTACTTGATTCTAATCTCATAGTTTTTCTTACTTGACTTATTTCTTTATTTATTTTCTAAACTCGACTCAACTTATTATTCTCATATTCTATTATTTCTTAATTAATGAAGAAATTCTTATTTTAGTTATTTTGCTCTAACTTTATTATTAAACTTTAAACTTCTCGATTAATTTAATATCATTCGGATAATTAAACTCATACTCGGTTTAAAGCTTCTCGTTGATTACTTATACTCAACTCTATAATTATTATTTATTTTCGTTATTTCTTGTTTATTCAAACGACTTAATTCTCAATTTCTCGACTCAAATTTCATACTCGTTTTATAACTCTATTTCTTTAATTCTATCTCGTCTTCTATTTCTCATTTATCACGACTTCTAATTCATCGTTATTTATTTCTCGATTATCAATTTCTCTAATCTCGATTTATTTAACTCGATTAACTTTTTCTCTTAATCTTTAATTATTTAATAAAGAAATTATTTTTCTTTATTTTTCCTCAATTTATGACTCATCACTCAAATTAATGATTTTTCTTTTCATTTTCTCTTTAATTTTATTCTAACAAATATCTTGAATATTTTATTATTTTAATAATTAATTTCTTTTAGAATTAATTTTAATGAAATTCAAATCTTCAAATGAACACCTAGAACACTTAGAACACCAAGAACACATATTCAAAAACTCATATTTTTCACCAAGAACACCTAGAACACACACTAGGTATTCTTTCTTATCCTCTTTGATTTTTACTTCATTTTTATGCTTAAAATTCATTATTTTCATCTCATTTAATTTCTACTAACATCTATTATTCAAAATTTTCACACAACATGCTTTTTAACATCATACTATCATCAAAATCGTTAAATCATCATAAACATCATTTTCTCTAAAATTATGCATAAACTTAAATTTCTTTCTCAAAGAACATCATAGGGGATTTAAATCATCATATACTCATAATCATCTCATGCTCATTATATCATCAAATCATCAACAACATAATCAAATAAAAATACTCCTCCACACCTCAAAATACACGGCACACTCATATAAATTTAAGCATGCATTTTCTCAATTTTTCATGCAAATATACTTATTCAAAATATATTCATAAACACATATCAAACATCAAATTATCAAATACTCAAGAAAATCAAATTTTCCTATTTTTCTACTAATTTTCGGTTCTCACCAAACTTTAGGGTTTTTAATTTTTCTTTTCTTCTTTAAGAATAGATTAATTCCTAGGGTTTAATTCTTCTATCGATTCCTCACTCGATTCTCAAATCAAAAACCCTAGCTTTTGCCTAAGCATAAATTAAATCATGCATGTATGTTTTTCTTTAGAGATTAGGGAGATTACATATATACAAGTAATCAAATAAATAAACCTACTTTAGAAAATTAAAAGGATGCTCCTCTCTTGATTTCCTTGGACCGAAAATGAGGGCTTGAAGGGCTCAAATCCTAGCTTCGATTAAATCAAAAATTAATCACCTTGATAGGGCATAAGTGCCAAAAATTATAAGAATTAAAGAGGTGATTTTTGCATGGTTTCAACTCAAAGCTTGAGGATTATTACCTCTTTGATTGATGTTGGAAGAACTTAAGAGAGTAGTGGTGAAGATCTCTTGAAACTTGAAAGCTTGAAGCTTGAAACTTGGAGGCTTCAATGGAGAAATTTCATGTGTGTGTTGTGTGTGTGTGTGTGCTCGGTAAAGAGGGGAAGAGAGGGAGAGGAATTTTTCTCCTTTCTTCCTTAAAAAGTATCGAGAGATAGAGAACTTGAGAGAGAGAATAGAGTTTGAGAGATGAAATGATATGATGAATGAGAAATGATGAAAATGAAGTATATTAAGTTAAGAAAAGAATAACATCATTATATTCCACATAGGTTTTGAAAAATAGGATAGCTAGAGAGAGATTAGGGAGAGAGATGAGGGAGAGGTCGGTAGAGAGAGAGAGGGGGAGAGAGATTCCTTTTTGACAGATATAATTTTACCCGGTTGAGAATGTTTTTCGGATAAAAAGTCCGTATTATTTCATTTATACTGAAAACGGCTCCAATATCTCCTCGTCTCGTTTTCGACACTAGAAAACCTAAAAATTAATCGGCTAATTAATTCGTTAAGGATTAAATTCTTATAACTCTCTCATGTAATCTCGGATAAGCTTCTAACATATCTCAGGGGCCTTAGAATTAATTCTAGATTCAAAAGACACTAATTAGGTCAAATTCTAAGTTCGTCGGTGAATAGTGTTTTCTCGGTTATCGTTACTATTCACTGAAAAGTAAAATTCTCAAAATTCTCCAAAATCCATACTCATGCTCAAACTCATATAAATAAACTCAATCAATGCATCACATTCTCAACTCGAGTAATTTAAAACACTTAAGTTCACGTTAAAGCACATAGGGGCATTTTAGTCTTTTCACAAATTTTCTTTTTCCTTTGAAAAATTTTATCACTCAAAACTTGATAAGTAAGCATATCAACTCATTTAGAATGCACTTAAGGACTTATGAAAGCTCGGGGTATTATATCCTCACCTCCTTAAAAAAAATTCCGTCCCGAAATTTACTAACCTCAAGAAAATAGCTGAGGATACTTTGCTCTCATCTTTTCTTCGAGTTCCCATGTGGCTTCTTCAAGATCGTGATGACACCACTTAATATTAACTAAGGGAATCGACTTCGTTCTAAGCTGCTGGACCTTACGGTTTAGAATTTTCTCGGGTTTCTCTTCGTAGCTTAAGTCTGGCTTCAAAGTCACATCCTCTTGACGAATCACGTGCTTTGGATCAAAAACATACTTCATCAATTGCGACACGTGAAAAACGTTATGCGAATTCCCAAAACTGGGAGGTAACGCTAATCTATATGATACGGCTCCAATCTTCTCAAGGATTTCAAATGGTCCTATGAAATGAGGCTCTAGCTTTCCTTTAACACCGAAACGGTGTATTCCTCTCGAAGGGGATACTTTCAAAAAGACTTTATTCCCTATTTCGAATTCTAATTTGGACCTTTGGTTGTCGGCATACGACTTCTGTCTACTTTGAGCTTCTTTAATCCTCTCGTGAATCTGACGCACAGATTCTATCATTTCTTCAATCGCTTCCGGCCCTAACACTTTTCTCTCGCCTACTTCATCCCAATAGAGCGGCGATCTACACTTTCTTCCGTAAAGAGCTTCATAAGGGGCCATTCCAATTGTATTCTGGTTTCCAATAGAGGGTAAAATTTTCTCCCACTCGTTTCCTTTGTCTAATAAAACAACTCTCAACATGTCCTCGAGGATTCGAATCGTTTGCTTGGATTGTCCATCCGTCTGTGGATGATTGGCAGTGCTGAACTGCAACTGTGTTCCCAACTTTTTCTGGAAACTTTCCCAAAAATGGGCTGTGAATTTCGAATCTCGATCCAAAGTGATCGTACTCTGCCCTCCGTGCAATCTTACGATTTCCTTAACATAAATCTAAGCTAACTAATCCGATCCATAGGTATGTGGAATAGGTATGAAATGAGCGGACTTCGTCATCCTATCCACTATTACCCACACAACTGTGTTTTCTTTTCTCGATCTTGGCAGACCTGTCATGAAATCCGTCATGATTCCATCCCACTTTCATTCTGGAACTAGTAATGGCTGTAAAGGTCCTTATGGTCTTTGGTGTAGGGCTTTTACTTGTTGGCAAGCTAAACACCTTTCAACAAACATTTCCACATCTTTCTTCAATCCTTCCCACCAAAACTGTTGCTTCAAGTCTTGGTACATCTTAGTACTACCGGGATGGGCTGTGTACGGAGTTTCATGAGCTTCACTCATTATCTCGTTTCTCAAATTTTCGTCATTGGGCACACAAATCCTTCCTTTATACACTAAGGCATTATCTCTTGACTTAGAAAAATCCTTAACTCCTTCACTCCTAATCTTCATTCTTAATTTCTCCTATTATTCGTCTCTCCTTTGACCTTCTATGATACGAGTCCTCAAATCTGGCATTACTACTAAAGTAGCAATCACTTTCTCTACTGTTGCAGGAGGTACAATTACTTCGATTCTCATTTTCCCAAATTCTTCAATCAAACTTGCCTCATCACTTAACAAAAATCCTAATTCGGTTTCCTCCGACTTCTTTTCCTTCTTCTTTCTACTCAAAACGTCGGCTACAACATTAGCTTTACCGGGATGGTAAGATATCTTGCAATCATAGTCTTTCACCAACTCGAGCCATCTTCTTTGTCTCATATTTAGCTCCTTTTGCTCGAAGAAATACTTCAAACTTTTGTGATCAGAAAAGATTTCAGATAATGCCGCCAAATCTTCAAAGCATGTACTACGACTGCTAACTCTAAATCATGAGTTGGATACTTCTCTTCATGACGCTTAAGTTGTCGTGAAGCATATGCTGTTACTCTTCCATCTTGCATTAGCACACATCCAAGGCCTTGTGCAGACGCGTCGGTATAAATGGTATAGTCTTTTCCTGATACAGGAAGAGCTAACACTAGAGTTCAAGTTAATCTTGTTTTAAGCTCTTGGAAACTTCTCTTGCATTCCTCCGTCCACTCAAACTTCGTTTCTTTCTTCAACAAACCCGTCATCGGCTTCGCAATCTTGAAAAATCCTTCTATGAATCTCCGATAGTAACCTGCTAAACCGAGGAAACTACGGATTTCATGAACTGACGTCGGCGATTTCCAATCTTGCACAGCTTTTACCTTTTCCGTATCAACTTTAATTCCTTCGGACGAAACAACTTGTCCTAAGAAATTTACTTCCTTCAACCAAAATTCACACTTGCTGAATTTGACAAACAACTTCTTGGATCTTAGCCTTTCCAACACAATTCGCAAATGCTTCTCATGTTCTGCTTTGTTTCTTGAATACACCAAAATGTCGTCTATGAACACAATCACATATTTATCCAAATATTTGTGAAAAACTCTATTCATCAGGTCCATAAACACTGCTGGAGCATTGGTCAAACCGAATGACATTACTATGAATTAGTAATGTCCATATCTCGTTCTAAAAGTAGTCTTTGGAACATCTTCTTGCTTGATTTTCAGTTGATGATATCTTGACCTTAGATCAATCTTAGAGAAAATACTGGCTCCTTTTAGCTGATCAAACAAATCGTCTATCCTTGGCAATGGATACTTGTTTTTAAGCGTAATCTTGTTAAGCTCTCGGTAGTCTATGCACATTCTCAAACTACCATCTTTCTTTTTCACAAAAAGAATTGGAGTTCCCCAAGGTGAAACACTTGGTCGGATAAAACCCAAATCTAATAATTCTTGCAACTGAATCTTCAATTCTTGGAGTTTCTTTGGGGCCATTCTATTTGGGGATTTTGATATCGGGGCTGATCCTGGTCCAAGATCAATTGTAAACTCCAATTGCCAATCAGAGGGCAATCCTGGTAGTACTTCTGGAAATACGTCTTTAAATTCTCTCAAGATAGGCACGTCATCGACACTCAGCTCTTGGTTTTCATCTTTATTCAAATAAACTAGATACACCTTTGTATCTTTCTTCCTCATCAACCTCTGAGCCTTCATAGCTGAAATTATTGGTATGCTCTTTCTTACTCTCTTCTCAACTCCGAAAACTACGGTTGGCTCTTCTCTCGGAGGTTGAAATGAAATTTGTCTCAAATCGCATCAAATCGTCGCAAAATTCTTGGTTAACCAATCCATTCCTAGGATTATATCTACGTCCCACATCTGAATCAAATTTAGGGATTTCGCTAACAACTTTCGGTTTCCGAATTCGAATTCTAGGTTCGAACAAACACGCGAAACTAACGTAGATTTACCTAAAGGGGTTGCGACACTAAGCACCTGGTTCGATTCTTCTACTTTCAAACCTAGGTTCTCTACGCAAGCGCTAGAAATAAACGAATGCGAAGCACCGATATCGAATAAAATGATAATAGGTATGCCATTAAGCTTTCCCATACCTGCTAGATTTCCTTGATCTTTCGCTGACGGTTTCTGCTCAATTATAAAAGCTCTTTGAAAATGCGGGGACTCATGCTGAGGAGGTTGCTGCTTTGGCTGCTGCGGTTTACGCTGATGCTGAATAAACTTGTGCAGTCGAGTTGCTTCAACGGCTTTCATCTGTGAAGGCTGAAACTGATTTGGCCTTCCGACACTCATTCCTTGTTGTTTACTTGGGCACCTGTTTGAGAAATGACCAGGCTGTCCACAAGTATAACAGACGTTACTTCCAATCTTACAAATGCCTTGATGCATTTTGCTGCATTTCGAACAAGCAGGGAGTCCTTGAGGTCCTACGGGTACATTGCTTCGATTAACCTGCAGAGATCTCGCTTTCTGGGATTGCTGAGATTGCTGTTGGCTTTTCCCTGGCCACGGTTTCTTGCTTGGGTGGCCTCCACCACTCCATTTTCCTTTTCTCTTTCCATGCTGACCGAACTGAGACTGATGGGTAGTTACAGTCCTCGTTGTCTGGCTTTGGAATTGAGGATTCACTGAAGAATGTGATCCCTTCTCAGGCTGCATAACCAACTCCATGTCTAGGGCTCTATTCAGGGCTTCGACATAAGTCAGACCACTCTAACTGGCAAGAACTACTCGAATATCTTGTCTCAATCCTGCTCGGAACAACTCGCACATTTTCTCGTCGGTATCTATCTTATCTAGCGCAAAATGAGCTAACTCGCAAAACTCTCAATCATACTCGGCTACAGACTTCTTTCCTTGCCTAAGATTGGCAAAATTCGTTTGCCTTCTGCTTATGATAACTTCTAGGCACGTACTTCTCATACAAGGCTTCCTTAAATTGATCCCAAGTCAAATTCTCATGTTCTTCTAGTGTATACGTCCTTTGTCTTGCTTCCCACCAATAGTTGGCAGTTCCTTTCAGTTGGTACGTCATACACTCGAGACGTTCGCGATCGGTGCAACGAAGGAATCGAAAAATTCGATCCAGGGAATGAATCCAGTCTTTGGCTTCTGTCGGACTGCCTTTACCATCGAAGGTTGGGGGATTTCGGCGAAGAAAAAGTTCTTCGACACAACGTTCATTTGGAGGGGGCGGGGTAGGATCACACTGACCCTCTTTTTCATTCCTCTCATTCCTAATATTTCTTTGTCTTAGAGGCATTCTAAAGAAAAATAAAAATTTTTAATCATCTCGGAAGAACGAATTATCTCACTCGGAGCCTTTCTCGATTTTGAAAATATTCTCTTTTTAAGGAAAATATGATTCTCGATCGGTACTTATCAAACACATCGAAGGAAATTAATTTCATGATCATTGCGAATATAACAATCATCTCAATTACTCATATATTTTAAACAATTCAATTCTCAACTCAAAACAATCAATCACCATTAAGGAGAACAGATATTATCATCATCATGTATAAATAATTTCTCAAGACAATTACTTCCTCAAACAAATCAATCAAAATAATAATCTCAAATATCATCACATCATATATTCACATATATTCAAGATAATTTTTTCTCAATACTCAAAAACATTCATGAACTTATATAATATGACTTTCAATTCATGTATAACTCATTTTCTAAATTTTTTATTACTCAAGAGGAAGCTGTCTGATTAACTCGTTTTCCTTCTCATTATTCTTCACTCAATAGTTTTCATCTTATTTTGCTAAAGAATAGCTTATTCCATTTACTTAACTCTTATCTCGTTAATCATCCTCGTCTTAATCATTATTCCAGAATCTTGCATACTCAGGTTAATTTAATTTCTTGAGAGACTGAAAGTTGATTTTAATGGCCTAACGGCTCCTCTTTTCATATCACTTGATAGTGGCCTCTTCTGAGGACTTAATACACGATAGGGATTAAATCTACTCGATAATCTAGCACACTAGTCGAACTACACAAACTATCTCTTCGCATTCGATCTTACCATATAACTCAAACATCATAAATAATTACATCACTGCTGAAAATTAAATAGAGTTCGACTGTCAAACACAAACGATAAATACTTCTCGAATTTCCACAGCTTGCTTGAACTGATTCTAGACATTAGAATCATCCTCACTCGGACCACGATCATCATACTGCTCTTCATCGGTGTTTCCATCTTCTGGGTTCTCTTCCTCTTTGGGATCCTCTTCGGGATCTTCTTCCTCCTCTGGCTCCTCTGCCTCAACGCCGTCGTTGTTGATGTTAAATTGCACTAACTCGGCTGCCCTCACTTCTTCTTCATAGTCCTGGAGGATATAGTTGGTTTGCTCCAATTCATGCTCAACCCACAGGGGTGTCAAGGGGCGATCTTCGCTACGACGAAGCTATTACGCTACATCGGTAGGGGCGCCAAACTGGGATTCATATCCTTCATCGACTATTACGACAGGAGTAGGGGCAAATGTATATGGAGTTGAAAAGTAATTGTTTGGTAGGGGCTGGCCTAGAAGACTCGGCTATGGGCTAAATCTGCGAGGGAGTGTGATTACGACGTATGTACTCGGCAACCTGGTCATCCAAAGGTGATAGAATTCCATTGGGATCATGATAACCGTTTGGCTGCAGAGCTGACGAGCTGGATGTGGAAAAAGGATCATGGGCTCGAAGAGGGAGTACACCACTCACATATGGATAGTCTTCATAAGCTGCTTGGGGCTCCGACTCAACTCGAGAAGGGGTAGGGTCACGAGAAGGAACTGGGCCATCTTGGAGAATAGGAGGGGGACTACTAACAATACCATTTGGCATGGCAGGGAGGTCGTCATCATAAGGCTCTGGAGGAGGTTCACCGTATTGCATGTACTGTCCGGAGATTGTGGAGATGAACGCATTGACATCACCGTAAAGAGTGCCATCAAGATGTCGGTATCATAGAAATCGATGAACAAGGGACGCTGCCCAATCTCGCCACTCTCGAGGCAAAGCCTGAATGAGATGGATCATTCCATCTACCGGTCCGACGTCTATATACTGGACCTTCTCCCAAAGTTTGTGGTATCTTGCTAGAAATTCCGCAATAGACTCGCGGTCCATTTTTCTCACGCGCAGGTATTCCTGCATCCACTCTTGGTCGTCCATCCTATACGCAATTTAAATGAATTAAGCACACTTAAACAATTAATCAAGCATGCTAGAATTTCCAACCACCACATACTTATTTTCACTTTCCATATGGGTACTATCGTTCAAGGTATCGAGCAATTCCATTTCACGTAACCTCTTGCACAAACATTTCATCCTTTTTGATTTTTGTCACAGCCCCAAATCCCGAGGGACGGCAAAGCCGAGGTGCGACTAGGGATTAGATTAAAGAAGCGGGGAAGAAAGGGGTAAATGAATACACAGACATTTAACGACAGAAATACTTCTATGAATAAGACTTCATTGATAAAAGAGAGAGTTGATCTCGAAGGATCACTCGACAAGTTCTCAAAAGAAAAATAAGTTATTGTACAGAAACTTAGACCTAAAGTGATTTACAATATAACATAAGAGCGTCTAGAGATTGGCAGTGGAATAAATGTAGAATGTAACTCTGTTCTTCCTTCCTATCACTATCTTACTCAACCATCACCGCTTCCATCGCTCAACCTGCACATTTAGAAACATATGCAGAGCTAAGTACATAAAGCACTTAGTGGGCACTTTGCCGAAAACATACAATAAGTATTGATAAATCAAGCATCTCTTTTATAGCGCATCGGGGTGTTTCTTTCAAAAGCCCGTGCCTATTAAACATTTTCTTTCCATAAACATAGCTTTGCAAAGCATTTTTCTGATAGATGTTACGTTCAATCTTGACCAAATAATTATCACCGCGGCAGGTCGTCCCTTAATAGGTTTCCATACTTCAACGCTACTTTATCACCGCGGCAGGTCATCCCCTCAACAGGGTTCCATACTTCAACGGCTACTGTGTACACTAACTTTGGAAAGCAAAATGGCTAACTCAAGTCCGATCGTTTAGTTAACCCCTTTTGGCTAACTCATAAGGTACAAGAGAACTCACATAAAACAAGTAGTTCATTCCATGATTATCACTTTGAAAACACGATTATCAAAGCGATAAAGAAAAAGGTTTTCGAGCATTGCTAATTTTATTTCATATATATAAAAGATTACAGAACTCCTATACGAGCTTCCGTTCTTCAATCTTCCGTCCTATCCTCGTGCTGACTTCCTCCTTCATCGTACATAACCATACTTTGATAAGTCATTGATACGATAAATGAAAAAATAAATCAAAATCAAAAACGAAATCGAATTCGTCTTTTCAGTTTTTAGCTTTTAGGCTTTTGCACTTTACTACTTCCTTTTGATTAACTAATAAATGTGACTTCGATCAATTCTCGTCTACAAACTGACTCGGAACACTGCTCGACACTTAGGTCAGTAGGTAAATGGGTGTCGATATCTTAGAACGACTTAAAAGTTCACAAGGAACGAAGTTGAAAAGGATTCAACTTAGGAAACTAGACTTTGAATACTTACTGCCCAAGTCAGTAAGTTCATAAAGAATAGATCATACGAAAACAGGGGATAAATCTTTTACCAAAAGAAAGGTACGGGTGTCTAGTTTACTCTTCAATTTACGGATCTTGATTTTGTTAAGCGAGCTAAAAGTTATGACAGTTTCCGTGAAATGTCGCAAAACAGTCGCGCGAAACCCTAATGCTCGACAAAACTCGACGCATGATTCCCTAGGTTTGATCAATACTATTCCACTTTTATTTTCACTAAATTTTCATCCCAAGACAGTCTACATACAGTGTTCTTTAAACGGGTTCATAATCACGACTTTTGATTAACAAATGACGAGCATTTCCTCGTCATTCCAACTAACCATTACTATACCAAAACAAATTCCAATTTCTATTTCATTTTCATTTATTCACTTCTCGATTCTTAACTATATCTCATAACGTCTCGTTTCTCGGATGGAAAAGTCGCTAACTACAATATTGTTCGTCAATCAATAACAATCATTAGTATTAAAAGGGATTTCCTTATTCGACTTTTCTATCGGCTTTAAAACTCGATTCTTCGTCTCTTATTCCAAATCTTACGTTCTCCGTTTTCGTTCAAATTTTACAACAACTATCATCATCTAACGAGCATTACTAATATGCAAATCATATTATCAAAACATTAACGAGCTTCAACTTAACGACACATTTCCGTCTCTTACATTTTTCAATTTATTTTTAGAAAAATCCCAATTAAATATATAATCATCCTCATACATCGTATATCTCATTTCTACTAATCAATCGAGCATACCATAACATTTACTATACTAAATCATGCATTTTTCATCTCTTATGTTCCAACTTTTATTTTTAAAAAAATCTAAATTAATTCATAGAGTCAATTAACAACATGTAGAACACTAATCTATCGATCAAACATCAAAAAAATCGAACTACGATCAAACCCCTAAAATCCTAGAAATTTCGGTAATGACCTAAATGAAAGGGAAGTGATTTTCTTCATGATTCGATCTGTAGAACTCGATTCTAAACATACTATAACATGAATCGAACAAGAATCAGCATGCTTCTTAATCTCTTAGGTTTCGAAAAAATTAAAATGGATAGAATCAAGACTTTGTTCGGTTCAATACGTAGGAGATGTTCTCACCTTGCGGAATACGAACTCGGAAATGGAATTGATCGGTGGTTGAAGATCTTGTGTTCTTGAGAAGAGCTTGGATGAAGAGTTTTAATGGAGAATTTGGAGAAGAAAAATAAGAGAGAGAATGGAGTGAAGGTGGCGGTTTTGGAGGTGTGAGGGAGAGAGGGAGATGACTCACCACATATATATATAAAGTGAATAAAAATCTAACTAAAGTGTTGTGACTCGCTAAGGGCCGTTTGGCGAAAAAAAAATTAGACGGAAAGATCTCATTTCCAGCTTTAAACGACGATTTAAAAGTCGAGAAAATACTTTCTTAGGTAGTTTTGAATTCGACGAAATCTAATTCGTCCGTTAGATTGGAAATAATTTGCGTACTCGGAAAACCTAATTCGTTTTCAAAATCTATGAAAAAGACGGGATTAGACAGTCTAAAAATTCGCCAGGAAAATCATAAAAACTAACTTTCTTCGGTGAACTCGTATCGAAGAAAAAGTGAATGTAAATTCTGACGATTTTTAATTCTGAGTTTTTGGACGAAAAATCTACTGGACGCGAAAACCCTAATACAGTAGTCGTTCGTCCGACTTCTGGAATTTATTTTCTCAAACAGATTTCACCGTTAGTCTTAGAATCAAAAATTCTTAACTTAGGCATGAAAAGCTTTAATTATTAATTAACTTTTTATTTTACGTCGGAAGAAAATATCCGGGGTATTACATCCTACCCCTCTAACAAAAATTTCGTCCCGAAATTTGCATATCTTCTTTTAAGCTGTTCGGGGTACTTCTTTCTCATCTTTTCCTTGAGTTCTCACGTGGCTTTTCCTTGCTCGTGGTGATTCTATATTACTTTTACTAACTGTACTGACTTGCCTCTTAAGTCTCGCACTTTTCGATCCAAGATCGATTGCGGTCTTTCATTATAACTTATCTCATACTCAAGATCAACCTCTTGCTGGTGGGTCACGTGTTTAGAAACAAACACGTACTTTCTCAACGAGATACGCAAATAAAATAAACATTCTATAGACTTGGTAACACGGCCAATCTATACGCATTAAAACTATCTTTTTCAAGATATCAAATAATCACATAATCTCTAAGCTTATATTTTGACATGATTCTTTTTATCGGAGAAATCTTAAGAAAACCTTATCTCTTTTTCGAATTTAAGTTCTGATCAGCATATATCACATAAGACTTCCGTCTTCTCTAAACTCCTTTCATTCTTATTCGAAACTGCCGAATGATCTCGATCATTTTACTGACCGTATCTGGTCCTAGGTTCTTTCTTTCACCAACCTTTTTACAATAAGGTAGTATTCTTAACTTCTTCCTATACAAGGCCTTGTAAAATGCAAAACTTATCATAGTTTGATAACTATCGTTATAACAATTTGATCAACGTCAAAAATATTCTTCCATTTCTACATAGAATTACTTAACGGTTATAACAACCCGTATGGTCGTCAGTGTAAAGCTTTCACTTGCTGATAAGCTAAACATCTTTCTACGAACGAGGCAACGTCTCGTCTCAATCAATTCAACCAGAAATCTTTTCTTAAGTCTTAAATTTGTTGTCATTGGGAATACTAAGTCCATTATTTAATTTTTATCATATTATCCATTTCTTCGGAATAACCGTCTGGTTTATCCGTTCTTATCCTTAGTCGAAGCTTCTCGATCGACTCGTCCTTTCTCTAGGCACTTGTAATCTTTTCGTAAGTCTGGTGTAGCTACGATTACTATTATTTGGCTTGTTATCGCTTCAGGTGTATTGAGTACCTCTCTATTCTTCATCTCGAATTCTCGTATAAGTGTTTCTTCCTTGATGAAGAAACATTTAAACTTCGTTGGAGTCTTTCGACTCAACATGCCTGCTACTACACTTAGCTTTTTCCTAGATGGTAATTGATACCACAATCATAATTATCAACTAATTCGAGCCCTCTTCTTTGTCTCATGTTAATTTCTTTTTTGCTCGTAGAGGTACTTCAGACTCTTTGATCTATAAAAATCTCAACCCATACACCGTAAGGATGGTGTTTCCAAATTTTCAACGCATGCACATCGGCTGCAAGTTCTAAATTGTGGGTTGGATACTCAACCTCGTGAGGTCGAAGTAGTCGTTGTGAAGCATAAACTATCACCTTTCCATCTTGCATCCTAACACACTCTAATCCGATCTTTGAAACCTCTTTATATACTTCGTATTCCTTGTTTGTTTCTGGAAGGGCTAAAACTGGTGCGATGGTCAACCTTTCCTTGAGTGTCTGCAAACTTATCTCGCACTTGTCCGTCCATTTGTACTTATTTTCCTTTCTAAGTAGTTGCGTCATAGGTCTAGCAATCATAGAAAATTCCTCGATGAATCTTCTATCATAACTGGCCAAACCTAAGAAACTCCTTATTTCATTCGGACTTGTGGGTGATTTCCATTTGAGTACTGCCTCTACCTTGGCAGGATCTACCTTGATACCTTCTGCTAACACTATGTGTCTAAAGAACATTACTTCCTTCAGCCAAAATTTGTCTTTACTGAATTTGGCATAGAGTTCCCAGCTCTAAAGCACTGTTCGGAAGTGTTGTTCGTGCTCATCCTTATTCTTGGAGTAAATGAGAATGTTGTCGATGAATACTAAGATGAATTTGTCTAAGTATGGGTGAAAACTTCATTCATGAGGTCCATGAATACTGCGGGAGCGTTAGTCAAACAAAATGGCATAGCTAAGAATTTGTAATGGCCATATCTGATCCTAAGGCGGTTTTAGGTATATCTCCGGTTTATTCTTCAACTAGTGTTGTTTAGACCTTAAGTCTATCCTCAGAAATATACTTGTTCCTTTTAAGCTTATCAAGAGGTCTTCTATCCTTATAAAAGGATACTTATTCTTAAGGGTTATCTTATTTAACTTGCGATAGCCTATGAACATTCTCATAGAACCATCCTTCTTCCTGATGAACCAATCAGGTGCTCCTATGGTGAAAACGCTTGTCTAATGAAATCATCATCTAACAACTCTTGCAGTTGGATCTTAAGCTCATCTAACTCTTTTGGTACCATCCTATATGGGCTTTTGATGGGGAAGCCAATCCTGGTTCCAAATCAATCGTGAAATCTACATGACGATCTGGTGGTAAACCAAATAATATGTTTGGAAAGACATCCTCATACTCGTTCAAAATTTTCATGTCTTGAATCATCCTCTTGGCTCCTGGTTCTCCAACTAGGTACATAAGATGAGTTGTGCACTCCTTTCTTCTTCATCAACTTCTTGGCTTGTAGGGCGGATATTATTGGTATCCTCCTGCCCATCGAAATCCCATGGAATTCAGTTGGTTCTCTACCCGGGGGTTGAAAAGAGATTTTTCTCTCGTTGCAGAGAATTGTGGCATAATTCTCAGACAACCATCCTATTCCTAGGATTATATCTACGTCGAACATTATTACTTTCTGATTGTTTGCTATGATCCTAAAAAGATCCTAAATCAAATTCTATGCTCACACGAAACTAAGGGAGTGGCAATAATCTCCCCTAAGGCATAGTTATTCTTATTTCATGTTTAGTGCGCTCTAATTCTACTCCTAGAATGTCAACAAGTACTAACAATAATGAATATAAAGCTCTAGTGTGAGGCAAGATTATGACAGGGTAATTTAAGAAGTTCGTCCAATACATGCCAAATTTCCCTTGCCTTCATTATACTTCTCCTGCCTAATCGTATAAACTCCTACATTCTGTTGTGGTTGTGTCAGTTGTTGCTGTGACTGGGCTTGAATTGCTTTCAATGGTTGGGGCTGACCATACTGGTTTGGTTCCATCGTTTGAAACAGCATTAGGCAATTCCTCTTTATATGCCCCGTTTGCCCACATTTAAAACAATTACCCGTGTCTGCTTGACAAACACCGACATGCTTTCTATTACAAATAGAACAAGTAGGATCATCCTGTTTCTGTTTTACTGCTTGTAATTGTTCTGGGCAATTTCTCTTAAAGTGCCCCTTATGTCCACAGTTGAAGCAAACACCAGAGTTCGCTAGACAAACACCGTAGTGTTTCTTATTACACTTAGGGCAAGCTGGAATAGTGATCCTTATTACATCCATCAACGTTTGCTAGACAATTTCCAAAGTGCATCCTATTGCACTTAATACAGGTAGGTACATTTATTTTTCCTTGGTCGTTTCCTCCTTGGTTATTGTTCCTTTGCTGCCCTTGCAACTGTCCTTGTAGATTATTTCCCTTCCCCTGTCCTGATTGTTTATTTCCTTGTGGTTTATTCCTTTGCCACGACTTGTTACCATAGTTGTCATCTTTATTTGGCTGCTGAAAGCCCTGTCGATTTCTACTCTGTTTCCCTTGATCGTTGTGGCGCTGGTAACAGTCACTGCTACTTCCTCCTCCCCATTTCCTTTCTCCTCTATAATTAATATTATTGTTGGGAAGGTTTTGAGTTGAAGTCTGGGCTGGTGTTGGTATGGGCACCACCATTTTTCCTTTATCTGGCACTATTGCCTCTATTTCTAGGACTCGTCCTAGTAGTTCCGTATAGCTCAGTCCTTCGTGACTGGCTAAAGCTACTCCCAGTTTATGTTTAAGTTCCCCTTGAAACTTCTTTGCTATTTCTTCTTCGGTATCCCCTTGCTCGGATACATACTTATTATAAGAAGCCTCCTTAAATTCATCTCAAGTAAGTTGAGCCAAATGCTCTACGGGTAAGACCCTCTGTCTAGTCCTCCACCAGTAGTCAGCTGGTCCGGCTAGTTGAAATGCAACACATGCAAGGCGCTCCTCATCAGTACATCTAAGAAGCTCAAAGATTCTTTCTATAGATTGTACCCAAAGCTCAGCATCGCTTGGGTTACTAGATCCATTAAAAACTGGTGGATTTCTTCTGAAGAATATATCCTCGATGTTACGATGTTGTGAGGGTGGCAGGGGTAAAAGGGTTGCTTGATGTTTTTGCTCTTCTTCGCTTATACGTTGTCCTTGACCTCTATCAGGCCCTCTAGGATCTCCTGATCCTCTTTGGTTGTTAACTATTTTCGGCGGCATTTTTGGTACTATAAGAGACAAGAATTCTTATTAGCACTGGATCTTAAGCTTTCATTTACTTGCTAACCCTTTGTCCAACTTAAACAAGTTCATGGAAAAAATTAATAGGGACTAACTTCGATACGAGTTCATTTGACATTCTGGTTTAATCATACGATTTATAAGAAACTTTCTTGTGATCAAAACCCTCTCACGGGTCATGTATATATAGATATATACATCAAATAGAATACTAGTTTTGCCTCCAATGAGGACTTATACAACAGAAAATCTAGACTACTACGAGTCTAAGCTAGGCTAACTGCCCATCTGTATACAGGATGCACTACTGGTTGCATTACTGTACCACTGAAAGTACTAGAACGGAAACGATCCAAAACTCCGTATCCGTATAGAGTACTACAAAAACTAGTTATTGATCTGATTATATACAAGACCAAGAGAGCTATTACTACTAATACTACTACTACTACTACGCGTCTGGAACGCTCTGCTCAACTAGCTGTGGTCGAGTCAGCACTACCCTCCACGGTCTGTGACTCCTCTGGGTCTTCCTCCTGATTCTCCTCCGGGTTCTCATCTGAATCCTCCTCCTCTGAGTCTGAACCAAAGACGAGCTGGAATGCCTCGTCAACCCTCAAGGTAGTGCCGTCTGTAAGTACAAGTGGTGGTGGGGCAGGTACCTCTGAAATTGTCCTCTCAGAGTCTGACACTAGGAAGTCACAACTGGGCTCTACTGTACGCTTTTTTAAAGAAAGAAGGTGCTCTGGAATGGAACTGGGCTCGTACTCCTCCCTAGAACAGACCCTGGACGGTCCTGCCTCAAACTCTGCTCTGACTCTAGCCAACTCTGAGTAGATCTCGTCAAGTGGTCTGAAGGGGTATGGTAACTCTATCATAGCGGTAAGATCCGCGCCAATCACCGGGTACTCTGCCTCTGATACTAACTCCTCTGTGTCCTCACTAGGTACAACCACTGGAGGTATCCCTAATTGTGCGGCCATCTCTGGATCTATCTCAACATGCTTTGACTCTGAATCTGCTGGAAAGTGAGTGTAGGGAGGATGTTCCTAAGTGGGATATGATGCTACGTGTCTCCTCTAAAAGAAACGCTTGTGCACTGCTAGAGCGAATCCTAAGTAGTCACCCGTCGGCTCGATGTCGTCGCCAAAAACTCCAAGATAGTACCATGCCGTGTCGTGTGCCCAACCACGCCACTCCTCTGGTAGTCGTATAATCAGGTTGAATATAGCCTGATGCTCTGTAACAGAATGGCGAGCTGCATGGTAAACTGCCGAAAAGTTACTAATTATTTGTCCTATATCATGATTCGGGTCTGCCTCAAAATCTCGATACTTATCTAGTATCTGATCTGCCCAAGTACGCTGTGGCAGGGATTGGCTCTCCTGCGCCGTGTCAAATCTAGTATCCATCCTACAAAGTTTTTTTTTTAGAAACACGGATCAATAACGGGTAGGATAATAACTTATCATAAGGAAAATCTTAAATTACAAATTGAATATTCCTTATTCAGTTGTAATGTCACCAACACTTAAACAATCACTTATCTTAAACATTTAACAATTCACAGAGAATTGCTCTTAAACAATATATAGAAATAAAATTTCAAGATTTTATTTCCATCCTTTATCTTATAATTCTTTTGCATTCGTACTTTATTTCCTATTACTTCCTTTCTTTATTCTTCATTACTTTCTTTGTTTATTCTTTCTTACTTTCTTCCATTATTTCTTCCTTAGAGAAAATTTCTTAACGATTCTTTACTTATTAAACAAAGTACGAACTCTTAATGATTCACACTTATTAAAACAAAGTACGTCTACTTTGTTCATGTTACTCGTACGGAAGTAACATTCATTTCATTCGTTCACTTTGATTCCCTTTATTCTGTCTTCCTTAACTCGATCATTTCTTTCTTATTTCGAAGTTAACGCTCCTCAAACGTCCATTCGTTTCTTTCGTTCACTTAGTACATAATTAATTTACCTTATCATCATTTATTTTATTTCCTCGAAGGAAATTCTTATCGACTCTTAATTACAAAAACAAAATTGACTCTGTCGAGTCTTTGTTCATGTCACTACGCACGTGACATTCGTCTATAGAAGTCCTTCCCATTTCACGATCTCCTTTCGAAATCATTTGGAAACAATACTTCTTAAAGCATCTATGTTCTCAAGGAATCGGAAAGTCCTTAGAATCATAGTCTATGTTCTTCAATGAACCGGAAAAATCCCTAGAATCAATCTAGGTTCTTGTGCCAACAAACTTTTCAAATTAAAAGAAATTATTGCGCAAATAATTTCACATAATTCACATAATAAAACAAAACAAGGTATAATTCTTATACTTTCAAACAATTTTTTTTTTTGGCACCTTTCATTCCATTCTTGACTTAGTAAATACTTATTCAAAATTTTTCTTAAAAGAAGAACACATTTCTTGAAACTCTTTCCTTTCTTTCTTTCTTTCTTTCCTTTGTTGAGTCGACGCAGCGGGAGGTTAAGTTGTCGTCTACACGCTTAATCTTAGTGTTACGACCTAACTTCACTTTGAAAGAAGATTCGGGTATAGAGTATGAATGAATACTCTATCTGACTACTTTGAAAGAAACTTGTATACAGAGCAGAAACGATAGCTCTGTTACCACTCTGTCACAGCCCCAAATCCCGAGGGACGGCAAAGCCGGGGTGCGCTAGGGATTAGATTAAAGAAGCGGGGAAGAAAGGGGTAAATGAATACACAGACATTTAACAACAGAAATACTTCTATGAATAGGACTTCACTGATAAAAGAGAGAGTTGATCTCGAAGGATCACTCGACAAGTTCTCAAAATGAAATTAAGTTATTGTACAAAAACTTAGACCAACAGTGATTTACAATATAACATAAGAGCGTCTAGAGTTTGGCAGCGGAATAAACGTAGAATGTGACTCTGTTCTTCTTTCCTATCACTATCCTACTCAACCATCACCGCTTCCGTCGCTCAACCTGCAAATTTAGAAACATATGCAGGGCTAAGTACATAAAGCACTTAGTGGCACTTTGCCGAAAACATACAATAAGTATTGATAAATCAGGCATCTCTTTTATAGCGCATCGGGGTGTTTCTTTCAAAAGCCCGTGCCTATTAAACATTTTCTTTTCATAAACATAGCTTTGCAAAGCATTTTTCTGATAGATGTTATGTTCAATCCTGACCAAATAATTATCACCGCGGCAGGTCGTCCCTTAACAGGGTTCCATACTTCAACGGCTACTTTATCACTGCGGCAGGTCATCCCCTCAACAGGGTTCCATACTTCAACGGCTACTGTGTACACTAACTTTGGAAAGCAAGTTGGCTAACTCAAAGTCCGATCGTTTAGTTAACCCCTTCTGGCTAACTCATAAGGTACAAGAGAACTCACATAAAACAAGTAGTTCATGCCATGATTATCACTTTGAAAACACGATTATCAAAGCGATAAAGAAAAAGGTTTTCGAGCATTGCTCATTTTATTTCATATATATAAAAGCCCACCTTAAAAGATTAAAGAACTCCTATACGAGCTTCCGTTCTTCAATCTTCCGTCCTATCCTCGTGCTGACTTTCTCCTTCATCGTACATAACCATACTTTGATAAGTCATTGATACGATAAATGAAAACGGAAATCGAAATCGAAAACGAAATCGAATTAGTCTTTTAAGTTTTTAGCTTTTAGGCTTTTTCACTTTACTACTTCCTTTTGATTAACTAATAAACGAGACTTCGATCAATTCTCGTCTAAAAACTGACTCGGAACACTGCTCGAAACTTAGGTAAGTAGGTAAATGGGTGTCGATATCTTAGAACGACTTAAAAGTTCACAAGGAACGAAGTTGAAAAGGATTCAACTTAGGAAACTAGACTTTGGATACTTACTACCCAAAAGAATCTTATACCAAAAGAAAGGTACGGGTGTCTAGTTTACTTTCCAATTTATGGATCTCGATTTTGTTAAGCGAGCTAAAAGTTACGACAGTTTCTGTGAAACGTCGCAAAACAGTCGCGCGAAACCCTAATGCTCGACAAAACTCGACGCATGATTCCCTAGGTTTGATCAATACTATTCCACTTTTATTTTCACGAAATTTTCATCCCAAGACAGTCTACATACAGTGTTCTTTAAACGGGTTCATAATCACGACTTTTGATTAACAAACAACGAGCATTTCCTCGTCATTCTAACTAACCATTTACTATACCAAAACAAATTCCAATTTCTATTTCATTTTCATTTATTCACTTCACGATTCTTAACTATATCTCATAACGTCTCGTTTCTCTGATGGAAAAGTCGTTAACTACAATATTGTTCGTCAATCAATAACAATCATTAGTATTAAAAGGGATTTCCTTATTCGACTTTTCTATCGGCTTTTAAACTCGATTCTTCATCTCTTATTCAAAATCTTACGTTCTCCGTTTTCGTTCAAATTTTACAACAACGATCATCATCTAACGAGCATTACTAATATGCAAATCATATTATCAAAATATTAACGAGCTTCAACTTAACGACACGTTTCCGTCTCTTACATTTTTCAATTTATTTTTAGAAAAATCCCAATTAAATATATAATCATCCTCATACATCGTATATCTCATTTCTACTAATCAATCGAGCATACCATAACATTTACTATACTAAATCATGCATTCTTCATCTCTTATGTTCCAACTTTTATTTTTAGAAAAATCTAAATTAATTCATAGAGTCAATTAACAACATGTAGAACACTAATCTATCGATCAAACATCAAAAAAATCGAACTACGATCAAACCCCTAAAATCCTAGAAATTTCGGTAATGACCTAAATGAAAGGGAAATGATTTTCTTCATGATTCGATCTGTAGAACTCGATTCTAAACATACTAGAACATGAATCGAACAAGAATCAGCATGCTTCTTAATCTCTTAGGTTTCGAAAAAATTGAAATGGATAGAATCAAGACTTTGTTCGGTTCAATACGTAGGAGATGTTCTCACCTTGCGGAATACGAACTCGGAAATGGAATTGATCGGTGGTTGAAGATCTTGTGTTCTTGAGAAGAGCTTGGATGAAGAGTTTTAATGGAGGATTTGGAGAAGAAAAATGAGAGAGAGAATGGAGTGAAGGTGGCGGTTTGGAGGTGTGAGGGAGAGAGGGAGATGACTCACCATATATATATATAAAGTGAATAAAAATCTAACTAAAGTGTTGTGACTCGCTAAGGGCCGTTTGGCGAAAAAAAACTAGACGGAAATATCTCGTTTCCAACTTTAAACGACGATTTAAAAGTCGAGAAAATACTTTCTTAGGTAGTTTTGAATTCGACGAAATCTAATTCGTCCGTTAGATTGGAAATAATTTACGTACTCGAAAAATCTAATTCGTTTTCAGAATCTGAGAAAAAAGCCGGGATTAGACAGTCTAAAAATTCGCCCAGAAAATCATAAAAACTAACTTTCTCCGGTGAACTCGTATCGAAGAAAAAGTGAATGTAAATTCTGACGGTTTTTAATTCTGAGTTTTTGGACGAAAAATTTATCAGACGCGAAAACCCTAATACAATAGTCGTTCGTCCGACTTCTAGAATTTATTTTCTGAAACGGATTTCACCGTTAGTCTTAGAATCGAAAATCCTTAACTTAGGCGTGCAAAGCCTTAATTATTAATTAACTTTTTATTTTACGTCGGAAGAAAATATCCGGGGTATTACAATTTTCCATAAAAACGCATTAGGGAAGACATTCTAGAGCAAACTAGTTATTCAATCAACTTAATAAGCTTTTATCTATAGATGAGCGCAAATAATAAATAACTTCATAACTCAAATACTCAAAAATTCAGAATCTCAAATTCAATAACTCATTAACTCAAAATTTAATAGTTCGATCATCACTTTAAACTTAAAAAGCTTTAGGAAAATAAAGCGTACCTGGTTGCCGGATGAGATGGGGGATTGCTTGGTGTGTTACTGACTCAAATAAGTCTAGGAAATGAATCTAGACTCGTCTCATCAAGAAAATTAGACTTCAGAGCAGACAGACCTGCTCTGATACCAACCTGTCATACCGCGACTCCCGAGGTGCGACGATGCGAACACTAACACTACTAAACCATCCATTACTCAACTCAAATAAGGGAAACATGCTCGGGGAAACAAGGGAATATCAACGAAAAGCGGTAACATTCAAGACATGCTTTCAAGGATATATCAAATCAACCAACGAGCACGAATAATTTACATATCAAGTTCGAATGGGAACAAGTATTTCAAGTCAACAAGAAACGAGATTCATCAAAAATAGAAATTAGTATCGAGCACATTGCTCGGAATTAGAATATGTATTAGAGTATAATATCCAAAAGACTTCAATAATCAAAATCATAGTATTGCAGCGGAATCCTCGACTCAAACCCAACAACTACATGTATGGAGACATGCAATTGCCAGTCTAACTTTCGACCCAATCAACAAAACATATCACACCACACCACCAAGCTGTCCTCTCCATCCGCATCTCGTTAACCTGCACGTTTAGAAATACATGCAGGGGTGAGTACTTCGTACTCAGTGAACACATGCCAAAAACTTTTGAAAACTTTGCTCTTAGAGCTATATCAATTGAATCTTGCCTTGCCGTAGCATCACAAGTATTTATGCAATGAAAACAGTTTTACTTGTGAATGCAAAATCATTTTCTTTTCGAATAGATTGGCAGTCAAAACAATTATATATATACATCAAACAGTATGCATCATCTACCATATCATCTATCCATCTGTGTCGAGAAGTAGGCTTCCTTCTCGATCACTGTGACCGGCCCAACCGAAGCAAGGCTCACAGTCACCATCAAACAAATCATATATCACACGTGGGTTTCCTGCCTTTCACAAGACAATAATATCTTAACAAGCAGATGATAACACATACCAAAAACTCAAGTAAAAACGGCAAGTCAATTGAACTTTTAAAAACTCACATAATAATAATCAATTATCATAATAGCATTCATCGATAGTTTTGGACCCTGAACCCTGAACCCTTTCTCGACTTTCTCGTCCTCGGTTCTCACTCTACTCGGTTACTAATTACCGAATCTAGTATTCTCGTTTCTAAATCGCTATTATTGCTTGCTAATGCTTAGCATTTCTGTGAATTAAAGAAGCGTTAATTTTCTAAGCTTCAATACTTGAATCCTTACTCACATTCTCAATTAAATACTCGATTATACGAACATCATTCACGTCATAAGCACGCATTCTCAACAATTTGAACAATCATTTCATTATAATCAAAGCATAAATATTTTACTCAAGCATGTAGATTCAATTAAGCATATTTAATACGTTTAATCACATAAGTCTACTCAAACGAATTTAATTCAACATAGAATTTCAATCAATCATCATAATTTAAATTGGAATTTAAACAAACGTATTATCTCAAACTCGATTCACACTTCAAGTCACATTAACAATTACGCGTTATTACTTGACTCTAGTTTTGGAAAAGACATTAATTCAAATAATAAAAGTTTTCTTAGATTAAAGCTCAAATAATCATTTAATATCTCTTAACTCAATATACGACGCTATTTCCAAAGACGTTGTTGGGAAATTTATTAAAGTTTTGATTGATTCCAAAACCAACTGACCCCAACCGAGTAGATGTTGCCAGATCCTGATGTTAGTATTTAGGCTCGCTGTTTGAGCAATGTTAAAATTTTATCTTTACAGGCCTCCAGCTGAAGACGGCAACATGGCTTCACTCGGATAGAACATCAGTTGTAAGAAAGACAACTGAGCGTTCAAGGGAGAGGATGTAAGAGAACATCAGATGAGCGTTCAAGCCACCTGTTCAGATGGAACATCACATGTGTGAAAGACAACTGAGCGTTCAAGTCAACTGTTCAGATGGAACATCAGTTACAAGACTCAAACTGATAAGATCGACAACATGAAGTTCAAGACAGCTGAGAGTTCAACTATTCCTATTCAGACAGAAGGTCAGATGAAGATATCGATCAGATGGAACATCAGCTGAAGACCACTCGGATGAAGACCAAAACTTCTCAACCGACTAAACAAAGTTGAAAGTCAAAGGTTGAAGATTTGAATTTCAAAAAGGAAGTCACTTGAAGGTTTGACGTTCTGTCATTACCTCATTTGGCCCAACACAAGGCTGTCTCAGATGGAAAGCAGAAGTCCACAGTTGCCAAATCCGGAAAGTCTGCACAGATAAGAGACAAGCCATCGCTTTCACAAGAACAGAGATCAACGGCTCTTCCAACAGCTAGTTGATTCTCTCCGCCTATAAATAGAGGCATTCATTCATTCACCAAGAGAGAACACCAGACTTAGAAGACAGACAAGTGCGAGAGCAAAGAGATAGACGAGCGAACATCACCAGTTGAGAGTTCATATCGTAAACGAGCTAAACTGAAATCAATTTCTAAGAACATCACTAGTTGAGAGTTCCTAGAGTGTTAGATTCTGTCTTGGTGTTTTTAGATCTTTGTTTGAGTCTCCATTTGTTCAAGCTTAGATCCTAGCTCACTTCTTGTTCGAGCTAGTAGTTGGAAAAACCCACCCTCACACACACCCCTGAAAAGGTTGTTAGGATCCTACTCTTCCCGTAATTGAGTAGATAGGTTGATAAGTACCCGTAAACTTATCTGTAAGGTTGATAAGTACCCATAAACTTATCTCAATGGTTGCAAAGCCCGTGTAAGCTTTGTGGTTCCAGTCCTAAAGAACTTGGACTGAGTTGTGTGGACTCACAACTCCCCGTGGACGTAGGAGTTCTCTCCGAACCACGTAAATCCTTTGTATATTTGTGTTTTCAGTTCAGTTATTTCTTGCATATCCAACTGACCGACTAACCAGCACTCAAACTGCATCTTTACATCTCAACTGTTTTGGTTATTGACCAACCTTGCATCTGAGCGTAAGTTATTTTATACGAGTTATTATCTCCACCACATTCCGCATAGCGCTACACTTCCAGCTGAGTCTTCTTACTCGGTTGTGATAATTTTCAGGGGGTTGTTTTTAAAAATTCTATCTGGTGTATTCCACCCCCCCCCAACACACCAGAACTCGTATCGGGACCATCAAGTGGTATCAGAGCAGTGGTTCAAAAGACTGCTGACTCTGTTTCATGAGGTGTGAATCGAGGTGTTTTTCTTCTGTGGTCAACTGAATAGATCTTTTTCACACTAGTGCATATCTGCTTGCATTTGTTGTCTGTTTATTGTGTGCAGATGGATGTTAAAGACAAGATTGTCGTCATGTTCTTGGTTGTGAATTATACATCCTGGATGACTTGGATGAAGAAGATTCTACTGTCCAAGCATCATCGAATGCAACAAGTGATCTCATCCGGACCAATCACCATCATGGAAAAAGTTACTCGTACTCCTACAAATCCCAATGATGGGGATACAACTGAGGTGATGGTTGAGAAAAAGCCAGAAGACTTCACTCCTGAGGAAGCGAAAGTGAGCAGCTGGATAATTGGGCTCAGAGCACTATCATGTCCATAGTTGGACAAGACTATCTTCCTTGAATAGAAGAGTGCAACACAGCTAAGGAGATGTGGGACATTTTGGCATCTCTTAGCGAAGGGAGTGATGAAACCAAGGAGAACAAGTTCTCCCATGCTTGTCAAGATTTTGACAACTTCTGTCTAAGAGCTGATGAAACCATTGATCAGCTAGAGATTGGGTTCATGGATATCATCCGAAGGATTCAGTCTATCCGACGAGGGAAATATACTTTGAGAGAGATCAACCTCAAAGTATTACAAGCTCTACCAGCTGAGTGGGACACCTTCACCAACATTCATGAAAGCCGAGCTGATCTTGGAGAAATGGGAACTGACAGGCTGTTCTCAATCCTGAAAGGAAATGAGTACAAGGTGAACCGACGAAGATCAACTCAGTCCTCGGGGCAGACGAGTCGACTTGAGGATGTTGGTTCAGCAACAAAGACAGTAGCACTCCGAGCTGACTATTCCAAGCCGTGAACATCAAGGGCAACAAGATCTGCGGACACAGCTTCGAAGGAGCCAAGCAGAGAAGAGCTGCAACAGAGTATAGCCGCCCTGCCAAAGAAGCTAGCTGACATGGATACTCAGTTTGGAAAATACAAACGGTTCTATAAATCATATCGAACTTGAGAAAACTCAAAGCCTATGACCAACAGTTGCTTTGAATGCGGCAAAGAGGGACACTTTAGAGCTGATTGCCCAGATCTGTCGAAGAAAGATAGGAAGCATTGAGGGCCAAGCAAAATGCAAAGAACAAGGCCATGGTTGCAGAAGAAGCAGCTGATAACATGGACATCTTCACTGACACCGAAGATGAGGACGAGCTGACTTCCACCAACAACGCTATCGGACAGGATCAATGTCTCATGGGCATTGGGAACTGACCAGGATGATACTGAGGTACATTCTAACCCAGTTAATTCAAATTCTTCAAATGCTACTAACATGCAGGAAACAGTAGAGGAAGAGTTGGAACCCTCTTGGGGTGATTTCCTAGAACTCAGTGAGGAATTGCATCAGCAATCGGTTGAGTTTAAGAGTCTTCAAGAATAGTTTACCACACTTGAAGAATGCTTAACCAAAAAGGACGATCTGATTAAAAGTTAAATCGAAGAGATTGATAATCAACTGAATGAGGCCAATCGAACTAATACTCCAACCGATGAGGAATTGAAGGAGCAGATCAAGAAGCAGCATGAACAGTTGAGCAAGCAAGAGGCACAGATCGACCAGCTGATGAAGAAGTCAGACGCACAAACCGAGCATATAGTTGTTCTTCTGAAGGATTTACAAACTGAGAAGGACAACCTGATAAAGCTATATCAGTCATCCAAAATCATCGAGAATCTCATCAGTTACAGACGACAGATGGATGACGTGTCAGGACTCGGTTACGACAAAGTCAAGGATACGGGAATGCCACCCGCAACCTTTGTCAAGGGTGTGGATGTCAAGGTTGCCAAACCTGACACAATTGAGTCTGCAACTCCCCAAATTAATCCAACCTTCACGTCACAGCAAGCACAACCAGCTAAGGAAACTGTAGCTAAGAAAGGAAAATGAGCTGTGGTGGGAGAACTGAAGAATCCATCAGTTGGGACAACAACCGAGGGGGAATGTTCCAGGACTCAGAAGAGGAATCAGAGACGTCAGAGATACAATCAGAACCGACCTTAGAACCGACCTCAGAAGAGATGGAATCAACCGAACCAACAGGGATTCAACCATCAGAATCAACATCGGTTCCATCATCAGAACAACCAGAGGTTCCATCAGAGTCAACCTATATGGAACAACTCCAACAGATGCGAATACTCATGCCACAACATGAATCAAAAACCGGGCATGAATAGCTATCATCCACAGTCAGGACCATGGAATCAGACTCAGCCACACAGATTCCAAACTGGCGTCCAACCTCAAAGGTAAAATCAAATGGGTCAGAAACGGCAACAAAATAGGGGAAACGCCTCTCCTCCTAAAGCTCACAATGGGAGAAATCCTTTACCTCCCAAGAAACAGAACATCAACAATAACAACAAGCCTAAGGATAACCGAGGTGTTGTTATAGTTGATGGAGAAGGAAAAGTGATTTGGAATGATAAATCTATCCGAGTATACAGGGAAAAGCGACTCACAGTTCAAGGGGGAACTGGTTCTAACCCTCCAGGACCCAACTAAAATTGGGGACCTAAGCGTGTTTCTCTATGCAGGAACAGGAGAAACAGCTGAGGAAGAATAAAGCATCACGAACCATGTGGGTGATGGATAGTGGATGCTCGAAACACATGACAAATCTGAGGGATTTGCTTGGAAGTTTCGTGGAAAAGGAAGGACCATCAGTTACCTTTGGTGACAACTCAAAAGGTCACACCAAAGGCTACGGTACCCTTGAAACCAATCATGTGTCTATTTCCAATGTTTTATATGTTGATGGATTGAAGTATAACTTGCTCTCCATCAGCCAATTCTGTGATAATGGTTTCTCTGTCAAGTTTGATGGGCAGGGCTGCAGGGTTAAAAATGTTGAAACAAAGTAGGTTATATTGTTGGGAAATTGATCCCCAACCGAGAATGTCTACTATGTAGATTGGAATAGTAGTTCTCCTGACACCTGTCTATTATCAAAGAGCAGTTCGGATGTGAGCTGGCTGTGGCACAAAAGACTCAATCATCTGAATTTCAAGACAATGAACCGACTTGCAAGACAGGAACATGCAAAGGGCATTCCTAACCGAGTGTTTTCACATATCTGCAGTGCATGTCAGCTGGGAAAGCTTGCTAGATTCTCCTTTCAGATGAAATCGACTCCCTCAACCGACCGAGTATTGCAGCTGATCCATATGGATCTCTTCGGGCCAGTTACACCAAAAAGCATGAATGGTAACGAGTATACCCTTGTTGTTACTGATGATTTCTCTAGATACACGTGGACCATTTTCATGCGTCACAAGAATGAAACCTGAGATGAGCTACCCAAGCTGATGGATCGGATATCGAACCAATAAGAGATGAAAATCATTTCTATCTGATCAGACTGTGCAACCGAGTTCCTAAATGAAACCATCATTGAGTACTGCGAGAA